>JAHWGI010000295.1:0-1200000 GCA_029379305.1 Frankliniella fusca
AATCGAACACGAGCCTCCCAAAGAGAAGCGTGACGTGGATTCAACGTGGATTCCACGTGGATGCGTTGATCTATCGTGGACGTGGATGAATCCACCAAAATTCAACTACTTTTCCTTTTACAAAATATCATCATAAATTTATGTTTGCAAGAAACTGGGGTGCTTGAACATAGTAACTAGTGAAAAAAATGCTTGGCAGCTGAACTTGCGACATCCCGTTGAAAAAACGTGGAATGGACGTCATTTTGTCCACCGTGGACGGATCCACCATATTTCAACTATTTCACCTGGTTTTCCTGTGTCGTCGACTGTTCTCCATACGTTTCCACGATTCATGAGATAAAAGACGCTCTATGATTTCTTTATCACGATAATGAGAATACGTTGAAATAACGTGGAATCAACGTGTTTTCCTCCACCGTGGATAGATCCACCATATTTCAACTACTTACTAATCCCCCCGTTGTTTCTGTGTTAGCGACTTTCCTGTTCCTGATTCATGGGAGGAAGGGCGATTTATGCATTTTTTCCATGTTTAATAGGACTTCGTGGATTATTACTGGTTTATTTGACCAAATAGTTTTACAAAGTTAATCCCGTTTAAAAAAGATTTGCCCGAAAATTGGACGAAACTAGCCCGAAAGACGCCCGGGAGGCCCCGGGCAGCCCGGAACTAGTCCGAAGCCTCCCCGGTTTGCCCGCTATCACCCCGGCCTCGGGCTCTGACAAACCGAAACTAGCCCGTGAATCGGCCGGCCGGACGAAAACCGAAATCAGCCCGTGATTCTGTTCGGTTTGCCCGCGTTGAGCCCGGCCTCGGGTTACACTCGAGCGCTAGGCATCGATCGAAGTACTTCTTCCGTGGATGCGTCATCATCCATGCAAATCTAAATGCTCATAAAATGAGTATTTTAGGGAATTTTGACTTGAAATTCGGTATGTGGCCTCTTTAGTAAATTTTAGTAGTGCCATTTTTTTAAAATTCAAATTTGAGATATTTTTCCTGCTATCTCGTAAACGGTTAGAGCTAGGGCAAAACAGAAAGCGGATTCGGCTTCGCCTCGGTTCGGACACCCTACTAGCTTGTCCTGATAATTTCTCTGACGTATGTGTAACCCTTGAAAACGTTAATAATTGACTTCACAATCTTTAAAGCTAGATAAACATGCAGTTTTTCTTTTTTTGCTGTGCAGACTTTACTAGACTGTACACGGACTCATTTCGGACAAACCCACTCATGAAAAACCCGGTATCGGACCGAATGCTGCTTTCGGGCACACCCAGAAGTTGGCGTTTTTTGTAACATTACGGGTGTGTTTTAGGTCTGCCCGTCGGACAAGCCCGGAAATGGCCCCGCCACCAGGGCTGAATCCGGGGCTGCACATTTTTAAACGGGATATTTGATTAAAATTACAGAAACGCAAGCTGCAATGAAGAAATTGGCAGGTTGAATTAATAGGTTAAGGTTTTAAAAAAATAGACCCTGACGCAGGGGAGCAATATTGCTTTTATAGGGATTTTTGGTTTCTGTTTTGCAATTTTATTTATGCTCCTTACTGCGCCTTACATTATTCTAAATTAAATATTAGATAGTTTAAGCACTTTTATTAAAAGTGCAGGTAAGAAGTTAAAATATAAAAATGCCGTTAGCAATTGCTTCTTTGTAATCAATTGAGGTTTTTTTTAAGGATTTTGTCATTTGTTACATAAAACATGTTTGCTTTTTTAAGCCAAAATAAAGAAGCTTTACACAAATAAGTTGATAGTTTAAGAGAAGCATAAGAATATGAAGTACATGTACTTCATTGCAATTGCTTGGATGAGAGGCGTGACATTAAAATTGTTGACATAGTATTTGGTTTTAATAATAGTGGTCAGTATCCCCGCCTGTCACGCGGGAGACCGGGGTTCGATTCCCCGCCGGGGAGGTACTTTTTCTTCTTTTATGAATGAGGATCTCACTTAGTAAGAAGAAGAAAGGAACAAGACGGCCGCGACCCATAACAAACGAACATAACCCGATCAGAGAATAATCGAAAATTGCACATGTTTCGCATGAATTTGATAGATTTGTATTATATCCCAGCTTTAAATCCCTTAAAGAAAAATACTATGGAAAATTTTGTTCTGGGATTAAAAATCTAGAGACGATAAAATCTCTTGGGGAATTGAAACACTTTTCCGTATGAAAAATGTATAGATTCCAGAGTCCTTTTTCCACACGTTTTTCATGTGCTCTCTAAATCCATAAGGCTTATTAAATCCAGAGTGGTGGTATGGAAGTCTAAAGCACGAACACCACCAAAGTGCCACAATTAGTAATAGACACCATGTCTTTACCAAAATTCGGTAAAAGCTCTAAATTCGCGAGCTCTAATTTTCGATACGTCTACTCGTCTTAGAGATACAGGGGGGTTGCAGCCCGTTGGGTTGAGAGTTGAACCTCGGATCTTGCGAATCGGAGGCTCGTAGGTGACCTCTGACCCACCGCGTCCATGTGAGGAGCTGTGGCTTCCAAGCCTACCATATAGTACACCCAACTAACCGACTCTCTTTCGTACAAACTACAGTTTAAGCTGTAGTTTTCTATCGTGGGAACTTCAGTTAGTTTGCAGTGGTCCAAATGGGCATAGGCAGACTGCGAGCATGCATATCGTGTGGTACCCTGCATGGGACAGGCGCTGTAGAGGGTCGGAGTAAATGTGGAGTTAAAGAGAGACAAATGGAGAAGTCCTCGTGACTTTGTTGTACAACCAACAAATCTTCGCAGTGTACTCAGAGTGCAGCCTCTTCGCTCTTGTAAGTAGAGTGTGAAGCGGACACACAGACCGTAGTTCCTCACTTCCCGAAGCTACACTTGTTATTGTAGTCGGACTCTACAATCCCTACTGTGGTGACACGATACTGTGTGATACGTCTTCAAACTGTTATCACTCTACAGATTGTCCTCCGGTTTGAAAATGTACTTTCACGGCACTTCTTCCTTGTCAGTCCAAACTATAGTTACGCAACTACAGTTCCAACACTATAGTTAGGACTATACTTGCTCTGCAGATCGTTCCACCCGGGCGGGAGCGATCTTTGGAATCAGTCTGCTGGCCCGCGCTGTAGCGAAGCTCAGCACCTGCCGACTGATTCAAAAGATCTCTCTCATCTCTCCGTTCTTGTAGTACCTTCAGCGGTGCCCTATGCTGGCCATGGTAGTGCCACATGAGTGCGACGAGGACAGAGATATGAAAGCAATCTTCGGAATCGCTCGGCAGGCCAGGCTCTCCATCGAGGGGTCGCCAACTCGCCTGAGCCGTGTACGGACTATTATATATTATGGATATTATGGATATTATTAATATTATGGATATTATGGGTATTTTGAAGTATTATACGGTATTATGGGTATTATGGGTATTATTAAGTATTATACGGTATTATGGAGGTATTATGGGGTATTATGAGGTATTATGGTGGTATTATGAAGTATTATGGCGTCATAATGAGGTTTTAAGGTAATATTATAACGTCCTATGATGGTTCTTTGAATGTAATGGGGGAATTATAGACCATAATACACGTTTAATAAAAGCTTGCACAATTATTTTAAAATTTGCTATTTATGTCTCCGAAATAAGCTCAGATTCACTCAAAGGCTGCTTAAGATGTTTACTTAGGAGAGTAATGGCGCTAGGCAGGCAGCTCGCAGTACATTTGTACCGGAAGGGTGGTTACGACCTCTTCTTTGCTGCACTCTGTCCTCCCCGGTGCAAAACTCGACATCCGCTCGACGACGTTCGGCTTTCGGGTACACCGATTCGGTAACCACGCGCGTAGTATAGTGTGTGTTGCTAGAGCCGTCGGCATAGTGAGAACGTACGTCGACATCAATGTTCTGTTAAAGACAGCTTAGGTGTTGTCCTCACATGCGTTTATTGTAGTGCACAGCGTTCACAGTGTTGTGAGCTTTGACACAAACGAATAATTTATTTAAGTTTAGAAGGTTCTCTTGAAATCGAATAATATATTGCTTTTGTCGGTTATGTTCGTTTCCACTACAAACAGCGGGGAAACAGATTGGTTTCAAAATCGTTTCTACCAATTATACGTAAAACAAAAATTTATCGATTTCTAGGAATGTTCCCTACTTTAATTTCATAAAGCCCTTTTCTTCGATAAATTGGTGGATAGTGGGGGATCCCGGACCAGCCTAGAACGCCCAAAACAATGCAGAATGCCGGTAAGTTTGAAACATTTAAGGTAGGTTGCGCTGAGGTCGGATGGTGGTGACAGGGTCATGGATGAGGGAGGGGGCGGGGGGAGGTGCGGGAGTTCTTTCCGAGAGACCGGCAGGGGTCCGTCCCATCCCTACCTCTCCGTACCTCTGAGGAAGAGTTGGGAAGAGGTTGCCTAATTGGGAGAGATGAAACGGGCGACACTCCAGGCAACCTGCAACCACTATTCGCACACACTCAAGGCATCCTGCTCGCACCAAGTGCAGTGGAGGTATGCGAGGATGCGTTAGGACGCGCTGCACGTTTAAAGGCCAAGTAGGTTTAGTAGGAAAAAATTAGGATTATTCTTCTTTTTAATGAGATATTATGAAGTATTATGAAGTATTATGTAATATTATGAAGTATTATGAGGTATTATAAAGTATTATAAGGTATTATGGGGAGTATTATGTGGTATTATGAAGTATTATGAGGTATTATGGGTATTATGAGGTATTATGAGGTATTATAAGTATTATGGGTATTATGGGGTATTATAAGGGTATTATGGGGCCGTGTACGGAGTATTATGCGAGTTGGCGACCCCTCGCTCTCCATGCGCGGTGAGGGGGAAGGGGGTGGCAGCGAGGAGGAGCGTGGTAGTAGGGGCGTTAAGTATGCACGGCGGGCGGGCGCCGCCCTGCGCCGGCTCGGCCAGTGTCATGAATAAGGAGTGCGGAACCAATAACGAGTGTGGTAGCGTGTCGACTATGATGCATCATTACGGGACGGGCGGTGTCGACCTCGGCCCGGCCCGCCCGGCCGCAGTAGTATCTGCTGCCATGGCGCTCACGGTACGGTCCTGCGCCGCTCTCTGCCCGGCCCGGCCCGAGCTGCGCGCGTTCACGTCAGGTGTGCTGGTTCCCTCGCCGGCACGCGCTGCTTTGGGCCGCGGTCCAGCGGACTGCTGATCCCGAATCGCGTTCCATATTGTCCTCCCTCCTGCTCCATATGGCTGTGCCCCATGAGTGCGACAAGGACAGAGGCGAAACCACTGTGCGGAATCACCCTACAGGTGACCCCGACCCTATCCCTGCCGCGGCTGCCCAGCACCGGGCGAGGCCCGCGACGAGCCGCCGCCGCCGTCTTTGCCCCGCCAAGCCGCGCCCCACCCAACCGTAGGATGACAGAGATTCTCACAAAGAAAACACGGCCGACCCAAGTCGCCATGAAAACAAATACTAAGAGGGGGAGGCCGAATTAAACAGGGCGGAGCAGGGGAGGCCCACGGCAGCGCCGCGATGACGCCGAGGCGAGGCCTACACCTTCAACAAAACGGGGAAATAGCCTATTTGTGTTTACTTTTCTTCCCCCCCTCCTCCCCCTGCTCCTCCAATCTTTCTGCCCCCGATCCCCGCGGCGCCCCGCGCCCCGGCTCGCCCGGCCGCGCCTTAAAGAGTCGTATTTTAATCAACGCGACCGCCTTATTCCCCTTCTCCTCTCCAGCGATAACAAGCAAAGGGTGGCAGGGTGGGGCGGGCTTGACGTCTTGGTCGCGTCACGCGCCGTCTTTGGCTGAGGCTGAGCGAAAGCTGGTCCTGCTTTGTGCTGGCTGGAGGCGGGGTAGGGCGAGAGGGTGCTGCCGGCCGGGCCTCGGGGCTGAGGGCCCAGCCACACCCCGCCCCGCCCCAGCAAGAGGAGAGGTACGCCCTCAAAGGTGGGAGAACATTGCGTCGTAGAAGAGCAGCCGCTCGGTTCACCGAAGACACCAAACGGTTCCTCCCGCACCCACACCTCCTCGACCCAATCGAACACTTAGACTATCACCTCTCGAAACGCGACGCCCGCCCTCCCGCCCCGCCGAAATCTCTCCTCTGTTACTCCTCCTCCTATCAAAAACTTTTCCTTTTATCTAGTTCAAGCTTCTTTAGTTGCCCCTTTCATTCTGTTGCCTCTTTTCTTCCCTGCTGCCGCTTTCTTTTTTTTCGGCGCGTGTTTTGTTCCCGCTATGAGCCTGGCTGGAGGAGCAGTAGGCCTTCTTCCCCAGCTAGCTCTCACCTTGATGTACTCGGCTGCGCCCCACGCCGTCCTGATAGGAGTCCAAGTTTGGCGCTGATGCCGGACGTGAGCTGGCGCCCAAGCGCGGCCGGTGTCTCGTCCTCTCGTTATTCCGCACCTAAACAGTGTTGGGGGCGGCGGGCGGCGGCAACGCCCCCCTCCGCCACATCCCTCGCCCCATATCCCGCCCCCGCCCCTCTCCGCCTCCACCGTTACTGTAGCAGCGCCCGGCAGGTGCGTGCACCTGCTGCAGCCAGCTTTGGAGAGTTGTTGTAGAGTTTTTGCCAGCAAACTACTCCTGCATGCTGTTTCACTACTCCGGTACGAATAGCCGCACTCTTAGAGAGAAGGCTGCCCCCGGAATGAAAGGGTGCCGACGGAGGGGCGGCTCGGAGGTGGCAGCGGAGGGGGTGGAAAGCAACTTGGAGGGTTGTAAAACGCACTGCGGCGCGTTCGTTCAGGAAAGCCTCACACAGACACGCGCGCCCGCGCGCCTACTCTTCACGTGCGTACGTCTCACTCCCCCTTTGCTCCCCCTGCACGGTCGCTCCGCCCGCCCCCGCCCTCGCCCCGTGAAGTAAGAGTGAGCTGGAAGCACTAACAGAAGCTTTTGATGCGCCGTTTGCCCGGCCCGGCCCGAGTGACCGTAGCGTAGCGCGTCTGTCTCGTCTGTCTGTGAGTGTGACAGTGTATGTATGTATGTGTGTGTATGTGTGCTCGCGCATGCGCGCGGAGGCATGGCCGCTGCACCGCGGGTTACTGTTGGCGCACCAACTCTATGTTCCTCTTAAAATGCTGCATCCACTACCCTGCGGAGGAGAGGGGCGGGAGGGGCAGGAAGAGTGCCCACTTTGTGAAATCCGCCATACACGGCGCTCCCAACGCCCATACCCCGCTCCCGCTACGCGAAACTCACGCGTATTTGGTCGACGCGCACCCGACCCGAGGGTGTCCCTCGTCGGGGCTGTGCACTCTCTGCCTAACCCTTCCCCCTGCCCCCCACCCCGATGCCCGTTTGCGCACCAAACATTTGCATTTTGATTTTGGGACGGGGCGCGGCGGCGCGACAGGCCCACCTTAGTGCGTAGTCACAGCCCAGCGGCCCGGCTCTCTTTGAGCGGCGCCGTTTTCTCGTACGTTTCCCGGTGCATGTCTTGCTTCTGCTCTCGCCGCCAGTGCAGTACGACTGCGGCTACCATGGATTACGGTCCGCAGCGATCCATTCCCGTTCGGCCATCGCATCGTCACGGAGAAATTGTGACCGGTATTCGAACCATTCTTTCAATATGGAGTGTGGATTTGTTTTGACTTAATTTATAAAACCTACTTTTTCTTTTTGCCCACTGTACTCGCGTCCCCTCGGGCAGCTGCAAATAGACAAAGCCTCTTAAAGAAAAGGGGGGAAAAAGGAACGAATTGTGATCGGTATTCGAACCTCTGCCTACCCAATGCCTTTAATTGTGCCGATGTGCATACCAATGTCGCCACGCGGCCGGGCTGTTGCTGCATGGAGAGCAGGTTTCCTGATGACGCCACCGGTACAGGTTCGTCGGCGACTACGGCTCTTCGCAGCGTCACCCCTAGTGCACTGAAAATCTACGAGTCATAATTCTCGCCCCCATACGAGTGAGAATTTGAGGGCGATTTTATTACACTCTGGAGAGTAAGAATTTTTTTCCTCGCCCTTTTTGAGAAAGAATTTTGAAACCTCGCCCAAATAAAGTGAGAATTTGTGCTCATATTAAGTGAGGTTAAAAAACCCTTACTCAAATAGAGCGAGGCTCAGAAAAATCTCGCTCGAATAGGGTGAGGTTAAAAATTCTCACTCTAATTTGGTATGGAAAAGTGTCCTCTCCCATTTTGGGTGAGAAGTTGGATTCCAGGGTTTGCAGTGTGGGCAGGCGCTTTTTACCGTGGCGTCGTAGCCGTGCCGGCTCAGTGTTGTCCCGCGAGCCGCGGAACCCAGGTTCGAATCTTGCTAAATTCAAACTTTTCCGAGGACAGCAGCTTGGCGTGGAATTCAAACCCCCCATTTCAACGGAACTCCCCCGTGGAATCGCCGACGGTCTAGTGGTTTAAGTACTACGAAAGCCGCGGGGTGTCATGAGACTCGGCACTTGGGGCCTGGGTTCAATTCCCAGGTAGGTTCTTCACTGGCAGCGAAAGCGAGTTGTCAGGAAGTACCGTCCCATGCCACGGGGGGTGGTCCCTCGTGGGGAAGTAAGGCCTATGAATCTGGCTCCTTAGTAAACAGCTTTTCCATGACCTGTGCGGGAGCGGGTCAGTACAGGTCTAACCAACCGTACGCTTACTCTTCCGCAAAAATTTCTCTTTCTGCTTTTCTCCCCCTCTATCGTTCTGCCTTGCCTCTACCTCCCACTGACCGGTCATGCGGTCCGGTGGTGCCCAGTCGTTGGTCTGAAATGCTACCTACGGCTTCAAGGCGCTGTTTAAATAGGGTAGTACGGCGGGCCTGACAGGCCGCCAGCCTTAAGCGGGGACTCTCCCCGAAGCGGAGAGGACTTCTCGTGCCCGCGGGGTGGTGGTCGCCTGGAACACACCGGATCCCATCAGAACTCCGAAGTTAAGCAGGCGGGGCTCGCAGGTTGCGAGTTAGGTAGGGGCCTACCAATTTTTCAATTTTTTAAAAAATATATTTTAAAAAAAAATTGAATTTGAGGTGTTGTACCATTTTTTCGGTGCATGCTCCGACCATGATACATATTCCTTCTCCATTTTACCCGTGTAAACAAGGTCGGAAAAAATCCAGGCACTTTTTCAGATTTGGGGGAAAGTATCAGGTCGGACATTCGAGCTGCATCGCAGAGGATAGTAGGCGACTCTAACGGTTCGTTGGGAACGGAGAAAACGAGGTCGGACAGAAAAGTAACTATGACACCCCGACTGCCAGGTCAATGAGGTCGGACAAAAAGAAACGTGTGACGGTGGCGGCCGCAAAAATCCCGAGGTCGTACAAAAAAAGGTCGGACAACCGATGTAGACTCCACCTCGAAATTCAAAAGAAATTGAAAGATTTCGCACAAAAAAAAAATCAGGTACACTCAGGAAAAATTCCGGAAAATTCACAAAAATTTAGGAAAAATTCCAGTGAAAATTCACTAAAAGTGCATATAAATAAATGAAAAGTCACAAAAACTCACGAAATTTCGACTCCAAAACTCAGAGTTGTTTCTCCGTCGGGAATCCCCCTACTGCTCTCACGTGAGCGGTTCTGCTGCGACTGCCGCGAGGCGTGGTCCCGTATCACTCAGCAGGCGTCGCGGGCATTTTCATGCTTTTACAGGCGTGCGGCGGATATGACATCCTGGCCGCGCAAGGAGGGACAAAGTAGAGTTGAGGGGGAGGGAAGTGGGCTGGATTTAGTGGAGGTGGGGCTGGGCGTGCTGTCTGTCTGCTACCTTTATACAATTTCGCCGCCACTCTCACTCCGCCCTCGCTGCCGCGCCCCGCAGCGCCCCAGCGCCGCCACGCAGCGCTGCGCTTCGTTAGAGTCTGGTCTGGCAGCGCTATGGCGGCGGCCAGCCCCGCCGCCGCCTGGGCCGCCTCGGCTACGACGAGGCCTCCATACTCCATAACCCGGTGGCCACGTGGCCTGACCGGGCCGGACCGGAGGCCTTGGCTCCTTTCACGTCGGGCCCAACCGAAGCGGGGTGGGTTTACCGATATGCACAGTCTCGACACTCCGCGGAAGAAGGGCGGGGCAGGGCGGCGGGGCGGGGCGGGGCGGGGCTAGAGATGCTTCGGAAGCCAGGCTGCTGAACTTGCCCCAGCGCCGCCAGCGCTCCACCCCACCTTTTTAAAAAATTGCTAAATCGGCAGGCGTTGCAGTCCCCTCCCGACCCCACAGCGTCATTTCCGCTGCGCTGCCCTTGGTTCAGAAGGCCGCGCCGCTGCCTCCCCCTCGGGGTCTGCAGCAGGCTGCGACGCGCGCTGTGGCGTGCACGCCGCCCCGCCCGAGATGAGTTGGCACGCATCCATGCATCCTGGGCTCCTGGCCGAGCCGAGCCTGGCCAGGCCGCGCTGCCCATCCCCCGGTCACACATCTCCCAGGGGATGACGTTGCGCCCCTGCGCACCCAGCGCATATACGCCCGCGCGCCTGCGCGCCGCCTGGGCCTCAGGTCCTCACACACCTGGCCGACGCGATCTGCCACCCCGTTCCGCTTAGGCGAGCGGCGCCGGCTCTCCATTCGGTCTGGTCTTGCCTGGGCTGGGCCAACATTAAAATGCAGATGATCGGTTCTGGACCTGCGGCTAGGCTGCGAGGCGCTGCTGGGCGCTCGGTTCGGATGCGTGGTATCGGGTGTGGAATGCGAGGAGACGATCACTTCGAAAAATCATTGCACGGCCTCAAAAGGAAATCTGAAAAATGGATGAAAAAACCGAAATGAATTTAGGAAAAAATCAAAAGTGGGGTTCAAGATCAAAATTTGTCAATAAGTGACAAAAATTTTCCTTGAAAAATCAAAAGAAAAATCAAAATCAAATTAAATTAAATGGTCCAAAAAAATCACTGTGCACTTTTTGTATTACCCCCCCCCCCCCAACTCTGTGGAACGCTGCCGACAGTTGTGCGCCCCCACTCCGTGCCGGTGCCGCCTCGTCCTCTGGCCGCGCCCAGTCGGGTGTAGCCGCCCGCACCGTCCTGTCCACTCCCCTGGACCAGGCCCGGCCCGGCCCGACATACCGCCCCATCGAGAACCTGTTGTGTGCTCTGGAGTGCAGCGAGAGCGGCGCGGAATGAGGAGAGGCCCGACCCGCGTCCGCGTCCGCGTGCCCGTCCTTGATCCGAGCGGGTGCCGCAGCTCCCCGGACCCTCAGGCCTCAGGCCCCGTAGGTCAGAGCGGACTGTCTCTGAGCTGGTGCTAGACGAGACGGCCGACGAACTCGCATGCTCGCGGCATCGCGCTCTGCGACGGGGCGGGGTGGGACGGGGCGGGTAGTAAACTGCTCGAGGTCTGAGCGAACCCCCGAGTTACGACCCTTGCCGGATGAAAGCAACCGCTACAGGTGCGGGGCTGCTGCTGCTGCCGCTGCTTCTGCCGCGGACGGTGCGGTGCGGGCAAAGGTGCGGGGCGCTGCAGCAGTACGCTTGCTTGCGGGAGAGTGGTGGAGACGATTTCCGCTCTACTTGGTTCAAAACCTCTCCGCTGTGCCGAGACCTCCACCCCCCCCCCCCTTACCACCACCATGCACACTTACACAAACTCAAAAAATCGTTGTCCATGAGGAAAACTAAACTCAGAAGACATTCGCGATAGCTCACAAAAACTCGTGAAAACTCGCTAGAAACAGACTTCGAGATCATCACGAATACTCGCGGTTTCTGGCCAATACCCACGGATTCTCGCTGATACTCGCGCGAACTTACGGATACTCGTTGATACTCGGGGATATTGTTGAACATCGGCTTTGGAAGAGTGGGGAACCCATAGGTCGAATCGTGAGACTTGTTCACCCTCTCGACTGCCATCGCCCTTCCAGCCCGACTGATTCCTCTTTGAGAAATAAATAATGTCCGTACCCCCATCCCGCAGCTAATCGCGACGACGGACCCCACTCACCGCCGCCACCGCACCCCTACTCCTGCCCCCGTTCCCGTGGCTCCTCCTCTGAGCCGCACCTCAGACCAGCAGGAGATATCACCTCGCCGCCGCCGCTTAAAATTGCTCGTCCGGAAAACGAGAAAATGCTGACACGTAATCTTCGGGCTGGAACGACTTTGTGTCGTGGAGATTGATCGGGTCATGGTAGGGAGAGCGCGGATTCATTTCCAGCGCCCTTCTCCTCTCCGCAGTCCATCCCTCTGCTCTGCTGCCCGAGCGCGCGCGCTCCTTACGCCGGAGCGTTGTGTTTTGCTATGTGATACCGTGTAATCAGCTGGCGGGAGCAGCCGAGGCTCTCCCCCTCCTCTCCTCTCTCCCCCTCTCTCGCTCCCACCACCCCCTATCTGTCTCCAAGCTTTGATTCATGGGGGTGGGGCGACGCCACTACTTTTCCAACTAACGGCATTATGTGCGCGAGTGTGAGGCTGAATGTCTTTTTAACAGACCCCAGCCACCCCGGCCCGCCCCGCTGGTCCCGGAGGACGTTCGTAATCACCGCTCTGTTCGGATGGAGTGGGCCGCGGCGCGCTCCCCGCCCTGCCCCGCCGCGCCGAGGACATCTGTATCGAAAGAGCGGCGTAGTGTGTTTTTCGTGGGTGACAGTCTAGTCGTACCTACTGCATGCCGAATCTCAACGGTTTTACGTCTTGAGTGCCCTGGTACCTAACCTCTTATACGTTACGTATGCGTTCGATCAGCCCACACAAGGTGCGGGCCGTGCGGGCCTGCCACCTCCGGGTCTCGGTCGCACATGTGCTGAGGTGGGGCCGGGCGGCCGGGCGGCAGGCTGATTCCGAATATCGCTCTCGAGCCTCCGTCCTAGTCACATCAATGGCAGTGCCCTATGTGGGGGATGGCAGGGCCCCATGAGTGCGACAAGGACGGAGGCGACGCGAGAGCGATCTTCGGAATCAGACGGCAGGCGGCGCGGAGGACGCGATGACACGATTGGACAACGCCGCCCGCCCAGTCGACTGGATACAATACCATTTGGCGATCCAATCGCCCTGTACTGCCTATAGTGTGTCCTGGCGCAGCTTAGCAGGCGGGGAGAACACGGCGCACGGCGCGGCCCGGCGCGGCAGGCAAGTCGACGTGTTCATCGCGGCGCGGCGCCCAAGGTCTCCCTGGACACAGGACGGTGGCGGCGCCGCGCACCTCGACTCGGCGGTCAGCCACTAGGCGAGACGTCGCGCTGCTGTGTTGTGTGGGTAGCGAGGGGGAAATAACTCTGAATTTTCGTGGACAAATTTTGTGAATTTTTGCTACAATTTTTCGTAAAGTTTCTTCCATTTTTGAGGGGACTTTTTTCTGAATTTTCCTAATTTTCGCTGAGCGAAGTGAAGCTTACTCCTGCAGGGGATCGGAAGTGTACTTGGTCGTGAGTCCGTCTGTCCGTTAGTCTGTCGTAACCGGTTCTCCTCTTGAAGTAGAGAAGTGATCGTAAAAAGCGGTAGTGTTCCGCAATCTGCTAATTTCAGCGCTTTAATATTCATCCAAGCTGTCCAAATTAAAGGAGATTGAAATATTTAAAAGTTTAATTTGAAATTCACTTCTGGAAGGTTGCCTTGGCAGAGAAAGTACTTTAAAGACATTGAGAGATAGCGCCACCTAGCGGATGCGCGTGAACTACTTCGTGACTTTACTGGAAATCAAAGTGTACGAATGTCGCACACCTGCAGGTGTGTGAATGATTGTCGCACACTTGCAGGTGTGTGAATGACCATTCGCACACTAGTAGGTGAGCGAATATCGATTCGCACACCGAGAAAGCCCGGCTTTTCCATGGTTTTCGGCAAGTGTACGAATGGCCATTCGCTCACCTGCAAATGTACGAATAGTCATTCACACACCTACAAGTGTGCGAATGGTCGTTCGCTCACCTGCAAGTGTGCAACATACATTTTCTCATCTGCAGGTGTGTGCGACATTCGTACACTTGGATTTCCAGTGTTGGCAACTCGGCGCGCCCGGCGTACATCTCGGCTGTTCACACTATCGAAATTAAATAATTAACATTCTTTTTATGTAGTTTGAAGTCGCTTTTATGGTTGCGGACGTCGCTGTACGAAGTTTCAAGTGTCGTCATTGTGTAGGACCAGGAACGCCCGAGTGAAATGGTCAATTAAAAAGCGATAGTGTCCCGCAATTTACTCATTTCAACGCTTTAATTTTTCTCCAAACTTGCCCAATTAAAGGAGTTTGAAATATGTTAAGATATGTTCAATTCCCCATACACTAGTCTCGATCTAGCCTGCAGTGAACTGTAATATGTAATTACATACATATTTATCTTACTGAAAGCTAACAACCAATCAGGAGCTTTGGCCTTCCCTCCCATGATTCCGTGCGTCAGTCAACAAGTCAGTTCAGTCAAGCACGGCGCGCCCGGGCGCGCCTGGAGTGCATCTCGGGCTCGGCATTTTACGTTATCGAAAAAAATAACGTAATTCGCGGTTTAAAGTCGTTGTTCAGGTTGCATACGTCGCTGCTCAAAGTTTTAGGTGCCGCCATTGTGTAGAAGTGCGGGTTCGAATGATTTGTTGTCTGTCTACGTCTGTGGGTTGGGGGGTTGGGGGGTTGGGGCGGAGTGAGATGGGTAGTGCTTCAAAATACTTTTTATTGCGTTGGATTTGTGAAATGAACGTCAAGGACTACTGAAATGATAGCCAGTATCGATGCAACTTGGGATGCAACTTCTTCCTAGGTGAGTGACATAACCTAATAACATTGACGATGTTGTTTACAGTGAAGCTGTGAAACTGTTCGGTGAACATTAGAGTATGGTCTGAGTATTGAAATCAGGTAACCCCATGGCCTGACAAGTAAGAGTTACTAGCAGTAGTAGGATTTCCTTATATTTCGTTTAATTTAGTTTTGAATTCTTGCTTATGGTTCCCCAGCGTTTTGCGACCACAAGTCAACCCCAGCTGAACAATTTCATTTGTGCGGTGTGGATATTGAATTTTATTAGTGGAAGTGCGCCCATTTTTGACATACGACAATAGGCATTTGTAATAAAAAATAATAATAAGTTTGTAAATCGTAAACTGAATATTTGGTGTCTCATCATTCTACTAAAGATAATATATAAAAGTGTGGTTTGAGTGCGGTTTAAATCTTACTACTCTTAAACCTAACAAGAAACAAGAAAAGAGTTTGGGTATTACCTTGGTAAATTTTGTAGCATTTTGTTCCTAACCTACTCCGTATTTCCCAGGGATACGATTTCTGATTGAGCTACATCATGAGCTTACCCAAACTTACTCATTGATCCGTTTTGCCTAAGAATTCAGATTGAAAAAAGGTCACTCCACTAAGTCGTTGATAGAGAAAACAATAGCTTTGAAAAAATTGTTATTTTAATACGATTTGACTCTTACAAATATTATGGGCGATATTGTGGATAGGATTTAGGTGAGAGACCGTACTTGTAATATATTAGTTATGCCAGGAGTGTTTACATTAATACAGTCTTTCTAAAACATTGAACTTCATACTTATTATTAATATATAGCCATATAACCATTGAAATGGCACAATTGTTTTAATTCTATCCTTAATAGCTGACATTCATTTCAAAATAGATACGTCCCATCATTTAAAGTTCCTAAGTCTTTGTGAATGTCTTGATCGTATTTAAAGTTACTGACCTCTGTTACAATCTCAGTTACAATATTTCTTGGAATGTCTTTTTAAACCATATTCTAAGTGACACATTTCTGGCTTACTATGGACTCATGCATGTGAGTTGGTTTGAGGGCAAACTTAATTCAGAAGGATAAGGAATGAGAGGTGGGGAGGGGGGAGGGGAGAGGGGAGGGAGGAGGGGACTGTCAGCATGTGATGCAGGTGCATTCTTTCTGAACATGTAAATTGTACTTACCCCCTGATCTCAGATGGGTGGGGGTAAAATGGAGGGGGTGAGGGGGGGGGGACCACTCGAATTTCCTCGCTACCTGGCCAGCGCCTACCCACAGGGAGGGGGCCGGTCAGCAAATGCTGTTGTTTGAATTGCGGCGTGCAAGCCCTCTCCTCCCCCTCTGCCCTCTATCTCCTCCGTGACTGACTGACTGACTGACTGACTGACTGACTGACTGACTGACTGACTGACTGACTGACTGACTGACTGACTGACTGACTGACTGACTGACTGACTGACTGACTGACTGACTGACTGACTGACTGATTTGTGGGTTGCCTGCCAAAACGGCGGTTGGGTTGGGTTGGGTTTGGTATATTTCTTTTAACTCTCAATTCCCTCAGCAACTACGTGCCTGTCGCACGTACTCCTAGTTAATGACATTTTCTGCAATGTTCTGAATTACGAGGTGTTCAAAAATTTCCCCCTCGGTGGGTGAACGGTGGACGGCGACTCATCCGAGCCGAGCGGAGGGCGGAGGCCGAGCCCGTCGAGCCAGGCTGCCGTGCCGAGCCGAGCCGCGGCGGTGGTGCCGGAGCCGAGCCGGAGCGGGGTGTGCGGCGCGGCGCGGCGCGGTGGGGAGGTGAGGTGGTGAACTGCGGCGCGGGGTATCGCCGCGCCTCGCCGGCTCGGCACCCAGTTGAGCCCCACAGTACGCCGCGGGCTTGCCGGCATCAGAGTCGCAGCTGGGTCCCTGTCCCTACTCTGCTCCGAGGGGCTCCGCCGCGATCGTGCGCTCGCCTCGCGCCGCGCGCCCCTGGCCGGCCGTACCGCGTGGCTGACGCCTCCCGCCTCCCCCATCGAGTGCCGCGACGTGCTGCTGTGACCTGACCTGGGCTCTCGACCCGCGCCGCGCCCCTCGGCACCTGAGCGCAGAGTTTGTGGGCGCTGCTTTCGACGCTCCTCCTCCGCCAGCCGCAAAAAAAAAAAATAAAAGGTACATACCAGCAACTTTTAAATTTATTTTTCAGCCGCCGTTGATGTTGTTGCGACGGGGAAACAACTCTGAAATTTTTTGTTCACCTCGTACTTCAGAAAGAAATTAGGAAAATTCTGGAAAATTTCGAAAAAACAACGAAACTAAAGTAAAAGCTAAGCAAAAATTCATAAATATTCATTAAAATTTCACAAAAGTTTTCAAAAGTTCCTGGAAATTTAAAAAAGTTTACAAATTTTGTACACCAAAATTCATAGTTGTTTTTCCCTCGTGTTGTCGCCTTTGCTATCCACCCTACCGGCTACCCCGCTCCCCGTCCGCCCCATCCCAACCCACCCCACCTAGCTGTCGTCCTCGGCAACCCTCTCGCCGGAGGCCCCTCTCCTCCTCCCCTCAGCCCTTGCTCTGCTTTTGTTTTTCCCGTCTCCCTCGTCCTGAAGGTATCCTCAGTCAGAATGCGCCGCCGTCGGTGCTGAGGGCGGGTTGGGATTCGGCGGGGCGCGGTGCGGTGCGGCGGGGCAGGCTCACTCACAAGATGACGAAGTCTTACGACGCTCGAGTCTCTCACCTTGCGCGGCGTACACGCGTGCGCAGCACGCTCTCGCCGCCGTGGGTGGAAGGGGGGGGGGGCATAAACCTTATTCCGGTAGTGACTCTCTTCCATCCCACCACTCCGTTCTCCCGGAAAGTTTACGCGTCGAGTTGACATTTCACTCGCGCGCTTCTCTTTGGGCGGGGCGGGCTGGTCTCGGCCGCGCCGTTAGCAGGGGAAGCGGGGGACAGATCAGGCGGAATCGGAAAAGTGGAATGGAATATCATCTGGAGCGCCTCGTTCCGTCCCGCCTCGCCCCGGGGCAGCAAAGACAGCCGTCACGTGTCGAGCGTGCGGAGCTCTTTCGCGACCGCTAGGAGCCTTTTTGGGGAAAGTTGCGAGCTGATAAATGCGCCTATGATTTCCCTGTATGAGGGAGCACTTTGTCTAGTGACTGATGAATTTTGAAAGATTTTCTTTGATGTCGAAACCTGCCTGACGTCTGCCCTGCCCCCTGACCCGTGACAGCAGCCCCCACCCTCCGGCGGCCAAGCTCGACCAGCCCTTCCTGCGGGACGGAGCAGTTGAGGGGCACCAGGAGAATGCATTCATTTCAACTCGTCCGGCCCTGTTCTCCCGCCCCTTCCTGATTTCCACCCGTGGGACACCAAACAGAAGAGTTTTGAAAAAAGAAATAAAAAAAATAGGTTGAGGGGGCAAAGCAGAAAGGAGCGCCCGGATAAAAATGAGGGGCATTCGTCTTTTCGTCACACAGAGGAGCACAGCTTTACGCGGCCGCGGTCGGGCTGGCTGACTGAGTGAAACGCGAAAAATGCGCGACAGCTCCCCCTCCCCCCACCACGCCTCCCGCCCGCGCCAGCCCTTGCCAGTCCTCACCCCCCCCCCCCCTCTCACCCCTTTCCCCCCGCGGAAGCTCTTCATCTTTCCTCTCGTTTTGTCTCGAGGTTGATGTTGGTATGAGGTATCACAACTGTCAAAAATGAAAATGACGTCCAGGTCATCCCCTGCTGCGCCGCACCTTATTGACATGTAGATTGAAATTAACCCACCTGTGCGCATCACGGCCGGGCTTTGCATTTATATTGGTTTGTTTCTGTCGGGTTCTGCAGAGGGTTCCTATAACGGTCGCACCGCCCTGTCGCAACTACAAGAGCCCTGAGTCCGTCTGCCGTTATAAAGTGAAATGGAAGCTGGAAATGATGTTGATGGCTCTGTTTACTCACCCCGCACTCCTCCTTATCCACAGCTCCAAAAGAAATTTTGTGACGGGACTGGGACCGTCCTTATCCCGGAGAAAAGTTTGGTGTTGATCCTCTCTAATCTGGATGGGCCATCTCTATAGGTAGCCTTCCAGGTCGTCGCCGCCCCGCCAGGCCCAGCGGCCCAGCATCGCGCCGCGTTCTCGCTCGAGCTCGGCGGGGGGCGGGGCGCGGGGCGCTTGAGTATTGCGGGCGGAGGGACTGGACCTGCTCCTGATTAGCTATGAGTCTCGCCTTGTTCCCGGCTTTCGCAGCTGCTTGCCGAGATGAGCCCCGGGGGTGGAGAGGTCAGATTGGAATGGATGGCTCAAATATTTGCTCGTCTCCTCTAATGGTTGAAAGTGGCGCAGCGAATGACCTGGCGGCAAGCGCATGTTTAAGTCCTCAACTCTTCCTCATTCCTCGCTGAAATAGCAATCGAGTCGTGCGACAGTTCGGTCCTTTTTGCCGGGCACAAGTAAAATGAGGTATTTCTTACATAGTATTACGAGTTATTACACCGTCTTAACGCGCGGCTTTTCAGTTGTGCAACAAGGTATGGGCGTCATCACACCGGTATTACGGGGCACGCCGTACACGAGGTGTTACGCTAGTGAAAAACCCCTCTGTCTGACCGGACGGCAAGTCAACTTGTCTGTGATTCTCCCTCCCACCCCGCCCCCTGCTGACACTTCAGCCGCACGCCGGCTGCTGGCATGCTGCTACTGCTGCGGAAATCTGGGTAAAGTGGTCTGGAAACTCGACGGCAGGACTGGTGCTCGCATTTTGTGGGCATCTGTGTGTGTATAGGGGGGCGGAGACTGAGTGCGCAGATCCACTCCGACGGGCAATTAACGGTCCAGAGGCAGCCAGCCAGGGGCAGCCAGGGCCAGCTCAACCCAGCGATGCCAGTCCCGGCGAAGCGCCACTCACCTGACTGTCCCCCAGCCGCAAGGCGTGTGCATGCCAACCTATAGAGATAGAGAGAGCTCGACCGGGACGAGCCCGGCCGGGCCAGGTCGGGCGTTAACCTCGGTCAACCCTCCTCCGACTCGCCTGTCTTCGAACGAGCCAGTTTTGCGTAGTTCAATGCTCTAATTTTCGGGTTTTTCAGTTATATCTTGGAGGGAAGGCCCACTCATGATGGCAATGTCCGATTTTCCGCTCTGGAGCGCTTGAGAAAAATCAAGCAAGAGCGGGAAGAAAGGAAGATCCTTTTGTCTAAAGTTCTCGAAAATTCTAGGCTCCAAATCCACAAGTACGAAGTTATTTACGTACAAGTGTAAGCGCGCTCCATAGCTCTTTCAATGCTTCACTGTTAGAAAAAGTTGTTGCCTGACGACTATTTATGTTTTACGGGAATCCTGTTTCTGAACAGCTCTTCTTTTATTAGTGAAAAACTTACTACATATGGATTACTTCAGCAGCACTCTCAAAGAACAGTGAATGAGATATCACTGTGTATGCTGGTGCTTTACAGGAAATATGCTGTTAATTTTGTTAACAGCCCTTACCGTTCGAAATACAACAATTTTGTAATATTACAGAAGAGAGAAATAAGTGCAAAAAGAAGTCATTACATTTCGACGAAAAAATTGATTCTGAGATTTTTCCCATCCTTGTAAATTTACAGTTTTTCCTGTTTTGAAACAGGATTTACTGCTAACAAACTTAACAGTACTTTTCCTGTTAAATTACAACAAAATTTTTAACAGTGTTTGGAGTCGCACTTGCATCGGCAAGTTTCCGCGAATGAAATGAACTACCTCGAAGTTCAAAATAGCAGCGAACAAGGAAATCCAGAGCCAGAGCGCTGGTGGTGCCGGGCCGGGGCTGCTGGTTGTTATGAAACTGTGACTGCTTTGTGTTGCGCGATAGGGTAGTCTGGGGGCTGGCCGTCTTACGGACACCTCTGTTCTGTCAGAGCTGGACCTGCGCGGCCAGGCGGACGGCCCTGCCCTGCCCTGCCCTGCCCTGCCCCACGGAGGAAAGAGGCTTGCTCTCGTTGCCCCACGCTTGCTCTGCCCTGCTCCGCTCCTCGACTTGGTCCGTTGTTTGCCGCGGGCCGGGGTCGGGTCGGGGCCGCCCATTCAACCCCGCAGCAGTCGTGTCTGGAAGGCGGGGCGCGCGGGGCGTGGCGGCGGCTGGGCTGGGCGCGGGCGCCCCTACTGGCGTTCCATATCTCCGCAGTGACGTCTGCATCGTATACCTCGCGCAGCTCGCTCAGTCCCCCGTGCATCACCCCACCCCACTCCCCCGGGTGGTACCCTTTCCCGGAGACGTTCGTCTGGAGGGTGTGGCGGGGCGGGGGAGTACTGAACTCGCGCACAATAACAATGATGTGGGACCGGGCCGGGCCGGGCCGTGGGTTGACCGGGTTGACGTGGCGCCATGGGCCCGCGCGGCTGCGGCGCGCCGCCCGGAAACTCTATGAAACATTGTTGGAGCAGCAAAACACCAATCCTTGCGGTGCGGCACGGTGCGACTCTGCAGCAGCAGGCCACAGATCCTCTCTCCATGTATCTCCTCCCCTCCCCCTCCCTTCGCGCCTCTCTTCCCCTGCATTCCTCTGCGTTCCTCTCCCTTCCCTTCCCCTTTCCTCTCCCTCTTGGGCGCCCGCTCAGTAACTTTGCACATCGGTCGTGTCGCTCGGAAAGCGATTTGAAAATTTGTCGTTTGTTGGTGCTGTCGAGGCGTAGCCGGGCGTGCCGGGGCCTTTGGCGCTTAGCTTACCAGGTGTGAGGTGTGGGCGGCCAGCCTGGCGTAAAATACACCCTCCCCACCCTGCGCCCCACCCAGCCCCCGCCCTGGCGCCGCGAGGGACCGACCAGACTATTCAGCACCCGCCGTGCCGGTATAATTTGGCCATTGCGCCCGCTCCGCCCGGTCGCACTCTATAGCCCATATAAGGGCGGGTACTGCAGGGCGCTCCCGGGCGCGGTGGTCCAGCACTGTGTCACGGCCGGGGCCGAGGGCGAGGCGGGGCGGGGCGGGGGTGGGACCGCAGTACCGTATCCATCCCCTTTAACGCTGGGCGGGTGCGGTTTTTCTCGGCGGCGAGGTCCGAACTGGAATGCGGCCTGGCCCGCGCCGGCGCCCCCTCGCCCTGCGGGTTGGCCTCGCGACCAGGCTCGGGCCCGGGGGAGTATGGCATCTTGACAGCAATTAACGTTTTAGCTTACGCGTATCGCCCGCCCCCGCCCACTAAATTACCTTTCTCCCGGCGAGGGCGGGGCGGGTGGGGTGAACGGGTGCGGCAAGGGGCGCACTCGCGCTCGCTAGAGGGCGGCCCGAGTTGGCTCCGTCCGTTTTTGCACGTGTCGGTCGGCCCGGAGCCCGGCCCCGGCCTGGTCCGCGGCGTCCCGCCCCCCGGCTGGATGTCCTCCCGCCCCGACCCGCCCGGTAATAGTGGTGCGGTTAGCCTCTATCTGCTTGCGGTGCCGGACCTGGCGAGCAGGCCGGGCCTGGGAGCCCTAATTGCTCCGCGTCGCACCTCCTCTGGCCCGGAGCGGTACACTCTTTGGCGGCTCGCCTTCATGCTTATTGTGGTGCGTTCGAAGCGCCCCGCCCGCCAGCACGCTAGGTTCGGCCAGGGTCGGTCGGGGTAAGCGGGCGTTCTGTGGCTGGACGCGGCGCGGCAGGGTAAGCAGAGCGGAGAACAGGGCGCGGGCGGCCATGCCGCAACCCCATCCGCCATTATGGAGGTATGATTCATTTAAAATAAGCCTGAAAGTTGCTTAAAATTGAGTATTTTAGAAAAAATTATCTATTTATGGGAGCTTTGGGTCAGGGTAAGGGCCATCACCCCAAGTTCGTCACGAAGATCTCAAATTTGAGCTTAGTTTTGTAAGATTGGGATCCAAAGATCTATTTCCTGTTTTTGTCCATTAATATACGTTAGAAAAACTTTAGTCAACTTCAAGCTTCCTGCACGACCCCCCAAAATTTTATCACATGGTCGACGCGGATGCTTTAAGAATCTGACAGTTATACCAAACTTTTTAAGGGGCCTCAACTTCTTTCCGGGAACGCGCCGCGTCCAAAGAGTATTCTCTTCAAGAAATCGTGTTCAGTGTGCCCCATGTTACAGCTGGTTTTTACGCCAGTAGCACCCAAAATTAGTTTCAGAACATCACTGTAACTCAAAAGGCGACAAATTTGTGTTCTTTTGTGGCAACACATCGAAAAAGGATACATCCTCTTTTTGTCTCCTTTTTTTCTGAAACACATAAATGTGTGACCTTTTTCGGCGACAATTTTGTTTCCAAAAGCTCCGTGTGTTACCGAAACGGAGATGCATGTGACCTTTTTCGGCGACACGCGGAGGTTTTGGCGACAAAATTGTCGCCGATAAAGGAAATACATTTATGTGTCGCCGATAAAGGACACACATCGAGATGTATTTTTACCGTAAAATTAAAAGCTAGCGGTAAAGTACGGTAAAAACGGTAAAATACGGTAATTTTGGGTAAAATTAGTAAAATTCAATTTTGGCCGTTTTTGATAAAATTTAGTGTTTATAAGAAAATATGGCGTTTTACACTGATTTTAACGTAACTTAAAATACTTATGAACTAAAAATAATAACTTCAATCGTTATTTGAACAGAAAAATTAAATGCTTTAGGACAAAACAAGGTACAAGGTCACTTATTCTCTCAGAGACAGGAGAGCAACAGGGTGAAGGAGCATATCAAAATTCAAACTATTTCCGAAGACGCTTTGGTCGTCCACCAGGTAGAGTTGCTTCAGCAGATGCAGCAGCAGATGCAGCAGCAGACCGCGTTCTGCGTTGTGCCTGTGCAGCAGGAGTAGGCCGTGTGGCCGGTTCTTGAGCAAGGCATTCTGGCTCCGACTCTCCGCCGGAATCAGATTCGGGCTCCCAATCCGTCGATTCTTCCTCAGACTAGAAAATAGAAAGACCAGTGGGAGCCTACCTCCCGAAATTCAAAGAAACGCATCCGCTGACAGCGCAAATGATGAAATGAGTTGTGATAAGTCAATAAATCGAATTTTACCAAAATTACCAATTTTACCGGGGCCGGGTAAATTACCGTATTTTACCGGTATAATACCATTACTTACCGGTAACGTTACTGGCGTGTACATCCCTAGACACACATTTATGTGTCGCCGATTTAAGGCAACATGTGTTTCCTTTAAAATTACAGTGATAGTTTTGTTGCATTTCGTCCTTGTATCACAGGTATTTCCTTGTAGTTTCTGAGACGGGTGTATAGGAGAAAACACCCCTCCCCTGGGTCGCGGCAGACGAATGTCCCTGATAACGATTCACTCGTGTAGTTGCGATGATGGGTTGGAGTGTCGAGATGGGCCGATGGGGGCCGAACGGATCGATACAACCGCGGGGCAGGCGGCGCGGGCAGCGCTAGGGGCAGGCGCATGGGGCCGCGTCGGCCAGGCCAAATAGCGAATATGTGTAGGGTTTGTACGTCCGCTCGACCACGAAATCGACTAACGCGCGCGGCATATGCGCCCTTTCCTCCTCTCTCTTCCTATCCGTGCCCACCTTCCGCCACTCCCCCAGCCCCTATAGCACCGACCGAGTGGATTCCGGTGAAATCCGGCAATTTCAGTTCCGGCGCTCGATGCGCTCTCGTCCTGTGCGGCCGCGGCACTGCGCAGCCACCCTGAGCCCCGAGCTGGTCGCTGCTTGTCGCGTGTCGGAGTGGACCGGAGGGGGTCAGCAGGCTCCGGACCTGGCGGGCGGGGCACACCCGGACACACCCCACACTTGCCTTATCAACG
The DNA here is from genome assembly GCA_029379305.1 of Frankliniella fusca. NCBI lineage: Eukaryota > Metazoa > Arthropoda > Insecta > Thysanoptera > Thripidae > Frankliniella > Frankliniella fusca. The sequence goes on from JAHWGI010000295.1 coordinate 24,305, forward strand.
CGAAGCCGCTGCTGCCGCGCCTCGCCTCGCCTGGAGATTACCCAGCGGTCTTGTTCCTACGGAGGGCGGAGGGCAGCCCGCCGCCGCGGACGCCAGCAGGTCCAGCTGGAGCGCGGTGGCGCGGGGCGGGGCGTGGTGGACGTGGCTTATCACGACCACCATCGCCCATGTTGTCCAGTCCACTCCGGGTGGTGCGGGACCGGGCCGGGCCGGGCGGGGCGGCGGACGCGCACACGCAACGGCAATCAAATCGCCCCGCTCCACTCGCACCAGCAGCGCGCCAACCGGTCTCTATGAAAAATTTATCGCTTTTTCTGGTGTAGCGCGCTTATTTGTGCTGTATATATGGCCTTTCACTCGACTGCCGCACTCTGTTAACGGTGTGGCCATACTTCTAATGCCAGGGTTTTGGCATGCTTTCTTCAAATGCCTTTTTATTTTATTATTATTATTCTTTTGTTTTTACGCGGAATGCCAAATATAGCAACATATAATGCCTAATGTCGTTCTCAAATGCCAAATTCTGACATGAAAAGGGCCTAAAATTTGTTTTTTTTTTCAGAGAGCGGCCAGAATGTGGCATTTTGAATAATTATTTTCACGCCGTGCTGAGCTTCACAAATTTTACTCAAACAGTTCTGTGCCATTTCAGCATGTAAATTGTGTGAATAGTGGAAATAAAATGGTAATAATTTTCCAAAAGGGAGGAAATGTATATCAATTATCATGTGCCCCCACATGTTTTATCTCTAAATGTTGATTGTATAGATGAGAAAGAGAGCCTTTACTGACCTGAGATGACTGGTTGCACTCATGTGTCATTTCTGTGACTATAAGGTTGATTAATTAGCAAATTTATATGACTTTGAAAGGATCATAACCAGTTAAATAAACTTTGAACCACTGCAATACCAGCATGGGACTTCAAGTTATCAGAGTTACGCTGTTACTGAAATTTTTAGGTTTTCTTAAAATATTAGAACTTTTTTCTTCTCCAATGGAGCAAATAAATCCATTTTCTGACTCAGCAGAAAAAGAAGTTTCCGACAGTCTATGTCTTAACTGTATCAGAGCTACAGGCTAGAGGTTAGACCTACAAAAGTTTTTATCATTCACCTTTTCCGGTAGTTTTTCTTTGATCAAACACTGAGATGGAAAAAGAAATCGGTGACATCACCCAAAATTCTTGGCGGTTTTGAGCTATCGTTCTACTGCAGCGTTAACAGTGCCTCGTTACGATGGTGCACGTCATCCGCCATGTGAAATGTGGCGCAAGGATGGTTTGCATTTCCCCAGTGTTGTGTTTCGGTGCCGTACAAAGTCCTGTGTGAAACTTGAAAGTCCCCCGTGGGCCGGGCCGCCGGGCTGCCGACCGCCGAGTGGGGCGGTAGGGCCGGTGTCTGTTAGTCCTATGCCCTGAACGCCTCGGGCCCCTTGCACCCTGCTGCCGGCGCCCCAACCCCTTTCCTATAAGGGATGCAGATGAGCTGCGCCCCCCACCCCCTTCCTCCCCTTCTTCCCACACTCACCTCTCCTCCCGAGCCAGTTCAGGGGATGAGCCGAAGCCGGGCAGAGTCCTGGCCGTCCTTGGCTGGGCTGAGCTGTCACCGGCCTGCCAGAGTTGGAACTGTCGCGTCGCTGAGCGCCCCGCCCCGCCCGCCCCGCCTCCAAAGTTAATTTGGTCCACAACTACTACCCTCTCTGCCTGGATGCTGCTGATGCCAGCCCGCCTTTGAGCAAACAGGCGCGTGGCGTGGCCGTATGCTAATGAGATCGAAATGACGAAAACGGCTGGTGTGTTGCGGGGTGGGCCCTCTGGGTGGGCCGGGCGGAGCCGGACCGGGAGGCTCCACCTGCTGGCTCGCCCGGCTTTGGGCCCCCATAAGCGCCCGCAGCGACAGCTGACGTGTGCGGAGTCCTTCTTGCGGGGTGTAAGTTGGTGCCTTGCAAGTTTAATCTTCCGGACTTACCCCGCCCCAGCCGGGCCGGGCCCCAAGTCCGCCGCCCCGCCCCAAGCACTGGCCTCGCACCCGCAGCCCCGCAGCGCGCAACTGTTGCTTGTGAGCGCGGGGCGGCGGTAGCGGCGGCGGCGCCTACCCGTTTGAGGGGATTGCCACTGTACAGGCGGGCACGCTTACGGCTCTGCCCCGCCGCCGGCCGGGACGAAGCGCTCGCTCAGCACCTCTGCGATGGACTTGGCTGAGGCGTGGGTAGTGCGCGCCCGGGCCCGGGGCTGTGGGGCCGGGCTCGGGCCTCTGCCGAGCCGATCAGTCAATAGGGCCTGACTCATCGGCTCGTGATGAGCCGCGGGCTCCTTATCCCATCAGCGCGCTCCTGGTGAATAGGAGCGGCGGGGGCTGGCGGGGCCGCGCGGCGCGCGGCGCGGGTTCGACTCCCGCCGGCGTGACTTGCACCTCTCCTGTTTTGTCACGCCTGACGTGCGACGCTGTAACGCTCGGTGGAGTCGCTGCTGCTGTCGGTGCGAACGACCGGCGCTGCTGCTGCTGCTAGGAGGAGGTGTGAACAGGCGGGCATCGTCGAGCTTGCTGTTAGATCTGTTTGTTTGAGCTCTTGGAAGTTGGCGTTCTCAAAAATTTATCGCCGAAATTGTACGAGTTCGCGTCACCTTCCCTCTTTATCTGCCCGGCCCCCTCGAGCGCACCAACTTTGGGAAGTGGCACTCCTCCCGACTTCTCACTTCTCAGTTTCCTCAGACGCACGCGCGCGCGCGCGCGCTCACGCTCACCCACGAGCAAACACACACGCGCGCCGAGGGTTCGGGCGTGGCGCAGTGAGGACGCCTCGGCGGCCGGATTCTTAATTCCAGTTGAGGGAGGCGGCGGGGGCAGGCTGGCAGGCGCGGCGCCCCGCGCCTCGTGTGGCCCCGTGTCTTGTTTGCCTTTTGGCGCGGCGCGGCGTGGCGTCGCGTGGAGTCAGCAGCGGCGCGGCGCTACTTGCGGAGATAGTCGCCAACTTTGATGAGCGTCTGCATATGCTCAGAGCGCTGCCTGCTCCCCCCTCCCCTCCCCCCTCCTCTACTGCCGCGTTCGTCCACATGGCGCCGCCGGGCTCAGCCCCGCCGCGCACCGCCCCAACGACCGCGCCGCGCCTGTCCTTCTCCTGGAAAGACGCCTTGACTCGTGAATGAAACATTTAGTTTCCCGCCGACCGGAGCCCCAGCCCTGCGCGAGGATGGTGCAAGTGTTAGGAAATCGCACCACGGCTCCCGGACGTGAAAACTCGCCGTGGCGGGGCAGCGCAGAACACAGCCATGGAGGGCAGGATGGACGAGGCAGGGCAGGGGCGAGGCGACTGGTGTCGCCCGTAGTAACGCAATGCGTCGATCAATAACGCGGGGCCTTAATCCGCCTTCATCATCCTGAGAAAATCCATTAGGTGCTCCCCTCTCGCTTTTCTTTCTCCCCCAGTGTCTCCGGCGGCGTTTGGCCTGAAGGACCCCCCACCCCCCCCACCCCACCCTCTCTCCGCCGCGCCCTACTCCACCCTGCTCCGCCCGCCGCCCGCTCTCATCACTGTGAGTGAGGAGGACCTCGCCGTACTGGTGGTTACTGGAGGGGAGGCGGAGGAAGCGTCACGGATGTTAGGTCGCGCCGTGTCCTGCGTTATGCCACGTGTGAGAAGTAATGGCCGTGTTTCTTGTCGCAACAACTGGAGAGGTAAATGGTTAACGTGCGCGGATCGGGAATCCCCCGAGCGGATGCGCGCACGGCACGGCACGCCTGCCTGGCGTCTAATCATCATCGCTTTGAATTGGGTCGTCGCCCCGGGCCGCTCCTCCGCGCCGCACCAGCACGCGGCACCCCAGCTCCGTTACCACGGCCTTTGGCTGCCTCGGGCGGGCCGGGCCGGTCCGGGCCCCGAGCGGAGAGGTAGCAGCAGAGGCGAGCGGATGGGCTGCCGTTTGATACCCGTGACGGCGCCGCCACGCCACGCCCCAGAGGCAAGATGCCTCGGTACCGTGCTGTGTGCCTAACCAGCCAAGGGGCGGCCAACTTATGTATTTCTGTGTACACTTTCCTTGTATTGCTTGTATTTCTAATGTATTTTTCGGTATTTTTCTCGTATTTTTTTGAGTATTTCTATGTATTTCTGTGTATTGTACAGTATTTCCTTGTATTTTTAGTGTATTCCTAGAAATACACAGGTATTTCTGTGTACACGTTTTTTTCGAGTTGGCCGCCCCTCGTAACCAGCTCGGCCTCATGGCGTGGCATATCCGCGTTGTAGTGGATCTTCTTGGTGTCCCCGGGGTGCGGCCCACCGGCCCCGGACGGTGGGGGGAGGGGGGCCTAATGGCGTGGATGTGGTGGCGGCGCCTTCGGGAGATTGATTTGCTTCATTATTCGCAGCAGCGGTATGTCGCTGGGCTCTTATTGGCACTCAGGGCTGGACGGGCCTGGCTGCCTGGCTGGGTATATCGGGTTTCCCCGGGCTCTGCAGCAGCTTGGTGGCTGGCAAAAGGGGCAGGGGCGGTCGGAGGGCGCTCTGTTTTGGCGGGCCAGTGTTGGTGAAGGCTTCGTCTAACCCGACGGGCACCTCGGTGCGCCCCGGCCCCGCAGTAGAGCTAGGCATGGTGCGCCCCGCCCTCGCCGGCTCCGCCCCATGCTCACCGCACTTATCTCCCCCCGCGCTGCGTCCATGGCCGTCGTCAACTTATAGACCCTCGACGGCAACACGATGCCCTGGACGATAGTGCCGCACCCGCCGTGCCGACATCCCCCTCCTTATCAACGCCATTCGCTAAAGCATGAGAAATTCGCCAAATATCTAAGAGGACGCAGCCCCGCTCAGCCCCCCCCCCCCCCCTCTGCCACGGCGCGGCCCTTGCGCTGCCGTGGGGAGCGGCAAATAACAAGCCATAGCGGATCATGCTGGTGTAATGGGCGGGACGTGCGTATTGCCAGACGGGGCTGCCAACTGCTGGATGACTGCCACCCCGCCGCTCTCCGCCCCGCCTGGACCCGCCCGGCCCCGCCTGGCCCCGCCCTGCGGCAGCCTCTCCCCCTCCTCGGCCTCCTCCCTCTCGCCTCGTCTAGTGCAGTGCTGGCACCACCAGGGCCGCGGCGCGGCAGTGCCGTGCGCCCTCATCGCGGCCGCGGACCAAACGAGTACTACTGCCCGGCTCCGCCAGGATCACAGCGCCGCGCTGCTGCACTTGGGCGGCCCGCGGAAGGGTAGAGTGCTGTAGAGAGCGCCGCTCGCCGCGCCGGCACTGCGGCACTGCTGTGCTGTAATGCCTGTAGATTGAACGCAGCCCCGTTAGGCATAATGCCTCTCCCACCCCGTCCTCGTTTCGGAGAAGTGACACGCCCCGCGCCCCGCGCCCACACCACCGCACCTCGAGGTGCGGATGTGAGGAGGTGGCGTTGCATGTGGCGGCGCGGGCGGAGCGGGGGAAGGAGGGGGAGGGGGGCGGGTCTCCGTGCAATCCCCATCTTAGCCCTGCTTTAATTGTGTGGCCTTGCCCGCCGCCCTGCCGCCCTCACGTGCGTGTGGCCCGCACGGCCCGGCGACCCGCCGCAGTAAGTGGACTGCACGTTTGCCTCTTCATTACGCCCGGTATTGCGCTGCGAGGAATGAGAGATATTTGCGGTGGAGCCTCGGCGGGGCCGGGCTGGGCCGGGCCCACGCACTCACAAGGTGCCACCCTTGCCTCGCCTGGCTCCGACCCCACCACACCACACTCCATGCACCCCGCCCCGCAGGCCGCAGGGGCCGCCGCAGCGCAGCGCGACAACGCCCTTTAAATTCGTGGTTATAAGCTTTGCGCCGAAGCCATTTTCGCGTGGCGCAGCGTGGTGTGACCTCCAGGGCGAAGGAGCCCTCTTAAGCCCCCGCCGCGTGTTAGGCCCTGCTCCGCTCGCAAAGAACGGCGGTGCGGCTGTGTTGTTTGCGTGTGCCGGGGAGGAGGGGGGGGGGGTTACAACTGAATTTCGGTGTACACAATTTGTGAATTTTTAGTAATTTTTGTGAATTTGGTGAATTTTTGCTTGAGTTTTTATAAAATTCCGTGAATTTTAGCATTGTTTTGTAAATCCTCGTAATTTTTGTAATTATATAAATTTTTGTGAATTTTCTTAATTTTTGAGGTGATTTTTTTGGTGCAATTTTTCAATTTTTTCCGAGTGTTTTTTTTTAAAAAAAAATTCTCTAGAAACGACGTGTATAAAATTTTCAGAGTTGTTTCCCTCGGTGTGTGCGCGCACGCACAGCATATCCTAATTTGTTCCCATCAGACCGCGCCGCCTCTCCTCTTCTCTTCAATGAGCCTGAGAGCTTACCGTATTGATAACCACTCCTGAAATATTTTCTCTTATTAAACCTCTCAACAGGGGAACAGACTTATCTGGGCATGTAATCCTGTGATTGGTTAGTCGTGCAAAACGTTCCAGGGCCCGCCAAAGACGCAGAAAAGAGGTCTCGGTGTCTCTAATGGTTGAGTACTATTTCCGTTGCGCCGCGATCGTATTTTTTTAACTCGGAACGACTGGCGCACGAGAGAGGTGCAATTACGCTGCCCTCGTGGGGCGGCGCGGGTCAGCTGGCGGGGCGGGTTGTAATTTTTCAGGGCACCCTCCGATGTGACCCGTCGTCTCCCCGCGCCACGCCGCGCCACGCCGCGCCACGCCCTGTGCTCTGTCCACCAGCGATACTGGCGGCCCGTCGATTTGTCATTGATTCCAGCGGGAGGGGAGGGTGCGAGGCGCGGCGTAGCGTGGCGGGGGCTGGGGCGCATGGCATGGCACTCGTCAGGTGGGTCCTCCCTCCACCCCCCCCCCCCCCCCCTGCGCCGACCCAGCCCGAGCGGCGCGAAGCTCCGCAGGGTGCGTGCCTCACCTCACCCCGCCCCACCTCGCGGCCTGGGCGTTATCACTTGCTATCATTCATTACCCGGTGCGACGGCATGATTTTTCTCGCGTCCCCCCCTGGGCCCGGTTCGGCCCAGCCCGGCCCAGCCCGGCCCGGCCACCTATCCCGGACACTGCAGCGAGCCACGCTGTGCTGCGCCCTCGCTGCAATTGGAATTAATTTCCCTCGCCTGCCGGAAACATGTGTCGCGACTGTAACCCCTCCCTCCCCCCTCCCTGACTCCCCCCCTCCTTTAGGTACAAGCTCTCCGCCTCCCCCGCCCCTCCCCGCCAATTTGTGAGGTGACAGAAGAGCATTAGTTTTCTCTGACGCACTCTCTTCTACACACACACACGCCCCTTCCTGCTCCCCCGCCCCGCCCCGACACCTCCACACTGCGTAATTTTGTTGAAAGAGATGCTATCTCGCTGTTAGGCGCGGTGCGGTGGTGCGGCTACTTACGCGTTTGCTTCCACACGCGAGGCGCGAGTGTCGCGTCCCCCCGGACCGCGTTCTACTTTAGTTCCTTTTTCCTTTTTTTTCAGTGTTGAGCGCGACGGGGAAACGGTCACTCTGGGTGCGTTTTGTCGTGTCACTCTGAGTGACTTCCGCCCGCTAGATTATCGCGGGCTAGGTGCGCGAGAACTCACGCCTTCAGTTCACAGAAACTCTTATTCTCTCCCTTTTTACTCGTTCTTTACAACAGTATCTACATCTTAGGTAAATGTGAAGAGAACGAGTATTGTGTTCAAAACTTGGTTTTGTTAGTGACCTACCTTTTCTCACAAACCACATTACTAAATAACATAACTGTATACTTATTTTAAAGCTTGAAAGACGTTCTTTCATCCGTAAACGAAGTATTTTTTTCGTTCCAATGCAAATTATTGAGTAAATCACGTTTCAAAATATACGTTTTAACGGCGTTCGAACATATATTTGTAACTTAAATATCCCACGAAAAACATTTCAATCTTCAACATATTTACACTTGAAAACCTATCTTCCAGCTTTGGTAAACATTTCTTTTCCTCTGATGTAATGAGATAAAATTTATACTTTTCCTGTAAATGAAAGTTCTTTCAGACCCTGCAACTCTGGTATCGGGAAAGTGGGTGCTGACGCATTCAAATCGATATTTCGGTAATTTCGAAACGGCGCTGAACTCCAACAATAGCCAACAATCAAAAACCTGTTGGACTTCTTCCTAAGTGTAGTGTCATTGGGATCATGAAATTTCGGCAAGTTTATGTTTCAACATAATTCCACACTTAACAAAACCAGTTTTGATACACATTCTGTTTGTAAAGAACGAGTTCCTTCACTTTATATCAATTTTGCAAAGTGCAAAATTGATATTTCTAAACATGTTATATTTAGGCTGATGTCTTTGCTTCTTGTTTTCTTTGTTTTCGGTATTTGTCTTTGTGACGGTGTGGGGTACAGCCGCGGGGTAGGTAGGTGCTCGCCGGTACGGAGAACAGGGCAGTTGATGGCAAACTTGCTGTAGGAGGGAAACTCGGTGTGCGACATTTCTAATTACAAGGCTTGTTGCCGTTCTGCTGATGGCGCTGGATAAAGGCGCGTGAGCCGCAGCGCGGGCCGGGTCGGGCGTACCTGCACAGGTGCTGCATATGGGCGCGGGGGAGGAGGGGGAGGCAAGGGAACAGGGAAACAGAGGCAGGTCGAAAGCACTCTGAGTAATTACGATACGACCGGCGCGTATTACGGGGACAATGACATCGTTAAGTCTCGATTTTGAGGCGATGTGTGCCATCAGTTTGGTGTGCTGTCGTCGAGCCGTGGGGTGGGGGGTGGGGATGGGGGGCACCCGAGAGACCTGCTTTCAACATGGCCTCGCGTGGACTTGCATGCCGCGAAAATCACCCAGCGCTAAACTATGAGTGCACTCCAAAGTGTGCGCTCGGTCCGCGCTCCACATCCCGAGCGAAACTGGCTTTTCTAGTGCGAGCCGGGCTGGAGGACGACGTGCTCGCGGGAGCGCTCGGGGAGTTAACGGATGGAACTTGGAGGTCTAGTGTAAGCAGAGCGGGGGTGGGGAAAGGGCGCGCCGGCAGTGACAAAGGAGGGGAATGGAGGGGGGGGGGGGGCTTGCGAGATTGGACAGACGGGAAGGGCAGGTAGGAACACGGTGCAATCCAGAAATAAGGATTAGTGATTAAAACTTGAGAGCGCCGCCCACACAGCGAGGAGAGCCTTTAAAGTCATCGCATAGTTTTCGTTTTTTTTTTTGTCCAACCGAGAATTTCGAAGACACGCCCGCGCTCTGACCGGCCCCTTTTCCTTTTTTCCACATTGTCTCCGGACAAATTAATATCGCTCCCTGTCGTCGCGGCGCAACCGGCCGAGGCTCGACTCGAGCTGCGCGGACCCAAAAGTGCTCGAGAGATTATTTCGCAATTATATAAGGCAGAGGAGACGAGGCGAGGGCGGCGAGGCCCGGGGCCCGAATGAGGTTAACAGTACAGTTCCGCGGAGGCAGCAGGCGACAGCACACTGTTTGCGGCGCCAGCCGCGCCTGCGCCCCGCCCCGCCCCGCCCCGCCCCGCCCCGCACTGGTCGTTCGGGGTAGCGCTGCCAGCGCTGCATGGCGGGGCGGGGCCGGCGGGGCGCCTGGGCGGTGGGAGTACTTTCGCACAGGTTCGTACGCACGCGACACGAATTGGTTTTGCGAGCCCCCAGCGCCGTAATGGTGTTGGTGCTCTGCTGTACCGTGTCTCGTTAGTCCGATACCGTGTCGTGTACGGGGGGGCGGGGCGGGGCGGGGCCGGGCGGGGCCGGTGGCACTACCACGACCACTACGGCGAAGTAAGGCGCGCCCCTCGTTGGACTTCCCGCCACCCACCACCACCACCACCACCACCCCGCCCCGGCACCGCCGCCACAGCTTCCTCCGCCGCCGCCGAGTAGGGAAGGAAAGGAAGGGTCTGGGGTTTCTAATAGCGATAATTACCCTCCGGCAGGCTGATGGGTCGGCTTGGCTCTCTGAGGTTATTTAGCCCAGGGCAAGCTTTTCGGGATGGTGGTGAGGACCGCGGCACGGCGGTCTAGGCCGGTTAGAGGATGGCGCTGAAGCCGAAGGAAGGACAGCGTCCACGATGAGCCTGCTCAGTGTGCGAGCGCTTGGAGCGCCCCCATGAGGATGTAATGCCAACGTGTTTACTCTAAAAAGTTAATTTTACCTGCCAGCTGCGCTCTAAGTGTGGTCTCGCGTCGATACGGTAGCTAAATGGATTGTCACTGGATGAGAAAAACCGATCACCGATGATCGGATAGCGAAGTTCGACGAGCGCTTACTGGCAACGCCCGAAACTTTTCGTTTGTACTGTAGGGTCTGTTTTTGGATTTTTTTAGCATTGTGTTTGCAAAGGTTCGCAATCATTCTCTCTCGCACTTCGCACTGCTTCGACAGAAAAACACCACTGAGATCTCTCCGCGGTTTGGACCGAGAGGTGGTCGCCGCGTTGTAAGCTATTGGAAGGCGGGGCGGGGCGGGGCGCGGCGGGGCGAGGTGGGACGGGGCGCGGTGGGGCGTGGCGTGGCGGCACAAGGGCGGCGCGACTAAGCGGGACTACAAATAGGTCATTACCAGGCGAGCCTTGCTCGGCGCGGTCATAACGCAAAGTACGTCCGTTTTCATGCGGGTGTCGTGGCGAGGAAAAGGGCCCGAGGCGGGGCGGGGCGGGGCTGGTCGCGGCGGGTCTCTTCAGGGATTGCGGGGGCACCAAGGCGGCTCGAGGATGAGCTAACGGCCACTAAAATCTCCTTGGCAACGTGCATTTTGGTCCGCGGGGCGTTACGCTGAAATACGCGACGGCGCCTCGCTAATCTTGGCGGCGTTGGGGTGGAGCGGGAAGAGGTGCAATGCTATACCCCGGTTTGGCCTTTATTCTGACGTGTCCGGGACAAGGATCTGCGGGATACGCCCTTTATGCGGGCGCCCCAAGCTGTGCGGCTGTACCCTGCTGTGTAGAGCTAGTAAGTGGAGCGACCGAGGGGTCGACAACTCGGGTTTTTGAGGGACACAGGAGTTTAGTCGGAGTACTCGGAGTACAGCCGGAGAAGACGGAGTACAGCGAGAGAACAAATAGCACAGTCGGAGTACAGTCGGAGTTCTTCGGAGAACACCGGTGAACAGCCGGAGAACAGGCAAATTTTACTCGGAGAACGCTCAGAGAACGCTCGGAGTACACCCGGAGAACACGGAGTACACCCGGAGTACGCGGAGTTTATTCAGAGAACGTATAGCCTGGAACACAGGAGAACACGAGTTGTCGACCCCTCGGGAGCGACTAAACCCCTGGAAATATGCACCGATTTGCACGGATTAAATTTATTGGTTTGGTACTCGTGGCATCGCTCCTGCCCCCCTCCCCTCCCCCTCATCCCTCACCTGCGTGCCTGACTAGTTATCCCTCTGCCGCAGTGCCCATCGCCCCTCCCCCCGCTCTCCCCCCAACTGCGCTTCACTCGCTGACTGGGTCATCTAGCAAATGGTTGTTCGTGATGACCGCCATGAAGTTGTGCGGTCGTGGCCTGCTGCGCCGCAGCGCCACGCCCTGCCGTCCTGGCCGTCCTCGCCCTGTCCGGGACCGGAGTAGGGTGCGGGCCCGGCCGGCCCTGGGGCCCCTGGCTGAGGTACCTCTTGTCTTTGGAAGCTCTTTCGGGTACTAAAGGGTCGGCCCACAGCACGGCAGTCAGCACGGGGGCGTGGCTGATGCCGTTCGATACCTCCTATCAGTTCGATAAAAATCGTGTCCGCGTAGGGGCTGCGAGAAATACTCAGTTGGAGGGAATGCTTGGAAAACCGCTTAGTCACGTAAGGCAAGGCTGCATAACTGAGTTGTCGTTCAAGCGAATGAATGAGTCTTTCTCCAAGCACTCGCTCCGATCACGGAGTTTTTCTTCAAGTGCTCGCTTCCACTGAGCCTCTGTTGTGGTCCCTCTACGCGCGGACTAGGTCTTTTTCTAACTGATGTATCGCGTTTATCCGCGGGTGCGGTGCTGGAGTGCGGCACAGGGGCGTGGCGGGGGCGGCGCGAGCTGGCGGGACGGGGCGAGCAGCGAGCACACACGAGGGTTTTGTCCCGACTTATCGATGCGTTCTTGTGACCCACTGTCCTCCCGCCTCCCCAGCCCCAGATCCCGCAGTGAGGGCTGAAGCCGGCTGAAGCTGCTGCAGCGGCAGATATCAGTTGGCCAATCCCCCCACCCCATACCCCATCCAACCCCATCCTACTCCACCCACACGCCTCCTCCGCCTCCCCTCTTTGTCGCTCCGACTTGGGGCTTAAGACACGACCCGAGTGTGTGACCGCACGTTTGTCCCCGTTCCGAAAGTATCAGCCGGTATCGCACACGGCGCGCCCCTGGCGTGGTGGGGCGCGGCGGGGGGTGGCGGGGGGATGGAGGGGGACCAGGGGGTGGGGGGAGATGGCTGGTCTCGGAGTTGGGCTTCAAGAAGTCACCTTGTCTTTGCGGCGGCGGCACCGTGCGCGCCCGGCATGACAAAATTCCTGACGCGGCGTACAGTTCAGGAATTCATGATATTGGCGAAAAAGGGAGAGATCCGCGCGGCGCGGCTGGTCTCGCTGCTTCTGCCGCCCCCACCGGGCCCGCGCCCCTCCTGCTGTAAGCTGCGGGGGGCTGGAGAGCGTGCCGGATGTTCATGAGCGGACCGGACCCGGGCCTGGCGCGGAGTCAGTCGCCTGCAGCCCGCTGCACCATTAGCGCCGTGTAAAAAGGCTTGGGGCCGGGCAGGGCAGCCTCCACGGAGAGCTCGCCGCGCGACCGTTTGGCAGGGCTGCGCACGCGGCGCAAGGTGCAGCCGCCCCGCCCCACCCCGCCTGGCTGCTCGTTTGCATGAAAACGGCTCCTTATTATGTGAGCGGCAGCGTGCGGCGGGGAAGGGAGGGGAGGGGGCCTCCGTTGTTGCGTTCGAGCTCCCTGCCCCCCCGCCCACTAGGCCCAGGGGACCAACGGCGACACGTCGCCTCACCGCTCAAATCGCCGCCGCCCAGCTTTTGTGCTTTTGCCTCAAGTTCTTTTCTCCCTATTTTCTAACCCACGCCGTTGTTGGGCTCCTTTGTTTCAGGTCAGTCCGAGGGAAGGGGTGGCGGTGGGCGCCGCCGCTGGCTGGCAGGACTGGCTCGCTGCCCCGAGCGGCCCCCCCCCCCCCCCCCCCCCCCCCTGTCCTGTCCGTCAAAGTAAGTGGTGGGGCTTGTCTGCCCTGCTCGGCCGAGGCGAGATAACGCTAGCGCCCGACCCAGCCCTCTATTCGCTCGGCCACCCGCCGCGGCCAGCGTGCGCGCGTGCGCCTCCCTATGCTGAGATCGCATCGTGTGTCGACGCTCCGCGCCGCTCCGCACCCCGCGACTCCCCGTAAGCAAGCTGCGCAGCCGCGCCCAGTCGCGCGCCCCCGCCACTTTAATTTCACGTAACAACGGCAGGGCTGGGACCGGGCCGAGCCCCGCGCAGGGCCGGTGTGGCGCTTCACTCCGCTCCCTTTCACCTCGAGGTCTTATCTCCCCTTTCCCTCCCCCCCCCCCCTCCCCGCCCGCCGCTTCCCCTCGCCATCAGCGCGTTCGCACCGCAGCGTAACCCTTGGCGAGATGGGGGAGGGGAGGCTCTTGCATTAAATTAATCCCCAGGAAAGGGCGCAGGGCTCTGGAGAGCGAATTTCAGTTGCGAAATTTTTATGATTGAGACCGAGTGCGACGCCGCCGCCCCGCGCGCCTGCTCCGCTACTCCTAGCCACATCCCGCTCGGCCGTGAGCGTGTGTTTCCATTGGACTCGATGATGCGCCGCTCTTCGACGCTCTACCGCACCTTGCTTCCTTTTTTTATTTGTCTACTCCCTCCTCTCTCATAAAAGCCAATAATTGCCTTCAACAAGTGGCTGATTATTACTCCCTCATGATGAAACCGAACTCGCTCTGATATTAGTGTGATCGCAACTGTGGAGAGAACGGGGAAGCGTGGGAGAGACTGGGATGGGGAGGTTAGATGCACACTCCCTTTATTCGCTACTCCATAGCGGATAGATTCGCGACAGGTGATTGCGGCGCCGCACTTCGCCCCGTCCGGCACGCGCGCTCCGTCATCCAAAGTCGGGCCGGTCCAAGCCCGACCGAGGACGGTTGGAAACCGGTGACGTCATGTACCTTTCTTTTATCGGGCCGCTTGAGTGCAAGAGGGTGACGGTGAGGGCGACGCGGTGGATTTGGCTTTATGTGCGGCCATCTTGATAACCCCCCGCCTCGTAGTAGTAATAAGGAGAAGTGAATGTTTCCCTTTTTGCGAGGCAACAAAGGCGGCGGTGGCGGGGCGCGGCGCCTCCCCCCCGTGGCGCCTGCCTCCCCCGAGCCTTGGGCCACCACCCCTCCCCCTCCCCTGAGTGCCCCGGGCCCCCGGCCCCCGCGAGGCCACGCTGCCCTTGTCTGTCGCTGTCCGGTCGCTCGCTAATGGTGGGGCGTGGCCGATCATCTCGACTGAGAGTCGAGCCGGTCGAAGAGGGAGATTAAATCCACGGCCGCGTTTAGGCCCTCCTCTGGAAGGCCATTGCGGAGTACCGAACGACCGGCTTTAACTCAATATGGTCGTCCTCTCTTGCTCACTCTCTCTCTCTCTCTCTCTCTCTCTCTCTCTCTCTCTCTCTCTCTCTCTCTCTCTCTCTCTCTCTCTCTCTCTCCCCCCTCTCCCGCCCCTATACGCACACACACACACTCACACGCGCCCCCCACGCTCCCGCTGCCACGTCCGGCGGGGGTGCCAAGCAATGCAGGCCGTATCAGCATGGAACCACATAAAAGTTTTACGAGAGCAGTAAAAAGGAAAGTTCGGCAGTTGCTTCAGTTGCGGTAGGACTGGGTAGGGGCAGGGCAGGAGAGCAACGTCCGTCACCTCCAGAGGCGGGGCGGGGCGGGGCGGGGCGCCGCCGGTAGCGCACCTCGGACGGGTCCAGGCCAGGCGGATGAGAGACGAGACGCGCCCGGCCCCTCCGCTCTGCTCCGCTCGGCTGCGCGCCGCGCAACTTCCACACGGGCCAGACAGACTACTTGCCAAGTTGCACTCGTGTCCGGAGTTTATGGCGTGGCTGTCCTCTGCTCGCCCGGATTAGTCGCTGCCGGAATTATTTTTCCCCCACTTTTTTTACTTATTCAGGTTGAAAGCCATGGGCCCACCCGTGCAGCGTTCCTCGCCTCCCTACCC
The DNA here is from genome assembly GCA_029379305.1 of Frankliniella fusca. NCBI lineage: Eukaryota > Metazoa > Arthropoda > Insecta > Thysanoptera > Thripidae > Frankliniella > Frankliniella fusca. The sequence goes on from JAHWGI010000295.1 coordinate 39,407, forward strand.
CCCTCCCCTCTCCTTTGCTTAAGTGGAGCGAGTGGAGTTGTCGCACCGCGATCGTCAGCGTGAAGGGGTTGAGATGCTCAGCCACGCCCCCGCCCCGTCCGGGTGATTACGGTCAGCCACAGGTGCGTGGAGCACTTTGGGCTTCAAGCACAACCGCCCATGGGTCGTCCGCAGCGTAGCCCCCCCCCTCCCCCCCCCCCCGGCTGCCTACCCTCCCCCCACCTGGCCTGCATAGTGCTGCTATCGCAACTTACCCCTCCTACGACGATATTCAGCCAGGAAAATAGAGATAGAACTCAGCATTGTTCAGCTACGTGTGGTGGACAAGAGGTTTGCAAGGGAGCAAGAAACACTGCCTTAGGATAGAACTGCTAGGGGGGATCACTCATACAAAATATGTACTTACAATAATATTTTACTATTGATTTTTAAGATTGTTTTGATTTATCTTTGGAATTTTGAATGAAAATTTCAGTCACTTTTTGATAAATTTTGATCTTTTACGACAATTTCTTAATTTTTCTATTTAATTTCGGTTTTTTGTTCATTTTTTTTCGATTTTCTGGATTTTTCTGTGTCTTCTTTATTTTTTTTATTTATTGTTTTTTTAAAATGATTGTTTGGGGGCCGTACAATGATTTTTCCCAGTGACTTCCCCCTCGTAGAACAGTGTTGTTAGATAAGTAGGCAAAAGATCGCACCTACGCACGCGGCCATAGGCACCCCTCTTGGGTCATGAGGCACCCGCAGGGTGCACACCGGCCGCCGTAGCCTGATCCACGCAGTTTTTTTAACATTTTGCCAAAGCCGGAGATGAAATCTATCGCGGTCCTCAGCTGCCGAAGCACCGAGCTACGCTGAGCGCCGCGCTCCTGCTAGGCAGCGTGCAGCCGTGCGCTCGGCCTGGCGGGATTCCGATTCCGATGTCGGTACAGTTCCGACTACAGTGCTGGAGGTACTGGACGATTGCGACGCTGCGATGTTCCCCAACATCCGCACCCTGCTCAGCATCCTTGCCGCACTCCCGATAAGCGTAGCAACAGAAGAGAGGTCTTTCTCAACATTACGTTGACTCAAAACGTGGTTGCGCGCTAGTATGAAACAAGACCGACTTGTTGGTTTAGCCTTGCTCCACATCCACTACGACATTGAATGCAGCGTAGAAAAGGTCATAGAAAGATTTGCAAAATCCGGTAATAGAAAATTAGAGTTTCTTCTTTAGCTTGTATCTGTACCTAAACGAGATTTTTTACTTTACTTCTAATTTTGACTCTGATTTTGATTGTACTCAGCGATTTTATGTGACCAATTTGTTTTTAATTATAACAGTAATTCATACCGCCTTGTATCCGTTTCGACGGCTTACCCCTGGAATACACTGTAAAAACAAAGGTAGGAATCGAAGGGGTTTAATGCCTTTACAAAGGCATTAAAAATTAGCACCCGTGCAAAGGTATTAAAACTGCCCCAAAGGTGTTAAATTTTAATTCCTTTGGACAATTTCGTGCCTTTGCAAAGGCATTAAAATTTCCTGCCCCTAGAAAGTCCTACCTTTGTTTTTTCCAGAGTACACTGCAAACCCTGGAATCCAATGTCTCACTCAAAATGGGAGAGGACACTTTTCCATACTAAATTAGAGTGAGAATTTTTAACCTCACTCTTTTCGAGAAAGATATTTTTGAGCCTCGCTCTCTTTCAGTAAGGATTTTTTAACCTCACTTAATTTGAGCACGAATTCTCACTGTATTTGGGCGAGGTCTCAAAATTCTTTCTCATAAAGGGCGAGGAAAAAAATTCTCACTCTCCAGAGAGTAATAAAATTGCCCTCAAATTCTCACTCGTATGGGGCGAGAAATTATGACTCGTAGATTTTCAGTGTAATCCTGGATCGGGTTTCTCCACCTACTTACTAGGCAAAATGTATTCTAATGAGTGGAGAGTTTGCCTTGTGGGCCGGCGAAGATACCCGTCTGCCGCACACAGGTGCCTACTTATGTAACAACACTGTGTAGAACTCAAAACAATTGGTCTCTGAAACGGAGGGAAAATGTACCAAATCACTGATTAGTCAGAATTTTTTTAAAAAAAGGAAAAATCATTGGGGCGACGCCTCCTTATCTTTGTTGAACATGTATGAAACAGTAAAAAACATTTTACAGAGCAGCGCCACTCCGGAGAAAAGCACGCTATTCCGCAGGGTATATCCGCCGAGTCACTGCCGCGCTTACCCCGTGTCGTGCTCTGTAGTGGTGCTGCCTGACCTTGCGACCCGTCCCGCCCGGCCCGTGCTGGTCCCTTGGCAGCCTGTTCTCTTGTACTGTGTATGCATCCAGCTCGCGGGCGGGGCGAGACGGGGCGGGGCTCAAAGGTAACGACGCCCCGCCACGCCGCGCAACGCCCCGCCACGCCCCGGCTGCTGCCATGTTCGCTTTATCGCGGCGCGGCGCTAACGCGGCCAGTCATCAATTTAAATCCGCGGGGCTTTTGGCTTGTGTGGAGGGTCGTTAGTCCGGCCCGGCCTGACCCGACTCGAGTGACGCGTTGCGGACACGCCGCTCGCAAATAATCCCGCGAAACGAATAGCAGCAGCAAGCGGGGCGCGCAGAAATAAAATGAATGAATAAGAGAGGACCGACAAACGGGTCAGCGGCGGAGCAGTAGTGGCGACCTGCTCGCTGTCGGGTGTCGAGCGCCTGTGCAGTGCGGCCTGTAATGAGAGACCGAAGGGGCCACGGGGACCAAACTAGGGCAGTGAATGCGCGTGTGTGTGGGTGTCAGTGTGAGTGTGTGTATATGTCTGGCTGTATATGCATATGTGTGTGCGTGTGTGTGCGTGAGCTGCCGAGGGAGCGGGGCGCCGGGAGGCGGAGCTCGGGGTTCGGTCGGTATCGCGCGCGCTCCTGTCCTGCCGCCGTATTCACGAGTGCCTCGCAGGAGCCATCTGTCAGCCCCCCTTCTGCCCCCAACCCCTTTCTGCTCCCCTTCCCCCTCTGCTCCCTTTCCCCCTTTCCCCCCCCCCTCCTCTCCCTCCGCGACAGCCTCAGCTGGCCTCAGCCTAGCGCCGCGTACAGGCTTGGTTAGCGAGTCACACGCCGCGGCTCATTTTTTTTTTCTGGCCCTCCTGCCCGGCGTGCCGTGTTGTGCCGCGCCCTGCCGTCGTGTGTTGTTTTGCGGCGGCGCCGGGCGGCGCTGCGCACAGTATTTCGGGGCGGTACAGCCGCAGCCACTCCCGGTGAGCACCATCTCATTAGCCGGCGACAATGCTTCTCCTGATGTGATGCAGATCTGGATGTAGGCGGGGCGGGGCGGAGCGCACGCGGCACCCCTAGCTCGCCCCGCCTCATTGTATTGACCGGGTGGCGTGGCGGGGAGGGACGGGGCGCGGTGGGTCAGAGGCCATCAAAGGACGCGGTGCAGGCTGCCCGACGGGTTGCACTTCTGCCCCTTTGACGCGGTGCCCCGCAGCTAATGACACCCCCCCCCCCCAACGTCATTAGGACGCGCCGTTTGATTGGGCACGAGTGCCGCAGCATATTTTTCTCCCCGTAGCGAGCCCCCCCCCCCTCCCCAACCAGTCCCACCCCCCAAAGACCAATCCGTGGCGTCACGTCGGGCCGCATAGGCACGTGCGGCGCCGGCTAGGTATTGTTGTGTAGCATCTGTTGCTGTAAGTGGCTCATGGCGCGGGGCGGCGCAGCGCCATGCACATAGCTTCATACTTTTGCCCGGGCCGGGGCTGCTCGGCCGCCGCCACCCTGTCTGCCGTGCCCTGCTCTCGACGGGTCGATCCGTCGCGTATCAAAGTGTCTCGCTGCCGCCGCCCGCCCGCTGCCCCCGAGCCACCCCCGTGCCGTCCCCGTGCCGCCCCCGCACCGGCTCGTATATAGCGCCCCCAGCGTGTGTGTGCGGGGGCGGGCGGCAGCTACTGTGTGTAGGGTGCGCCGCGAGATCCGCTAAGTGTAATCAAGAGATGAACACAGGGTGTTTTAATGAAAGTTTGCGCGCGTTCATCCCATCCCCCTTGCCCTCACGTACACACTCACACACAGACTCGCGGTGCGCACGCGCGCGTACACTTCCGAATTAGAATAATGGAGTCTTGAGGCCGACGTGACGCGTCAAGGACGTGTTGTTGTGTGTCGGATGCGTTAGGTGTGGCTCTGGGTGTGTGAGGGCTTGTGTTGTTGCGCCTGGCGGGGCTGTAAAGGCCGTTGCCCTGCGCTGCGCCCCGCGGACCAGCCTGGAGCTGACAGCAGCACCATAACAGCAGGAAGCGCGTCCCGTCCCGTCCACCCCTTTCGCCTCCACCCTGTACCCCCTCCCCTACCCCCCTCTCCAATCTGGTGGGCGCTTCCGCCCGTCATTGTGGCGGCTCGAGCTCAAAGATCTGCACAGCGACTCTGCCCGCCCCGTCCCGCCCCGCCCCGCCCCGCCCCGCCCGGCTCATTTCCCTCGACGTCCTCGCCGCCCTGCTCGTCCCGCCCGCCCCGCGCTAAAGACCTGTACCAGGCTGAAGCCCACCCTCGCGCCCCGCCGCACGCCACCGCGCCCCGCCCCACCGCAACCCGCCAAACATTCCAATATGATGATATGTCAAAGAAGCGAGCGTGTATCTACTTTTGATTAAAGCTGTCTGTTATATATCATTTGGGTATAGGGATATATCTTCTGGCCCAGGGATATATCTTCTGGCCCAACCAATACTTTCTTTTCTCTTCTAGCTTTGAGGGGGAAATTTTATTTCACGTGGCTTATTTACACCATGTTTAGTGTTAACAATGTGGCCACTTTTCAGGCGAAAATTCGGCATTCTTTCTAAATGCCTAACTTTGGATTCCCCCTGAAGAAAGCCCATCCTTGGCCGCTTTTAAGGTCGCTGCAGTAACGTAGCCCCTCCCGGACGCCACCCGCCCCGCCCAACTTCGCCCTGCTTCTGCTCCGCCCCGCCCCGCCGCGTTCTCAGTACCTGCCCTGCTCTCTGTTCTTTTATTTCTCGGTATGTTTCTCTGATCCGCAGCGCTGGAAAGGGGCCCCGCACAACTCCTACGTAAAATTTCGCCGTATTGCCGGAGGATTGAGTCTGAGAAGGGGAGGGGGAAAGGGCCGGGAAGGGAGGGGGGGGGGGGAGAGAGAGCAGGCGGAGGAGAGGGGAAGGCGAGGCGAGCGTGTTTTGGACTGCACGTATTTTCATGCTCCAACGACAACCCAGGCAGGCAGGCAGGCAGGCAGGCAGCCAGACTGTCGCACGGGGCGGGGGGACTGCAGTGCAACTTTGTCTGGGTGAGCGACAAACAAGCGTGGCTGGGGGCGTAGCTGTGGCGATACTGTAGGGAGGAGCGGGGAGCAAGGGGGGCGTTCGAAGGAGGTGAGTGCGTGCATATGTGTTTTGGTCTTTAGGAAAAATGTGGGAGGGGGGGGGAGGTGCGGTACGCAATATAACCCTTAGTATGCCGCTCTCTCGCTCTTCTGGTCGAGTGCCATGACCAGCAGCTGCTCTGGAAAATCCAAGTATGCAGAAGTATTCGTTATTTACTGCATATACTTTGAATTGTTCAAGTAAATAATGTGTACACGGACATATATGCAATCAGAAATGCGTACATGCTAAGTACACTCGAACAATGTCAAAAAAAAAATGACACGTGTGTGGTAGCAGTAACATTGAATACTTTTACTTACTTGGTTTTCCAATGGTAAATACCTTGGACCCTACTGTAAAATGTCCTTACCAACTAGGCGCTGTCTCTTTTGGAGGGGGATGGGAGGAGAAGGCGTCGATTCGAGACCTGAGATCTGTATAAAACTGGCTAAGTTTCCCTAACCTTTCGGCGACTCTTAGTTGACTTAAACTCGTTCCCAGCGCCTCCTTTGACTGCCTGCTTTGCGTCGCGCGGCGCCGGTCCGGGGGATCCGAGGCCTATGCCCTGCCTGCTCTAGCCGCCCCCCACCCCTCCACTCTCATTCAATTAAATCCTAAGGGATGATTACAGGGCGGCGGTGTGAGGATCTGCCCCCTAACCCGTGCGATCTTTGAAGGCGTGAAATTAGAGCAACTTGTGTGTTTGTGTGAGGGTGTGTGTTTGTGTGTGTGTGTGTGTGTGTGTGTGTGTGAGAGAGAGAGAGAGAGAGAGAGAGAGAGAGAGAGAGAGAGAGAGAGAGAGAGAGAGAGAGCGCGCGAAAGCGCGTGTCGGGGTAGGCCTATATGGAGGCCCCACGGCCCCGTCCGCTTGGCTGCCGCAAAGGGATAACGCCCCTGCGACCCCGGCGGGGTGGACCCTCTGGCGCACACACACACACACACACACACACACACACACACACTCGCACGCACACGACGGCGCGCGCGCACACACACAGGGGCAGGCAGACACGTGCCCGGGGGCCATCCAGAGGACACAAGGGGTCCAATCGCTTTGTAGCAGATATCGGATGGAGGAAGCAGGTGTGTTGGCCGGGCCGGGCCGGGCCGGGCCGGGCCGAGGCTGGAGGCGGGCGCGCGGCCCCCGACCCCATGCCCTCCTCTCAAACAAGAGCTCGCCTCGCTTCGTCTCGCACTCAGCCCCGCAGTGCCTTGCCTTGCCCCTGTGTCTGGGCAAATAACAGCTGGCCTGGCCACGACGCGTCTCAACGCGAGAGGCTATTTTTAATTGAGTTTTACTCGCGCCAGCCCGCCAGCCGGCTGCTGCGCGGGTGCGATTGTGATCCGAGAGGATCAGAATTCTCCGAAGAGAGCCCCTTTACGGGTTTCAAACCTTAACTTAGATAAATTACCAAATCCCATTTTCGGAGTTCATACGACATCACTTTAAACCAGCTTGGAAAAGGGCCATGCCGTAACAGGCAACAGAGTCGCTCTGCCCAAACGTCTTGTTCCCTGTGGTCCGCGGTCGTACCTTTACCATCGTCATCAGCATGCGTACGGCTGATTGGCTGCAGGGCGGACATGTCTCGCAATTAAACTCTTACCGTCCGGTCACGTGATACGTCAAAGGGAGTAATTTATCCCCGCTCCCGTCTCACCGCAACACGGAACCCTCACCCCGCAGGGCAGGGGCGGGCCGGGCGCATCCGCTGTGGGAGGGGCGGGGCGGCGAGGAACTGAAATCGTTCATTTGTTCCGATAAATAATGGCCATGAATCTCTGCGCCCGGCCCCGGCCCTCCGCATGTGTGAGCAGCGCCAGCTGGCGGCGATGTAATCTCTTCTGAAACGGACCGAAACATAAAAGCAAAATAATGTTTTTAAAAAATGAGATGGCTTTACCTTTTTATTGCGGCAGTTTGACATTGCGCGGCCATTGTCCCTCGCCTCGACTCTCGTAGTACATACCGTTGTTACAGACCAGCCTGGCCCTCTATAACTAGACGCGTCTGATCACCCGCCCAATTAGCACAAACGCCTTAGTACTAATGGCTCCTGTCATCTGAGCTGCCCCTCCCCTCCATCCCCCCTCAGCTTCTCTGACTCTCTCCGTCTCTCGCCAACAAATGGAAAATCGAAATGTCAATAATCGACATTAATCTCTCTCTTGTTTCCCCCCTTTTTTACTGTGATTATTGATTCTCTGATATTTCGAGTTTGGATTTTGCTCTCTTATAATCGGTAGTATCAATTACTTTTTCAGAGATATTTGCCATTTTGTTTTCGCTGTAAATCGAGATTTGTTTGTACGAAGTCGTGATTTTTCTATTGAAAGTTTAATTTTAATCGACAGATGGGGCCTCTGCGTTTTGGTTATCAGTTTCCAATCGAAAACCACAATTAAATTCTAAACAGTCAATTATTCTAATCACCGAATAAGAAAATAAAAAACCGCAAAACTGGACTATAGTTATCTGTTTTGTTGAAGCCATTTTAGCGATAAAATACCTTTGATACAATGGCTCTTTTTTTGTTGCGTGCTCCCGGGCCCGGGTCGCCGCGCGCCGGTCAGGAGAGGACAGGGAGGATGACGAGTGGCCCGCTGGAGTGTTGTCCGGCTCGGACCAGCCCGGCGCGGCCTGCCTGGGGAATAGAGCCTTCATGGACCTGAGCGGCGCTGAGCGGCGCTGAGCGGCGCGCGTAAAGCTTGTGCGCGAGTGGTGAGGGATTGCCATTGAGCGCTCCGCGTCCCGGCCCCGCCCTCCCCCCTCATCCCCGCCGACCGCGCGCTCTCGCGGAGAGGGAAGTGAGCGGGCGAGGTAAACAGCCGGCTACTTTGCATCCGGAGGAAGGAGAGAAGATGTTTTCTTTCCTGTGAGCCTATCTCCGTCCGTCCCCTCCGCTCCACCGGGCCGTGTTGACTTCTCGTTAGTCGAGTGGCCCTGCCTGGCGCGGCCCCGCTGCCGACGCGACACCCGCGGCCCCGCCCCGCCCCGCCTCGCTGCGCACCTCACGATGACGCGCCTGCCCTGCCCCAGTCCATCGCCTTTTTTTGAGCGCCGCGCCTTCCCACCTCGATCATACACCCCCGCCTCCCCACCGCGCCGCCCAAAGTGGGTCAGGCAGGCAGGCCGATAGTATACGAGGGAGAGGGGGGGGGGGGGCGACGACCCTGACTCCTGCCCTGACTTGTGGGACAACTTAAGCCTCTTTTGGACGCACCTTGCGGTCCAAAGTTCGGGCGACAGGCGGCAGTGAGCCGGCCTCGTTTCGGCTGGTTGTGTAGGCCGCAGCCCGCGGGGTGCGGCCCTCTGCCTTCTGTTTAACTTTAAAATGCTGACGCTGCCGTGCAGTTTATTTCCGCGTTGTTCGGTGTGACCTATTAAAGCGTGGGCAGATGCCAGTTGTGTGTTCGTGCTTCTAAACATCTCCTCCGCTGAGCCACCAAGGAGGCTGCGGCTGACCGTCGGTGACCGGGCCGGGCACCGCCCGCGGTCGGGCCTGGGCGTCCTCGTTAGTCGGGCCGTCATTTGTCACCGGCCTATTAGCCCCCCTTTCCCCCACCCCATACCACCAATTCCAGTCGCTATCTGTCAGGCTATCAGGCAGCCGGCGCGGCGCAGTATCTGGGCGGGGTTCAGGCTTCTCGTGCTAAATCTGACAGATCACGCTCCGACACAGCACTGTCGTCAAGTTTAAGGTTTTTTGAGCACTGGAAAAACTAATGTGACACATGTATCAGACATGCAATGTGTGACGCCCTGGGGGAGGTCACATGTGTAGTATGACCGTAAATTCGTCGATGTTTGTGGATGCGATCTCCTGTGTGTAATGCCTTTTACTTCGAAGCTGGCGTCTCGTCACATGGTGTGACGTAATTGACGTCACATTTCGCGGTATGACCAAAACTTGTCGCACAGAGCAACATCGTGAAGTATGTCAGATTTTTTTTCTTGTGATGTTTTTGAGAAAATTTATTATATAATGACTTTCTTGAGGATAAATGAATCTCGGACAAATTTGTCATTAGCTAAAATAGTAAAGAGGCTTTAACGCTGGTGAAAACTGTTTTATAAAATATTTTGGCCTTTATCGAGTTGTTTGGAAGAAATTATCAAGACGAATGAGTAAACATCAGATGGGGCAAAACCTGAAACAGTTTAATGACAACCAGGGCCTTATTTCCACGTGTTTCTCTCCGCGAGCCTCGCAATCAGGACCACGGACTGGCGGGGCTGATTCGGCTGTACCGGACGGGAGCCCCACCCGGGGTACAACAAAGGGTAATTGCGGACCAGGATTATGTACTGTAAGTGCTCCAGGGGGCGCGGTGCGGCGGGGCCGGGCGCCCGTTTGCCACGGAAGGCCTCATGCCTCATCAACCTCTCGTGGAAGGGTTGAGAAAGCGAGGCAGTGGGGAAACGAGAGAGGGATACGGAGAGGGAAGGGAGGGGGGGCGGGGGGTAGAGAGAGGAGAGAGAAAGAGGAGGGGGTATGGGGAGAGTAAACTTTATACGCGACACGCGAAGATGAAAAGTCAGGCTAGCAGAAGAGCCGCACAGAGGAGCCACGTGGTAAGAATTCCCATACGGGCAGCGATGCGCTGCGTGAAATTAGAACGCGAACGCAACACCCTCGCCCCGGCCGCCAGCGCGCTGCTCGCGGCACCCCGCCGCACCACAAGATTAATGCCCGCGCGGATACTCCACTCGGCCGCCCCGCCGCCGCGCCGCCGCGCCGCTGGCTGAGGAGAGCGGAGCCCGCGGAGCCCCACGAGGCCCCTGTGTATCGGAGGGTAGGCTACCCGGTGGACGCGCGTGTCCGGCGGGCGTGCGGGCGGCCCAGGCTGAGCCCCCGGTCACGGCTGGGCCGGGCCGGGCCGGGCAGGCAGGTGGTCGGTCGGTGGGGCCTCGGCTCGGCTCCCCTTCCGCTCCGGCCCGGCGCGCCCAGCGCACGTCCCAATAAAGAGACCTCGTTATCACTTCTTGCTCTGTCCTCTCTTTTTCCTCGCATTTTGGTCCGCGCGCTATCTCTCTCGCGACGTGACGGGACGGCCGGTGCGGCCCTCTGCCTCCGGCAGTAAGGAGGAAGGGGTGATGAAATTAAGTGGCTCCACTTTCGTTCCTGACGCACCCGTTGTACAAGAAGTGTACAGCACTGCCGCTGGTAGTACGGTCTCAACTGGGTCGCCTTATTCCATTGACTCACTCTTGTACACACTTAGTCCCTGTGCCAAATGAATTGCTAAGCTCCGCCACTCCATCCCCCCGTCTCTCTCTCTCCGTTTCCCCCTCTCTCTCGCTCCTCCTGACCTTACTCTCGGCGAGGACTGCTGCAGCGGCGGTAAACTCAGTTGCAGGATTTGCTGAGCGCTGGATCGGCCCGGGCCGTCCTCCAGCAGCAGGCCGGTTGGGGAGGAGAGGAAGCGGAACACGATCTTCATTCGTCATATAAGAGTTTATTTTTTCCCTTCGTCCACCGCTTTGGGTCCGCTCGGCCAAACGGGTTGTGATTTACGACTGGCTAATACAGCAAAAACCGAACTCTGCGCGCTGCCGCGCCGTGGAGGAGAGGAGCCTCTAACTCCCCGCCGCATTTATCTCGCACAGGGCATTTTTGTCCCGGGGAAGGGGCGGGTCGGCCGGAGCCCCTTCGCCACCCTCTGCTTCACGCGTGCCCCTCCCGTCTTTTGTCTAACTCCCCTCAGCGACCCTCTTTATCTGCTGAGATCGCATCTACTTGTAAGAGATGGACGAAATCTGAAGGGCGGTCGTGGTGGGTCCGCCGGGACCAGGTCAGGGCGTCTCCTTGTTGCTCGGCGGCATCATGCGTGGGCCTCTGTCCAGCTGCTGAGAGGGGCAGAGATGCGATTTATTTGCCGAAAGGCGTGACGGAGATTTTGACGGGAGGTGGGGGGGATGGAAGGGGGAGGGAGGCGTTAGGTCTGGATGTCGTCTGTGTTTGCCTGACGACGGTCCGGTCCAGGTCCATGCCCAGGCCCGGACCCGGACCCTGCTTGTTTGCATGGGAGGCTCCAGCGCTCGTAGTGGACGCAGCGGATCCACGCCGGCTCCAGTAGCGTCTTGTCCCCGCGCCTTGGGGAGGGCGTCGTCGGGCCGCGCCGGCGTCGGGGCGCCGGGCGGGCGCGTCGTAAAGGGTGGCGTCGCCCCCTCTCTATCAATTAAACCGGTCTGGTGGTGATGGGCAGGCCGGGGCCGGGGGCGGCGGGGCGGGGCTGAGCTAGGCCGTCTGTCCGCGCCGGCCGGCCATTTCGGGGAAGAAGTGTGCGGGCGGGTCGGCCTGAGACCGGGCGAGGCGTCGCCCCAGCCCGCGCCGCCCCGCACGAGTGAATATTCATGGGAACCTAACCTCCTCTAGGCGCGGCTATCACCCTGCGTCATCGACTCGCCGTGCCTGCTTCCACTGCGCCCCTCCCTGCGCTCCGCGCCAAACCGCAGGCCCAGGGCCGCTCAGGGTCACAAGCGCGCTCCTCGTTTGTGCTGAGCTCTACTAAGAGCGGGAGGAGGAAAAAAAGGATGGATTTCTTCGAATCTGCGTTTTATTGTTTTCTAAGCATTGATTTGTCTATTTTGGATAGCGGAATAGGCGTCAAAATCTCGTCTCTTGCAATCTCTACGATATGTTGTTAAAAGAACGAGTAAAGGAAGTGACGTCACATTTATTGAAACATCCACTGGGATTTTTTGCCACACTCGTTGAACGGGATCGAGGCTGTATAGTGCCAAGCCTATCCCCTTCATGTTAAAACGGTTATTCGAATAAACGTGACACGATTCACATTACCTGTCACGTCATATTTCGGTGCAAACAGTGGAAATTTACTTCCTACTGTTACACCGGCTAAACGGCTTTACTGACGACAGAACACCAGCACATCTAGAATTTCTGTTTTAGTAGATCGTGGGGACAGGGCTGCGCTGTTGATTTCCGCGAGTTTCCTTCCTCTAATCGCATGTTTCAAGCTCGGATGTCGAAAAAGTGGAGAGAGGTTACCAGAGGTTACCCCGATATACGTCGGCGACCCGGGCAGGAGGGTGCTGGCTGAGCCGGGGCCGGGCGCTGCAAGCGATGGCCTCGTCGCGCGGGAGGCCCGGCCGGGCGATAGCCGTCACTGTCACCCGAGGGGCGCAGTGCTAGATAAGGGGTAGATAGGCCGGGCGGGGCGGGGACGTGCGCAGGTAGGGAGCCCTGCGCCCTGCGCCGCGCCTGGAATGAGACCGAGCCGTGCTGGGGGGCCGGGGCCGGCCGGGGCGGCGGGGGAGGAAAAATAGAGAAAGCAGGCGCAGCTAGAGGGAGGCTCCGCCGGGAAGAGAAGGGTTACGGCACTGCGCTGACAGCTAGTCCGCCGCGCCGCCGCGCCACGCCCCGACCCACCACTTCCGGTGCAAACTCGCCGCCATCATCTTTTGGTTCCGCATTAATGGCGCCGCCCTCACAAAAGTTTTTGGCTGGCGGTGGATGTGCGGGGCGGAGCGGGGGAGGGAAAGGAGCTTTCGCGCGGGACGCACGACTGCCGCGCGCGCCAACTTTGAACTTTCCGCCGCTGCTGCCGCCTGCCGCCCCACCGCCACCGCAGCAGTGCGATGAGATGTGCAGGAATCAAAGCAGCCGCGCCAACAACAACTAAGAGCGGAGTAAATAAAAAGTTGCTTCGCGGTATCGGGCCAGGGGCGCCCGGCCCGGAGCAGGGTGGCTGAGGGACAGGACAGGAGGGCCTCCCGCCCTTCTCTGCCCCGCCACGGAGTGACAATCAAAGCGGTGCGTCGTTGCAGCCTGCTGCCGCGCCTTCCTGCCGCCATAGTCCGGGCCGAGTCGTTAGGAATCCTACACATTCTGCCGGGTTGTTGAACTTGAGTGGAGTTGAAGTGAGTTCGTTTGCGGTTTGCTGCTTCTGTGTCCTTCAGCGGGCCGCCCCCGCTGGTCGTTTCGAGGAGACGCGCCGTATGAATGAGATGCGGTCGCTTTCCCTGCTGTCTGCCCCCAGGGCAGGGTGGGGTGGGCCGGGCTGGGGCGCGATGCTCCCCCCCCCCCCCCCCCCCCCCCAGCCCCTTTTCTGGGGGTAGTGATTAGACCATTTTGCTTTCGAGTGTCGTGTCGACACCTTGCCCCTTAATATTCATTGCAAGTCCTCTTTGGGAAAAAATAGTGGGTGGGGCAGGTAGATAAGAGGGTGTCGGCTCTCCTGCTGGAGGCCGGAGGCGGCGTGGGGCGGAACGAGACGGGGCGTGGCGTGGCGGGGTGAGGCCTCTGCGAGGAGGGCACTCCACCAGCACGCTCCCACACCTCGGCGGGGTAATGAGGGGCCGGTGGGGCGCGGCGGGGCGGGCTTGAACACCTTTAGTACAACACGGCGCGCAGAGCTAATGGCACAAATAGATCAACTTCAGTGAACGAGGTCACAAAGCAAACTCCACTCCATTATAAATTCCTTCTCCTGCAGGCACCCTCAAGTGTGTGTATATATGCATGTTCGCTCATGTACACTGAGATAATTTTTGGTTGCAGTCATTAAATATTTAAAGGCGAACACCAGACTGTTGTTCGATCCTTTTAGAGTAGTAATAATAATTGAAAATTCAGTCGCTATAACCAATAGTTCCCGTTCCCAGAACTAAATGATCGATGCCTATAACTACTTCGGCGGATCGAGCTACAGTTAGGCCGCTGCAACCAAAAATTTTTCTCAGTGCACCTGCATGACTGCGAATATTTAATAAGAGGCGCTTGTGCGAATGTGCGTCATTACACTGCTGGGAGCTTTTGCCAAGTTGTGAGAGTCTCTTGCTTTCCGCAGGGCACTAACCGTTACTCGGACGCTGCGGTGGTCGCAGCATTCGACAGAGTGACCCACAGTACACGTAGTACTGTACAGTACAGGAAGCTCGGAGTTTGTTTAGACGCCGACGACGCGCACAAACACACCCATTACCCTACATTGCGGGCCGAGCCTGTGAGAACCTTGTACCCGGTCTGTTCCGCGAGAGAACGAGGCGAAAAATGGAGCATGGGACACTTTTAATGAATAGAGTCGTCCTCGTTGTGCAGCGCCGCCGCTCGGAGCACTAAGTCTCTCTCTTTCTCCCGCTTCTTTCATCCAAGTAGAGCTTTTCTTTTCTTTATCGCCTTTATCCTCTTTTCGTCCCCCGGCCCCCTCCTTCCTATCTCCTGCCGCCCTCTCACTTTCACCGGTACTAGTGCTGACCCCTTATCCCTTCCCCACCTCCTTACAGCGGGATGAGATACGCGAGAACAATTTAGTGAAACAATTTATGGTGGAAATATTTGCTGTAGCCAAGGCGGCAGGCGGCTCGCTGCTTTTGAACGGTAACCGTCTTCGTTAATTAAAACGGCCAAAATCTGCGTGCCGTGCTTTCTGCCGACTCATTACCGAAGTCGTTTGGGCGACGCACGCGGAATGGCACATTGCGCCGCAATGCCGGTCCCTGCCGCGCCGCCTTTCCCCCTCCCGCCTCCCTCCGGGGCCCGCCTCTAGCTGCGGAACCCGCCAAAGTGAAAAAAAGCCCGCGCAATAATGGACGGTTTCATTCCATTCTGGGTGCCAACGCGCGAAATAGTCGGCGTGGAAGTTCATTCCCTTGTCGGCCGTAGAGACCCGGCCGCGGCGGGCGGACTTGGTGAGGCCGAGAGGCAGCGGCGTGAGGAGCCCAGAGCCCGCCCTGCCCTGCCGCTAGAGAAAGGCCACCCCTTTCCCGGTCCTGTCCTCCAGTCTCTGCACGGCCTGCTACTGGCACTAGCCGCCGCTGGCCGGACCCGACCAGCACCGGCCCTAGCTTGCCCGGCCATTTAACAAGGACAATGCACCCGAATATTTCACGAGCTATTTAAAAGAAGATTTTGGGCCGAGCCGGCTGGGCCGTGTGACGCTCAGGATGCCCTCCTGCCTGGCCGCTCGCCTGCAGAGAGGCCGGGGCCGAGCGGCGCCGAGCTGGTCAGGTCAGGGGCGGGGGCGGGAGCCGGGGCGGGGGCGGGGGTCCCTGAAAGGTCACGCCACCGGGAGTAGCCTCGAGCCGGCGGCTAGTGCATGAGGAAGAAGCGAGCCGCTTCATGATTTCATATTGCTTAAAGCTACACGGTAGAGGCTGGTGCTTTGCAGGCAGAGAGCTTAGTAGAAACGTTTTTTAAACCAACCGAACCTGTCCGGGATTAATCAGCGACTCGAACGATACGAACACCTCACGAGCGTTCCGGCTCTTTGCGGACTATATTTCGCATTACATTCGGTCCCGCGGTCAGCAGTAAGCTAACGATTGACCGGGTCCAGCTGTTAGCTGAACTTCGCCCGTGGTCGCGCGTGACAAGCATCGGTCGTTCGAAAATGTGATCGTTTTTGTTGAGTTCTGGTTTGAGGCAGCCAATTTCCTGCACAGCTTCCACTTATTTTAGATAAATGCGTTGGAGGAATAAGCTGCTTTTGGGAGGGCCCGATAGGAAACTTTGCATAGAGGTCAATTGTAGGTCGGCCCCGGCCCAACCCAGGGCATCCCGTGCCTGTTCCGGTACCGGGCCGGGCCGCCGCGCTGGGGCCTTGGACGGGGTGGAGTACTCTTCGCGCGGCGAGCTTGGCTCGCTTCTCCCTCGGCCGATTGAACACGTTTCCGCATTTTGTGTGTGTTGAATAAGGGAAGTGGAGACTCCGTTCATATTTCCGGACCGGAGCCGAGTGAGCGAATGTGGTGGAAGGAAAGCCCGTCTTTGCGGTACATGGCGCAATTTTCCAACGAAAGGAGTGCACAGCGGTAAAGCCAGTTGTGTGCTGAGCGTCCCTCT
This sequence comes from Frankliniella fusca, assembly GCA_029379305.1. Lineage (NCBI taxonomy): Eukaryota > Metazoa > Arthropoda > Insecta > Thysanoptera > Thripidae > Frankliniella > Frankliniella fusca. The sequence continues at coordinate 55,577 of JAHWGI010000295.1, forward strand.
AGCGAGCCCAGCTTAGCTACTGATCCAAGGCCCACTGCTGGCGTAGGCTGGAACGACGTTTCTAAACTTTCTGGAGAGCGAAAACCCACGATGCTTCCTAATATTGCATCGCTCAGGTGTCTTGCAATGCTGCCCTTCGGGGTGGGACGCCGAGCACCCTCGGGGTCCTCGTGGTCTCCAGCCTCAGGGTCAGCCGGGACCGAGTCAGCACGGCCCCTTGGCGGCGGGCCAGGCATGGCTGGGTGCCCTGCCGAGCGGGGTGGGGTGGGGCGGGGCGGGGCGTGGTGTGTGCACTGTGCAGTGGGCCTTGCCCTGTCGGGCAGTGGGCTACCCCCGGCTACCCTGCTCGGCCTGTTTGATGTACTCGCGGTGGAATACAGGCCTATGCTATGTGCATTAGCAACAGTTGGCGGTGGTGCAACTCTTTGCCTTTGATGTACGGCCGGAAGAAGAGATCAACGCGGCCCGTGAGCGCGGTCAGGGTGTTCGGGGGTCGGGCCGGGCTGGGCCGGGAGGCCTCTTTGCAAAGCGTGCACTGCCTGCGCTAGAGGAGGAGCTGGTCGGAGAGGGACCCGGCGCAGCCTGGCGCCCTGCCTCTCACCTGTGTGGGGCTTTCACCCGCGAAATGAGGGCGGAGGTCTGGCAGGGTGTGCGTGGTCGGGCCTGCGCAGGCCGTGCACCGGGGCCCCTCGGCGGCCCCGCCCCGCCCCGCCTCGCCGCAGACGGACGGAGGTGCGGGGGAATCGCGCGGATGTGGCGCGGGCGCTCTTCAGAGGCTCGGCGGTGAAAAGAAGAGAGGAATGTTGGCAAGGTGTCTGTCTGACGGGCGGGCGGGCTGTGAGTTGGGGTGGGGAGCGAGGCCGTCGGGGCGCGCTACATGGGGTGCGTAATCAAAGTGCGCCCTCTGCACCTCACCACCGGCGTGCCCTAGTCCCATACCCAGTCCCACTCCCAGCCCGCCGGCCAAACTCAACGAGTTGTGCACACTGTAAATGAAAAATAAAAATCCAGATGTCAGAACTGTCTGCGACGTTCGGTACCTGCATTTGAAAAACTAAAAACCGAGTGCAGATCGTGCAGACCACTGTGCCCTCCCGCACTCTGCTTTCTGTGTGCGAATGGAGCAAGAACGGTGCTTCTGTAGTCTTACATGGAAAGTGGCGCCGTAAACGTCAGTTCGTCTCCAGATATAGTATTAAAAATTTTAATTACGGTACAAAACTGCGGAATCGCCGGTAATGAAATTATCGGTGATTTTAGTAGTTTTAGCTGAGTTTTTCTTACCACTGCACGCCCACCCCCTTCCCCGCCCCATTCTCCGCTTCCTAGGCTGAGCACATACTCCAACGTACACTAACCTTACCTATATAAAGTAACTCGTGGATCCGGGAGTGGGAGGCGCCGAACTTGGTGAATTGGAAAGGGGAAGTGACGAACTCGTCGAGGTTCTCAGAATATGCCCTGGTAGCTGGTAGCGGCCTCTGGTCCCACCTTTCTCCGCGCCGTTCGGGAACCCGTTTTCTTCCTCTACCATACGCCGAAAAATACATTACCGTCAATGTGGGTAGCGCGGTATGACGTCGAGTGTGTCGAAGTGAAGCGGCTTTTACGCCGCTGCAAGACTGTGATGGGTGGGGAGAGGGAGAGAGTCGCCTCATAAGGCCGAAGGTGGACAGAATGCTCTCTTTTTGCGCTGGGTGGGGCGGGCGGAGCGGCCGGAGTTGGCTCTCGCGGTTGGGTAAGGTCACTTTCGCCAAATACCAAGCGGTTGGCAAGCAGCCCTTCTTGCAGCCCTGCCACATAGATATGCTCATCAGGAGCTTTGAAAATAAACCGAAACCGTACCATCTAGTGCCTCTCAACGCTCCCGTTCCTCGTCCCAAAAGTTGTGTTGAAACGTTTTTAAGCGGAATAATGGTTCTCGGCCAGTGGCCAGTGGTCCAAGGCCCTCTCTCCCTCCCAGGTCACCCGCTCCCCGCCTGCCTAACCTCGCTAAATTACCTCGGCCGGTGTTTGTTTTCCAAATAAGTGCCACTGTGGTGGGCAAGCGGCGCGCGTGCCCCACAAGAACGCTGCACGACCCCCGGCCCGATCCTGTGACCTTGGCTCGAGGCTGCGCGCGCCCCAGCCGGCCGGGCCCTGGCAGCTCTTCATGTAAATAGTCCCCAGTGAAGCGCAGTCGGGGCTGAGTTCCGGGTCGGTGGCTGGTTGGGTGTAGGTTACGCTTGACCCGGGCCGATTCGGGCTGCGCAGCACGGAGTGGCGTCAACTTGCCCCACCCCAGGTTTTGCGCGTTTTGTCATGAGCACGAATCGTGGTCATGAGGGCTTCGGCCTGAAACGCAGCCGCAGTGTCCAGGGGCCCGGGCCGCAGGCTTGGCCCAGGCGGGAGGATCCGTCGCTGGTCGGGGTGGGGGCGTATAGACTGCTTCCCGTTTTCTGTGCTCGGTTGGCACTCCTGGCGCGGCTCGTGCTTTTGCTGTTGCTGACGTTGTTTGAGGATTTATGTTCCCTCAACGACCGGAGGAATCTTTAAAGCTCGTGGCGGTGCACCGGCCGGGGCGTGCAGCCTGGGCGCGAGGCGTCAGCCGCCGCCCTGGCCGCAGTGGGTATCGATACCCAACCGGCCGGCACCAGGAGGGTGGCGGGCGAGTAAGGCCCGGGTCCGCCGGGTGGAAAAAACACCGAATGTTTACTGAGCGTCGCCAACCGCGCACGCAATTCATCATTGGCCGGGACGGCAGCGATACCCGGCGCTTTGTCTCAGTGGCCGGGCACACCAGCGGGTTCCAGTGGGTACCGTGCCACAGTGCCCGGTATTAAAAATGGATGGGCGGACGGTGCCGATTGGTGCGCGCTGTGATTTATATTGCATCTGGAGAGCGGCGTGCGGCGCGCCCACCCCGCTGCAGCATACTGGGGACGTGCCCCGCAGCCGGCCTGCAGAGTGAGGGTGGCCCAGAGGGGAGGAGGGGGGGAGAGCAGGGTGGGCGGTGGGCTGCCGACATGATAATCATTTCCGAAGCCCGCCAGCGAATTCTTTCGCCGGTATTGGTGCTCCGGAGCGATCCCCCTCTATTCCTTTCTCCCGGGAAAGAAGGGGGGGGGGGAGGGGAAGGCAGGAGGTAAGCGGGAGGGGGTAGAATTGATGCCACGTACGCGCGCGAGGGCACCCATGTCAACACGCGGTGCAGCCCAGCGGTGCCCCTCCATACCCTCGGCTTCCATGTCCTTGCCCGTCGTCGAGGGAGGGGGCCGCTGGGGCTGGTAAAGTGATTTCGCGCGGTCAATGTCTGTACAATAGGCCGAGTGCTAGGGAAGCGTTGGAAGTGGAGGTGGAGGAGGTATAGGAGGAGGCAGGTCCAACGCCCCGCCCCGTGCTGCCCACTCCGAAGGGGAAGTCAATTCAAAAAATCATTATACGCCCCCTCCTCCCCCCCCCCAAAAAAAAAAAAAACATTAAAAAAAGAAGGGCCAAATAATAAAAAATAAAAATTCTCCTCTTAAAGTACAGCAGTTATCGTATAGCGGTGGTGTTCCGCAATCTACTAATATCAGCGCTTTAAAAGTCATCCAAGCTGTACAAATTAAAGGAGTTTGAAATATTCAAAAGTTGAATTTGACATTCACTTCTGGAAGGTTGGCTGGGAATGTACTTTAAAGACATTGAGAGATAGTACCACCTAGCGGCTGCGCCGGAACTACTTCGCTTCAACACTGTACGTGTATTCTGCACTCTCGGTCCCTGATCAAGGTGCGCTGCACTACCCTGAAGCTGCAAGAAAAACGAGGCGAAGCGTCGTCGATGGTAGTATAGGAGTGCACTGCGGGGCATCAACTACGCTACACGCCCCACCCCGCCCTGCCCTACCATGCCCCGCGAAAAACAAGCTGGAGATAATCTTTGTACAATAAGGCCCACGCGGCCCTCCTACCGGTCCATAAATCAGGTAAAGTTTACTGCTCGATGGCGTGATAGGCTCCTCTCTGAGACGCCCGCGGCAGCCGCGCCGGGCCGTGAGCCGAGCCGGGCCTGCCCTAACCGCGGCAACATTGATTTTAGCCAAGTTTGCTAGAACTCAAATTGATCTGCCATACGTACTATTTAGTGTGCTTGGCGGAGGGAGGGTGGAAAGGGGTGGAGGGGGAGTAGTTGAGGCTTTGAGGCTCTGCCTCTCGGGGCCGGGTGGGTGCGGGGTGGGGCGGGCGGAGCGGGCGGAGCGGGCGGAGCGGGCGGAGCGGGCGGAGCGGGTGTCTCGCTGCTGGCGCCCTGCACCCTGGGCTTCCTGATCGAGCCGGCGGATAAAACTAAAGAAGCACGCACCTCGAAACGCCTCGCCGGCTGTATTGCCCTACTACGAGTTTCGCGTACGACTCAAACTTCCGCTATTGCGGAGCGGGAGCGGGGCTGAGGGAGGGGCGTTAGTGTTGGAGACAGTGGCCAACATGACTTTGTTGTTTTAGCAGTCGTTAAACTGGATTGGCCGTCGCCAAGTAGGCAATCAATGATTTTTCTCTTCCTTTCGGGCCCTGGGCCTTCACCATAAGTTAACCCTTGCCAGCCCACCTTTCTAATCCCGCAAGCTGCATCTCTCCCACGCGGGCATTATTCCAGGCCTTCTGGATTGGGGTAGGTTTGCTTGAGCTTCCAGAGGTGTACTGCTTTTGGAACGTAATGCGGAACTGACGAAATTCCAACACGCGCGCCTCACTGCCTAACTCTGCTATCTCGAGCCCCGCGCTGGCCTTGGTGCGCCCACCCACGTGTGTAGTGGGAGGTAAGTAAGAGGGGGTTAAAATCAGTTAATTAATAAATAACTAAATTATGACTTTCAGCTGGTCTGAATTAGGTATCAGACGACAATAGGAAATGGGAACATCTTTGAATGAACAAAAGTGCGATCTTCAAATATTTTACTAGGAATTAGTTGACTACTTTTGTGAACACTCCTCCGCAGAGGCTCGTATAAACTTCGATCCTCAACATTCGCCTTTATTTGGCTTGATAACAGTGCTTCATATTCTCGTCTGGAGGTGAAACACGAGATAACGCAGAAACCGATGCAAGCAAATCGACTCGATCCTTGCTTTCCCAAACTTTGCACACATATTCGAATCGTTATTGCGTGTGATACGGGATCGGTAACGTAGAACCCGCGTGTTTGATCCCCAGCCCTGCCCGGCCATGCCCGGCCCGCCCCACTAGAGCGCACTCCGATCCTCTCTCTTCCAATCCATTCCGACCGGGGGCTTCGCTTTTCCTTTTCGTGGTGCTTTATACGTCGTCTCCCCCCTCCCCTCTGAAGCCTCTTCACCCCACTCCACGTTATTGACTTATATTTCAGCATTTTCCACTCATCTTTTCCACGATGAAGTCCTCTCCGTCTTCCCTTCTTTCTGATGATGCATTTTCATGGTACACCTGCATTGCCAATAGTCACGTTCTCTCATTCTTTTCCCCATGTTTATTTTATTTATGCATCTGGCGATTATACCACCTGACTCAATGCGCCTCCTCCACCCACCAGCTGGGCCCGCCTGTGCTCACCTCTGTCTTCCTGCTTTGGCCTTGGGCCGCATTTAGCTGGTGACCCCATCTGCTGTATTTTTATTTCAACCTCCTGCAGAGAGGCAATCTTGGCCTTTCCCTCCCAGTTACTTCCAATCTATCGCCTACTGCGGCTCGCCTTGGGGAAGGTGTGGCCCCCCTGCCCCGGCCCGGCCCGGCCCCTCACTTGGCCCCGCCCTTCGGAGCCCCAAGGCCGCTTTTGTAGGGCGGGGCGGGGCGGGGCGGGGCGGGGCGGGGTGGCCCCGCGGGGCGCCACGGCGGGGCGCAGCGGCCCCTCTGTTGTTGTTTTTCCGAGGTGTGCATCAGGCCGCTTCGGTATCGGGACTTATTTTTGTGCCGCGCAGGGTATATATTCTAGCTGAAAGGTACCGTGGTTTCTACTTTTTACGTGTCTCCGTAACTTCTGATTGCGTCTGCTCGCTGTTTCCACGTGAAATTTTATAAAGAATTTAGCGTAAAAAATGTAAAAGTATTTACCGTCTTTAAATAAGTTATTTGCTTCACCGCGTTTGCTTGCAGCCAATAAGGAGTATCGTGTCTTTTACATGGACAATTAAAAATGGAAATAACCAGGTGGATCAACAAAAACATGCGGGCGCTAATGGGTCTTTTCTTGCGATCCCCATTATCGAACGATGTTAATTAATCAGGGAGGTGGGACCGCTTACTCGCAGCCCCCACCACTAATGGCGGACTACGAGCGCGTTCGCAGTGACTTAAATATTCATCCGACGAAAACAAGGGTAAAGGTAAGAAGAAAACCCTCTCGGCGCCTTATCCGCGTGTGTAAATATTCGTGCGCACGTGAGGCGCACATTTCTGCGAGTCTCTCTCCTCGGCTCGGCTCTGTTACTCAAGCCCTGCTCACAGAAGATAGGCCCAATTCTTTCTGGTCGGCTGATCCGCCCGCCCTCCCCGCGCCGCCCCTGGCCTCGCCACGCTCCGCCACGCCTCGCCACACCGGGGAGGAAAAAGAAAGAGGAGACTCGCGAGTCCAATAGGTTGGATCACTTAATCTTCCGCCCCATGCACGACACACGATATACGAGCTCTTGACCCAGAGAGCCACTACGCGCCGGGGCCCCGCCTCGCCCCGCCTCGCCCCGCTGTGGATGGACCGGCCGCGGGGTGGGGCCGAAGGGGGTCGTGCAAGGTGAAGGGGGGATATTGGGAAGAGGCCAGCCTCGCCTCGCCTCCGCCCCCTGCTCTGGGTGGCAGGGGAAGGCCAGAGGGAGGGAGGGGTTGTTTCTTGCCGTTAAGAGAGACAAATAATGTCGACGGAAAAAGAGAGGCAGGCCGGGCAGGCAGGCCGGGCCTCGCCGACCAGCGAGCGGAACAAGAGTGGGACCGTGCTGAGATAAGAACACATTACCTGCCCGCCCAGGACCGGGGAGGGTTCATCCATCTTGGAGAGAGCGGGGAGGGGGGGAGGAGACGGGCATGGCTCGGCGGGGAGGAGTGGGCCAGTTGGTGGCCCCCGCGCGGCCCGGCCCCGACCTGGCGCCCATTGTCCCCGGCGTGCATAGGGAGGTCGTCGTGGGCGTGCCATCGCTCTGCGTCGACCTGGCCTGCCCCCCTCCCACTCCCCGGCTGAGGTCGCGGTCGCCTACGCTGCGACGCGGAGCGGCAGGGCGCCCCTGCGGTCCGAATGAAATGGCCCGGTCTCCACACCGGGTAGGGAGTAGGCGGGTGGGCGCGGGCGCGCCTGGCGTTATGCAACCCACACAGTTTCTCCTCTGGCCACATGACGAGGAGGAAACAACTCTGAATTTTGGTGTACACTTTTTGTGAATTTCTGTGTTTTTAGTGATTGTTTTGTGAATTTTTGTTTGAGTTTTTTTTTCTTCACTTTTGTGATTTTTTTTGTAAATTTTAGTGCATTTTCCTGATGTTTTTTCCCTAATTTTTCTGAGTTTTAAATTTTTTTTCTGATTTTTTCTCCTTGCATTACGAGGTGTTCAAAACTTTAGTTGTTTCCTCCACGCCACAAGTCTACCGTTGAGGTCGCCCCCTCGGCAGGGGCCCTATGTGTACAGCTCGCCTAGCCCAGCGCGGCCTGCCGCTCGGTATGGGGTATACTATACTGGATGAATGACCCCGGCCAGGCAGGCAGGCCGCCGCCGCTGTGAGGCGTCCACTCTCCGCGCGGGGCGGGACGGGACGACGGGACGCTCCAGCCGATGCATCATCCCGCCCGCCGAGCTGAGCGTATAGCCCAGCCCCGGTGCGCGAGGGTGGCGCCTGGCGCCGCGCCGTGGGCCCCGACCCGACCCGACCCGACCCGACCCGGCCCGACCCGGCGGCGGGAGGTAACAGAATTAAACTGAGGCCCCTCATTGATTGATGACCTTAATGGCCAAAGTTCAAAAGTTAAAGAAGGAAAGGGAGCGCGCGTGCGCGAGCCTTGTGGCAGGGCGGGTGGGGCTGAGCCACCCCTCGCCTCCCCTCCTCCTCCCCCCCGCCCCCGCCCACTCCCGCCCGCCCCCGCCCACTCCCGCCCGCCCGCGCCCACTTCTATCTGGCCGCCAAATGTTTACCGTCTGGTCTGTTGACAAGCGCCATGCTGATGGCCATTCCGGTCTCATCATATTCCACCGTGCCGGAGAAAGTAAGAGATTGCGGGCGAGCTTGAATAATTTATAACGGAAAGGAGACGGATTCCTGGTGAAAGGGGTTGAAGTGTTCGCCCTGTACTGCGGCGCGGGGGTGGCGCGTGAGATGCTCCACGCCCTCAGTGCAGTCCCTTCGCGCTGCACTCGCTCGCACTACTCATTTGCATTGCGCCATCCGCGCGAAAATAATCCCCTGCGCCCCTCCGTCATAATTACCGCAACTTTTTGGCGCGGCAGGAGGAGGAAGGGGGGTGGGAAGTGAAGTGTCGAAGAAACGCCTCTTCCCGCCGCCCCCTTTGTTTTTACTGGGTTGGGGAGCCGTGCCGTGCCGTGCCTTACGCTCACCATTAATATTTTTCAAAAACAGCGGGGGGAGCGGCGGCGCGGCTCGGCCTATAAGCGCCAAGTTCCTTGCTTACTGATTAGCAGCCGCTGCGCTGTGGTCTCCCTTTGAGACGCGACACGCGTCGCTCAGGCCGCTCCGCCACTAACTACCCCTTCCTCTCCTCTCCGCAGCCTCTCGACCCTCCTGCCTCCCGCCCTGCTGGTGGCTACTTTCTCTCTTGTAAAAGAGAGAGATAGAGGCAGGGAGGAGAGAGACCTGCTGTGCTCTGTGCTCGACCGCGCATCGTGACCCCGCGGTGGAATGTTACGCGCCGAAGCTCGCCGCGCCGAGTCGAGTCGCACCGCGAGCAGTGTGCCGGGCCGCACTGGGGCGGGGCGGGGCGGGTCGAGTCAGGGCCCGTGGCGCGGCGCGCGGCCGGGCGGGCGCCCCGCTGTGCAAGAACAAGCGGATTGAAAGCTACGACGCTCGCGCCGGCCGCGCCGGGGGCGCTATGCAAATTCGTTTAAAAGGGAGCGCACGCCGCGCACCGGACTAACAAGGGGCCGGCGAAACAAAACGAAGTCCCCAAAAGTCCTTTCATAGGAAAGTAATTGTGATAATTAATACAATTATTATTGAGAGCTCCGCACGGTGCGAAAAAGACTGAGCTGCCGCGTGCGCGTGGTGGTCTCCTTGCCCCGCTCTGCCCGCGGAGGCTCGCAGCGCGACGGAATGTCGCGGCCGCGGCCTGGCATGACCCGCCTGACCCCTGTCTCGATGGGGTCCTTGCGCGTTGCTCGTGTAGTCTGGGCCAAGCCCAGCAGCAGCCTCAAGTGGGCTAGCTAATTGGGCAGCGCGGTGATCCGTACCGTACAGGGTCCGGGTCGGGCCGGCTGGAGTCCAGGCCGGAGGCCGGACCTGATACCACCCCGCCCCGCCCCCGCCCCGCCCCCGCCTCGCCACGCCTGCCCACGCCCGCCCACGCCGCACAAAAAGCTGTCGCCCCAGGCTGGCCAGTGGGCCAGTAGGACACTGAGTCGCGGGGCGGGGCAGAGCGGGCGACGGAGTGGAGCGTGGCGGCAATTAAACCAGCTATAATGAAGCCCGCTGTCATTGGATGGAGGTAGCTCGCCGGTTTAATTTGGACCTCAAGGGGAAGTAGTTTCTCGGTGCGCGCGCGCGCCCGGCCCGGACTTCCTCATGTAGGGTGCGGGCGGTGTCGGCCTGGCGGGAGAAACAAACTCCAGCAGCCAAACTCGCGTTAACTCGATTTCCCGTCAATTTCGGTGTGGTCAGTGATCTTAAAGGGACAGCCGTGCTGCCGAGCGCGCGCTGGCGGAGTGATCTTGTTGCAGGGCTAGCATGGGGTGGAACTGCGGCTGCGGGGCGCCCTTAGCTCGCCTGGGTGCCGCTATATTTCCCATACATATTCTTATATCCGAAGGGGAAACAACTCTGAAATTTTTGTTCACCGCGTAATTCAGGAGAATTCAAAAAGATCTAGAATAGGCCTAATATTCGAAAAAAAAAAATTAAGAAAATTCAAAAATAATAAGGTTAAATTCTAGTGAAGAGTTAAAAAAATCAATAAAAAAATCCCCAAAATTCACAAAATGTGTACATGAAATTCAGAGTTGTTTCCCCCTCGCTTACATCTCAATGTTTACTCTTAATTGGGGAGGGGGCTAAGTGAGATTTGGCTTTTTATCATGCATTTCTAACGCTCATTACTGTCTAAATGGTTGCTCTCAGGATAATCTGAACCTAACCAATGAATTCCCCTCACTTTTCTGCTCCTCCGAGATCCCTGGATTTCTTTCCAGCGACCTTTTTCTGTTTTAGCTAATTCTTTTAAGTTTAGTCGACATTTGGGCTAAAATTCTTGCGCGAATTTTGTTTACAAAAATCTGAAAAAAAAATTCACAATTAAAGAAGGTCAAATTGAAGAACTTATAAGCGGCAGATCTCAAAGAAATCCATTCTGTGATTTTTAATCAACAAACACTGTCAGAAAAATCGTACCAAAGTACACTAAAGGTACGATAATTTACTGGTCAAGTCCTTGCCTGCTCTGAGTGTACTTGGCTAGTACGGTCTTTTGAGGTACAAAGTATACCAGATTTATCTTATAACTAGGAGTACGTGCGGCAGGCACGTAGTTGCTGAGCGAATTGAGATTTAAAAGAAATGTACACAACCGCCGTTGTTTTGGTAAGCAACCAAAAGGTCAGTCAGTCAGTCCGGTCAGTCAATCACGGCACAAGTGGGGAGGGGGAGTAGAGGACAGAGGGGGAGGAGAGGGACATCCTCCTCGCGCGGTGCAATTCGAGCAACGGCACACGCTGCCCCCTCCCCGGCCTGCAGGTAGGGGCTGGCCAGGTAGCGTCGAAATTCGAGTGGTGCCCCCCCACCCCTCCTTCCATTTTACCCCCACCCATCTCAGATCAGGGGCTCAGTATCATTTACATGTTCAGAGAGAATGCACCTGCATCACATGCTGACAGTACACCCTCCACCTCCTCTCATTCCTTATCCTTCTGAAGTAAGTTTGCCAACTCACATGAATCCATGGTAAGGCAGAAATGGGTCACTTAAAATATTATTTAAAAAGACATTGCAAGAAATATGGTAACAGAGACCAGCAACTTTCAATACAATCAAGACATTCACAGAGACTCAGCAGAACCTTTAAATGATGAGGCGTATCTATTTTGAAATGAATGTCAGCTATTAATGATAGAATTAAAACAAGTGAGCCATTTCAATTGTTATATGGCTATATGTTAATAATAAGTATGTACTTCAATGTTTTAGAAAGACTGTTTTAATGTAAACACTCCTGGCATAACTAATATATTGCAAGTACGGTCTCTCACCCTAATCCTATCCACAGTATAGCCCCTAATATTTGTGAGAGTCAAATATTATTAAAATAACCACGTTTTCAAAACATTTTTTTTCTCTATCAATAACTCAGTGGAGTAACCTCTTTTCAATCATAATTCTTAGGCATAACGGATCAATGAGTAAGTTTAGGTAAGCAAACGATTTAGCTCAATCAGAAATCGTATCACTGGGAAATACGGACTGGGTTAGGAACAAAATGCTACAAAATTTACCAACGTAAAACCCAAACTCTTTTCTTATTTCTTGCTAGGTGTAAGAGTAGTAAGATTTAAATACTCAAACCACACTTTTATTTATTATATTTAATAGAATAATGAGACACCAAATATTCAGTTTACGATTTACAAACTTATTATTCTTTTTTATTACAAATGTCTATTGCCGTATGTCCAAAATGGGCACACCTCCACTAATACAATCAAACATCCACTCCGCACTAAAGAAATCGTTCAGCTGGGGTTAACTTGGTGGCGCAATAACTAATCAATGCGCTGGGGAACCAAGTAAGGATTCAAAACTAAATTAAAAGAAATATAAGGAAATCATACTGCTCTTAGTTACTCTCACTTTTCAGGCCATGGGTTTACCTGATTTCAATACTCAGACCATACTCTAATGTTCACCAAACAGTTTCACAGCTTCACTGTAAACAAAGTGTCTATGTTGTTAGGTTATGTCACTCATTCAGCTAGGAAGAACACAACCAAGTTGCATCGATACTGGCTATCATGTCAGTTGTCCGTGACGTTCATTCTACATATCCAACGCGATAATAAGTATTTTGAGGCACTACCCATCTCACTCCTCCCCAAGCCACAGACGAAAACAAACAACAAATCACTCGAACCCACACTTCTACACAATGACGACACTTGAAACTTCGTGCAGCGACATCCGCAACCTTGAAAGCGATTTTACACTGCATATTACATGAAAAAGACTATTAATGATCATTTAATCATTTGTTTGAATGCTGTAAAAAAACTGAGGTGGGATTCGGCTTGGCTGGGCCGCCCGGCGCTGGGCGGCTGGCGGCTGATGTAGTTCCGCGCCCTGCCGCTAGATGGCGCCAGCCAAACACGGCACCTGCAGCCAACATACTAATATTGAAACTTCCAATTCAAATAATTCGTTCCAATATTTCAAACTCAATCGATCAGAAAATCATGGTCAGATTAAGTTGCGCCGTAATTTGTAGATGACGGAAAACTGTCTATTTTAACGACACCTGTTGTAGTTTCAGAGGAGAAGAGGCTAGGACGCACACACAGACGGACGGACAGACTCACGACCGGCTACACTCCTTGTCCCGATGCAGGGGATAGCTTCGCTTCGCTCAGCGATTACTGTACCTCGTACCTCAAAAGACCGTACTAGCCAAGTACAATCAGATCAGGCATCAGGCAAGTACTAGACCAGTAAATGATCGTGCCTTAACGTGCTTTTTTCTGACAGTGAATCAAGATTCAGGACGGTTTTCATGCCGTTTTCTGACATTTTATTTACCATTACTAAATACGCAAATTTCTTTTGGACAAAAACGCGTTTATAAGTTCTAACCAATAGATGAGTGATCATTTTAAGCTGCCAAAGAAAATTCTACATCAAACGTAGCCTAAGATAATCATGCGCGCAAGTTAAAAAAAAAAAGAGAAAAAAAGGATCTGAGAAAAACTGCTTTAAAGTTCACAGAATAGTTTGCCCCCCACCCTTCCAAACCCCACTCACTCTCTGCCTTCCCTCCGCTCCGGTGGAGCCCGCTGGCGAGTTTTTACGTTTGTTCTTAAACTTTTGTATATCGCGCATGGACCAAACAGGTCGATTTAACGCGGTATATGTTCATTTTGGGAAAATTCCCAGTTTTGCAGAACATTGAATAAAAAATTCCGACGTCGATTTAAGCGTGTTGTGCAGACAAACATGGTCAGGAACAGTTGTACCAAGGTCCAATGAGTCGAAAAGAAAAATAAGCCGAAAATCGATACTTTTTCCACTTTACCTTCCCCCCCCCCCCCCCTTTCTTTTAAGCCTTTTCCTTTAATGCCTGTTTGATGGTACAAATGAGGTGGACCAGATCTGATCCCTGTCGCCGGTCGCAGAATGCTGCGCTGGGCGGCATAAGCGTGGGCTGGCCTGAGCCGAGCCTGAGCCTGAGCCCTATCATCTGGTCCCGTAGCTCTCCCGCGCTCCCCATCCCCTTCTCCGCTCTGGCCTGGATCCCCCGGGAGCCTAAGGGGCCCATGGCCGTCGGGGGCACAACGCGCAGACAACACGGCTGCAGGCCCACGACCCTTTCGGTCTTTTGCGAGTCTGTAACTCAATAAAACGTTCCGTTCGGTCGGGGGCAGGGCCCGGCAGGGCCCGGCAGGGCCCGCGGCAGTGCCCAGCCTGGGGCCCGCACGACCAACCCCGCCACCGCCCCGCACACTGGGGCGATTCTTTTTGCATAGCTGGCGACAGCCAAGCAAGCGTCCGGTGAATGGACTCCGCTGACTTCGGCGAAAGATTCTCGTCGACAAAATGTAATAGCCTGTTTTTTTGTTTTTTTTTCTTTCTTTTTTTCCTGCTTTGTTTTCATTTCTGAAGCGCCCAGCTGGTCAGCTGGTTCCGCGCTGCCGGCGGCCCGGTTATCGGCCGGGCCGGGGCGTATCGCTGCGAGTGAGGAATGAGTGTCCGCGTGCCCCCGCCACGCCCCGCCACTCCCGCCTTGCCTTGCCCCGCCCCGCTGCGCCCCCGACACCGACAAATGCACGCGGTCACAACAACGAGGCGGGCCGGCTTGGATAGGGTCCTGGGGGCCGCCACGGGCCGCCACCCCTTTCCCCCGAGCTCACCTCTTAATCATCCCTTAGGTACATTGTTAATGTTGGGTGCTCAGTAATTGTACGCCAAGGCGTACAGAAATTGCACGTTAGAGAGGCATACCGGGTGTTTCAGAGAACACGCAACGGTATGTGGGTTTGCCTGTATACCGGCACCAGCCGCAAGGCGCCGTGTCACCTCATGGGAAGGAGGGTACACTCGCAATACTTCTTCATGTTTATGAATGAGGAAAGTTTGTTTTGTCTGGGTAGGCAGGTGAAGATACCCATCTGCAGGTTGCTTCAGTTAGATGTATTTGTGGATATTTTTGCCTTCTTTTCAAAGAACACTGTTTGTGCTGCTTCTAAGCTGTTTTCGAATACAGAATTTGACATTCCTCATCGATTTTCCAGCGAAGAGGATTTCTTTTTACCTTTGTGTGCGTCAACATGTACCCACTCTCTCGCTTCCGTCATGCCAAGTTCTGCGGGACCATTAGAGGTCGCATGTCTCGCGGGGCTGCCATGAGGAGGGAACGAAAGAGAGGGAGAGGCAAAGAGTCAGTCAGTCTCATTAGTGAGATCCACTACAGTAGTACAACGACAGACGCGACAAGCCTGGCCATTCTCTCCCACTGCTGACTTACTCCGGCGCGGTGTACTGTTCTCGTAAGCCGCAGCCTGCTGGGTCATGTGTATGCTGCGCTGCTCCGCGCGACAGGTTGCTCGGGTAGAATCAACTTTTTCGACGGCGTTTGAGGCAGCGGGCGCTGCGAGTAAGCCGGCCGTGGCAGCCCTTGGCCCGCGACTGGTACTCTTTGAAGTTTTCTCCTCCGCGCTTCTCGCGGGCCGGGCGGTCTGGGGAGTCTTATGATGAGAGTGCCGGCCCGGCCCGGCACTGGCTCTCACGGTCCTCTCCAGCGCGGAGAAAGGTCGGCGAGGAAACGAGAATCGGTGCAGGGCCTCCAACTTTTTAGTCGGTGTCAGCCTTTTCCTCTATTTTTTTCTTTTTTTTCTGTCCTTTTCAGGATTCCCACTTGTATATAGAAGTGTAGGTGCGGGACTCGGGCGAGATCCTTTGGGGGCGGCGCTGTTGCCTTACAGTGCACATACTTGTTAAAATGGACCGGAGCTCTATTTGCCTCCGTAAATGTGTAGAAGCCGAGTCAGGGTGGGGCGCGGGGTGGTGTGTAGGGCGGGGCGGGATGCGGGGCGCCGGGTGTGCTGGGGGAGGCCGTGCAGCCCCCGCGCAGCTCGGGTGCCCCACCCGCCAGGGTCCAGCGCACCACGCACGTTAGAATCGTGTTTGTGTGCGGGGTGGGGTGGGGCGGCGGTTCAGAAGCAAGCATGATGTGGTGCGGTGGGGCCGTCAGGCGCGCCAGAGGTGGGATCCTCGTGGGGTTAATGCGACATGACCCTGTGGATTTAAAAAAGTACCAAAAGATAAAAACAGAAAATTTGCTACGGAAAAACAGAAGATGCAAAACAGAGGATGCATTTTTGATTCAAAAGAAACGCTACGTACCGTTTAGGTGAAGACTAAATTGTTACGGACTTTTCTCGTATGCGGATACAGATTTCTGTAAGCCTACACTGTTAAAAATTTTGTTGTTAATTAACAGGAAAAGTACTGTTAAGTTTGTTAGCAGTAAATCCTGTTTAAAAACAGGAAAAACTGTAAATTTACAAGGATGGGAAAAATCTCAGAATCAATTTTTTCGTCGAAATGTATTGACTTCTTTTTGCACTTATATCTCTCTTCTGTAATATTACAAAATTGTTGTATTTCGAACAGTAAGAGCTGTTAACAAAATTAACAGCGTATTTCCTGTAAAGCACCAGCACACACAGTGATACTCATTCACTGTTCTTTGAGAGTGCTGCTGAAATAATCCATATGTAGTAAGTTTTTAACTGATGAAAGGAGAGCTGTTCAGAAACAGGATTCCCGTAAAACAAATGGTCGTCAGGCAACAACTTTTTCTAACAGTGTATGCTTTGTCGCGTAAAAGTAATAAAACGTGCAGCCGTGAACAAAAATTCTGCGCCCTTGGGTATTCTTCGAAAACCTAGCTCGTAAATCTGCAAAATATTGCGTATTACTCCTCATTAAATATTACGCAATGAAGTAGGTTTACAGAAAACTGTACACTGGTAAAACAAATGTTTAGTTTCGATACATCACGGTGTATAGTTGGCAATTCTATACATGACATGATGTATAGCAGGAACTAAACATGACAAGATAATTAAGACCTGTACACTTCTCAAATGTATAGAGGTTAAACATTTTGTGATGTTATAAAAGTATACACTTGGGCGAGGCTTCACATTGAAAATTATAGGGATACCACGCTGTGCTAAGTGTATATAGCCAACTGAACACTTGCAAAGTGTTTAGAAAATAAACATCTGCTGATTTATAGTTTGAACCAAACATGGTGTGTTTAAGTATTAAACATTAGCAGTTAAACATCATTTGATGTTTAGAACTATACATTTGTTTTACCAGTGTACACCCGAGAATAAAAAGAAATAAAAGGATTGTGTGTGTGCTTGTTTAAAGTTGTAGAAAACCGCTCTTTGCAGCGCAAGCGCATTTCTTTTAATGCCGCAAACTCGCCCATATAAAGTTTATTATTTTCCTTCCAGTCGGCGACCGGGTGGCGTGTGAGGAGTCGTACGCGCTGCGGGCCGCGCGCTACACTGTTGAAAATGCACATTATTTGCTTTCGCCTGGCTCGTGCACCGCGTGTCATTTGTCGCGGTCGCGTGCTTCGCTCTGTGATCCATCGGAGGGGTAGCAAGATGGTCGGCGAATTAACACCACCACCCGAAATAGTCCGGTCTATCGACACCCGTTTGATGTACTGCAGTGCCGTGCAATGAGCAAAAAAAATAGTTTTATAACGTATAAGTTTTGTTTTAAAGATTTTCGCTGATACTTTGTGACCCGGGCCTCGACTGCCACCCTGTGTACATTCGGGCCGCAGTGCGTGGCTGCACGCTACCGAGTGCGGGCGCGCTGTGTATATTGAGGCATGTCGCGGAATAATTCCACCTCTTTATGTATCTCCGGGAAAAGGTAAACCTTTTCCTTCTCTTTATGGCTCCTTTCAATTAAGATAGCGTGGCCGGGCCGGGGCGCCCCGCTCTGCGCGCTACGCCTGGCGTGTTTCTGTGCAGCGCGACATGAGCCCGCCCCTCCGCCCCCCCCCCCTCCGCCTCCTCCCCTCCGCCCCCGCCCTTCCTCCCGTCCATCCACCCCCCGCCCACCACCACTGCGTGCGACCCTCCGGCCCTCCAGTGTATGGAGCGATCACGCATCTGTCGGGACGAAAAATTACCTTTATCTTTGGAGGGGTTAGGGACACGGTGGGGTGGGTGCTCTGGTCCCCTGCGCTCTCGGCGGCGACTCACTTAGGCCACATAGTTGCGCGGAGGTTTCAGGTGGCGGCGGCGCAATACGGTGGGGGGCTAGAGGGCAGGCGAGGCAATGGGGTTGGTCGGAGCGGGGCGGGGTGAGGGGGAGAACTTATTTGTAACGCAGATGACCAAAGTCCTGAATGAGGGCGCATACTATTGAGTTCCGGCCCGCCAGGCGCGCCCAGCGGTCCAGACCAGTTCGAACAGTTTACCGGCTGCTGCTGCCGCGGGGCATGCCGTGGGAAAGCGAAGAGTGCACGGGAAACGCGAAGGTCTATGTGCATGGTGTACAGTGTGCGTGTATGTGTGTGTTAGAGAGAGAGAGAGAGAGAGAGAGAGAGAGAGAGAGAGAGAGAGAGTGTGCTGCAACGCTGTCAGCCCGTGATAAGAGATATGGTGTAAGGGTGCGGGGCGGGGCGTGTTAGGGGTGCACTGGGCTGGGGTGCACACAGATTTGTTCGCAAGTGATAGCCCTGCACCGCACCGCCCCCTGCCACCCACTCAGCGACCCACCTATGGCTCTCCCAGCCACAGCTGCCACTGTAGCTGCGAGAGCGAATACCGTTCCGCCCGCGTGCTCGCTAGGTGGGACCGTCCATTGAACGGCCTGAAATGCGTACAAACACGCGAGTAATTGACATGACGTCTGCTATATTGCGTATCGATTAAGTTGACAAAACAACGAGGGTATCCCTATATCGCAGCTTATTGCCCTGCTCGGTGTGTCGCAGTATACAACTCTCGCGCGGGGTGACTAATCATCCGCCTGGCGCCGTGCCGTGTCGTGTGCCTCGGGAGGCGCCATGCCGCGGCGACGCGGGCGCATTCTTACATGCACCGGTCCCTGCTGGCCGGGAAGTCGGTCTGGGGGGCACAACGGCACAGTCCAGCAGAATACGCGGAATAAAGTTCGTGACTCGGCGCCGTTAGCCGGGCGGGACCGTAATGAAAACACTGGTGGGATCATGTACGCGGATAAGGGCATTCTTAGGGGCTCGGCCCGCGCGGCGCGGCAGGGCGGGGTGGGGGAGGCTGCGGGCGGACCGCCAGGACCCCCTCTCCAGCCCTCCGCACTAGAGAGACTCGATGGCCCACAGCAGTAGTCTCTCTACTCCGACACGGCCTACAGACTCTTGTCTCTCTACCCCGCCCCGTTCGCCGCTCTAATTGTCCGATTCCCTGGCTGTGCCCGAGCTGGGGCGCGCCGGGACTGGAGGGGGCCGGGCCCACATAACACCCGAATATTATTCGCCGGCAATAGCCCCACTCGCCCCCGCCCGGCCCCGAGGGTGCGCGCACCTGTGGTTGGCAGACAAGGGTCACTGCCCCCAATCAACGCCTTAATCTTCCCCTCTGCTTCCATCATTAAAACCGGTCCGCGCCGGCCCGGGCGGGGCGGGCAGCTCTGCCTCTCCGGGAATGAGCTGTTATCCCCGCGGGCAGGGCGGGGCCGCGGGCGGGGTTGGGTGGGTTGAAGCGGTCTAGAGTGCGACTGGGAGAAAGCATTGGGATTGTGGTGGGCGGGAGCCCGCCTAGGCGGGCTGAGCTGGTCTAGATCGCGCTGAAGGAATTTCTACTATGTGGATGCTTAAGTCAATGAACTGCAGACTATGATTTCGCCCGCCTGAACGCTGACGGTGTACAGTAGTGCACAGCAAATCAATTGACGTCGCATTCTTCATAACGTGAAAACTGTCACATTGGCCAGAATGTGATGTCACATTCGTTTAAACGTGAATCGGTTTTGCAGGCTGAATTTTACAATCGCATTCAAAAGGATGTGACAGTAATAACCAAAAGAATGTGATAGTTTTCACATGAAATACAATGTGACGTCACAGTAATTGAATAACAGTGTGTTCCGTACGTATGTAAGTACTTACATGATGTGCCGAATCATAGACAGCGGCCCGTCGCGTCGCCTGTTTTAATGATCCAGCAGGGAGGCGACCAGGCGGCAGCCCCTTACTCCCCTCCTCGGCGGGGCGAGGCGCGCACGCACCATCGCGTGAGCCGGCCACGCACGCCCTGCACGCCGCACCACGCACGCACCGAGCTGATCGGGCTTCCTGCCATCCATCTATCGACCCCTCCCCTCCCTCCCCTCACCCCATTAACATTTTATACATCATTTTCACCAAGGTATCGCCGCGCTGCGCCCCCTCGCCTCGCCCGCACGCCCGGCCCTCGCGCCGCTGCTTAAGGAAATTGATTATGTCTAGAGCATGTAATATCTCGTCGGCCGGTGATTAAAATTACGAGCCAGAGCAGCAGTGGCGAGGGTTGCCCGTCATACCGGCATGGCATTTTGTCGCGTGTGCCTGCCACGCTTTCCTTAAATATATTCCGTCCGTCTGCCTTCTGTTTCGGTTTGTAAATTTACATACACCACACAACCGGGCAGAGAATTAAACATTTGCAGTTTTCCGAGCTGTGTGTTTTCGGCGCTGCGCGTCGCTTCTTCTGGCGGGCCGGGCGGTTCTGGCGGCCAACTGCGGCGCTCTGGCGGACACGAGCGGTAGGATAACATAATCATGTTGGCTCGGGCCGGGCCGGGCCGGGCCGGGCCGGGCCGGGCCGGGCCGGGCCGGGCCGGGCGCAGGCCACTCGCGCTGGACATGTCGACCTGTCATCGGCGGGGCGGGGCGGGGCGGCGCTGGGCCGCGGGCCAACAGCCGGGCCGGGCCATTGACAGCAGCTCAACCCCCATACACAGGGGAGTCCCCCGTCCCTGCTGCTCCGCACCAGATTTTTGTTCTCGCCGACATGGATTGCGCCGCTGGCTACAATAATCCCTTTGTGGGAGTCCGGCCCGCCCCCACCCCGTCCCTGGCAACATGGTAAAGCCCAAACTGATGACGGCCGATAAACCAATTGATTCCAATGTGATCTGACTTTTCAGGTTGGTGGTCCGCTCGGGTCCGCTTGAGCCCGGGCTGCGCGCAACGAGTGCGCCTGGCCGCCGCGTCTCCGCGCCCGGGTGAGTTCGTTATCCGGACTATGGCGGCACCGCAGCCCAGCCCGGGTCTGCTGCTGGATCCTGCGAGCTGGAATAAAATAATTGCCGGGGTACCGCGACCGGCGCCGACAGCGCCGCAAGTCTTTTCCCGACCCGACCCGACCCATGCGTTCTGCGAGCCATATACCCTCTCAGGCGGGGTATCATGAGACGGGGCGGGGCTGGGCGGGGCGAGGGGGCCTCGACTCACCTAAAATTTGTACACATGATTTCAAGATTTCACATTATTTGACACGATCACACCTCTCATAATTCAAAGAAATCATTCGTAAAGTAAATACTAGCGTATTTTGAGCTTTGAGCCCACAATACGCACTCAAATTATTTTTTTTCGACAATAGATCCAGATTTTTTGACTATGATTTCCAAGATTTTAGCGATTGTGTACACGTGATTTCAGGAGTTGAGGCCCCCTCGGGGCGGGGCGGGGCGGGGCGGGGCGGGGCGGATCTCGGCGGGGTGTCTTCTGTCACGGCACGTCACAGGGACCCGTCTCGCGTCCCCACTTGTTCTAGCGATCACATGGCGGCCGGCACGCGCCGGCCCCGGCAGTGCGTGCCGCTAGCGCGTTCACCCCCCACCCCCCGGCTCTCCCTTCACCCCACACGGTAAAAATAGTTTCTTGTATTTCAAGATCTGTCATGGATGTCCATTGGTATTCTCCATAAGATCCAAGAAAAATCTTGAAATACAAGAAACTATTTTTACCGTGCAGTCCACCCCGGCTCCACTCCTCACTCCGCCCCCACCCCCGTGCAACATGCGTGACTGACACTCGGAGCGCGCGCCCCCGTGTCCTTGATGATTGACAAGAGCGCCGCTGTTGCCCTGCAGTGTGGACCGGGCCGGCGCAGGGGCCCTGTGTGTAACACAGAGACGGAGAAAGAGAGAGGGAGAGGAAGAGGAAGAGCGAGACAGAGCCACTTTGGCCGTAGCACGGCCTCGAAAGTTGTTGCCGCCGCAGCAGCGCGGGGCCTGGTCGGGGCATGGCCGGGGCCCTCCACCTACGTGGTCGGTGTGCGGGGGCGCGGGGCCGGGGCCGGGGCCGGGCCGGGGCGCGCGGGGTCAGGATCGGGGCGCGGGGCCGTGGCCGGGGTGGGGCGCTTTGCTGTACCGATCAGCACTACCCCCCCCCCTCCCACCCCCTGCCATCCACCACCCCGCGACACCCCTTTGTCTGCGCTATATTGCGAGTGCTGTCTGTCTCACTCGCTCTCTCTGACTTTGTCTGCGTCATGGCCGAGTTGGTTCGGTGGTCCGTCTTTGTCCCGCGGCAGACAGGTGATGCACTCCGCCGAGTGTCTCGCTCTCGAACCTCTCCTCTCCTCTGCCTCTCCTCCTTTGCGGTACTTCCCCGGCCCGGCAGGTTGCTCTCTGACCCGTGGGCGTAATGCTCCATTTTTTTTCTACATTTCGTTCCCGCCGCGGTCGCGCGATGTCGCGGCCCTCCTGAGCTCGCGTGTACTACCTTGCAATAGGATACGCAGATTCAACTTTACCGCCGCGATGTTAGGGCCCCGGCCCCGGCCCGGCCCGGCCCGGCCCGCCGCGCCCCGTCACGCCACGCCGCACATGGCGCACACCTTTATTGCATTTCGTTGCATGGCAGCTCGCCATAATATTCGCCCTTTGCCCTCGAGACAAGCCGGGGCGCACGGGGAATACCTGTCCCTGTCGCAAAATGCACTGCTACCCAAATAAACGCTCACTGGAGAAACAAAGGTGCTCCAAGCATCCGTGGAGGGGTGCTGGTTCTACTGCTGTCGTGCCTTTTCTACAGGAAGGAGTCTCCTTTGAGGCGTCTGTGGAGGGACGAGGAGAGCTCAATATCACACCCTCACGAGATAATTGTGCCTATATAGGCATTATTTCAGTAGCACCTCTGGGCCATATCCAGACAGGCGGCTATCAGCTTTCTGACTCCATACAGACTCCGATTCTGACAGAGTCGCGACCACCCAAACCTGCCGCACAAGCGCAAATAGTTTGATTTGATGATCGCAGCCTCGGCTTGCATTAGGTTGTTCGAAGTTGTAAAGATTACTGTGGCTGTTGGCGTCGAGTGTCTCGGTAGGATCAGAGTCAGAATGAGGGGAAAACAACGCTGAAATTTTTGTAGACCTCAAAATGCAGGAAAACTAAGAAAAATTAAGAAAATATTACAAAAAATCAGGAAAATTCGGGAATATTCACAAAGACCTAGGTAAAATTCTAGTTAAAATTCACAGAAATTCTATACAAATTCACAAAACTTCACAAAATGTGTACATCAAAATTCGGAGTGTTTTCCCCCTCGTTCAGGGTGCTGATCGCCGTTTGTCTTGATACGCCCCTGAGGTGTGCAGTGTGGAGTATGTCACATTTGTTGCTCAGCGGCGGTGCCATGGCGGTGCGGTGCGGGGGCAGGTCGACCCTACTGTCCCCGCTGACGTGAGCGAGTCGGGTCGCGGGTGCAGCAGGTTGCCGACTGCCCGCCACCGGTGCTCGCGTAGCAGCATGGCACACCGCTTCGCCGACCCGGGCCGGATGCGCCGTCCTCAGAATTGAGCCTCCCGGAACCGTGATTCCGAATCCTTTGCTCTTCCCCACTCAGAGATCCTCTCCGCCCCGCCCCGCCCCACCTCGTCGCACCACCCCTTGCCCCACCGCATCTTAATAGCAAATGCGTTTCTTTTGAGGCAATACGCCGCAGCCCCGCCGCAGCGCGCTGGAGAGGAGGAGGAGGAGCGGAGGGGACATCTGCGTTTCAGTGCTCCTTAAAATGTTGCTTATCTTTTTTACGGTCGTGGCCGAGTGGGTGGGTGGGCGCGGCAGGCGAGGGCGGGCAGGGCCGGGCAGGGCCGGGCTGTGGGCCCCCGTCCTCATGTGCGGTGTGCGCTGCATCCAATATCATGTAAAGCGTGTACTGCGCGTATTGTTTTTGCAGTTGTAATGTATGACTGCAGTATCTTGCGCGGTGCCGCGCGGCCCTGCTCCAGTGAGTGCATAGTGCCGCCGGCCAGGCTGTGGGCCGCGCCGCCGTACTGCACCATGTCCACATTTATTTTATTTTTTTTGCTGTATATTCTGGAGACCATATCCGCTTGGAAGGAAGATGGAAGAAGGGGAAGGGAAAAAAAAGACCAGGGTTTTCCCCTTTGGTGTCATTATGGTGATGGGGCATGTGGTGGATCCATTCGATGGATGCGATGTACCTCACAACCGCAAACATGTGTCCGAGCCGAGCCGGGGCGATGCGTGGGGCTCGATGCCCCCTCGTGTTCAGGGCGACATCGAGCGGTGCCCCTGCCCGCCTCTGCCCCGCCTCTGCCCCGCCTCTGCCCCGCTCCGCGCTACAATCACCGGCCGCAGCACCATTACTAGCGCTCCCTTTTGGCGCCGCCATTGACGTCGTTTGTCAGTGACACCAACATGTCGCCACGGCGCCGAGTACCCGCGGGAAAAAAGATGACCGGCCATCGCGACGTAGTGGGGGTGAAAAGAAGCAGAAATATGGGCCGGCAGGGCCAGGGAGCCGGGGGGTGGACGGACGATAGAGCTACTGCTAGCGGGTGCCGCGCGCGGCGGCCCGAGCCTCAGTCAGCTGCCCTCGAGTTTACTGCTAGAGAAAGGAAGGCGATGGTAGGGAAAGGCTAGTCTGTTGACTGACTCATTTACATTTTCCCCTTAATTGTGGTTAACCACCCCCCAGGAGGGGCAGAGGCGGCTCGGTCTAGACGGCTAGCCAGCCGGGCTGTGCAGGGCTAGCTGGCGCTGCTGGGGCGAGGCAGGCGGGGTGTCGCAGGGATTATCGCGCGCGCGCGCGTCCTAGGAGGCAGACGGCGGGACGTGGTGGCTGTCGGGCGCACGCGTCTGCGTGTATGAGGCTGCGGGAAAGCGTTGCATTAAAGTGCCTCACGACTGCGCCCTCTCTCCTTCTTTCACTCTGCGGTTTATAACGCATGGACTATCGTCCATCTATGCTAGACTGATTCTCTGCAGCACATTTTTTTTTGTGAGGTGTTGTAGAAATTTATTTGACAAGTTTAGTCAGGAAGAAGAGGAAAAAAAGGACGCTGACTGTTGGCTTGGTAACATCCGATATTGAAAAATTTTGTTGGCGACGGCCGCTTTTTGTCGCTTTTTGTCGCTTTTTGTCCCCTCTCGTTTTATTTCCGCACTGAAGGTGGGAGGGGGGGTGCAGCGAACCCAGGCACGGTGCCTGCCGGGTATTTCATCGACCTCCTGAGCCCACAACATTATGTGCAAAATATACGGAACGCTTTTGTTGGCTTTCTTGGAGACCACTTTTCTTCTCGCTCCCTCTGTTTTCCCTCTCCGTCGCCTTCCTCCTCTGGGCTGGGCTCGGGCTCGGGCTCCCACGCACAATGCTGGTTGGATCTGCACCAGCTTAGCGCTCAATGGCAAGGATAAACACTGGAGGAGGCCTGGCTGTGGAAATGCGGCTGCGCGCGCACACACACACACGGCCTCGGCCGGGCCGCCGGGCATTCCCTCTCTTACTCCACCTCTGACCCGGCATTTCTCGCTCTCGCACTCACACTTCCTAGCGTGCCTTACCGTGAGGCCTGCTATGGTCTTTGCCCTGCCTCTCTCCAAAGATCTCAGGTCTGTAATGAATGCCTCCCGACGAAAATGGACCTACCGCTCAAGCGGCAATCCCTCGGACCGACCACCTGATTTCCTGTTTGAGTTTTGGACCTGGTAAATTATCATTGCTTTGATAAAACATGAGACGGCGGTGTGTTGGCGGCCACGCGGTATTCCATTCCTAATGAAAATATCGGCGCGCGGTCCCGTTCGCACGCGCTGTGTGCTGTGTGTCCCTTCAGATTGAAAGGGTATACGTAAACATTTTGCCACCGGTGGTTCGGTGAGGACCGAGAAGGGTGGGGGGGGGGGGGGGACAGGTTGTTGTTTCGGGCTGTCGGTATAGCCCGCCTGCGGCGCCATCACACGGGACGTAAGAGGACACTCTCCCGGAGCAGGTAGCGAGCGCTGGCGCCCTGACAAGCGCTTCGGCCCGGCCCGTCCAGGGCGGGCATTACTTAGCGCGGCGGCGGCCCGGCTATGCCGAGGCGGAGGGCCCGAGGCGGTGTTTCCATGTTCCGCGGTAGTTTGGTCTGCCAAAGCATCGGGATGGGGCGGCGCGGGGCGGGGTGGGGTGCGGCGCACCGGGGGTTGCCACGGTGCGGTACCAGGGCGTCGTGTCGGGGTGGGGCGCGGCGGGGCGAGGTGGGCCGGGCCGAGCCGAGCCGGATCGAACGAGTTGTGTGTGCGGTGCGTCGAGGTAACGAACCGCGACGCGTCCCATAGTTGTGCTCTCCTCGGAGCCGCCGTCCTGGAGCAGAGCTAGCAGAGCTAGCAGAGCTACTGGAGTCTCGGCTCCAGGCGGCTGAGCGCAGGGCGGTGAATAACGGCTGGAGCGGCCCGAGATTGCGCTGGAGCTGTGCCGGGGGGAAGGTCACCGTGTGTGGTGGGGCGGGGGAGGTGTCCACTAGAGTTGGGGGGGCGCGGTCGGCTCGGCCCGGACCCCGGTAACGCTGAGACGGGTAACGAGCAGGGTAATTGCGCTCGAGAGAGGGAGACAGAGGGAGAGAGAGAGAGAGAGAGAGAGAGAGAGAGAGAGAGAGAGAGAGAGAGAGAGAGAGAGGGAGGGAGGGAGGGAGGAAAAAATGGAGACGTCGGCGCCGGCCTCATTTCAGGGCTGGAATATAATTGTTTCTTTCTGTTTGTGTGGTCGCTGCTGAACAGCGCGCGCGTCGCGCTCAGTTAAGCCCCCTCTGTTTTTCGCATCCTCGTAAACCCACGGCGACTTCCTTATCCTCCCTCTTACGTACAGCCCTCCCCTTCCATTCCTCCGTCTCTCCCTCCCTCCCTCCCTCTCTCCCTTCCCCCTCTCCCCTCCACCCACCCGGTTCTTCGCCGTCTTCGTCGCGGCCGCTGGTTGCTGGCCTTGCGAGCATAGCGGAAAGAAAGCGAGGCTTGCGGCCTGGGTAAAAAAACCTCGAGGTTGTTCGCGTTCCTGTTTACGCGTGGTCGAGGGCCGCGCTGGCCGGAGTCGTGAGGCAGGACGTTGGTTTTCTACCACTGCGCGCTGTGCGGCTCGCCTTGGTTCAGCTCAGACGCGTGGCGAGTAAATGAATAATCTGCCTTGCGGAATAATATGACAACTGCGACCCGCCCCGTTCGACTGCGCTAGTTTGTCCGGCCATCAATTCCGTGTGTAGCGTGCGCGTTGTGCCGGCCCCCGGCCCCGCCCCGCCCCGCCTCGGCCATACATACGGTTTCCGATCGGCGGCGCCCTATCGCTCTCGGGATCGGCGGTGGTTGTTATGGCAGCCTACGCTTTGCTGCTCCGACCCTCCCTAGCCGCCCCCTACCGCGTGTGCTCCAAAGCGGCCGCGAATGGACTGCCGGCCTGTGGGCCAAGACGCTTTGAAGATCTCTAACGGAGCACAGAGGGGCTCCAAGCGAGTGAGACAGGTAAATCACCCACACGATGCTTCCATGCCAACCCCTGCGCATCAAAAGCGGACGCAAAACTCGCGGCAGCTACAAGAGCGCGCCGGTCCAGAGATCCCTCCTCCCACTTCGGGGCCACTGTGGGAGCCAGGCACTATATCCGAGACTGTATCCGATTATTACCGGTTCGATTCCCCGGAACGTTTTGAATTTCACAAATCTGCTGTTCTAAAGGTTGGGACTGCAGGGTTGTTTGGGAGCTACATATCTGTCTTTCTCGCACAAGCGACCCTTTTCTGTAGCACTGAGTTTTCCACCATGGGGCAGGGGCCGGGCCGGGCTGTGCCGCTGTGGTTTCAGCTCGACGCATGCAATTCTGGAATCTTTCCAAGCCCCTTCTTTTCTCTCTCCCTTCAAGGCAGCTGCAGTCTGGCCTTCTCCACCGTTAAAAATTCTTAAAAGATAATCAAATTCAATTCGTGAATGCTTTACAAACCCTCCGGCAACCGAAGGTGACACACCAGTCGTTCTGCTGCTCTTTCTTTGTAACTTTGTGTCGCGTGCAAGCTATCGGTCAAGATGTCTGTTGTCGTTATTTGTCCCTCCCCTGTGAGCGAAGAGTCGGGTGTCGCAGAGCGGTGACAGAGAGGGGGTGCCGGCGACTGTTCACTGTCAGGCTTTCCCCGCAGCACGTGATGGAACGCGATGCCCCTCCCCTCTCGCCACGGCGGCGGGCTCCTGGCGCCGTGCGAGCGACGTGCCCGTCACACTCGCCTGCTCACCGCGTTGCCTATCCTCCGAGCGCCGTACGAGCGACGAGCCCGTTACACCCGCCTGTTCTCAGCGTTGCCTATCATGCAGGCGCCGTGTGTGCCTCGCGGGCTCTCACTCTGGTACCCGACGGGGCCCGAACTATGCGTCCGGAAACGATAGGATGAGAGGGAGAGGTTCGAAGGGGACCTATAAGCCGAGCGGTCCTAAACTGAAATAAAATCAGTGTACACTCTAAAACAAAATCAGTTAAAAATCAGAAAAGAAAAAACAGAAAAAAATATTTAAAAAAAAAAACACATGAGAAATCATAAAAAATAAGTAAAATTCAAGGGAAAAAAACCACAGCAAAATCAGAAAACTCGGTGTTCGCTTGGATGTGTAGTGGAGCACCCCTCGCCAATAGCTCCATCTCGCTCACACCCGTCGTTTTCGGACGCATCGTTCGGGTCCCGCGTCGGGTACCCGAATGAAAAGTCTAGCTTGCCCTGCGGGTGTAGCCGTCGCGTCCGTCACGTCGCGTGTGAGAAACAATTACAACCCGGGCCAGGGGTTGTCGTCGAGCCCCGCCGTATATCACAATTAGGAGCGCGATGGTTCCTCTACGCGACAAGAAGTCGGCGGCGCGTTTAGCGGGAGGTGGCGCGATATGGGGGACGGGGAGCGCGGGTCACCCGTATGTTCGGTCGGGCCGGGTCGGGCCTCTGCCCAACCTATCGGATAGCATCGCGCGAGAGCGACACGAATAATGGTGTTCTGCACTAGTACACTGGCGAAACCTGCAATTATGAAGCGATTTTATTTTATTTTTTTGCCAGATAAGTAGGAGCTCTGCGGAAGATGCGCACAAATAGATTGCTGAAGGCTTGTAAATATTTTGTGATTAAAGACCAGGTTCTATAGCCCCCCTCCCGTCCAAAATAAAAAATTGTTTGTCCAGATTAATCGAAGCAATTTTCGTCCTATTGCCATTTTCTGTCGTTAATTTGTGTCCAGGAGCCTTCCCCTCCTCCCCCTTGTCGTTTCGTATGATGCAATATGCATCGTGTAACGAGACGAAGCGACCAAAGGCTTTCCCCCTCCGGGAGCGGCGCTGTGCGGCGCGGCGCTGCAGGCTGCAGGGGTCGCCGGCCCGACTCATGACTGGCTCTCGCAATTAAAGCGACATCCATGCCGAATCCCTGCTACGCGCACATCAAACGTCAATGAGGCACAAAAAGGATGCAAGGGTAACTAAAAAGGAAAAGATGTTCGAGTCAATCTTTTTATTTTTATTTTACGGTCCTCTGTGTAGGGTAGCGTTATCGAGTTGACATGGACACCGCGGGGAAAGGTGGGTGCTTCAAAGATGTGGGAAACTGCTCGTGCGGGTGCAACGTGTAGGGCTTGACAGCGGCGGCTGAGGGAGGGATAAAGAGAGAGGGCGAGAGAGAGAGAGAGAGAGAGAGAGAGAGAGAGAGAGAGAGAGAGAGGGAGAGAGAGAGAGAGAGAGAGAGAGAGGGTGAATTGAATTGAATTTTTATTTTCAGGCTTCGTACACAATGGCTATTAAACCCCACTGCAGTATGCAGTCCGCTCTCTCAAAAAATTCAAATTTATACAATCAAAAATGTTGATAAATGTTAAACACAGAACAAATAAATATAGTGACAATTATAAATTCAAATAACTCACTGAGATGATTGTAGTGATTTGCCTTTTCACATATGTTTATTATAGTTGATAGTTTCAATGTATTATTTAGTCTGTATTCATTAAATAGTTTCGTAGCTACAATATACAAAATGATTCACGAAACATTTCAATTCTATGAACTGATACTCTCAATGACAGTTTGTCTTTTCTAAATGTTCTTTTTCTTTCTTCTTCGACAAAGGTTAACATTTCATAAACATATTTACGATTTTTAAACTTAACAACTTTCCAGACAAGATTTATCACATATATGTTCTGACGATCCTAGTCCAAAAAGTCGGAGTGATATGCTCATCTCTCCTTGCTTTGATTACAAATCTTACAGGGGCATTTTGTGCCTTCCTTTTGCAAAATATACATAATTTCTTTGCTGATGTGTGTGTTTGAGAGAGAGAGAGAGAGAGAGAGAGAGAGAGAGAGAGAGAGAGAGAGAGAGAGAGAGAGAGAGAGAAGGCGAGGGAGGGAGTGAGAGTGAGAGAGAGAGAATGTAGAGGGGGAAGGAGACTACGACAGCGGCGGCGATCGATGCGTTCACGTATGCGGAATCTGTTGCGTCTCTGCTCTAATTTTGGTTCATAATTTATGCTGAACGATCGCCGTGCAGCCGTCCCTGACGCGCCCCGTCCTGCCCCGCCCCGCCGCGGGCTGTGTTCGGCTCATTTGCGGCGCGACGCACGGCGGCGGAGCGGGCGGAGCGGGCGGCAACCCTTTGTAGACATATTACGGATATCGCCGGCACGCGCTGCACCCGCGGCGAGGGCCGCAAGGAAGCTACCCGCCGCTCACAGCCTCGCCCCTCCAGCGCGAAGGGTTCGCTCGGGTCGGGTGGGGTGGGGTGGGGTGGGGCGGGGCGGGTCGCCTGCTTTGCCGTATTCCGGCATCCCCCCCGCAACACCGCACCCAACCCCGCCGCGCCGCGTTGCGCCGCCCAGCTCCACACCGAGCCTACAGGGGCCAAGTGGAGGGTGTACAAGGCGGGAGTCTTTCCCGCCCGATTATGTACCAGAGCGGAGAGCTTTATTTAAATTTACGGTCCTTCGTTGTGACCTCGTAAATATCTTACTTCCTTTTACTCGCTCTCTCCCGCCCTGCCGGCGCCCGCCGCCTCGCTCGCTGTGCCATGTGAATAGGTGGCAGAGTGTTTGTAAGTCATGCTTTGCCTAGCGCGTAACCTCCTGGGGACGACTGCCCCGCCCCGCCGCGCTGCGCCCCGCCTGCTACTCCCGGGCGTGCCCGCCCCGCCCCGCCCCTCCTCCTCGGCGGCCCACAGTGCCCCGTGGCAAGTTTATGCGTACGCTACCTGCTGCAAAGGGGTCGGGCCGGGCGGAGCCGGCTCCACTTATTTCATTACGAAGAGAGAGAGAGAGGGAGGGGAAAAAAAAGAACTGTATGGGTTGGGGGTGGATGGGGAGCGCGGCGTGTGCAGGGCTGCAGGGAGGTGATGCACCCTTCTAGGGTGGAAACTTGCGCAATGTGGCTGCGTCAGCGCCTGGGCCATGATCAACGGCGGCTAAAGTTAAATGAGGGCGTAATTTTCTCTTTTTCGGCCCTTCCCGGGGCATTCCGCCGCGCGGCAGGTCCCCTTTTGTTGTATAACTCTTTTAAAATACTCACCTGCTGCTCCAGCGCCGTCCCATCCCCCCCGCCGGGCGAGGCCTCGTCGCCTCCGCCGGAGGGCAAGAGCGACTTTTAATTAAGGCGGTGTGATCGTTGTGATTGCCGCGCCGCGTGGGGCCGCGCGGGGCCGCGCTGCCGCACCTGGCAATAAGCGCGGCGGCCGGGGGCCGGCCCCAGGCCCAGGCCCCCCACAGTGTGGCGCCGTAGGCCTATAATGGCGCAGTTATGGCCCGGGCCACTCGGCCATAAGTTGTCGGACACGGCTCCGGCCCGCCCCGGCCCAGCCCCGCCACGCCACGTCACGCCTGAGATGTGAAGCGACCGAGCGTTCCCGCCCCGCCCCGCCCAAGTTGGAGAGAGTCGCAGAGTCTGCACAATCACGACGTAAGCTTCTCTGTGTTCGGTATATAAGCTTTGTGTGATCTTGTTGTGGAAGACTTACCGACAGAGAAACGCATCCTCCCCGCCGTTTCCGTCAGCAGTGGGCGTGCGTCCCGCGGAGAGGCGAGTCGAGGCGGTGCGTCGCGAGTAAGGGGATAGGAGGGTTGTTGCTTGCTGTACACGCTGCTGATGAAAAACTCGGCGTTAACATTTTGCGCGTGTGGGGGAGGAGGTGCCTGCCCGCCCGCCCCCGCCCCGCCAGCACCCTTTCGATAAGGGCTGGTGTTACACGGCTGGCTCCTCGCGCCTCGGCGCGCCAGCGCGCCAGCAGGGCCTCGCCTGCGACCTGCCCAGCCATGCGTCACATCTTCGGTCGCTATTTCATTGTGTGGCAGCCCCAAATTTATCGCACGGCGCTGCAAAGCAGAGTGCCGCGCCGCTGCTCGGCGTCGTCGCCCCGCCCCGCCCCGCCCCGCCAGCCCGCCGCTGCCTAGCCCACCGGCGGCCTGCCGAGCCTACGGGACAGGTGCGCGCCACTCTGTCAGCCGCTGATCGACAAGACGGGTCTGCTGACAAGACAGCCGCGCAAGTGTAATGTGGACCTCTTGCTCGAGTGTGAGTCGCGTGAGTCACCTCTATAAAAGAAACCTACATGCGCAATAAAATTTGGCCGCTTCAAAAAAGTTTCTTGAGTGGGCGCGTTGTGTAGCCTTGCCCTCGCCTCCCAGCAGTGTAGCGAGGGACTGCTTCCTTCCCTCGACTCGTGGCCTTTGCTCGCCACGACGCCACGGTCCACCTTAGCTTCGCAGCGGGCTGCGCAGTATCGCTGCTGGAATGGCGTCCCGTTGTTGTGGAGACAGTTTGGAGAGCTTGTCCCCACATCCGCCCTCCAATATCCCTGCAGTACGTTTCGCTGACACTTGAGCAAGTTACGGAGAAAGGGGCTGCTGGGAGGATTGGATGGTGTCTTTGTACCCTTGTAAAACGAAGGGGAAATGTTTGTTATTTCTTTTTTGAAGGCCTCTTATATCATAACGTCTTTTTGATTGAAGAAGTTTTCGTCGACCTGCTGTCCGTTACCAATGCGGCTAGACCAAATTAACTCGATTGAGTTGAGGTGGCGGCGACGGTTACCTTTCGCGCGCTCTGAACGCTACCCGGTCCCGCTCGCCTCCACTCGACACGAACTCGATGATGTGCCCGGCCCGGGGAAATGAATAAAGCACACGAACGGGTATCGGCACGCGATGTGCAAAACAAAACGAGCCTGCGAGTAAAGAACATCGCGCTGTGCTACCGCTTGCGACGTGATTTCGGATTACAGTTTCCTGTCCATGTATGCTGCGGTTGTTTGTAAAGTGTGTGACACACGTAAGGGCAGCGTAGGGCGGGCGGGGGGATTTGCATTCCACTCCCATTCCGCCCCGCCCCACCCCACCCTGCCGTGCCCTGACCTGGTTGTGCGCCGCACCGCTGAGGTTGTGCCCTGGGCCGGGCCGGGCGTGTCTACGGGCCGTCTGCTCGTGGCTTTATGTGTGTTTTAGGCCCTGATCGACTGCATTGCCGGCCCGGCAAGGCTATGCCTTCCGACCTCCTTCTATTTAGGTGCCCCAGGGGGGCCAGGGGGGCCGGGTAGAGTCCTGAGTCCTAGGAAGGGTTGAGGACCCCGGCGCGGCGCCTGCTGCCTGCCCGCCCGGTTAGCCTGCCTCCGACCTTTGGGCCGCGGCGTGGTGCGGCGGTGCACCCCTCCGGAACACCGCCGCCACAGCGAATTAAATGGTGATGAATGTCCGACTTGCGACCATGGGCGCCGCGCGCCCCACCCCACCCCGCCGCGCCGGCAGCACCCTGCCGCGGAGCCCCACTACGGGCATCCCCTCCGCGATATATCCCCCCGCCCCCGCCGCCCGCTCCCCCAGCTCGTTACGATTTGGGGGAAGAGCATCGCGCCGCTTCTTTTATGGTTTTTACAAGCTGCGTCGCGCGGGCGGGACGGGGTTGGGCAGAGCCTCGGGCAGAGCCCCCTCCGCCTCCCCTGGTCCGGCCCCGGCTGCAGCGAGCCCTCTGCAGTGGGCGGCGCGGCGCCACCAGGCGCCCCTGCGCCTGCCCCCGGCCCCAGCCGCCCGAGTGAATGGCGAAGGCGATGTTGTCCCATCGCTACGCAGTGAGAGGGAAACAACTCCGCATTTAAGTGTACACATTCTGTGAATTTTCATGAATATATGTGAATTTTTACTTGAATTTTACTTAAAGTTTTCTAAGTTTTCTTGAATTTTTCATGGATTTCTGTTAATTGTTAATTTTTCAGAATTTTGTCGATTTTTCTCTAAATTTCGAGGTGTACAAAACATTCAGAGTTTTTTTCCCATCCTCGGGTGCATCGGTGATTTCGCAGGGTGACGAGCGACCCTAGAAATCCTGGAAACCCGGTAATAGCCCACTTCACTAGGTTAAAACCCGGGGAATACCCTTGAGTTTTGCTCAAACCCGGGAAAAAGCTCCGCCTGGACCTCGTCACCGAGCTGCTTTTTTGGGACTTAAGTTTATGTTAAAAAAAAAAATTAAATAAAAAAAAAAGACTTCCGCGAGTAAAATTTTAAGTCGATAAAGCCTGAAAAACCCTTGAATTTTAACGATTTTTTTCACCGAGTAAAGCGGGAAAGACCCTTGAATTTTTTATTTGATCGCCGCTCGACACCCTGTTTCGTCATTTTCGCAAAAATGCGCTTGATGATGGCGTAACTTCATCGGTCGCCACATCTCCGAGAATCAGCAAGGCCCCGTAGTCCTCTCCAGCTGCCCCAGCCTCCGGTGTGTGTGCTGGTCGTCGGGTCGCATTCACCGTGCGCGGTACGCGACTAGTACTCCTGTTTTGTATTCTGTTTGCGCGACAACAAACTGACGATGAGACAAACAAGGCCGCGCTTCTCGACAAAACTTCTTTCGTTTCCGTGCTGAGAAACGTCGCCCACCCCGCGACCGGTCTTAAAAATGCGCAGCGCGCGGCGGCGAAAAAGTTTTGTTGATCGTCCCGCTTCTCGCTTTGGTTGGGGACGACGTCGGCCGTCACCGTGGCATCGCCAACGTGTCCGGGAAGCGCAGCTCATCTAGCACGCTTATACTTACTAATTTACCAACGCACTGCCGAGCGGGCGGAGCAGCCGACTGCAGCCAACGCCGTCCGCGCGCGCAGGTAGGGCGCGCGGCGCAGCTACATCGTGACGACAGAATCTCATTTACCCGCCAACAACTTTTAATTGAAATGGTAAATTAGTAATCGGAGTGGGGAATAAAAACGCTGAAAGAAATTGTTGGCGTGCCTCGCCCTGGTTGAGTGTCGTGCAGCGCGTTCTGGCCGGGGCGCGTGCGCCCGGACAAGGCCGCGGGCTGGGGGAGGAGCGGCGAGGGTGATGACTGTCTAAAGGATCCATCATCGCACCGATGCACCATGCGAGAGAAGAGGACCATTTGAGAAGCGGGTTTTTCTTCTTATTTTGTGGTGATATAATACCAATTTTGAACTACGTCAACACGTTTTGCGATCCTCACTTTTGAATGGAATCGTTACGAAGGGAAACAACTCTGAAATTTTTGTACACCTCGTAATAGAGAAATAATCAGAAAATTTTCCCAAAAATCTGGAAAAATCAGTTAATATCAGAAAAACTCAGAAAGGCTTATAAAAAAATAAAAAAAATTCAATAATGTTCACTAAAATTCACTGAATTCCAGAAGAAAGAACTCCGGCAAAAATTCTCAAAAACTCACAAAAAATTCACAAAGATTTACAACATGTGTACACCAAAATTCAGAGTTGTTTCCTCCTCGATCGTTAATTCTTATTTGGCTTCTTCACTCTATAAACTTTACAGTAAACGACACCGTAAGTTACAGTGAATTTTCACCGTAAACTACAATGACTGTCATTGTACACTACGGTGAATATTGACCGTAAGTTACACTGAAAATGGAGGAGTCGCCTTTGTCGATATTGGGAGAGCGACTTTTCTGTACCAAATTTTCATGTTCTTGGGAGAGCGACATGGATGAACATCGCTCTATATAGAGTCACTTTGATGACTCTTTTTCAGTCAAATCATCAAACGTCACTCTTCTGGAGCGATTTAAAAATTCCAGAAAAGACTCGATTTGAGTCGTTTTAGCGAAAGTCACGAGCGACGAAAAAATGCTCTGATCGTGACGGGCGAGAAATGTGACTAGTAAATTCTCAGTGTACGGTGAAACCTGCATCACCGTAAGTAACAAAGAACATTCACCGTGATGTACAGTGAAACTCGCCGTAGTTTACAATGACAGTCACCGTAGTTTACGGTGAATATTCACTGTAACTTACGGTGATGCAGGTTTCACCGTAAGGTTTATTGGGTTTGTAGAGTGTCCCACTCTGGCTGGTTGGACGTGAGGGCTATTCTGTGTTGACACCTGCCCCGACTCCGCCGCCTCGCCACGCTTCGGCGTACTTCATAAGATTTTCTTGCTTATGGCCGTCTGTAAACCGATAATACCGATTTCAGTTTGTCTGTAAACCCCTTGCTTTTGGAAAAAGTACACACCTTGGGTGCGGAAACCGGGGGTGGGGCAAAAAGGTAAAAATCTCTGCAAATCCCAAATCCACCACTGCTGTGTTGCAGTCGCTGTATCCTATGATAGCGGCAAATCGTTCTCATTTTCCTCCTGAAAATGAATTTGCATGCAGACCTGCGTGCTGGAGATGTTAGAAGGACAGCGCTGCAAGTAGATTCAGACTGACGTTGGCGCGCGCCGAGGTCGCGCGAGCCCAGTCAATATCAGACGCTCTCTCTCTCTCTCTCTCTCTCTCTCTCTCTCTCTCTCTCTCTCTCTCTCTCTCTCTCTCTCTCTCTCTCTCTCTCTCTCTCTGTCATCCGCACATCTATAGATGTGTTGGAGCGGAGGCCAGGAGGACCGGGGGGGGGGGGGGGGGGGGAGTGAGGCTTCTGCTTTCCCTCACACACTCACGCCGCCGCTCCGTGACATGTCGGCTGAAGTTCTGGGCTCTGGGTGTCGCAGGGGGCTGTGTGTGTGGGTATGAAGGATGAGTCATGCGGCGCATAATCACTCAGGCTGTAAAGTTTCGCATTCCGCTAATGACTGGCGGTGCGGTGCTGCTGGCCGGGCGGCAGGTCCACACGCCGAGCCGGCCCGGTCCAGGCAGGACTCCGCCGGCTCACAGTCGGACAAACTTTGGCCTGCGAGACATGACAGTTATATCAGGCAGAGGGCCCTGATGCCGTGCAGAGCTGGGATGGGATGGGTGGTCCGCGTGGCGCAGGGCTGGCCGGAGCAGGGGGTGTAGGTCTCAGGAAATACTCTGGCGGCGCCCCGCCCCGCGCCCCGCGCCCCGCCCCGCGCCCCGCGCCCCGCCCCGCGCCCCGCCCCACCTCGGCGTGGTGGGCTGTGAGGAGAATGCCAGCCGAAGCGCCACCGGTCTGCGACGTGAGGCACAGGAAGTGGAAAGGGTTTTGGAGAAGGTGGGGGGGGGGGGCATAATCGTGGGCAGAATGGAGAGAGGAGAGGTGCGAGGCGACGGTCGATCCGGTCCGGTCCGTTGCGGTCCGGGCTGGTCCGGTCTCAAGGGTCGCAGCCCGGCTGGTTTTCAACCGGGCGCTGCATTGATTCTCGTGTCTTTATTTCTGCTCCAATCTTCCATCAACAGTTTTTCTGTCCTTTTCTCTGTTATTTCCCCTCCTATTCGGTGGTTTCCAGGCCGTTCCTCCTATGTCCCACCTCGGTTCATCCTTTTACGTCAGCCCCGCCCTTCCTTCCTCGCTCTCCACCACCCCTTTTCGGTTTGTGTAAACTTTGCGAGCTCTGGATCCCGAATGAGCAATTTGATGTTTGCCCTGTGTGGTGTGGCCTGGCGTGGCGGGGCGTGGCGGGGCGGGGCAGGGAGGGCAGGGCGTGGCGGGGACGGTGAAGGCTCGACCTCGGCCCCGGCCACGGCAGAGGCAGTGGGCAGCAGAGGCCAGTTCCGCCGCACAGCGCCCCGTGGGGAGAGGAGGCCGGGTCGGGCCTAGGCTGGCCGCAGGCCCCGCAGGCCCCGCAGGCCGTCCAGCCCCGGTCCGGTTCTTGGGCTCAGCGCTGCGCCCCGCCCGCGGCCTCGCCCCGCGCCCCGCCCCGCCCCGCCCCACGCCCCCGCCCCGCGCCGCCCTGCCGGCCCTCAGCTCAGCTCTTGCTCCCGGACGGCCTCCAACTTCGCACGAGAATTAACCTTCCCGAATTGGCATCATTTCCCGTCGGCCGAGGGGCTAATTTGTTTCACGGGCGCAATGGACCGGCGCTGCCCGAGCCCCTTTCACCTGCTACTCTGCGGCCGGTCCCGTTTGTTTACGTTACACGGAGGACACGGTACAAGTCGTAAACATGGAACTATTCGTCCAACTTTCGCTGGTTGATTGTTTCATGGGATGGGATCTGCCAAGTCTTAAGAGGGGAGAGAGAGGGCATCTCTGCCCTCCCCGCGCCCGCCCCCGCAGCTCTGGGGGTGGAGTAGGGTGGCTCGGGCTCGGGAAGGCCCGGCCCGGTGGTCGCACGGACTTTTCTGCGCAAAATCTGTATTCGCTCTTGCGCGCTGATGGATAATGCCATTAGAACGGCAAGCGGTCTTTCTGTCTGCCTGCTGGGTAGAACTGGATTAAGCCCCTTCGTTGCACTCCTCTCTCTCGCCCCGCTGTCTCCCCCTCTATACTTCCCCTCACCCACCCCCACCCCTCCGCGTCCCGCCATCATGCACCCTCTTAGGTGCGGACGCATGACGAGAATGTAGTCCGGCGGCGTCGGCCAGCAGCGGCGGGCGCCCCCTCCCCCCACACACATACACAAACGGTGACCCTCACTCCCGGACGTGATCGCGGCGGCCGGCCCTCCCTCCCCTCCCAGCCACACACCTTGACGTCGCTCGTGGGTACGTCTCCTGGTCGCGACACAAAGGCAAGAGTGACGTGACGGCATAACGCAATTGCATTGTCGTCGTGGCCGGCCATGGCCGGTCCGGCTAGGCTGGCGTCGTCCCGCCTGCACTGGGGCCGACATGTGTCGTGGTGTGCTGGGGTCGGTAACTTATCAGAAATTAGAGGATAAAAGCTGAAGTTAGAACTAATTCTTTTTAAGCTCTCAGCAAGCGCCTTGTTTAAAGTTCAACTTTAACAAGTATTATTTAATGTAAGATTTTACTGTTAAATTTTTAGTGTCCTAAAATTTGGTGTGCGCGTTAGACTGCCTGTCCTGATTATATTTAATCAACTTTAACATTTATTTCTGTTATTTAAGTTATTTAAGAAATGTAAAATAATAACTTTATTATTTGTTACGTGCTAATATTTATGTTAAAAGGTACATTAAGTTACAGCCCCTTGAGGTTGTGGTGTCTCCAATGTGGATATCGGTCACCCCCTCCCCCTCTGCACTCGTTCATCTCCATCCTCCTCATCCTCTCGGCCTCGTCGAGGAATACTCTGGAAACGCAAGTGTGTACTTGAATGCAGTATTTCCTGCATACCTACATGTATGCAGGAATTCCTATGTACTTAGTCAAGTATGCAGGAGTTCCTGTGTACTTGACCAGGTACGTAGGAACTCCTGCATACTTGATTAAGTACACAGGAATTCCTGCATGCATTTAGGTATGCAGGAAACACTACATTCCAGTACACACTTGCGTTTCCAGAGTATCCTCCGATGGGTCTTCCTTCACTCAAAAGAATCGGTGTACACCCTAAAATAAAACCATTAAATCATAGAAAAATCAGCAAGAAAAACACAAGAAAAATCTAGGCAAAAAAAAATAAAAAAATAAAAAAAAATTACCAAACTGGTGTACGCTCGAATTTGTTGTGAAGGACCCCTCAATGTGACCCCTTCCGTATCTGCTCCCGACGACCTCGGGAACCCTCTCTGCTGCCCGTCACGCCAGAGTGGCGACATACCCCGCCACACCTTCAAGAACACCGAAGAATCCATAAGAGCTAGGCGGATGGATAGTTGATGCGGCCGCATTACTATTTATCCGCAATGGTCGCGTGTCAAGCAGTCGGCGGGGCCGGCGAGGCGGAGGTGTTTTCACAGTCAGATGACTGGTAAATAATTCAGGCCCGGGGTGCGGCGCGCCTCTGTCTGGAGGAAGCGCCTCGCAGGCGGAGCCCGGCCCGGCCCGGGGCCGCTCGCACCAGCACGAGCATGGATCTTCCATTTCGTCCGCCTCCGGCTCTGGGCCCCAGCCCGAGGCCCGAGGCCCCGACTTTGACATGATGGTCGCCGCTAGCCGGCAGCCGGGCCAGCACCAGCACCAGATCCGGGCCGGCTCGGCGCTACGAAGAGGAGCGCAGCCATTGTCGGTGGCACACACACACACACCGGCGATTGCAGGGTTTTCTACACAAGCGCAGCACAGGCAATCGGCGTACGAAATGTGTAGAACTAGCGCCGAGGCCGAGAGTGGCCAGTTTTATCTCTAACGCGACGAAAGAAAAATAGCAATTCAGGGATAGACAGATTCATACATGCGACACACATGCAGCCATGCAGACCTATCGGACGCAGTATCACATGAATGAGGCTCATTATAAGAACTAATACTGGATCTATTTAATGAGAATGCTCCCGACAGCATAAATAATTTGCCACATGTGTATGTGGGTCTAAAATGTCCCCTATCCCCGTAATGCTGTATTTTTGCCTTGCGTTCGGAATAAAACTGGCCACTCGTGGCGCCTAGAGTTCTGCACCTTTCGGACGCGAATTAATGTCAGGCCCGTGGGGACCTGAGCGCAGCGGAGCAGGGCCCCGGGCCCGGCGGGGCAGACGGCACCTCTAATCACTTTTCGAGTCCCTGCCCCGCGCCGCCCCGCCCCGCCGGTGTCCCCATGGAGCTGGAGAGATGAGCTCGGAGCCAGGAGCCCCTGGGCGGCCGGCCCGGCTGGGGATAGCCAGGCGCGACGTGTGACGGCCACCGTCTACTTGGAGTCGAGTTGCCAACTTTTCCAGGAAGCGAAAATTGTGACTCGTTCCGCCCGGCCAGAGATTTGCGGTCTGCGCTCCCACTCGCTGGGTGGGAGTAAGTTTAGAGGTAGAGCCGTATATTTTTGTGAGGAGTTTGTTGTTGGACGTTGCTAAAGCAAGCGTTTCGATCTGGGAGTCGCGCAGAAGGAGATCATCGGCAGGGGATGATTTATAGCCGTTTTGCTCTGTAAATTTTTTGAGTGTCGCCCTGCTCGGCCGGTCTGGTCTGTCCTCGGGGCTCGGGGGTGGTCTCGTCCTTGAGTTTGGGGTGGTTTGGAGGTGGTTTGGAGGTGGTAGCGGGGCGGCAGAGTTTGGCCTGTTTGCCCCCTACCTCTTCAAGGCTTGTCGAAACTTCAGCAGAGTTCGTGACGTGGACTCATTAAAGAAATCTGCACAGGTTGCCAACCTAGCGTGTGTTATTATTCTGATTAAAAAAAGTATGAAATAATTATGATGCTCTCAGGCGTGCAAGTTCCGCGAGCACGACGTTTGTGCCGTCATCGAGGGGGTCGGTCTCTCGCGGAGGGGACGTCACCGTCTCGGAGTTGTCCTCTGAGTTCTGCCCCTTGCCAGTCAGGAGGAGGGGCCGAGCCTTTACCCCACCACCTGCCTTCCTCGTACGCTGTGCTGATGCACAAGTGAGAGTTTGTTGGTGAAAATGTGCAACTTCGGCTGGAAGTTGTTGCCAGTGTGCGCTGTCCCCAGATTTCCTCTTGCGCTGTGGAATGTCCGGGAATGTCGCTATGGACCCACTCACGCATCTCGTCGCGTTCCATTTCGCCAGCTGTTTATATGTGCGTCCCAGCTCTCACGTAGCGGCGACAAATCGATTGCCATCAGCTTTATTTCGTTTCGAAAATCTCCCACCTGGTATATCCAACCTGTGGTAGCAGGCAGAGAGGCCCGGCAGGGAGAGGCCATGTGTCAACTTCAACCTCCTTTAAGCCCCAAAGATTGCCCGTTTGTTTCCTGCCCCGTGCCCGGCCGCAGCCGTCCACCACGCACCACGCCTCACGCCGCGCGCGCCCGGCGAGCAGAATGTAAACCAATACCTCAGCTGGTTCAGCCATTGCCTCGTGTCGTGTGGAAAGGCGTCGCGGCGGCGCTACATTTATCACCCGTGATTCGCGTCACCACACTGTAAATACCAGCGCGAGGATTCTGGCCCTCAGGAGAGCGCGAAATCGTCTCGAAAATCTCGCCCTAAGTGAGTGAAGGTTGAGGAACCTCGCGCTTTTTGAGCACGGGTTTATATCCTCTTCATCTCACTTAATTTGAGTGATTGTGTTGATTCTTTCTCAATAAGACTGAGGCTCCCTAACTCTCCCTTCAATAGGGCAAGAGGAAAAAATCTTTATGTTTTTAGATGAGTCACCTCACTCTTGCATTTGTAGTGCATCTATACGTTCAAGTTTTGCTTAACCGGGAGTCAAGGTCGACATGTTAAAAATTTACATCAATGCACGTGGTGAGAATTGTTTTCTTTTCCCCTCACATTCATGTAAGCGTTAGCAGAAAGGCCTGCGCCCACTGCCCCTATCCTTCGCCGGGCACGGTCTTTCCCCCCCTGACCAACCGCAGCGCTCTACCTCGCCCCCCGCGCCCCTGGCCCGCGCCCCGTTCTGCCAGGCCGGCGGTGCAATTACAGACAGAACCGACACGTCCTCCTGGACGTTCGTGGCTGCGCGCGGCGCGCCAGAGAATTCTTGCTTCACTTCCCCTTACCCCACCCTCTCCCCAATCCCTTCCCTCTCTCTCTCTCTCCACCCTGCGCGACGGCCTTTGTTAGGAAAAGTTACCGAACGGAAAAGCAGCTCGCCGAGCGACGCCATGTTCTCCGCATAAAAATTTCAAATGAATGGCTCAATTTTCCTTGAAGGTTGGTATAATGTTTGCCGCGTCGGCGTCTCCTCGAGCGGCGAGCCTGAGCCTCGTCGGCGCTATGGCGCTGGCATCGCTGCGCGCTCAGCGGCCAGCCCCCGCCGGCCCCGCCGGCCCCGCGCGCTCCGAGCGCCATTTCCCCCTCCTCCCGCTCTGCATCCTCTAGTGCGTTTGCGATTAGGCGTTAATTTGGCGCACTTACTGGTCGTTCTTTAGGGCGCCGCTCCCCGCCCGCTTATTCCGCCATACCCCGGCTGCGCCGCGCTAATCGCAGAGCGCCAAATTATGATACAGGCCGGTAATTAACGGCATGTTGGCGGAGCTGGAATGACTGCAGGAGCAGCGGCCAGGCGGGCGCCGCCCCGCGTCGCCTCACCCGCGCCCACGCCTTACCGCGAACCTCCCCCGCGGCGCGCAGGTCAGGGCGGGGCAAGGCGGGGCGGGGCGGGGCGGGGTGGGGTGCGGGGTGCCTAGGTCACAGGAACTCGCGCTGCCCCGCCACGCCCCACCAC
Organism: Frankliniella fusca; assembly: GCA_029379305.1. Lineage (NCBI taxonomy): Eukaryota > Metazoa > Arthropoda > Insecta > Thysanoptera > Thripidae > Frankliniella > Frankliniella fusca. The sequence goes on from JAHWGI010000295.1 coordinate 98,593, forward strand.
GTCCCGCCACGCCCCGCCATGCCTTGCCCCGTGCGCCCCTCGTAGCCCCGAGCGCCCCTCTCCGCCACGCCGTTTCGTTGTTGTGGCCACTCTTCCACAGCCTGGCCGGGAGGCAGTGATTTGTGATCGCAGCCTCCTTCCCCTCGCCCTCACCCCTTTCATCCCCCCGGCCCCGCAGCCGACGCTGTTATTGTGGCTGTGCTGGCTGGAGGGGGCGGCGCGCGGGCCGACGCGGGCCGACGCAGCTGTGTGGTGGCGCCGAGCCGCGCAGCCACGGTTGTTGTATAAAACACGCGCGACAGGAAACATTATTAGTCGCGAATAATTTCATGCGAAAACGCTCAATTGCTTTCAGGGGAGCAGCGTACCACATACGCTCTCGGGCGTTCGCGCGCGCGCACCCCCACCCCCCTTCTCTCTCTCTCTCTCTCTCTCTCTCTCTCTCTCTCTCTCTCTCTCTCTCTCTCTCTCTCTCTCTCTCTCTCTCTCTCTCTCTCTCTCTCACACACACACACACACACACCTACACACACACACCTACACACACACACACATACACTCCCATACACCGCGCATATTCTTCGGGGCTATTGTCTGCTAGCGAGGCCGGGGCGGGGCGCGCTTGCACTGTAGTGAGTAGGGGACGCGGGCCGCGGGCGGGCGGGCGGGCGGGGCGACGAGGAGGAGAGACAGAGAGTTTTTGTCCGGCGCTCCGCCCCATATGCGTCGCTACATAATGCGAAAATACGGGCGGAAATTCGGTGGCACGGCTCTGGCGGTGCGTGGCGCGCAGCGCGCAGCCTGGCGCGGTGCGGATAGGAGAGAGGTGCCATTCTGAGCTGAGTGTGCGGACTGCGCGGTCATGGTCACGGAGTGCCGACTCGTGCAGGTACAGCTGCAGCGCTTATCGCGGACCTGATCAGGGATGCACCCCGGCCAGCGGCACGTCCGTCACCCCTCCCGCCCCCTTCCTCTTCTCCTCTCTCTCTACCCGACGAAGCCCCCGGTCTCTCTGCCATTATCTCCCCATTTCGGGAATGTTTATTTAATATTTCGGCTGCCTTTTGGGTTTCGTTCGTGATGCACCATCAGAGTGCTTCGCTAAAACGGACGGAGCGCAAAAATATTTAATAGCCTCATCCCTCTGCTCTCCTGTGCCCCCTGCTCCCGGGCCACAGCCCTCATTCAGCAGACGGGGCGACCTGCCGTGCGGCGCGTCGGCCTCACACCTCTCTCCTCCCCTCTCCACATCAACCCTAATAATTCTACCCTCCCTTCTTACTCCTCATTCCGAAAAAAAAATACGCATGTCTGTTTGTATATTTATGGTTTGTAACGATGCAGTCCACTTTTCTATTTTATCAGTCTTTGTCAAATTGCCCCATCCAGTGCTTATCTTTCCACTATAATGCGGCTCGACCCGGCCGCTATTATCCCCCCCCCCTTTTTCCCCTCAGGCCCGCGGTTTTCCTCCTCCCGTCCGACCTAATGCCCCGCCATGCATCACCCTCTTCTCCACCCGCGAAATTTTTCATTTCCACACATGTGATGCGAGTATAGTGGCTTGTGGCCTGGACCTGCTGCCGGTGGTGATCTAGCTGGTTCACTCGTGTGCTTCTGGAGAAACGAAACTCCCCTGTGGAATGTAGGGCAGGGGTGAGTTCGGGGCGGGGGGCGCGGGCATGGGCGGCGGCGGGGGCGGGTGGCGCCGTCTCCTTGACCCCTAACTGCTGCGCGGGGCGCGCGGGGCGGCTCAGCTTGGCTCGACTTGTCCTCACATTCAGCCGGGGAATGGCCTTCATTAGGAGCGAATGGACGCGTCACGCCGCGCGAGGCCGTGCCGAGCAAGTTGCTGTTTAAGTGCCATCAGGACCGCGGCGCTGCAGGCGTGGCGCGGGGGGCGTGCAGCGAGCACGGAGCTGCTGGTCATGTTCGCTGTGCTCAGCGACGTCATCTTCTACATGCCCTGAACTGAAAGGAACTCTGTGCGTCGGAAATACCATTTGGTAATCTTCGTATACGTCGATAATTTTGAAGAGGCGTCCTGCCAAACTCTCCTATCTTTTCGACCCGGGGAGCCTCCTGACCGCCACCAGCGCCCGTCTAAAACCCCCAAATCCGGGTTTCCCCCCCTGGAGCCAATTTCACGGTTCTCTTGTCTCGCCGCCCTCGCTGTGGACGCCGTGCCCTGCACTTGGGGGGGCTGCGTTGCCCGGGGTGGACGCCTACCTCATAGCACGCACCTGCACTTCGGCGAGAGTAGCGCCACCTCCTGACGGCCGGCGGCGCGTGGCGAGGTCAGTTCGTGCTGCCCCCCACTCGGCCGGTGCACGGCGCCGCGGAGCACAGCGCAGCGCAACGCGGGCTTACGTCGAGGATCGGGCCCAACTTGGACCGGACCACCGGACCGGATCGGGGCAGGGCAGGGCAGGGCAGGGCAGGGCAGGGCAGGGCAGGGCAGGGCAGTCGCAACGCGCCGTAGCTCGACCCCACTAACTTCATCGGGGTTAAGACAAGCTTTGGCCACCCAGCAAATCTTGGCCCGGCCCGGCACGCTCACGCTCAGCTCTAGGCTCGGCCGTGGTGAGGAGCAGCAGGAGGGGGAGGAGGAGGAAGAGCGGCGCTGCTGGATCCTGCTTGGGACGAGCTGGGCGGGAGGGAAGGGGAGTGACCAGCACGAGGATTAGCAGCAAATTTGTTCTCTTTCCCTCTCTCTCTCTCTCTCTCTCTTTCTCTCTCTCTCTCTCTCTCTCTCTCTCTCTCTCTCTCTCTCGCTCTCACCATCCCCTTGTACCCCCTTTCTCTTCGGTCAAGTTTCCTCCGTGAGACGTTCGCAGCTGGGTGTCTCTCAGAGCCCGTAGACAAAAAGGAGGTCCGGGGGAGTCGGCCCGGGCGCTCGGGAGGTTCCCGGGAGACAGCCCCTGGCCCGGTGCGCCTCTCCCGTGCAGTGTGGCCAGATACCGTGCGCGCCGAGTCGCCGCGGGCCCGGCGGTGCAAGGCTCTCCTCCACGGCCCGTAGCAAATGGCATACGAGAGGTGACTGCGAGTGTGAGTGTACCTCTAACTGCTTTAAAATCTCGCGCGCCGCGCGCGCCGAAGCCGGGTTTCAGGGTTCAGGTGTTGGAAGGTAGTGTCCCTCGTTGCCTGCGGTGTCTTTGACGCGGCCAGCCTCATTAGTCTTGAGGGGAGGGGGGGGGGCACATACTCTACATCCTTAGAAGGCCTGCCTCTCTAAACGAAACGCACCTTCAAGAAAATTTCTCAAATCTTTTTCACGGGGGTTTGAAACAATAGCGAAACTCAAATGTCACCTTAAGGGTTGTACCCATACCGACATTTGCGGTTTCTTTTTCAACCCATGCATCGCACCAGGTAAGTGTAATTGTTCATTATAGGCAGAATCGTAAGTTGTTTGAGCTTAGTAAAATAAAATTACTAAAGAAAGCACAAAATAAGTAAATATTTTCAACTTTTTTAAACGTGTGGCGGACGAAATTTTCTTAAAATTTTGTCGTGTAAATACCACGTAGGCCTAACTTTCGCTTGACCCCCCGGGTGACCGATCGTAGTGCTTTGCCGATGCCCCCCCCCCTCCCCTTTCACCCAAATCAGTCACGTATGGGTTGGGGCTGCGTGACGCTTTTTCCCCGCCTTAGGGTGTATTTAGGTAGGAGGGAGGGGGTTGAAAATCGACAAGGATATAAAACATATGGGCGGCCCCTGATCGGCAATGTGTGCATCTAATTTTTCCTTACCCCATTGTTCTTTCACCCCTCTGATTTGAAGATATGTTGCGTGTCGGAGCCCCCTCCGATGCGCCGCCGTGTCCCCGCCAAGGTCCCGACCCGGGACGCCCAGGCACCTCTGCTGCAGCTGTCCCAATTGCCGCCCGCCTGGCCCGCCTCACCCCGCCTCATTCCGCTACGCCACGCCACGCCCCACCACCACCAGCCCCATGAAGTGGCACGGAGGCGTTGGAGCAGTTGATGGATCAAAGGGGAAGTTCTCGAGACGTAGTGCCTTGGCCTCCTTCGGGGAAGCCTTATCACCGTGGAAGTCCCTCACCCCCCTCCCGCGGGGCACCCCTGGGCCCTGGGCCCCCGCAGGCTCCAGTCGTGCAGAACGTTGTTAAAATAAAAGAAGCACCCTCGCTCGGTCCCTGCTGCTCTTCTCAGGTGGGATCGGGTTGAGTGAGGGAGCGGGGTTTCGTGTAGAAGTCGCTCAAGAGGAGAACAAACGTGGCCGTCGAATCCAATCTTTTACTTTGACGCCGTCCTGCCCACGCCCACGCCGCCGCCACCCCCGCCAACGCCCACACCGACCAGACGCACCTATGTACGAGTTATTTTTCCGAGTGCGCCGGCTGCGCCTCTATGAAACGCTCGTATTTCTACCTCAACGACGATAGTGCCGTCCTCAGAGTGGCGCGGAAGCTTTTATGTGATCGACTTTTATTTTCGTTGTGTACGTAGGGCGGGGCAGGGCTGGCGTACTTAGGCGCCGCACCGTCGCGTCGCCGTGCTCCGTGCCGCTCGGCCGCGCCCACCTCGCACATTTGCACCTCTTCCATCCGCACCGCCCTCATGTAGGCCTCTCAGCTCATCCTTACTTCCCTCTCCTATCCCTTTCTCTTATCCTCCTCCTCCTCTCTCTCTCTCAATCCAATTTCGTGCTGTAGCGTGCACGTGATCCGATCGGCACAATCAAATTCCCGCGGCCTATTGGCTTTCCTTACCCGGGCGATGAGGCGAGGTGCGCGTCGCCACCCGCGGCGTCGGCGAGTAGCGCGCGGCCCTGGCCTCCTAGCCCTAGCCTCACTTTGCACCGCACGGGTACCGGCCTTGCCCTGCTCGGAACGGAACAACCCGACACGGGCGCGCGTTGAAAATGCTGACAGAGGCCTTTGCTACCTTAGGCTAAGGCCCCGGACCTGTTGTGCCTGGAGGCCCTCTGGGTACTGTGCCCTGCGCATTGTGCCCTTTGGCCTGTTTCCCATCCCATGCGCTCTTTGCCTCGTGCCCTGCGCGCACTGTTCCCTGCTGTTTTCCGCGCCGTGTGGTGGTGTTGGTGTGCCCCTGAGCACTGGGCCCTGCGCCCTGTGCCCTGAGCCCCCGTAGTGCCGCGGAGGCGCTTGTGAACACAAACAGCGCCGCCCCTCCCCCATGTATGTCGTATTACTACACACACAAGCGGCCGCCCTGCCCCGCCCCTGCACCAGTGAGGGCACACACGCGCACGCTCTCCCTAACGCCCACACACACTCGTACACACACACACACACACACACACACACACACACACACGTCGCACCTATTGGGCCGCCCCTCCCGATGCAGCAGCGCCCCAAACGCGCCGAGTCGAGCCGAGCCGAGCCCAGCCGAGGTACATCAATGGCCCGGCTCGACCCATCCCATCCCCATTCCCTTTCAGTGTCGCTGCAAATTGCAATGCACGACCCCGCGGGTTGGGCCGCTGCGTGGCGCCCCCTGCCGCCCCTCCCCCCTCTCCTCCCCGCGCGGCTCAGCCTCCGCCGCCAGGCATAAAACTGTCAATAAGGCCAGAAATCCGAAAAGTGAGGTGGATTTTACGCCTAGGAATGCGGTGCGGCTCGGAAGGGGTGGGTGAGCTGCATTGTCAAGAAGCAGAGGTGGAGTGCGGCGGGGTGGGGCGGGGCGGGGCGGGTTCGGGTGGCTTCTCTGCTCTACAAGTTCACGGCCAGCTCGCTAGCCCCTACGGGAGTGGGGGCGCGCCCGGGCGGTGTCTGGCCGGGGTCGGAGGGCTGCCCCTGAAGGGCACCACCCCCTCGGGCACACACCTGAGGGTTCATCCCGCCCCACGTCTACACTCATTCTGTCATTGTCGTTTGTTTTTGAGCGAAGTACTCCCACGACCCTTTCACTGTAATGGTATTTGTTGTGTGCAACGCCCGTTTGTTTTGTTTCAGGTATAACAACATCACGAGCTCGCTTCGGCTCCTCCACTTGCGGTGACTCGTATGTATATGAGAACATGAACCAATAATGAGGGAGAGAGAGAGAGATATTGATATTGTTTACTTTAGAGCACTTCACAAAATGGTTAAACAGACCCACTAAATTTAGCAGTCTGTTCTCTCAAAGCATGATTGTGCACACATTAAACAGTACACACTACAGTTTTGTTTACTACTTTGTACATAGCTTACGTAGGCCCATGCCATTCTTACATATTATGCAAGATTTTTTTTTTCAAAAACATCGATTACAAATCGTAGTCGTAAATTCATAACTTTTTACGACAGCAAATTCCTGCTCGTTTAAAAAATCCAAGTCGACACATAACGTCAAAAAATACTCGTAACTGTGCAACTTGTAGTTGTCACTTGACGACATTTGCCATGGAAACTTTTTCCATCACCCTAACGACCTTTCTTCACAGTGGGAAAAAGAAATGCCTAAGTTACGCATGTGCTGTGTACAAAATAATAAATCATATTTCAGGGTGTATTGTAGAGAAAATAATAATATAAAAATAGTTGTAGAAATTATAATGATTTTACAAGAGCAGTAGAAGAGAGTAAAAGGACAGGAAGTACAGGATATTTGTTTGGTGGTACAGGTATGGTATGTCTTAGGTATTGGAGCTCCTAATGAATTACTTGAAGGAACCTACGCCTTTCTATTTCTGTTCTTAATCTTTGTGATTCGAAAATTTAGAAATATTTATTGTAAGATGGAAGATGGATTAGAGAGAGAGAGAGAGAGAGAGAGAGAGAGAGAGAGAGAGAGGGAGGGAGAGAGAGAGAGAGAGAGAGAGAGAGAGAGAGAGAGAGAGAGAGAGAGAGAGGGAGAGGGAGGGTGGGAGGGAGGGAGGGGGCTCTCTTGTTTAAGCCGTCGATGCCGGATCCGCTTTGCCTTTCCGCTCCGCTCTACCCTTCCCTGTTTTCCGATCAGACGGGTGGCCCCGGGCCCGGGCTGCACCGCGGGCTCAGTGCTCGTATAATGCGGTCCGGGCCGGGACGGGCCGACAAGGCGTTAGGCCCGTGTTGCATGCGCGGCGTACATTGCTTCCCGTCAGGCCAGCAACGCCGTCGCGTCGCCCCCGAGGGGTCCTTCCCTTTAGATTCATGAGTACACCGATTTTTCTGATTTTTCGTGATTTTTCTTGATATTCTCTGATTGTTTCTGATTTTTTACTTAATATTATTCCGAGGGGGTGACAATTTTGGGGATCATGTGTACACAAGCCTGCGAATCATCATCATGAAAATTAAGGAAAATCAATGAAAACCACTACAATAAAACAGGAAACACCTGGAATCAGTTTTAATTAGCCGAAATTAGCGTTTTATGTTGCTAGAAACAGGGATGAAAAGATATGGATGGCAATCATTGGGAATCAATCATTCCGGGAATCATGTGTACACATTTAAGGGGAGTGGTCAACCCCTCGTATTTTTCTGATATTTTTCGTTGATTTTTTTTCTGACATTTTTCTGATTTTTACAGATTTTGTTTTTTTGGGTTTACTCAGATTTTTTGAGTGAAGGACCCCTCGGTCGCCCCACCCCCTTCCCCCTCAAATCACTGCCCCACCACATTTTGTTTTCTGCCAGTCTCGACCACGAGTACCACAGGCCTCCGTATCGCGCGAGACCGGCCCCCCGATAGCACTGACCCTCACTCCCCAAACGGAAGTACTGCGAGTCTCACGAGAATCTGCTATGGGTCCCCGCGAGTAAACTCACAGCTCTAGAGAGTCTCCGCAAGTATTGGGGAGTGTGTCTTCTTGATATATTAATTTTTTTGTGAGTTTTTTCGCGAAAGAGCGAGAGTGTCCTGCAGCGAGTTTCTTTCCTCGTGTTATAACGATTTTTATTTTTTTAGTGGGCGACCTCTCTGTGGCTCCTACCCCCGCCCCTCATCAGGACGCCGAGCGGCTTGTCATTTTTGGCGCGCGCGCACATCACAGGGTGCCCTCGGGGAGGAAGGGGGAAAATCAACATGCTTTATTATATCCCCGGGAGATCGAAGCCTGTTGTTAGGCGCGCGGCGGACAGGGCCGAGCCCTGGAGTGGCACTCTTGTAGTCGAGCACCTCGTCGCAACGTCGCGTCGCGGACACCTGTAGGTGTTGATGTTGTGCTTCGAGAGGTTATAGAAAGGGTTTGTTGTTCCACAACTGCAAGAAATTTGTCAGAGAAACATAAGCGTAACTTCGTTTTGATATGCTGGGAATATGTACCTTCCTTTGTTTATATCTGTGTAGAGAAAGAAAACGATTTAATGAAAAAGAGCGCGTGTTGGTTTTTGAAATCTCCATACGGGGACTATGAACTTCCGGCTTGCGAACTTGAATTAGCGTCCCCCGCGCCCGCGCCGTGTCTGAATACCCGAGGGGAGGCTGGGCAACAATAATTCGTTTGTTTGCCCTTTCCCATTCTACCCCTTTAAAGTTTCATAATTCGATTCCGAAAGGGCGAAGGCATTTTTATTCAATTCGCACTCATTCTTTCATTTACTTTTCATTTGTAATTTATCCCGTCCGAATGGCCAGGGCCGAACGGCCGCAGCTCTGAACAATGAGCGACGCCCGCCCCGGTGGCCCAGGGCTTGGGACTGGGCGGCTAGGGCTGCTTGCTGAGGCACCGAGAAGAGGCCACGACCACGGTGCAAGGTGCCAGGCCTGAAAGGCGAGAGCTCAGCAGCGCCCCGCCCCGCCCCGCCCCGCCCGGCCCGGTGGCACCGTGCCCTCTGCAGGCGCCTGCCCTGCCGGGCTGGTTGAGCCTCTATGACCCAATATCTATTCCATTCCCGGATACATGCCATTATCCCCGGGGCGAGCAGCTCCTCCCCTCCCGGGCACAATGAGCCCACGACGCGGAAATTGAGTTGGCGTTGCGGCGCTGTACACAAATATGTATGGGATCGATGACTCCCCTGCATAACGCGCGGTTTGTTTGGATTTGCTGGCGCGAAAAGAGCCCCAGCAGCCCAGGGAAAATATGGAGAGGGGCGCAGGGCGCAGGGCACGTCGTGGCGTCCCGCCCGGACCCGGACCCGCCCCGGGCCCGCCTCCTGCCTGATTTTAGTCGGAGGGCGCAGCGCGGGTTGATGTAGTGTATGCATCGGCTCTACGGGAGCACAACCGAGAGCACACCCGAAGTCAGACCTGCTGCATAGTGTCTTGCTTACAGTTATATTGGGATAAAAATTAAATTTAGAGGAAGGGTGGGGCAAATGTTAAGCGTGCCAAAGATGTAAATCAGTTTCAACTTTTATGAAAAGTTGATAAGGGTGGAAAGTTGCACCGGTACCTCCACCGTCCTCTCCTTTTTTTTCAAACATAATTTTTGTTTTTCGTTTAGAAGTTTTGGATTAATACATCTAGTTTAATCGACCTGCACTAAAGCGATGGCCGCGCCTTAATGCGGTAGTTAAGTAAATTCGGGGCACGGCGACCGCGAGGGCCAGGCAGGCAGGCAGCCGCCGCCCCGCCTTAGCGCAGCGGTGAAAAAAGAAAGCAGACACTGCTGTGGCAGCGAGGCCTGCGCCTTCCGGGCCCGTCTGCTCCGAAGAGCACTCTTCGTGAACAGTTACTAGGAAACGCCCTCGGCCTCCGCCGCAAGAATTACTGGCCAGTTTAAACTTTCGCTTTGTCCCCCTCGCGTTTCCCCAATAACAGGCGAAACAAGAGGCGCGGGATGCAAACATCGCGCCGCCCCGCCCCGCCTCGCCGCGAAATAACGACCCGTTCTGCCCCGCCCTATCGACCTTGTCGACGCGGTCTCTCGCCCGTTGCCCCGTGGGTCAAGGTGTGGCTCCACGTGGGAGGCGGGGAACTGTACTTCACTATGTGGGATTGGGCTTCTTTTGCGAATAATAACATGGTTTTAAGTTACGTGGCATCTTTTATAGATCGGACCGCGTTAAATCACGGACGACACGGAATGACAAATTTACAGGACGTGCTGTGCTGTATAGTATCTTTCAGTAGTTTTTTTTTCCTTTTTTTTTCGTACCAGTGTCGAGACACGAGTGATTGGGCGCTCGTGGCGGGGCGGGGCGGGGTACGGTGAGGGGGGGCCTCTCGAACTACCTCGCCTCGTCCCGCAACATTGCGTGGGCAGCACGCCCGCCCGGCCCGCCCCCGCATACCAGTTGCGGACTCCGTCATTGTTGTACGGCATCTTCATGCCGGCGGCTGTATCGGCATGTGCCCCGCAAAATATCGGTTCCCGCCAAGTGGCGGGGCCGGCGGGGCCGGCCGAGCGAGGAGGGCGCGGCGGGCCGGGCTGGGCGGCGCCGGCCTGGCCGCGGGCCAGTGCTCGCTCACAGCAGCCAGGTACGTTCTCCTCTCCTACCCCCCCCCCCCCCCAGCTCCCACTCACACGCAGACAAACACTGTAGTGGACTGCATTTTAGCGCGCGCGTCAATTTGTTTTTTCGAGAGTATACACTGCGCAGGCGTGGCGGACCCAGCCCGACCCACCCGGCGAGGAGCGGAAAGCCTTCGGTTTCAGCAGAGGGTTGACTCCCTCGCGGCCGCACCGTCGGACTGGGCCGGAGCCGGGGCAGGACGGGGCCAGTAGCGGCTCTATGCATATTCAAGGAACCTAGTGGCTTCTCCTCCCGGAACCTGCTGGCGGCCCTGGAGCCCAGAGCCCGGAGCCCGGAGCCCGGCGCGGTGGAGCCTCCCGGAGCCCACGCAGAGCTGGGCCACTGCTCGCACTGCTGCTGCCTGGTGGTACTGGCGCCGGAACTGCCCGGAGGAGCCGCGCTGCGTGTCTCCTCATCTCGGCGTGTTCCGGTGCCGCTCCGCTCCGGGGCGAGCAGGGTGAGGAGGAGGGTGGCTCCGAGGGAAAGCCTGCGCCTGCTGCCCCCGCCCTGCCCTGCCCTGCCCGGACCCGCGGCCAGGCATTCTGCATTCTGACCGCAACACAGGCCATGACACAGAGCGGCCGCGAGCGCTACGCCCGCGCTGTGCTCGGCCGTGAAAAATGGAGAAAACGCGAAGCAATTTCAGGCCGACCTTGCGGCGCGGGGGCAAGGCGAGGCGAGGCGAGGCGGCGTGTGATTTTGCGCTGCATGCGTACAGGTGAGGGGCGCATTTCATCTCCGCTGCAGTAGAGCCTCGCGCGCTGAATAAAATATGGGGCGACGTCCGCGGCGCCGGGGAGCCGCGGAGCACAGTCGAAATCACCGCCCCGGCCGTATCGCAAACAGAGTGTTTGAGAGCTGTTATGAATATATTACCGCGATAAACTCGCGGCGGGGGGTGGCCGAGGGCGGGCTAATTTGGGGGAGCTCGCCGGGATAAAGAAATGACTCAGCGGAGAAATAAACAGCAGTGTGCCGTTTTCACCCCACCGCAACTGCCCCACCCCACCTCACCCCCGCGGCGCCAACCCCAACACTGTGATGTCTTGTCTGCTGACCCTCTCACCCCCGCCGAACCGACCCCACCCCCCACCCTGCCCCGTGCCCCGCCTCGCATGCTGCCGCGGGTTGCTTGCCTGCGGGTAAGTGGCCCCACCAACCCCCGTCTATACCCCACCGCCGCGCCCACCCTATCCACTCCTTTATTATTAAACATCTCAATATCAAATACAGCCCCGACGCCCCGGGCGGGGCCGCCCCGCGCACGCCGTGGACGCCCGTCCACATGTCGGCCCCGGTCCGGCGGTCCCATCGCCCCTCGTTACTTCTTTCTTTATCACATTTTTCAATTTGCCTCTGACTAGTCGCTGTCGGTCTGTCCCGCCCCGCGCGACGGCGCAACGTCAACTCGGCTCAGCCCCGGTGATTGGTGCTGCTGCCCCATGCATTATCACTCTGCGCTGGCGAGAGTTTCGCCGCCCTCAATACTTTATTCAGGGCAAAGTTTTTGCACGTATCGTATTTGAGCAGCCGGTCGGGCTGGGTCGGCGAGAGGCGCTCTGCTCGCCCCTGACTCTCCCGGGGCGCTGCGCTGGGGAGCTCCGCGCGCCGCTCAATGGGACAGGCAGGCACAGGGAAGGCACAGGTCGGCGAGGCGGTAGGGCAGGCGAGCCACTCTCCGGGGACTAACAATGCCGCCTGAAAAATCTATGACAGCTACTGGGGATGACGACACAATCTGTTGACAACAAGGAGCCCGGCCTCTTTTTAGACAGTCAAAGTATTGGATGATTGGATATCTCGTACAGTGGGCACTGTAAAAAAATCCATTTTAATTTTAAGAACACGAGTTATGAAGCAATTTACAAAGCAGATTTGCTCTTAAATTTAAGAAGATATGTTTTATGAATATTAAGAACATGTTCTGAAACGACAAAAATTTCGCTCTCTTTCAGCCTAAGGCAGATCCGGAAAAAATTTAGTTCTTTTCCTTACGGACCGTGCAGACAGATCTTCAAACCCAGCTTTCCACAAATTTCGGATAATTTTCAATCTTAACTGTAGATTTGAACCCTAATTGCTTGAAGCGAACGGTGGGCAAGGAGTGAAGCGCCGCCCCACACCAGCGGCTACGTGCAACGTTTGTACCATCAGCTTGTACGGTCGTAAAGTTAAAAGTTCACGTTGAAACGTTGTCAGTTAAAGTTAACAAAGTAAAAGTTGTCAATCTTGAAGCGTTGTAAAGTTGATGTTGAAAAAGCTGTTGCTTACATCCCCGTGACTTTCGTAATACGCCAAAGTTATTCGTCAAAAGTGCAACGTTCAAGGTGGACTGTCTCTCACGTTAGCGTTAACGTTTTTTGAAACCTTTCCTGGATCTCGACCAGGCCGGGCGTCGCGCATCGCCTCGTAACGTGAAGAAAATTGTTTTGACTTTTTTTCGTTCCTTTACTTCAGGATCTAATGTTCGGTTCAAACGAGGAAGAAACAACTCTGAATTTTGATGTACAAATTTTATGAATTTTTAGTAAATTTTTTTGGAATTTGCCTGAATTTTTTCTGAATTTTTCTGAATTACCATGGAATTACCAAAAATTCATTAGAGCTGTTTTCCCCTTGGCTTCAAAGTATCTTTACAAGCTAGGGTCGTTTACAGAGCTTGCAGTTGCTCTAGTTGCTGGTGCTGCAGCCAGCCTCGCGGAACCAATCGCGCGATGCCCGCAGTCGGTGGCACTCGGGTGGGGGGAGCGAGACACGCTGGGCTCCGCTCTCCGGAATCTGTCTTCCAGGTACGCCCAGACCTCAGTCGACGGAGTACTGTACACGACCCTCTCAGCCGATAGTGATCTCAGTGCTAGCTAGAGATATGTACTCAGAAGCCTCTGAGTCTCTAATTTGACCTCGTGCTGTTTGATACTGTCCGCTCTGCAGGCAGATTCCGCAAAGTGCGCTTTGGAACGAAGCGACTGTTTGGTCAACTCGTAGAGACGAGTAGTGCGTGCAGACGACGCTCGGTCGAGACACTGATCGGGTTGAGTCGAACCGAACGGCGCCGCGAACCGCGAGCGCTGCTGAGCCAAACCGGGAGCGGCCGACAGCCTGATCAGTGTCTCGACCGAGCGTCGTCGGCACGCACTACTCGTCTCCATGGGTAGACCAAACCGTCGCTTCGTTCCAAAGCGCACTTTGCGGAATCTGCCTGCTGTCCGTTTTGTTCCGTGCTCTGTGACCGCGCCAGACGCCGCGCGCGGCGGATGAGTGTTCTACTAGTCAGTGCGACACTGAGAGTGCGGTGACCGTTCCAGGACGTCCCAGGTCGAGCCTCACCAAGCTGAGATGAACTTAAGTCTCATTAACTCTTGGCGCTCTTGGCGCTCTTGGCCGGTCTCTCGACCTCCGAGGCCGTAGGGCGCCGATGGGATTGCGGAGAAAGCGAGGGAGGAGGGGGGAGTGGGTGTTTGGGCGACGCGTTTGCCCACGCCCCGTCAGGCGTGAGGGTTCCTTTGCCTCGAACCGCTCCGCCCCGCCCCGCCCCGCCCCGCCCCGCCCCGCGCCAGCAGTAGCCGTCTCGGCTGGGCCGGCAGACTGAAGGGGTTGGAACATCTGTTGTTGATCGGCAAGGGAAAGAGCCAGGCAACCGGACCGGACCGGCAAGCCGGACGCAGGCGGGGCGGGGCGGGGCGGGGCGGGGCGGGGCGGGGACTGTGTGTGTGTGTGGCCCCACGCGGCCGTACGCTAATGCTCATGCCGCCTGTGATCCTGCCGGTCTCCGGTCCGGTCCGGCCCGGCGCGCCAGCAGAGCCATAGAGCTCCCCTAGACTGGCCCGGCCCGGCCCGGCCCGGCCCACCCGTCCATAGTTTACTCCGACTTACATTTCGCGGACGTGCGCCTCGCCCGGTACTGTTTTAATTAAGAGTTATGGCGGGGCGGGCGCCCGCCTTGCTCCGCCTGGCCCGACTGTGCCCCCGGGACAGTACCGCGCGACCCTCCCTATATTCGGCCGCGAGGCGCCAACCTGCGCGCGGAGTGGCGCGGCGCGGCGTCGACACTTGTGATCTCAACTTGATTCATGCTGCGCAATGAGTCCGGACCTTACGGTGCTGATCGGAGCGGATCAACTTCGAAATATCAAAGACCACGAGCTAACACCAAACAAACCCGTCAACCACCATCTCTTAGAGCAGCCCGCATTGAACAGTGTACCGGCGGCCGGCGGCCGTCCTCGCGGCGTTACGCGACCCGCACGCAGCGTAGCGCAGCGCAGCCTAGTCGATTGCCGTTTTTTTCCCCCGCTCCCCTCGGAGCGTCCCTCGCTCTGCTCCCGGCGTTTCTGTTTTACTTTGCCTGCATGCCTCGCCGCGGCCTCAGCGTGCCTCCGGTGTAATTCAGGGTCAAATTAAATCACACGAAACATAAAATGCCGCGGCGGCCCGGTCCTGTCCATGCAACCGGAAGGGGAGGGAGGGTGGCGTCTCCTCAGCAGCAGCGTGCCTCGAAACTTGAGGCCCAGCCATGTACGCCCCGCTACGCCCCGCTACGCCCCGCTACGCCCCGCCACGCCCCGCCACGCCCGGGGGACGCACTTTGATAAACGTCATCCACATGAAAGAAAAGGCCTCACCAAACTCGCCTCGGCGTTTGTTTTTGCGGTGGGGTGAGGCGAGGCGGGGCTGAGCAGGGCGGAGCGGAGCCGCGGATCCGATATTGAAGAATGGCTGCGAGCTCCGCCCATTCTGCGGTCAAGTTGTGTGTGCATTGGGAACAGGGCTAAAGGGCGAGAAAGTTATCTCTCGTCTGGGCGGGGCGAGGCGGGGCTGCCAGGTGGGACAGGAGGTCGAGGAGGCGAGGTGCCGCGGCGCCGCGCGCACAAGAAGCTCCTCCCCTCCCTGCTTAGCGCCGCCCCGCCCCGCCCAGCCCGGCGCGGCCTGCTGGCCCAGCCCTAGCGCCTTGAACGCGCTGTAAAGTGCCTTTACATGTTCACTCCTCGTCGACTTTGTTTGACTTTTGTCGCCCCAAAGTCTCTGTCTTGCCCGTCCCCGCGGGGCGCGCGCGCCAGGACGTCGGACTCGACACGGCGAGGCGTGGCCCCGAGCCGCCCCGCCCCGCACACCCGTTGCACACGGGGCGTAATGCCCATAAATTTGTAATGCAACGCTCTCCAAATGGCCCAAAGAAGACGAGCCCGGCCTGGCACGGAGGATTTGTGGATCGGGGCGAGGCGGGGTGCGGCGTGCGGCGCGGCGGGGTGCGGCGCGGCGGCGCGGCCTCTAGGGAGCGGAGCAGAGCGGCTCAAGGCGGAGTGCTGCGCCTTGCAGGGCTTGTCGGCCACTCACTGGTCCGGGCCCGGCCCTGCCCGCCCCGCCCCGCCCCGCCCCGCCGGGGACCCAACCCTTCTAGGCGGAGGGCTTAGGCCGCAAATGCATTGCTATATTCCTGCTAATTGCTCGACGCCGACGCGACGAGGGAAAGGGCCTGACCGGGCTGGACGGGGGCCGGGCGTCGGGCGGGCGAACTGCCGACTGCGACAGGCCGTATCAGCGCACAAAGGGGGAAATAGCAAGCGAGAAATAAAAGCCGAGGAAAAGAAGTATATATAAAACGAACGCTGAGGCGCGCGGTAGCAAGCGGCGGGGCGGGGCGGGGCGGGGTTGGGCGAAGCGGCGGCACCGCCAGGCATTTTGCGAGAAGACCGAGAGCAACTTTGTTTGAAGCGTCGCGCGCCGCCAGCGGTCAGAGCGGGAGTGAGTGAGAGGGTAGAGTGGAAAAGAAGGAGCGAGCAAGAGAGATAAAGAAACGGGTGGGGGGAGAGGAGAGGCTGTGTTCGAGAAAAGGCAGGCGTGCGGTCTCTCGCTCGAACTCACTGCTTCTCTCTCTCTCTCTCCCCCTCCCCCCCTCTCTCTTTCCCTACAGCGGTTTGGAGGTTCGTGTGGTGAGAGGATGGGGGATGGGGGGGAGGGGGCTGAGTCGCACGGCCCAGCGCTGCCAAAGATTTACGCTACCTGATGCTGCGCATGAATACTGATTGCTGGCCCGGGGCAGTGCTGCCCCGCCGAGCCGTGCCCGGGCAGCGCGGCGCTATACCGGGGCCGCTCTGGAGCACGCGAGTATGGAGTGGAAAAAAAAAACAACACTAAGGGCTGTAAAAAGTGTAGCACTGATGTTCTAACGATGACCTCTTTTTCTAAAACTACGCTGCTTAACTTATAAAATAATTTTTCAATCTCTTAGCAACTCTGTTTAGGCAGGATATCCAAAAGAATTTTTATAGTTTTCGCAACTCCGCATGAGGAAAATCTATTGCGAATGTCTTACCGTACAGTTGGTCTCCGACAACTGGAGATGAAGTGAACACTTAATTGTTTAAAAAACAAACTTAGACGAGACACGCATAAATATTATTATGCTTTATGCTTTTAATCACGTTTTCCATGCAGTTTGCAAATCATCTGGTGCGCTCGCTATTGCCTGGTCAGAGGCGCCCAGAGAAAATGTGAACAAGTTGCACTTCCCTGCACCCAGCTAGTCCGTCCCGTTCCGTCGCGTCCCGTAGCTCCCCTACCCTCATCGCCCCGCCAGACACCAGCCGCCCCGCCCCGCGGGCCATGCGGGAGTAAATTAAAAACATCAAATATTCATGGGGTCATAAAAATGGGAGAGTTTTGATTTCTTGCGCTCTATCTAAGAGCCGGGCCGGGTCCATCCCCCGCACTCTCGCCTCTCCCCCACTCTCCCCTCCGTGCCGCACCGCGCCGGATAAAGATGAACCGCATATCGTCTTTTTGCCCCACAACAACAGCAACAACAACGTGCTCACCATCAGAGTAAGGCTCGGAGCGGAGCGGCTGCGCTGCGGCGCTCTGCTTGCTCCGTCTGCGGCTAGAGAGGAGCACCCCCCCCCCCCCCACTCTCCCCGCCCTGCATGATGACCGTGATCGGATCGGAATGGATCGGCCGTGAGTGAGGAGTGCAGTAGCAGCGCAGCACCGACGGCTAATCGGAAATGAGTGGCGCGGTGGGGCAAGGGCCCGGCGGGGCCGGCTGCGGCGAGGCCGGCGGGGCCGGCGGGGCCGGCGGGGCGTGTACAAGCAGAACGCTCAGCGAGCGATCCGCTCCGGTTGCGGCCGATACGTCCCGTCGCGTCACGTCCCGAGGGCTGGAGCCAGCCGGTGTGGCGGAGCGGGGCGGGGCGGGGCGGGGCGGGGCGGGGCGGGGCGGGGCGGGGCGGGGCGGGGCGGTGGCGAGGTGTGAACAAACACACGGCGCCGGGGCGGGGCGGGCATTCCTTGGAGGTGACGGTTGTGTGCTGCGGCCCGGCCACGATCGACTCGCACATGTAGTGAGTAACTCCTGTGCGCGGAGGCAGGGCAGCAGGTGAAGCAGCAGGAGCGCCTGCCGAGCGAGTCCATAGATCGCTTTCATTCATCTGTCCCCTTCGCACACATGGGGCAGAACCCAGGCCAGTACACTGTTATTTGGGGGTGTACTCTGAGAGTACGCCAAAGGTGAAAGCCACAGGAAAGCGAGCGCCTTATGGCGTACTCACCGAAAAAACAAAGGTGCTATCTAATGCCTTTTAAAGGCGTTAGTGAAATAGTGCCTTTAGAGAGGCGCTTTCGCCTCCCAAATGTGCTATTTTTGGCCCTGCTATTCGTGCCTTTACAAAGGCATTAGTGCAGTATCACCCCATAAAATTCAGTAGCACCCCAAAAAGGGTGCTATATGGCAAGAGATGGCACCTTTGTTTTTCTAGTGCTGTGCTGTGACAGCACGCCCGGGCGTATTGTGAGAGTACACCTGAGGCGTACCGTGGGAGTACATCTTAGGCACCTTGACCTGTGGGCCTAGAGTTCTTTCAACAGAAAAGGTGTTTACCGTCCGAGCACCTTCCAGCGTCATGAGGATTGGGCTCGCTGCTGCCTCCGCTCATGCTCTTGCACCCAATCTATGTAAGGTGTATGCGTACGAGACACCTTCCTCCCTTCAACTTGCCAGACCCTCCGACAGGTGTCGGTGAAGGTGTGTGGGGTTGATGCGCCTAAGGTGTACTCCCACGATACGCCCAGGTGTGCTGTCACAGTACGCCATTAGGCGCTCGCTTTCCTGTGGCATACGCCTTTGGCGTGTACTCTCAGAGTACACCTTCAAATAACAGTGTATGGGGCACCACTGTGTAGGTGCAACAAGGACGGAGGCGCGAGAGCGATCTTCTGAATGAGTCGTCTGCTATCGGTGCGGCTTGCGGCTGAGGTCGAGTCCAGGATGCTGCTGCTGCTGCTCCTGCCGCCCGGACTCGCGCAGCAGCAGGCCTTCGTCTTCGCCATTCGCCTCACGCTGGTGACGTTGATCCGGCTTTTTCGGGATGTAGAAGGGGGAGGCGGATGCCGGGCCGGGCCGGGCCGGGGCCGGGCCGGGTGAGATGGACTTGACTCGGATTGGTAAAGGTGGCGCGGCAGCCTGGTGCTGAAGGGGGGGGGGGGGGGGGGGCTGTGACACTGCTGCGTCGCAGTCGTTGGCGTCAAGCTTTTCAGCGACGCGTCAGAGTCCGCCCTGCCGCCGTCTGCCCTGCACAGAGCCCGTCCAGGCCAGCCCTGCCTCGTGACAGCCGGTGTCAGTGGGGCCCATACCAGTCCTGGGGGGCGCGGGGCCGTGCCGGGCCGCATGCCCTATGGGGCTTCCTATACATATAGAGAATTGAGAGGCATTTTAAAGTCACTTCGATGTCGGGTGGAGAGGGGATAGTTGCTCTTTCCGCACCGTGGCGGAGTTCCTTTTGCTGCTCACTAGATCGTTGTCGCCGAGGGGAAAATAACAACTCAGAAATGTTTGTACACCTCATAATAGAATAATTTAGAAAAAATTAGGAAAACTCAAACACATCCCCCCTCAAAAAAAAGAAAAGAAATATCACAAAAATTAACCAAAATTTAGCACAAACTTAAGCAAAAAATTTAAAAAATCGAGAAAAATGAACAAAAATTCACAAAATTTGTTCACCAAAATCGCTGTTTCCCCCTTGATTGTCGCTTTGATACTACACCTGCGCGGCGGGCGAACTTTACGAGTGGCCTCGCCTCACTTGGGCTAGCCGTGCCCACGCCCGTCCATCATGTACCACGGACCTTCTGTAAGCTGTGGCCATCTCGCGAGTTAACGAATGAAACCCGCTGGGCCTGCCCTCATGTCTCGTCCGCTTGCGCACCGAAAAAAAAATATTACAGTTAGAAAAACCTTACGTATCAGCTGATACAGTGAGTAGTAGCTCTGTTGGTAACCGTAGAAAAATGATTGATGGAGTAGTCACACATCAGCTCGCTATGAGAACTAGTGCGTCGCCGCAGGCTGCAGGAGATAGTCAATCTCAACAAACGCCTTTGACAAGTGTCACAGTGTTTTCGATTACACTGTGAACAAAAGTTGTAATTTTACAACATTTTTGAGAGCATCAATGTCATTTTTTAGCGACCCTTTCTGGTTACGACTTTTGTCGTACGTAAACGACGAAGTACTCGCTAATTCTTATAGCGAGACGCAGTGCGTTTTAAAACGATTAAAGTCGTAAATTTACGACTGATCGTAAATTTCTGGTGCAGGATGTCAAACAACACTGGAAAAACAAAGGTGTGACATAATGCCTTTCAAAGGCACTTCTGCAATAGCGCCTTTGGAAAGGCACTAAAACAGCCGAAAATAGCACCGAAAGTAGCGCCTTTGGAAAGGCATTGTTCTTCTAACGCCTCCAAAAAGGCATAAAATAGCACCTATGTCTTTTCAGTGAATTCCAACATTTTTCGTAATTTTGACTTAAGTCGTAAATTCACAACGTATTAAGCCGGAAATGTTTGATTTTGGTAGTAAACGTACAACTTTATTAGTACAGTTACGACACAAATCGCAAGTAAACGACTACATCCTTACGTTTAACGATTACCCGAAACTGCGTGAAAAGCAAAGATAAGAGGAGTTTTTGAGATGTGAATACCTGCTGTAATTATCGGGTAGAGTGCACACATGATTACCAGAGTGGTGGACCCCTTAATCCGCACCCGATCGGCCTGACCTCGGATTAAGAGGAGGCTAAAGGCCCGGCCGTCCAGCCCGCTGGCGGGCTGCGCGCGGCGCTCGCAGCGCCTTGCACGGGCAAACATCTCACGCTGTTTCTCAAAAACCTGTGTTCCGAAAAAATCCAAATTTGGCAAGTGGGTCCTTGAAGGACGAATCTCGATGTCGAGCGTATTAGTTTGCCTCTGGCATTGCCTGTATTGCCTACAATGACCTCGTTGACTCGGCCACAACAGTTTTTTTCGTGGGCGCTTTTTGTGGAATATTGCGTCTTCACGAGGTAGCCACATCCTTTATCTACCTTGTATCAAAATATGAGATCGATATCTCCAACGGTTTGTCTGAATTAATGCACGATCCGGACCTCTGCACGGGTCGTCACGGTTGTTTCTTTCGGTCAGACAGCGAGAGTTAAAAGAATAAAGGACCGGCCCTTATCTTCGCCCCCTCCCACCTCCCACTGCCCCGCGTAAATCTGAGTCAGCAGCAGAGCTCCGCCGGGGCCCCTGCGACATGCCGTGCCGTGCGCAGCCGGGCCGCACGTCCGTGCCGTGCGTACGCTGGGCGAGGCGCCGCGCGCCGGGTCGCGTTGCGGCGCTGGCGGCCCCATGCCCGAGTTTCGAACCCGAGCCCTAGTCCAGTCAATATGTGCCAAAAAGGCCCCTAACCCAAGAACAATTTCGAACAGTACGAAACTTTGGGGATCGTTTTAGGAATGTCTAAGGGGTACTTGGCCAAAATTCCCCAAAAAATCCCACCGTGCAGATCGGCTTAAATTGCGTTCAAAGTTCAAATTTGGGGCTTTTGAACAAATACAGTTTTTTCGGTTCCTATTTGAGATGTACGAATGCGGTTTCCACCATTCAATGCAGCATGATCTCTTTTTTCAGAATATATCAGGGTTTGTGATATTTCGAGTAAAACTTTCGTGTGCAGAAGGAAAAATCTATATTTTTTCAACAATTTGTGTTTTTCAAAGTATTTTGTTCAAGTGTATCAACGTAACCAGCCCAAAATTGTAAAAAATACCTTTTATAATTGTTGTTGGGCCTTTTATTCCTCTACAACTTTGCTTTTTACACAATTTGTCTATGATCAAATTTACAGGTGCTATGTGGACCGACGACCCTGAAAACGGGTCGAGATTTGTCAGCTTCTATGCACAAACCCCCTAAGGGGCGGTAGGCAACCAACACGACAAGAGCGTTTTTCCTCGTTTCATTGCGTTTCGCTTTGATTTTCTCCCATATAAAGAGTTCTACGGACTGGGAGTTTTGTATCAGCTGTCTCTCTGCTAATTAGGTCCAAGTAATTTCCTTTTTTTCCGACCTTCACGACCGTATTGGCCAGCTTGAGTTTCAAAACGTATTTTCAGACTTTCTTAAAATTTGCTTAAATTGACTTTTAACGCAGCCTACTGACGAACCAGTGCGAGTTTTGTGTTTTGAACTGGGTTTGTTATGGAGAGGGGAAGCGAGAGGTTCGGCTTCGACATGTGTTTAGTTGATTATTAACACACACTCAAAATAAATAGAAACGGCGGGCATGTAGCTAATTCTTTAAGCCATTTTACAGTCAAATTTCGAATAAGGCAATCTTGTTACTTATGCCTCTGTCTGCGAAGTGACATTTATTTTCATTCGGTATTTACGTACTTCCTGTGTCCATATTTCAACGCTTGATTCAATGCGGTTGCAAATTGACGGAAACGCGACCAATTTTCGCCAAATTCGCTGAAATACACTGTTTTCCACCTATTTTAAAATCACAAATCGTGATGATTTTGCCATATATTTGACCTTTCGGAGAAAACTCCACTTCTTGTAGTCATTTCGAGGCAAAAACTGCAAATTTACAATGAAATTTCGTTAAAATTTTAAAAATGCAATATTCCAAAAAAAAGGTGTAAAATAGTTCCTGTCAGTTTTTATCTTGTGTCAGCCTAATTGCGCTTCTATTTCCCGAAAACAAGAATTTATATTTGTCATCTTGACTCTTTCGGTTTCCCCCTCCACAACAACCCAATTCAAGACACTAAACTCGCACTGGTTCCTGGTTCGTCAGTAGGCTGCGTTAAAAGTCAATTTAAGCAAATCTCGAGAAAGTTCGAAAATACGTTTTGACCTCGGTTTTGACACTCAAGCTGGCCAATACGGTCGTGAAGGTCGGAAAAAAAGAAAATTACTTGGACCTAATCAGCAGAGAGACAGCTGATACAAAACTCCCAGTAGGAACAACTCTTTATATGGGAGAAAATCAAAGCGAAACGCAATGAAACGAGAAAAAACGCGCTTGTCGTGTTGGTTGCCTACCGCCCCTTGGGGGGTTTGTGCATAGAAGTTGACAAATCTGGACCCGTTTTCAGGGTTGTCGGTCCACATAGCACCTGTAAATTTGATCATAGACAAATTGTGTAAAAAGCAAAGTTGTAGAGGAATAAAAGGCCAACAACAATTGTAAAAGGTATTTTTTACAATTTTGGGCTGGTTAAGTTGATATACTTGAACAAAACACTTTGAACAACACAAATTGTTGAAAAATTACAGGTTTTTCCTTCTGCACATGACAGTTTTACTCGAAATATCACAAACCACATATATATACTGAAAGCAGAGATCATGCTGCATTGAATGCATGGTGGATACCGCATTCGTATATCTCAAATAGGAACCGAGAAAACTGTATTTGTTCAAAAGCCCCAAATTTGAACTTTGACACGGTGGGATTTTTGGGGAATTTTGGCCAAGTACTCCTTAGACATGCCTAAAACGATCCCCAAAGTTTCGTACTGATCGGAATTATTGGGTTTAAATCCAGATTGACTGTACTATCCCCTGGACCCGCAAAATCCAAATCTGTGATGCATTTTGTGTACTCCGAAAATTATTACTCTTAGGACGTTTTTGAGTATGGATGTATTATAATACTGTGTGACTGGTAAACGTTTAAAACAGCACGAAAAACATCAGAAAGTCATGTAATGAGAATTTGCCGTGTCTGGTATCGGCCACGCGGGAGGCGGTAGGAACGCGGTCGCCATCACTTCCTGTCGTAAACCGTAAACATTTCGCTCCCTTTGTTTCTCCAGCGGGAAAACAAATCGCTATTTGCTTGTCATCATCGTCAGTAACATCGTGTGCTTCTCCAGTATACAAGTAGGTGCAACGCGTGGCATTCCCCCTACGACACACACACACTCTCCCCCGGCCCGGACGGCTGACAGACCAGACCAGACGCGCCAGCCTCGACTCAGGGATCTCGGTGGTCCAACGTATGGGAGACGGACAGACGGCGACAGACGGACAGGCAGAAAGCTCAGCTGACGACGCGCCAGCCAGGCTTGCCTGCTTGCCTCCGCTCGGGCTCCCTGCCCTGCACACGGCGGTGGGGCACGAGGCGGCGGGGGAGGGGGGGGGGAGTGAGATAGGGGCCGGTACTGCCATTTTTCTCGTCCGGTACAAAACACGCCGTGCAGAGGTCCGGATCGTGCATTAATTCAGACAAACCGCTGGAGATATCAATCTCATATTTTGATACAAGGTAGATAAAGGATGTGGCTACCTCGTGAAGACGCAATATTCCACAAAAAGCGCCCACGAAAAAAACTGTTGTGGCCGAGTCAATGAGGTCATTGTAGGCAATACAGGCAATGCCAGAGGCAAACTAATACGCTCGACATCGAGATTCGTCCTTCAAGGACCCACTTGCCAAATTTGATTTTTTTCGGAACACAGGTTTTTGAGAAACAGCGTGAGATGTTTGTCCGTGCAAGGCGCTGCGAGCGCCGCGCGCAGCCCGCCACGGCCGGACCTTTAGCCTCCTCTTAAGGGAATGTCGCTGACTTTACGTACCTTTTAACCACGGTGCTTTTAACACAATAAAAGTATTAGAACGCACCAAATAATGGTGTTTCTGTTTTAAAGTTTGTGATTATCTGCGGTGTGCAGTACTGCTGACTGCTGAGCTAGCTCTGCAGCACCGCAACAGACTGTGTGTTCGCGCCCAGATCGACTCCGCGCCAGGACCGGGCGGAACGATAACATCTCCGCTCCGGTCCGCGACACGACGCGACACAGGCCATGCCGGCGTGGATCAGGTTCATCAGGCGCGCCCAATTATGGTTTCGTTGAGGCGGGTCGGGCCGCGCCGACCCGACCCAAGACACGGGCGTCGCCGCGACGTGAGCCCAGCCGGGCCCGGGCCCGGGCCACGCTATAAATACAACCAGCCCGTCGACGACAAATTTGCCAATGTCTGGAATTCCAATTCCAAAGACCGCTTTTGTCCGGCTGAAACAGAGTAAGAAGCCAGCGACACAAAAAGAGGAAAGGTGAGTCTGAAGCAAGTCGGACGGTTCTGGGAACACTTCGCCTGCTGGCTCACGTGTACCGCGTGTTGCAGAGAACACATGTGCGGGTTTGCCTACTCACTCCAGCCGTGAGGCGCCGCTGAGGCCCCTTGGGTAGGCAGACCCGGAATTCTGCAACATCATGTTCTCTAGTTCTCCAGTACGGAAATAACCGAATAGTGTAGCGTCTACCTTTCGCACTTATTTCTAATGCACTTTGCACATTTTCATATGTTAAATACATACCTAGTAAACCTAAACTAACGAATCTAATTCCATCCAAACCTAACAACCAACCGCAAGCTTATACAGTGCAGAAAATCAGTGTGAAAATCATTGTGAATATAACTTGTGAGGGTTCACTGTGAAAAATTGTCGTAGGTTTACGGGAAAATTTTCCACGAAGTAGAGTTGTAAAATTACGATCACTTATCGTAAAATTACACGCAGTACCTATCGACTTGAAATTCAATTACAGGCAAGAATGGGCTGTCGTAAATTTACAACATTTTTCGTAAGTCGTAATTTAATGTACAAAATAAATCGTAAATCTACGAACATATATTTCACAGTATTACGGGAAAAAAAAACCATAACATATGTTGTAAAGTTACGACTTCAAGTAGTAAAGTCACGATTTTCGACACCATGTGTCAACTTAGTTTTCTTCAACGGGCAAGAATTTTCTGTCGTTAATTTACGACTCTGTCATAAATTTACGTGTGGTAATCGGAATTTATTAAAAATGTCGTAACTATACGAGTATTTTTTTTTTTTTTTTTTTTTTTTTCACAGTGTTGGAGAGTTTCGCTCGGGTGTCACTCCTCGCAATGTTTCAGCATGGTAAAGTCCCTGAGTAAACTCTTCTGCCACATTGGGGCATTGGGCCTGGCGTAGGCAGCCGAGCGGGCACGCCGCTTTCCGCAATGTCCGGCCCGCAACCTTGGACCGGGCAGTGCTTCTCCGCCGCATGCGCTGCTCATTTACTCGCCGGCCCCCAGTGCTCCTCGCCTCCTATAGGATTATAATCGCTGCAGCAGGTAGACGCGGCGCCTTCCTGAGACATTTTTTGTAGTAGTATATTACGAATTTTTGGAATGTTTGACAACCAAACAAAGGTATCTTTCTTACGCCTCCCTCCCCCCCCCCCCCGCCCTCCTGCCTTGGATTATTGCTACTAAGCACCAGTGTCTCTACTGTTCCGCTCGTTTCCGCCGGTGTTCATTTCGTAAGTCAGCGAGGAATAAACCCATTGCGCTCCCCCCCCCCCCTCACCTTTTCCCCTCTCCATCTTCATCCCAGTCCCGTCCGGCTCTGACTGCCGCTGAAAGGCGCGAGACCACACAGACGCGGCGCAATACGATACCGGCGGCCCCAGCCCGGCCCGGCCCGGCCCGGTCCGGCCGCGTGCTGACCTGCCGTGCTTGTCCTCGGCCTCGTCGCGAGTCTCTCCACTTCCGTTGTTTCGCCGAGTCTCGAATACTCTCGCTCGGTAGATATCTGCTCGGCTCAGGGAGGCGCAGCGGGGCGTCGCGCCGGGGCGCGCCTCCAGTTCGCGCGCGTGCTCGCAGTTTGTTCTGCTGGATTGAAAGGGACGATGAGTGGTGGCGTAAGTCACCGGGACGCGTCGGGACGTCTCCTTGTGTTTCCGATGTGACGCGACTGCAGCTGTTTGCGCGCTGCAGCCAGACCGCCCTGGACGATAGGGACGGGCCGCACCAGGAGGCCGCGGCCTCGCGCTTCACCGTGTGTGTACCCAGGTGTCTCGGAGGACTCGTGACAGTATGCGGGTCTGCTTACCCGCAGGCGTAAGGCGCTGCGTGCCCCCCAGAGCAGACAGACACGCGCAACAGTGTTACTACGTGTTCTCTGATACGCTCCACGCGGTACGACTTATAAATACGAGACGCATCGCGGAAAGCGCCTTCGCGCGCTGCGCCGTCTTGTAAATCACGAGACTTTTGAGTTATCTCGGCGGCGGATGGCCGAAGCAAGCAGCCTATTCATCATGTCTGCAATTTGCGTCAGGTGCGTCCTCCACGACTGACGCGGGGAGGGCAGCTCTCGCCGTGGGCGCCTCCGCGGAGGGCCGCCGGCGCGCCCCGGCTGCTCGCCCGCCCGCCACACGGCCACCCGCAGGCTGGCCCTGGACCTGGCCGGCCTGGAACCTGGCCATGGACCGCGTGCAAGTGATGGCTCTGGTTTGTGTCGCCCGGGCCGGCCCGCCTGCTCGTTGGCTGACTCGGCCGCTATGTTCGCGCGCTGTTTTAATCTGTGCGCGCCGCGCCGCGGTCCAGCCAGCCAGCCAGCCAGCCATCCAGCCAGCCAGCCAGCCAGCCGGTCTGGCCTCGGCTCCGGCTCCGGCTCCGGCCCCGGCCCCGGCCCCGGCCCCGGCCCCGCCCGCGGGTGGTCACGCAGATTGCATGGCCCCGAGCGGAGCGGGGCTGGGGAACGTCCTCGTCTGATGCGTGCTAATTCCGTGCGAAAATTGCACAGCTGGGGTTTGGTGCGCTGCTGCCGCTGCTGCCGTCCCCGCTCCGTCCGGGCGACCAGGATTAATCAAGTGTGTCATTATTCACGCGATAAAGGGTCAAAACGAGTGCGGCGGTTTGGAGTCCTGAGAGGAACACTGAGCTGCAGGGAGGGGAGGGTGGTGGTGGAGGAGGAGGAGAGAGCAGTGTAAGAAGGAAGGAGGAGGTTGCCGTAAAGCTCGCGGATGGATCGTAAATGCGGCCATTGTTTGTTCGGTGGGATAAACTTCACGTCAGACCGGGCCGGGCGGGGCGGGGCTCGGCTGAGCTGGGCGAGGCGGGAGGAGTGAGGAGGTCAGGTCGAGAGTAAAACTCTGGATTTACGCCGATCGTGTTTCGCCGCCAGCGCGACGGGGCGTACCCCTACCCAGCGGCCGCGTCGGGCGCGTTGGGCGCGCGCGCTAGACTCGCCTAGGCTAGGCGGAGCGCCCTGCTAGCCTGGCCGGCCGGTACACAGGCGCGCTCGGCGGGCCTGCCTACCTCAGGGCGCCGAGCTCCTCTTGCCTAGCCGCGCTAACCGCACCACGCCGCCACGCTGAAGAGCTTTTGGAAATATTCTGGCCGTGGGAGTGTTGACATTACATTTTACATTTCAACATATACATAATGGTTTGGAAAAAAAACGCGTTAGCTGAAAATGTTCTGAAACAAAATACACAAGGTGTCAGGTAGCTATAACTGCGGAATGCCTTTAAATACGACCAATTTTGCAGGCTCATATGTCAGCTGCATCATTCCGACATAAAAAATCTTGAGGACCTCTTTGTCTTTCCTCTTGAAAACGCGTGAATAATTATAAAAAGGCGGTAACCCGCAAGGTTTCCGCGTGTAAAAGAGTGTATAAAACATATACCCCTGTTTTCGCCCCTATACCGACTTCTGAAGATGGCGGTGCGGCCTGCGCCCACGCCCTGCACGCCGCGCCTTACAGCAAGTTGAACTCCGCGCCGCCACGCCGCGCTATTGAATTCCGGCGAGTATTTCATCTCTGGCCGCCCTCGCCGTCTGCCCTGGCAGGGGCCCAACGGGGCGCCGCGACGCGCCGCGACGCACCGCCGCCTCGTTCATCTCCAGCCATCCCCGCGGTTTAATAATGTCGCCCGTGCCGTCGCGGCGCCGTGACGTGGGGAGCCTCACCAGCACCGCCCTGGGCTTGCGCCTGCCTGGAGATGACCTCTGCCCAGCCCAGGTCTCGCCTCTACCCCTCTACCCGAGGGGGAAATGGGAAATACCTATGAAATTTTTGTATACCTCGTAATTCAGAGAAATTTACAAAAATGAAAAAAAATGAAGAAATAAAAACAAAATTGAAAAATTCAGGAAACCTCAGAAAAATTTAGGAAAATTCACGAAAATTTTTGGAAAATTGTAGCAAAAATTCACAAAAATTAAGTTAAAATCCTCAAAAATTCACAAAAATTTACGAAAACTCACTAAATATGAACATCAAAATTCAGAGTTATTTTCCTCTCGGCTTCGCCCCGCCCCCCGCAGGTGTGCTGCTTTTACTTTTACTAAATTGTCGGGGCTGAGGGCCGGGCGGTGAGGTGGCAAGTGATTTATGAGTAGGCTGAGCTGCGCGACAGGCTCTGCCGTCGACACTCGCGGCGCCCCGACTCCATTGCGCCGTACGACTCCATTCAGAGGAGGCGCCGCGCTGGCGGGCTCGCTCAGCTCAGCCGGGGGCTGAAGTAGGTAGTTATTTTAGCGTTCCCTGAGTATGCGCACGCCCTCAGGCGCTCGCTGTAGCTCTGTCGGCTCTTCAGCACATACGGCGGAATCCCTCACCTTATCACCTCGCGCAGCGCACTTATTTTGCTGTGCTCGCCAATATTTTTCATTTTTTCCTTGTATGTTGTCATTTTTCAAAATCCTTTTCTTTTTCTTTTTTAAATTCCCAGTCCCTCCCTCTGCCGCAGGCGCTTCCTTCTCGCACTCCTCCCAACCCCATCTGTTCCCTTTGCAAACTTCCCGGTCGGCCGCGCCGTCTACATCATACTGCCGCTCTGTCCACACACGCCCCCGCGCGCGCGCGCACTCACGGTCTCCATTTCTTTGTGCCCCCCTCCTCCCCTCCCCCCACTCCCTTCTCCTCTCCGAGACCTCACTTTCGCGCCTCCGCGAGTCTCTTCCACTCTCATCACACTTCCCGCTCTCCCCTCCCGCGCTGTCTCCGCGCGCACTCCACACGCGCTTCCTGACCTCCCCGCCCCGCCTCGCCCACCCCCGCCCAGCCCCGCCCAGCCCCGCCGCGCCCGCCTCCCCCTTGCCTTTGGGCGGAGCACGCGGAGCAGGCGGTGCGGCGCTCGAGGCCTCCAGCATCCCCCGGTCGCCGGATATGCAATCGAATTTCCTCGTAGCGGCGACACGACTTTTCGCTTTCCCTGGTCATCGCCAGCGCGCGGCGCGTAACCTCTCCTCAGCGCCGCACACATCTCCATCCCCGTTTGTGACTCTCGCCTCACCTTTGGTGACGCGCCTACACGCGCACTCCCAGCCTCCCTCCCACTTGAAGGGTCGCTAGCGGCGCGCTGGGGGGCCCTTCCCCGGCCCGTCCCCGGCCCGTCCCCGGCGCGGCATGCGAGCAGCGTCGCGGCTCCCGCGGAGGGGGCCGGAGGGATCCGGGCGGAGCTCCAAGAGGGTCCTCCAGTAGGTCGTGCGAAAGAGCGCAGCCTGCCAATATCCGTCACTGCCAGTCCTGCGCGCCGCCGCGCAGCCCCGTGGCCAGGGGGCCTAACTGTACGGCGCATGGCGGTGGGCGCAGAGAGAGTTTGAAAGTTTGCAAGGCGCTTTGCGACTGGTGGTAATGTGTGTCATCCATTAAGCAGCCCCCTTCCCCCTCCCATTTCCATCGTGTTCTTCTCCCGACTGGAAATATGCGGCTTGTCGCTGTCGTTAACACGCCGCCTGACATACGGTCAAACTTTGGCCCAAGCGTGGCTGACCATAAAAGTGGCGGTGTTAGTGCGGAGTGTGAGGGTCGGAGAGGGGGGGGGGGGGAGGGTCGAGGCGTGGATTGCATAGTCTGACGTTCCTTTACGATCCGCGCGTCTGACCTAGGCCAATGAGAAGTGACTGGTGTGCAAGCCGGGCCGGGCAGCCAGCTGCACGGCTCGAGGCCAACGCACTCCCCTACCCGCGCCGCTGCACTCAGTGAGGCACCACAAGCGACGATTGCGTATGGAATTTATCTTTTTAATGTGCTGCATAAGAAAAGAAAAATAGAAGTGGGCCGGAGGGTGGGGAAGGGGGCTGCCGCCGTCATGTGGGTGAATAGGCGAAAAGAATAATGAATGAACTTACTTCCTCCTACCTTTCCGCACCCGAAGTTGCGCGTCCTTGGAGCGTGCATTTCAATATGAGGCGGGGCCAGGGCGGGGTGGGGCGGTCTCGCTCCAACTTGAGCACCCTCCCCACCCCGCCTGCGGAGCCCCCGCTGACTAATGTACTTTTTCCATTGTTGTTTTTGCGCTGTTTTCTCGCAATATCGCCAGAAGGCCACTCACTTTGCGACCTCATATATTTATTGCCGGCGCCATATCTCTTTTGGAGCTGTCCGCCGACCAGGAGTGTCCTCACTGACGTTTTTCCACATAATGCGACTAGAAAGAAGCCCTAGGGCTGGAGGGTGGAGGAGGGCGGGCGTAGGCGCCACGCACCAAAAGTTATATAAACTCGTGCTGATGTATGAGATTTAGCGGCCATAAACGACTTGAAGGGATTTCCCTAATCTGCCGAGGGTTGCACTTTTCCCTCCATCGTCTCGGCAGGCTATAAACTGGGATGAGGGCCTAATTTACGGGGCGCGGTGCGGCCCGGGACGGGACGGGCTGGACGGCAGGCCGGGCGGCATGCACTTCTTATTATGCAAACCGTTTCCTGACCCTCTAGTGAAGGCTCAGGGGGCTTTCTGCTACTTGGTGAGCCGGCGGTCGGTACGCGCGGGGCAGGGTGGGCCGGGGTCCCGGTACCCAAACCACTAATGATGCCTCCCTCCCCAGTCCTAGGCCGGCCGCCACCGCCACCGGGCCTGGCCGGGCCGGGCCAGGCTACGCAGAGCTAGAGGGAAAGGGGGGCGCAACGCGGCCTTGGCACCCGGAAACCCAAATCCCAAGTCCGGACTCCGGGGCACTGGGTCCGTCCGCCCTGTGCGCCCTGCGCCCTGCCCTATACTCTATTCCCCGTCGCGTTCCCCTCCCCGGCCGTGCTCTGCGCGCCCTGCTGGACTGTGCCCTGCCCAGCGGAAAAAAAAAATACCCCAAGGTCGCGCAGTCTTAGGGCTATCACCGGCCGATGCGAGGGGGAACAACTCAGAACTTTGGTGTCCAAATTTGGTGAATTTTTAGTGAACTTTTGTGAATTTTTGAGTGAACTTTTTTCAAGAATTCTTTAAATTTTTGTTAATTTTTGTGAATATCCCTGATTTTTTCTAAACTTTCTCGAATTTTTCTGATTTTTTCTGAATTTTTCCTGAACTTTTCTGAATTACGATGTGCACAATAATTTCGGAATTGTTTCTCCCTCGGGCCCATGCCCACTTGATACTCGATTACGTGAGTGTACCTGACTCGCCCTCAGAATTGAACCATTACCAGTACCATGTGTGAGCACGCGTATTGCAGAGAGGACACTGCACTGGTAAAACAAATGTGCATTTTTGCACTTTTAAAGTGTGCTTTTTACAGCTTTGCACATTACATGGTGTCGAACTTTTTTGCACACTTGCTTCATGTGCAAAACTTCGACGCTTCGTAAGTGTGCAAATATTGCACATAAGGTTACATACTGGTTTCAGTAACAGTATAGGAAATGGTGTATCAAGTGTCGAAAGCTGCACACCAGTCGCGTGCAGTTGCCTATAGACGTTTGCGAAGCGCAAAGATTGGACACTTCGTTTTGTCGAGATTCGATCGACGTCAGGCAATGTGCAAAATTTGCACATTTGAGAAGGGCACCAATTAGTGCGCAACTTTCTACATTTGTGTTGCCAGTGTTATAGGTGCATGCTGGGGCAGCCCATCCACAATTCCCCCCCGGCCCACCCACCCACAATCCCCCCCGGCCTCCCCGCTACCCTTCGGTGCAGTCGCAACCGGTCAAATACCACTTCCGCGTTCTTCCGGAAACCGCCCGCAGGGGGAAGGCGCTGAAAAGCGCTTGCCGCTGCTGCAGGGGCCGGCAGTTTGACCCAATTGAGAGTCCGAGTTGTTCCCAATTATTGGTACGAGTGGACCCGCCGCACCCGCCGCACCCGCCACGCGGCCGCCCCTAGCCAGCCGCGGGATTGGCTGGCGGCCACAGCAGGCGGCACTGCACCGAAATCCAGTTGACAAAATTACGATTCCGCGCTGAAGTTGTCGACGTGCGGGCCGGTCGGGGCGCAGTTTTGATGGTCCAGTCTTCTCGGCCTGCCCGACCAGCCGACCAGCCCGCGGGTCGTCGGTTTGGTATCAGTTCGATGACGCTGCAGGAAGAGGGGTCTGAAAGGGGACGTACGAAACACTTTTGCCCCCTCCCTTTCCACTGTCTCACAATCGGTGGTCTGATAGAGTTGACCGCCGCCCCGCCACGCCCCGCCCTCTCCCTTCACTCCCTTGTCCGTCGTTGGGGTGCAGGAAGTGTGGCCCCAGTCGCCTCGCTCACAGCAGTCGGTCCGGTCCGGTCCGGCCAGCGTCGCTTTGTGGGCCTGCGGCCTGCGGGAGGGACGAGGGACGGCGCGCTGCACCGGCAGGGCAGGTCTAGGTCTCCCCGGAAGCGGGGGTGGGTGGGGGAGGGGTAGGGTGGGTCTCCCAGGGGCCTGCAGTGCGCCAAAACCGGCACGCCCCGCCTCGCCTCACCCTACCGCGTGTGGGTCATCTGAAAATAAGAAACACGCAACAGTGCGCCGCACCCGTTGCGAAGGTACAGCAGCACAGCCATTCTGAGGAGATGATTTAAAAACTTAAACCAATATATGAATTCCCCAAACATATCTACGGGGTTATCTCTTATGTGGATTCCAGCGTTACAGAGAGAGACGACCCCTCCCGCCACTTGGCCGCATGC
Source organism: Frankliniella fusca (assembly GCA_029379305.1). NCBI lineage: Eukaryota > Metazoa > Arthropoda > Insecta > Thysanoptera > Thripidae > Frankliniella > Frankliniella fusca. Next base: position 131,934 of record JAHWGI010000295.1, read on the forward strand.
GAGGAGGGTAGACATGAGTGTGTACATATATATTTCCTCGCCGTTGTCACTCTCCTCCCAGCGACGCGCCGCTGGCGGGCGTGCCTCTCGCGAAAATGATTTCACTCTCACCTCCGCCTCTGCCACCACCAGGGTCCCGGGCCCCGGCCGGGCCGGGCCCCCGGGCGTCCCCAGGCGGCCTCAGGCGGTGCGCAGCCTCCCCGCCCCGCCCCGCCCCGCCTCCTCGGTGACGTATTCGTCGTCACGCGAGAGGAGAACGTTACTCCCTGTAATACAGTATTTTCTCGGCCCCCTCGCTCCGCCCCAGCGCGCCGGGGCCGGGGGCCGGGGCGGGGGTCGGAGGCGGGCTGCGGGTGGCTTCCTTTGGCTCGCCCCCTCCCTGCTCCTGCCTCCGTGTGTTGCCGGAGGCCTCGGTGCTCCGCGTTGCCCCGCGCCACACCCCTCTGCCACGCCCGACACGGTAGGCCGGAGGCACGCCTTTGCCATCGCAGCTCCATCGCTTGCCACTTTATCACAGCGCTCCTCCATTGTGGACCTCATTTCTCCCATTTCCCGCCAGGCGTGAGGCAGAGGCGGCGGAGGCCGCTTGTCTCGCGATTTTCGATGTTGTGTCGCGCACGACTCTTCCCTTTACTTTTTCCTCCCCCTCTTCCCTTCTCTCCCGCGCCCGCCGATCGTCTCTCCCCTGCCTGCCGCCGCCACTTTTCCTTCCTCGCCGGATGTCCTCCAGAACCACTTCCTGCTCGCGCTCTCCTTAGAGCCACCTCCTTCCTGACACACAAAACGATTAATGTTCTATCCCTATGACATGTCGCTAAATGGTCGGCTGGAACCCTATTTTTAACAGTGCGTGGGTGCGCGCTATGCTAACTCGCGAACAGCAGGAATTCTGCCCCCTTTGCCTCGCGCTTCTCCCGCTACTGGCCCCTCGCGTCCCACCGCCATGGCGCCACTGGCCCGTGCACGGCCCGTGCTAGCCTGGCTGGGCCCACGTGATTAGGATGGAAGCACCGCGGTAATCCCGTCTGATGGACGCAAAAATATTATCACACCCAGTGTGTGGGTATAGGAGCCTCTGTGTAAGTGTGTGTACATGTCTGCACATGAGTGTGTGTGTGTGTCTATGCATAGGCGTATGTGTGCATGCATGAGCGTTGTTGTGTGAGTGTGCGAGAGAGCGCCCATCTATAATACACAGCAAGACAGGTCTCTCTGTGACTTCCACGCGGGGAGGCTCTGGTTATTGCATGCCGAAGGATGTGACACGGGGGTTCAAACGGCCTCAAATATGAATGAGGCATGCATCCCAGCTCCGTTGCTGTGCCACCCGCGGCCCCGCTGCCACCTCAACCAACCCTCTCCGTTCGGATCGTCCGCCAACAACAACAACAAGTCCCCCGTATCTCGTCTCCTCCGCGTTAATAGCCCGTGTCTTTGGCCGGTCGGCTGCGGGCCGGGGCCGGGGCCGGGCTCCTCCTGGTCCAGCGCAGCCCCGCCGCGCGACGACGCGCTACGCTCCTCACACGCGAGCTTGTAATGTTTCTTCCGCTCCATTGACTTTATTGTTCAATGTGGCGGTGGCAGCATTGTGAGCGGCCGGCGCGGCGCGGCGGCGCGGCACAGTGAGTCGGTGTGGCGATGAGGCCCCCCACCTCCTCCCCTACCCTCCCCGTTTAATTATTTCGCGGAGTACGGCGGCGGCCCCGCGCCTCCGCCCCGCCCTGCATGGCATGGACGCCTGCTGCTTCCACCACAGACAGCCCCGCGCGGCATGCTTCGCGTATCACGATTTTCGCTCTCCTCGACATTTTAATTTGTTTTTAACATGTTTGCCTTACACTCCGTACACGTAATTTTTTTCCCCATTTTTTCCCCCTTGCGGCGGCATTCTCTCCCTAATTTTTGAAAAAGCAGAAAGTACGTGGCCCATTGTTGAGCTGTGCATTTTTGTATCAGTGCAAGGGGCGCTGTTTTCCACCCCCGCGGCTGCCTCTGCGCGCCCCGCGAGCCCTCGCCCACAACCCGCGCGAGCGGAAGCAGAAGCGGGGTGTAATGCCGCGCGTGTGCACGCGGCCATCTGAGCGCCAGAGCTTGTTCCGTGTTTACTTCAAGGAAAATTTTAAAATTCCGTTTCTCTTCCCGTGTTATTTTGTAATTTTCTAAATTATATACTTGATATAAATTGAAATTAAAACATCACGTTAAAGGCCTTGAGGGGAGGTGGACGGGAAGCTGAGGTGTGAGACGTGTCCGCGTTGGATCTGACGCGGTCACGATCGATTATCCACCCACATTACGTGACTCAGTGAATGAAAAAGCGCGTATGAAAATGGAACGAGCAGCAGGCCAAGGCAGATTCACTTCCAGCTCAGCTTTACACGGTTTTAACGAGCGTCTACACGCCAAAAAACAATGCGCGTCTGAGCCAAAACAAATGAGCAGGTTTTCTGTTTTTTAGCTGTATAGACGCAGCTAATTTTTAAGCTATGGTGCTTATTTTCTATAGGCACCCTGATATTTATTTTTCCGCTGTTTTAAGCGCTTAGCCTTAGTGATAATTTTCCGCATCAAATTTCAGCTGCACGTTGTTTTTTTGTTTGGCGTGTACGCTGTTTGAATAATGCTGAACGCTCTGAAGCTTCAATAAACTAGTATTGCATTACTGACCTTGGCTCAGTGTTCCGCGCTCGTTGCGAGTGACCCGCTAGGCCGGCAGGTCGTCGCCGCCGAGGCCGAAGCCCTGGTCCTGGCCGGTGGCCGTTATCGCAGCCCCGCCCCGCCCCGCCCCAGACACACGTGCGCCCGGTAGCTCACGGTGCGGGAACACTCGAACACTGCGGGCGCGGTGGGTTGGGGCGGGGCGGGGCGGGGCGGGGCGGGGCGGGGCGGCGTGGACCTGACTAATAGAGAGCACGTGATCGCAGTGATGGCGCAAGTTTAACGCGCGTGGCCGGTGCCTCAGGCCTCTTCCCCCACTCCTCTCCGCGGCAGTAATGGACTGGACCACTGGAGAACGAGTGTTTTTACAATTCACCCAGGCAGAGCTTCCTCTGTCGTTTACGCTATCGTCCAGTTCAGTTCCGGAGAGCAGCAGGGGGCGGGGCTCGGCGCAAAGGCGCGGGGGTGGGGGGCGCGCGAAGGCGCTTTTCCTGCGCGGGCCTTGCCGCTCGGCTGAAATAAATTTCTGTGAAAACGACTTTCAAGGGTCGCAGGAATAACATTTCACTTCAATTAAACGTTGATTCAGATAAGAGGCGAGCGACTTCTTTGCGAAGATAATAAAATATATCTTAGGATGAAGTGAATGCGGGGGTTGGGAGAAAAATTGCTTTCCTGCTGTCCCGGTCCCAGACCGGCCCCTTTTCCCCAGCGAAACACCTGGGCGTAATGAAGCCCACGCTCTATCTGATCGTCGTTTTCTGTTTTTCGGGTACCGTGCGCCCTCTCATCCCCGTAGAGACTCGTTTCAGTGACTCTGCGCCGCGCTAGTTGTGTGTGACGTCATTGAGACTTTACTGCCGTCATATAAACGCTCATCTGCCCGTCCCCCTGTCACTCATGGCATTGTTTTGTGGAGCGAGGTCGCTTTGGTCCATGACGGATACACTGGAGTTAACTTTTTATGCCCCCCTCCTCTCCCTCACTCTTTCCCCTGGCCCATGCCCTTCCCGCTTCCCTTTATCGCAGGCATTATGTCCCTTCCTGATGAGACTGCGAATTTGTCGTCACGGACGCAACTGCCCCACAACCCTCCTCCCCCCTCCACCCCACCCCCTCCCGCTCCTGGCGCAGGTTTCGCGTAAAACCAGAAAACCACGTATACCGCGTCGCAACTCGCGGCCTCGTTGTAGATTTTTTCTTCTTCTTTACAGTCCCGTTTTATGCGCGTGACGACCTGCGCTTGCCTGCGCTGCGCGCTGGTTTGCGCCGCGTTCGGCACACGCGCCTGGTGTCGCGAGCAGCGCCCTCTCGCGGCCTGTCGACGAGGTCCGCGTCAGACCCGCGCCCAGACCAAGGCCCAGACTCGGACCGGACCGACCGGGCGTTGCGAGGAGGCGGTTCCGGTCCGGCTGGAGGTCCTATAGTGCCGTCCCGTCCTCAGTCCGCTCGACAAAACTTTCCGCAAAATGGTATGCCGTCAGCTATCGGCCAGAACCACCCCGGCGCAGCGCGGTGCGGCTGGTGCGGCTCAGCCCCGGCGCCGCCCGCGCGCATCCCCGGCCCCGGCGCGCGGCTCTTTGAGATAAAGTTGCGGGTCTGGTCCGTATCCCAATCCCCCCGTCCCGTCCGTCCCCGTCCCGTCCGGCCGGCCGGCGGGAGGCGCTGCACTTGGGCCCTTTGTGCCAGCCTGGCCGCCTGACCGCCTTTGTGGTCGCCACAATGAAGCACTTATGATAATTGCCTCTTGAAGTGGATCATTCGCCTCACCTCATCGAGCGGCTCGTTATTGCGTATCGACAGACTGGAAGGGAATAAGTGAAGGGTATGGAATGAGAGGGGAGGTGAGGTGCGACGGCTGCGCGCCAAAGGTCAGAGTAACTCTTCTTTCTCTCGCTCTGTCTCTCTTCCTCCCTATCCCTTCGTCCTTCTTCTCCCTCTCCCTTCACTCTCCCTCTTTATATATTTTATTTCTCTTTCTTCGACGGCACGAAATAAAAAAAAAAGAAAAAAAACTTCCAGTAGAAATATCCCGAGGCAAGAGCGCCTGGCTTTGCCGTCCGGTCAATGATTCCGCATTCATCGCTTTGCTGTTGGCTCTAGCGCCTCTGGCGCTCTGACCTCGCTCGTGTGAGAGCGAAGGCGGGGGCGGGGCAGCGGCCGAGCGTGCTGCATCGCAGTGCGACTGTCGAGAGGAACTGTGGGGGAAACTATGCTGCTGGTTTTATTCGTAACTCAGAGCATCATCTCATTGTTTCATTTTTTTTGTCCGACAGCTTTGTAAAGCGGAAAAGGTTGTGGAAGTTTCATTTGCTTTATGGTGTTCGCTTTATAACGTTAATCCAAAACCTATTTTAGAGCTCCTCTATCATCGCTTCGAAAGTCTTAAATGTTGTATCATAGCGGAAACTTTGTGACTTAAATACTTTACAACATGATACGATGGTCCTCCTCTTATTTTTGCAGGTACGGACCTGTGGGGTCCTCGCTCCGAATCTACCGGACGGTGGGTGGATCCGCCAGGAGGACGGCGCGGCGCACAGGTTCGAAACACAACGCCGCCCCACGCCATGGCGCGCCACCACGCCCGCCTAAGATGTCTTATTCAGCCATCTCAACTCAGAAGAGATTATACCCCATCAAGAGGCGCATGCATAAATGATCAGACCCGTTCGTCACAAACTCCTCGGAAAGATAATAATTTCGGCTGATATTGTGTCGGGCCGGCGCGGTGGCGGCCGCCGGTCGCTCTGCAGCGAGGCGCTTCCGCCCGCGTGGAAGTGAATACAGAATTGTGTCAGCAGACCGCCGCGCCGCGCGCGCCGTAGGCAGCCATAGGCCAGCGCCGCGAGGAGAGGAAATACATAAAATGCGCACCGCGCCGAGTGAGTCCAGCGGGACCCTGCCTGCCTGAGGGGCGGCCGAGACGCCGGCGTAGCGCGGCGGCGCGTAGCGTTCAGGTGGAACCAGCCTCGGAGTAGGAGCAGGGCCTCCGGGGCGTCGCGCCGTGTCGCGCCGTGACGTATAGGCGGCGGGGCAAGGAGGTGGCCCCCGGGAGAGAGAGGGAGAGCGAGAGAGAGAGAGAGAGGACACAGGAGAGGGAGAGAGCCGCCGCTGCCTTGCCGCTGCCTCGCTGCTCCCCCGACGTGATTTAGGGCGGCCCGGTCCGCTTCGCCTTGCCTCGCCTCGCCTCGCGTCGGCCCGCTTTACATTTGCGTGCGGAGGACGCGCGGGTCCCGGGCGGCGCGGGGCAGCCAAGGTTATAGCAGTAATAGAGAGCCGCTTGCACCCGCTGCGCCTGCTGCGCTGCACTGCACTTGCCTGCATGTGTGGGCGGCGCGGCGGCTGCATGGCGGGGTGCGTCCCTTATTACGCCCTTGCTACGCGGTCTCCCGCCGAGGCGCGCACAGCCTTCAGTACCACAACCCTCAGCCTCAGCACGAACCTCTTACGACTGATTGGTATGAAAAGGATACACCATGGTGGACCTCCGGGCCGGGGCGCGCCGCTGCCGACGGGGAGGTGTGGAGTGGAACTCGTCATCGTAGTTACTCCGGAGCCCGTTGTCGAGGTGGGGGGCAAACTTTCCCCTAGTAAACATATATATTCTGTATCATTTTTCACGATAGGAGCTCTCTGCAGCAGAGATGTGTCCTCGCGTCTCGTACGGCAGCTTGTTGCTCGGCCTGCGCCCCGTCTCTACGGTATAACCCCTCTCTCTTTCTGTCTCTCTTTCTCTCTCTCTCTCTGTTTCTCTCTCTCTCTTCCCTCCCCCCTCTCTCTCTCACTCTCTCTCCCTTCCCTCCCCCCTCTCTCTCCCCCTCTCCTTGACTTCGCCGAGGGGGCCCCGTCAGGCCCCCTGGGTCTTGCTATACTGCCCCGGGCCGGACACCTCTCTGTCCAATCCACTAGACGCAACGTCGGGGCGGGACGGGGCGACCTGCTGTCTCCGGACCCTCGTCCCTATATCTCCCCTCCCCCGCGCTCTGTCCATGCGATCCCCCAGTCTGCAACCATTTCTCCACCGCATGGCCCAGATGTGTCCCCATGATTTACAACGCAACAGCCAGCCGCCCTGCCTCCTTAAAGCGCGTTGGCGTTACGCTCAGCCCTACCCCCCCTCCCCCCGGTCCCTTCACCCTCGACCGTGACCTTAACAGTGAGGCCTCACGAAGTTGTAACGGCACGGCGCAGCCGCAGCGAAAAAGCAGACTGAACGCTGTCCGGCCGGCCCGGCCGGCCGCCCAGTCAGAGAATGCCCCTCTAGTCTCGCGTCTATCTCGCGCCATCTCTCTCTCTCGCTTTCTCGCTCGCTTTCTCGCTCGCTCGCTCTCCTGTGAATGACACTGTGTGCCGTACGGTGCGTTTCACACCTGGACGCTAACGCGGCGCACCGGAGAGCTTCTCACGCTCGGCCGCGCACGTCGCCGCGAGGCGCCAGCCCGCAGGCCGCGCCGTGGACGACTGGCGTGCTGGCGAGTGCGTCAGAAAAAAAAGTTAAATAAAACATAAAATAGCAACACTAACGTTGGTCTCCTTTGCCAATCGTCGCGCGGGTGGCACGTCGTATCAGAGTGACCAGCCGCAGCCTTCCCCTCCGTCCCGCCCTATACTCCGCGCTTCGCCACGAGCCGCTGCGTGCTACGCCTACTTTTTAATCTCCATAATGGGTCCTGGGCCACGTCGTAAAGTTGTTGTGCGCCGGGCCGGGCCGGGCAGGCCGCCCACCAGACAGGATTTTATGCTTCCGATCGTTGAAAAAAAAAAAGTCAATTTCCGTGTCCTCATCCGCCATACGTGCGCGCGCACGCGCCCCGGCCTGTTGCACGCAAATTTTTCGTCGAGTAATGCGCGGCGCGGCGTGGCGCGGGCGATAGCGTCGCGGCTCATTGCCAGCCCGGCTCCCGCCCGGCCCGGCGCGCCGATGACCGCTGCCCCAGCGAGGCGCCGCACTGCTCTTCATGGTGGAGCCATGCCTTCATGCAGAGAGCTCATGGCGGCCCCTTTGTCCAATAAATCAATCAGGAGTACATCTGCGTGGAGGCAATAGGGCGGTCCGCGGAGAGAGTCATTGGACCCGTACTCTCTTAACCCCCCGCCCCCTCCCTGTCCCCGCCGTGATGCTCCCCACCGCTCTGAAAAAAAACTGTCCCATCCCAACTGCGGGTTCGCCCCTCGTCCTGAAGTCCTGAAGGTTGGTCAGGAAGTGGAACGGAAGAGGGCGGGGTTTAGAGAAAACCTGGGTGGTGGAGTCATCACCTGGATAATTGATTGTCGCACTCGCGCCCTCGGTTCGCCCTCCCTGGGAGGGCTAAACAAACTGGCTGGCGGGGCGGTTTCGGAGGGCAGCGCAGGGGCAGGGCAGGGGCAAGGGGAGAGGCAAAGGCTGCTTCAGGACGGACAGGATGTAGACCCCAGCCTGCAGGGCCGGGCCGGGCGACAAAGGACGCCAGTCACTGGGGGAGCGGCCCGGCAAAGAATAAGGTGTGGGACCCATGAAAGGGGCACTAATGCATCTGCGGGCGGGGCCTGGGCGCGGCGGGCCCGGGGGGCGGGGCGCTGCGGGGCGGGCTAGGGCCCGGGGCCGGGTCGGCCGGGTGCGAAGGGCTTTTCTGTTGTGACGTCTGCTATCTCGCCACTCATTAAGGCGTTACCCGCGCACAGAACTTTTGCGCCCTGCGCTCCCATACCCCTTCCCGGTCCACGTCCATATGTTGCAGCTTCTTATGCCCATGACTTGTCACATCTATCGGCCCCCATTTGAAGAATTGGTCGTTTGTGATTGACATCGTGACCGGGCCCTCATGTTGTCCGCAAGATAAAATTGGGAGCCGCGGTGCGTGTATCGATATGGGCAAAGGGGCGCCGGGCAGCGTGGCAACGTGGCGTCATTTGGAGAGGGGGCCGGGGAGAGGGGGGTGGGGGTCATATCTGTGCGGCAACAAGAAATGAGAGCGATACATCTCTATGTGAGGAGAAGAAATGCGAGCTGCACTTGTCGGCTGATTATTTATAGACTCGGCAATTTCTCAAACTGGTCATCGTTCGGTCGAGCGCAGAGTGACCGTCAGTACCCTATTCGTTTTACGCTCAGTGGCCGCCTGTTGCGGTGCGGCGGGGCTGAGAACACGCGGAGAGAGGGGAGCGGGTGATCTTTGATGAGTTTGGGAGTATGGGGAGATAGAGAAACAGGAGGTACGTAAGTAATTACGTACGACTGTTAGTGCATCATATTGTTATAAATCGGGAAGTCAAGTCTAAGAGCACGTCTTTATTGGACCGCAGTCAGGGGAAGAGTGAGCCCGGTCAACAAGAATGCCGCGTAGCAACCGCTAGGCGGAGGGCGCGCATGCGCGGGGGGCCGCGATGCCGACAAAGGGGCCAAACGTATAACACACACTTTATAACACTATCCCTCCTCTTTTGAAAAGAGCTGAAACGCGAAAACAATAATACGGGAGTAATACGCGACATACAAACGGAACCGAAAACAAGAAAAGGAGGAGGGTGGAAACGCGACATGTAAACGGAGATAAACTTAAAACTAACAAGTCACACTGATCCTGGGCACGGCAGGCGAAAGTCTGTCTGCATGGACCACACGAGGTTTTGACAACGGCTTGTCCTCTTGCCGGATACGGAAAGTCACTTCATTTAGCTTGCTCAAGATAATAAATGGTCCTTCCCACCATGAGCACAGCTTGGAGGTTCGGCCGATCTTGCGTCGAGGGTTGTAAAACCAGACCAGGTCGCCCTCGCGGAGATCAGGCCGACGGGCCCGCAGGTCGTAGCGCTCCTTCATGCGCCAGGACGCGACGTCAGCCCTCTCCCGCACCGTGTGGTGCAGGTCCCGGAGCCGGTTGTAGAGCCAGGCGGGGTACTCGGCCCGGGGCAGGAGCAGGTTTATTTAAGAAAAGCAGGACCTTACAATGACCCTCTTGGATTTCGCTCATATTTTGGTGGTTGGTAGTCCACCTAGGTGGGAGCTTAAAGCCAAAATATTAGACCCCAAAAAAATTTACTCTGGGAGATATTGGAACTTTAAGTTTTTTTGGTCAAATTTGCAGTCAATTTGGGTATTTTGAATAAACTTGCGACTAAGTGACCGAATGGGTCGCCACTTCAGTCCTAGACTCAAAATTGAACGAGGAACACGGGGGACGACTCGGATTTGACCTACGACAACGTTTTGATGGAGAATTTTCACTTTTTCTAGAAAAATTACCAAAAAAGTCCCAAATCTTGGGATTTTTCAGTTTTCATCCTGTGATCTGCACGTCATGTTACTTTTCCGACGTAAAAAAGTCCGCTGAATCCAAAAATAACAATCCCAGATTTTTGCGACCAACCGTTTCGGAGATATGCCACCTCAAAGTTAGCCAATTTGTTTTTCGGTGTAAAAATACTGAGATTTTGCCCTCCTGCTCATTCCCAAGAACGATCCCAGCAACTCCGGTCTTGTGCACGGGTCGGTGGCCTCTAGCGCCTGCTAGGTAGGCCAAAGAGCCGTGCCGCACTACATACGTGTTGGGCTGTTGGCCTACCCTGCCCCTGCCACGCTGCCAACAGCTTCCCTCTCGCCCTCCCTCCCTCCCCCCCCCCTCCCCTCCTCGTCTCGCCGGTGTCGCCGGTGTCGCCGTCGCCTCGCCTCGCCTCGCCTCGCCTCGCCTCGCCTCGCCTCGCTCGCTCTCTCTCACCCTTATCCACCTTAGCCCACAGATCCTACAGCCAAAACAATTGTTGAGTACGGTGTTGACGGTGGGCACGGTGGAGGGAGAAAAGGTGGCGGCACTACGGGCCCGGCCGTGGTTCCAGAATCTCGACAGGTTGGGGGATTAACGACTTAGTCGGGGCGATCTAACGTGCCGGTCCGGAGTAGCTGCGGTCGGGGCGGCCCCACAGTAGAGATGGGCGATATTGTATCGATATATCGAATATCGATATAGTTAAGCTCGATAGATCGATATTTGGTATCGATATCTTGCCCTTCCTTAAGAAAAGGATAGGCAAATATCGACGATATATCGCATATCGGCTATGTGCTGTATCGATACACCCGATATATCGATACTGTTGCGTTCGATACCCATCTCTACCCCACAGGCAGGTAGGCAGCCCCGACTTAGCTTCCGCCGGACCGACCGTAGGCACGGCGGGAGTGTGCGAGAGAGAAAAGGTCACTGTGCGAGAGAGACAGGTATCTTTTGGTGCGGCATGGCACGGCACGGCACGGGCAGGCCGCGCGCTGCCGCTGCCGGAAGGGACGAGCGGGGAATTCTGAAGTTTTGAACTCATGTACTCATCTGCTTCAGCACACACAAATAAGTGCACGCGGCAGTTCAAATAGTGTGTTATGATGGCTGTGGTTACCCCCTTTGATGTTCGGTGCATCCGATAAGGTCCACGGTGTCGTCTTGTGCCCCAAGCAGATCATCCCGGATGGCTAATAGAAATGTCGCGTGCAGACAACTTTTCGCAGCCACTCGAAGAACGCTCTCCTCCAGCTGTTTGGAACGTTACCGGAAACTGAAAATTTTAGTCTAAAATGATTTTTCTTGTTCTTCAGAATTCCCCGCCCGTCCCACCGGCAGCGCGCGGCCTAGAGAGCCACGCGGCACGGCTCTTTGGCCTACCTAGCAGGCGCTAGAGGCCACCGACCCGTGCACAAGACCGGAGTTGCTGGGATCGTTCTTGGGAATGAGCAGGAGGGCAAAATCTCAGTATTTTTACACCGAAAAACAAATTGGCTAACTTTGAGGTGGCATATCTCCGAAACGGTTGGTCGCAAAAATCTGGGATTGTTATTTTTGGATTCAGCGGACTTTTTTACGTCGGAAAAGTAACATGACGTGCAGATCACAGGATGAAAACTGAAAAATCCCAAGATTTGGGACTTTTTTGGTAATTTTTCTAGAAAAAGTGAAAATTCTCCATCAAAACGTTGTCGTAGGTCAAATCCGAGTCGTCCCCCGTGTTCCTCGTTCAATTTTGAGTCTAGGACTGAAGTGGCGACCCATTCGGTCACTTAGTCGCAAGTTTATTCAAAATACCCAAATTGACTGCAAATTTGACCAAAAAAACTTAAAGTTCCAATATCTCCCAGAGTAAATTTTTTTGGGGTCTAATATTTTGGCTTTAAGCTCCCACCTAGGTGGACTACCAACCACCAAAATATGAGCGAAATCCAAGAGGGTCATTGTAAGGTCCTGCTTTTCTTAAATAAACCTGCTCCAGGAGAGGAGCCTGCTGGCCCGGCACGGGCCCGCGCGCCATGGTGGCGGGGACGTTGATGTCCCGGCCGAACATCATCATGGCGGGCGAGACGCCCGTAGTGGTGTGCGGCGCCACGCGCAGGCTCAGCATCACGAGCGGCACCTGCAAGTCCCAAGTTGCATGTTGGTCCTGCGCCAGGATGCTGACCTGCTGGACCACGGAGCGGATGAGACGCTCCACCGCGCCGTCGGACTGGGGGTGCAGCGGTGTCGCTCTGGTCTTCCTGACGCCCATGATGTCCATGACAGCCTTGAACACCGTGGCCTCGAAGGTGCTGCCCTGGTCTGAGTGCAGCTCGGCCGGCGACCCGAAGCGGCTAAACACGTTGTCGACCAGGGCTCTGGCCACCACCTCAGCATGGTTGCTAGGGACGGGGATCGCCTCGGGCCACTTCGTGAAGTAGTCGATGACTACCACGAGGAAACGGCTGCCGCGCGAGGTCCTGGGGAAGGGACCGGCCAGGTCCACGCCAACGCGTTCCCAGGGGACCCCGACGTTGTGCAGCCGTAGGGGCGCGCGGGGGTGCACGTTCGGGCCCTTCTTCCTCCTGCACAAACGACAGGAGAGAACGTACAGTTGTACTTCCTGGCACAAGCCAACCCAGAAGTATTTGGCCCGAATCTTGGAGATAGTCTTGTTGCAGCCGAGGTGTCCACCGGAGCCAGGCTGGTCGTGAAACTGCTGCAAGATGTCCGGGACAAAGACCCGCGGGAGGACGACCTGCATGGTCACCCGGCGGCCGTAATTGTCCTCGAAACGGCGGTAGAGGACGCCGTCGACCAGCCGAAGGGCGGCCCACTGTAGGAACAGGCCCTTCGTCTTGCTGCTGCAGCTGGAGAGCGCGGCTGCGGACGGCGGCGTGCCGCGGTCCATGGCCCGCCAGATCGGCGCGATGTCCGGGTCGTCCTGCTGCGCCCGGCGCAGGTCGCGCAGCGAGGGCACGGCGGCGTCCTCCATGCGGACACGGCCGACCGGGGCGGCGGCCTGCTCCTCCTTGCGAGAGCAGTGGCGACAGCCAGGGTCGCACGGACGGCGGGACAGCGCGTCGGCGTTGCCGTGGAGCTTCCCGGGCCTGTGAATAATTTGAAAATCATAGGCCTCGAGGCGCTCGATCCAGCGCGCAAGCTGCCCTTCCACCGTGTCGCGCAGGGTGCGCAGCCACTTGAGGGCCGCGTGGTCGGTGCGCACGACAAACGGCGCGCCGGTCAAGTAGTGGTGGAAGTGTCCCAGGGCCCGGACGATGGCGAACAGCTCCTTTCTGGTGACGCAGTAGTTCCGCTTCGCCTTGTCCAGCGTCTCACTGAAGTACGCGATGACGCGTTCCTCACCGCGCTGCTCCTGGGAAAGTACGGCGCCGACTGAAAAATTAGACGCATCACAGTCTAATATGAAAGGGCCGCCGTCGGGCTGAGGATAGGACAGCACTGGAGGTGAGGTCAGTGCTCCCCGGAGGGCGTCGAAGGCGGCCTGCGCCTCCGCGGTCCATTCGAAGGGGCGGTCCTTCTCTCTCAGCCTGTGAAGGGGCAGGGCAATGCGGGCGTAGTCCTTGACAAAACTACTGTAGTACTGCGTCAGCCCCAGGAAACTGGCCACCTGGGACTTGTCCTTTGGCACAGGCCAGTTCCGGACCTTGTCACACTTCGCCGGATCCGTTGCCACACCAGACTCGGAAATGATGTGGCCAAGGTAGGCCAGTTGGCGGGCAAAGATGCTGCACTTCTTCGGGCTGAGCAGGAACTTGGCCTCACGGATCCGCTGGAAGACGCGCCGAAGTCTCCCAAGCGCCTCGCTGAAGGTGCTGCCGGGAACGACGATGTCGTCCAGGTAGACACGGGCGATGTCGTGCGGAACAATGCGGTCCATGAGTCGCTGGAAAGTAGCGGGGGCGTTACACAAGCCGAACGGCATCCTGATGAACTCATAGAGGCCGTGTCCTGGAACACAAAACGCGGTCTTCTCCACGGCAGACGCGGCGAGGGGAATGTTCCAGTAGCCGCACTTGAGGTCCAGGGACGAAAACCAGGATGCTCCGCGCAGTGAGTCCAGGATGTCGTCGATGCGGGGCAGGGGATACGCGTCTTTGCGCGTCACCGAGTTGAGCCGTCGATAATCAATGGCGAATCGTGCCGTACCGTCTTTCTTACCGACCAGAACGACGGGCGACGCCCAGGGTGACTGAGAGGGGCGGATCACCTTCTGCTCCAGCATCTCGCCGATGCACTTGTCGGCCGTGGACTGCTTCTGGAAGTCCAGCCGTCGCGGCGGCTGCTTGATGGGGGCCGTGGTGCCGGTGTCGATGTCGTGCTCGACCATCGTACAGTGACCGATCTCCCCGCCACAGGAAAAGATGTCCTGGTACTCAAACAGAAGTTCTCTTACTTGCTGGAGTTGGGCGGGGGTGAGGTCCTGGCTGCAGCGAGCTAACAGGTCGGCGAGGGGGGACGGCAGGGACGTGGACGAGGCGGCAGGCTGGGCGATGTTCACCGGCGGCGTCTCGAGCATGGTGAGGTGGGCGATGCACGTGGACGGCGTCAGCGTCACGGCGCGGCGGCCAGTGTTGTGCACCATGACACACAGGCCGCGGCCGTCCTGGTCAGCGAGAAGCTCGGAGGACACAAGAATACCTTCGGTGCGCATGCGCGCCGGGCGTAGCTCCGCTTGAACCGCACGAGTCCACGTGACCCGTTCTGCCCAGGGCTCAGGCGGAATGGTACATCGCCCGCGCCCCTCCCGGCACGAATGGGTGGCCAGCCCATTCGTACCGGGGAGTGTGAGATCTAACCAATTTGGACCGATCACCACACTCCGACCACCTAACACTTCTGCCGCGTCATCCGCATCCTCCGCAACATCCGCCGCACATGCAGCTCCCCACACGCCGCACCCCTTGGCGTGCACCGCGACAGGCCGGCTGGTCCCGGGCAGGATGACGGTGCGGGCCAAGGTCTCGACGCGCATGGACAGCTCCGTCTCGTGCGGCGGCGTGGTGACGCGTGTCATGGGGACGCGCACGCCTCCGTTGCGCAGCACCATGGTGTCGGTGGCGATCTCGATGTTCTCCACGTACGCCGCGATGAAGTCTCCACCAAGGAGGCAGTCGTCGTGGATCTCGCCCTCGTAGACCTGCATCGCGATGGTGGTGTTGTGCAGGGAGAGCTGGACTCGCCTCGGGCCGTACAGGCCGGACAGAGGGGCGGCGCTGCTGGCGTTGCGCATGCGCAGTGCGGGGGAGGCAGGCGGCGGGTCGGGCAGGAGGCCGCGTCTGAGGACAGTGAGGGTCGCCCCCTGGTCCACCAGGAAACGACACGGCTTACCGGACATTAAGCCGTCGACATGCCAGGAGACGCGGGGAAGCAGCGGCGGCCCGGGGTGTTGCACTGGAGGAGGGCGGCGCGGAGCGCTCGCCCGAGCACGGCGGACTGTAGCCGACAACGTGGCCGTCGTCGCGGCTACTGGCCGTTTCCCGAAGAGCCGCTGCTGTGGTGGTGGCGCTCGTCGCGTCGGTCATCACGGCCGCGCCCACGGCGGTCGACGCGCACGCGCTGCCCGCGGTCCGCGGCGCGCTTCCTGCACTCGCCCTGGAAGTGGCCGGGGCGGCCGCAGTAGTAGCAGCGGCCCGCCATCTTACCGTCACGGCGACCAGAGCGGGAGCGGGAGCGGCGGCCAGCAGATCTGCGCCTGGAGCGGGAGCGGGAGTGGGAGCGGGAGCGGGAGCGGCGGCGGCCGCGAGGCTGCTGTTGCAGCGTCCCGATGAGGCGGTCCACGACGGCGGCCAGGACGCCCTCGGAGGAGCCGCCCTGCTGGCGAGCGCTCACTCGGCGCGCGTCGGCGTCGTCGGCTGAGGCCGAGGAGCTGCGCGAGCGGGCGGCGGCGCCGGCGGCCGCTGAGGTCCGGGCC
The DNA here is from genome assembly GCA_029379305.1 of Frankliniella fusca. Classification (NCBI taxonomy): domain Eukaryota; kingdom Metazoa; phylum Arthropoda; class Insecta; order Thysanoptera; family Thripidae; genus Frankliniella; species Frankliniella fusca. Next base: position 147,762 of record JAHWGI010000295.1, read on the forward strand.
ACCTGCGCGACGCGGCTTCGCTTGGCGGCCGGCTCCAGGAGGTCAACGCTCTCGATGTGGAGCGCCGCCGCGAGCGCCTCGTTGAGGGTGGTGGTTTGGCGCAGGCGCGTGGCCCGTCGCAGCTCAGCGTCGGCGATGCCCGTCAGGAAGGCCTCGCTCGCCGTCGTCTGGATGGCGTCCTCCGGCCACGTCGGGTGCGCCAGGCGCGCGAGCCGGGTCACGTCCGTGGCGAAGTCGCGGAGGGACTCACCGGGCTTCTGCGTCCGCCGCTTGAGCTCGGCGTTGGCAACGGAGGCGACCTGAGCCGCGCCGTAGTGCTCCTTCAGGCAGCTGCGCAGGCGGTCGAAGTTCTCATACTCCGAGGACGGGAGCGCCTGCACGATGTCGGCAGCCGGCCCGTGGAGAGACGCGAGCAGACGGCGGCCGCACTCCTCGAGGTTCCAGCCGTTCTTCCGAGCAGCGCTGAGGAACTGCACCTCGAACACACTCCAAGCGCGCGACCCGTCAAAAGTTGGTGGTTTTACCGGAGCACGGGAGTCCAAGGCATTGGCGTGGAGGTGCAGCTCGGAGATCCTCTCGACGAGCTGGCCCTGGCGCTCCATGAAGTCCGCCTGGCGCTCCTGGGCAGCAGCGGTCACGGCGGCCCACTGCGCCAGGATCCGCTCGAGGGCCGGCGGCGGAGGTGAAGCAGAAGGTCCGCGCGACCTCTCCCTCTCTCTCTCTCTCTCCCTCCTCGGCATGATGAAGCAGGAAGGGGTCCGATTTCAACACTTCTGACACCAAATGTTATAAATCGGGAAGTCAAGTCTAAGAGCACGTCTTTATTGGACCGCAGTCAGGGGAAGAGTGAGCCCGGTCAACAAGAATGCCGCGTAGCAACCGCTAGGCGGAGGGCGCGCATGCGCGGGGGGCCGCGATGCCGACAAAGGGGCCAAACGTATAACACACACTTTATAACAATATGGAATGCAAACAGTATCGACAGTTGGGTTTGAATGTTATCAGGAAAATTACATCTGAATACCGTGGTTGGCGGGGAACCATGGTTTACCAATATGTCAGCTGTGATTCAGAATGAACCTATTCGTAAAGTGTTGCTAAACAAGCATAAGCGTTTAGTCTCTAGGGCATCTAAAGGACTGAATGGACAAAAGTTAGTTTCTCGTACCTACAGATTTGAAAATTTTAAGCAAACCTGCAGCCTGTAAGCTATGACGGCAGTGACAGCAGGAAGCCAATTTATCGTCATTAAATATTCAGTTAAACGGCAATGTCTTCGTAAATTATTTTCAGATATATCTTCCGCGGGCATTTTTTTCTCTGCTGGCGCACTATCAGGGGATTTGACTAGCACCGTTTCCGTTGTCCAAAGTGAGAAATATGAGGCATTCTACAAGTGTCTTCCAAATTTCCTTTGGGAGCATATCCTTTTTTTTTCTTAGACCGTGTGCAACTGCTATGATTTTATTGCTGACTTTTCCCATTCTTATATATATGAGATGTAGTCAAGCGAAGTTTATTTTCAGATTCAAGGTCGCACGGGTACATTCCTCAAAAATTACCAGTGGACGTCCTGACGGAATCTTCTCAAGAAATTCATGACTTTCATAAAACTACGACGAATTGTGAACTTGTTTTAGGGTGAGAAGGGAGAGGTAGAGGGAGGGAGGGAGGGAGGGAGGGAGGGAGGGAGGGAGGGAGGGAGAGAGAGAGAGAGGGAGAGAGAGAGAGAGAGAGAGAGAGAGAGAGAGAGAGAGAGAGAGAGAGAGAGACGGATAGAGATAGGGTGAATGGGGTAAAGGTCTTTTGTTTCCGGTTTTGTGTCGCGAGTGGAGGCTGGCGGATGGGGGTGATCATTGATGTTGAGTCCTTGCCACAGATGGGACCCCCCCTGCCCGGCCGGGCTGGCCGGTCCGACGCGGCGTCGGTGTTGAGCCGAGTTCAGCAGCCGCACCGAGCTGAGCCGAAGCCATGCCGAATGGGTCAGAGTCGAGCCGGGCCGGGCCGGGCCGGGCCGGGGGGAGGGAAGGACCGGGCCGGTCGGAGCGGACGCACCGCGCTGTGCTCGCCGCGCCGCCGCCGCCTCGCCTGGCAGCCTGGCCCGCCCGCCTCCCCGCCTGCTCTCTCTGCTCACAGTCGCCGCGACCCTCGGCGAGTGAACACGGCTCGTCACGGCGCTGCGTAGCGTACCGTGCCGCGTGCGCGCGCATCTCAGCGAGCGTCGCCTCGTCACGAGTGTGCCGTTGTGTGTGCGCGCGTGTGTGTGTGATAGTGTGTGTGTGCGTATCGCGTCCAGGACGTGCTGCAGCTCCCTGAGAGGATTTTAACGGATACTCTCCCGTCGCCCTTCATCAATCAGGTACCGATAGGCGCGCTGCGCTGCGTCGCGTCGCGTCGGCTCAGATATAAATCGCCTGTCGTGTAAACTGCCGGTTAAGGAGGAGCGGCGGGCCCGGGCCCGGAAGGCCCTAGTCGGGAGCGCCCACGCGTTGCACTGTACTGTACTCTGCTCTGAGTAGCACGTTGTACACCAGAGCATGCTCCGTGGAGCAGTACCGAAAAAAAAAAAAGATTCGCTAGTACAGCTAATATATCAGCGAATATGACATCAGCTGAAAACATTTCTTCTCTCAGGTAATTTTTGCCTGATAAAGCTACTTGCGTTTGCTATACCAGATCGGGCGTTTTCCAGTACAGCGAAAAAAAATATAGCTAAGACAGCTAATATTTCACCAAGTGCCTGTCCAGCTAATACGTTTTTTTCCCCGTGAACGTGTAACACTGCAACGGGCTCTTGAGCTACCCCGCACCCCTTACCCGTACCACGTACTCGGCCGGCCGGCGGCAGGCCAAGGGAAACTTCCTGGGGCGGCGCTCTTACCCGGCCCGCCCGGCGCCGCTCGCGCCCTTGCCTTTGATGCCTCGACACCGACGCGACGTCCTGTGCTGCTTGCATTGGCAGGCCTGTTGCCTCTTTTTTCCTGTTTCTTTTTCGTGTGTATGTGTGTTTTTTTCTCTGCCGCTCGATTGGCGTTCGTTTTTTTTTTTTTTCCTTTCTTTTGACGGGACACGTGATTTATTATTCATGTCGAAAATCGAATAATTTTATTGGGCGGGTGGCGCGGCGGCGACGCGTGTCCGAGTGACGGCCCCGCGGCCCGGTCCGGCTAGGTCCGGCCGGCCGGCGAGTACATCGCGCCTGCCCTCCCCTCCTCCCCGGCCTGGCGCTTTGGTTTTGCCGTCTCTTTTCCATTTGTTATTTCCGGCCCGTCGTTTTGTTTTGGCGTTGCGGGGTGGGAGCGGAGCGGAGTGACCGTGGCGCTCGCCACCTGTGCTGCTCCGGGCCGTGACGGGGGTCGCGCGTCCCCATCCCCATCCCGAACCCCTCCTACTGTCTCTGACGGGATGTCGGGCAGCGGAGGAACGTCCAGGCCAGGACGTCCACTCGCACGACGCCGGCGCGCCGCGGAGCGTAGCGTCGCCCAACGTCGCGGTGGCCCTGTCACTCTGCATTACTGTTCTGTTCGAGGCGAGCCGAGCTGCCCAGGCAGAGGCGCGCTGCAGGCGCCGCGGCGCCGCCTAAGCTGACAGATGTGGCGTAAGCACCGCCGGTTTGTCACTCTTGGCCCCCGCCAGGTGGGGAGGGGGCCGACACAGCGCGCCCTCTGTCCTGTTCACTCGCACTCTCTATTTCATTGTCCCCCCCTCCCCCCGGCCTACTCTCTCTCTCTCTCTCTCTCTCTCTCTCTCTCTCTCTCTCTCTCTCTCTCTCTCTCTCTCCCCCCTCGTTTCCTCTTGCACGCTGGCTCTCGAGGCGATGGTGATTCTAATAATTCTCTGACCGTCTGCGAGTAATGTACCTCCCCCCCCTTGCCTCCTTTTACTCGCTCGCGTCGCGCTGCAAACCGCCCCCGCTGCGTCTCCGTCCTTTCCTTATCCTTTCCTTTTAGCGCGCCTCCGTTTCTTCTGTTCCGCGACCGTCAGATTGGGCGAGGAGGGGGTTAGGGGGTACTGTTGTGTGTTATTCACTCTGCACTTCGCACGCCCCGCAGCACGCCCGCCGCGCCCGGCCACTCCGCTGTAATTAAGACAACAATAAGTGGGGCTGGAGTCTAATTGCTTAAACGGCTTGACGCTGGTTGTCCCACTCACTGATTGGGGCAAAGCGTGGTGCTGCTGCGTGGCGGGGCGGGCGCGAACAGTGGTAGCGATGGTGGTGGCGGCAGTGGTGCTCTAGGTCGGGTTCAGTTGGGCTAGGAGGGAAGGAAATGTTGGGAGAGGGGGAGGGACCGGGAAAGTTACGAGTTTGAAAGGGATGGGGGATCGGGCCAGGACGGGACGGCGGGACGGGGGCGGGCTGTGCATCTAGTTGAGGGCCGCTGCCAGCGATGGGGGCCGTGATAAAGCTGTCAATGGAGATCGCCACATCTCACTCAGCAGAAGGAACGGATGCTGGGTGGACCCGAGCCGAGGCGGCCAGGCCTGCCGAGCGCGCCCAGCACCCCGGCCCGTGCCGTGCCGGCCGTGCCAGTGGTCAGGGTCCATCTGCGTCATCTCTCGATGGACGAACGCCCCCGCGCCCCGCCGCTCCCGGTGGACCATCCTGCTGCAGGATGGCCGCACCACACTCTCGCTCCGTCCTGCTCCCGTCCCCTCTCCTCCCCTCTGCCTGGACCCCGCATACTTCGCGTTACTTTCGCTCGATTGGGCAGCCATGTTGCCAACATCAGTAAATAACTACATTGAAAAGCACCGTCACTTTTTATTTTCATTCCTCATACGACCTCTTTTTTTATTGTCGTCGCTGCTGCTGCCGCCGCCGCTACCGTCGGCGGATTAGACTCGTCGCATTGTTGGTCCGCGCCGAGATGTGCGCACCTTGTGACCATGTGACTGACTAATCGTTTTGTCTCGCGGGGCGGGGCGGGGAGCGGCGGAAAGGCGTGATATGCAGGCGGCCGGCCCGGCCCGGCCCGGCCCGACCCGACTAGCCCGGCCAGTCCGCCGCGGCGGCCAGCGTACTGGAAGTAATGTTGAATTGGAGCGTCTGGGTCGGGTTCGGGTCGTCTCCCTCGGCCACGCGGCACGCGAGGTCTGAGAGGCGTCGGCCTGCGAGACATTCGCTGTGCTGCGCCGTGTGCCCCGCTGCTCAGGCATTCGGACGGCTCTGCTTCCCCTTTACCATGTCCCCTCTGCCCGCGGACAAAACAATTTTGCTGAACAAGTTTTGTGAATTTTTGTGAATTTTTATTGAATCTTTGCATTGATTTCACCTAAAAATATTTGAAGTTATGTGAATATTTTTGAAATTTTCAGAATATTCCTGATTTTTTTCCGAATTTTCCTTAACATCTCTCAAGTTTTTGATGTCATCTACTTTTTTTCAATATTTCTAAATTACGAGGTGCTGTTTAAAAAATTTTAGAGTTGTATCCCGCTCGCCTCTGCCCCCTCCCGTCTGTCCGACGCGGGGGCTGTTCATCTCCGGGCCCTGCTTGTCCTGCTGAGGTGAGTACGGGCGCTCGGGCCTGGCCGGGCCCGGGCCGGGTCCTGGGACGTGTGTCGCATTCCGGCCTGCGAGCCTGAGCCTCGTTAGGTGCGCCCCTCCTCTGCTGCTCGGCCCTGGCCCTGGCCGCTCGCGGACGGCCCCTCCTGCTGGCCCGGCCCGACGCGACGCGTAGCGGGTTGACCATTGCCGCAGTGAGTGCATACCGTCTGGGAGCCTCAATGTGCTTCCGGATTCCACGGGACGGGCGGCGGAACGCAGCGGCCCCACGGACACATACCCTACCCTGCGCAGCGCAGGTATTCCAAGGTATTCGCCGCGCCGCGCTGACCCGACCCAAACCGCTGTTTGGAGTTCCTCTGCCGTGGCGGGCCCGGGCCCGGGCCGGAGCCGGAGCCCTTGCCTTCTTTGCTGCACTGTTTGTGCGCGCAGCGGCAGCGGTAGCAGCGCCCGCCGTCTGCTGCCCTCACAAGCCTCCCCCAATATGAGACGCGGTCGCAGGGCGCCGTCCCGGCGGCCCTTATAACACGGGATATCGGCTGCGGCCCCGTCGCATATTGCGGAGTATCGATGCTAGTGTTTGGCTCGGTTTACGGTCGCCATGACTACGTCTGGGTGTCTGCGAGGCGAGAGGAAGGGTAAGGTGGGGTGGGGCGGTGGTGCGAGGAATCTCATATGTGTCCTTGCGAGAAATATGATCCGGCCTACCTGCGGCGGCGGCAGGGCGGGCGGGGTGGGCGGCCCCCCACGGGTCTCCGTGCCTCAGGCCGCGCCGCCCACTCTGTTGCTCTTATGATTTCCTTACTTAGAGATTCTCCCGCCAGCTGTTGTTGCATGCGACGCGAAGGACGGTGAATCTCCCCTCGTTTCTCCTCCCTGCATCGAAGTGCCGCGGCTGCTGGGCTGCTGGCTGCTGCTGCGCCGCGCCGGCCGGTGTCGCTAGGTGGCGACTTAGCGGAGCACCCGCACCGCGAGTGTTTGTCGCGGCCAGCCGACTGATTCCTAAGAGCGCTCTGTCTCTCTCGCACTTAAACGGCAAAGCCCATGCGTGCGAGAGAGACAGAGCGAGGAGAGCGCTCTTCGGAATCAGTCTGCTGCTGAGACGCCGCCGGCGGAGCTCGCAGCCTGTACCCCCCTCCTCTTCCCCCTCACTCCCCCCTCACCTGCGCGCCCTGCCAGTAATTAGGGCTAACTTTAGTTGGTGAACTTTGAGCAGTCCTGAAGGGGCCTAGGGCCTGTGTGTGCGTGTTGGCCCGGCCGGCCGGCCGGCCGGCTGTGCTGTTCTGTACTGTTCGGCCCCCCGCCCGGCCCCGGGCGGTGCGTGAGAGGAGGTCACCTGGCGGGTGGCGTGGCGAGGCAAGACCAGGGCGTACACTGGCTCCGCGGGGGGCGCCTCGCATCGCCGTCCGGCTGGCTCCCCTCCCGCCCGCGCGCCCGCGCCATATCGCTGACCCCCCGGGGCCCGGGCCGGGCCGGGCCGGGGGTGAGCCGAGCCGCAGCCCGCGCCCCCACCTTCAGCAGTACAAGGCCGGAGGAGAGGACCCTCTCTGCGCACCCGGAGCGCTGAGTGGAGTGGTTCGCATACTCGATCGTGGGGCGGCTGTGCTACTCTGCCGTTTGAGCTGACGGAGAGAAAGGAGGGGGGGGGGGGGCGTCGCTAAGCCGCAATGAACTGCAAAAAGAGGAAAGGTCCGCGCAATTATCGCGTCACACACTGCTCAGGCTCGTCGCCCATAACTCTCCGGTCTGGCCCTGCCTGCCTGCCTGGCCGGTCGTAACTCCGGTAATGGCCGGCAGTTTGGAGCGCGTTAACGTGATTGGAGCCTCGTCCGCCCGCCGTCGCTTTGACAAGAAATATGGAATTATTTGAAAGAATGAAAATAAAAAGGCATAGCACAGATCCATCATTTTTATTAAGGCCTCTTTTCTGGTAAATGCCGTTCTTATTGTTAAACCTTATTTTATTTTGTAAGTATAAAAACTTTTATTTATTGTTGGTTTGGGTAGTGAAATACGAAGGAAGACCGATGTGAATACCAATTTTCTACAATTTTTTTCAAGTTTTACTATTAATGGTATGTCCGCGTCCTGTGTCTACGAGGCCCCCGAGTTAACTTTATCCTTATACTCGCGGTACAATTTGTTGTGCGGTGAGCACATTCAATGCGAATTTCTTGCCACCCCGTCATTGCTTTCCGCTCTTCTTATCGGCGAGGCCTCGGGCCGCGGACGACAGGACAGGGGGAGCCCAGCCCAGCCGGGCCGCCCGGGAGCCGAGTAATGACCTGCGTAATCGCAGGGGTGGGCCGAGGGCAGGGCAGGGCGCGGGCCGGGGCCGGGCCGGGCCGGAGCAGGGGCCTGCAGTGATCAATCTCCACTTCCTTGGGCGAGGGAGGCCCAGGGCCAGGGGCAGCCCGTCAGCCCCCACCGCCCAAGCCTCGACTCGTCAGGAAAAGAAAATAACGCTTTAAAACGATTCGATTGTCTTATCTGTGCAGAGTCATCACTGCTCTTAATTTTATTGTTTGTTGAGTGATATTCGTGTGGCTTTTCACCCCGCCGGGCCTAATGGTAGTGGTCTCAGTGCTCCTGACTAGGCTCGCTACTCCTGGCGGGGGCGGCGCAGGAACAGGCGGGCCGCTCTGTAAATAGTTGCCCTGCCCTGCCCCCAGGTGCGCGCCCGGCCCGGCCCGTCTGCTGCATCACTGCCAATAACGTGTTTTATTATTGGCCCTCCACTGCGCGGCGCGCCTGAATGACAAGTTAATTCCACCACGCCTCAGTGGACCGTGTGTGGCGGGGCGGGGCGGGGCGAGCGTGACGTGGCCGTCGCGGGCGGGGTGGGGCGGGGCGGGGTGGGGCGGGATGCACACTTTTGATTTTGTTGCATACGACACGCCTCCGCCGGCCCTGGCGGGCGTGAAATGATGAACGACGATTTCGAGAATGATAATAAATTCTGGTCGGCCGAGGGTGTCGACGCGGCTGTCAGTCACGTGACAGGGACGCCTGAGTGACAGCGCGGGGGGTGGGCCGCCCCGCCCCGCCCGGTCCCGCCCGGTGCACCGGTAATGTGGAGCGGCGGAAGCACGCGGGGCCTGGGAGGCTGGAACGGGAGCGGGACGGGAGCGGGGCGGGAGAGGGAGCGGGGCGGGAGAGGGAGCGGGGCGGGAACGGGAGCGGGGCGGGAGAGGGAGCGGGGCGGGAGAGGGAGCGGGGCGGGAGAGGGAGCGGGGCGGGAACGGGAGCGGGGCGGGAGAGGGAGCGGGGCGGGAGCGGGGCGGGAGCGGGGCGGGGGAGGGAGCGGGGCGGGAGAGGGAGCGGGGCGGGAGAGGGAACGGGGCGGGAGCGGGAACGGGAACGGGAGCGGGGCGGGAGAGGGAGCGGGGCGGGAGCGGGGCGGGAGCGGGGCGGGAGCGGGGCGGAAGCCTGCCCGGAGCCGTGGTAGCGTGCAGAACCGTGGTAGCTCCCTGCGCTGCGCCCGCCTGAACCCCGCGCCCTGCCTGCGCTCTGCGCCCTGCTCTGAGGCGGACGCAGGCAAACCGGCCGGTACGGCGCATGCGCTGCGTGCCATGTGCCATTTGCTCGTTTGCTCCCGCTCCCTCACTCACTCCCTTGCAGGGCCGGACGTCCACACATCGTCCACATCCCCTCGGCCGCTGGCGCAGGCTTGGTGCCCACCCTCCGCCGCGCTGCGCCGCGCCGCGCCGCACGCACGGACCCGTCCCGACGACGACCCGCGGGATCAGACTACGATTTTTCAGGCTAAAGAGCGAGACGAATCCGAAACATGACACGGCATCACTTTTGTTGCCGTGAGCGTGCATCATCCACCCTACCCTACGTCCGCCGCGCCGCGCTCCCTCTGCAGCCATCTCTCTCTCTCCCTCCTCCCCTCTCTCCCTCCTCCGCTCTCTCCCTCCTACCCTCTCTCCCTTCTCCCATCTTTCTCTCTCTCTCACACACACACACACACTCGCTCTCTCTCACCCTCACCAGCCACGCCCACCCATCGCCTTATCCGACACCATCTCCCCCCCACCCCCACCCCGCCTCGCCCCTGCCCCGCCTCCTCTATCGCACCTCTCTCGTCCAAAGTGGGAATCATTTATCAATCACATCGCCTTCAATCCATCGCGCCTTTTTTATTAAAACAGCCCCCCGGAGGCCGCCCGGGGCGGGTCGGGGAGACGTGCCCCGCAGGGGGGGGGGGACGGGGCTGGGGCCGGGCGGCACGCGGCCACGGCCACGCGGTCGGCGAGGTCAAGTCGCGGGTAGGCGTGGCGCCCCTAGCCCAGCCGGGCCCCTCCCGCAGCCCGACCCGGCCCGACCTCTTGCGGATCTGCTCTGCGGTGCTGTGCGGCGCGGCGCGGCGGGGCTTCGGATTTGCACTGAGGTACGGTTATTGCAGGGCCAAAGGGGTGTCGCCCCGCCCTGTGCTGTGCTCAGGGGATCACGATGGGTGGTGTGGCGGGGTGCGGCTCTAGCAGCAGTATCCCGCCTACCGGCCCGACCGGGCCCGACAGCCAGCCTGGGGCGGTCCCAGTCCTCATCGGGCACCCGGCCCGGCAGCCAGGAGTGTGCACGCCGTGGGACTGAGAGCACCCTGTTTGCCCACACACACACACACACACTCACATAGAGGGAGAGAGAAATATCCACTCAAGAGGGTAAGAAGAGATGCGTCGCGATAAAACGATATGGCCCGCATTTTACACCGGGCTGGGCTCTGCGCTGTATGTTATCGCCGCTCTTATCGGCGCGGCGATGCACTGGGAGGACTGTGGGGTGGGGAGGGGATGGTGTGACGCTCAATCAACTCAACGCTCGCGCAGCAGGGTCCTCGGGTCCTCGGCACGGCAGGACCGGACCCCGGGCCGCACCGCGACCGGCCGAATCCGAGAGGTCCTTGGCCTCTGTAATCAGGAGGCGGAGCGTTTGCTAAAATGTGACTGAAACGGTTAGAGTGAGTCGCGTCGCGTCTGATTGCGAGGCTTGTGTGCGCGCGGCCCCACCCCGGCCCGGCGCGCAGTCGACGCTTTCTCCCCTGCTGCCCTTTTCCTCCCCCTCACTCTCAAAGCCTCCCTTTGCTTTTTATTCCTTATTATTCGTGCTTTTTTTGCATTGAAGACGAGTACAAAGCGGTCCGGCCCGGGGGGTGTGTATTGTGGGAACGGCCTGAATTGATGACAAGCGTAGAGTCTGCGCGCGTGTGGCCCCCGCGGGCCGGGGGGGGGGGGGGGAGGGGGATGGGGCCTGGGGGGGGGGTATCCCGCAACTCTGGCTGCCCACCAGCGCAGCGGAGGCGGTGGATGTAGTGCTTGGGGTAAAAGGTGCGAGGGGGAGGCAGTCCACTCCAAAACGGCGCTCTCGAGGGCCTAAGTTCCCTTCTATGGAATCAGTGTCACTGGCACGCGGCCAGGCGGGACTTGACACTGCCGGGCCGGGACGTCCGGGCCAGGGCATAGCGCGTTTGGCTCGACTCGGCCCGGGCTCAGGAACAACAACTTCCAATAACCAGAGGATATTGTGCCCCGGTCTCTCCGGGCTGGGGCGGGCGGGGCGGACCGTGGCGGCAGTGGCGGGGAGGGGGCCGGCCGGGGACTTGACGCGCGACGCTGGCGTCTCACTTTATCTCCCTCCCTCCTGTCCTCTTCCTTATTCTCCCCCACTCCCCCTTTCGAATTCAATTTTGCTTGAAATGACGGATTTTCTTTCCGCTGTCAAAGCCCGACACTTCTCGCGACTGGCGGCGGCCGCCGTGCGACCTTGGCCGTGACCACACGACTCGCCGGCGCCGGCCTCCCCTCGCCGGGCCGGGCCGGGCCGGGCCGGTCGCGCACTGCGGCCCTCAGGAGGGCCTGTCCTCCCCTCCGCGCCCCTCGCTCCACTCCACATCAATTTTTCTCCCTTCGGGCGTGATGATTTCATGTGTAGTGCGTCGTGTCCCTTTAGTGACGGTACATCGACTAAATTGCCTGCGGCCCCGCCGGCTCTTGTCATCCGGACAGACAGGCACAGGCACCGCGGAGGGTCCTCTTCGCTCCTCTGGCTCCTCCTTGCACCCTCTCCTCTCCTCGCCTCTGGTGCACCCCCACGCCGGCCCGGCCCGGCCCGGGCGATGGCGCGCTGCTGATACGTCACCCCGATAGCTTGAGCCGAGCCGAGCGCTGCTGCTGCATGGCCGCACCGCTCTCAGGTGTCACGACATTATTGTAATTATTTTCTGACTCGCCTCCTCGCATTGCGCTGTCGAAGGGCTGGGCGCGCAGCTCAGCGTTGGTATCAGCGACCGGGGGAAGAGAGAAGGCTGAGCAAGCTACTCTCTCTCTCTCTCTCTCTCTCTCTCTCTCTCTCTCTCTCTCTCTCTCTCTCTCTCTCTCTCTCTCTCTCTCTCTCCCTCGCTCACGAGTGCATGATCATACAGTATCTCCCTCTTTGTCTCTCTCTCAGACTTGCACATACATACACACACAGGCACACACACGCACCCGGCTTTAATCAGTGTCCACGATCGGGGCTCGCTCAGCGCATTCACCAAACGGCGCGGCCGGCCGTGGCGGCTGTCTCGAGCGTCTCGAGTATCCTTTGTAGCAGACGAGGCGAGGCGAGGCAGGTCCACGGGTCCACTGGATGCGAGGCGACATGGCGACGCGACGGCGCGGCGGCCAGACAGGAAGTTGAGTCTGCGGCTGCAGCCGAGTCGAGCGCGCGCGTTTATAGGTGATTTCACTAAAGCTGCGCGACAGAACTATGATGTGAAAAATGGAAGCACATAAAAAGGGAACCAGGAAATAAAAAGAAAATCGGAAGAAAGTAATGTATTAGGAGTTTGCAGCTTGTCCACTCGACGACCGCTACTCTCCGGGCCAGTCAGGCGGTGACGGCGGTGACAAGCCGCGCTGCCGCGCGGCCGAGCCGAGCGTGCGAGGAGCCTATTAGGAGTGTCTGAGGATGCAGGAGGCGGCCCTGTTCGGGCTGGGCTGGGGCTGGGAGGTGTCGGCGGGAACCGCACGGCTGCACCTCAGGTGTTGGGGGGGGGGGGAGAGGTATAGGGCTTGATGCGATGGGCGGAGCGGACTCGCTGGTACTGCTGGTGGCCCATCTGATGCAACCGCACGGCAGCGTAGCAGCAGCCTTTACGGAGCGGAGCGCGTGTCAGATCAGTCGGGGCCTGGGGCGGGGCGGGGCGGGGCGGGGCGGGGCGGGGCCAAGACTCACAAGACCACGGCCGAGTTTTTCTCGCATTCTGATGAGGACGGGTAAGATACAAGAGGCGAGGGGGAAATAAAAAAAAAATAGAGTGAATCCCCGGCGGCGAATCAGTTTGGTTATGCGGACCCGCCTCGGACCGCCTATCGCCCAGGATCCAGAGCGCGCTCATTTACACGGCCACCGCGCCGCGCTGCGCAGGGTTGTCAGGGAGTGTAGGCTCCGGGCTCCGTGGTCACTGTAGCCGGCACGGCCGCAGGGCGGAGGGGAAGTGGGGGAAAGGGGGGAGGAGCTCGCCATACCAGGAGCACCGGCGTGTTCTCCAGTAAATCATCTCGTATCTCGCAGCGGCGGAGATGCAGGTGGAACCCGAGCACTGCAGAGACGTGCCCGTGCGTGCGCGCGCGTGAGTGTGTGCGGGAGAGAGGGGGGAGGGGGCGACCGTGTGGATCATCGCCGCAGATTAGGGCGTGAACAACAAGTCCCGGGGGGCAGCAGGAGCCGAGAGGTGTGGACGAAAGCATTACACGGCGAGGAGTAACACACTTTATTGTGCGATTGTGCGCGCTCCCGGCTCGGCCCGCACCGAAGCGTCGCCCTGGGGTCGTTGTTTGCGGCGCTGTCGCGCTCCGGAGCGATATGGAGACGGAAAATAGCGGCTTCTTGTTAATACAGCGGGGCGGATGTAATTGGATTACCGCCGCGTCATTAGTTTGGCAAGCGAACAAGCGAACCATCCCGATGAGGGCGATGATCAATAATCAGAGGAACGGAAAGAGAAAGGCCTGCGCTGCGCGCCAAAATTAGAGGGCATCCCGCCGGATACACGCTGGGCCGGGCGGGCCCCTTGTGTGATCCGCCGCTCAGCCAAGTGAGCGCCCTCTTCAAGGAACCCCCTCCTTGAGAAGTCTCCAGGTCCGCTACAGGGCTCCCCGAAGGACTTGTAGCGCTTAGTCGTAATCGGCGTGTCTCGGCGGTGTGCGAACCGGGCAGGACAGGGCAGGGCTTGGCTGGCGGGGCGCCAGACGACAGCTGGCGGCGCCCGGGTCCCGCCGGAGGAGGCCATGGGCCCGGCCGATGCGCCCAGCTGGGGCCGTGGCGGACTGCGCGCGCAGGCCCGCGCAGGGCCATGCCCGAGGGGTCCTTCACTCAAAACAATCAATGTACCGTAAAACAAAATCAGCAAAAAAATCAGAAAACAAATCAGGGAAAAGCATCTTTGAAAAATCAGAAAAAATCAATAAAAATCAAGTAACATGTGACAACACTAAGCATCTAACAAAACAAAACAAAAAGAGGAAAAACAAGAAAAAATCGGTGTACGCCTGAATTTATAGTGAAGGACTCTCAGCCTTGCCGACCGACCACTCTGCGCCTCCCTGATTGGACGAGCATGCGTTGGTGGAAAATGACGGCTTTGGCTGGCTGGTGACCCGCAGTGCAGTCCGTGGCAGTTCAAATTGTGTAAGCTAGAGCGTGTACCCGCATGGAAATAAGTACCACAAAATGTGACTGGGCAAAGTGTCCAAAAAGTGTACAAAAACTATACAAAAAGTATGCAAAAAGTATGCAAAAAGTATATTGAAAGATGCACCAAAGTGTTGCCGTCCCAATCTGCTATAGTTTATGTATACTTTAAGTACACTTTTACTAAAGTACCACCTAAAAATGTCATTTTTGTATACCTACACTCTAAATGACCATGGACATTTTTGTAACTTGCACCGAACGATTCTGCACGTCATTAACTAGTTACAATTTTCACCTCTTATTTGTGTGCAGTTAGTTACAAATTGTGTGGAGTTCGTTACAAATTGTAACTATTGGTACACAATATTGTATCTTGTCTAGTGACGTACAAAATCGTTCATAGTTAGTTACAAAATTACAAAAAAATGTCCAGTGACATTTAGAGTGTATTTCCATGCGTGTATCTGTGTGCGTGTGTGCGCTTCCTAGTGCGAGCGCTGCGTCCGCGCCGCACTTGTTGTGGGTGCCGCTGCTTTCAGACGCGCCCTCCCCTCCTGCGGCCCTCCTGCTGCCCCTGCCCTGCCTGCCCGGCTTCGGGCCAATGCTTTGCGCCGTCCCCGGTCCGCCCGGGGCTTTGCCTCGGACTTTGCTGTGAGGAAGGCGGTGTGTGCACTGCAGCAGCAGCAGCAGCAACAGCAAGCAGTTCCCCCTCTTCCCCCGTTCGCTTCTCGGAGTTCTCGAATTGGAACCCGCGCGCGGCGTTGCAGAGAGCGCTAGTCGCGTCGTCAAGATAAAGTCCATTAGAGCCCTTCCTGATGACAGACGACGTTTTAATGGCAGCCGCTGCGCCGAGGCAGGCTCCATCGCCGCACGACCGGATACATTTCTCATGAGCCCCACCGCACGCCGGCCACAGGTGGCGGGCAGAGCTATCGACGGCGATGTCTCGAGTGATACGAGTGATACCTGGCACCCGGGCCGGCCCCCCCGGGCACGCGCGGCGCCTACTCTGCCGTGGCGGCGTTTATCCGCCAACGAACGCCGCTGCCGCTGCTGTGTCTATATAGGTGCGGCGTGCGGGGCAGTCCCGGCAGTGTCCTGCCGCGCCCCGCACGTTGCTGCAAAACACATAACAAAAAACCGTATGTGCTCGTAAAAAAGAATAAAAACGTGCAACTGCTGGCAGCTCATACCGCCGCACCGCGCACTGCTCATGGCACGCACAACATTGTGCGGCGCTGTTTGCCAGCTCATGGCTCAGGGCTCATGCCCCCGACACGTCTCGCGCGGCCCTGGCCTGACAGGCCGGACAATAACCGCAGGGCCTACTGCCGGCCAACCAGGCCGCAGGAATCCCGTTGCACCCCCCCCCCTCTCCCCCAATCTTTATTTTGTTAATGTATGTCCTGAAAATTGTCCGTACACTGCCAACCCTGGAATCCAATTTCTTACCCGAAATGGGAGAGGACACTTTTGCATATTAAATTGGAGTTAGAATTTTTAACTTCGCTCCTTTCGAGCGAGGTATGTTTTAACCTCGCTCTATTTGAGTAAGGCTTTTATAACCTCACTTTATTTGAGCACGAATTCTCACTTTATTAGGGCGAGGTCTCAAAATTCTTTCTCAAAAAGAGCGAGGAAAAAAATTCTTACTCTCCAGAGAGTAATAAAATTGCCCTCAAATTCTCACTCGTATGAGGGCGAGAATTATGACTCGCAGATTTTCAGTGTAGGCACAATATCACGTAAAGCAAAACCGGTAGTTCACCGCAAAAAATATCATTGTATATTTACGATTTATTTTTTTTAAACTATGTTTTACGAGATTTGCTGTAAATTTACGTCAAGTCTTTCTTGCTTGTAATTTAATTAAGTCCATCCATACGTTGTGCTTGTAATTTTGCTATTTGTAATCGTAATTTTACAATTAGACTTCTTGGAAAATTATTCCATAAGTCGACAACTATTTTTCAAAGTGTTTCCCACCATCAGACTCGTAACCTTAGGGTTTTGGTCAGTGGTTAAGTTTACGGGCATTTTTAGTTTTGCACGGGCGCACTTTATATCTGGAATGGTCGGTTTAGTCCTGTTGTTTGGCTGAAGGCAAATTTTCGCGTTCCTGGTTTCTTTGTTGCCGCCGGGCCGGGGCTAGCCGGGCATGCGTGCCAGGGGCCTCACCTCACCTCACCCCGCCCCGCCGCCGCGCCTCGGGCCTGAGCGTGCACAATGAGCGAGAGGAACCAGATCAGGGCGGCCCTCACCAGGGCACAGGTGCCCTGTCCAAAACGTTGTCGCAGTTCCGTCCCGCTTTGGCGCCGGCGCCACCCTGCCCATCGCCTTGCGCCTGACTCCACAGTCGCTGCATGAGGGGAAAGACTCTCCCTCCACCCCTCGCCCCCCTTTTTCGTCAGGATACGCCTGTGCAATGTGTTTGGTTTGATGTTTCAGACCATGCCTCTTCTTCCCCTATAGTCCTATGGCATCGCGAACGATCAACGAGTCCTGGCTCTCCGGCTTAACCACCAGAGCATCCAACACCAGCAGACCAGCACTCAGCACTCTCTCGGTATCACACACACGCGCGCGCACTCGACACACCACGCGCACACACACTAAACACACACGCACGCACGCACACGCACAAAATCGTCACGTGTTGCAGAATTTCCTCAAACGTGAAACATCACGGACTGCTAGCTTCCAGGGGAGAAAACCCCACGTCCTGCCTGCTCGCTTGAACGGTCACAAAGTCAGTCCCCCCCCCCTCTCTCTCTCTCTCTCTCTCTCTCTCTCTCTCTCTCTCTCTCTCTCTCTCTCTCTCTCTCTCCCTCTCTCCCTCTCTCCCTCTCCCTCTCTCTTTCTTTCTGTCACACACTCAAACAAAGCCAAACGTGACCGCGACCAAGCCTCTTGTTTAGATCTGTAGCGGCGCTTGGGCGCGCTTATTGTCCTCCCTCAGCTCAGAGGCCTCAGAGGCCCGGTGGCACTTACGCACGGCGCACGGCACGGTACGCGCTGTTTGGTGATGAACACTATGAGGTCTTACTGTCGAGCGCAGGAAACGACAAGGTTGTCGAGAGTAGCTCTCGCAGGTTCGTGTTTTGAGAGTCGCTCGCGTTTGTTTCTTCCCGCTCATTTTATATGAACGTCAAGGCACGACGCTCTTTTTAGGCAGTCGATTAGACTGACTTTTACGATAGGTATGAAGCCCAGTTAAAATATAAGCCAGCATCCAGTAAAAGCCAGCCAGTTAAAATATAAGCCCCGTATTGATCCAGTATCCAGTAAAAGCCAGCCAGTTAGAATAGTCCGCCATGGCAGCGAGCAGCCAGCAGGCAGCGCTCACTCCCCAGCCCCCCACCCCTTCCAGACTATATAGGAGAGGAGCGTGTGTGCGGCTCGTGGGCGGACTGGCGGGCGGACTGGCGGGCTGGCGGGCGGGCTGGCGGCGGGCGGGCTGGCGGGCGGGCTGGCGTCAAGAGCGTCAACGCTGTACCAGGCGGCAGGAGCTGGAGGAGGTGGCCCGGCGCTCCCCGCGCAGCGCGCAGCATGCAGCTGTGCCTCACCAGCCCGCGCCCGATCGCCCTCCCAGCCGCCCCCGCCCCTCTCACCCCGCCCCGCCCCCTCGTGCCAGCCATCTATGGACCCTTTGTATACAAGCGCGCTGCTGAACCCTCATCACGTTACACCTCTTGACAGCGTTCGCTCGTATAGCAGTAAAGAAGTGACAAAGCTACGATTGGTCCCGAAGTTCCTATATTTAAGTTTGAAATGAATTGAGTACGGTGCAGATAATTTTTAAAGCCAGTTAAAATATAATCCAGTATGACCCAGTTAAAATTCAACCCATTAAGAATAAAAATCAGAAATCAGCCACGGTAAAACTGGAATCTTGTTAGGCAGTCGATTAGTCTGACTTTTAAGTTTGGTATGAAGCCCAGTTAAAATAAAAAGAGCGTGTGTGCGGGCTGGGACCGGCTGGGAACCACGTTCGCTCGTATCACATTAAAGAAGTGACAAAGCTACGATTGGTCCCGAAGTTCCAATACTTATGTTTGAAATGAATAATGAATATGGTTCAAATAATTTAAAAGCCAGTTAAAATATAATACAATACGATTCAGTTTAAAAAAAAAACTCTAATTCTGTCCGAAATTGTCACTTTGTAGTTTATATTGTGTCGTATTGTTTTGATATTGTTTCGTATAATTGTTTATACCGGCGCACCTAATTGTTTCCAGCAGTTCCTCACCCCCTGGCTCCAAAATGACTGCAGTCGTTGTAAAAATTAGCGAATAATTTGTCGTTAAATTACGCAAAAATTTCGAACAGTTTGTCGCACTAAAGAAGTGACAAAGTTACAATTGGTCCCCTACTTCCAGGATTTAAATTTCAAATAAAATTAATGCGGTTCAGACAATTTAAAAGCCAGTTCAAACATAATCCAGTATAACGCAGTTAAAATTCAAGCCCGTAAGAAGAAAAATCAGAAAATCAGCCACGTTAAAACTGGAATCAAAGTGTCCATGCTGTTTCTACGCATCTCGTTCCCGTGACAATTACCGTTCATAATCATATTCAAAATCAGCCGACTGCCTTCCTACCCGCCGGTAGGCCGGTTTTTTTTCTCTCTCAAAGACTCGCGAGTGCGCGCCATGTAGTCGCGCGGCTGGAACAGCCTGCTTGTTGGGCCGGGGTGGGGCTTGGCCACTGTCACTACCAAGCGTGCGAAGTTGTCGCCGCCGTTCTGCCCCCCCCCCCCCGTCCCCAACCCGACCACAAACTGACAAGGCGAGGTGTGAGTGTCGTCGTTCTCGACAAGACGCTGCTGCTGCTGCTCCTTGCTCCCTCTGGTGCGCCGACGTGTTCCTCACGATGTGCGCGCCCGTGCAGAGCGCGGAGCAGCGAGTGTGCGGGGCGGGGCGGGGCGGGGCGGGCCAGCGGGAGCTCCACGATACACATCACGCATTCCTCCGGCCGTGTCGTACCCAGCAGGGCACTTGCACACACAGCTACCTTACACACAGGTGGCTGTGGCGGCATGTCGCCCTTCTCTCTGTCTGTCTGTCTCCCTCTGCCTCCATCCACAACGCTCTCTCGTCCTACCGTGATGTCGGGCCAGCTGACGGTGCCGTTCACCTGGGTGGAATGACACAGCTTGGAGCACGGCAGGCGTTGGCCCCGGTTGCCTCCGGCATGGTTGTTAACGGCAACCAAAAAATTATATTGTGTTATACTATCCGAGTTATCCTAACTCTACAATGTTGCCTATAAAAATTGTTTTCAGCCGATACGATAAGCGTCATATCGATACGATTCGGCATGCTACTGGAAATTCAAGATAATGTAAAATTATCATACGTAAACACACCAGAGAGTATTTCGTTCGTAACACCAGCAGCTAAAAATTTTTATGAACGTTATTTGCATCTACTTTCAATATTTAAAATTAGCTTTTTGAATAATTGTTTATTTTTGAATGTTTGATTTTTATTTATTTATTTATTTATTTATTTATTTATTTATTTATTTATTTATTTTTTTTTGTGGTCGAGCTCGCCTGCGACGCCATGGAGTTCATGTGACTGGTAACGTCCATCGCGGCGTCCCGGTGCATGGGTGACGCTCCCTCGCCCCTTTCCTTGTTGCACTCATGGGGCCCTGCCCATCCCCAACATAGGGCACTGTCATAGGTGCAAGAGCGGTCATCTGGATCAGAAAGTGCTGCGCTGCGATGCGCTGCGCTGCGGGCACGCCGTAGTCGCGCCCTACGGCACTTGGAGCCTCCCGGAGGCCCGGCCGAGTGCGCCCGAGTGCGCCCGAGTCCACATCGGACTCCTGGGGCGTGGGCGGAGAGACCCCGTTGGACAAGGAGGCCAATGTGGATGTGGACTCGGGCGTACTCGGCCGGGCCTCCGGCCTCCGGGAGGCTCCGAGTACACCTTTCTCGCTGTCTCTCTCGCACTCATGAGGTACGCCGTATAGGTGTGAGAAAGACAGAGCGAGGAGGGCGTGCATCAGAATAGCTATGCATGACGGCGTTGTCGCGATGGTGGGTGAGCTCGACACTCCTATGACGTAGGAGGGAATGACCAAATCTGCCGAAGTTCCAGATCGCCCCGCAAGAGCGCGCCCCTTTGACACTACCACAGCTCTTGCTCCTGCCCCGCTGCCCGCCGCCTCGTCAGTTATTGTAAATCTCATCAGTTTGAAATATTATCATTTTATCATCTCTTTAACGTTTTGCTCCTCTCTCTGTTGAATATTGCACCGTGAAGCAATAAGCCCATCGATTTGAACTGCATATAATATATCTCCAGTTGAGGTTAAGAGGTTATGTGTGCAGAACTGCCTGTCTTGATGGAACTCTGCATCCCGCTCATCACCTGGGTGCCTGGGTTGTTGTTGTCTAAGTGAGTGAAACTTATAGCTGGCGCCTAGAATTGGAATCCTTTTGCAAACACTTCACACATTATCTATAATCTATTGCTGTTTACCAATCTAAGTTCCGGTCTATCTTTCACACAAATGTGTGAACAGTACTGGTTTGAGGGCTAGGCAGCTATCTGATTTATTTTCTTTTACTTTATAGTTTACACTCGTAATAGATTTTTTAAAATGTATATCTTATGTTTCTTATTACATTCTGTGAGTCTAATACTGTTGTCAGCTATTGAACGTCTTTAATCTTAAATTATGTATGAAGTCTTCGTACTCTACATTCACAATCTATTGTATGCCCCTTTTAATCGTATGATGTAGACAAGTCTTTCTACGAAGAAACATCCCTGTAATATACTAACATCACTGTTCGCATTATGACAGCGCAAAATTCTTCGTACCCTACTGATCAAATCTTTCATAATACGAACAAAGTTCATCATTAGATTTTAAGAGTGAGAAGTACAGCGAATCCTGTTAGAAAGTACAGTGAATCCAGTAAAATAAAGTACGGTAAAGGCTGTTATTATCAGAATTAACTGGATTTGCTGGAGTTTTTTTCTTACAGTGGTTAACAGGCCCGGCCTCCAGTCTCCACCCTGCTAAAGCTCCTCGTCGTTGTGCTTGTGTTGCAGCAGGCCGCTATGGCGCGGCGAGGCTGTGCGCTGCTGCTGTGCGCCGCGCTGTTGGTCCTCGGGGCCGCCGGCGCGGAGGCCGCCAAGCGCAGCAAGGACAAGGACCCCCTCGCTAAGGACGCCAAGGACGCGTCGCCGTCGTCGACGCGGAGAAAGTCTCTGAGCGGCACTCCGGTGCCCGCGACTCCGGCCGCGCCCGGCCGCGGGGCCGTCATGAACCTGTGCGACTCCTTCCACATCCGGACCCTCAACGTCTACTGCTCGTGCTCCAGCCAGCAGCTGCTCAACGCCACCGAGGCCTCGTGCTGGGTCTTCGGCAAGAGCGAGAACGAGTCTGCGCCCATCTGGGACTCCTTCTCGTCGCAGGTGAGTCGGCGCGTAACGCCCCATAACCTGCTGCTGCCGCCGGGCCCGCCTCCCCGCGGGAATGCCGGAGACAGTCCGAGCAAGCAACGCGTAACCCGATAAAGTCGCGTGTTAATTGCTCTAATTGATTCCCTGGAATGGCTCCAAGGGGGCTGGAGGCTCGGCTCTCGCGCTCGGTCTGAGGCCACGGTCTTTGAGAGGTCCCACCCCACCCCACCCCGGCCGCCCTTAACTCAGTTTAGTATTCAGCGGGAATCAAATTCGTATCGACTTTGGGGGCGGCCCAGCCCAGGTCCCCCTCCCGCTGAGTGCAGTGGCGCCGACCGCGTTCTGCTCTTCTGTAGAGCTCCGCCTCTCTGTTACTGATTGTGCCCCGTGTTTCTGCCGCAGCCCAACCTGGAGACGCTCAAGATCAACGTGCGCGAAGAGAGCATCCACAAGTTCGTCCCGACGCGGGCGCTATCCTTCCTGCGTAAGCTAAAGCTGTTCGAGATCATGTACGCCACAATCGCCGAACTGCAGCCTTACGCTTTCGCCAACCTGACCACCCTGCAGGTAAGCGTTCGCCCTTCCTGTCGCCCAGCTATGAGTCGAGAATGATCATTTGCTCTCACGATCTCCTGTACCTATCGTTCACATCGCTTGCAGGAGCTGCAACTTAAGCGCAACCAGATCATCACGCTCAAGCCGCGCTCTTTCGCCTGGCTGCCCAACCTGACAACGGTCAACCTGGGCGAGAACCAGATCGTCGAGGTGCAGCGCGAGGTGTTCCTGGGTCTGCCCTCGCTGCGCCGCCTCTTCCTCGACCGCAACAACATCACGATCCTGCACGATGGCGCCTTCATGCACCTGTCGGGCCTGGACGAGCTGGAGCTCAACGACAACCAGCTGGCCGTGCTCACTCGCGAGACCTTCAGCGGGCTCAAGATGCTGCGCCGGCTGCTCCTCAACAACAACAAGCTGAGGTGCGTTTAGGTGACCCTCCTCTCGCATGAGCGCATCTCATGAACGAGTCCGTCTGACCCTCCTGTCCGCTGTCCGCCCCTCAGGATGCTGGGCGACTGCACGTTCTGCGAGATGCCGCACTTGACCGAGCTGTACCTGAACGAGAACGGCCTGCAGTACCTGTCGGTGCGCGCGTTCGAGGGGCTGTCGCGCCTTAGTCGCCTAATGCTGGGCGACAACGCGCTGCAGGTGCTGAGCCCCGGCTCGCTCAACGGCCTGGCGCGCATGCGCTACCTGGATCTGCGCAACAACGAGCTCAACACCCTGGCCTACGAGACCGTCAAGCCGCTCATGGACAACTTCAAGAACCTCTCGTCCTACTTCTACATTGAAGGTAAGTGGTCCAGCATATCTTGACCGGGAGGAAGGTAGATTCTAAACGAGGGGGAAACACCTCTGAAATTTTTGTACACCTCGTAATTCTGAGAACTTCTGGAAAATTCCGAAAAAATCAGGAAAATTTGCAAACATTCTCAAAAATTCTAGTAAACGTCAAGCAAAACTTCACAAAAAGTCAATAAAAAATTCAATAAAAGATGACGAGAGTTCACAAAAAGTCTTTCAAAAGTTCACAAATATTCACGAAAATTTACACAACTTTGCAAAATTTACTGACCAAAATTCAGGGTTGTTTCCCCCTCGTCTCTAACTGAAGGGGTAATGGAGGAGGGAAAGACTTCGTATTGAAACCACTGTAGTATAAAGGTCAAAATTGCATTTAACGAGCTGCCCTACGCGTCCGACGACGTCCGCCCCCCACTCTCGATGGCCGCTGCGTCGAGTCCAGATTTATGAAGCGTTCGTTTGGCTGCCGATACACGGCCCGAGTGTCGCACTGCTTGCCCCGGGCGGCCGCACCACGCGGCTCCAGTGGTTTTTCTCCGGCGCAAGAAATAAATTTGTACTCGCGTCTGCGGCCCGTACCCTCTCAGTGAGCGCGCTCCGCCGGCACAGCCCCTCCCCCTGACGTGCGTCTCGGACGTAAATTATGGAGGAACCGATCAGAAGAGAAATGAAGTGCCTCTGCTCCTCCCCGTGGACCGGGACCATGGCCGCCCCCGCCGCGCCGCGCGGCCTTCCCGCCCGTCCCCATCCCTATCCACACGCTGCTAGGGGATGGAAAGGGGGGGAGGGGGGGCTGTCCGACGCAGGGGGCCATTGTGGCCGAGGCGCGGGGAGCAGGGGAAAAGGGGTGGGGGGGGGGGTGAGGAAAGAGGAGAGGGTCAAGTAGCGCGCGCCGGTCAGATAATCCATTCCGAGGATTTCGAGGCTCTGCGGACCCTGAGGCTGAGGAGAGTCGGTCGGTGGAGAGAATGGGAAGAAGAGCTTTAGCCCCGCTGGGAGTGGACGCGGGTCTGGGTGCAGTCGGTGCCTGATAGGCTTGGCGTGGCGCGGGCGGCGCGGGCGGCGCGGCCCCACACTGCTGTGCCGCTGTGCCGCTCACCTTGCCTCTCGGCGCCACGCCGCCGACCCCCTCTTCCAAGTGTTTGACGTAACCAACCGGAGTGTGACAGGGGGTAGGGCGCGCGGGGCGCGCGGTCGTGCCCGCCCCGCCCCGCCCTGCCTCGCTCAGCCGTGTGTGGGGGTGGGGGGCGAAGCGCTTGTGCACTCGTGGAGATGAAATCAGTGCATCCCGTCGAAAGGGATGAGAGGGCGAGAGGTGGGGCGGGAACGGGGGAGAGCTGCCACAATTTGCCGTAATGCATTACCCCACCCAGCCCGGCGCGCTGCATGGTCGGCCCGGCCCGGCACGTATACATATTGGCATTGCAGATTTCCAGCAGGCCGCACCGTACCGCTCCGTTCCGCTCGCCCGCGGCCCCGGGCCTGGCCTGCAGCCTGCAGTGCGCCGCTTTGTCGCAAAACATCCTCGTCTGCCACGCCGGCCGGCCGATGCGAGTCGGGTCGTCGACTTGTCTGTGACGCAAACTCGAGTTGTTTGCTCAGTGATCGCACACGCCACTTGAGCTGACAGGATGGGCGGGGCCGAGCGGCGCCGCCGACGCCGGCGGTGCAGGGCCTATTGCATGGCGGGGCTGCTAGGCGCAGCGTATACACGGTCTTATGCAAATGGGATGAGAATTGCTATGGGGACGGCCACGTATGGCCCTGTGTGTGAGTGTGTGCTTTGGCCTCGCGGCTAGTTTGTGTAGTGGATAACACAGACGCATCACCGATTCAGTCATAGAATAGGGGCCACCGGGGTACCCGGGCAACAGGGTCGCGTGCGCGCGGGCGTTTGTGTTTGTATTTCGGCCTATAGTAGAGGTCCGCAGGAGATATTCTGATAGGTCCGGTCAGCTCTGCGCCCCTAAAAGGAACATCGAATTGTGTGTGCGTGCACGCTGCGCGCTTCGTATTTCGACCTGTTTGACCATAGACCCGGGCTGGTGCCTCCAGGGAGCTGGTAAATTAGATCCACTCGCCAAAATCTTTCAAAAAATAAAAGAATTGCCTCTCATTTAAGTTTTTAGGCCCCGGAAATTACCCGGAGAGGCGCAGCTAATTTGATTAGCATCATTCCACATTTTTTAACTGTGAAGCTGTATTATATGCACAGCTATTTCCCAGCTGAACAGTTCAATACCATTCTGCAGTACAACAAACTTTTTGTTTCTGTGGACAGTATTTTTTTTCGTGGGTGTGAGTCGATTTTTCTTTTGTTTTGTTTCCTGCTTGCGGGTTTTTGTGTCGGTATGTCGGTGTAAGGTGGAGCGAGGAGCACAACGAGTGCGGGGTTAGTCCATGTACGGTCGCTGTTTCGTACGGTAAAAACAGTTTCTTATTTTCTGAGGAAAAGGGGAAAACTTTGAGGCACGCCGTGACTTTGAGGAAAACTCCTCAGATTTTGAGTAATTCCTCTCAAAAATTAGGAAATTTCCCTCATTTATTAAGGAAACTTCCTAAAAATCAGAGGAGTTTGCAGCGCCTCAAAGTTTTCCGATTTTCCTAAAAAGAATTCGGATATTAGACATTGTCGAAGCGCCGCCCCTTACTGCTGCGCTTCGCTTGCAGTCGTCCCGGCTGCGGGACTTCCTCGTCCGACTACCCGTTGGAGCCCGTGCCGTAAGGCGCCGTGGCCTCTTGGGTAGGCAGCCCCGCAACACTGTTGCTGCTGGGCGCGATACTGGGCGGGCGGGCTGCGGGCTGGTCTAGGTTGAGCTCGGCTGGGCTGGGCCGGGCCGCTGCGCCCTGCGCCTCGGCCTCGGACCCGAGCTCGATTCGATTCATCGCCTATGCATTCGCTGTGGGCGTGACGTGGCGTGGCGTGGCGTGGCGTGGCGTGGCGTGGGCGCCCAGGCAGAGCCGCGGGCCGCGCCGGGGCGTGGCGTGGCGTGGCTTGAGTTCTTCGGAGCGCCTGCTTGCTGCAGCAAGACCGAGCCCGGCCGCGCTGTCTGGTGGAGGAGAAGGCCTGTAGGGGGCGCTCTGCTCCGCTCCGCTGTGCTCCGCCCCGCGCAGGCGAACGAGAGGGGCGGGCCAGCCGAAAAATGATGATGTCAGGACTCTCAGCCATCATTTCTTTAATTGGCGTCGAGAGGTGTGTGACGTCGATATTGATTAAGACGATCGAGCTGCAGCCTCGCGGCTGGGGCAAGCAACGGAGGCAGAAGACATGATGATGGGGCGGGGGTGACGGGCGGCCTGACTCAGCCCTGCATGGGCTTGTGGGCCCCAATATCGTTTAATGATGCATTGTGGCTGTCGTCGTTAGACTCGTCAGGTCCGGAGTGGAGGTCTCCGGGCCGCTCCGGTAGTGCCTTATGGCCATTCGAGCGGGCCGGCCGCCGGGCCCCCGTGTGACGGCTCATCGGCCCCCGGTGCCGGTGCCGGCGGGACGCTCAGCACGCTCCGCGGCGGCCCAACCTTATGGGTCGGTTCCGGTAGGCTGCGCACCGTCCAACGAGACGCGGAGGTCCTTGGGCGTCCTCCGGGCCCTCCGGCTCCTCCGGCTCCTCCGGCTCCTCCGGGTCCGTCGGATAGCTGGCTTCCGGGCCGGGGAGGGATTCGGGTGGCTCCCGGTGGACTCGTGGGCGTCACGGGTCGGGTCCCTTTCAAATTATCGATGATCTGTCTCTGCGGTGAGGGAGACGTCGTCGAACGGGTCCGGGTCGCGCCGCGCGATGCCCCGCGTCGCCCCGCGGCGGCGCCCCGCCCCGCCCCACCACGCCTCGCCCGACGCGCCCCGTCGAGCCGGCCCTCGGCCCTCCTACCAGGCCTCTGCCCGGTCCCACTGGAGAACTCGCAGCGCGACTCCCATAAATTTTAAACGGAAAGTCGCCTGTGTCTTCTTTTTTTTTCGCGTAATCCAGCCCCACCCTGAGGTCCCTGTCTCATCCGAATAAACGTCTGATGGTTGCAGCGGAGCGGCCCGTATAAGCCTGGGTCTCTCGCGGCCAGCGCGTCTCCAGCGCGGCGCTTTCCGACCAGAACTGGGCTGGCCTGAGTTGGGTATTTCCTTATGGGAGCGACTAGTGGGTAGGCTGGGGCGGAAGCGGAGCCTTCCGCACGGCGTGCCCAGCCGCGCCTGGATTTGTGTGTTTAAAAGTTTCTTCCCAAGTTGGCAATCCACGTCAATATCCAACGTCTGTGTCATAAGCTTTTAGCTTACCCGGTCTAGAAAGTTTCCCCCCTCGTGAAACCCTTGACAACCACTATGTCTGTAAAGAATGGGAAAGACTGCGGCCAGTCATTCATATCCCCGGCGGGTGACGGGGCGCGGCGGGCGGACGGGCGTCCCTCACGCTCCGAGAATCAGCAAGTCTCTTTTAAACAGCTGAGAAATCGGCAAGTTTGGCCACTGGCTCACATGCGTATGCTAGGGCCCTAAATAACAGGGCTTCCCAAGGCCGCTTTACGCTCTGCCGGGCCCGCCCCGAATCCGCCTGCCCCCCCCCCGACCGCAGGCGCCAGGGCGCCCAAAAAACCCCCGACCCGACACATGACGCAACCCTCACGTGGACCGGAGCCGCACCTTGAGCCGGAGGAGGAGGGATGTTTTTAGCGCCCTTGTCCGCCCCGCGTGACGCGCCGCCATGTCCTGCCACCGCTTCAAGTGATAAAATTGCGAGAAAAAATACGTGGCGGGACAGTTACTGCGATTTTATTAGCGGTGCGCGGCGCGGGGTAGAGGTCGGTCGCTCATCCCCCGCCTTGCAGCGCAGGGTTGGGCCGGGCCGGGCTGGCACGCGAGGACGGCAGCCGCCAGCGCCCCGCTACTCCGCCCCTGGGCCAGGGTCCCGCCCTGTGAGAGGAGAAAGTCATAAATTGACATGGATGGTTTTAGGAGGTGCTGGGGTGGGTGGACGATGGTCAACTGGGCCGGGCAAGGGGAAAAGGGGGAGGGGGGGGGGGAGACTTGAACGTGTCCGCGTGTCCCGCGGGACTCTCTCTCTCTCTCTCTCTCTCTCTCTCTCTCTCTCTCTCTCTCTCTCTCTCTCTCTCTCTCTCTCTCTCTCTCTCTCTCTCTCTCTCTCTCTCTCTCTCTCTCTCTGCGCTGTGCGGTTATGCCCTGTTTGCACGCCAGCGTCCGGCCCGGTCCGTCCAGTCATGAGGGTCGGGCTCGCCCCGCCGGGCTGGGCAGGGGCGGCCGGGTAGGGCCGCTTGGGGCGGAACAATAGACGTTACATCAGGTCATATCGTTTATTCCCCCGCTGCGTACGGATGAGACGGTGCGGGGCGGGTTGGGGCGGGGCGCCCGCATTACACGACCAAGGCGACCTGCGAGATGGGGTGCAGTTTGCTGTCGATTCGGCACGAGAGTTCCTACAATGCGAAGGGTGCGCTGCCCCCCCCCCTCCTCTCTCTCTCTCTCTCTCTCTCTCTCTCTCTCTCTCTCACTCTCTCTCTCTCTCTCTCTCTCACTCTCTCTCTCACTCTCTCTCTCTCTCTCCCCCTCTCTCCCTCTCTCTCTTGTGGGGTGTGCTCGTGACGACGCCAACGCGAGGGGGAATCCAACCATGAATTTTGGTGTGCAAATTTTGTGAATTATTAGTTAATTATTATGAATTTTTGGTTGATTTTTTTTTTCGAGAATTCTGTGAATTTTCCTAATTTTATCTGAATTGTTCTGAATTTCTTTGAAATGTTCTGTAATTTTCAATTTTATTTTTTTTATATACTTTTGATTTACCGGTACGAGGTGTACAATAATTTCAGAGTTGTTTCCCCCTGGCGCCGCCGCCACCGCTACCGTATGCCGTTCGAAGTTTTTGCTTCTGTTCCTTAACCCGTTGGTATATGTAGGGTGTCCCGTCACGTTCCCTAGCTCTCTGGCAAAAAAAAAATAAAAAAAACTTTGACCCGCAGCTCAGTTTGACGTGCATTTTATGGCGGCGACCGACGTGCGCGTCGGCTGGTCCTCGCCTCGCGCGGGGGTGGCAGGCAGCCGTCCGTCACGGTGGCGTTACGGGGGCGGCCCGGGCCCGGCGGGAGCGTCCAGGAGCAGCGCCAGCACCGCCAGCTCCGCCCCACGGCCCCGGGGGACAGGTCGCCAGTGTCCATATAATGTAGATGTTTTGTTAGGAGCAAGTTCTCCTCACTTGGGCCGCGCCGGCAGCCAGCGCAGCCAGCGCCAGCTCGGCCGGCTCCCCTGTTTCCTCTCTCCTTATCTCGCCGCGCCGCACTCTCCCCAATACAAATATATCTTCCGGCCCTGGCGCGATGCGGTGCGCTGCTGGCCCGGCCGCGTGTTTAGCAGCCCTCGCTGAGTTCGGCACCTCCACTCGCCCGCTATATTTACTTCTACTCCGGTTTTCGAGAGTTAGATTTGGTTCCTTAGGGCTGCCTTAGGTGCTCTAGTTACCCTAGGTAATTTACCCCTGGCGGTCCTAAAGTTACCTATCCCAACTAAATCCCATCTTTAAACAGCGAGATCTGGAGTGGGAGGGTCCGAGCCGCGGTATGAAATTAATAAATAATCTGATAAATCTTGTGCACACTGTGTCCGATGGTTCCTGGTGATCATTTTCCCAAAATTACTCTGTTCCTAGATTTTCAATCGGCCTCCTCATTGCCTCGGTAAATTATTGTGACAAAAATGACATAAATTTCAAAGTTTCTGAGAAAATGTTACCGAAATCTGTCGGTAATCACTGGTAATCGGTGATCGTGTGCACGCTCCGCAACCGAGTGATGGACCTCTCGGTCCGAGCTAAGTGAAACTGGTGGAACTCCAGTGAGAGTCCGTAAATACTCGGCCGGGCCGGGGCTTCGGCCTAGGTCTTTCGGCGATATCCTAGCTGCTGCGGGCCGCTCGTAGAGCTGCAGCTGCTGCCAGGACATGTAGGCCGCCTGCGATTGGGATATCCATCCTCCGATGCCATCCACATGTGGGCGTGAGACCCTCAAAAGATTAATCGACCGCGGAAATATGTCAGTGGTTAAAAATGGCATCAAATACTGTGGGCCTTGTTTTGCTGAGCCCCCTCCCCCTCCCCCCCAATGAAGTGAGCTCAGCACGCGAAGCTTGAGGCGAGAAGGCTGGTCCAGGCACCGGGCCTGAGTGATCACTCCCTCCCCCCTCCACCACCCTCTTTACCAGTCCCCCTTCCCCTTCCTTCACGGCGAGGTGGCCGCCGTCCTCCGCCTAATAGATTCAATATTTGTTTTGAATTTGTTTTGCGAGCCGCACGGCGCCCGGGGGCTGGACGCGATGGTAGGATGGGCGATGGGCGCAGGACCTGGCCCAGCCTTGGCCGCGGTTTGGACCGCCTCGGCAGGGAAACGAAAGCAAAAGGGTCGGGAGCTAGGTTAATGAGAGCAAACCTCTCTTTTTTTTTTTCTTCTTGGTCCTTTTTGACTCCATAGGTTTTCTCGGCCCGCCCCAGACGGGACGGGCCAGCCGGGCTCATGTTTGTGTTGTGCCTTTGCTGCTCGGCGCGCAGTGGAAGCCTTGTTTGACAGAGTTGACTTGTTGGCTCGGGCCTACGGTGTAATATCACCATCCCTCCCCGTGGGCCGGGCGGGGCGGGGCGGGGCGGGGCGCGCAGTGCTCGCGCCGGGGGAGGCCGACAGGGCGGGGCCCGGGCCCCCGATGGCGTTTGATGGCGTTTGATAGCCCGACGAAGTGTCAAAGGCCGGCCGTAACACTAGGCTCCCTCGGGCCCCGCGGCCCTCTAGGCACAGGCGTTCCCGCCCCGCCCCGCCCCGCCCCGCCGCACCACGGCACACACGGCCCCGCCCCGAGCTTTATTGCGCGGATGAGTCGGACTTACGGTAACCCTCCTTTACTCACACCGGCCGCCTGGCCCGGACGGGGTCCCGGCAGGCGGAGGTGGGCGGGGAGGGTGGGGGCAGGGTGGGGTTTCCAGGACTCCGCACGGCAGCCCCGAGCCCGGGGCCCTCGCCGGGCCCTGCCGGGGATGAGGCGAGAGGAGCGAGGTGTTTGCACAGGTTATCACCGTCAAACAGCTTTATCGTATCGGTGTTACCGGGAAGGGGGCGCGCTTTTCGATTCGGACCTGCTCGGCTCGGAAAGGAGTAGAGATGGAATTCTGCGTATCCAGCTCAGTCTGCTGTCGAGAATACACTGCGTGGCTTTTGGAAACTTCGAGAAATCTCTCAAAGAAACAGCCACGAAGTATATGCTTTGAAAAAGCGAAGTTAAATAGAGGTGATGGGGTTTGGGAGGGGTTAGGGGGGTCTAATCGCGAGTTTCGATGTGCTGTGTGTGGTAGCGAAACATGTCGGCAGCCCCCCCCCCCCCCCTCTCCCCCTTTCCGCCTGAGCTAGGCACGGCGCAAGGCCAGAGGGCTCTTTACTTCACGTGGCTCCCGTGACGCATGTACAGAGACGACCCGCTCCAGGTGGAAGGGGTGGAGCGAGTAGGGGCGCGGCAGGGTCCTGTGAGACCAGACTCCTCCTTGGACAGCCCGCCCCGCCCCGCCCCGCCCCGGGCCTCGAGCCCGAGACCTGAGAGGAGAGCCACGTACCCACCTGGGCCCCCGCCCTGCCCTGCCCCGCCACGCCCCACGGGCACGAACCGAGTCTTGTTCCGCTACTTGCCTGTTCTTACCCTTCTCTCTCTCTCCCTCTTGCAGGTCGCTCCCTCCAGTTCACTTTTACACTGTACTGCCACAGTAGCAGCAGCAGCAGCAGCAGGGTGGTAGACGATGTTCCGGGCGAGGCTGGCACAGGACCGTCAAAGGGGTGGACTTGTGGGGAAATCAAGACGCACGGCCGTGCCTTCACTGCTCGCCGTCTGCAGGGCGCCGCGCAGCGCCGCCCCGTTTCCTGTTCATTACTCGTCTTGGGAGCTACCCCCTGCCACCCCTACCCCTGCCAGCCACCCCCGCGGGCCGGGCGGGGCATCAGTCGTGACCGGCCCTGCGCCGTCGTCGGCGCCTTCCGGCCCGGGGCCACAAGTACTGGGCCAAGGCCAGGGGCAAGGCCGACCCGCCCGACCCGGCCCGGCCCGGCCGCGGGGCATCCATCTTACAGTAGCGGCCCGCCTTCGCTTTTCAGCTCGCCGCTTCCCAGCTCGGCGTGGTGATCTTGTCCGGATGTATTCATCTCTGCCGACATCATGAAGGCCACGGGGCGGCGGCCTGGGATGCTGTCCGGTCCATCCGCCCCCCGGCCCCCCTCTCAGCGCCCCAGCCCCTCTCGCACCAACGCCCCGCTGAATATCGACCATTTCGTGGCCATATCGTGTGCGGGTCTTTCTGACTTGGCGACGAAAAATGCGGGTTATCTGTAGACGATACCCGGGAGGTAGTGGCCGGGGTGAGGGCGGGCAGGGCGCGGGGCAGTCCCGGCAGGAGCGATGCTCGGAGCGATGGGCTCGCGGACATGAGTGATGGCAGCTTAGGGCCGGTCGGGCTCAGGCCGCCCTGCCTCGGGACCAGCCCACCCCCGCGCAGCCTAGCCAGAGCAGCTGAGCGAAGGCTGCTCTAGGACGCCTACGGGGTAGCGAGCCCCCACCCCTGCGCAGGTGTGAGTGTGTGTGTGCGTGTGTCTGTGTGTGCTGAGAGAGCGAGAGAGAGAGAGAGCGAGAGCGAGAGAGAGAGAGAGAGAGAGAGAGAGAGAGAGAGAGAGAGAGAGAGAGAGAGAGAGAGAGAGAGAGAGAAGCGCTCCCCTGCCGGGGAATTGACAGGTAGCCCTGCGAAATGAAACCCCGCGCGTCTCCCCCACAAGACGCATTACTTCCCCTTCCCTCCCTCCCTCCGGCTGGAGTCCTGATATTAGAAGGTCCCCCCGTACCGCCGCTGTGCTCCGTGCCTCGCCGCACCGCTCGGCAGGCAGGTTGGCAGGCTGCTGGCGCCGCCACGCCCCGCCCCGCCACGCCCCGCCACGCCCTGCCTCTCGTCCGATACCCGGAGGACCTGGATCTGTTTGTCAGGCCGGACGGACAAGCGGACCCGCCGGCCGTCCTGGTCTAGGCTGGGCTTGGGCGGCTCGGGCCGTCTACTCAAGCGGCAGGTCGGGCAGGGCCGCCCCTCAGACAAATACCAGGAGAGGGGCGGGCAGGCCGGCAGGCAGGCGGGTCGGCGGGTCAGCCAGCACTCACCTCGAAGCCGGCGAGGCCCAAGTAATTTTAACGGGGCTGATTTGTGGTCCGGGAGGTAAATGGAGCTGCCGCTGCGAGGCGGGACGGGCTGGGGCGGGGCGGCGGCGGCGGCACTCCGTGCCCACAGGGCCCGGGCCCTGCCGGCTTTCACCCCTGCGAAGAGGGCTCGAGTGCGTCCTCTCCTCGGCGATGGGGAGCGATAGGGCTGCGCGGCTGATGGAGGCCCAGCGTGCTGGGTCGGGGCGGGGCAGGGCATTCGTCATATCGGCCGTGCGGATCAGGCTAGTCAGGCGTGCGAGCACCTGCCCTCGCGGCACCACTCCACCCGCCTCGCCTCGCCCCGCTCCGTCCTGCACGGCCACGCGGGATGTGATAGAGTCCCATACATATTACTGTACACCGTCAAAGGCGCAAGACATTGTAAGACTGATGCGGTATATTGTAATATTGTATGGACTTGTAATATTTTGTGCACTTCTATGCACGCTGTGGTGTATAGTAGGAACTGAACATGACAATATTGTAAAGATCCGCGTAGTCGGGCCGAGAGCAAGTACGGGATCTCTACTAGGAATGAGGCAGGGACTCAGAGAGCAGGACAGCACGTGTATTCCAGGCAAGGGTCAGCACAGGAAGGAGTGATCAACAAGGGCCGCCACCAGGGCGGTCGTCAAGGGTTACAACAAGGGTAGTGGTGGGGGACCGCGACAGTGGGTACGGGGAGTATCGGGGCGCACGAGGGATATTCGCGATTCCCTACACTATCCCCCCTTCCATGAAAGCTCGTGCGCCAATCAGGTTGGATGGACACGATGACGATGAACACGTCGTCCTTCGGGTTGCAGAGTCGGCTTCTTGACCAGGTTCGGGTCGTCCAGTTCCGCAGCCGGAACGGAAGTGGAGTGGAGTGGGTGCACGGGAGAAACAGCTCGCTGCTGGAGTCCAGTCGAGGAGGGGCATGGTCGTCTCCAGGAAGGCTCTGGAGTTGGTCCGGACGTCCAGTAGCAGGAGGGGCTTCGGGGACCTGCAAGTTGAACTTCTTCAGGGCGGTGGTGACAAAGAGAAGCCGGGTTACCGGGGCGTGCTCATGCTCGGTCTTCGGGATGCCCGCGGTGAAGAAGGACGCCATGCCAGGGGTCGCAATCTCGACCTCTCTCTTCTCCCTCTCCTCACGAACGAAGTGTCCGGGAGTTGTCGCTGGGCGCGCACACCAGGACCGTGCCCGCGGGAGGTCGAGGGCGGTGGCGGACGGCCCGAGCGCGTCGTCGGTGCAGCTACCTTGCTGGGGGGGGGGAGGGGTGGCAGGCGGAGCACACAACTCGGACGGTTTACCGGAATTTCTCGCGTCGGTCTGATCTCCCAGGGGTTGTCCCTCACTCGAGGGCACGGCGTCGTGGACATCGCCGATCATGGACACGTGCAGCTTCGTCGAGCACCTCCCGCCGGGGTAATCGCGCACGCGCAGGACGGTGGTGTCCACCGTTGTCCAGCAGGAGGTAGCTCATGACCTGGAGGGGCACTGTCAGGGAGGGGAACACGGCACGTACGGCTCACCCGAACTGGCTCGTCTGGCTCCGCCATGAAGGCCGTCGTCTGGAGGTTGGCTGCTGGGCGAAGTCGGCCCAGGTCGAACTCCGGGTGGACCGCCGTCAGCTGCGGGCGGGCCGCCGGCCGCCGCCAGCTCCGCGCGGTCACCACCAGCCCCGAGCGGGCCGCCAGGCCGTGAGGCAGGCTGACGGGCACGCTGGTGCACTGCGTGCGGCACACCCGTGCCCCGGGCTGCCGCGCGGCAGCAGGGCCGGCGGCGCGGGTCCCTCGGTGGGCCGACACACAGCCTTCCCCACGGTGCACCGACACACGGCCGACCGACACACGGTCCCGGGCAGGCCACCACCAGGCCACAGCCCCTCACGGCACACCATCGTGACTCCGGCCGCGCGGAACACCCTCGCGCACCAGCCCCTCTCGCGGAACACCCTCGCGAGGTCCAGCGGTGCCGCGGAAAACCGTCGCGGTTCCAACGGTGCCGCGGAAAACCATCGCGGTTCCAACGGTGCCGCGGAACACCATCGCGGTTCCAACGGTGCCGCGGAACACCATCGCGGATCGGCCCAACCGGGCCCAACAGCCCAGCGTCCCGCATGATGTGAGCTGGAGGGGGGGAAGGTCGACCGCGACGATCGGGGCGTGTCGGTCCTCGTACGGGGGTGGGTGATCAGGCCGCCCTCCGGTGATTTCCGAATGGTAGCCACCGAGCGCACAGAAACCTCCTCATTAGTGTACCACACTATACCTCATGATGTGTGTGTGTGGGGTCCAGGCCTCGCTTTCCAAGCGGACCCACATCGGCCAGATGCCTCCCTGCTGGACGACGCCTGGGATGATGGCACCAAGGCACACCGAGGCCACACGCGTCGCCGCGGCTCACCGGCGGCACGCGCGCGTCCGCGAGCCCCCGCCCGCGCCATGGCCAGCGTGGAGGAGATGGTGGTGCAGCCCACCGTCCTCCCCCGGATCACCGGGCGTACGAGCCCGACGCAGCTCGGACACGCACAGCTTCCCGGGCGCCAGCGCACACGCAGCCGGCGAGCACTCCCTCAGGTGACGCGACGGCCGGCTCGCGCCCCCGCTCAGGCAGCGCCTCGCAGTGCTCACGCTCGTCTGTCCTCGTGCGGACAGGACCGGCGGGCGTGGCCCGTCTCCCCGCAGAAGAAGCAGGCACCGCGCCGTGCTGCCTCACAGCGGTCACGACGTGGAGTGCGGGAGCGGGCGCTGGAGCGCACGCTGCAGCTGGTAGGTGCGCCGCTGCAGGTGCTGCTGGTGCTGGTGCCGGTCGTGCGCGGGTGCGCGGGCAGCGGTGCAAGCCGGCTCCGCAGCTCGCCGCGCAGCTGCTCGGATGCACCGTCAGCCGCAGCGACACAGCGGGCGGCGACGTCGCGACAGTCCCAGCTCTGCACTGCAGCGGGCTCAGCGGGGGCAACCTGGGCGCCACGTACCGGGTACAGGTTGTTGACCATCTCCACGTGCACGGCCGCTGCTACCGCGTCGTCGAGGTCCTTGGGCTGCTGCAGGTACAGAGTACGGCGCACGTCGGCGTCACCGATGCCGCTCAGGAAAGACCGCATGCAGACCGTCTGGATGCTGTGGTCAAGCCAGGAGGGGTACGCCGCGCGGGCAAGGCACAGCAGCACCGAGGCGAAGTCACGCAGTGACTCTCCAGGCTGCTGGGTGCGCTGCTCGAACTGGAGCGCAGCCGCAGCTGTACCACGAGCCCAGTCGAAGTGCCGGCGTAGGCAGTCGCTCAGGCGGGCGTAGCTCAGGTACTCGTTCGGCGGCAGGGTCTGAACGACGTCCGCGGCCGGCCCGCGCGGCGCGCCGCTGCATGGCGCTCAGCTGCTGGAGCAGGTCGGTGTTGTGCGCCTGCAGCGCGATGTTCGCCTCGGCCCAGCGCGCGAGGATGTCCCGGGTACCGTCCGGAGATCCACGGTGATGGCCGTCTCGGTCGTGACGGTAGCGGCGGT
Organism: Frankliniella fusca; assembly: GCA_029379305.1. Taxonomy (NCBI): domain Eukaryota; kingdom Metazoa; phylum Arthropoda; class Insecta; order Thysanoptera; family Thripidae; genus Frankliniella; species Frankliniella fusca. The sequence continues at coordinate 184,425 of JAHWGI010000295.1, forward strand.
CGGACATGGTAGTGGCGGTGAAGTTCACAAAATCCCACTTCTGACACCAATGTAAAGATCCGCGTAGTCGGGCCGAGAGCAAGTACGGGATCTCTACTAGGAATGAGGCAGGGACTCAGAGAGCAGGACAGCACGTGTATTCCAGGCAAGGGTCAGCACAGGAAGGAGTGATCAACAAGGGCCGCCACCAGGGCGGTCGTCAAGGGTTACAACAAGGGTAGTGGTGGGGGACCGCGACAGTGGGTACGGGGAGTATCGGGGCGCACGAGGGATATTCGCGATTCCCTACAATATGTCTTCCATCTGTAAATTTCGTGAATGTTTAGATGTTAAACATTTCGTGGTGTCTTAAAGCACTCCTTTGGATGAGGCTTCATCCCACACACTCCCGGCTTCTGTCCTTTTTTGTACTTATGTAGATGTGCTTGCGTAGCTTACGTTAAAAAAATATTTCATAGTGACGCATAAATAAGCTTAAATTGTGCATAACTACGTACGATTTTGTTCATATTTATGTAAGAAATTTTACGTAAGCTACGCATGCACATAGACCTACATAGCTATGTACAAAAAAGTACATAACCCAGGAGTGTGCATGTCAAAGCATCGGGATACGGTGCTAACCCACCCAAATGTATAGTGCACTTGCAAAATGTGTAAAAACTATTCATTAGCTAATGTTTAGTTTGAACGATGCATGACATAGTGTATAAGTATCAGACATTAGGAGCTATGCATCAGGTGATGCATAGAACCATACACACTCCCGGGTTATGTAATTTTTAGTACATTGCTGTGTACGTCAATAAACTTACTATGCTTATGCACAAATTTAGTACATCACAAAGAATAATATTGTGTGTAAGTATTAATTTCGTATACTTCAGACCTTACTTTCTTAGTATACTTTAGAAAGTATACTTCAGGTAAATACGAAACAGAATTTTGTACCTATCCACCGTGTATAATTTCTTTGAATGAATGAATGAATGAATGAATGAATGAGTGTTGCGCGATTGCCTACTCGAAAGGGCTGCAGATGACATTCCGCCTCGCGGGCGAATGTGGGTAGGCAAACCCGCAGCACTTTTACGCATTTAAAGTAACGCCCTGCGCAGTAAAATATTTCTGTGTCATATCAGTCCGATACAGGAAACTGTTTTGAAGTCGATACAGAATGCCGTATCATTTTTTTTATTGTGGCTACAAACAAACAATGCGACAGAGGCCTTATAGGCTTTCTTTGAGGAATCCGGACGCAAAACCCAGCCGTGTACGAATCTGCGACATTTGAGCAATTCCTGGATTCACTTGCACATACATTCACGTTAACCCCCCCTTCCCACCCCGTCTCCTCCTCCTCTCCGCCACGCCAACCCACCGCAACGCTCTAAAGTCCCAACCCCAACCGACTCTCAACACGACGTGGACACGAGTTGGCAAAACAAAAATTATAATCCTCGCTAAAGAATTTAATTGCGAAACTCTCTGCCGACCAACCCTTCACCTCAGCAGCCAAGCCAACAAAAACACACTTTGTGCTCCTCTTCTTCTCTCTGCGGTGGGGAGGGCGCGGGTCGTAGGCAAGGGCTGGGCCGACGGGGTAGTCGTCACTTCAAAAAAATCTTTGTACGACCCCCAAAACAATTATTTAAATAATGATTTTTAAAAAATCAAAATAAAATCAAGAAAACAAAATCCGAAAAATCGACAGCAAATGAACAAAAAACTGTCAAAAAAAGTAACAAGGCAGAAAGAAGGGTAAAAGAGCAAAATTTCTCAAAAAGTGGCAGAAATTTTCCTTGAAAAATCAGAACAAAAATCAGAACATAAAAATCAATAAAATAAAAAGTCAACAAAATCATTGGACACATTCTGTTTGCCGCTTAGGCTGGGCTGGGTGCGGTGCGGTAGAGGGACCGGGTCTGTCAGCCTTGCCTGGAAGCTGCTGCCCCCGTCCCCGTCCCTCGTGTTCTAGAGCGAGCGGGAAACAACGCTGCTTGTCTCTCCTATCGAACCTGCTAACGGAGCAGTAAAACAAGTCGTAAAATTGGACATTTTATGCGTTGTGATGCTTGCCTTGAATCATCCCGGCAGCAACTATGTTTCTGTTCCACCTCTCAAAGAGTTGTGAATATCGTCTTTTGCGATACTTTTCATGTCTCGCAGCAATCAAAGTATATTCGAATGAGTGACGATTGTAACTATACGTTCACGTTCATAAATAATTTGCACGTGCACTCTTGCTTGCACCACTCCTCTTGGTTTCTAATGTAGGCCTACACACTCTCTATACTGGCTTGTGTTCAGCTCGCTAGTGGTTGTATTGGTGTTCCATGAAACTTTTATAATCCTCTGAATAGTAGTTTTCGTTTCACCCTCTCCCTCTTTTCTTCTCCGTCTCTTCTCCCTCGATTACGAGCAGACCTCATGCAACACTGTGCACTTGCTCTGCGCAATGGAAATCAGCAGCATAAGTGAGCTCATCGGCTGACAGCCAAGCGGAATCCTGCCAAAGTTCTGTATCCATCTAGTTCGCCGGAAACGTGAGTGTGTGGTTCGCCGAACGTAAGGACTGAGGGTCATGTGGTTGCGCAGCTTGAGTTGACGTCCGTGTGTGCGGCAAAATTGTGTGTTGCGCGCAACCTAGTGAGCATTTGGGGTGAAAATAGGAAAGTTCGCCTCTGACTTTTTCATCAGGTGAAGAGGTTCTCTGCCCCGTTAAAACCTTAGGGTGAATTTAAACTGACACAAAACTGACACACAAACTATAGTTTCCGAAAAAGCTAGTAGTTTTTCTATAGTTTTTCTCCAGTTCAAGCCCTAATTTTTATACTTAAAACAGTACTTAAATTGTATTAATATACTATATAATGTTTAAACCCATTATGTTCTATCTTTCTAACATAATTTTTTCTGGTGATTCGGATGAAGATTTATCTTAGACATCCCTTAGAGAATAAGTGAAGATCCTTCCACCCGGGTTAACTGTGCACGCAAAATTAGAAACATATGGCTAAAAACTTAAAACATCGTCAAAAAAAGAGCAGTGTAGACTTAAAATAAGCACCGTAGCTTAAAAATTAGCCGCGCCTATACATCTGAAACAATTAGTACTCCCCCCCCCCTTTGTTTTTGTTTGTTTGTTTTTTTTTGCGTGTGGACCTTGCAGCTGAATTTTTACCGTAACCTGAGGCCCGTGCTTGTCACTGTAATCATGTTACATACATCCTCGAAGCTATCCGTCAGGTACAGTGCAGTAGTAGGGTTCACAGTTAAAATTTTGATATGACGGTCTGGTGTTGTTTTAAAGCTTGATTAGACAATTCCAATAGTTGTCATCAAGTTTTACTCTCGCGGTTCTGCGCTATGCGCGAATTTTGCACACCGGCGCAACTGCGGAGGGTCTGGAAAATCCCAGAGGTCTCCGGACAGAAAACTCACGATTGTTCATTTGTGAAATCCGAGAATTATTTTTAACAGTGTTCCTCTGCAGCTCACAGTGAAAATCATTGTAAGATTTTATTAGCGTGGAGATGGAAAAGCTCGACACTGGTAAAACAAATGTTCTAAACGTCACCTGATGTTTAACTGCTAATGTATTACATTTAAACACTATATCATGCATAGTTCAAACTGTACACAGCAGCAGATGTATATTTTCGAAACACTTTGCAAGCGTGGTATCCGAGTGGTATCCCTAAGCTTTTCCACGTGAAGCCTCGTCCAAGTGCACACTTCTATTCATCACAAAATGTTTAACCTCTATACATTTGCGAAGTGTATAGGTATTAAACATCTTGTCATGTTTAGTTCCTGCTATACATCATGTCATGTATAGAATTGCCAACTAAAAATATACTACGGTTCCATATGTTAAGACAAGGCTTGGTTCGGTTCTTCCTGCAGTCTTTCCTGCACCTATACGACGCACCCAATGATTGCGAAAGACACAAAGCCACTTAGCACATCATGAAAGCCGCCGTTTAGGTCGTACTATTGGATCAAAGCCGTCCCTAGCAGTTGAAGCGCTTGGGTCAGCTAGACCCCAGATCGACACCGAAGGGGTTTGGACTGATTCAAGCGGGGAATTCACTAGCCATGGAGGATTACTGTAAATGGAGAGGTCCCTTGGTGAGCCGCAATACATTGACAACCGCACTCACAGAAATCATTGTCTACCTATCTCAAGCAACGCATAGGATTAAAATACTTTATGATATGGCATTCGTTTTCTTTTCGTATATTTCATATATTTTCTAATATTTTTTTCTTATAATGCACGAACGACACGTTACGGAATACGGATGTTAACACTCAATTGATTTGTCCCAAGCATGACCTTTATAATCATGAAAAATTAATTTCACCGAATTCTGAAGGTATTGTCAAGCTCAGCAATCAAGCCAGAGGCTTACCTGGCTAGTAATATTTATGTTGGGTAACCGTCCATAGGTTAGTATGGAGGGGCACGGCGAGGCGCCCTGCCCTGCCCTGGCTGCGTCGCTTGTCCCGCCGCAGTGCGCCGTTAGCACAGGGATAACGTTGTGCCATCTAAGCTTGCTGTGCGGTCTGGTCTGGTCTGGTCATCCTGGCGGGGACGGCCGCGGCCGTTTGTAGGGCAGCCCGCCAGGCCGGGGGCCGGGCTATGCTACACCACGTCGCACCCCGGCTCGCCCCGCCCCGGTCCGCGGCGCAGTGTCGTGTTTCACCCGCCGATTGGCAAGTGTGTCCCGACGAAACGCTTTCCTTCAGACATATCGCTTTTCTCGTGGCGTTTGGGATGTCGGCACGCAGTGCTCGCTGTGCTTGGCCTCCCCCCTCCCCGTCCTTTCGTCTGTCCATCCGCGCGTCCATTTATCCATCTACCCATCCGTCTATTGAATCATTCTAGCATCTATCCAACCACCCTTTCATCCATCCGTGCAACAATCCATCGATCTATCCTGGAATCCTTCTGGCATCTACACTTAAAAAAATATTGTTGAAGTAAACAAATTACTGATGACTGCATGGTGTACAAACAGCGATGTTGTTTAACAACAAAGAAAGTTGTTGAAGAACAGCTACTATTGTTTTGAATCCGAAACAATAAATTTATTTTTGATAAACAACATTTGTTGCTTCTGCACAATTTTTCTTGTTCCTGAATAATTTTGTTGTTCCTAAAGAATTTTGTTCTCCCTGAAAATCTTTTTTGGTAACTTGATTGCCTTTCTGGTGTTCCTGAACAACTTTTGCTGTTAGTGGACAATCGACGTGCTGATTTTACAACATATATAGTTACATTACGAGTCGATGTTGTTGCACAACGACATTGGCCAATTAAAAATCTTAACAACGGATTTGTCGTTAATTTCCAACAATATTTTTTACAGTGATCTAAACATCCTCATATCCATTCATGAAACGAATCCAACAATCCATCCATCCGCACCCATCCATCCGCACCCATCCGCACCCATCCATCCATCCATCCATCGTAGCCGTTGCTACGGCCCGGCCTGCGCCGCCCGCCCGCCCGTCGTCCTCAGTTTAGGAGTGACGGGCCCGGCCGGCCAGGCCGCAAGTGCCGCGGTGATGCTCTGAAGTGCTCTGGCCGCTGGTCGCGCTTGGCCGGGGCGGGGCCGGGCAGGGCAGGGCTGGCTCGCACCCACTCCATGGTGTTTCAGGGCCGCGTGAGCTCATGCTTATTCCCGCCGGGGCGCGCCGAGTGTCGCAGTGCCAGTTCCTCTTCTCCACACAGAGCTGCACGGCCATGGCCGCGGCCTGGCCTGGCCTGGCGCAGGGGGACGGCCCAGCTCGTCGCAAACAGGCCCTAATGCCACGACCAACATTGGCTCTTTCGGGCACACTCTCTCTCTATCTCTCTGTTTACTCGACCCGACTTTGACCAGCCACCAACATCATTAACGCCGTGCTGAATAATACACACGTGCTGATCTAGCGACGGAGCCGGAGGCAGCCGGAGGGGGCGCACTCTCATGAGCGCGCCTGTTCTGGCGTGAGTGAGAGATGGATGGTGCTGCCAACCGCTGGACTGGTGTTGCGAGAAAATTAGGCAACAGTCCCACGAACACACCTGTGTGAGGCAGACTGGTATCTCCGCCTGCCTACTAGGCGGCAAACTCTCCACACGTGAGACTACCTATTGACTAGTAGTCAGGCAGATACCCGTCTTGCCTCACACAGATGTTCATACTTCAAAGTATGCCGTAAATAATAAATATTTTTAATTTTTTCACACTATGTTTTCCAGAGAACTCGTGAAAATTCGGGAGTCATGTCGGTTGTATGGAGTAATGGGCTTCGCTCTCGCTCACCTAATGACTGTAATACTGAAAAATGTATATTCCAATTGTCACTCATATGTAACAACACCCTTTTCCTCGCCCCCTTCCCGCTCCTTTATTTTCATCTACAGCTAATAAAAAAGCAAATAAATAAAAACCACAGTTTTTTTTTATATATATATATTAGCGTGTGGATGTTTTGCCAAAGTTAGGAAATATAAAAACGGAGATTCGGTGTGAATTCTGCTCTTTCCAGGTCGTGGTCTTGCAGAGACACCCAGAGACAAACGGCTGCTCTTGAAAGCATTGGGGATAGGTCAAGCTTGGCGTTGATAATCTCTTTTACGAGCACAAGGCCGCACTCGTTGTGCTCCCAGTCCTCCGACACTGTTTGCAGAATACATTCACGAGCGCCGCGCCCTTCTCTCCCTCGTGACGAGGCGGTCGCCACGGGCGCCACGGGCCCAGTGCGTTTAGAGAGCCGTGCTCACAAAGAAGATGAAGTAATTTCAAAGTGTGGGCTAGGCGAGGTTCCTTTTCAAGTCCCGCCGGCAGAGATTAAAGTCACGCTAAACATGCTGACCACATTATGGCTTGACTGCGCGACTCTTTTTGACTTAATTCCTCCCCAACCCTCTCTCTCTCTCTCTCCCTCTCTCTCTCCCCCTCGCTAGCTCTCCGTTTCGACCTTTCGCCTCACGAATTAAAAGAGATTACCATTAGGACGTAATTAGGCGTAATTGCGACCACTTACGACTGGCGTTGTTTTTCATACTTTTCTTTTCTGTTTCGTGTTGCAGGTGAGTTTCTGGCTGCCTGGCGCCACTGGCGCGCCGCTCCCCCGTCCGAGTGCCCTCCCTCTACTCTGTGAGTCTCTTGAACAGCGGTCTGCGGTGGCTGCGGCACGCCCGCCCCGCCCACCGATATCACTATAAATTCAGAGCGAATCGATAAAAGAAAGGCAGGCGGCGGCAGCGGCCTATATGAATCGTACGGTGTATCTCATCCAGTCCGATTCAATGGCTTCCAATATCTGCCGTCCCCTGCTTTCCCCTCCCCCCTCCGAGCCGCCCGCCCTCCTCTGCTACATGTACCCTAAGTGAAATATACTGTATTTTCCGATTAGGCGGGCCGGGCCGGCCGGTGGGCAGGAGCCTTGGGCTGAGGGCGATTAACCCCCGACAGGACGACGACGGCCCGGGCGGGGTGGTGGTCGTCCCACCCCCTCGCTCTCCCCTGAAGGATGTCGGAGACCTGAATATAAAGTACCTCCCTCCTGCCGCGGACCTTGGCAAAGTGTTGACCCACAGACGCCTCCGCTCCACTCCGCCCCGCCACCTACCGTGCAAGTCACAGTCTTTCTTTGGCCATTCCTCTGGACTTGGCCGCGCGGCCTGCAGCCAGGCAGACAGTAGGCCGCGTCTTATTAATTCAGTTGTGGTCGCGTTTGCAGAGGCGTTGACAGCTGCGGGGGGAGGCCCCAGGCGTCGGTTAACGCCAAGGTCACTGCCATTCTCTCAATGCTTGGCTGGTGCGGTGACGGTGAAGCCGTTGGTCTTATACTTCCCCAGGACTACCAGATGGTTTAGTTGAAGCGCCACATTTCTCTTGCTGGTGTCGACCGTCACCATACGGTCTATGGAGCTGTAGCCTCCTGCGATCAAGTAGCCCTTACGTATTTTTTGGTATTTGTATGTGTGTGCCAAACTTTTTTTTTTTATGTGTCTTGACTCTGGTGTACGAGCTGGGGTGGCGTGTTTGTTCCCCGTCGTTTCTAAGCTACGAAAAAGTTTGTGGTTGTTTTATATGAGGCTTCGACTGTTGTGCCTGGCGCTGGCGCCGCGCCTCTCGGGGAAGCCAGACGAGTGACACCATTCGGAAGGCTTTTATATTATTGATTTGAGCCGCGGTGCGGGCGGGGAGGGAGCGAGGTGTCGCGGCTGAAGACACGGTTTCACGTGCCCGTCATTAAAAGTCTATAATCCTAAAAATAAACACAGAGCTCGCATTCGGTCGTGTGGAGGCGAGCCAGCGGCCGGGCCTCCCCCAAACCACCCCTGATTTGTCTAATCCCCGGCGTTTTAACCACCGCGCACGCTTACCGGCCCCGCCCCACGCTGGCACCGGGGTGGCGTCCGCTCCGCCCCGCGTCGGGCCGGGCTGTGCCTGGCAGGTATGCGCGCTGCTGGCTCATTCATTTGCTCCATTTCGATTTTATTGGTCCCGGACTCGGTAATTGGCAGCGGGGATGCTGGTTGTCCCGAGCCCCGCGCCGCCCCGCTCCCGGCTCACCCCACCGCGCCTTTCAGAGAGCGTGATGGAGCGCTGCTGGGGCGGTTGCGCCCGCCTGTGGACGCGTGCGGGTCTGGCCGGAGTCCGGACCGGGCTGGGTCAGGCCAGGCGCCAGGCGCCGTGCCAACTCATCAACCCGTCCCCATCCCCTGGACCACTCGCCGCCCCTGACTCCGGCCCGGCCCGGACTCGACACGGAGCGGAGCCCGCCTAGGTGGGTCGGCATTTTACTGACAGTTTATGTAGTTTCGTGTGTGCTCTGGCTCTGATTAATTATCGACGACATCTCAGTAAGTACGGGAATGGAAATTTGCCATTTCTCCTTTTCTTTTCTGAAAGAAACTCAATTTTCACCAAATTTTTACAAATTCTTCGAGGAAATAAGTCTTGTTGCGAAAAAATTGTAATGGTAATTTGAATACTGGAACTAAGACGCTGAATTTCGTTGTTTTGGAGTATGCTCATTAAGAGTGTCATCGACTGGCTATCCCGTTCTGGTTGTTGCCTTTTCTTCGGAATGGACATGGCCGTTTGGGGAGAGGAAGGGGAGGGACACGCCACTTGTAGCGTGATGGTCCTACTTTTCCCGATAAGTGATATTGCGTGTAGTATTTCGTGGCGTGGCGCCGCGTGGCCCCGGAGGGGTAAGTGGAGGTGCGATTAGGGTCCCTGCAGTGGGGTGGGGAGGGGGGTCGGGTGTCTCCCTCTGCCGTGTCCTGTGTGCCAGGACCAAAGGAAGAAAAGGGGGGGGGGGGGGCAGGCTCTTTGGGGTGCGCGTCGCGCTGCGCCGCCGGACACGCGCGCGCAATGGCGACCCTGGAACCCGATGTGGGCTGCGACGGGCCGGGTTTTGCGCGGTCCCTCTCATCTCCTCTGGTCCGCTCTCCCCTCCTCACCTCTCCTGGGACCCCGCCCTGTTTCGTCCAGGATGCTTCAGGGATTGATTGGCGGGTCTCCGCGGTGGCGGCGCCCGGCTCCTGTACTGTACGTGGCCCGTCGCGCGGGGGCGACGACCCGACCTGCTGCGACTTTGGACATTCCTCTGCTCCGGGCCGAACCAAAGTTTTTTACTTTATTGCTGAACTGCAGAAACTGTCTCCAAATAGTTTTCGGATAGATCCCGCCCCGTCCCGGGTGCTCCCCCTTCTGATCGAGTGATTAGCGGCCGAGACCAAAGAGACCTGTGCAATGCGCGGCGCTGAGCGAAGGGGAGCGTGGCGGAGCGTAGCACAGCGTAGCACAGCGTGGTGGGCTACACGCGCGCTGAGCATGATAACGCAGAGGGTCGCGCGGCGCGGCGGTCGGACTCGGTTGACTTGCTCCGATGAGGTTTTACACGATGAACAGCCCCACAATGAGCTTTGTCGGAGAGGGATGGAAAAAAGCGTTTTGCTCTTGGCGCTTCCATTCCGCCCCGCTCCGCCCACCGAGTCCATTATTGTCTTTGCCTGATGGACTTCAAGACCACAGCCAGCCCCGCGCCTCTCCCCCGCCCGGCCACTCCCAACCCCTTTCCACGCCCTTTTTCCCATACTTATTTGCTTCCCTTTTCTATCTCTTCCTCTCTCTTTCTCTCTCACTCGTTCCATTTCCCGTCTCCCCCCCCCCTTTTTTTCCAGCTGGAGTAGGGTTACCACCCCTTCGTGCTAGCGCCGCGCGGATTCCTGGTCGGTCTTTAAACGGGCGTCTGAGCGGGGTTGGGCGGGCTGGACGGTCTGGGCGGGGACGGAGTGGTTCCAGTGGGACTCTGGGGGGCCCTAGCGCCGTCCGCCGCTGGGGGGCCCTGCTGGGGGGCCCTGCTGGGGGCGAGCGGACCAGCCCCCACTCATCAAGTGATTGAGGGTCGTTGTTCTGGGATCGTCCTTTGTGAGCGCACGCACGCGGTCGCTGTACGTACGTGTGTGTGTGTGTGTGTGTGTGTGTGTGTGTGTGTGTGTGAACACAACACGAGCGCGCGAGCTCTTTTTCCGGGTTGGGGGGGGGGGGGGGGAGCTCGGCTCGTCCTCTGGCCGCCGCAGGCCGCAGGGCGGTGTGGGGTTTCGCCGTGCCTTCCTCTGCTCGCATACGTATAAAACACGTGCAATAGTGGAGTGCGCGCGCTCGCCGGGCGGGGCTCGTGTGACGCGCGGCGCGGGGGGCGGGAGGCGCGGGGGTGCATAATGAGGGATAAAGTGCATGACGGGTTTCGCTTGCCGCGCTGCTATGCACGCACGTCGCTCTCCGCTCTGGCCCGGCGGGCAGCGCACTCCGCGCGCCCCTCTTTACTTTTATTTCTTGTGCTCACGCTCGTCTCACCCTCCCGCCCCTCGCGACGGCGCCACCCAACGTGTTTCATCCCCCCGACGTCATTTACAGTCTCATACCTTCACGGATCTCTCAGCGCGCGCCGCTCCGGGGACCAGAGTGCCGAAGAGGAAAGAGGAAGAGGTGCTAGGGGAGCAAAAATAAAATAAAAATAAAGGTACAAGCAGCTCCCTCTTTTCTCGGAACATTAATTTTTAAAAATCTTAATCGAATCATGCGCCCCTCTGTCTTACTCCCGCTCCACCCCTGCAAGTCGCTGGAAGCCGGATGGCGGCCCGGCAGGCGATTCTCCGAGGGGTTGCGTGTGTGGCCAGCATCCAGTGTTCGGCGCCCCACGCCGTACCGCGCGCTGCAAATATTTATTAACGAGAAAGGTCTTCCCGACGCGTTCCGGCCCAGCCCCGTATTGGCCCCTTCCGGGACCAGTTCTGCCCCACAGGCTGGGGTCTTACCTGTGATGCCTGTCAGTGGCTGCTGGCCGCCCCGCCCGACCTCGCGATATATAGCGCTACGAGGGGACGGGCGCTGCCGGGCCGGGCCAGGGCCGTGCTCCTGCGGAAATGGAAGTGGAGGAGACGCGTGAAGGTAAATGAAGTCAGGTGGACAGGAGGGCTTCGGGCGGCGGGATGGTATGATGGCCAGCGTGCGCCGCGCTGAGACCGCCGGTCGGATTATTCGTGGTGCTGAGGACCTGGTCCCGGCCCGAGCCGAGTGGCGTATGGCTATTCCTCCCTCCGGCGTGTGTTGGTCCGCTCCGCTGCCCTGTCTACCCACCCGCCTGTGCCCGTCTGTAATCAAATGCAGGTCCCTTGCCGCATGTGGTCAGGGGCCTCGCCCCGCTCCGGCCCGGCCCTGCCCTACCCTGCCCTGCCCGGGCCGCCTCGACCGATTGACAGGCGAGCCCCACGGGCCAGCGCTCCAGCGCTGCAAGCCCAATGGGCCCGGAGCCGGGGCGGACCTGGACCTGCGGTCTGGAGGCCATGGCTGCCCCTGTCGGAGCGGGGTGGAGTGCGGCGTATCGGGGCGGAGCGGGGACGGGGCCGGCAAGAGTCGCTTGAGAAATCAATCGGATTTTCCAGCGGGAGAGGACTTGTGTGTGTGAGGACCGCAGCCGGGCCGGGCCGGGCCAATCACAGGCAGCGCGGCAGCATTTAAATGGGTTATTACGCGTACGTACCGTACGGTGGGCCAGCGGCGCGCGGCGTGCGGTGAGGGCGGGCCAGGCTGCAGCCGTCTGATTCCGAAGATCTCTCTCGCGCCTCCGGCCTCGTCGCACTCATGGGACTCTTCCATATCCAGCATGAGGTCCCCGCCGTAGGTGCGACAAGGACGGGGTGCAAGGAGCGATCTTCGGAATCAGACTGCAGGGGCCGCCCCGCGCCCTGCCCCGCCCCGGGCTGGGCAGAATGGAGACTAATGAGCAAGGTGTGATGAAGGTGTCTCCTTCAAGTCTTTTAAAGCTAAGCCTAGCGTGGAGCGAGGGAGGTGAGAAAAGCTTCTTCATCAAACAGGCGACTCAGCGCAGCAGGACTCAGCAGCTCGTTTGTTCCAGCCCGTCGGGCTGCTCAGGAGAATATCCATCCGACTTGGGGTGCGGTCCACTAACACGCTTCGAACGCTGCGAGCAAGTTCAGATTAGCGTCGTCTGCCACCATATTGCCGAGTGGTGTTGTGTCAGGGATTAGCGTAAGTTAGAATTTGGAAGCCACGAACAGGATCTAACAGGATTTAATTTAATAAACTCTTTGAAACACTTCCTTAACATATTACGGCGTTACAAATTTTGGAGCTTGTCTGAGAAATCGCTACTCTATGCGCGAAAACACTGGGAAGATATTCTGACGTTTTTCACGTTTCCCCCTAGTTCTGCCTCGTAATTTTCAAGCAGAGCATCGCGATTTCTAATTGCGTGATTGTTTACCTAACTTCATGACATTGATACTAAGTATCATTTTCACGCAGGTACGTGTTTTTTCGCGCGTCATGTTCTAAAACCAAAACCGTGACTTGTGCTCAGGAAGGTTTTACTGAAAAGGCACCATCGGCTATAGTTGTAGATAAAGCTGCAAATCTAGGAAATTTTTCGTAGACATTCCCTGCATTCTAGGCAACCTGCCATTCAGTGGTGTCCGAATGTTGCCTGGTAGGCAGGGTTTGTCTAGGAAAAAATCCTAGATTTGCAACTCTAGTGGTTGACGACCCTCTTTGAAAAATCAGGCCTCTCTGTGATTTTCACGTTGGAAACCAACTCTCCCTTGATCAGACATTTTGACTTGAAATGGGTCAGAACTCAGTCAGCACGCTCCAGACGACCCCTTGTTTGTCGACGACGACGAATCGGGGGGTAGTCAGTCAGTGCGTGGCGCGGGAGCACGAGAAATTTGGAAGGCCAGCAGTGTTCCGGACCGCGTGATGGAGCTCGTAGTGGAGCGCGCCCTCGCGGTGCAGACAGGTGCTCTGCTCTCGCGTCACGCCCGCCGCCACCCCCCGGTCTCCCCGCGCCAGCCAGCGGCCGTAAGATGTAGCAGCGCGTAGCAGGGGGAACAGATATTCGAAAATAGAATTCAACTTTCCAATCTGCCTCCATTTCCGGCGGGCCCGGCCCGGCCCGGCCCGGCCCGCACACCCCCTCGCCCGTCGCGGTACTAAAGCGCGCTCCCCCTGGCCCGTGTGCTGCCCGCCCTGCCTTTGAGAGCCGTCCCGTGTCCCCACCCACCCTTTCCCGCCGCGCGCCACACCCGGGCTGCAAACTGATTCCGAAGAGCGCTCTCCCCGCTCTCTCGCACTCACGGGGTGTGCCCTAATGGTGCGAGAGAGACAGAGCGAGGGGTGTGCTCTTCGGAATCAGTCTTCTGGTTAGTACTTCTGTACGTGTTTGCAGGACGCTGTGGGGGCAGAGCGAGTGACACATTCCTTTTTTTACTCCGTGTGTTTTTATTCTATTTTTATTTTTGCATCAGGGCTGGCCTATATAACGTCCGAATTATATTCTTTTGCATGCGGGTGAAGGAAGGAAGCCGTCTTCTGGGTCCGGCCTGCTGTCTATGGCCCCGTGGCCGCGGGGAGCAGGGGAAGGGTGGGGATCCCTGCGCGCGCCCCACCCACCCACCAGCCCCGCCCCGCCCGGCCCTGGAGCCATCTCCCCGACTCCCTCTCCCATCTCATCTCTATCCGCCCCTTTCTGCTTACCTCTCACCACCAGCGCAAAATTCCATTTCCAGTATCGAGATTTGATTTCTTCCATTTAGGTTCTCGCACGGTGCGTGTCGCTTCGGGATCTGAATATGTGAACGTCCTCATCGGAAAAAAAATGGGAACAACACAACGGCGTGTCACTTAAATCTTTCGACGGGTTGCGTTGGGCAGGAGATATGACTGAATACTCTCATTTCCTGACAGAGACGGTGGGTCGATCCACTGTGGTGTCGGTGTGGACGGACGGTGACCGCCCGGCCCGACCCGGCCCAGGCCGCTGTCCTGTCCCTTACCCGAGCGGGTGGGTTCGAAGCGCCAAGCCAAACTCATTTGAAATTTGATGCTGCCACCAACACTGGCCTTGCGGGGAAGGGGGTGGTTGGGTCCTGAGGCCGTCGGGTCCGCTCGTCAATCGGCCGACCGAGCCGGGCAGAGCAGGGCTTCGCGCTCATCAGCATGCACTGCATGGCGTCCTGCAGATTGAAGTCCCCCCCAGCGAAACAGCAGCGGCGGCGGCCGAGCACGCCTGTAAGGAGATGCAGTTCATCAGCGCGGCCACGGCCACGGTCGAGCGCAAGCCCAAGCACGCGCGGCCACCCTCCGCCTCGCACCGCCGCGCCCTGTCAGGCTCCCGTCAGCGGCTTAGTCTAATTACTTCCTCCATCACAGACGGGAAGGGGTGACTGCTTGGCCTTCTTTCTCGACGGAATGCACGAGGCGATATGGTGAGTTCGCCAGTCGCGCACGGCCTGGCTGCCCTCGGAGCGCATCCCGTATAGCTTTGTCTCTTTCTCTCTCTCCCCCTGACTCACTCTCCGTGGCGCGGGCTGTTGTATTGTGACGCCGTTCCGGAGGGGAGAGGGAGCAGGGATGGCGATGTCTGGACATGACGTGCCGTCAACGCCAGCGCACCACGGTCCGTCCCGGCCAAGCCCGACCTCCGGTAGGCTCCGGCGCGGCGCGGCCCCAGCTCGGCTCCGGCACGCGGGGTGAAGGGTTGCGATGCTTGATTGACCGTCGGGCCGCTGCCACTCTCCAGTGGCGGGGCGCATCGGTGGCGTTGTGCTGCTGTCGGGGGATCGCGCGCGCCCCTGGCCCTGGCCCGGGGCCGCCGGCTGGCGGAGAGGCCGGCTCGCCGACACTGGGGGGAGGCTGGCGCTCTCAGGCTCGATTTGAAGTGCTTCTGACTGGAGGGGCGATGTACTGTGTGCTGTCTAAATACAGAGGCCATATAGCTCCAATTGGCTTCTTTGCCTGCGGCTTCCTCTGGATCACGGAATGGGGCGATATCGCCTCCTTGTTCACTATAAGACGCACACAGACCTCGCCGCTATAGTGGAGCGGCATTGCAGTACTGCCGCCCTGCTCGTCTGCTCGCGCACCTGTCAGGCTTTCCCTCCCCGTTGTTCTGCGGACAACCCTCCCATCTCGGCGTTCTTTGATCGCCGCGCGAGGCTGCCGCTGCCTTGCCTGCGGCCCTGCGGCGCCCGCAGGATGCCACCACCACCCGGGACGGGCCTGCATTGCTTTCCTGGCAGCAGCGTCTTTTCATTAAATCCTGCTGAAAATTAGCGGCGTCAGGGTTTTCCTAGCGGAGCGGCGGAGCGCCGCCGCCGGCGTTTTGGTGCCGGTGTACCGCGGCGCGGAGGGGCTCTGGTCTGGGGCGCCTCCGCGCCGCGCGCCGTGGCACCGCTCCAAGCGAGTTGCGCTGCAGCCTCGTCACGAGATGCAAACACAATATTTGCTTCCTGGTGGCTGGAGCCGCCGCCGCCGCCGGCTGGAAGGATTGTTGTCGCCCGCAGCGCCTCGCCACCGGGCGGGAAGAGTCGAGTGTTTATCAGGGGCCAGGTCCGCCCCCTGGGGCCGGGCGGGGTGGGATGGGGCGCGCGGCGCCGCGCAGCAGCGTCGCTGAGGAATGAATGGAATAAACCACGTCGCCGCTGTGGTGACGGCCGGGGACAGTCTAGCATATGGGCCGGGGCCGGGGGGCCTCGAGTCGGCCCAGGCTCTGCGCGGCTCTTGTGGTCACGCCGCCATATTTCAAGATGATCCGGGAGCCACTCTGCAGGATTGTGCTTCGCCTCCTCGTGCCGCTCCGCCCTCAGCAGTGCAGGAAGTCTCGCAGTGCACCGATAGCAGCGGCGCCCCCTGCTGTTGTGCTGACATGGTGGGCGGGGCGGGGCGGCGCGGGGTGGAGTGTGGCGAGGTGGAGGTGGTGAACGCAAAGTTGGTGAAACCGCAACCACAGCTGGGCTGGGCCAGGGGGCTCGGGGGCCTGGTCGGTCGAACAGGGAAGTCCGCCGGCCCCGGCCCCGGCCCCTTTGCCGCCGTGGGGACCGGATGGGACCAGCCGCTGTCGGGCCGAGGCCCGGAGGCGCCTGCAACTCAAACTGCAGGCCGCTGCTGTGGGGAGTGACCGGCGCTGACGGGCAGCAATACATGCGCGCCGCGCCGCGCCCAGAACGCACAAGACCGCTTCTCCGCCGCGCCGAGAACCGCGAGGGGGGCAGGCAGACTTCCTTTAGTATTCAGGCCTCTCTGTCCCGCGGGGCCGTAGGCCGTTCTACATCCTTGGCGGGCGGGCGGAGTGTGAAGAAGTTGTTGCTCAAGAGTCTACCTGTGCCGGGCCGGGCCGGGCAGGGGCACTCCTCGTGATCACTTAGGGGACAACCGACGCCCCCCTCCCCCCCTACTATCCTTTTCCACTTTCCGGCGCCACCTCTTTGCCCCGCGCTTCTACAGCTCGCATTCGAAAAGCGCTTTTTGCGTTTGTTTTCCTGATTTTCATTTCACGCGCAAATCATGCTTCCGATTGGCACGCTTTCCGATGTCGTCGATTCCTCTGTCGGTGGTCGCGCCGCGCTGCTCCCGCGAGCTCGGTCGTTAGGACGGCGGGGCGGGCGCGGGGGGCGCGTCTCCCCTTTGATGTGGGTGGCGCCGTGGGAGCACCTTTCTCGAGATTGGTGTCCCTGCCCCCGTGCCCCACCCCGCCCCGCCCGCTCACCAGGATCAGCTCTCCTTCCACTCGTTCACCCTCCCCTCTCCCGCTGCCAGCGTTATTTTGACGGTTTTTTGAACGCGGCCCGGGGCCTCTGCTACCTCTACCGAGGCGCCGCCCGCGCCGTGTATTTTATGATGGCTTTCCCCCCACCGCCCCCGCTACGCTCTGCCTGCTCTGCCACTCGTCTCGTTTCATGGATGATCGCCGCGCCGCGCCCGCCGCGTCTCACAGGTCAGGGATCCGCTGGGAGCTGGACGACAAACTTACGGCTCGTGAACACGTGGATAAGGAATGGGGACGCTCCGAGGACAAACTGCCAACTCGCCTACCCTCGCCACGCCACGCCACGCCTCGTGTGCCGAGGGTGAGTCCGCGGAAAACGGGCGCCTCTTCAAATCACCAGGTCTCAGATTTCGATCAAACTCGGAGCAAAGGCGTTTTATTGCTGCCCGCTTCTTTGTCTGTACTATAAAGGTGCCGAAGTTTTCTCACCTGCACACCTTTTACCCGTAGACTTCCTCGCACGGAATAAAATTTTTTACCATAGTGGACGACACTTGTCGCCAATACAGTAATTTGGAAATTGGCATTTTTTTTTTTTTTTTTTTTTTTTTTTTTTTTTTTTTTGTAGCGAAAACTTGGTAGCTTCTCTATTTTGACGCTATAAAATCGACATCATATGTGATTGCCGCCTTGTATGATGATAGATTTGGTGCCATTTCTTCGGCGTCGTTCCGTTTACAATTTATTTTGGCGTGGTATCAATATTTTTCCACATGGTGACAGTGACGCACATTTGATACCAAATCAGTTTTCATAGACATAATTTGGAGATGAGTGTTTCCATACGAAACACAGGGCACACGTTCACCGCCCCCGACCGCGGCCCTGCACCGCTGGCGGGCCGCAGGCCGGTGTTTAACGTCACACTACGCAGTGACAGCGGCAGCCTCTCGCGCGCCCGCCTCCCCTCCAGAGACCCGAAAAGTTGACGAAGTTTGGCCTCCGCCGCGCCCATGTGTGTGCGTGCCGAGTTTAACAGACATCGAAACGCGCTGTGAGGCGCGGGGTGGTGGGGCGTGGGGTGGCGTGGCGCGGCGTGGCTTGGCGGGCCACATCCCAACCCTGAGCCGCGCTGCCGCGCTCCGCTGTTCGGATCTCAAAGCAAGTCTCCTTGTGCTTCACTCCCCGCGAGCCTGCGTGGCGCGGAGTGTAAGCAGGGATTACAATATTGTTGTTTCTAGGCTGGGGCTTCTTGCTTTCCGTCATGTTCCCTTGGGGCGGGACGAGGCGAGGTGGGGAAGGGGGCAGGGCAATGGCATGGCCGGGCCGGGGCCGGGGTGTGGGGTGCGGGGTGCGGGGTGATGTAAGCTGCGCATCTAGCTAGACCAGAACTTACGTCAACGCCCCGTAACCTCGCGCTGCACCGCGGACACGTGCCTTATAATCCCATTTACGCCGCCCTGAGCCCCTCCCCAGCCCAACCCGACCTCACACACCTCGGATTCACCTCGTCTTCACCCGCGACGAAGCCGCCAACTCGGATCATTCACCAGAACGCCTCGCTCAGCTCAACATCTTCTGGCTGCTGCTCTGCGTGATGATTTTGCCGCCGCGGTTAAACCTGCTATGTTTAGGGAATCTGAGAAACTTCAAAAAGATCTCATAATCTGACGAAAAATTCAAATAGACGTCCTTTTAAACCTGAGTAGTTTACTCTGAAACGATGGGAGTTTCCCGGTTTACCTTTCGCCTCAAAAAAATTCGACGTTGCTTTTACTACCGTGCTCTGCGCCCCGTCTCACCCCGCCCGCGAGCGACGCAGATGCGGCAATATGTTTCTCGTTTTAAATCAATAGTACAAATTCGCTCGGCAAACGGCAGCGCGATGCATCAAAGTCCCGCGATTCGACGCAACGCTAGCCTGGGGGTAGGGGTAGGGCAGCAGGGCAGGGCGAGGCAGGAGCAGGGCGGCGGTGCGAGGAGTACACCGGTAGACGGAGGGATTAGGAGGAAGGGGAGGCGAGGCGACGCCGTCTGCACATAAATTAAGTGTCGCAGGGAAGAAACCAATTTGTTATTTATTGACGGAGCGTTTAATACACTCGTCCTGCAGCAGTGGCACACTGCAATTCTGCAAGGATTGGGTCTGACTGCAGACCCGGCCCGCCCCCACCGCACCTGCTTGTCGGCGGCCCCGCACTGCTGCTCCGCTCCGGAGTCTGTTTTGCAAACGCCAAGGTGGCAGATGAGGAGCACTCGGTTCGGGCCTGCCGCAAATCTCTCGCGATCATTTTGCCATTCGTTTTCTCCCTTGGCTCTGGTGCTCACCCCGCACCCCTCCTTTCCCCTCCGTTACCTAAAGAGCGCCGTGTACGCGAGGGGTACGTCGGTACGTCGTCGTCGCGGCAGCGTCCACGGGGAGCAGCGGCGCGGCGACAGTGTTGTGGAAGTAGTTTAATAAGCCCGTCGCGCGCCTCACGGGCTGCCGCTCCTTTTGCGTTACTCCCAGGCTTTAACTCAATTGATCCTCTCTCAATAACGGAGGAAAACGTTATCAGTGCGATGCGCGGCGCCCTTTGTGGGTCCGGAGCCGTCTTTGTTGTGGT
The DNA here is from genome assembly GCA_029379305.1 of Frankliniella fusca. NCBI lineage: Eukaryota > Metazoa > Arthropoda > Insecta > Thysanoptera > Thripidae > Frankliniella > Frankliniella fusca. Next base: position 204,119 of record JAHWGI010000295.1, read on the forward strand.
GCTTCGCTCCGCTCGCTCCGCCACGCGCGCCCCCGCCCCCAGCGCGCCACGTCCCCCAAGATCTTCCCCGCTCTGCAGAGCCCTGGCTGGCCCGGAGTGATTTCTTTATTTCTGCGGGACGGCGGCGGCGGAGGCAGAGTGGAGGGCCCCGCCCCGCCCCGCCCCGCCCCGCGGCGCGCCAGTGTGAGGGGTGCGGTGCGTCGGACGGACCGCGACTGCCATCTTCCCGACGCGCGGGACAACTACATTACTTTGGCGGTCGTGCGACAATAACGCTTTCATGTCTCGTTAGGCACATCCTGCCGCCGCGGCGCGGGGCGAGGGCGCAGGCGCGGCGGGGGACAGACGGGAGAAACATGGCGATTGCGATAAATTCCGAGCGCATTTATTCGCGCACGATATGTCATGGAGTAGCTATATGCAGAGCTGCCGGCGGGGACGTGCGGTGCGAGTAGACTCACTGCGCCGGCACGTTATGTTGCCAGTGTGTTCTTCTCATCGGCTTATTTTGCTGAAACATTTTTGGGGGAATACCGTTAAAATAAATCGGATGGTGGTGAGACTGCTAGAGTTAATATTGCTCACGGTTTTGGTGCGTCCGAACGGCAATGTTCGATCTGTTGTGCTCTCGTCACACGAAACGTGATCCTCTATCTTATAACCAAATAACCCATTGAACTTTGTTTTGTTTGCGGGAGCGAAGCGGTTCGAAATCGCTCCTTAGGGGCTATCGATTTACTTAAGTAAGTCTAACAGATGATGAGATGGTTTGGTATGGTTGTGTCCCGGGCGGAGCGGGGCGGCCGCCACCGCGACATTGACAGTTGTGCAATGTGCATCTGTATGCAGCGTCCAGGCAGGCCAGGCCAGGCCCTCTCCTGCATCCCCACAGTTCGCCCTGCATTTTCTCCTCTCTCGTCTGCTTCTTCCCATCTGACCCTCGACTGCTCTCCCCCCCCCCTCCCTTTCCCCCCTGCAGATGTTTGGCGGCGGGCAGGCCCGGTCGGTCCCCCCCCCCCCCCGGCCGACTCAGGCTCAGGCTCCTCTTTGCAGGTCTCATTGTCACCGCCGTCATTGGCCTTCCCTTTGTTGATGCTCAGGCGGGGCTTTGTGCCGCACAAGTCAGTCAGTCTCTTCCCCTGCCGGCCTCTGGACCTCTCTAGTTCTTCTCATAGAACCGCTCCTACCCGACCCCCCCCCCCCCCTCTCAAACCACCAAAAAGAGTCACTGCTGCTGCCGAGGCGGCGGTGTCGGACCGGCGCGCCTCAGGTGGAGGAGACTAGCACGGGACATTTCCAGTTGTTTATGGCCAGAATGTTGTTTCTTTTCCCCCCCTTCAAGTGGTGCCTTGCTGAATCTGGCAGTGCCGCCCGTAATCACAAACAGCTGGAAAAGTTTGTCGAAAGAAGACGAAAGTGACGGAGGGAGCCGAGCGTCTTTCTCATCTCGTTATCCCCCCGCTGCGAGTACGCGGCTCCCCCTCCACTCTCCATTCGAATCCATGCGACGCAAAGCGAAGCGGCGGCAACGCATCGACCAAAATTTGCACGGCGTCCAGGTTGTTTTTCATCCGCATTTCATTTCTCCTCATCGCAATGCCGGAGAGCATGTGGCTGCGCTCGCGGGGCGGCGCGGCGGGGAGACCATAGGCTCGCAGCGGGGGAGGCAGGGTAGGCGATGTCCAGCGAGCGCTATATGTGGAGCAGCGGGGCGGAGAGAGAGAGAGCGCGCGGAAACAATTGCTCCTGTCCTGTCAGGATCGCCACTCCAGTCACGAGTCATCAACTGACCGCTGCGTGACGGCCAGGCTCGGTGGTCCGGCGTGTGCCGCCGAGGGGAGCAGAGCGGAGGGGTGGGGCGGGGCGGGGCGGTGGCAGCGGGTACGTCCAGCCCCGGCCTCAGCGCGCCCGCCCCGCGCTTTAGAATGGATGTGTTTAGGCCGCTGCACCGCGAGAGGATGAAGTGACGGCCTAGCCCAGCCTGTCAGGCCGCGAGGGTTCTCGGCGGAGAGGGCCGGGGGTGGGGGTGGGGCTGAGCGGGGCGAAGCGGACGAGCCCCGCGGGAGCAAGTGTCCGACACGGATCGCGCGCGGTATCGGAAAACGCTGTAGTGTAGGGGGATGAGCGCGTCCGGAGCGGGAGCAGGCTGGAGCAGCCACCCCCGCCGCGCCGCCCTCGCCTCGGGTCACGTGTCTTTTATTTCCTTATGCATTGTGCATCCCTTACTTCCTGGCTCACGCTGCGGCCGACCGCCCCTCCCGCCCCGCCCGCCCCGCCCGCCCGCCCCACTGCGACCAGTGACCGCACGCGTCGTGTGCGCGTCTGCACTGTAATGAACACCGGCCCTCTGCCACGCACTGTCTGTCAGGACGGCGGGACAGGATGTCCTTTCCTGTTGCATGGCCTGCTATGTATCGATCGGCCCCGAGGTCACCGACGAGGTCGCCGCGCCTGCCACACGTGGGATTTACAGATTTTCATTTCTTTTTTAGCACACATGGGAAAAAATGCTGTTGCCCAGTAAACGATCCGTGACTTTTTTCTTCTCTCGTACCGTTTTTCTTGTGGGCTTGCATATACCTGCTCGAGCCGTAAGGCTAAGGCTAAGGCCCTTGGGTAGGCAGCCCCACAATACTTTGTCGTATTCTCCTAAGCACCCTGTACGGTCCAGGGTTCGCAATCTCGGAAATGTTTCCTAGACAAACGCTGTCTACATAGATAACATTCGGACATCGCTGTGTGGCAGGTTGCCTAGTAGGCAGAGTTTGTCTAGGAAAAATTTCCTAGATTTCGAACCTTAACGTACTGCTTTTTATTGTTTGAAATCATTGCTGTATGCACCCTCTCCACCCAACATGTTTGAAAAATTACTGTGTATCCCGGAAGGTAAGGACCGAAAGCAAAAATTATACGCAACGAATATTTGGGCCTGCCTAGTCTTTTCCCGTGTTTTTTAAGCGGTCTCAGCACCGCTTCTAGCGCTACGTCGGCTGGGGCGGGGAGCGTGTCGTCGTCGGTCGTCATGGTCGTCGTTCGGGAATGGTCGTCACTGTGACGTCACGCCTCCCCCCTCCACGCTCTGTCCCCACTCGTCTAGTCTGTTCGTGTGTCGTGTTCGTTGCTCGGCCCGGCTCGGCCCGACCCGGCTCCCCCCGGCCCGGCTTGGCTCCGGGTAAAAAAATGTCAGGAACCACAAAATATCAGGTCTGATATGTAGGTTTTGAAGTTGTATCGAGATTATGTGACGCATAAACTAATGTGGTCTGTCCGATGTCAGCTAGTTTTTGTACAATGAGGACCTTGCCCCGAATGGCGGAGCGTAGTGGGAACCATAACAAAGCACCATAACCCATAATGTAAACTAGTTTAAATCTAGTTTTATATTCAATTCTAGCATAACTCTGTTAAAAAAATGGTGTGTATTAGGGCTGCACATACATTCGGATCATTTTAAATTACAAAATATCAGGTCTGATATGTAGGTTTTGAAGTTGTATTGAGATTATGTGAAGCATAAACTAATGTGGTCTGTCCGATGTCAGCTAGTTTTTGTACAATACTGGGCCCATCACTATCACTCATTTGTAGTAATTTTATTTCATCTCCCTATCTCTTAAATAATAAAGAACCTTGTTTAGAATACACAAGTTTGGGTGCAGGCAGCAGAATTAGTGAAACTGATATCATTTGATAGGTATCATTTATTATACACTTGGTGACGGCAAACCGTGGATTTAATATATATCATATACTCTTACCGAAACTATTGATGCTGCTGTACTCAGATGTTTTATAAATCCTAAGGGTAATATAGAGAACTATTTTAATTTCTTCTCCGTATTCTAAATAAAAAAGTACCTTCGTTTTAAACACAGAAGTTTGGGTGCAAGCTGCAAATTGATATCATTTGATAGGTATTACTTATTATACACTTGGTGACGGCAAACCGTGGATTTAATATATATCATATATTCTCACCGAAACTATTGATGCTGCTGTACTCAGATGTTTTATAAATCCTGAGGGTAATATAGAGAACCATTTTTAGCAATATTAAAGGACTGAAAGATTCAAATTGAAATTTCATTCAGATCATGTGAAGCGTAGAATACAGTGTTCGGTCGAATGTCAGCTAGTGTGTTTTGTATAATATTGGTCCGATTACTGATTTGATGCAAATTTATTTCTTCTCTGTATTCTAAATAATGAAGTACCTTTGTTTTAAATACACAAATTTGGGTGCAAGCTGCAGAATTATTTAAATTGATATCATTTGATAGGTATTATTTATTTTACACTTGGTGACGGCAAACCGTGGATTTAATATTTCTTCTCTGTATTCTAAATAATAAAGTACCTTTGTTTTAAATACACAAATTTGGGTGCATGCTGCAGAATTACTTAAATTGATATCATTTGTTAGGTATTATTTATTATACACATGGTGACGGCAAACCGTGGATTTAATATATATCATATATTCTCACTGAAACTATTGATGCTGCTGTACTGAGATGTTTTATAAATCCTAGGAGTAATATAGAGAACCTTTTTTAGCAAAATATTATATACTCTTGCCTATTTCAGTCTAGCATTTGAGGCCTATTAATCAGCTTTAGACATTTTAGTCTACATATTTAGCAAGTATACATATACCAGACAAATTTTAGATTTTCAATGAAAAGTCTATTCAAGTCGTTTGTATCTTAGAATTTTGTTATCATCTGGCCTATTTTTTTAGCGCTCCCTTCTGGTTTGGAAAAGCTTGAGAGCGGGCTTTGGTGTCTGTTTGTTTGTTTGTTTGTTTGTATGTTTGTTCCACTCCAAGGAGTTGCTGTAGAGAGTCGAAATTTTTGGGGGTATTTTGAGGGTCACTCCTGGACACCGAAAGGCCTGTTTCAAATCCTGCCAACCCTCATTAAGGCACTGAAAAAAAAATAATTAAAGTTCTACAGTAATGGGAAAAAAATTTATCGGGAAAATTTCATGAGCTCGTAACGGGTATGTCGACGAGTTAGGTTTCTCTAGGTCAAAATTTTGCCCGTTTTGCTGTATCTTCTACCGTTTTGGGTCGGCTCAGCCACCCACCGTTTTTGCGATTAAGGGCGTAACTGGCCGGTACAGTGTAATAAATAGGCGAAAACGGTCCAATTCTAATTTTGTCTAACCCAGCTGACCCGCACATCGCCAGAACCGTCTCGACGGTGGCTCATTGATGCCGCCCAACGTTTTCAGCGATTTCCCAAAATATCTCTGGGAGCTGAGTTACGCCCCTCCGGAAAGGGCCTAAATCACGATATTGGCGTAATTTTAGTTTTGGAGACGCCCCCATCTTCCCGCACCTCTCAGGAATCGTCTGGACGCGGCCAGAATAATGGCGCACACCATTTTTGTTCCAGGGGCCCAACTGGCCGGTACACTGTAAAAAGGGGGAAATTGGTGCGATTTTCAAGTTTCTCTAACCCCATCGATCCGCCCGGAACCGGATTTTCAAGTGCAGTTCAATGACGCAGACCATTTCCCTCGGAAAAGGGCCTAAACCACAAGTACACTATAAAAACCGACCAATATTGGTCCAGTTTTCAACGTTATTCGACCATATCGACCCGCACCTCTCCGGAACCGCCTTTTCGACTCCAGGTCAATGCTGCGAACCGTTGTCCTTGAAAACAGGCTTAACTCGCTAGTACACTGTAAAATCCGACCGAAATTGGTCCACTTTTCCACTATATCCATCCTCATCGATCCGCACCACTCCGGAACCGTCTTTTTAAGTGCAATTACTCGAAACGGACAATTTTCAAAAAAAAATTACGTCTGCTAAATGGGGAAAACTTTTTACATAATTAGAATTTGTAACGTTGTACAACCTACTTTGACTGACGTTAGTTTAACTGTTTAACTAAACTTTGGCAGTCTCAAGTATCGAACCACAATTTACACCCACTAGAATAACGTATGTGAATATATTTGTCGTAAACCTTTTCGTTGGTTCATTTTAAGGATTCTGAGACCGCTTCGATACATTTTGATGTATAGGAATGTTTTTTTTTTAAGCCCGCCCTTCTGCCTTGCCCTAACAGTGCGTCTGCTGCTCACGCATCTTCTCCACCCTCATACCCCGCGTGGCTCGCCACTCACCACAGACAACCCCTCTCCCAACCTGTTCATCCCGCTACCCCGTTTGGGTCCGTCGAACTGCCCGGGCCGCGACCCTGCCGATACGGAGGGCAATGCGATGCCCCGACCGCGGCCCTGCCCTGCCCTGTCCCAAGGTGCGAGTAAATGTTTATTATTATATTGGCGCGAACGTGACTCGGCCCCTCCCCCCGCCGCGATCCAGCCCCCACCCCCCACTCCACCGCGCCCCGCCGCGCCCTGCCCCGACTTCTTCCTTTTATTTCTCCATGAAGCCGTAATAAACTGGCTGGCTGGTGTTACGGCCGTGCCGGGTCCGGAGGGGACGGATGCTGCTGGGCTGGGCCCTCTGCTGCTCTCCGCGTCATCTTGGGGCCCACGTGTCTGCAGAACCGGCCCTTCTGCACACACACACACTCTCTCTTTCTCTCACACACTCTCACTCACACACACTCTCGAACAATCGCACTCACACAGACAGGCAGAAGGGGAGGCGCGCACATACGCCCGCACGTGTGAAAAAAAGGGAAGGTCGGTGAGAGTGGAGAGGAGAGGGGTGCCGCGGCGGGGAGAGTCGCGCGGTACTACTGGTGTGGGGCGGGTGTCTGCCGCCGCCTTTTTCGGTCTTATCATCCCGAGGAAACGCCAAGCCAAGTGCCCTCCTGTCTGTCCAGAGACGTAGAAAAGGGAAGGGGAGCGGGAAAGATGATATTTTTAAGGGGGTGCGGTGGCTGTGTGTGTGTGTGTGTGTGTGTGTGTGTGTGTGTGTGTGTGTGTGTGTGTGTGTTTGTATAGCCGTGAAGGCGAGGGGGAAAGAAGCGAGGTGACAGTTCCCTTTCGCTCCAGCGCGGCGCTGTACTTTACGCACGGCGGGACTTTGGTGATCAAACTCCTCTGGTGTCGGCTCACCTAGGCCGGCCCGGGATGAGAGTAGAACTTGGCGGCTCACCGCCACCGCTCACCGAGTGATTACAACTGTTGGCGACAGTTAGCCCGGCCCAGCCGATCATTTCCCCGGCGGCCAGGAGCAGGAGGACAGGTCCGGGACCCAGTGTCAGTATCCCGCGCCCGGAGCTGTTGCACGCTGTCAGGCACCTGCGACCTGCGACCAACTTGCGCTGACAGCCGCACTGGCGAGCGAGCCGATCCACCAGGTCCGTTGCTTTGTGGACGGCGGGACGGCTCGAGACGTCCCCTGATGAAGAGGGGCAGGAAGCTCTTGATTCCTCCCGGCCGGGCCGGGCCGCCCCCGGCTCCCGGCGGAACGGGAACGGGTCCTTATTCCTTTGGCCGTTTGTTTCGATGGCGGTGACACTGCGGGATCAAACTCCTTTAGAGAGACAGAGAGAGGGTGGGGTGGGGTGGGGGGAAGGCATCACGTCGACGGTCGACGGGGAGTCATTCTGCTTGGCTGCAGCGCTCTCGGCCCTAGGGCCTATCTCCTTTCCCCCCTGTCGTCCCTTTACTTTTTTTTTATCCTTCTTCTTTCGCTTGGCTTTGCCCGTGCCGCCCCCACCTTTGTGCTCCTCCATGCGTCGCGCGGCCGCCGCTCCGCCACGCCGCCGTGATCGTGTGGGGGAGCATGGCCCGTCCCCGTCCCGTGGCCCATCCCGGGCGCGGCCGGCCCGGCCAGAGCCGGCGCAGCGGCGCAGCGGACTCAGCAGCTGTGATTGCTCCGGCGGGGCCGCCCTGCCCGCCTGGTGTATTACGTTGCTGAACACGTCCATGCCGAGTTAAGCCCGCGGCGGGCTGGGCCGGGCCGGGGCGGGACTGCAAGTCGCGTCGACAAGTGAGCGTGTGCGAGGTAACCCGATACAGGACACGCGTTGGGGTGGGGTGGGTTGGAGCGGGGCGGGGCGGGGCGGGGCGGGGCGGGGCGGGGTGGGGCGGGGCGGTCCCCGCGGTGCGCTGCGGCCCGCCAATCAGCACAGCCATTGTCCCCGGCCCGCCCCGGCCCGCCGCGCCCGACTGGTGATGCGGCGGTAATTTCAGAGTGACAAATGATTTGGCGCGATTGTGCGCTGCACCCCGTTCTCCTCGTCCCGCTTTAAGTGTCTTGTTTTAGCAAAGGGGTTGCGTTTTCTTTGAGGAGGACAGTTTCCTTTCCGGTGCTCTCATTCGTCACCTCCTTTCATTTCTTCCTTTCTGAGCGTTTTCTTTTTTTGAAAAACGATTTTTGTTGTTGTTTTTTGCTTTGTATGAAAAACCTTATTTCGAGGGTCTGGCGAAGCTGGCAGAGCAGACCACCACCACCGCGCCGGGCCGGGCCGGGCCGGGAAGTAACGGCCTCGGGCTCGCGGGGCGTCGTTCACCTCTCCTCGCTCAAGCCCCACCGCTATCTGCACCATGAGCACCCAGGAGCGTTGATTTGTGAGAGCCCCCCCAGCGCGCCCAACACCACCAGTTAAGCTCAATGGGCGAGACGGTGGGAAAGATGGAAGCGGGGTCCTTGGAGGAGGTCAGGGACTTGCGGTCATTGTGTGCGGCCCTCGGCCCGCCGGCTCGGCCCTGCGCCTCTGAGAATGCCGATCAACATGTGGAGAGCCGCGGCCCATGGCGCGCCCGGCACGGCCCCGCCCCACCCGGCGCGGCCCCGCGGCAGTGTTCAGTGTGTGTGGGAAAGCACTTCATGTGACCAATTATTTAGGAACGGCCGAGTCGTCCATTTGTGCCCAGTGCAAACCCTCTGCCCCTGTAAGCAGGGGGTGAGGGCGGGGCGAGGAGGTCGGAGGCAAGGGTTAGACCGAGGCAGGGTGGGGGGGGGGTGGGGGGGGTGGGGGGGGCAAACCCTGCAGCTTGATTCACAGCCACAATGGCGGTCATGGACAGCCTCACTTTATTCTCGTTTGATTCATTTCCACTGCAGCGCTGTTTTCTACCCTTTCCCCCCCTCCCCGCCTCCGGCCTGCTGGGCGCGCACAATCGACCGGCTGAAAGGAAAGGTGACGGAAGTTGGCCAAAAGCGAAAGGTGTGAAACTTTGGGCGGGCGTGATGTAGTGTATGCCGGGGTGGCGTGCCCAGCCCTTTCAGCGGGGAATAGACGCATTGTGGAGCCGGGCCGGGCAGCTGCCGGCCGGACAGCTACCGACGAAATATTTCTCGTTGGGTCGCTGCCCGGCCGGCCGGGCCGGTATGAATGGGACAGGACAGGTCTACTAAAGGTACATCTTTCTTTGCTTTCTTTCAGGTGAGTTGGGACCTCTCCCTATTGTGGGCGCTCAGTGAGGAGCGGAACGACAAGTCGGCCGGTAAGTTGGAAGCCCCGCGTAGTGATTCCTGCAGGGTTCTTCGCAGGATAGATAGATAGCAGTTGTGGTATTTTATTTTCAGCGCGCAGCCGCGCGAACTCTCGGGTGAGCCCGCGTGGCCGAGAGATGTATCGCACTTATATCGTCTTCTGAACAGGCCCGTCCATTTGCCTATCCATCTTCCTCTGCTTCCCTTCTATCCGTCTCAGATCTGCACTGATGCCCGCGGTGGCGGCCGGGCCGGGCCGGGTGGGAGCGGGGGGCAGGAGGCAATGAGCCGTGTGTGCGCGAGGCGAGAGGCTCCGTAATGGTCCGGGATCACGCACTACACTACACTACCTGTACAAATCCCTCCCCGTGCGCGCTCATCAGCGCCGAACCAAACGGGCTGCGCTAGCCCAGGCCCAGGGCTCCGTAATGGTGGCGGCGGGCGTCCCGTCCCCGCACTGCCCCGCCATGGCGCGCCACCCCCGGCCCGGCCCGGCCCGGCACGGCACGCAGGATGACGACATTGTGTTGAAAATTGTGTTGCCGAGCCGAGTGCTGCGCTCTGCTGCTGTCGCCCCACCCCGGGGGCATCAATGCCGGGGGGAGGCGGGGCGGGGTCACGTGACGCCCTTAATGACCGCCCCTGACGGACACCGGGCCCTGAGTATATATTCTTGTACGACTATGAAGTGTGAGAGAGAGGGAGAATGGCGCTTAATGAGGGCCGAGTGCGGCGCGGGCGCGCGCGGCGGGACAGCGGGGCGGGGCGGTGTACACCCTTATCTCGAGCCATCGGGGGGGCCGGGCCGGGCAGGGCCGGGGCACGGCATGTGCGTTGGCCTGAAAGGGCGGGGCTTTTTGGCTGCGCGAAAATGCGAACCCCGTGAAGATTTATCTCAGCCGTGAGCAAAAATGTTGTTTGAGGCATGAGGAGACAATTATTTATACGTACCCATTTTTTCTCCCACTTCGGAGTTATATTTATGGATGGGCGCCTATTGTCGCGTAGCTCTGCATAGAGATAGCTCTGCTTTCCTCTCTCCTCGCCGTGTTTGCCGCCCTGTCCTGGCGTAGCTGTCATTCAGGACAAACTTGTACAACTATTAAAACACTTTCAAATTATGAATCTCTGTTTGAAGACTGCATCCAAAAATCAAGAAAGAATTTGTTTTAGGATGTGCACTGATTTATTTATGTTTTTGAGTGAAGGGCCCCTCGGGTACCCATCGGGTGCCACACATCCGGTGCTTGCCGTGGCGCCACGCCACCCCATCATCCACCTGCTCGGTGTCCACCACGACGGCGGCCGTGCATTGTGCTTTGCATGGCGACCGTCGCGCAGTCATTCACTCTGACTACATCACACTCATTGCAGTGTCAGTGCAGTGCGTGTCTGTGCGGCACGTGAGAACGACAAGGACGGAGCTATACGAGCAATCCTCTGAATCAGTCGCCCAGGACCCGCGCCGCGCCGCCCTCCAGCGTCGAGCTGAGTGAGTCAGTCGATATCGAAGGGGTTGCTGCCGGAGCGGAGAGTAGAGGAGCACGAGGTCGCATCCGATCGGCTCGGCCCGGCCGGGTTCCCCTCGGGAGACGGCAGAAATAATGCGACGTGGGCGCGGGGTGGAGTCTGGCTGCCTGGCATCGAGCGGAAGAGAGAGCGCGACCTCCGGTCGGCAGTCAGGGGTCTCTAAGGACCTGGGCCTCGGCTCGGCTCGGCTCAGCTCGGCGTGCAGCACGCGGGATCCTCGTATAAAACTTGCAGGGCCCCGGCGCCTTCAGCAGCCTCGAGTTTAGCCGCTAACGGGCCACTACTCCGCGCCCCCGCTGGCGAGCGCCGGGGCTGCTCTGGCCAGGGGCTGGAGCCTTTGGTGCCGAGGAGCCTGGCCTGGGTGGTGTGTGGTGCCTGTGGAGCTTGTGGTGCCTGTGGTGCCTATGTGGTGCTTGTGGAGCCTGCCTGTGAAGCCTCTTGGTGCTTGCAGAGCCTGTATTATATGGTTAGAACGAGGGGGAAACAACTCTGAAATTTTTGTACACCTCGTAATTCAGGAAAATTCAGAAAAATCAGAAGGAAAAAAAATAAAAATATTTACAAAAAAACAGGAAAATTGACCAAAATTTAGGTTGTAAAATTCAAGGAAAAATTCTCATAAAAATAACAAAAGTTCACGAAAATTCGCAAAAATTCACAAAAACTAACACGAAAATTCAGAGTTGTTTCCCCTCGGGTTAAAAACATGTGAAAGAGTCAATTTTGAGAAATTCCTTTAATTTGAGGTTTTGTGGTGGCCTCGAAATTCTGGAAGCCACTGCGTGCTATGCAGGGCGATTCAGGGCTATTCTCGCGCTGGTATATTGCGTTGGCCGCACTGTCTGCTGAGGGGAGAATGGCGGGCCAGCACTCGTCCTTGCCTCGACGCCTGCTCCAGTATCAAGTCAATGAGATACTGAATTGAGTGAGATGTGCGTCTGGTCTGGTCTGCCGTACGTTGGGTGCCGACGCGACGGCTGAGCCGGGCCGGGCCGGGCCGGGCCGGGGGCCGCCGGGATGCGACGTTTAATAACTGCGAGGGTGCCGCTGCGCGCACGGCGGGCGGCCGTTGTCCTAATCACTTACTCCGCCCGATATTGGCAGTGCGCTGCTGCGCTGGGGAGGAGGGGAGGGGAGCAGAGCGTTGCGCGGCGCGGGGGGCCAGGGCCACCTGCTGGGCCGCCGCCGCCACCGCTACAGTCATGTGTGCTTCAGCTCGTTTGCGGTCGCGCGCTCCGAGTTTATTATCAGGTTAATTTATAACTGTCACCGGAGCGCGCCGTTCAACTGGCGACCGTGTCGAGATAGCTTGACTGGGGAAGTAGGGGGGTAGGGGGGGGGGTGTTCCTGTCGCGGCGAGATGGCGTGCTGGAAGAACAATTAGCCAACTCATGAGCGGCGGCAGGGCCCAGCCGCGCGGCATGCTCGGCCGCTTCGGGAAATGCGAACAGGTAGCACCCCCTCTCCCCAGGTCCTTTTTAAAAATTCTTGTTTGCTTTATTTAATGCGATGGCTAGAGCATAGCGCCCGCGACCCGACGGCCAGACGAAGCCGTTATAACCCACGATTGTTTGTTTACTTTTGCGGTTCAATATTCGGGTCAAGGCATAGCTTCGACCATTTTGTCGTGCCGTGCTTAGCCCGGCCGCCTGGCCCCATCCCGACCCAAACCTGAACCGCCCTCACCGCCCTCCTCTTCGACCACTCGCCCTGCTTACTTACTAACACCTCACCTCGGCCGCACCGCAAGCAGTCGCAGCCAACCCTCCAGCCTATGCCACCCTGGCCCGGCCGGTCAGGTCCGGCCCCGCACCGCCCCACCACGCCCCGCCCGCCCCGCCCTTCCATAAAGCGGTAATCCTACATTTTTAGTAGCACAGCTTGTGGTGGGCGGGTTGTTGTGCGGGCGGCGCTCAGGTGGCAGACACGCGCCACTCGTGGCTGGGCGGGGCGGGTGTAGGGGAAGGGTCGAGAGCCAGGGGCTGGCCGGGGATTCGTCTCTAAATGATGAAGTGCGCCCCCGTCCCTTACCTGACGGCATTAAGACCTAATATGCAAAGAGGCCTGAAAGTGTAGTGTAGGTGGGGGGTACGGGGGGTGGAATAGTGCTGGTCTACTCAACTCCACGCGTAGGGCACTTTCGACTTTTTATGTTTATATGTAAATACATATTTTGCTGTCCAGTTCGGAGATCAGATGGAAGTGATATTAAAACGAACGGTAAAATGCGGATGATTTGTTGCTAGCGTGTGTCCTCCGCCATAGATCCCCTTCTGTCTGTGTTACCGTGCAGGTAGTCCTGCTCAGCCAGCTCCCTGTGAGCAGAGGGGCCGCGCCCGCAGGGCTCCCCGGCCGCGGCCCGGCGGGCCCGGCCTCTCCCCTCTCGCTCCCGGCCGAGAGGGGCCTATCATAGCCCGATTATTCCTGCGGCGCCTCATAAAATGGTGAAGCCATCGGAAAACTCAGCGCTCGGAGAAGTTTGGTAAATGGTGCGTGCGATGGGTGGGGAGAATAGGAGGGCTCAATTAAACGGACGGACGATACGGCCAGTGCGGCGGGCCAAAAAGGAAAAGCGATTTTCGGCCTTGTCGGTGCGTGGCGGGTCGGCGGGGCGCGGCGGGCGCCGGCAGCCGCGGGGCAGTCCTGATGAGCGAGAGGAAGAACGCAACGGCGAGCCTGGCCAGTGGTTGTTTCGATCGGCAATTGTTTGGGATTCAGTGCGAAAGCTGCGTGGACTGTACCCGTTCTCGCGGACGCCGCGCCGCGCATGGCTACTATTCTCTAAGTTTGCCGTTCTGGTAGTTGTTGGGGGCGCCGGGCGCCGTGAGGTGGGCAAAAATGTCTTGGCACATATTGGCCTTTAGGTGGAAGTAACGTACTCTTTCCAAGGCCATTTCCATTTAGTTGAAATAATTTTAAGCCTTCTCTACTTTCTACTGTTTGCTCGTAACATAAATAAAGTCCAAATAAGTTATATCTACACACTGTAAAATTTTTTTGTTGTTGATTAACAGCAAAAGTGTTTTTAACTTTATAAACAACATATTTTGTTCACAAACAAACTTTTTGTCACAGGTCAAGAGTTCAAAAAATTTCTTTCATTCCAAAAAAGTTTTTCTGTCCTGTTACTGAGTAGAAAGGATATTAATTACAAACTTCGCTGTTCTCCGACAAAATGTGTTAGTTAAAAAGTTGACAACAGTTTTGTTGTCACGTTACAACACATCCATACACATCAGTTTCTTGTATGGGGTCATATGGTAAGAACATACGGATATTTTAAAGTGTAACACTAAAAACAACTTCTGTGTTCGAGAACAAAGGTGCTCGTCACGCAACCTCTCGTCTCCTGACAACTTTTTTTTACAGTGCAGTTTATTTTTCATGGTGGTGTCTTTCGGTTGTAAGGAAACAGCCCGTTCACCACGCCTGGGCCATGCAGGGTCGACCCTTCACATGAATAGAGAAAGAGGCCTCGAGGAAGGGGTCAATTTTCATTTTTCAATATTTTCACTATTTTATTATTTTTATGTTTTACTATTTCAACATTCTACACCCGATATTGAGATACTGACGCAGTATCCAATATTTTATAATGTCAACTGTTAAACACGGACGGGCGGAGCGCGTATAAGCGGACCTCCACCCTCCGCTCCCGTCCCGCCGGACCTCGCGGTCCTCCGCGCTTGGCTTTTAGTGCTGAGCTCTCGTCGATACCCTGCCCTGCCGCTCCACTGCACTGCGCCGCGCTCCTGGAGCCGTAACCACGTAACCAGCTGCGGGGCCGGGCCGGGGCCGGGGCCGGGGCCGGGGCCGGGGCCGGGGCCGGACTGGTCCGACGGAGTGGGTCGGGGCAGGGCTCGGCGCCTTGCCTCGCTCTGCTCAGGCGGACCTCTTGTTTCCTCGCGCTACTTTACGAGGTCGTCCCCCAGAACGTAAATGTACGCGCGGCGGTAAATTTACGAGAGGTGGCGGCAGCGCGACAGGACGGGGCGGGACGCGATGCACTTGCACTGGATGGAGGAGCGCCCGGACGGGTCCGGGACGGCCTTCCTCGATGACAAGCTCGTGTTCGAACGAGTAATTCTAGCGAGCTCAAAAACACGTGAGGCCGCCGGCGAGGGTGACGCGAGGGGCTCGTCACTACAAATTCAAGCGTTCACCGATTTTTCTGATTTTTCCGGCTTTTTCGTGATTTTTCCTTATTTTTACTAATTTTGGCTTTGGGTGTGCACTGATTTTCTTTTTTGGAGCGAAGGACCCCTCGGGGTGACGGCCTGCTAGCCTAGCGCGTCATTACTTCCCCGTTGCGCTGTGGTAGAGCGCGCGCGCACACACACATTAGGTCCACATGTGTATGTGTGGAAGAAGTGAGCTCTGGCGCGGTTGCGCTGTTCGGGCGCGGCCCGGCCCGGCGCAGTGCGGCCGTGAGTGTGTGCGCGCGCCCCAAAGTGATACTCAATTGTGCATGTGTGCGCGTGAGTACTGTGCTGGTCGGGAGGAAGGGCTGGGGCGGGGGTGGGGGAGGGTGGGGGGTGACCAGGGAAAAAAAATAAAATAAATAAAAACATGTGTCATTTTCCTCATCCTCGAAATACCGTTTCGTGTTGTTTTTCCTGCCTCCGAGCAGCACATCGGCATCTTCACCTTTTAATGGCTTCAAGTACAGTACAGTACTGTTCTGCGTCGAGCTCGGCAGCAGCCCTGGCTCGCGGTGGTGTTTGGCCTCCGCCGCGCTGTGGCCACTGGTCTCGGCCGGTATGGACTCACCGGGAGCTCTCGGCACAAATGAAATTTAATGGTAATGCGCTGTGCCGGACTCGCCGGCCAAACCACACACTGGTGCACCGCATGGTGTGTGAGGAGGAGAGAGGGAGGGGGGGGGGGGGCGACTGGGAGCTGCTGCGCTGCGGCCTCTACCGGCGGCCCGCGGCACTACGCGGCTGGAGGGAGGGCTGTCCGCCCGCGTCGAGACGAAGGGATGGGGGGTGAGGCGAGGCGAGGCAAGGTGTCTCCCTGTCCTGAGGCTCCGCGCCGTCAACCGCCGTTGCATTATTCCGTGGTGGGAAAGAGATGTACCCGGACTTTGTCCGAAGTTTTGACGAACAATTAATAGGATATTCCGCCAGAAGGAAACAGGAACCTAAAGAAGAATAGCGTGAAATCTGATTGGTCAACGCTGATGTCACTTTCGCCGTCAGTCAGCCAATAAGCGGACAGGAGAAAACAGAAGCAGCGGGCGTGATTCTCTTCTCAAGGTTCCGGTTTCAGTTTAGCGGAATGCCCTTTTAATCCCTAGCGCGGTGTGCACGAATTATTGGCTATGCGAGCGACGACATGCAGCGCGGTGCGCGGCCCGGCCCGGCCCGGCCGGCGCGGTGGTTGCGAGGCGAGGACTAGGTATGGTAGAGGATCATTTTTAATTTCGTTTGGTTCCTTTGGCTGGCGGGGCGAGGCGGCGGGCGCAATGCTCCTGGTTTGTGCCCGGCCTGGAGCGGAGCGCTGTCCCGCTGCCCTGGTTTCCCCCCTCCTCCCACCCCACCCCTGTCCCTGCGGTGGCGGCACGGCGCACTCTGGGAAAGCTTTCCAATACACGATGGGAACAGTAAAGTGTGGTGGTGAGCGTCCTGGTGCGGGGCGGGGCAGAGTGTCGTCGCAGCGACGCGGCAGCAGGGCCGGGCCGGCGCGCCACAGTTGAGACTGTATCGTAAAGTTGTGTACAGATTACACACGACGGCGCCGCGCTCGCCGCGTTGCGTTTGGTCCACAGCCCGGCCCAGCTCGCACCCGCCACCCGCCCCGCTCCAGTGCGGCGCGGAGCTCCCCGTCCTGCACCGCGCGGCGTCTTGGGCTGGGGGCCGCGCCGACCCGGGACGTAACGTGATTGAGCCGTAGCCCAGGATCGCGTCGCGCTGTGCTTGGCGCCCCCCGGCCGGTCTGTCTGACGCGATTAGCGTTGGCGGGGCGGGGCGGGGCGGGGCGTCTCTTGACTCGGCCGCCCGCGCGAGGACGCGCGCGCCGCGCTACACAGTGCGCTCGCTGCGGCTGCTGTGATGGAGCGGCATTAGGAGTTGATTGATTGAATCATGCAGCCCTTGCGAGCCCTTGCCTCGCCCGGCCCGGGCTGTGCCGGCCCCCGCCCTGGCCCTGGCCGCGCCCTGGCCCTGCTCCGCCGCTCCCTAGAGTCGAACCCGATCCCTCCGCAGCACAGACCCGCCGCGGCTGCTCCGCTCTCCAGGGCATGGCCTAGCCTAGCCCTCCCGTAGGCCCTGCCGTCCTGCCAGGCGGTGGGCTTGGCCATCAGACGGCCTGTGACACACTACCCCTGTCGGGGGCCCCTCCACGCAACCTTCAACCCTCGCCCCGCCCCATCTCTGTGTCCTTCCCCTGCCCGTCCCGGCTCCTCCGCTTTGTGGTATGTCCGTCCCCTCCGTCCTGTTTCGATCGACCTTCAGCAGCGAGGTTTATCAAATGTCACCTTCCGCTCTCCAGGCTATTGGGCGTATAGCGTCAGTTTGGCCCGTGTAGCCTTGAAGCCGCTTTGCTCAAATTCGCTCCCGCCGCGCCAGCGCCCAGTACGCCGTAATTTTGGGGTGCCCCACTCCCGCCCACTCCCCAATGTCTATGTGGTAGGATCCCAGAGCGGCGCATACCATTGGGACATCTTTAAGCGTACAGATTGTAGACACCTTTGCACATACCACTACCACATCACTGCTCAGGTCTTTTTGATGGTGCTCTGGGATAGTATTGGTAAATTCTCCTTGACACATCAGAGACGCCACAAAAAGGCGCTCTCTCGGCCAGTTGCGCCGCTCTCCCATTCGACCCACGCTTGGTGCCAGGCAAGGCGGGATCCGCATTTCTGAGACCCCTATACCTTAAGGCGTTTACATTTCGAACCCCCAGCAGATTACAATTTATGAATCCCAGCCTGCGAGGAATGACAGCTATGATTTGTCCGCCCACCCGTGTCTGTGCCTCGGCAGTGCATCACGCCACGTGCGGCAGCATCATATTTGCGGCAAAGAGCTATCTGGTCGCTTTGTAAACCATCTCCACTAATATAGCAATACCATAGTCGGCGATCAGTTTGGGGTAATCTCTGGAGGGAACGAGGGCACGACAGGTGGCCGTGCTGTATGCTGGCTCTGCAGTTGTGATGAGGGTCGTGAGCTCAACTAGTGCGCCAGGGCCAGGGGCCTGGGCGCCCTGCCTAGCAGCCCGGGGTGGGGGCCGAGGCGGGGGCCTGGGCGGGAGAAGCAGGGGCAGCGGCAGGGGCAGGGATCTCGGCTCTCCCGCTCTCTAATCCCTGCTGAATCTGATTTGCAGCGCTGGGCTGGGCCGGGCCGGCCGGACCCCCCTCATCTCCTGCCTTGTGTGATCGCAGGCTCACCCATCTCTATCCCCTCGCCCTCCCCCGCGCGCGCGCACGCACTTAGACCGCATTGCCCGAGCTGGGCTGAGCTGGCCTGGCCTGGGAGACACTCGAGCAAAATCGTAATTGCTTCCATTCGGTGGGCGGTAGGGGCGGCTAGTGGCCACAGGGGCTCACCCGGCGCGGCCCCGACGCGACCCCTGACAGCCCAGCCCAGCCCCCACTCTGCCGCGGTTCGTTGACGGCACGGCCGCCCTCGGTTTCAGTCAGGAATATGCCGCTCGGCGCTCACTTTTCCCCTCCCCGCGGGGTCCCAGACCCGCCCCTCGCCACCTCCGAAGTCGCTGGAAAGGCCTGTAAGAAATACGCTTGGGAGAGCGAGCTCTGAACTCTCCCCTCCCCGGCCCCGTCGTTACCACGTGGCGTGGCATGTTTTCAAAACAGAAACGGAGTTTCAAGGTGAGAATTAAGGTTGGTGCTGCTGGGGCCCAAGTCAGTGTCCCCGGCCCCCGGCCGGGCCGGCGCGGGCGCGCGGGCTCAGCTCAGTGTGGGGGGAGTCGGTACGGGGCCGGGTGGGGGCGGCGAGTCCCAAACGAGCCACCTGATGCCGTCTCATTGTCGGGCGGGGCGGGTCGGGAGCACCTGCAGCTGTGCCGTGGCACCGCGCGCCAGCTGCCTGGGCTGCGGCGCCTGCCTGCGAGGCTACGCAGCGCCGCCCACCGGGGCGGTGTTGGGCCCCTCCTGCTCGCTGCTCCTCACCCCCTCCCCGCCTCGCCCTACCCCTACCCTACCCGCGCGAGGCTGCCATCGTCTACCTCTCTCTCTCCCTCCCTCCCTTACCTTACCTTACCGTACTTCACTATCCGAGTTCTTTGTAGGTTCAAGTGCGCAAGCCATTAGTGTTTTAGCGCGCATGCACACCGCTGAGTGTGAGGCACACTAAAGTATGAGTTTTCAGACTACTAGTCAGAGAAGCAAAATAACTGAGAAAATAAGATAATATCCACAGCCAAAAGCACTGTAAATTAAGTAAATGGACAAATTTTTAGTAATGTGTTAACATGTAACAGCTAGTTCTTCCTGTTACCCCTCCATTAGTGCGTCGTAATGGTGTTCGCTACTCTCCGGCCGGTGGATGCGAGGGTTCCTTCACTCAAAAAAAATTCAGTGTTCACACTAAAAGAAAATTAAGAAAAAAATCCATTTAAAAAATCAGGAAAAAAATCAAGAAAAAAATATAGATGAAAATCAGTAATAATCAAGGAAAAACACGAAAACTCAGAAAAATCGGTGTATCCTTGAATTCATAGTGTAAGGACCCATCGCGGCCGGGTGTGGCTGCTGGTGTGCCTGGCCTGCGCGTCTGCGTTCTGGATTGGATGGCAGAAGGTCAATCAGCAGCAGCCAGGCCAAGGCCTTGCGGGGCCCAGCCGGAGCTGCACGGCTGCTGAATAATTCCTGTCGCGGTGCGTCAAGGCGCCGTGGCCGGCCGCCGGGCCGACCCTGTATGCGAGCGCTTCAAAGAGCATTTAGACAGCTCAGTCAGTCCGAGCCGGGCCGCGCGCCGCTAGCAGTCGGAAGGGGAAAAGAGGAGCGGCCATCTTTGTTTAGCAGGGGCAGAAAGTGCCGGGGCAATACTTCGGGGTGCTTCGCGTTCGGTAGCACTTAGCAGTCTCGCACTCGAGGGGTTGGGGGGGGGGGGGGGGGATACGGAAGAGCCTCGCGCTACCCGTTTCGAGTCGATTTTCTCACTTATTCTCGATGCTCTTTGCGGACCGGGCAGACCCCTCGGTGGCACGGTCCTAGTGCCCCGTAAAATGCAATTTGTCATTCACGATAAAAGTCAGCCAACTCATTCTCCGTGCCGGTGTTGCCTTTGAAACAGAGGGGGTGGCTTCCTTGCAATTGGTTTTACGTCGGTAATAAAAGACGGCGTGGCGCGTGTCGGACGGGGCGGGGCGCGAGGCGGCTTTCCAGGGTTTGCTGTGTGCATCGCGGCAAGCCGACCCTGCGCGGCGTAATAATGCTGTACTGTGGCTGCAGATTCGCCCAGGAAATATTTGTTAAATTTGGTGTTTGAATATGGTTCGAAGGCCTCGTGCTCGTGCTGTGGCATCACCGTCGCCACCCCCTCCGCTCACCATTGCGCTGGCGCTATAGTTCCTCTCTTGTTAGAGGGTCGTGAGCGAGCGGTGCCGGAGTTTCCCGGAGGGTCCCGGAGGGTCGCAGAGATTTTTGGTCTCTTTTAATTAAATCTGAGGAATGACGCCGATAAATAACGAGCATCGCGTTACCGCACCTCGGATTAGTATGTATGGCGCGGCAGGGAGGAAGATGCACTTTCCAGGGCATTTTTTGCCCTGCGTCCTTAATATTTCCGCCGCGAGGCTTTGCTTGGAAGCGCCACCTTCTCTTTTTTTTTTCTCTGTCCCAGCAGAGGATTAATTTCGTCGGTGCGGTGCAAGCCCGGCCGGCGCCTTCCAGACAAAGGAGACGGATTTAGGTGCGCGTGGGATTGAAGGAATGTGAATGCCGTGCCACGTGGGGCAACTTGGAGTAAATTGTTTCCGTGTCGGCTTATAGGGGCGGCCGTGAGCCGGGCGGGGCGAGGTGGGGTGGGGCGGGCCGCTTCTGGCTGTCTGGGCTGGGGGGCTCTGCATTATTCTTACCGCTACGTCGTGGTAATTTTTATTTATTTATTTGTTTGTTTGTTAATTTCTTTGCTTACTTTTTCACGACCACTCAGTAAAAATTTGTTGTAAAAAAACGAGAAAGAAATTTACAGGTTTCGCTGTTAAATCGGTAAACAGGTTTTTCCTTTGGTTCTGTGGTTTGATGAAATATTTTGAAGATTAACAAGAAAAATCGCGAAACAACAGATAAAATTGGTATAAGGGTTCGGAATTCTTTTGGAAAGTTACGGAATATTTTTGTCAAGTTATAGAGTTCTTTTGTAAATGAACACGAATAAAAAGTAAATTCACAGTAAGTTCGTTTAACAAAATTCACAGGTATTTCCTGTTAATTTACGAAATATTTTTTTTACAGTGCATCGTTATGCTAGAATATCGACCACGGGAATGTGTTTGTCAATTTCGAGGCGGCAGGAGGTCGCACAACCCGCGGTTTAGCGGTGTGGAGGAGTGTATGAGGCTGGAAGCCCCCTCCCTCCACCCTCCCCGCGCGCCCCGCGCAGTCTATTCGTCTCCCAGGCCTCACGCGCGCAAGTGCGCGCGTCCCACACCACGCCTCGACACGTTCATTAGGGGAAGGGTGTCACAGCTGATTGTGTGCAGTTGGCTTTTTATTTTCGTTTCTGCCAATCACCGCCTCTCTAATCAGTGCCCCTCCTGGTCTGTTGTTCGAAACAAGCAGCAGAGGCCACCCTGCGGCCGACGCTCCCAGAACGGCCGAACCCCCGTGCTGGAATGTTTCATGTCGAGTTCTTAAACAATTGTGGAGAGGGAAAGAGAGGAAGAAAGAGAGATGGCTCCTCTTGAGACTCGCATTTGACAACGAAGAACTAACTTTCCGTTCCCCCTCCGTCCTCGCAAACCCGGGCCTTGTTGAAGAGCAAGCCCATCTTGTCGTCCCCGCGTTGCGTGCTCGCTTCGCCTCGCCTCTCCCCGCGCTGCCCTGCCTGGCCTGGCCTCGCCTGGCCCAAATGCACTTACAATATTTATGTGGGCTGCACCGTATTCGTGCGGGGCGTCGGCAGGTGGAGGTTGGAGGAGAGGGGGGGGGGAGGGGCACTGCGGTTCCGGCCGGTCCGGGCGGACGACTAAACGGTTTGCCCTGCGATAGGAAAAGTTTGTGAAGGCGGCCTGGCGGCGGGGAGGGTGACGGCACCTCGGAGTGGGCCGGTGAAGCTCAGCGAGCGGAGTGGAGTGGCTAACCGTCCGAAAGGTGAAGGTTAAACAAGAAGAGCCACGCGGCGCCGGAAATGAACCCGGCGCCCGTGAGGATGCGAGTGTGTGTGGGGGCTGGTGCCGAGAGGGTGTAGAGCTTCATCTCCCCGCCCCGGCTCCGACTGGCCTTGTCTCGAGGGGGTGAGCGTGTGTGGGCGAGAGCGAGTGAGAAAGAGAGGGAGGGATTGGAAAGGGGAGGGAGATACTCAGACTGGGACTGGGTGGTGCATCTGGGGGTTCTTCACCCAGGCTTTCGAGACGAGTCGACCCCGGGGTACTCGCTGTGCCTTTGTGAGGTGAGGTCGGGAGTGACACCGTGCGCGTCGATAGTGCCCTGCTCTGGCACGGAAGTGGGGTGAGAGCGGGGGTAGGCAGGCTTCGAGCTCTAATGTACATTGCAGAACTTTGATTTGAAGATTACGTTGATTTATATTTTACTCGAGCTTCTGCATTTCAATAACGGCTGCCCGACTTTTCTCGACTTCGGGTGAAGTTCGGTTGAAGATGATGAGTTTCGAGCAGAAATTTTATGAACGAAGTTGAAGAACTTATTTGATCATTGGTGTGACTTTGGTGTGACTTTTTCGGATCCTATTTCCCCTTTGGGCGAGAGGTAGCTGCATTTTCTGAGTAATATTTTCTTGACAAGAAAAGATGCGATGACAGGTTTCCTCAAAATCCTGGG
This sequence comes from Frankliniella fusca, assembly GCA_029379305.1. Classification (NCBI taxonomy): domain Eukaryota; kingdom Metazoa; phylum Arthropoda; class Insecta; order Thysanoptera; family Thripidae; genus Frankliniella; species Frankliniella fusca. Next base: position 226,996 of record JAHWGI010000295.1, read on the forward strand.
TGTGGAAACGAGAGAAAGTTGATGATGGGGTGACAGGTGACTTATACCCCCCGCCATACGCAGAGTATTGATCGTACCACCTGTGAGAGGGGGCTAGGGGGTGTGATAGAGGGGGGGCGGTCGGGAGAACGCCGTGGAGCGAGGAATATGGTCCGCGCCGATCGGGTCAGTCAACTGAAAGTGACTGAGAAACGCGGGTGAGGCGGCAGTCGCAGTATGGTGGGCTTTACGGTGCGGCGAGACTGAGGGGCTGAGGGGAGGGGAGGGGAGGGAGGCCCCCGGCGGAGGGGTGAGGGGGAGAGAGAGAGCGAGAGGGTCGTCGCCTGCCTCCGTCCCGCCCCGCCCAGCCTTGTTAGGGGGCGCCTTGTCCTGCCCGCCGGCTTGGAAAACTGTAAGGCCAACACGGAGCCAGATCGCGTCGCATCGCGTCTCCTGGAGAGGAGAGGAATGCAGAGCCTTTCTCCATCCCCGGCAGCCGGCAGGGTGGAGGGTGGGACCGGCGCGGCCCCAGCCGGTGTGATTTGAGCCCAGTCCAGGCCGCCGTGGGGCAGGCCGCCCGCTCCGTGTGCGTGGCCTGGGGTTGCCTACCCGTCGCGCTGCAGGCGCCATCGGCCTACACTATACAGTCTCAGGTGTGCCCTACGCCGCAGCCTCATGCTCCGAAGAGCGCCTTGCGTGACGTGCGCTTGAACCAACACTCGGCTAATTTAGCTAAGTATTGGAATGTCTGGGGCGCGGAGGTGCGCGCCGGCCTGAGGCGGAGGCTAGCTGGGAGGAGGTAACATGAGGCCCTAACGAGGCAGCGGCATTCCGGACAGGTGTCCCCCCCACGGCCTGTCCCCGGCCTGTCCCCGGCCTGTCCTGTCCCCGGGCCTGCTCGGTGCGGCTGCGGTCGAGGAGGGGCCGGCCCCGCCAGGCCCCTTGACAGGGGGTGGCAAGACAGGAGAGGACAGAGTAAGCTGAATTTGTGGGAGAGGAGAGCAATTTGTGCCAGTGTGCTGCGGTACGGGGTCAACGCGGGGGGCTGTAGAGGAAAAAGGGGGGGGGGGGGGACAAGTGCCAGGCGACGCCCAGAGGACCAAACTCCTGGCCGCACGTCGCGTGAAGCACACACACTGAATTTTATGCATTATTTTGTACATGTACATGCGTATCTTATGCATAATTTTTTTTGCATAATATGTTAGAAATCGTGCATAAATGAGTAAGAAATCTTATATCAGATACGTAACTGTATAGACAAACATAAGCTATGTGTACAAAATAATGCATGAAATTTCCGTGTGCAGGCGGTGTGCATTCCCCCTCGACACCACCAAGTGCTACTTTCTTAGAACGCCCAATAATATCTTTGGCTTGCGCCCCACCCCGCCGCCCGCGCCGTCGCGTCGCCCCGGTGACTGCATGGCACTACGCCACGTGTTTGCTCTGGCGCGTGTGTGTATCGCGTCCACGACGACCGCTAAAGGAGAGCCAGAAATAATATCGAACGCAAGTAGATGTACAATTTAGGTTTCCCATATTGAGAAGAGATCCACACTCTCACCCATATGTGTTAATACACAGCAGACTTCATAACACAAGGGTATAATTTTTAGACATCCGTATTCGTCCATCAGATTTTTAAGCTCCGACAATCGCCCTTGTGGTGGATCACCTCGGATGTGACTGTAGGATAGTGTATAACCATTATATAATATGTCTGTAATTATCGGTTTCAGGTGAGAGCCGTGCGTTATGCGTCGTGCAATAATCGGGTGAGTGCCCCGTCCCGCCCGCCACGCCCTGCGGCGCTAGCCTGCTCTGCTCGTCAGAGATACATCGAGGGGGGAAATTTAATTATTTTACGGACAGCCTCTCATCGCCGCGCCGGGCTTCCGATTTCGTATCACGAGCGCTTTCATGTGGACCATTCACTGAATCCGCTTTCACTGAACTGTAAAAAAAAAGGTTATACTGCAAACTCAAGTTTGTACTCGGCACTTCAGGTGCGTGCGGGCCATATTCGTAAGACAATGTCTCTACCTATTGTTTTTTAACAGACCTCTATTGCCTCTATGGTTGAGTAGCTCCTTTGATGCTGAATTATGCCCTTAGTATTCTTTTGCAGACCTCATCAATGTAAGGAATGTCTTCTTTGATTTATCATAAATTTTGTAGATAGTAAGTAACGAAAAATGTCGTGAATTTACGACAGCCCATTCCTGTCATTTAAGGAAATGTGATTTTAATATTACGATTTTGTTTATCTTATTGTAGTTTCTTTGCTGAGTAGTACTGAAGTGTGTATGTAGGTGCCAGGCGCACACTTTAAAGCAAGTGCTTTGCTAGTCGACATGAGAAGCACACACTTGTATAAAAGTGTTGTCATAAGTGTTAGTTTGTATGGTCCCACTCATAAATATCTACTAAGAACACACTTATTCAGATTTAAGAATGTACTGTACCGTACCGGCCGGCGATTCAATACTGAAAAATACTAGTTACCCTTTAATTTTTTTTCTCTCTCTAATATTTGCTGGCGGGAATTACTGTCTCTGTGAATCATATGATTTATCGTAAAGGTCTTGATTAGATTCCGTCACCTGCGGATCTTATTTGTCGGTGTCCGGTCGGGAAAATGGCAGAGAAGGGTCGGCAGCTGCGTCGGGCCGGGTTGGGTCGGGTCGGGTCGGCCCCAGGGTGGCCCTACAGCAACAGCGCCGGGGGCGGAAATTATTTCGGCGGATGGTGAAGTGCAACGACTCGCGCGCCCCAGCCCCGCCCCACCCCACCCGGCGAGGTTCCATGTTGTCTGTGAGCAGGAACCCGATCCCAGGAGCACGAGCCAGGGGTTTTTAGCATTGACTAAAAAAAGAAGTCGCAATAATGTCAATACATTTTAAGTGAAAATTTCGCTTCACATTGCAGGCGTCTCTTTATCGATCCCCCGTAACTACTCCTCCACCACCACCACCCCTAAGGCTTAGTGTCCCGGTGCCCTTGCCTGCCAGCCGGCGGGGGGCCTCTTTCCTCTCAATATAAATTTAGTTAGTGGTGCGTTCAGAAATCAATTTCCGACAGGCTTATCCGCGGCAGCCCGCCAGGCCCTGCTCCGCTGGGCACCCCCGACCCCCCCCCCCCCCCCTCGCAGAGGCCGCCAGGCCGCCAGGGCGTGGCCACCCGAGAGTGAAAAACCCTTAATCACTAATCAGCCAATAATACACGCCGGTTGGAGGGGGTGCCCGGGGCCAGCAGCCAGGCCGGGCGGGGGCGGGTCGGGCCGCCCTCAGGGGACGGGGGCAGGGCATCCCCGTGCTGCGCCAGTACCACCACCACTCGCACCGACCCAACCCGGCTTTTCGCCAAGCTTTTTCGCGTTATTATATTTTTTACCGGCCGGGCCGGCACGACAGTTTAATTAAGCTCGTCTGTGCGCTGTACGCGCTGCGGCTCGGGTCGGGCGGGGCCGGGACGGGCCGGACCGGGCAGGACCCGCCGGGCCTTCCACGCGACTTGCTCTCCTGCTCGCCGACTGTCACCGAGTGGTGAGGAGCGAAGCGAGTCGGAGTAATAAGTAAACCGTGAAAGAGACGGTCCGTTCCGATGCGTTTGAGCTGCTTGAGCGGCCCGGCTTGACCCGGCCTTGCCCAAGGAGAGGATCACTCGTACAAAATGAGTACAATGATTTTTTTTTGGTCTTTTTTCATTTTTATTATTTTATTGATTCTTGATTTTTCTTTTGATTTTTCTAGGAAAAACTCTGTCATCTCCTGATAGATTTTGATCTTTTACACCAATTTCTGATTTTTCCCATTTCATTCGGGTTTTTCGTTCATTTTTCCTGATTTTTTCTGTGTCTTTCTTGATTTGATTTTGATTTTTTTTTTTACTTTTTAACTGATTTTATTTCGGGGTGGGGGTGGGGGGTGCAATGATTTTTCGATGTGTTCACCGCCCTCTCGGCCCCGCCGCGCCTCCTGCGAGGATTGGGTGACAGGCAAGTCTGCTGGAGAGGAGAGGAAGGCTCGGAGGAAGGCTTGAGCTATGAGCCGCCCAATCGGGTGCCTAATATATATTGCGGTTCAAATTCGGTTTGCGCGGCGCGATGGCGCCTGCTCTGCTAGGTGCCCCCGCCCCGCCCGGGCGCGCCCGCTGTCGTGCGGGGCTCAGGGGGTCCGGAGGGCGTGTCATACGCCGGTGATGAGATTGCCCAAACCCTTTTCGTGGGGTGGTGAGGCTTCCGCTCCGGCCCCCGGCTGCCTCCGTCGGCCCGCCGCGCCGCGGCTGGGGCGCTGGTTGCCCTGGGCGCAGCTGCAGCCCGTCGCATCCCCCCTCGCAGGGCAGGACTCACCTTACCGGAAGCACGGCCGTAATGACCCCATCAGCGGAGCCGACCAATCCGGAGGCGGCAGCTTGGCCGGCCAGCCAATAGCAAAAGGGGAGTACCAGACCGGGCAGGGCGCAGGGCTGGTGACCGGAGGTAGAGTGAGGATGTGTTGATGTCGTGCCATGTGATTCGGGAGTGGCTGAGCGTGCTCGCGCGCCCTGGCCGGGCTAGGGCTATGTCCGGGCCGGGGCTGGTCGCTGGTCGGGTCAGGGTGCGATGCGGTTCGGTGCCATTGGCTCCGTCCCGGTAGACCGCGGCCCGGCGCGTCGCAGCGCTGCGGTCCTTCCCTCTCCCTCGCTGGTGGAGCGTTGTAGTTAGCGCTCACCGCAGCACGCAGGGCGCGGGGCTGGAGGGACAGGTCCACCCCACGCTGCCCCGCCCCGCCCGCCCTCACCTCATCCCTCGCGGAAATAGGCTCGCGCCTCTCTCTTCGCGGTGAGTGGTGCAATCAGCGACGCCACGGGGCGGGGGCGTGGGCAGGCCGGGGGCAGGGCGGAGAAAGCTATGGCGGCGCCACTGCGCTCCGCCGTCCCGCTCCCCGCCCTGTCCTGTCCCTCCCCCGCCCTGGACCCTGCCGGACCCGCCGGACCCCGCCTCAGCAGTAGCCCGAGCTGGCGTGGCGCGGCTGGTTTTTGCTCGTCTCGCCGCGTGCTAATTGCACGAGATTAGAATGTGCAAGCAGCTGATTTGCTGCTGAGCGCCCCTCCTGCTAGTCTTGTTCTTCCTCCTCCGCCTTCCTCCTTGTTCCTCTCCTTCTCTCTCTCTCTCTCTCTCTCTCTCTCTCTCTCTCTCTCTCTCTCTCTCTCTCTCTCTCTCTCTCTCTCTCTCTCTCTCTCTCTCTCTCTCTCTCTCTCTTTCTCCGTCTGTGATAGGCTGCCGAAGCGCAGTGTCGCGCTTTCTGGCCGAGCCCACCCTGTGGCGAGCCGCGAGCGGAGATGGGCATTATGAGATGAGATTTCGGAGACTAAGAGGTTTCTGTGTTATTTTTGCAGCGCACGCGTATGCTGTGCGCCGACATTAAAAAATGAAAAGGGTCCCGAGGCTTCACACTTCTTGTCAGTGAGGCAGATGCTAAATCATGGCCCTTGGGCGCGGCGCCATCAAACTGTTTGAATTTGTCCAGAGCAGGATGTCATTAAAGTGTTGGTCCCCGGGGTCTCCGGATCCCCTCCCCCTCCCCTCCCGCGCAGCGCTGCCCGGCCGTGCACGCGACAGAACGCTCCGCCCGCCCCATCCCGACCCCCATTTCTCTTAATCGTATTAAGAACAATTTCACGTTAGACTTGTGACTTGGTGGTCGCTGGAGGCTTGCCTAGGGCCGGGTTGGGATGGGTCGGGCAGAGCGGCGCCTGCCCTTCGCCCTGCTTTGCAAGGGCTGATGGGATGGGCGGTGCGGGGCACAAACCAAAGCCGTTAAAATGATTTAAAATGTCATAAATAATAATATAACCCAAAGAAAAACAACATGCCAAGTTTGGTCGTGCAAAGAGCCCTGCGGTGCGGAGGTACGCATCCTCAGTCAATGTATCGCGTACGGAATGATATGTGCAATGTATCACTGTATATGTGGTCTCCAATGAACAAGGTGACGCATATCTTTAACAAGGATATAACACATATACGCTGTCAAAAGTGATGTCAGAATTATCACCAAACTCGAAACGTCACCTCAGAATATGGTATCAAAACTCTCACTATATTAGGTGGCATCACATATTTTGCTGAGTTTAGGGCGTCTCCAAATATTGGCGACAATCGTTGTCCTTATGAGTTTCTTCGCAGATGGCCATATTGAGTGGAGTGGTGCGGAATGAGCAGAGGCCTCTTTGGCGTATGTCTTCTCATTCTCACACTATTAACGGAAGCGTGGCGCCGAGGAGCGCTCCCGCCTTTCCCCTCCCGCCCGAGCCCGAGCCTACCCGAGTAGGCGCGTCGCATCAGGCCCGGCCGCGCGCGACCACCGCGGCCACAGCGCGAGGCGAGGTTGGCCTCGCGCCCTCTCCTCTTTTCCTCCCCTTTCATTACAATTTCATATTCCGAACTTTTGGCGTGTCCACGTGAGCCCCCCGGCCGCCGCCGCCTTGGTGGAACGCCCCTTGATCCCCCCTATCTGCTCGCAGCGCTCCGCCGCGCCGGCTGCCGGCTCCGCCCGGCCCCTCTCCAGGTATAAACCTCTTACGCCCCTCTCTGGACACCTCGCCCGGCCCCACTGCGGACCCGCTCCGGCCCCGGCCCCTGATCTTGTCTTAGGCGTGGCGTGGCGCTTTGCCGAGGTGGCTTGCCGTGCTCGTCGGCCTTGGAGACCCCATTCACCGCCCCCGGCCGCTTGACGCGTGATTGGTGGGCGCGCTGCCGATCACTCTGGCCGGGGTATTCACTTTGGGGTGCGTGCGTGTGGGCGGGAAGTTATTCGGGGCGGGCAGGGCAGGGCGCCCTGCAGCGGTAGAGCAGAGCATCCCCGGCGGAGACACTTCACTGCCCCGCGGCGCCTCGCACAGGGGAAGAAAGGGAAGGAGCAGCAGCGGCGCGAGCGAGCACTTGTGCTGCTCGGGGAGGGCCGCGGCCGGGGGAACGCAAAGAATGGTCATCATGTACAAGAGGAAGGATGACATGACATGACTGGGGCTGGGGAGCGTGGAGGAGCGCGCCCGGGCCGGGGCGGGGCGGGGCTGCTCTGAGTGCCGCCTGAGCTGAGCGGACCGCGAAGCGCCACCCTCTGGCTTGGCAGTGTGTCCGGTCCGAGCCGAGCGTCGCCGCGCCAGCGCCGCCGTGCAGGGCCGGCCCGGGCCCGAGCTATTGTCTCTTGTCCTGGCCGAGGCGAGGCGTGTCGACTCATATTGCCACAACGACGACGAATAGCCGGGCATTCATCATCACGCGCTAAGCGCTCGACGCCGACGGCCGCGATGCGCGACGGCCTCGCCGTCTGCACCGAGGTGCACGCAGCGGGGAGTGGTGGGTCGCGGTGTGTCGTGGCAGGGCGGGGCAGGGCGGGGGCGAGCGGGAAACGATTCGCAATATTTGTCCATAAATGTTTTGAATCTTCCAGAATTTGTAAAATTTTAAAAATGCGGATTTTTTGTGAATTTTTACTTAATTATCTTGATGTTGTTATGCTTATTCCAATTTTGAGTTATTTCACTGGTTTTTATTTCTTTTATGAACTACGAGGTGTAACATACGTCACAGTTATTTTCCCGTTGGTATGACGGAGTAACGCCCACACCCGAAAAAAAAGCATATACTTGACATAAGTAAATTCTCTTCCTCCCATAAATAAGCAAGAGAATCCGCCTGTATAGTGTTTTTATTTTTTACAAGATAACACATTTTTCCGGGTGCATCATGAAGAGAGTGCGTCGTGGGGCGGAACTTGCTTAAGCGGCAGAAATCTATAACGACCTCACTCACGGTCTGCGGCGTTCATAAAGACTCGGCTTTCGAGATCTCAGGGCCGAACAGGGACCTCCTGGTGTGGAGAGGCGCGGGCGGGGCGGGGCGGGGTGGGGTGGGGCTCTGGTGATGCCGTGCACGCGCACGCTCCCCTCCCCCGTCCCTTTTGATCCCATCATTCCAATCACGCTATTGTATTGCCCGGGCGGGGGGCGCCAGACGAGACGACGCGCACGTGCAACGCGGCAGCGGCGCGACCCGGCCCTGCCCGGCGCCCAGCCCAGGTTCCAGGCGCCCCCGCCGCCGCCGGATGAAGTTTGCCTGCTTTGACGTTTTGCTTGACACGGGGGACGTTGACCCCTCTCCTCCACCCCGTAGCGGTGCGCGGTGCGGCGCGGTCGGGGAGGTTAGGTGTTCCAGAACACGGCCCTCTGCGCGGCCTGGGCGTGGGCGCGGCCCGGCCTGGCCCGCCCCCGCGCGGCGCGTAGCGTCGCCTGGCTCTGCTGCTGCTTGGCTTCTGCGTTTTGTCTCGTCATCAGGAAAGTCGAGAGAAAAGTCTCCAGGGCGGGCACGGCTGGCGGGCCAATATCCTCGCCGCGTCGCGCGTCGCGGCGGTGTGAGGCGGGGCGGGGCGCGCCTGCTCATCCACCCTGCCGCGGGGGCGGGGCGCGGGCTCCTTTTGTCGTTCGCATTCCGATAGCGCTGGCACGCCACCTTGCCCCCCGCCTTGCCCTATGTCGGGACGAACCGGGCCACGCCACCGGGCCTCGTACTGCAGCCGCGGTTTGAACGCGGTTTTACTCAAGCGCTTGAGTAAATATAATCTTCTGTAAAGTATGCAGCTACACATTTCCGTCAACATGCTGTATTTCGCATAATTGAATGCGCAACTATGGACAAAACGAAGGATTTCGAACAAAGTCACAGATTTAATTATATGCGTAGACCAAAAATCCGCAGCTGGGTGATAAAAAAAAGTTTATAGAATTTAAGTGTGTTATTTTTAGTTGGAGGTTGGAGGACAGACAGGACAGGCTGTCACAGGTCGCCCCTTCCCTCCTCCTCCTCCTCCATCACCATTTCTCGACTGTGAATGTCGTCAATTTACATGTCGCTTAATTTTTAGCGCGTGCTGTGGGGTGGGGCGCGTGTGCAGGCCGTGAGCGTCGTGGACGCGTCTGCCTGGACACCAGTCCGGAGGGCGGAGGAGGGGCAGTGTGCGGGAGGAATGAAGGGGAGGAGTTTTTCGTAATATGTGTCTCTTGGACCGCGTCTCTGTGATTTCCGCGCGTTTTTCCGCCCCTTCAATCTCGCATTCACCGCCCCACCCTACCCCCTACCCCTCTAAATCCTCGGCTTTCATACTCGCGCGGAATATTTACTGCGCGAGCGTCGGCCGGCGCCGACACTTCATAAGGCATTATTTCATCGCGTTTTGATGCCGTATTGCGCTGAGTCTGTCGTCGCGCAAGAGCTCGCCAGAGCTCACCAGCCCCGCAGAGCTGAGCGCTAGATGGGCTTGTGCGTTAGGAGTGGAGGGGCGGGGGTAACCACAATGATGTCTGCTCAGCTCAGCCCAGCCTCCCGAACGACTTTGGACGCGACGCCAGACCTGCACCTCACAAAGTTATTGAGCCGGCGAGGCAGAGGCGTCGCACGGAGTCAGCAAGTTGAGCGTCGCGAGGAACGCCGCGTCGGGCCGCGGAGTCTCGCGCGAATCTGCTCCATCCCACGCCATTCTGCTCTACCCGAGTACCAGCAGGTCTTTTCTACCTCATCGAACAGGATTTTCAAGTATTGCAATCTCATCATCGCTCTCTGTGCGGGATGCTTTCCCCTTTTCTGTCATGCAGCCTGACCCCGTGTCCGACCCGACCCCCGCCTCGCTCTCATCGTCCTCCAAAACTGTCGTAATTTTTACTGTAGTTCGCTAGACAGCAACGAGTGGTCCCCGAAAAATAAAGAACTGCGACTAGCGGCGCGCATTTACACCTCATAAAACATGCGAAACATAAAAATCAGCGTCCACCAGAGGCCGAGGAGGAGGAGGAGGCCCTCTCCGTCTGGCCGCACCCTCTTTCCTCCGCCTTCTCCGCCGGCTGGACGTCGCGCCGCGCCATTGCACTTCTAATAATATCCTTTTATGTCGGCCGGTTTACGAACTCCTTTGGTTTCCTGGCCCAGCCCTGGCCCCTGGCCCGGCCCGAGCGCGCTGCTATTCCGAGTCGTGCCCCCAGACCGAATGAGGCGTACGTACGGCTCAGGAAGGGGTTCGCGTGACGTCGTTATTTCCCTAACGGCCCATCAAGCACCGTACGCTCGCAGGTTACCATCAAGGGGAAGACCTCTCCTGGAGCAATCAATCTGAGCCGGACTTCCGACGTCCCGCGGGGCCGAGGGGCTCGCCCACCGCGTGTTTAAAATGTCGCCCCGCGCCCCACGAGTCCTGCACTTCTGCATTGCTTATAAAAATATTCCCCTCACGCAGATTTCCCAATGCAACGCGGCCGCGCTGAGTGAAGGCCCCTCGCCGCACCGCGGCATGCTGCCCGCCTCAGCGTGACTCTCGTTAAGATTGGCCCACATGAGCTCATCCGTCGGGCTGTGCGGGGCTCTGTGCGTCACCGTGGTCAAGTGGCGGCCTGAGTGGCGCCAACGGCTCGGATCGGGCTCAGCAGAGGCGAGCACGCCGGGCTCGCCGCCGCGCACAGTACGGGACTGCATTACCATATGTAGCACGCGATGCTTCGCTGCGGCGTTCGCTGTCCCCGGCGTGCTGTCCTGGTGCCCGGGCTAGCCGGGGTCGACCCGGCCGGGGGTGGAGCGGAGGGGAAGCGGCAAGCGGCTTCAGCCACCCAGCGCGACCACCATTATCGCTCTAAATTCAATTTACTCGTGTTGCAGCCGTCCCTCCTCGGGCTGGTCGCCCCGGCCCACCCCGGCGGCCCGCGCACCCACCGCAAACGCCCCCCTCCCCCCACCCCCACCCCTAGTGCAGCAGTGGCGCGTCGCCGGGAGCTACAGACCAGCCCGCCCCGATCTGCCGGCTTAAATTGCATGAACATATTTTCGGTCCGATTCCCCCAGAAGTGGTATTGCTGGGCGGGGCGGGGCGGCTGGGTGCGTAGCCCCTGTACCGCTGGGCGCGCACAAGCCGCGCGTGACGTCATCGCTCGGCCGACCAATCGGCCCGGCCAGGGCTCGGTAATCCTAATAAAAATATAGTATCGTGTCGCTGGTGCTGCTCCTGGAGAGGGGGAAGGGGATTGGAGGGGATCGGGGAGGGGTCCAGAGGGGACTGCTGACGATATGAAATTTTCAAATTTTCCGCTCCTTTAGTCGGGTGGCTTGTGGGGGCGTGGCAGAGCTGGTGGGCGGAGCGGAGCCGGGCGGATATCAATCACGGGTGTGCGCACTCGCTGGCCTCAGCAGACAATCCACCGCGCCCCGCCACGCCACGCCCCGCCACGCCCCGCTACGCCCCGCCACGCCCTCGCCCCGCCCCGCATTCTTTTATCCGCTGGTTTGGATTTGCCCGTCCACTACACCCGCGTCGACACGCCTCGCCTCTCTTCACACGCGGCGCGACGGCACTTGCTGACCACGGACCTCCCCTCCTCAAAACACGGGAGCGTTTCATCATTAATTTGCGTTTTAGTCTTTTTTTTTTACGTTCGCGTCTATGAATAACGGCAGGATGTGGTGTGATGTCGCGTTGCAGCCCGCAGCAGAGAGCCCTTCAGGATTTGATGTGGATCTCACTCGGTCGGCTGGGTTGGCCCCGCCTGGACAATCCACCTCTGAGCTTTCTTTTTCTTTTTTTTTCTGTCTCTCTTGTCTCTCTCGCTCTTCCGCTCGGCGTGGGATCAGTCAGTCCGCGCCTCCCCCGCGTCCCGCCGGCCCACCCTCGGCACGGTTCGGTGCTGATAAGCGTTTAGCTCGCGATGGGTTTCTGCGGCGAAACAAGTGAAAATACGCAGGCGCGGGAAGGCTGAGTGAGGGAGGGGAGAGGTCGGGCTCATCGCCCCCGCCCCGCCCCGCCCCACTCTGCCCCGCCCGGCTCTGCCCCGCCCCGCTCCGCCCTGCTTATCCGCCCCTCTGGCCCCTGCCCCGCTGCTCCGCTCCACTATGCCGCTCTGCTTGTTGTTCCTCCCCGCGGCCCCCGCGGCGCGCGCGGATGTCCGCTCGAATATCTCCTGTGGCAGAACCATTTGTGCGGAATCCCGTGGCCGCTGTTGTACCCTAGAGTGGCTGTGCGGCCTGGGCCAGGCCGTGGTGCGCGGTCTGCTGACCAGGCCGCCCCGTCGGCCCGCCCGGGCTCGCCCCAGCCCGGTGGGGCGGGAAAGCGTGAACACTTTGCGTGCGTCGAGGGCCCTGTTTGAAAGTAGCTTCCATCAGGGGGGTAATAATTCTTGGACCAGCCGTCTGGATGGCGCATACAGGATTGTGATACTTGTGTTTTCCTGCCAAGAGATGGAGGCTTGTCCGAGTCCGAGCATTAAATGCGGCCAAGTGTGATAACCATTTCTCAGATCTCGCATTCACGCGTATATCTCGCATCAGATGTGGACTAGTGTAGTTGCGTCTCTTTTACTGGGTCCACGACACCGCACTGCAGACTACTTGTAAGACGAAAAGTGTCAAGGAAGCCGCCCGGTTCTTCAGTTCCAGCCTCCGCAGCCTCTACATGTCGGATGGGCCAGGCGGGGTGGGCCCGGGCGGGTCCGGGTCTGGGCATGGGCGTGCCGGCCGTCTCGCGCGGACGCACGGGGCCGAACGCCTCTGGAATATTTGAAAATGATAATCGCGTTGGTGCATGGTCGCGGCTCTGGCGGGGTGCCCCTTCTCTTCTTTTCCTCTCGGTGCGATGCTCCGTATTTTTCTCACGCCCTCCTCCACCAAAGCAATATATTCCGGCGCGGTGGCAGCCGCGGCGCGGCGGCGAACGTTCGGGCGGTGCCATGTCTACTGAGGGGCGGGGCGGGGCGGGTAGGAGGACTGCGAATAGGATGCCGAAACGCGTTTGAGAGTGTGTGCGGGCGCGTGGGCGCGGGGAGGGGAGGGGAATGGGAGATGCGGCGTCATTCAGCAAGGGATGAGGGGAATTAATAGAAATATTTTCCTCCACTCCACGACGGCTCTTTTAAGGCAGATAGGGACTTATTTCTTTTTCTGGGTACACTGAAAAAAACAGAGGCACTGTGTTAAACCCCTCAGCGGTGCTAATATACTAGTGCCTTAATAGAGGCAAGATTACCCCCCGAACGTACGATTTTAGGTATTTCTCGTCACTTCATAGAGGCAGTAGTAAGGAACTAGCTATGGCAAGGACAAGCACCTTGTTGTTTTTTGTTGTTTTTTTCAGTGTAGCTGTGACCGATCCCCGCTCGCTCGGGTCGTCCAAAGGAAGGCCCCGCTCGAGGCCGCCACACGCCTGCCGCACCGCAATCCCCGTACAAAAAAAAATGTATGCTTTTAGTACGCTTTCGGTGCGTTTTTAGTACGCTTGACTGTCGACGAGGACACTATCGGTGCGCGTGCACAGGACTTGGTACGCTTTTAGTTACCGATGGCATGGTGACTAGGAAGCTTGGAGGTTGCTGCGACTCGCAGCGGCGGCATCCGCGACGAGTACCAGTACGCCCTCAGTGCCCTTCACATGAGACTTGGACGTCTCTGGTCCCTTGAGAACGAACTAGTGTGCGAAAAGGTATCGAGAAAATTGCTGATCCCGGACTTTCACTCAAACAGTACGCCTGGTCGCTGCACCCAGCACTGTTAAAAAATAAAGAGCTGATCGGAGAGAATTCCGAATCAAATTTAGTATGCTGTAACTTCGAAAGTTATTGGAATTTTGACCTCAAATTTTATTTGGGGCATCTACATTCTATTTTAGTAGGGCCATTTAATTTTTATTGAAATCGAAGCAAAATTTTCTGGCAACTCGTAAACGGCTTTAGCTAGGTCAAAACGGACAGCGGATTTGGCTTCGCCTCGTTATCGACACCCCTTTACCACGTTTCGGTTGTTTTATTACAAAAGGTTTTACTTTCTTTGTGGAGAATAAACTTAGAACTTTGCACCTTTGTTACCAACCAATTTTTGCATGGTAGCTTCTGATCGGTAAATTCCCTGTCGGATTTTGCAGATGGGCGCGCACTGAAAGCGTACTGGACTAGATGGGGACTAGTACGTGAAAGTGGCGTTTTTTGGTACGATTTGTCCCTCTAAGCATACCAGTCTCGTTATCGTTTGGAGACTGAAAGCGTCCTGTCCGAGCGTACTACTTTGCGTACTGAAAAGGGACAAAAGGGGACTAATATTTTTTGTACGGGTCCCACCCCACCCGACCCCTCCCACGGACCGCCCCATCCCTCCATCAATACATGTGCCCTAAATCTGATTTAGAGCAAAATTAGCGCGTCGGGATGGGCTGGCGGCGCGGCGAGGCTGGCGACATCTCGTCGCCCCCGAGGCGGAAAATCGATAGAATAAGCGATGTTCCGCAAAGAGCCCCACCCCGCCCCTCTGCGAAATAAACTCGCGCGATAAAAGTCCGGCTGGTAAGTAGTGGTGCTGGTGCTGGTGGGGAGGCCCGGGCCCTGGCCCGCCCCGAGGCGCTGCAGATGAAAACAAGTGGCGGGGCGCAGGGCGGGGCGCAGGGCGGGGCGCAGGGCGGGCTGCTTGACTCCCAGACAGAGCAGATTTTCTTGAGTCGAGAACAACAACGAGCAGAGAGCAGTGGTGGGGCGGGACAGGACGGGACGGGACGGCCGAGATCTGCGGCAGCGCCTCTCCACAACCCAGCCGCTTGGAGTTACTGTACGCAAGGCGGCCCTGGGGCTGGGGGCGGCGCGGGGCGGGCGGCTGTTGTGTTCCATGTGCTAATGACTTCGTCTGGGCAGATTATTCGATACAGTGCCTTTGCCTTTAAGCTCGGCAACGCGAGGCGAAAGACAGGCTTACTCCCCCCTCCTCACCTCTCCATCGCGCAGACGCTAAATGTGTTTGTACATTATTTTTGTGCTAAAAGTCAAACCTGCGTTTAGTTTCGCACTATTTTGTGCAAAAAAATTTAACTTCGTACCGTGTTTCTTTGAATGCGTAACAGTGTTGCGGGATTGCATGCTCGCCAAGGCTTCGGGGGCCATGGCGCCTGACGGGCGAATGGGGTAGGCAAACCCGCAACAATGTTACGCATTCAAAGAAACACCCGGTACAAATAAAAAATCGCGTAAAAAAATACAAATCAAGTTAGTGTGCAAACCGAGGGGTTCTCCGCGAGACAAGTATTTACAATGACTTGCGTTTACTCGCAGATTTCGCGGGGAAGGAAAGCAAGAAATACTCCCAAATATAGTCGCTGATACTCGCTTATGCTCGCGTAAACTCGCAGACACTTGCAAAACTCACCCGGAGAGTGGGAAGCCCCCGGCACGCACCCACTGGCTCAGAGACACACATTCTTTTCTACAAAGTTTGCCCCATGGGCGCCGCGCTGCGCCGGCCCGCCCGGCCGGGGCCCGCGCTAGGACGGGGGAGGCTTGGCTGTCGGGTGATCGAGGGACGTGCGCTGCCCGAGGACGTTCGGGACGAGGGGTTGGTCGGGGGGATGGTCGCAGCGCGGTAAAAGGTGAGCTCGTGACGGATGGCTTTGTTTGCGTCAAAGCGGTGGTTTAGGGATCGGGTCGGGGCTTGGAATGCCGCGGGGCTCAGCCCCGCCCCGCCCCGCCCATCCCACGCGCGCCCGACCAACCCTCTCCTCTCGCATGCCTCTGCCTCGGTTCGTTGGTTCGAAGCTCGATGCTCGATCCGGACGGCAGGGTGGCGCTCCGGGCGGAGCGGGGCGGGACAGGCCTCAAGCAGAGGCCTCGCCTCGCCTCTCCTCTGTGCGGCCGAGGCCGGCCTGCGGGAGCGGGCCGCGGGGCCCCAGCCGCCGTGCCGTCGGACCGCGAAGAATAAAAAGTCACGTCTGGCTCGGCTTGTCTCGGCGTTTGCCCTTTCTAGGTCGGCCAGCCGCACGTTGGGGCCGGGGCCGGGGTCTGGGCGGGGCCAGAGCGGCCACAGTGCGCCGAGCCCCGCCCCGCCCCGCCCAGCCCGTCAGCCCGGCTACAGCCCGCCGGACAAAGTTTAGAGAGCTTTTAAAATCGCCCCGTGCCGGACCGGTCGGGTGTGGGAGGCGGGGAGGTTAGGGGGAGTCGGCGCCGTGGCGCGGGCTTCGCCCCTTGTCGCGAGGCCCTCATCGGCGAGGCCATGAACACGTGTAGGGGCGCGGGACCGGCGGGGCGGACCGCAGGGGGAGGCAAGCCCTCGGGCTCAAGTTTGTGGAATGCTGTATAGCCGCGTGCTTTACGACAAGAGAACACCGCCCAAGTTTTTTAGGGGCCAAAGTTGGACTCGGGACGACTGCCTGCTGCCTGCCAGGCCGCAGCCTGCCTTCTACTCACCTCCCTCCCGCCTCCTGGCCTCGCCCCGCCGCACCTCTCTCTCTCTCTCTCTCTCTCTCTCTCTCTCTCTCTCTCTCTCTCTCTCTCTCTCTCTCTCTCTCTCTCTCCCCCTATCTCCCTCTCCCTCTCCCTCTCATCCCTTTCCATCTCTGTCTCTGTCACTCTTTCTTTTAGGCATTGGCTCTCGCCAGCGTCCGTCTCCCAATCACTAGCCCTGCCCTGCACTCTGTACCCTCAGTGTGTGCAAGGGCGGAAGAGGAAGTGCGTGCGAAGGGGGTGGTGGGAAAGGGGGGGGGGCGTTGAAGGACACGAAAAGCCTCGGGTGTGGCGAATAAAAGCCGAGCGCCTGGCCTGCCCGGCCCGGACCGGCCCAGGCTTCCCTTTCCTCTCTCCTACTTCCTCTCTGCTGCACCCCCGTCCTCTTCCACAGTATTTTCTCTCACCCTCGAGGTTCCCCAGAGTATCTCGCGGTGGTAGGTACGTTACGTTACGCCGCCCCGCGCTCTCAGGGGAGACTTTGGCCCTGCCTGCCCTCGCCGCCTGGCATTTGAAAGGATTTGAGGTTCCTGTTGTTGTAGCTCAGGGCGGGGCGAGGGGGGCGTCCTGGGCCTGGGTGGTGCCCGCTCGACTCGCCCGTGGGTGGCTCGGCGCGGCAGGGAAGATTCGATAGAGATCCTCTCCTCTCCTCTCCCCGTCCGCTCGGCGGCGCCTCTCTGGGCCGGGCCGGGCCGGGCCAGGCCGGGCCGGCTGGTATTGTCACCGCCCGCCGCCTCTTCATAATGCACCTGCTGGAATTATTCACAGAGAAAGGCCCCTCCTGATCTTACAGCGAATAAATCCCGGCTTTGGCCGCCGCGCCCCGTGCGCTTGCGCCTCTCTCCGCGCCTCTCCGCGGCGCCGCCTTCAATTTTAAAGCGAATGTGTTTAGTGCTTATTCATGAGCCTGTGGGTTTTCATCTCTCACTCCCCCGCCCCGCTGCACCCCGCCACGGTGCTTATGCGCCTCGCCGTGACTCGTGCGTGTCGTGTCGCCCCGGAGGAGAAGGGGAGGGGCCGCGGAGCGGTGCGGTGCGGCTTAGGACGCGTTGATTCTCTGCGGGCGGCTCACTGCTCCAGACCGACATGTCGTAAGGTGGGGCTCCTCGCTTCCAAGCAAAGCGCACCTCCACCTGAGCAGGCACCGCTAGCGGCAGCATGCCCGCGCTTCTCTCTCCATCTCTCTCTCTCTCTCTCTCTCTCTCTCTCTCTCTCTCTCTCTCTCTCTCTCTCTCTCTCTCTCTCTCTCTCTCTCTCTCTCTCTCTCTCTCTCTCTCTCTCACTCACTCACTTCTGCTGGTGCCGCCGACCAACCCCGCTCGCTAACTCACCCCCATAACTCCGTCATAACTCACCCCATCCTATCTCACTGCTCGTTCGAGTTGACCCTGGCCCTGCTCGGCCCTGCCCCGCCCTGCCCGGCCCTGCGCTGCGGTGTGGTGTGGTGGCGTGGTGCACGGACTTGGGCGGACGTGGCTGGGGCAGGGTGTGGCAGGGCGCTCCCGCCTCGCCCTGCTCGCGCTGCGCCCGCCTGATCGCTCAACGCAACTGGCAGGGAAGCAGGCGGACGGGCTGGAGTGCCGGAGGCCCGGAGGTGGAGACCCGGAGCTGGAGGTCAGCCTCTCTCCCGCGCGCAATGCCCGCCGGGGCCGGGCCGGGCGCTGGGCCGCTTGCCCTACCCGCCCCGTCCGCATTCGCATATTCACACGCAGAGAAAGGCGGCTCGGCTGGGGGATATGAAGGGAACTGGGAGGGGGGCGGGGTGTGCCTGTACAGGCGGCCGATGAATATTACATGCGAGTGTATCAGGTGGTTGCACACACAGTAACAAACCGAGGGGGCGCCGCGCTGCTCGGCGCCGCTGGTGCTAGGCGGGCGCGGCGCCGCGGGCAGGACTGAGCTGAGCAGCGAGGTGAGCGCAGCGCGCTCTGCCCGTCCCCAGTAGGTGCACGGCGCGGGCATTAGCCGCGCGCGGCTCTCGAGGTGGGCGCCGACTCCTGGGGCTCCGCTGCGCGGATCATCACGGTTTAGTGGGAAAAGCAGATCGATCACCTTGGCTGTAGCCCCGCCCAGACAGTCTCGTCCGAGTGTTGGCCGCCCTCGCACGCGTCTTGTATCGGCCCCCGCACAAATCTGCGCCGCCCGGAGAGTAGAGGTCGAACTGAAATAACCCATCAGCCGCACGCGTAGGAGAATGCGGTGGCGCAGTGCGCGCGCGCGTGCCTCCGACCCGGCGTACGCTCCCGGGCACCGCGCGCCGCACACACTGTTAAAAGCTTACGAAGCATTTCCTTCGGAAGCTTACAAAGAAATCGATTGCCGGCTAAACAATTACCGGTCCATCCCGTCCAAATTCCCGTTGTAATTTCTGTCAGTGTACTCGGTACTGTATTAATTAGTATTAGCAATTTACACTACCTTACCTGGAGTCGAACCACTGCCCTGTTCATTAAATAAGCAGGAACCATTTTAAAATAATTTCGATATTTACCTGATATATTCTTTTACCTTCAGAAAAGAAATGGCCACCCACCAGAAACTAAAGAAGACATAGATGGGGACCTGGAACTGCAGTGGTAAATGTATTTGGAATACATTTATTCCGCACGCACCTTGCAATTAAATTGACACTAAAACAGTTAACCCCTGTATACAAAAAGAAAATAGAGATTAAGAGAAAGCACCTTTAAATTACCTTCCACTTGAGTATACGTAAGAATGCAAAACTTTGACTGTTAGGGTAAATTTTGAATTTCTGAACACGTTCTGAACAAGGTATTTGGTAGTTTTATGCGTCCCAGGTGCTATAAATAGAATATAAGACCCCATATTTGGAGTCAGGGACGTTATAATGTGCGGAAACGACACCCATCTCGGGCTCGGGTTCCCGAAGGTACAAAGCAATTTGGTACATTTAAGCCCTGAACCGCTTCGACTAACATGCAGCGAGGCTTTAAGTACAGAAAAGTCTCTCAATCGAGGGGTAAGCAGAGTTTTTGTACACCTTGTAATCCAGAAAAATTCATAAAAATTTTGAAAAAAAAGTCATAAAAATTGAGGTAAAATTCAAGCAAAAAATTCAGAAACATTCAATAAAAATTCTCAGAAATTCATGAAAATTCACTACAATTGTACGCGAATATTCATAGTTGTTTCCCCCTCGCTCTCAATTCAATTACCCCTCTCTCGCGCCTGTGAATACTTCGTCGTGAGCAGGAGAGTCGTAAACAACACGTTATGGTATGCAATAATTTAAGTCGACAAAATAAAATAAAATATTGACTTTGATTTAACGTTATTGCAACACGCATTTCGGTAATAATCTAACGTTCGTCTGAATCTGTCTGTTGCAGGTGAGGACCTCCGCTCCGATGCTGTGCGATGAGGGGCGGCCGGGGGCGGCTGCGGCTCGTGCGAGGAGGGCAGCGGGATTAGCGGTCGGCTCGCTATTTGTGCTCGCGGACGTGAGCGGCGTGCTGCCCCCGGCGCTGCCCGTGCCGCAACATTGCCGGAACAATCAGCTCTCCTCTCCCCCCCCCCCCCCTTCCTACCCTCACCGGGTCCGGCCCCGGCTGGGTCACAGCCGCTGCAGGATGGGAGGCGGATCCAAGTTCGGTGTAGTGCACAATGGGAACACCGAAGGGAACTGATAGCAAACCCCAACTCGTTGGAGTGTGCGGCTGGCCCGGGCCAGGGTCCTGCTACTACCCGCCGAGTTGCGACTCCCCGGTCCACTCGCTTGTCAGCATAAGCGCAGGGCGTACGGTGTATAGAAAATTGATTATTTTTTTTCCCCTTTTTTTTAGAAAACATCGGATGTAGTAATTTTTTTTCCGCCTGGTGATGGAAAGTTTATATTTTCTTTACAATCCTCAAATACTGGTGTTGTATTTCCCACTACCCGCAGGCGTAAAAAAATCGATTTTGTGTTTGTTAAGTCTCGGAATAATTTTTGACGTCGTGGAATCTCTGACCTGTCTCAGGAAAATTGTGTTTTGGTGTAGCCTCTAGCGAGTTGTATCGTGGATCTACATTGAAAGAATTTGAATTTATAATGAACTATTTGAAAATGGGAGGTCAGTCAGCAGAAAGGATCAAAAGATTTGGAGTACATTTTACCCTAAAATTACTTAAATTACCGAAAATTTTGCCCTCTGGTATTTCTTAAGTTTCACCGCCGTTAAAATACCATACCTTAAAGTCTGTGGGGGCGGTGGGTTGGGCGCGAGCCGAGATCTGCAGTCCTTCCATAGAAGCGCGGTGCGAGCGCCCCTCAGAGGGAAAGGTCCCCCTTTCTGTCCGTCCCCGTCTCCCCCACCTCCAGCCTAGCCTGAGCCTGGCCCCGGCTCCGCGTCACCGCTCCCTGATGCACTTGTCGACGCAAACGATCTGACTGAGCTTCGCGTCGCACTCGGCGCGGAGAAGGGATCGCTTTCCGCGCTTCTGTCTCTACCTGTGTGTGTAGAGGCCGGGGCGGGGCGGGAGTCGCTCAGCGCCGGGCTGGGCTGGGCGCACACTGTGCGGACGGGACGTCTGGACGCGCCTCGCCTCGCCTCGCCTCGCCTCCACTTTTCCTCCTCTGTATTTGTTCTGGCATGACGACTATTACGTCCCCTACTTAGCGAGGCGGCGCGCGCCGCTCTGCGTGCAGTGACGCCGGCAGGAGAGGGAGGAAAATAGAGAAAATCGGTAAGAGGGAGAGAAAGGCGGGTCGGTGGGGAGGGGAGGGGCGGGGCGGGGCGGTGCCTGCGAAGTCTGGGCATGCCTTTCGGACTCATTTGCCGTGGCGCGCTCGGCTCCGAGAGGCTTCGGGGCCCGCTCAAGGGGGTGTAGTGAACGGGGTGAGGCTCGGAGGAGCGGGGCAGAGGTGTGCAGCGGTCCCATTTTGGAACCGGACAAGAGGAACCGGGAAGAGCGGTCCCGGTCCCGGTCCCGGTTCCACCGGCTGAGAACCGGGTGACCGGTTGGAACCGGGCTGCTCGAGCGTTGGTGGCGAGGGGAGGGAGGGGGGCGAACCGTCTCTGTCAGCCAGCCAGCACGTCGCCCGCACTCAGCCGACTGGGTTCGCTCGCTCGCCACTGCGTCCGAACGGTTGGTCCTTCTCTCTCGCACCTATTGCGAGTCTACGGATGCGAGGCAGACAGTGTCAACCAGCGGACGCAGCTCTTGATCGAGCCTGTGGGTTTGTCAGTGCGCCGCCGCCGGCTTCCACGGTCCCCAGCAGCACGCGTCCGATTGCCCGAGCAGACAGACAGACACACCTTAGCTTGGCAGAACCGGAGAGGAACCGGGCTCCACCTGGTGTGTCTGCCTGCCTGTTAGGGCAAGCGGACAGAACTGGACAGAACCGGACCGAGGAACCGGGTAGGGACCGCTGCACACCTCTGGAGCGGGGTGGGTAGGGGCGGAGCGGGGTGGGTAGGGGCGGAGCGGGGCGGAGCGGGGCGGAGCGGGGCGGGGCCCCTCCTAGTCCTCCTACAGCATCACACCCTGCATTCCAGCCCGGCGCGGCCCGCGGCCCGCGTTGCGAGGACAGGTCACTCCACAGCGACGAGTGTGGCTCGTGGCTCTCCGGTCCGGTCCGCGAGCAGTGCTCACTCATCCGCGCGTGTTATCTAACGAATCCGTTTCCCCCGCGGGAATAAAAGTTAATAGATGTGTCGGTATGCAGGTGGGCCTCCCGCCTCCCCGCCCCCAGCCCGGCCCGGCCCGGCCCTGCCTACACCGCTGCTGCCGCTGCTGCTGCTATCGAGCTCCGCGCCTCTCACCCTCCCTCTGGTATTTCTCTGACCGGCGGCTGAAAATTTTTGGTCGGCCCGCTAATTAATTCTGGATTACAGCACGACTCCCCGCCAGTGTTTTCGATCGGTCGGGTTTGCCTCTCTTCGCTTGCCCGACTCTCAGAGCGTAAGAGTGAGACAGCATGATGCAGCCAACAGCTATCTCTCTCGCTCACGTCTCTCTCGATGACCACGACTCTGACTTGCCCACCACGCCAAGTAGCACTGGGCGTCACCTGTCCCCGCAACCTCACCTCTCGCCCGGCCGAGCGGGGCTCTGCATCCGAAGAGCGTGCGGAAGCGCGGCGGAGGACCGGTGATTCGGAGACTGTCCGGCTCACCCGACGTACCCGACAAGCATCCGTCGGTCGGGTCGGGTCGGTTATGGACAACAGCCGGCGTCGGGCAAGCGAGGAGAGGCTAACCCGACCGATCGAAAACACTGCTCCCCGCTGATGACCCTCGAATTAGAAAGTGTCGCTGGCGCTGATAACGGAAGGGTTTAATCAACGCCATGATTCTCGCGGCGCTGGCTCCGCCCCGCCCCGCCCGACCCGACCCCACCCCGCCCGGGCCCGCGTTGGCGTGCCCGCGATGAATATTGCTATCGCTGAAGAGGAGGCCGGCGCGGCGGTGTGTTGGCGGCGCTGGCTGGGGTTCGTTCCCCTCAAGCCCGTGCGGGCCGAGGGCCGCTCCAGGCCGCGGCGGTGGCGATGGCGGTGGCGGTGGCGGTGGCGGTCGCCCGCAGAGTTGTCAACCAGTCCCTCCCGACCCGTCCGGCTGGCAGGTTGACGCCTCCTCGCCTCGGCGCCAATCTCGCTGAGTGCCGTCGCTGAACTGGGTTTGTAAGTTTAGCGTCCGTTTAGAGCGACACCGCCGTGCCAGGCCACTCAGGCTGCCACTGCTGCCACACGCACAGGAGTGCGCTGGCCGGCCGGGCCGGGCTAGGCCGCTGCTGGGCGCTCCCACTCCTGCCCTCCTGCCCACTGCCCGCCCCTGCCGCCGGCCGCCGGCCACCCGCGGGCCGCGAGATATTGGAGCGGGCCTGGACCGTTTCGAGCGCGTGTTTAGCCCTGGGCTGGGTCGCGCCCGTCGGGCCGGTCCGAGCGGCGGCCAGACGCTCCCGCGGACCTCCAGCAGCCTGGAAGAGATCACCGCAGAGCCGGGCGGGGCGGGGCGGGGCGGCGCGGGGCGGCGCCCGCCAAGGCCGCAACCACTCTCTCCGCCAGAAAGGAACGTTTATGAAAATGTTTTTGTTTCATTTTTGCTTTGTGTGCTCGATCTCTCGGATACGATTACCTTTGGCGGTGGCTGAAGCTCGTGGCTCGGCTCAGTGGCTCTGCGCGCCGATGCACCTTGCCTTGCCGCAGCCGAACCGAACTGCTGGCATGGCGCCCCGCCCCGCCCACCTCTTTCTCCATAGTCGCCTTCTCGTAAGCGCGCACTCTGTGGCACGGCCGAGGAAGAACTCCCACATGCACTTTCAGCGTGCACATCCGCTTGTTTACGGCGTAGCATGTGTTGAGCTAACCCGGCCTGGCTCTGAGATTGCAATCTTAGTCTCTCTCTCTCTCTCTCTCTCTCTCTCTCTCTCTCTCTCTCTCTCTCTCTCTCTCTCTCTCTCTCTCTCTCTCTCTCTCTCTCTCTCTCCCGGAGCGTGATTGACGCGCGCGGGCCGGGGGGTGAAGAGACGCGAGACGTTGTGTGGCCGTGGCGCGGCCGGGCGCGGCTGCGTGCGGACGACCCCAGCGTGTATTGTGCATATGGGGCACACTTGCACATGCGCTCACACACACACACACACACACGCATATTGCGCTGTGGAATTGTTTGCATTCCTCTCGGCGTGGAATCAGGAGCACCACCACCACCACACCATCCCCCCTCCCCCCGCCCAGCATGCCAGCAGGAGTGAGAAGTTGTGTGGCGCGCTACAAACATGATTCCCTCAAACTTTGCTCGGCAGACTACAAAGCTGCCGCCGAGACCGAGGCCGCCGCCACCGCCACCGCCTCTGTGACCAACTCAAATGCAGTTGGGCTGGTCGTTGTATCACATTTCGAAACGCTGAGCCGAGCAGCAGTGTGCACGTGTGCGATAGCGGGTCGTGTGCCTAGATTAACCAGCGTCCGCTCGCGACAGTTATGCCCCGGAAATATACTTTATATTTAAAACGTTATGGGTCGTATTATTGCTGGCCGTATGCCCGGCCCGCCAATGACCTGTCGCCTTATCCTGCGGCTGTAAAAGTTTCCGAGCGCCGCGCCGCCTCGAGAAAGAGAAAAGAACATTAGAAGAGGGGGGAGGGGGAGAGAAGGGGTGGGGTTGGGATGAGGGGGAGGGGAATGCGGGGGAATGTAGAGTGTTTTTGTGTGCGCGCGGGGAAACAATTACACGCGAGTGCGTCGCGGCGGGTAATACGCGGTGATATGTGATACTGGAACGGGGCGGAGGGCTCGGTGCGCCAGGTGGACCGCAGGCCTCCCCGCCCGCCTGTGCACCCAGCCGGACCCGCCCTGACGCGGGGCGGGGCGGGCAGGGGCTCAGCTCATCAGCATCTGAGCGCCTGGCCTGGCCCAGCGCCTCCGTGTACAGAGAACGTTGCGGATCTTACGACTTTTCTCTCAAGACGCTCGTGCGGCGGTTCCCGGGCGGGGGAGTGGGCCAGGGTGAGGCGTCGACACACGTGCGCTGCAGCACATTCCGCTCGGCTGCGCTCCCCCGCCCCACCGCGCGGCGCGAAGGGTCCTTCCCGCGTCGCGCGCGCCGCCGCGATTTACACTGCTCACCTGGAAAGGGCCGGGGGATATTACTTTGATGATACTGCTCACTCTACGGGTCATAAACACCCCTCTGCCTACACTGCCAGAAACTTCTCCATCGGTGCGATCGGAATTAGGGCGCGCGGCTCACAGGCGCGCGCGTCTATTTCGGGCGCCAGCTGGAGCAATTCGCAGCCCCCGAGTCACAGCCGGGCCTCACGGGCCTCACCCGGCCGGGCTGGGCTCGAAATAAAACGCGCGGGAAATATAATAATGGAGCGCTTCGATACCTTTCATTCCAAACCGGAGCGGGAGGCCCGAGGCGTATCCGCCCACCCCACCCCACGCCCTCTCACCCCCATTACAACCCTTTGGTCGCGAGCCCTCCACCAGCCCTGCTATTCCATTCCATTCCATTCCCATTCATTTCCCGCTAAGGAGCCTCGTGACTGGCATCGTTTTAATTTTTCCTTCCCCGAGCCACCGCGTCTTATAACCCCGCCGCGTTGCGGTGCGGCGCGGCGCCTGTTTCCATTCGCTTATTATTATGTCTGCTGCTCTGGGGACATCCTCTTTCTCTCCTCGGGCCGCACCGCGCCGCACCGCAGCCCATTAGGCGGACGTAATGTCTTTTCCACTGGACGCGACCCCGCGGCGGCGCGGTGCAGGCAGGCGAGCCCAAGGGCCGGGCCGGGCCGGGCCGGGCCTGGGCGCGGCGGGCGGGCGGGGAAGAGGTGAGGGCTGTAGGGTGGGCCGGGCCGGGGCCAGGGCGCCTGACTGACTGCGCTCCAAATGGCAGAGTTGCGTGTGCTTGCGGCTGGAAGTAATGCCCCGTCTGCTGTGTGTTTTTACATGACGCACAGACGTTGCGGAATCTGAATATAATGAAATAATAATAAATGCTGCTGTCGAGAGAGCGCGGGCCGCGGCCGCGCCCCATCCCGCACCCCACGTCGCCCGCAAACAGCCTGCACAACAGCGACGGTCAGTCCCGGCCCCTCAGACCACCCCTTCAGCAGTATCTCCTCCACCTCTTCGGCACCCCTTCCTGTGTGGAATAAGCGTCCAGGACGCGTTATCAATCGTGGAACGGTCGGGTCCGGCGCCGTTGGGTCCGGTCGGGTTCGAGCTGTGCGGCGCGGCGTGGCGTAGCATGGCGCGGTGGTCAGGCCAAGTCAGCCGTAAAGGCGATAGGGCGAGCAGGCCGAGCCGAGCCGAGCCGGGCGTGCCATCAACAAGTGGCGTGCAGCCAATGGGCCCGAGCCCGAGCCCGCCGCCGCGCCCTGGCGTTTCGTGGCGCGGCGTGGCGTGGCGTGGCTGTTTCATCCAAACAGGTGTCCCGGTCGTAGCTGCGGACCGTAGGCAGGCCATGCAGCCGCATGCAGCCCACTGACGATTACGAACCTACCCTACCCCACACGCTCCAAGGTGCCACCCCGCCGCCCCCCTCTTTCCCTCGATAACGACTGCTTGTCTATTTTGGCTGTAGCGCCGCCACGCTATTCTCCTGCATCATTAAGAAAAGCAGCGTTTACTTCTGGTTTTGCGTACCAGCTGGTGTCATTGACGACGTTTTTGTCGAGAGGGGAAAAATAGGCTGGGAGAGAGGAGAAGAGGGTGAATTAGCTTCTTGTAGAGACACTCTTGGGGTTGTCTAAAAAGCTAACGCTAACATGTAAGGAGGATTGCGCAGCGCTTTGTCGGTCTACGAGGCGTAGACCTTAAGATTATGTTGTCCTGTACAGTGCGCGTTTGTGTGCGCACGTGTTGTTCGTAACTGCGTCCAAAATCAAGCTATAAAATTGAGCAAATTTATTTAAAAGCGACAGGACCTGACATCGACCATCTCGGATTCTGACGATATTTGGTGGGCAGGTCGCGTTCCTAGGTGGGGGTCTCCAACCAAAATTTTAGATCGAAAAAAAAATTATTGACTGAGCTGTAGGCAATTTACGTTTTTTTTTACCCTTCATTATTTTGGGTATTTTGGATAACGTCCAGGTTTTTAGTCCGAGGTGGTTAAAACTTGGTTTCCCCATGTAAAATTGGTCACGGAACAAGAATATGGCCCCAGATTCGACCTATCGGTCGTGCACGACGAATAAAGTCGATATTTTGGCCAAAAAACGTCTAACTTTGCTACAAAATACCCAAATCTTGGGTATTTGAATTTTTTTTCGGAATTTTGACATTTCCTTCACACCTTCTAGTAGAAAATGAGCCAAAGAAGCCAATGAGCTTTAGCTCATATTTTTAGGACAAACCGTTCAGGAGCCACAGCGCTGCAAAGTTGGGTCTATCTTGTGGGATCTTAACAAAGCAGGTTTTGGCGGGTTTTGGGCGTCCTGAGGCATGCAGATCTGCTCCCTGCCTCCGGCATTAGTAGCGCGGCGCGAAAGAAGGCAGAAAACCGAGGGGGGAACAACTCTAGATTTTTGTACACCTTGTACCCTTCAGAAAAATTCAAAAAAATCAGGAAAATTCAGGAAAATTCTAAAAAATTCAGAGAAATTCAGGGAGCAGATCTGCATGCCCCAGGATGCCAAAAACCGGCTTTGTTCAGATCCCACAAGATAGGCCCAACTTTGCTGCGCTGTGGCTCCTGAACGGTTTGTCCTAAAAATATGAGTTAAAGCTCATTGGCTTCCTTGGCTCTTTTTCTACGAGAAGGTGTGAAGGAAATGTCAAAATTCCGAAAAAAAAGTTCAGATACCCAAGATTTGGGTATTTTGTAGCAAATTTAGACGTTTTTTGGCCAAAATATCGACTTTATTCGTCGTGCACGACCGATAAGTCGAATCAGGAGCCATATTCTTGTTCCTTGGCCAGTTTTACATGGGGAAACCAAGTTTTAACCACATCGGACTAAAAACCTGGACGTTATCCAAAATACCCAAAATAATGGAGGGTAAAAAAACGTAAATTGCCTACAGCTCAGTCAACAATTTTTTTTTTCGATCTAAAATTTTGGTTGGAGACTCCCACCTAGGAACGCGACCTGCCCACCAAATATCGTCAGAATCCGAGATGGTCGATGTCAGGTCCTGTCGCTTTTAAATAAATTTGCTCTGTATAAGCTGCTGTTTGACACGGCCTGGCTGGCAAGCGAGCCAGTAAGCGAGCAAGTAGTATCACCATGGCCTCCCACGTGACTTGTTTAGTGTAGACTTTGGACGCTCTCCTGAAGTGCAAGCTGCCGATATATCTATGACGTATCATCTGCTAAGACGGAAGTAATATCGTGTTCCCGTCTCGCAGCGTTAAGTTGAATTACTCGGGCGGGGCTCGGCCGCTTGTGGCAGAGTCCTGCTCGTGTGTGTGTGCGCTCGGCTCCGCTCGGCTCCGCTCGGCTCGGCCCGCTTGCAGCAGCGCGGCTGCCCCGCGGTTGCCTGTTGCCTTGCGGTTGCCTGACGGCTAGCCGCGCCTGCCTTGGCCTGCGGTTCTCTCGTTTAAATAATTAGTTGCCCGGGGGAGTGCGTACAAACACACAAACATTCTGGCTTGGCCCTGCCAGGCCGACATGCGTTCTTTTCGTCGTCCAGTCCAAGAAAGGCGCACGTCGTGCGCCCCGCCACGCGCCGCCACACCCGTCCCCTGAGCGCGCCGAGACAATTATAAAGTGACTTTGTTCTGCTGGTGTAACGCGGCTCTGGGGCCACCAAGGCCAGCTGCTTGTTGGAAATAAGCGCTTTTACGAGGCTTTCGTATGAGTTGGGAAATTGCTTAAAGCCTCTTAAAGTGAGACGGCCACTGTGAAAAATATTTCCGCAGATGTACAATATATTTTGTAATTCACTTTGTACAACATATCTCGTACATGTACGACTTTACACGTTACGACTTTGTTGGTTCACCAATCGATTCTGAGTTGATACGCATAGTTATAAAAAGTTTACAATATGAATCGTAATTGTACAAGACCTCTCATGGAAAATTTTCCCGTACCGGTACAAGAATTTCTCACAGTGGGCAATTAATAAGAAACTAGTAAAAATTTTCACCGGGAGACACGGAATACAAAAGAAAAGCCAAGTGCTGGCGAATAGGGCGCGTGCAAATAATATACCCCTGCCCCGAGCATTTTTCTTCAACCCTGCGGAATTCAGGCGAGCTATGTGAGACTTTCAGCGCCCCTCCAGCTTCTCCCCCCCCCCTCTCCTCCCCAGCGACTCTCCCGCTCCTTTCCGACTATAAACTACCACGGACTTGAAGCCGTTGGCAAGGCCCTTGGACTCCAGTGAAAAGGGCGACCTGACTCCGAAGAAACCGATGACGAATTTCGGCTCCGACACGCTTTGACGATTTGTCTGCTGTCCTCTTGACCTAGTGGATGGCAGGCTGCAGTGAGGGGAGGGGGTGGAAGTTGAGGGGCCTCCGCCCCGCCCTCCGGTGATTGATGATTGATGCTTTCTGCACACTGTACCGCGACTGTTTGCAGGCCTCTTACGCCTCGCCCTCGGCTCCAGGGCGCTCCAGCTCCAGGACCTCGCCTTCGCCCGGGCCCGGGCCCCTATGGCCCTATGGCGCGGGAGCAGTGCAGGCTCCGTGCGGCACCAGTCATCCTGTGCCGTGCCGCCGTGCCGCCGTGCCGCCGTGCCGCCGTACCGCGTGAATAATGGAAATGCCTTCGCCTCGCTCAATCTCTAATCCCGGCGAATCGAACGCGTTCGCCCCCTGAGGCACTCAGAAGGAGAGAGGGGGGGGGGGGGGCTTGCTCCATGCGGGACGCGATCTGCAGAGGTGGTGTACCGGGTGTAAGAGAACAGACGCTGCAGTGTTGCGGGCTTGCACACTCGTTGGGGCCGCAGGGCAGGAGCCATTGCGCCTTGCGGGAGAAGAGAGCAGGAGCAGGTCCCCGCAATACGATGCAGCGGTGCAGTCTTCCCTGTTTTACAAGCGGTATTTATTCAGAAGCCCGTCCCGCGCCTTGAAGGGCTTATTCTCGTACCTGCTCTACGGTTTTGGTTTGTGTCAGTCCGTCATGTGATCCTCATCTCCCCTCGCGCGCTGTCGTGTTTTTGCTCCCCGCGTTTAGGATTGCCAGGTTTCCGCAATGTCCACTTGACGCTTCTGTTCTCTGCGAGAGAACACCGATGTTTGGATAACGCTCCCCATAATTAATTGACCATATGTTATTGGACGCCAAAATATCAGAACACACCTCTCAGTTTTCAATTTCTCTCCTCCTTAGTTTTGGTTGCTAAACTATTGATCTCGTCTACTGCTAGAGCTAATGCTATCACGGAATCAGCTTAATCTATTCTCTCATGTTTTTGAGCGCCGCGCTGCATATGCGCGCCTTGAAATATTTACTCCGCCTCGGCTAGCTGCACCGCGGCGCGTCACGCCGTCACGCCACGTCAAGCAGCGATGCGCTGCATAGCACCGCGCAGCTCTGCAATGCTCTTGTTGGAGGTGTCTGGACCGAGCTCAGTCGGGTCGGGTTGGGTCGGGTCAGGCAGGCGAGAGAATTGACTTGCGTTTGCTTACGTCAAACTGAGCGGGAGCGGGTTCGTGTGTTTAGAATTTCTACCTTTCTCGTCTAGTCCATCTTCTGACTTTCGTAAAACTATTTTACACCTTGGATTATTTTTGTTCCGTGTCAACAACGCAATAACAATGATTTTTCCTCCAGGGAATGTTGAATATTGTTCGCCGTAGAGTTACCCTCGAGGGGTCGACCACTTGGATATTCCATGTACACATTGAAAAATATTCCAATAATATTCCAAGCATTCCAAAAGTATTCCAGATATTCCAACATATTCCAGATATTCTAAAATATTCCAAATATTCAAAAAATATTAAAATTTTTCAAATATTCCGAATATTCCAGACATATTCCAGTAATATTCCACATATTCCTGCTCCACATACTCCTGGTTTTCCGGATTCTATTTAATCCAACAGTAAGTTATTTCCGGAATCCAACATAATCTACGGAGGTTACATCATACAGATGTAGTAGTCAGAGCAGCCCCTGTAGACCGCCGAGTAAGGCCTACGCTATGCGTATGGACGTGAACGTATCTTTCTGTAAAAGCATCTTCTGTCGAGGCACTGCGAGGGAATACCATTAGTTTTGGTCTCCGAGCTCCGCAGCCGGAGAAGCGGCCCTCAAAAACTCGAAATTACCTTAGTTGACGCGCTATCTTGCAAGGACCAAACCGTTAAAATGGACTTACACTAATTAAAAGTGTCAGAAACAATACTTTACAGAATTAATCGATTTTTTCATTTTTCTGTGCAATGGAAATGGTGGCGTGAAAACATGGAAAATTTTTGCGGCAGTAAACCTCCCGAAGGAGGTTGCGGTTCCCGCCATCAGGCACAGGGCTTTTACCCCCTGTGGCAGCCAACTGCTTCGGTGTTCCATGGGAACCGGCGCTTTGCTGACTGCGATCCTATCGCGCAATTCGACAGATTTGATCCCCGTACCACCATTGGCCTACCCCTAGAGGTACAAGCGGTGTCAAGAGCGTTAGACTTCCTGATCCCAGTTTCAGAGGCCTTACCTCAGAGGGGTACGCGGGATTCGAACCCACAACCCCGAGTGCCGACACGTAGCCAGAACAGGAAGCGACCCAACGCCCAGAGCCACCGAGCCAACGGCGGTGAGACGTGTTTAACTTCTATTTGACCTGCCATCCAGCTGCGGCCAAAGGGATTGTCAAGCGCGAAAAACACTTTCCCGAGTGGGAGTCGAACTTCGGACCACTCGGTTCGGTGTTGCGCGCTCTACCAACTGAGCCACGACGCCATGATGACTGTGCAGTGCGACGGGTTCGAGTTGTATTTGCCCTGTCCTCCTGGCTGGAGGCTGCAGGATACGCGGCAAATACGGCTCGAACCCGTCGCACTGCACAGTCATCGTGGCGTCGTGGCTCAGTTGGTAGAGCGCGCAACACCGAACCGAGTGGTCCGAAGTTCGACTCCCACTCGGGAAAGTGTTTTTCGCGCTTGACAATCCCTTTGGCCGCAGCTGGATGGCAGGTCAAATAGAAGTTAAACACGTCTCACCGCCGTTGGCTCGGTGGCTCTGGGCGTTGGGTCGCTTCCTGTTCTGGCTACGTGTCGGCACTCGGGGTTGTGGGTTCGAATCCCGCGTACCCCTCTGAGGTAAGGCCTCTGAAACTGGGATCAGGAAGTCTAACGCTCTTGACACCGCTCGTACCTCTAGGGGTAGGCCAATGGTGGTACGGGGATCAAATCTGTCGAATTGCGCGATAGGATCGCAGTCAGCAAAGCGCCGGTTCCCATGGAACACCGAAGCAGTTGGCTGCCACAGGGGGTAAAAGCCCTGTGCCTGGCGGGAACCGCAACCTCCTTCGGGAGGTTTACTGCCGCAAAAATTTTCAATGTTTTCACGCCACCATTTCCATTGCACAGAAAAATGAAATAATCGATTAAATATTTCCAAAAATATTCCAAATATTCCAACATATTCGCGATATTCCCAAAATATTCCACACATTCCAAAAAAATATTCCAGATATTCCAAAAATATTCCAGGTATTTCAAGTGGAATATATTCCATGTACCCAAAAATTTCAAGTGCTCGACCCCTCGGTTACCCTCTTGTCTTCAAACGAAGACAGGCGCGTACTCCTACCGCTCACCTCGGTGGCAGGGCAGCGGACCGCGGCTGGCCGGGGCGGGCCAGGGCCGCCAGGGCGGACAGCGCAGCTGTCACGTCAAAAGTGAGCGCAAAATATGGTCGAGATTAGATAAATCAGACGCGGGCGCGGCTGGCGCGGCGCTCGTGTAGTGGCGCACCGTGTCTCGTTTGAATATCTCTGGCATCAGCGAGTGCGGCTCCTTTCTCTGCGAGGAGGACAAAGTACTTTTTAAATACGAGGCGATGATTAATGCCCTGTGCTGGGGCGGGGCGGGGCGGGGCGGGGCGGGGCGGGGCGGGGCGGGGCGGGGCGGGGCGGGGCGGGGCGGCATGCAGGCCGAGCAGAGTGGCAGGCTGCTCGCCGGGGGCCGCACGCGAGGCGGCGGGGCCGGGCCGGGTCACAATGACTGAGCCCAGGCCCAGGTCGGGTCGGGTATGGCTGGTGCCGATAACCGCTGCCGCCGCGCCGTATTGTTCCATTTGTTTGCCATTCGCGACCATTAGCGCGTGGAGGGGATTTCATTGAGTAAGTGTGTGCGTGCGGGCGTGCGCGCGGCCTACCTGACTGCGGGCACAGCGCGCGGGGAGAGCGCCAAGGCGTGGCGTGGCGTAGCGTAGCCTGTTACAAGTGCGCGATTCGGTGGGCGCAGGTTTTCAGCAATTGTGTTTGGTTTGTAGCGATTTCTCCACTGCTTTGTTCGCGGCGCGGACCGCTGTTCGCCCTTCGCCCCTCGTGCGCGCCACTGCATGAGCCCAGACGTATGGCTGTGTTATACATGAAAGGGACTGGATTCCTCTTCAGCTTTCGCTCTAGTCCGGAGGCCTTTGTCGACTCAGAATGCGGGAGGTGCGGCGTCGAGGCGACGCCATAAAGTAAGAAAGACAGAGGTAAAACTCTTACGGGACTTCCGGTTCACGATTTGCACCGGAAGCCGGGCGCGCGCTCCCGCAGACATACCAACCTGATATGCGAAATAGGTTTACGCTGTGTGCCCTTTTAACTTCCACATATTACAAATATCACAAATATAATTAAAGGAACATGATTGGAAATGATTTTACAACATCACAAAATAAAGTATACTTCCTAAAAAGGCTTTTGAAATATTCGCAATTTTCGTTCGGTGATGTTGGCGAAAAATCGAGGAGACGCGCTGAGCAACAGCCGCCATTGCAGCGTCTGAGGCAGATGTGTTGTGCTTGGGAGAGTCAATCCGTGCTCCGTGTTTTAATATTTCGAGAAGAAGTTGCCCGAGGTTTCCTGCAAATTGTACATTTTCTTCATCAGCGTGGTATGTACTACGGTTTAATCTAAGAAGTCAGTTTTCTTTCCCCACGTACTACTTTGAAAATATGCTTTCCTTCGTGTGTTGGAAGCCTATTTTGATGGCTTTGTGTAAGCATTGTGATTTATCGTTTATTTTCCCTGAAGTACTCAAAATCTACGTCTAAAAAACGATGAGGAAAATTTCATGTTTAAATTTTCAATGAAACATAAAATGATGTTTAAGGCATGAGTACTTGTTCCGGTTGCCTATTTAAATAACCTCACTTTAGTAGTCAGCTGTAGTTCGGTGTTGCAGAGGAAAGATGTCGTATCAGTTAGAGTAGCCAGTTTCCCCTTTTTTTCTTTTCCTTTTTCTGTAAATTTTTTAAGTTTTTTATTCAAATGTTTTATCTACAAAGATTTTATGATTGTTATTTTTTTCCAGGTGGGATTCCTAACAACGTTGTTGATTATTCCCTTGTCTATATTGGAACCAGTGATCTTGTATTGGCAGCTATAGAGTCTATACAGGTAAGGAAAAACACCACTAATATTCTTTCATCAAAGTAGCAAAGTAAATTTATAGACAACAAATTAGTTAGATTTGTTGAGAAAACATATCTGAAATGCAGCTTCACTTTTACTTTGCCTCAAGTAGGGCGACACCTGAGATGTTGCTTTGAAAACCAAGACAACGTACAAGTCACCAATAAAAATTTAGTATTGTTTAACCTAAATTCACATGAATCATTTTAAGAATGCCCTACTATGACGTTACAGTTTAGTTCTTTCAAGACATAAAAAGGGCTTCATTAAGAAAACACATAGAATTTTTCCGTTGACTTGTCGCTTTATATTTGTTTAGAACTAAATCAACAAACTCATCGCCAACAACATAAAGGCTAAGCCAGATTAAAATAACCCTAGATTAATGTTAAATGTTTTATAGTATCTAAATGAAATCAATTATAGAAAGTATTTGTTGTTTTGCTATTGAATAAAATATACCTGCACAGTAATTATTAATTACTTCCGTTGACTTAGTAAAAGTTAAAGCGCTTTATTGTGTAGGGCAACGGAAGGGAGAAAGTGACATGTGTTACCATTTGTAGAAACAAGTTAATGTGTCACGATTACTGGCAACAGATTTGTGTGTCTCCAAATAAGTGTGACAAGTGAAAGGAATACTCAACTCATTTTGTCTTTTTTGTCTTTTACAGCAAGCAGCTTATAGGAACAGGAGGCAGACCCCATCCAACCTGAGTGCTGTTCTCTCCAAGAAGTGCTAGGAGTATTCCAGTGCTGTCATCAAATTCTGAAAGTATTTGTTACATTCTTAGTGCATTGTCTGTTAAAGTTACCTTATTAAACTAGGTAAAAAGTTGTTGAATCTTAAAATTCCTTCTCATTATTTCATTGTTTAGTCTAATTTTCTAAGTAAGATAACTTGTTTGAAAACATTTTTTCTACAGTTGTTTCAAAGTGTATGATTTTATGTTGTTGTTGATTTAAATTATATCTAGTCGCATTTCAATAATTTCTTGTAATTTTGTGCACCTTTTAGCCCCATAACCGTTTTCTTCACATTCATAAAAGAAAGCAGCATTTTCATTTTGTAAAAAGGGGGGGGGGATGCGCCTCTCCCAAATCAGGATTTCCTCATTTTGATCCTGCAATTTCCGCCTTCCTGTGGCAGGAATTTGACTCACAATGCCTTATACACAACACTATGTCCATGTTAAATGACACCTGTGAGCAGAACTCAAATATTTGAACGGTTTGGTCAGTAAGGCGAGTTAAAATAGTCAAAAAGCACAAAAATCAAATTCAGGGCCCTGGCGCGCTGGGCTGGGCAGCGCCGAGCGGCCAGCTGGCCTAGCCCGAGCCGCCCGAGCCGGAGCCGAACGCGCCGCGAGCCCGGAGCGGCCCGGAGGGGAGGGGGGAGCGCTCGCTCCGGCAGTGGTGCGCGCTCCCGCCACGGGGAGCGCTGCGCCAAATTGGTGACGCCGCTTAGCATGGGAGTTTTACCTCTGTCTTCCTTACTTTATGGGCGACGCGCTCAGGGGTGGGCGAGGTAGCGCGGGCTGGGGCGGGTTCCGCCGCTGTTAATTAAACAAGTGCAACGGGATTTTTATGAAGCTATAAAAAAATCCGGGTTAAAAGGAGGAGTCGGGCGCGGCGTGAGGGTGAGGGTGCGGGGAAAAGGGGGAGTGGTGAGATGATTGAGGGTGGATGAAGGACGCACAAGGCAGGGAGATATTCAGGGGAGGCGTACACACTATCCGCTGGGAGAGGCTCGAGGTGGAGGTGGAGACTGTTGACAGCGCGCTCGCCAACTTGTACGAGGAAGGCCTGGTAACCTGAGGGGCATCAGCGGGCTACCAGTAGGCTGAGTAAGAACAGCGCTCAGACGTGTCCACTCTCTTGCTCCTCACGGCCCACAGTGTAACGAAATGGGGAAAAACGCGAAAAAAATATTTTATGAGTGGAAATGGTATATTTCGTTGTTTTAAGATGTATTTTTCACAAACAAAAATTCTCAGGCAACATTCATGCTCACAACCGGCCAAAAACGTCAAAAAAAAGGTCATATTACACGTAAATGGCCCCATTTCACGGAAAATCCGAAGTTCCTCACCAGATAAAATTCTGGCGGCCTCATATTCGGATTCCTTGCAAAAAACTGCACCAGAACCATACCTGGGATTTTTCCCCTTTTGAGTTTAAGTGTGTGCTAAAAATTTAAATTCCCCTAAAATAACCGAAAGTGGCCCTATTTCGCTAAATATCTCAAGTTCCTCATCAGATAAAATTCTGGCCGTCTCATATTCAGATTCCTTGCAAAAAAACTGTGCCAGAAACATCACTGGGATTTTGCCCCTTTTGAGTTTAAGTGTGTTCCAAAATTTGAGATATTTAGCGAAATAGGGCCATTTTCGTTAATTTGGAGGGATTTAAATTTTTAGCACACACTTCAACTCAAAAGGGGCAAAATCCCAGTGATGTTTCTGGCACAGTTTTTTTTGCAAGGAATACGAATATGAGACGGCCAGAATTTTATCTGGTGAGGAACTTGTGATATTTAGCGAAATAGGGCCATTTTCGGTTATTTTAGGGGAATTTAAATTTTAAGCACACTCTTAAACTCAAAAGGGGCAAAATCCCAGGTATGGTTCTGGTGCAGTTTTTTTGCAAGGAATCCGAATATGAGGCCGCCAGAATTTTATCTGGTGAGGAACTTCGGATTTTCCGTGAAATGGGGCCATTTACGTGTAATATGACCTTTTTTTTGACGTTTTTGGCCGGTTGTGAGCATGAATGTTGCCTGAGAATTTTTGTTTGTGAAAAATACATCTTAAAACAACGAAATCTACCATTTCCACTCCTAAAATTTGCGTTTTTGCCCATTTTGTTACACTGTGCGCCCCATCCATGTGTGCGTTGCGGAAACACCCTTCAGAGGGTACAGGACTTTTCGCACATTCGCTCGGTCCCCTACTGAAGCTCCTGGCACTGTCGTGGGGTGACCGTGGCAATGCTATAGATGTCTGTACACCAATGGTGCGAAACCGCGCGTGCAGGTGCAAGATTGGACCTACCGTTTCCATCGGGTACCCGACCGGCCGGCTGTTTAAGAGCTCTCTACTATCCACACCGCAACGTAGTCAGCTGGAATTATCTGGGTCGACCGGTCGCTCTTTTGGGGCTTTGCTGCTGCTGAGTGAGCCACAATATCAAGCACACTTAGCGTCTCAGAGCCGTGGTATGAGGCCGTGAGGCCGGCCGTCGCTCTGTGTTCATTAATACGTGTCCTCCTGGGCAACAGGGGCGGGGCGGGTAGGGCCATCAGCATTGTTCGTGATTGCTCTACGCGTCTCGCCACGCAGTGCCCGCTCGGCGCTCGGGCCGAGCAGCCGAGCAGAGCTGAGCCAGGTCTGCCTCTGCCTTAGTGATGCAGGGTGAATAGTCTCGCGCTGTGTCCCTCTGCCTTACTCTCTCTCTGTCTCTCTCTCTCTCTCTCTCTCTCTCTCTCTCTCTCTCTCTCTCTCCTTCTCTCTGTCTCCCTCTCTCTCTCTTAATGAAAAGTAAGGCGACCGGCCCAGCCCGCCAGCCGCTTGTTAAAGTCCGGCAGTATAGTGTTTAGGCTGGCAGGCCGGCGGCGCCGGCCGGGCGCGGTGCGTCGGATGAGCTGACAGTCCAAGTTGTTGTTACCACACCTCTCCCCGCAGCGCCACGCCACGCAACTCCCTCTCCCCTGCCGACGAAAGGTCGATGCTGCTGCTCCGGTCCAGGGGAAATTAGTTTTGCGCGGGACGGAGGCGCTTTTTGAGGCTAGAAACTCATTATTCGGTAATTAGACAACATAACGAAGCAGCAGCTCGAGAAAAACTTTGATGAAACTGTGTGTCTGAGATGCGGTCAGGCCGGGGCGGAGCGGGGCGGGGTGGGGGGCGGGGTCCAGTGTAGCGTACCTCTGGCGAGGCCTAATGGGAGCGTTTATCGTGTCTGGCCGGGCCGAGCACCGCGCCGCGCCCGGCGGGAGCGCCTGCAGAGCGGTGGGTAGGCAAACCCGCCGCGCACAGCCGTAATGCGGGTCTGCATACCAGCCGGGCGCGCTCCCGCCACACCAGCGCAGCCCGGCGGCGGGCCCTACATGGGCCCAGGCACGCCGCGGGGGGTGGGGGTGGGGGCTGCGGGGCGCGAATGCAGGAATAACACGCACGTAACGTTCGTACTCTGGTGCGGAGCAGAACGGGAGGGGTGGTGGGCGCGCCCGGCCCAGGCGGCTTAGCGGCCCACGAGTAGCGGTGTCGGCCGGGGCAA
This sequence comes from Frankliniella fusca, assembly GCA_029379305.1. Taxonomy (NCBI): domain Eukaryota; kingdom Metazoa; phylum Arthropoda; class Insecta; order Thysanoptera; family Thripidae; genus Frankliniella; species Frankliniella fusca. The sequence continues at coordinate 265,492 of JAHWGI010000295.1, forward strand.
AGTGTCGCAGACGCGGCTTGCGGTTGAAGCGTTGAGATCTGCTGCTGACGGTGGTCTCAGCCCCAGGCCCCTGCTCCTGCCCCGGCCCCGGCCCCTTAGCACCTCTCACACGGCAATATGGCATGAATTAATTCTCTGCTGTGATTCGCATCCCCAAACACGCACTCTCGCACCCACACTCTCACTCGAGTACACTGCAACAGACGTATGCGGCTCACACTAGCCCGCCCCGCGCGCCCCGCGCGCCCGGATCCACATTACGCCTCACACGTCAGGCTGCGCCGCGCCCTCGCCCACGCGACACCCGCGCTCTCGGTCGCGCTCGCTAACAGGCCGATTATCCGACAAGAGGCGCCGCGCGGGGATCATTACACACTCTGCAGCGGAGGTGTGAGTAGCGTTGTCAGCGAGGTAGAAACAATGTTTCGCCTTTTACTTTCTTTTTTCCTGATGAAAAGTAGAAAACTTTTAAGATATTTCGAGGATGATCTTTTTTTTTAAGTTAGGGGAATATCCACATTTTTTGGGGACTTCTTAAAATCTTAGGAGTTTTCATTTTTAAAGTCTGAGAGTTCCTCAAAGTTTTCCTTTTGTTTCTCAAAAATATTAGACATTGTTTTTACCTTGCAGAAAAGTCAGCAGTGAGCAGCCCACACGCAGTGGTGTGAAACGTGGGCTGCGTCTGTCTGCACGTGCCTACTGTGCAAATACCTGCGCCTGTGCTCAGGTGTTGATTAGAATACGCAGGAGTAGATGCAGCCCACTTTTCTTCAATCCTATGAGTTTGGATCACTTGTTGCTACATATACTTTCCTGGTAACACTAATTTGGAGCCGCACCTCGAATCAACATTCTTCCTCGCAGTGTTGCCGCGGCAACTTCTTTCAGAATGCTAATTTCCAAACTAGCTAATCCTAGAGGGAAACAACTCTGAAATTTTTGTACACATCGTATTCAGAATAATGCATAAAAATTCGGGAAAATTCAGGGGAAAGAACCTAATTTTACAAATATATAGGGAAAATTTTAGCAAAAATTCAGAAATATTCTCGAAAATTCACAAAATTTGTACACCAAAATTCAGAGTTGTTTCGCCCTTGAGCTGATCACGTTCTGCTTTTGTTGTTTTTCAATTCCATATTGCTTCCCTGATTTAACGGTTAACTTATCGCAATATTTTAAATTTAAATTTTGCTGTGCACGGCTCGCTGTTGGCCGGGGCTCCAGGCGCGCCTCTGCCCTGCGCCTCGCCGTTCCACCGAGCCCCTTGACTCCCTTGACTCCCGCCGCTGCCCCGTGTGGCGTTCCGCAGCAGAGGCACCGCCACCGCGCTATAAGCTCCTCTCGACAGTCGATGCGCTCACGCACTCACACAGGGATGTCGATCCAGAAGCCGGCGCGGCCGGCCAGCCGACTTATTCCGAAGAGCGCTCGCTCGCACCTATACGGTGAAGCCTATGAGCGCAAGTGAGACGAGGCGAGGAAAGCGCCCTTCGGAAAGTCGGCTGACACGGCTCCCGGCATGGCGCGTGGCCGTGGCCGTGGCCGCGCGGCGGCTCGAGCTCAGCGCCACCAGGGCCGCATGGCCTTAATCACCTTCCGCCCCTCACTGAAATTTATGTTCAGGTCTTGTCATGTGAGTGGCGGGGCGTGGCGGCCGGGTCCAGAGTGCGACATGTCCGCTCCCATCTGCGACGGGATAGAGGGACCCTCGAGTCCTCGTTCCCGCTCCACCCCGCCCCGCCCGGCCCTCCGACCCTCCACGTCAGGCCCTGCAATGACCAGCACTGTTCATTACAGAGGGGCCAACCTCCCCTTCCCCCGCCCCGCCCCCCTTCAGCCGGTAGATTACCACCGCATCATCAAAACAGCGTATAGGACTAGCGTATTCACAGAGAATGGATGTATAAGCGAGGAGTAATAAGTACTCGAGGAAGAAAAGGGAAACGCTTATCAGAACGTATGCGCGATGGTCTACCTGCCTTTAGCCCTCGGCGCGCCGCAGCGCCGCAGCCCGCAGCAGTCCCGACCCGACCCGACCGCTCGCACCGCACTGAGGGGCTGAGGGGCGGTGTGGGCTGGGGGTGGGCTGCGGCGTGTGCGCGTCGCTCAAGATGCCAATAACCGTGTGGGCCGCCGCCGCAAGCCGCTGCTCACCGCGGCCCAGTCAGGCCCCGGGACCCGGGAGCCGGCCGGGAGCCGCCAAGTGGGCCAGCTCAATGCCGCACAGGACCAGGAGGGAGGCGGAGGCGTACGCGCGTCTTTTATCATTCCAGACGGCCGCCTTTCACTAACCGGGGGCAAAGATGAGAGGAGATCGGAGCCTCTCCACCCCGTGTAGGTCGACGGCCGCGGTGGACGGGGCGGCGCGTCGCCCCGTCTTCGCCTTCCGTTTTTCTCCTTCCCGTTTCCCATCCAACCAAGATTTTACTCGAACAAAGTTTTGAGCCGCGGCGACGCGCTGTCCTTTTCTCCACGTCCGGCTCTTTCGTGTCGTGACGCGTGGAGAAGAGGGCACGAGGGAGGGGGGCAAACCGACCGAACCGATCATGCATTTTACACAGTTACCTAACCCAGGGGGTCGCAACGCGGCACGTTCGGCTGACCCCATGCGGTAGCGAGGCCCGGCCCCCCACCACCGACCCGAGCCGCCGCGGCCGGAGCCGGGTCGAGCCGAGCCGCGGCCCCGCACTTCACGAAACTCAACCATATTCTATCAGTTTGTCTTTAAAACTCGACAGCCAGTGATAAATTCAAAGGAGAAGAGTCAATATATTTACTAGTGTGCCTGAGAAGCCGTTTCGCAAGTCTGAAGTAAGTAAAAACATAAGTGCAAGCTCGACGTGTCCCAGCCGGCCCGTGCACGTATTTAGTATTATTAAATTTTCTTCGCGATTTCGTCACGTATCAAGATGCTCGTGTGCTCTAATGAAAGAAGACTAAATTTACGATGGAACTGACTACAAGTGAGGCTGGTCGGCCACCAAAGAAGGTTTGAAAACAAAGTTTGGTTTTTAGGTTAGGTTTGTTGCTCTCACCACCACAACAACAAAATATTGTTTTCTAACCTTCATCGGTAGCCGACCAGCCTCACTTGTAGTCAGTTCCATCGTAAATTTAGTCTACTTTCATTAGAGCACACGAGCATCTTGATACGTGACGAAATCGCGAAGAAAATTTAATAATACTAAATACGTGCACGGGCCGGCTGGGACACGTCGAGCTTGCACTTATGTTTTTACTTACTTCAGACTTGCGAAACGGCTTCTCAGGCACACTAGTAAATATATTGACTCTTCTCCTTTGAATTTATCACTGGCTGTCGAGTTTTAAAGACAAACTGATAGAATATGGTTGAGTTTCGTGAAGTGCGGGGCCGCGGCTCGGCTCGACCCGGCTCCGGCCGCGGCGGCTCGGGTCGGTGGTGGGGGGCCGGGCCTCGCTACCGCATGGGGTCAGCCGAACGTGCCGCGTTGCGACCCCCTGCCTAACCACCAAGCCGCCTTTCCCTGTTTCTCCCTCTCTCCCCTCCCCCGCTCTCTCACTTATTCCCTCGAAGAGTGCTCACTTCAATGGCGCGTTTTCACACTTTGTATAAAGTGATGTAAAAATAACCACGTTGAATTTCTGTCGTTCTCTCTTTCCCTCTCCTTCTCTCTCTCTCTCTCTCTCTCTCTCTCTCTCTCTCTCTCTCTCTCTCTCTCTCTCTCTCTCTCTCTCTTTCTCTCTCTCTCGATTGGCCGGGCTCAGCTAGATTCTCCGTCGAAGACAGCCACGGGGCGACGGCGCACCGCATTTAGAACGGCCTTGGGAGGCGGCTGCGTGCCGTGGCGTGACGAACGTTCGGCAGGGGCGGCGCTGTGCGGCGGGCTGCGCGACTCTGGAAGTTGCGGAGACAAAGAAGGACAGGATAATTGATAACGAGATTATCGCGAGCAGCTCAAAGCGGCTTCACGAGGCGAGGCGGGGCGGGGCGGGGAGGGGCGGTAGGTGAGGAGAGGAGGCCAAAGCTTGCGGTCTAGAAGACAAAAGGGTTTGGGCCGCGCCGGGCCGGGCTCGGGCCGCGCTGCCGCCGTTGGAAGCCTCACGCGGATCGGCTCGTATATCACCAAAGGGAGACGCGGTGGGGTAGCGTGTTTCGGAAGCCTGTCCGGTCTGCGTGCACTCGGAAACGAACCTGTGACCGGACCGGGTATATCGCGGGGAGTGTTGAGGGCGCAGCGGGATGGGCTCGGCTGTCTCGCCTGGAGTGGCGGCCGCCGCGGCGGAGCCTCGGATTATGCTGAGGAGGCAAGTCGCGCCGAGCAGAGCGCGGCAGGTGCGTCGCGCCTCCCCACTCCCCCGCACCCCGCGCATGAGTTATGTGAAACTTGCCTCTGTGCTTAACTTTTTCGGTGCCGAGTCGGCCGACGGGGGAAAGGGGAGGGGGGAGCGACGTCGCTCGCCAACTCGCCTGTCCCACTCCCCATTCCCACCATTGTTGTTTAGTCGCTTCGCGCGGGGCCGGGGTGCAGTCAGAAGACCATATTTCGGACACTTTTCCCGATGAGAGCCCCACACGGGATAGGCACGCCCGCAGCAGTGGGGAGCGCGCCCGCCCTCCTGCCGGCTACCCGCCAGCCGCAGAGTGGAGTGGAGGTGGAATAACTCCCAGGCGCTTTTTGCTGCCCGGCCCCGGCCCCGGTCCGTTACGGGTCGCAGGTCATTTTGTCGGGCGGGCCGAGACGTTGATGGAGTCAGGCTGAAGAGGTGCGGGGGGGGGGAGGGGGAGGGCAAGGTAGCGGCTCCGCCTCGCTATGTGGAACCAGAGGCCCGCCCCGCGTCCCGCTCAGCACTGGCTCTACCGCTTCACTCCACGGAATGTCCAAAAACTTGTCCCGCACCTGGTGCCCTAAGTGGCGCCATCCTCCTCCCCCGCCCCTCTCCGCTTTCCTCCGGAGGAACATGGCGTGGACAAGGCGGCGCGGGCCGTAATTAAATATAGATGGAGTCTGGCCTGGCACAACAGGGGCCTGCCCGGACCCGGACCGGACCGGCCAACAAGTGTGAGCCGCACAGGCCTGCTGGCTGGCTGGCCTGCAGCACGCGGGCTGGCTATACGCACCTGTCCCCCCGCCCCGCCACGCCCTGCCACGCCCGCCGCGGTCCTCACGCGCGGTAGGGGACCAGCGTCCGAGGGGCGGAGATGGAGTTAAAGCGACCGGGCCGCGAGGCGAGCTCTACACCGGCGGGTCTGGGCCCAGCTGGCGATCCCGTACTTTCCTACTAGACGCCACCCTCCCCCCGGCCCCGGCCTCCTGCCGGCGGCGCCAAGAACGGTCCGAGTCGGAAGGAATGCCAGGCCGAAGGGTCAAGGGTCCGAAATAGACAGGTTTCCTTGGGTAGAGCCTGGGCGGCCGGGGCGGGCTAGCCCCGCCATGAGCGCAGCGGACCGTCAATGGCCCTGCGGCTAAGAGCTTTAACGGCCCTGTTTGTACACCCCGTCTGTTTGTGCCCCTGCCGTGCACGCGTGGCCGGACAGGGCCCGGCACCCAGCGCGCCACCGTGCCCTGCTCTGCCATGCCCTACCCTGCCCGGCGCCTGTATTCCGCTATGACTGCTTTACCTTCTGTTCGCATTGGTGTCCTCTCGCCTCGCCATCGCCCCCACTCGCCACCACTGCCCCCCACCCCTCCTCCACAAAAATATTGGCCTCTGTCAAATGTAAGTGCGTGCGCGCGGCCTTCGTTAGGTCGCCGTTCGCGCTGCTCGCGGCCCCGCTGCCGCCTCGACGCTCGGCGCCCTGCCCCGCCCCGGCGCGGCGCGGCGCCGCCCCTAATGTACCCAATTAGACCACCTAGCAGCTCGGCCCGGCGCTATTACTGCACGGCGCAGGCAGAGAGGCGTAGGCCGCTTTGAGGTGGTCGCAGCGTGCTGGGGGCGGCTGGGGCTAGGGTGGGGGTGGGGCGCAGGCGGGGAGCGGGGTCCTAAGAGGCTGACAATAATTTCGGTCCGTCGTTTGACGCGGGCCGGCGTGAGCCTTGCGCGCCTCGGCCGCGTCAAGCGATCGCCACTCTATTTGCGCTTTGAAGTGGTTCTCCGCATACAGATGGGATGGGAAGACTTTCGTGAACAAACGGCGCAGTCAGTGCCTGGGCGTAGTTTATTGGGTCTGCAGGTCCAAGCCGCGCTGAGTTGCGGAAGGGAAAGGAATGTTCCGCTATCGAAATAGCCAGCCCTGTGCCAAGGGCAGCCATTAGGGCAGATCAGTAGGAAAACCCCCTGCTCGTGATGTGGACCGGGCCGGGGCCGGGCCAGACTGAGGCCTGTCCTATATGATGCAAGCTGCTCTTCTACAGACGACAGGAGCGCGGCTCGGGGAGCTTGTCGAGGAGGTCCAGCTCGTCAGGGATAGGCCTCCGCCTTCCAAGGCGCCGTCACAGCAGAGGCAGACAGGACGGGACGGGGCCGAGTGAGTGAGCTCTCTAGCTGAGGCGAGGCCCGCCCGGCCCGGCTCGCCAGTGTAATCCGACGTGTGTAGGACGACAATTAGTCTAATTGATTGCACACGATCGGCTGGCCAGCTCAGACTCGACCGGATCTGGGGTAGCGACGCGGCCGGGGGGAAGGTTGGATGGTGAGGGAAAAGGGAGCAGCGCGGCTGCGCCGTCCAACAGACCAGGCGCACGTGAGCGGCCAGGACGCTTGGGATGGACTCATTCCATTCCCTGGGGCCGCCCCGCCCCGCCAGGGCCGGGCTGTGTGCGCTGCCATGCGGAGGAATCACTTGCGCGAGGCATGATAGTTGCAGTCCATCAGGGTGTGAAATCCTCTGCGCCGGACAAGCACTATACAGCACGCCAGTAGGAGCGAGACCCAGGGTGCAGGTGTTGTGGCCGTGGGCAGTCGCAATAGTGTTATCATGTTATTATGCCGAGGGAAAAATGACAAGTCAAGTCCCCAAAGGTTGAATGACGTGGGCGGGTAGGTATGTATACGATACGGGTGCGAGTGGGATTTCGCTAGACCGAAGGTGTGGTCTTCGCGTAAGTCCGCTACGGCCGACCCGCCGCTGGCGCTACCCGCCCGCGCCCGCAGTCGGTTCGGGCCAGACCGCACCGGGGCGTGGCCCCGCCGCCCCCGCCCCGCCCCGCCGCGCTTCGCCCTTCGCCCCCCCCCCAGCCGGCCGCACTGTTTGCTTACTTTGCGTCCGCGGGCAACAGTTTAAGCGCGGCCGTAGGGCTCGTGAGCCCCAGCTGCGGCGGACGCGCATGAGCCGGGTGGCCCCGCGCCCCGCGCGCCGCGCGCGCTGCAGACTGAAACAGGAAGCTTACAAAGTAGCCGCACGCGGTTACGTCACGCTGCCCGTCGCGAGGCGAGGGGCGTCCGCAGTGTTAGGCCTTCGCTGCCTTGATGCGTTGGAGGGGAGGAGGGCAGTGATGGTCCACCCACACGAGACGAGCCAGCGTTTTTACCTTTGGCCCTACACGTTCGGCACGAGTCGCGGGCGCGCCGCGCTGACTGGGTGCGCTTAGCAGTGGCGCTCTTTCCACCAAGCACCCCGCCCTTCTTGGCTCCTATAGTGCTCCCCCAAAACCCCGTTCTCCTTTTTCTGTCGGCTCTCTGCTATTCCTCTCGCGCCTCGTCGCGATTTGCACATTATTTCCCTTTACGCTAATGTGAAAGGCGCCGTCGGGAAATCTCGTTAAAGAGTTTGAAGCGCCGAGCCGAGCACGAGCCAGCCTCCTGCGCCCGGCGCGGCCCGACCCGGCCCGCCAGTCGTTAACGACACCACGACGCGATGCTTTGCCGGCGCCATCTCATCGCCTACTTTTGGAATCTCATCTTGCCGCTGCGAGCGGTGCCGGTGGGAGGGGAGGGCGAGGGATCCCTCTCTATAAACTCAAGCGCACATCGATTTTTCTGATTTTTATGGATCTTTCAGATTTTTCTTAATTTTTGCATTTTTTTCTTGATTTTTTTTTCTCTGATTTTTTCTCTATTTTTTCAAATTTTTCTGATTTTTTCTCTGATTTTGTTTTAGGTTGTGCACCGATTTTTTCTTTGTTGAGTGAAGGACGTCTCGGGGGAGGGGCTATCAAAAGCTTGACCTGTGCTCTAAGGATAAGGCTCAGGCTGTGTACACTCTCTACCTGAGTCTGCCGTAAGCAGACTTGCCTCACACTGCAACCCCCTCCTTTTTGTTGCAGGCAACCGTTTCGTGTGCGACTGCAGGCTCTCGTGGATCTACCAGCTGCGCAACGAGACTCCCAACGAGCAGATCCGCAGCTCCCTCGAGGACACGTCGTGCGAGCTGCGCGCGGAGGGTGTGGACCCCGCGTCCCCGCTGCACGCACCGGCCCACGGCGCCCACGGCAAGCTGGAGCACCACCAAAACGGCATCCTGCACGGCGCGGGTCCTCAGCAGCAGGTCGGGGCCGGGGCCGTGGCCGGGGCCGCGGGCGGGGCAGGGGCTGCGGGGACTGTGCCGCACCGCGGCCGCCTCTTCGCCTCACACGTGAGCACGGACGGGCCCGGCTTCATCCGCGACGAGGCCGTCTTGGCGCACAACAGTAACAAGCACGAAAAGGACGAGTCGGGTGACTACGAGTCTGACGACGTGGACGAGGACTACAGCAGCAGCCCGGAGGACCTGCTGACCAGCCAGCAGCACCGCGCGCCGCCGTCGGCCGCCGCCCGGAAGCTCCTCGAGCTGGACCCCGAGCAGCTGCCGTGCCCCGAGCCCGTCAAGCAGCCCGCGCCCACGGTGGACGATCTGGACGCCGACGTCCTGGGCCAGGAGTTCGACGAGATGAACGGCGTGCAGACGCTGACGGGCACCGTGGCGGGAGGCAGTGGCGCGCGGTCGCTGTCGGCGGCCTTGGTCTTAGCGTGCGTCCTGCTCGTCGTCCGGCCGCGCTTCGCCACCTGAACACGCGGTCCAGCGTCACCAGGCTATCCAACGCTTGGAAAGGAACAATAAAGAAGACTGATTTGACTGCTATTTGATGCTAGAGGACAGCCACGAGGGCCACGAGCCACGCTACCGTGTTTTGGGGATGACAGGGAAGTGACGAAGGTTCATGTGGACTTCCCCCTGAGACGTTAGCGTTGCTCTCTTCCTTTTGCCACCAACCCTATTGTGTACGACTTTAGCAGTGCATATATGCTACAAAAGCTTGCCCAGGCAAGCTAAAGTTACCAAAGAAAATGCACTTGGTACTTTGGAAGTTTGAGGTGGTAGACATTGAGTGTTATTTCACAACTTCTAGGCCTTATGAGGCGCAAAGTAAATGTGTGAATAATGTGATATAGCCTAGATGAAATCCGAAGCATTTTGGATTTGTCGGGGCGGCCTGGAATTGAATTATCCTCAATTCCCTCGGGCGAGTTGAACTGATAGTTAACTTTCTTGTAAATAAAATGGCAGCAATTGAGGCTAGAAATCATTCTTGTGCTAGACTTTTTGCATTCGTGAGTGCGAAACTGTAATTCGACAAATACAAAAATGTCGTAATTTAATATTGTTAGCTTCTGCCCATTCCAGTATCCGTTACCTATTCGCAGTGCATTCCTTGGCATTGCCCTTTCTTGCGTATCATGACCTTTTCTTAATGTCACTCTTTATTTTCCCCATATTTAAATCATACATGCTGCATCCTTGCTCTGTGAGCATATGTGGTTTGAAGTTATTTTATTCCTAATGTTTACCAAGTGTGTGTCTCTGTTTCTCTGTATTTGTTAGATGAAATCATTTTAAGTCTATGTAAATGCTGTAAAGTAGATTTGTGTTAAATTGCTGATCAAGATCCTGGATCTTGTTTTCAAACACAACCATTAAATTTTGTGTATGAGAGAGGTAGTTAGCTGCTTCCTTCTTTCTTTCTTTTTCTTTAAAAAAAATCATTTTATGATTTTGTGTCATATTGTGTCTTGCATGAGTTTCTGAGTACACACATATTTCAAAGGAACCATGATCATTTATTTGTATAGGAGTAAGCAGTTGTGCACATGATGGAATGTAAATAAGATGACTGTTGCACAATGTTCTTGAAATTTCGGTTTAAAAAAAATAGCAGTGTTTTGTTTAATATTCTTGTAAACAATGAATGTAAGTTGTGACTTAGAGTCTTTGGAGACAAATTATTAAGCCACAAGTAAGCATATAATGCTCTACATAGTGTATGAAGGAGAGTTTTGTATTTGATAGTTAATTGTCTCCTATGTTCAGATAAGCATTTTGAGATAATGTCAAAAAGTGTTCTATAATGAATGGTGATCCCAGTCAAGTTTTCAGAGGTTAAATACTGTAGTGCATGCCACAGTAAATACCTAATACGTTTGAGTTTCCATTTCCTTTTCCCCCTAGACATGTTTTGGTGCTTTAAGAGTAGAATGTCATCTATTTTAAGTATATTCTTATTTCTTGTAAATATTAGTCAGAGGTACTGTTACATGAAATTCAGTATTTATTAAGGGTAAAATTGTTTCTCGAACACTATGATGTGCTATATTAATTGTCAAATTTTTTCTAACAGTCTGTATGAACAATTGTTGATGTCATTGTCATTGCAAATAAGTAGTTATAAGAAACTGCTTGTGGCAAGAAGCCTGATCCTTTCAGGGGCCAGTAATCTTTTGATCCGAATTTTTCTGTCAGATATTGTCAGTTCTGCAATACAAGGCTCCCCTTTCTTTTCATCTTTTTTGTGTGCATGCCTTTTGTACGTAAGATTGTTTGCCTTATCTGCTTTGCTGTATTGTCCTTCAATCCGTAAATTGATATCATTTTGTTAGAAAGATTTAAGTTCTTTACATAGGTACACACTGGCACTTAAATAATTATCAGTTGAAGAAGCGTACACGTAAAATGGAACAAGATCACAATAATTAGTTTATTTTGTGTTAATGAGTACTTGACATTAGTTTAAGTCTTGCAGGTTCATTTCAGTTCATAAGATTTTCATGGTAACATATGCAGTGTGAAGCGACATATTTTTTCTCAACTAAGCCATAATGCTTAGGCCTATGCTCTGCTCTTGAAAAACTTTCATACGTAGCCATTGTTTGTGTACTGTTATACCAATTAATTCCTGAGTGTTTGTGTGAAAATACATGAATTGCCACAACACATTTTGTAGCAGTATGGTTTTCCTTGGACAATAACCCGAACACAAAGCTCCCAATAACAGAAAGAGGAGCAGGTTGAACATAACTTATTAGGGTTTAGCCTCAAAATTCTAAAAGGCGCATGGCCCGCTTGCACGCACGAGTGAGGGGATTGGAGTGGAGTAGGTTCAACATTTCGCCTACTCTTTTTCTTCAGTTTCTGCACGCCATAGGTGAGGTAGAACATTTTAAAATGTTGATTAACTTGAGACTTGTCCGTATCGCTTCCCCTAGTGATGTTTCAAACAGCAACACACACATTAAAAAAACTTAGAGAAAAATAAGAATACTATCTAGACTGTCGGGACGCTTTTGGGCTCGAATCTCGACGGATCCTTTTCTATCTTTCTTTCTTCCTTTTTAGTTTTTGGAAAAACCAGGCCCTGGAGGCTGGTCAGTTTCTTTCTCTCTCTCTCTCTCTCTCTCTCTCTCTCTCTCTCTCTCTCTCTCTCTCTCTCTCTCTCTCTCTCTCTCTCTCTCTCTCTCTCTCTCTCTCTCTCTCTCTCTCTCTCTCTCCACACGACGATACATGTTTAAGGCTCCTGATGCACGATAACGGACAGCTTGGGAGAAATTGGCTTTTTACATGATGAAAAGATCGTGGTGTGGTGGGCATCCAAAGTGACTCAGAGCGCAGTTGGGTTGCCTGCTGTCGCGGCGGTGCTGCACCACAGGCACTACCCTTATGCTTCTCGTGTCGTAGCCGGTGCTGACGGCCGCGGAGCTCGGCGACGATGTGGCCAGAGCTGCGGCGTTGTATCTTAAAGTGCTTAAAGTGACAGGTGCAAACATGAGGTTTCAATCGAAAGAACGTTAATAAACTAAACTAAAATTACTTTTCCTCTCGTCTTTTTATTGGGCTTGTTCAGCCCTACGCCTTGAGCGACCAAGACTGCTCCATGGTGTTCGAATAGTCAGCCCCTCCGGCTCCAGTTGCCGTGCCGAGGCGGCGGGGGCGCTGTGGGGATGGATGCGATGAGGTGGGGCGAGGCGGGGCCGGGCCTACCCACAAGCATAAGCAATTCATAAGCGTCCGGCTAGTCCCCCTTTGAAAAACAAACGGGACAGCCTCTTTTATGAGGAGGGCAAAGGTCCATCAGCAGCGGAGGCTGGGGGGCCTCCGGCCGCCTGCGCCTGGAGACACAGTTTACTTTTACCTTACCGCGAATGCTCAGGTGCAGCAAGTTTCAGTTCAATTGTCGAGCTTGAGCAGTTCAGTTAGTCTCAACATGCTATCTGATGATTGCGATTAGCTTCTATGTACGTTGTATCGTTTGTATCAGCTTCAATGTAACCAGGTTTCCGGCATGTGACGCGTTTCGTTTCCTTCCAGCCCTCTCCCCAGCCCAGCTCAGTCGCACGACGCTGCTTAAGTTCTGAGGAGGTCCCGCTTGTTTTCTTCCTGCCTCGAGCTAAATAAGGCATGAGGCGTTTCAAAAGACGCGATGGTGATGCGGCGACAACACGAGGCGGGTCGGGCAGGACAGCGGACGTCCTCGCCTGAGAGATGATCTATCACCTTCCCATCTTTCTCAGCGAGTTTCCCCGAACGTCGAGCCGCTGCACGTTCGTCGAGAGACCTCGAGACGAGTTCCTCTGGGGCGGTGGCGTTTCCTTGGCGCTTCCGTTGGGGCCTACCTGTATCCCTGGACCGTCCCGTCCCGTCCTGTCACTCGTTCCCACCTCCGACTGGGCCCTGGCCCGGCCCGGTCGCCTCATGCATTCTGCTTGAAAGCGGTCACTGTACTGTCTGTTTTATTCAGGCCTGAGCCAGGAGGTGGACAGCCCCAATCCTCCCTGCCGCGCCCCGCGCCCCGCGCCCCGCCCTGCTCAGCCGCCCCGACCATTTTCACGTCCTCGCTTCGACGATAAGCCGCACAAGTTTCTTCTCCAGTGTATGCTCATCGTCCCTCACCAGGAAGAGACGATCGTTGTCCTGCGCTGCGTTCAATCTGGACTCTAGACACGCGCAGTTTCATTTATTCAGTCACGTAAATTTGGCTAGTCAGATGCGGACGCGTCCCACGTCTAACGCCAGTTAGCTGCCCGCTCTCCCTAAAGCATTTTCACAGCGCTGAGCCTTTAAATTGAAAGTTACTTCTGAATTAAAATTTAGCTCAGCCGACAATGATCCACCCAATCACATGTGAGGACGATTTACCTACCCTATAGCGCTCTGAACAGCGAGGAGACAACCTTGCCCTTACCGCACCCCGCAACACCAAGTCCTGCATACAGCAAAGTTCAGAAGATTGGCGATGACAGCTGGTGTCTCCGAGCTCTTCAATTCAGCGGAGGCAAGTCTGCCGGCGCAACTCCCTTCATTTGGGGCGACTTTATGTTGGCGCTATATTTCGTACCAGCTAGGGAGAGTAGAATCCTGATTTTATTTTTCGTTTTACCACTGAACTCAAGGCCGAATCGCAGAAAGCTGTGCTATATGCAGTCCGCGCGCGCGCGCGTGTGTGTGTGTGTGTGTGTGTGTGTGTGTGTGTGTGTGTGTGTGGGCGCGCGCACGGCCGCCGCGGATGGGTTTGTCAGAATATTCAATCAGGACCATTGTCGAGATGACAGTACATCACACAGCGCAGCCTGCCCTACCGCCCTGCCCCAGCCTCTACTTCGCATGCCGTGTGTGTGTGTGTGTGTGTGTGTGTGTGTGTGTGTGTGTGTGTGTGTGTGTGTGTGTGTGTGTGTGTGTGTGTGTGAGAGAGAGAGAGAGAGAGAGAGAGAGAGAGAGAGAGAGAGAGAGAGAGAGAGAGAGAGAGAGAGAGAGAGAGAGAGAGAGAGAGAGAGCGCGTGTCTGTTTGCGAGAGTAGATGCGCTGCGCCCTACGCTACGGCAGTACAGGGCGACAGAAAGGGCCGCGGCAGAAGGTTGTCCGCCGCCCCGCCCTGCCCCGTGCCGCGCCGCGCACCGCACGCCGTGACCGCAATGGGAGGATTGACATCACGCGAGGTCGGAAGGGGGAAGGGGCGGAGCGGGGCAGGCTGCGCGGGAGAGGAGGGGCGGCGACACATCAAACCGAGTGAGTAGGGCGGGCCGGGCCGGGCCGGGCCTGGCCGGGCTGAGGGGACACAACGCCCAGCCACGCCGCTCTATACGTCCCGACCCTCCAGTCGGCGAGCAGGAGGCCACCCGGGCAGCGGGTAGCCGGGGCACCACCACCGGGACAGCGGCAGCGGAGGCAAACAGAGGAACGACCGGGTCCGGCCCGACGGTCTACACCGACTGGAGCGGAAGCGGGCTCGGCCCCCTCCCACCTTGAGGGCGAGGTAGGGTCCGGGTAGCTGGAACACCGACCCGGAGGCTCTCGGGCGCGGGGCGCGCAGGGCGATTGGGGGGTTCACGCATACAAAATGTGTACAATGATTTTGATCTATTTTTTTTTACTTTTCGAGGAAAATTTTTGTCACTTTTTCATTGGTTTTGATTCTTTTCCACCTATTTCTGACTTGTTTTCAATTTTCTCAGTATCTTCATTTTTCACGATTTTTCTGTACTGTCCTTCTTAATTTTTATTTATTTTTAATTTCCAATTACGAGTTTTAAAAGAGTTTTTTGGGGGCCGTACAATAATTTTTCGAGTTGATTTCCCCTCGGCGCGGAGTGCCCCGGGCGTGACGAAGTTCGCGCTTAGGCTCGGGGCGGCCCCGGGTGGGCCCCACCCTGCCGCCATGCAGTGCAGATCACCTCTACTTCTGTTCCTTCTTTTGCAGATGATACTCTGGTGCCATGAGACGGTCAGCGTCCTGCTCGTCGCTCAGATCTTCCTCATCGGACTCTATGGCATCTTTACAAAGTACGACAAGGATGTGGACCCCAAGACCGCTGGCAAAGTCAGCGACCTGGAGAACTACTACCCCAGTAAGTGCTCGTGGTGTGTGTGTACTCGAGTCGCACCGCGGGGACACTGACCCCTCACTGCAAATCCAATCGATTCGATACGGCGAATCGCCCAACGTATGTCGGCTTTCGTCTCGACATTTTGACTGTGTGTGTACTCATAGCCACATGATAGCGCCGCGCCGCCCACCCCGCCCCACCCGGCCCCGGCAGTGCATGGTCCAAGCAAGCCCTCAGCAAACAGGGCGTGTGTGATAAACTCCCTGCCTCGACCGCAGCGCCGAGACCACGCGTCCAGTCGGTTTTGTGCCAAGGGCTTGCAATATACTCACTTCCCTTTGAATGTTTAAAGCTGTTACTCGTCAAAATCGAACTTGTTCGCCGTGTCCTGGCCTCCCCTTCTCCCCACTCCTGTCGCAGAGCGCAGCCCATCTACGAGGGTCGGCCAGACAAACAGAATATGAGAACATGATCCCCGTTTGGTATTCCCTGGCAGGTGAAGGGGAGTGGGGCCTGGCGGGGAGGGGTGGGGAGCACGGGCAGCGCTATAGGACGTGGCACCAGCAGTGCAGGGGGACAAGCGAGCGTCTCCCCGGGCCCCGGGGAAAAGGGAGCAACTAGCACCTCCAAAGACATGTATGAAACGTTCAGATCCGGGAGCGTCAGTTTCACAGTTGCTTGCCACTGCCACACCAGCTGTTTCCTGGAGGTATGAAACTGTTTGTTTTTGTTTTCTTTAATTTTTTTTTTTAAATCGGATTTTGACTGAAGTGTAGAGTAAACATAGCTTGTCCCATGCCATTCCTGCTCAGTTTGCAGTCTGGTGGAATCACCTCCGGATTCAGAACGAGGGATAAGGGAAGGGCAGCCCCGCGGAGCGGGTTCGGGTAGATCGCGGGTACCACGCCCTCGGATGTGAGTCTGTGCGGCAGGCAGGCGCCGCGCCGGGCCGGGCCGGGCCGACGCCGCGACGGGGTGTTTGTGGCGGGGCGGCAGCCGAATGGAGCGGAGCGCGCGGTCTACCTTGTGTGAGGAGTGTTTGGCTGCTGCGCGAAGATACAGAGGTGCATAAAACATGGCGCGCTGTGCCGGCGGCAGCCCCCACCCCCACATCACCCCGCCACGCCCGACTGTGGTTCTGGAGAAATCGGAAGAGGGGGCAAGGGGGATGCTTGGGGGAGGGGGGGGGCAGGGGGGGGGCACACTGGGGAGCAGTAAGACACGTCGTGGCCGCGTCGGGCCGGCCCGGCAGAGGGGAGGGAGAGGGAGGTGGGGGTGGGGGTGGGGGGCATTGTTACAGGAAAAGAGGGAAAAGCAATGAGATTGAAAACATGAGGCTGCCTGCCTGGAGGCGGACCGCAGCTGCCAGCCGGGTTTTGTGTACGAAAAGCTGGCGTGCCGTGGCGGGGAGAGGCAGGGCGGGGCAGGGCGGGGCAGGGCGGGGCAGGGCGGGGCAGGGCGGGGCAGGGCGGGGCAGGCAGGCAGGGGGTGGGGCGCTACTGAGGAGGAGTAAGGCTGATCGGTCCCGCCTGGAGAGAGTTGCCGTACCGCAACGTGTCTTGAGAGAATTGAGAACAAGGAAGTCCGCCTCATGAGGCGGTTTCGTTTCTTTCCTCCCTCCGCAACAACATTCCTTTTAAGTCTGCCCTACGCTAGATTCATGCATTCTCCCAGCTCAAGCGGAAATGGTGAGAAAAGGAGACTGCAAATAATTTGTCAAGGTAATATGCCTCAAATATTCAAGTTAGATGGGCGCGATATGTGCGTTTGACACGGTTTGACAGCACATAGCGAAGACGGTACGAGCACTTTCGAATTCAACAAAAACTACCCCTCGAAAAAAAAACCTTCCCGCAGGTTCCTCATCATCTCTTCTATTGTATTTTCATTTGGTGAAGCGCGAGGGTGCCTGCAATCAGCTAGCTCTTATCCACCCCCGACGCCCTACGCGTCTCCCGACAGGTTGAGGCGAGGCTCCGGGCGCCGCCCCAGCCGACGCCGCCGCCGGCAACGACGATGACACCGGCAGACATAAAATCCGCGTAATTTGCCGCAATCTGGACAGTGAGGCGAAACGGAGAGAGTCGTGCCCGGCCCGCGCTGGAGCATCCGTCAGAGCGCTGGCTCCGACGCCCCGTCGCGACGGGCGGCCAACACGAAAAAACGTGTACACAGAGATACCTATGTATTTCTACAAATACACCAAAAATACAAGGAAATACTCTACAATACACAGAAATACATAGAAATACTCAACAAAAATACGAGAAAAATACCTAAAAATATAATAGAAGTACAAGAAATACAAGGCAAGTGTACACAGAAATACATGAGTTGGGCGCCGCTGGTACTGGCCGGGTCGGGCCGGGTCCGGTTTTAGGGCCTGCAGAGATGACGCGGGAGGCGAGGGGCTTCCTCGCCCGGCCCGGCCCAGGGCCTAGGGCCCCGCCACGACGGTTGGGTCGGGCCGCAAGCTCCGCGCCGGGCAGACGACATTAAGACCCGACAAATTAGACGGGGAGGTCTTAGGAAAGCGAAGCAATATGACTGTGAAGCTGCAGCCGCCTGGAAGAACGCAGAGCGCCGCGCCGAGCAGGGCCCTTGACTCGAGCCACTCGAGCCGGGCAGAGCCGGGCAGAGCCGAGCAGGGCAGGGCAGGGCAGGGCAGGGCAGGGCAGGGCAGGGCAGGGCAGGGCAGGGCAGGGCAGGGCAGGGCAGGGGCGGCAGGGTCCGGGCCGCGGGGCCGCTGGCCGCTCGCGCTGCTTCGTCTGAGCCTGCTGCCGCGGCGATGTTTGACAAACGATGTCTATTTCGGGCACTTGTAGCAGGCCGGAGGGCAGCGGAGAAGATAAGCTAGGCCAGGGCGGGGAGCGCCACGGTCCACATCCAGATTAGGAAGAGTAGGGAAACGAGTAGGCAATTCTTTTTCTGGCGTTTGACCACTTTGCGAGGACTGCCCACTTGGAAGAGCACTAGCTGTCGGCGATGACGCACGCTCGGCAGACGGGAGAGCGAAATGCGGGTTCTCCCTCCCCTGCCAACCTAGCTCTCTGGCGCCACAGGAAGCGCCTCGTTAAGGCTGGGTGGCGCGGCGCGGCGCCCTGTGGTGTCACCGACCTAAACCTAGGCTGCGGCCGTACCGGCGGGGCGGGTACCATCCTTGCGACCCACGAGGGACCAGGGACACTTCGGGGTCTCTGCAGCCCGGTATGAGCATTTCGAACCGTGCGAGGATGAAATCCCCGCTCACCTCGGTCACCTTGAGGAAACGGCCGCAAAGGCCCACGAGAATCAGGGACTCCTCGTAAGGGTCAGAATTCCCGCTGAGGTACGGCGCAGCTTTTACACAGCGGTCACGATTGTAAAATGTCATCGGAGAGTACATACACCTGTGAATAAACCAGCTATAGGTAGAGCCTGGAATTAAAGGTCTCAGTGCTCCGAGCTCTTCGCTGCCCTGCACCTCTATCGGTGTGGGTGTTACCAACCCCGTTCCGACTTGCGCTTGTCGACCCGGTCTGAGCTGGGCTGCTGGGTGATTCCGAACCGAGGGGAAAAGCACTAGCGTAATCACGGTACACCCATTAATGCGTACACTCAATTAATGCGTATTCACCTTTATTTTAGGGGTAATGCCTGGTTTATCGATAAAATATTAATTGCAACAACCTTATTGTGAATGTTAAGCGGTAAAATAACTTAAATAACGATAAAAAATTGATGCAAACATGCATATTTACCCGGCGTAATCGCGTAATCACTCGTACACCATTTTCAGGAGTGCTTTTCCCTCGTTCCGAACAGCGAGGGCCGTGCCCCATGAGTGAGACAAGGACAGAGAGACAACCACTGTGCGGAATCACCCTTCTGGCCTGGGCCCCAGCTGCGCGCGGCATCGCGTCGGTACCGCGGTGGCCTTTGGCGCCTCTAGAACGCCCCCACTGGGGGACCCTCCGAGAACCCACCACACAGCATCAGTGAGGGCCCGGGCCCGGTCCTCCGCGCCTCACCCCGCCCCACGCCCCGCCCTGCCCGACCCTGCCCCCTCTCCACTCAATCAGCAACCGGCGTGACAGATTGTGTATTCCGGATGCGACGCGGGACGTCGTCCCCGCGCTCTCTCTGCCTACGGCCCTCTCTGCACCCACGGTTCGAAGAGGATAAGGAGAGGTGCAGGGACCAGGCATGGACCAGGACCAGGACTAAGACTAGGACCAGGACCAGGTCGGGAGCGCCAGGCCTTTCTGACCCGCCCCGTATGCTGATGACCCTTCGCCACCGCGGAGCAGGCCCCTCCGCCACCCTGAAGTGCCTCATTGAGACTTCCCCCCGTCCCCCTTTCTCTCTCGCTTTCTCACACAGACACACAGGCGACTTTTGCTTCGCCCCTAAAGGTCTCTCGGCAAACAATGAGAATCACACGTCGAGCTGGAGCCAGCCTTGTTTACTTGTTTGTGTGTTTTGTAGGTCGTTTGTCCATTAGACGGCCGCGGGTGCGTAGCGGGGCGCGGCGGTGTGAGGCGGGGCGGAGCGAGGCGGGGCGGGGCGGGGCGGGGCGGGGCGGGGCGGGGCGGGGCGGGGCGGGGCGGGGCGGGGCCGCGCGGCTCATTGTGAACAAGATGTATATATATACACTCCATTCGGGCCGGCGGGGAAACGCCATTAGGGCAGAAGCTGCGGCAAGTTGCGACGGTGACACGAGGTGGGGCAAGAACTCTCAAAGTCGGGGAGAGAGGGAGCGGCAGGAGCAGGCGAGGCCACGCAAGCGCCACATCAACACTCCAAATCATTCACAAGCCACATGGCGACCTTAGCCCACCTCAGGTAGTTGGAGGTATTCACATTCAAATCGGGAGCCAGCTTTGCAGGCCACGTTTCGGCGGTGCGGCGGCCCCCGTCACAAAAGAATCCCCTCCACCCTGCCCGACCCTGCCCCACCCCTCCCACTCCCCTTACCCCCTCCCGCCGCGCCGCGGTAGCGTGCCGGCTCCCTGCACGGGGGAAGGGTATGCACACCTGCAAGACATTCCTGTGCGCCGGTTGCCTACCCAGACGTTGACAGGGGCCTTGGTCTGCTGGGGAACATAGCGGACAAACGTGCTCTGGGCAGAAAAAAAATAGATCTCGTCACACAAACGAGTGGTTTTACTGAAAACGTTTAAGCGACAAGATCATTCGACGCAGATAGAAGAAACACACAGAAACGGGTTGTTGCGAACACATTTTGAATCCATTCAAGGTACTTTATACGTCCGCCAAACACCGTTTTTTTTTTCTTTTTTACGAGATGCTCTCTCACTACCCTTTCCCCGGTCTCCGCAGCGTCACCGGCTCTGACGTGGCCCGACCCGTCGACGCTAATCGTCCATCTAGCTCACTGAAGGTGCCCCTCTCCCCTGTACCCCTTCACACAGCACAGGTACCCGGACCCACTCGACACTTGCTCGCGCCAGTCTCCACGCCGCCCGCGAGACGGACCCATCGTGCGAAGAGCACGGCGAGACCGGCCGGCGGCCGCCCGTCATGCAGCTGGCGGGGGAGGGTTTGGGTTGGGCTAGGTGACGAGAAGGGCGCGTCGGGTATGTTCCTGTAGTCCAGCCATAGCAGCAGCAGCTCCCGCGACACGTGCGGTCCAGGCCGCGGGCGCGACCCTCCTCCCCGAGAACCTCTCCAGACCCGGACATGCCCGTCGCGGCACCAGCGGCGGTGCCCACCGTCGTCGCCTCCCCCAGGCAGCGATCCTCGGCGTCAGTCAGCCTATCGCAGGTACGCCCCGCGAGGAGCGCGCCCCGCTGCCCCGCTCCCCCCCGGCCCGTCGGTCTAACCAACGCCCCCATCTGCTCTGCTCTGCCCTCGGCCTCGGCCCCCCAGGTGTCGGCCGCGTCCTTCGGCCTCGGCCCTTCCCCGTCGGTGACGACCTCCCCGCCGCCACTGGCCATGTGCCGCCACCAGAGCAACTGGGCGGGCGCGCGCTCCGTCAGCGGCAGCAGCGTGGTGCGCGGCGCGGGCGACACCAGCGCCAAGAGCAGCCGCGCGGGCAGCACGGTGGGCGTGGGGATGGGCGAGGGCTCCCCGCGCCGCCGCCGCAAGGCCGCCCCGGCCAACGCCCGCGGGCCTCGGCGCCGGCCTCGGCAGCCCACCCGAGGCGTGGCCTTCACGGGGCGGCGCGCGCCACAGGTACACGAGCCGGGGCCGGGGCCGGGGCCCGCCACGCCGCCGGCCACCGCCGTCAACGACTCCTTCTTGTCCCGCAGGACGTGGTGCACGGCACCAGCGTGCTGTACTGCCAGGCCGTCCTGTTGTGCCTCTTCCTGGGCTTGGTGCGCTATGATGAAAGCGACGATATCGACAAGGAAGACCAGCGCTTGCTTAACAAGTGTACGACATCCCTTAAGTTTTCATTCTCAGACCGGTTGGGGGGAGTGGGGGTGGCGGAGGATTTCGGATGGTTCTCGGAATGTGACTCCCGCGGCACGGGGCTGAGGCCCGGGGCTCAGCCCTTTGATTGAGCATCCAGAGCTCCGCGCCGCGCCTCTACGCTGCCGCCCCGGGGTTCACAGCGGGGCGTGTGTCAGGGCCGTCAGAGCCGCGCCGACCGAGTGTGTATCCCGCGCCGCCAAGGAAATCACGCAACCGACAACCACACACTCTCACGCCCGTCCGCACGCTCATTCCCAAACACACATTCGACGCTGTCGATCGTCACAACGCCTTCCTCTCTCCGCAGAGGGGGCCTGCCTGGGTAAAAGGGGAGAGGGGGGGGGGTGCGGATATCGAATTGGGAGAGGCGAGTGTAAATGTAATAGCCCCGGGCTCAGCTACGCCCTGCGTGATTTTGCACCCGAATCTGACTGGCCCGCCCCGGCCTGGGGTGGAATGTTTCAGTGTTCCAGGACGTGCACGTCATGATCTTTGTTGGCTTCGGCTTCCTCATGATGTTCCTCCGCAAGTACGGCTACAGCTCGGTGGGCTTCACTCTCATGATCGGCGCCCTGATGATCCAGTGGGCGGCGCTCTGCCAGGGGTTCTTCAATCTGCAGTCGGACGGCAAGATATACTTGTCCATGGTCAGGTAGGGGACAGAAGCAGGACCCGGAATCCTCGGCAGCCCCGCCGCGGCCCGCCGCGCACACTGACCCCTGTCGCTCTCCTACCCGCAGCCTGTTCAACGCGGACGTCGCGACGGCGGCGATCCTCATCTCCTTCGGCGCCGTGCTCGGGAAGACAACCCCGCTCCAGCTGGTGGCCATGGGCTCGGTCGAGATGGTCTTCTTCGCGGTCAACGAGCACGTGTGCCACAAACTGCACATTGTGGACCTGGGCGGCTCCATCATCGTGCACGTGTTCGGGGCCTACTTCGGCCTGGCAGTGAGCCGTGCGCTCGGCAGGCCCGGCGACAACTCCAATGAGAGCTCCAGTTACACCTCCGACATGTTCGCCATGATTGGTTTGTTTCCGTCTTTCCTTGCAATTGTAAAAGTCTGCTTCCACAGAAAGCCGCCCAGCCGGCAAAACGACCCAAAACCTTGAGTTCTTATTTCAAGTCCCAATGTCATTTCAACCATGCACTATTTCACTAAAACTGTCTCCAGAATACTGTGGATCTCAAACCTAGCCCTAATTGTCCTCAATCCGAGAGCATTTTTCTCCATTCGAGTGCATCAGTTCTAGTACAGCAATTTTAAGTCCAGCGATGCTCATGAGATCAAAAATAATTTTTCGTGGTGTGCGGCTCTGCTTACAGGGACAGTGTTCCTGTGGCTGTTCTGGCCGTCCTTCAACGGCGGCTTGGCCTCGGGCCACGCCCGTCACCGCGCCGTCATCAACACGTACCTGGCGCTCGCTTCGGGCTGCGTCGTGGCCTACGCCGTGTCCTCGCTGTCACAGCGCGCCGGCAAGTTCAACATGGTGCACGTCCAGAACGCCACGCTGGCTGGGGGCGTCGCCATGGGCACCGCCGCCGACCTCATGGTTCAGCCCGTCGGCGCGCTCATCATCGGCGGCCTCGCCGGCGCCCTCTCGGTGCTGGGCTACGCCTTCCTGCAGGTACGCCGTGCGCCGGCCGCGCGCCGTCCATCTCTGCGAACACATTGAGACACCTGATCAGTAAAAAGAGTATCGGATTAATTTATGACCTGTTGCAGCCCGTGATCTTGAACCGGCTCAAGGTCCACGACACGTGCGGCGTGCACAACCTGCACGGCATGCCTGGCGTCATGGCCGCTATCGTGAGCGCCGTCATGGCGGGCATCGCCTCCGAGAGGGACTACAGCTGGAGGTGGGTTCCACGCGCTGCGCTCAACGCACGACTACTCCACTGTAACCCATCCTGCCAATCCTGCACCCAGAGAAAAGTATTTCCAGTTGAAACATGAGTGATCGGGCAATTGGCAACCGCGTGTAGCGTCCAAAAACAAAACAAAAAAAAAAAACAAAGAAAAAAACATCAGTTCTCTTTAGTGGCCAAGATGTATCATCTGCTAAAAATAGATTTGGCACCTGATGCGAGATCTACTCATCAATGTGAGATTCAAATGCTTCAGCCACACATTCAATATATAGCCGGCCGTAATATGCTTGGTGTAAAAACAAGGATGACCATGACATGTATGCGAGATTCACGCATCAGTTGGTAGATCCAAGCATTCCATTATTCTGGGTGTGAAGGGTGTAAACTCAAACCGCTACCTTTTTTTTAATTTTTTTTTTTTTTTTTGCTTTGCAGATTATACGAACAATTCCCCGCAATGGCTCCCCGAGGTGACGAGCCGGACGACAAGCTGGACACCGTGCGCTCATACCTGGGTCCGGCATTCGAGCCAGGGCTGGGCCGCACCCCTCTGCAGCAGGCCGGCTACCAGCTCGCGGCGCTCGCTGTTACTCTGGTCGTCAGCCTGGTCACCGGCACCGTCACGGGTATAAGAGCGTCAGCGTCTCGAATTTAACGCCGGCGGAGCGTTGCGGGATTGCCTACTCTGAAGGGGCAAGGCGCCAGAGCGTATGAGACCATAGCACGCCTGACATATGGAAAACAAAATTTTAACTTGCGTCCTTTCTTTTCGTCATTCCCAGGATTTTTACTCAGACAAGACAAGTTATTGCCACAGCTGGGAAAGGAGGGGCTGTTCGAAGATGCTCCTCATTGGGATGTCCCCGACGAGGAATGCGGGGCTACCGAGAGCGCCCCGCCCGTGGCCCCACCCTCCGCCGTTACCCTCGCCCCCTTGAGTGTAGGCGCGGCCAGGAAGCTGTCCGCGTCGTCACTCGAGGCCCGCAACAACATACCAGCCCTGAGCACGGAGGTGGAGCGCGACCAGGTGCCGCGGGACGAGACGCACAAGTGGTGAAGCAGGCGGAAAGGGCGGGAAATCACATAAGAAGAATGAAAATGACTGCAAACTATTTAAGTGTACAAAATAGGTTATTGGAGGTAATAAATATTTATAAGTTTTAAAAAAAACTGTCTAACTTATTTTGCAAGATGACGGAATCCCGTTAAAGAAAAACCCCATTCCAAATTTCAAAAAAGAATTCTGACAGCGGTGGGATTCGAACCCACGCCCTTTCGGACTGGTGCCTAAAACCAGCGCCTTAGACCACTCGGCCACGCTGCCGTCGTGCGCAGTTCCGCTCGACAATACAATTACTATCTACGCGCTTCAACTCATCGGAATTAGTACATTTAATTCACTTAGAGGCTCGCAAATCCTCTTGAAATATGTGCCTCGCACATTTTCACCAGCGTTTGACTTCTAGCCTGATTCGTAAGGGCTAACAATAGTATGAAACTGACCGGAGAAAATTAATGCAAGGAAAAGCTATTGCTAGAAGGCACTGCCCTCGGCCACTGCTACCAACCAGAAACTTAGAAAGTAATGAATATACAAGGTCTTTTCTTCTAGAAAAAAAAAACATTAATTTTTGAAGTCAAAATATTGTATTTGAAGCTATTTGTTTGTTTTTTAGCATGAAAGTTTGAGATATGCGTGATAAAAAGTTATGTTGGTTTTTTCTTTCACGTTATCACACCTAACATCAGGTGAGTGAAAACTGTGAAAACGCGCGAAGAATCGGCTGCTCTAACCTTTGTCAACATACCGTCTTATGTACATCAGTAACGTGAATCATTGTCGTTTAATGAGATGAAAAGAATAAGTTGCCTTTCTGAAAACATGATTGTCTTTCAATTGTCTTGATAACTGAGAAAACAATCTTACTGACAAAATGGTTCTTCAAAATAGTGGTCGCTTCAAGGCTGACAAAAGTGAAAGATTTGAGAAGTCTGGTGGTGGTCCCAAGTAAGTTTTGTAATTCTAGACGATAATTTGATCTAAGCTGAAGTTGTAAGAAGAGCTTCTTCTTGACATATTTTTTTTTAAGTTCTATATTAATCAAAACATTATTGTTCGCTAACCATTGACATTGATTGTAGGGAAGACAATTCTGAGAGTAGACTCCGACAAGCCCTAGAAAATGATGCCATTGACAATAAGTATGGTTTCAAGAGAGTGGTTGATCATCAAGAGAGAGCTGGTTTCCTCATCAACATGCATACAGTTAGTGATCTTTTTAGTTCTACCACCTTAAGCGAACCTTTGTGAATAGTGCGTATGATCCCAAAATCGTTTTCAATTTCAGACTGAAATCTTAGATGAAGACAAGAAACTTATCAGTGCAGTTGACTACTACTTTATCCAGGAGGATGGAACCCGTTTTAAAGCTTCTTTGCCTTTCAAGCCATATTTCTACATTCTTGCGAGAAAGGAAAACATTCAAGAAGTCTCAGCATTTATATCCAAAAAATTTTCTGGGAAACTTTCTTCATTGGAAATAATTTCTAAAGAAGACCTAGATCTGGTTAGAAATTTTATTTTGCTTATTTTCTGTTTAATATGTATATCAAAGCTATGTATCTATGAACTTCAATTTTTTTACTTCTCATTTGCTAGCCCAACCATTTAATAGGGTTAAAGCAACGCTATATAAAATTATCCTTTTTAACTGTGAAAGATTTAATGGATGTTAGGAGTCCAATTTTGTCTGCTGTTAAGAAGAACAGGGAACGTGAGAAAAATAACACATACTATTCAGAACTCCTTAGCAAAGCTCTTGCCAGTTCAAGTGGTGGTGTCACTCACAAACTCAGTGATCAAATGGAAAATATTCTTGATATCAGGTAATTTAGTATAAAAATGACTTGTAGTGTTTTTTTTATTTATATACTGTAGCATCCATTTGATCCAGTTCTTAATGCATTTCAGGGAATATGACGTTCCATATCACATACGTGTCTCTATAGACAACAAAATATTTTGTGGGTCCTGGTACTCAGTGTGCTCTAGAGGGTCTGAAGCCCCATTAATCACCAAGCGAGATGATATTATTGAAAGACCTGATTTGATTGTCTTAGCATATGATATTGAGACAACAAAACTGCCTCTGAAGTTCCCAGACGCCCAGTCTGATCAAATCATGATGATCTCTTACATGATTGATGGACAGGTTGACCTCATTTTCAGTTCCTTGCACTTATAATTTTTTTTTTTTTTTTTTTTTTTTTTTTTTTTTTAAAGAAAGGAGATTAAATTGAAAATCTTTAATTGCTCAATGAACTTCCTTTGTTATTAGGGTTACCTCATTACAAACCGAGAAATTATATCTGCTGATGTGGAGGATTTTGAGTACACGCCAAAGCCAGAGTTTGAGGGGTTTTTCACCATCTTTAATGAGCCTGATGAAAAAGCTCTCCTCCTTAGATTCTTTGAACATATAATGGATGTGAAGCCTCATATTTTTGTCACCTACAATGGTGATTTCTTTGATTGGCCTTTTGTTGAAGCAAGGGCTGCAATCCACCAATTAGATATGAAACAAGAAATCGGCTTCTCTAAAAATAAAGAAGGCACCTATTGTTGTAGAGCAGCAATGCATATGGATTGTCTTTGGTGTGTGCCAAGTAGCCAATCATATATATTTTAAGATTATTTCTTTTTAACAAGACAGCATCCTCTGATATTCTCAAAATTCTTACTTATTACAGTTGGGTCAAACGAGACTCTTATCTTCCTGTTGGTTCTCAGAATCTGAAGGCGGTAGCAAAGGCAAAACTTCGTTATGATCCAGTTGAGCTGGATCCTGAAGACATGTGTGCAATGGCTGCTGAGCAACCACAAGTTATGTCGAACTACTCTGTCTCTGATGCTGTTGCTACCTACTATCTATATATGAAGTATGTCCACCCTTTTATTTTTGCCCTTTGCACCATCATTCCGTTGGAACCTGATGAGGTAAATATTAAGTTTTATTCATTCTTTTAATAATCTATCTGTCATGTTGTCTTGGATCTAGTTTGTCAGTCATGTTACAGCCATGTAATATATTTCTTATTTTTTAAGGTCTTGCGGAAAGGTTCTGGAACTCTTTGTGAATCCTTATTAATGGTTGAGGCATTTCATGCCAATATTATTTTTCCTAACAAACAAGAATCTGAACTGAATAAACTGAGTGATGATGGACATGTGTTAGATCAAGAAACCTATGTTGGGGGCCATGTCGAAGCTTTGGAATCTGGTGTATTCCGTGCAGATATTCCTTGCCAATTTCGCATTGTACGAAATTTAAAAGTGATTTTGTAATTTTTTAAATTTTTTTTTAAATTTAACTGAATTCTAATTTAAATGATCTTTTTAATTTAGGTTCCGAGTGCATGTGAGAAGCTCTTGGATAATGTGGAAGATGCCCTTAAACATGCTATTGTGGAAGAAGAACAAATTCCATTGGAGCTGGTGACTAACTTCGATGAAATTGCTGAAGATATCAGAGCTAAGCTTAGTGACCTTAGGGACACTCCAATGCGCTTAGAAAATCCTATTATTTATCATTTAGATGTGGGTGCTATGTATCCTAACATTATTTTGACCAACCGTCTCCAACCATCAGCTATGGTATGACCTTTACTTCTTGAAGTAGTTAATCGTAATTTATTTTTTCTTTTATGCCTGTGTTTATTTTTCGTCTTCTTCTGAATATTTTCTTATTTAGGTAAATGAAGAAACTTGTGCTGCTTGTGACTTCAACCGCCCGGGAGCAAGATGTCAACGCAAAATGGCATGGATGTGGCGTGGAGAAGTGATGCCTGCCAGCCGAAATGAATTTCAGAGAATCCAACAACAGCTGGAGACTGAAAAGTTTCCTCCTCAGTTTCCAGGTGGTCCCAACCGAGCATTTCATCAGTTAACCCGTGAGGAGCAGGCCACCTATGAGAAGAAGCGTTTGTCAGAGTACTGCAGAAAAGCTTACAAAAAAACACACATCACTCGAATTGAAGAGAGGTATACTACAATCTGCCAGAAAGAAAACTCATTCTATGTTGATACAGTGCGAGCTTTCAGAGATCGAAGATATGAATATAAAGGCCTATCTAAAGTTGCTAAGAAGCAAGTATCTGATGCAATTGCTAGTGGTGATGCAGGTGAGATTAAGTCTGCAAAAAACAGAGAAGTTTTGTATGATTCTTTGCAGCTTGCTCACAAGTGTATTCTGAATTCCTTCTATGGTTATGTGATGAGAAGAGGAGCTAGATGGCATAGTATGGAAATGGCAGGCATTGTATGTTTCACTGGTGCCAATATCATTACAAAAGCAAGAGAAATAATTGAACAGGTTGGGCGGCCTTTGGAACTTGACACTGATGGTATTTGGTGTATTTTACCTGCATCATTTCCTGAGAATTATGTGGTGAAGAGCACTCACCCAAAAAAATCAAAAGTTACAATTTCTTATCCAAATGCCATTCTCAATTTTATGGTCAAAGACCATTTTACCAATGATCAGTACCATGAACTAGTGGACCCTGAGAGATTAGAATACGAAGTCAGGAATGAAAACTCTGTGTTCTTTGAAGTTGATGGACCCTATAAGGCCATGGTTTTACCAGCATCAAAAGAAGAGGGCAAAAAACTGAAGAAGAGATATGCTGTATTCAATTTTGATGGTTCCTTGGCTGAGCTGAAAGGATTTGAAGTGAAAAGAAGAGGGGAGCTTCAACTTGTAAAAATATTTCAGTCCTCAGTTTTTGATGCTTTTTTGAAAGGAGACACTCTTGAGGAGTGTTATGATTCTGTTGCTAAAGTTGCAGATTATTGGCTGGATGTCCTTTACAGTAAAGGTATAAATCTGCCTGACTCAGAGCTCTTTGACCTAATTTCTGAAAACCGATCCATGTCCAGAAAGCTAGAGGATTATGCTGGCCAAAAGTCAACCTCTATTAGTACTGCTAAACGCCTTGCTGAGTTCCTTGGCGACCAAATGGTAAAAGATGCCGGTTTAGCATGTAAATTCATCATAAGTAAAAAGCCAGAAGGTTCTCCTGTTACAGAGAGAGCCATACCTCTTGCAATTTTTCAATCAGAGCCAAGTGTTAAGCGACACTTTCTGAGAAAATGGCTCAAAGACACGTCTATCACTGATATAGATATTCGACAAGTATTGGACTGGAACTACTACATTGAAAGACTGGGTGGGACCATTCAAAAAATTATAACAATCCCAGCTGCCATGCAAGGCGTTCCCAATCCTGTGCCCCGAGTTAGACATCCTGATTGGTTACATAAGAAAATGATGGAAAAAAATGATACCCTTAAACAACGTAGAATAACTGAACTTTTTTCAGTTAAGCCCAAGGAAAAGCCTCAAGAAGGATCTGAGAGAGATTTGGTAGAAGAGGATGATGGTAATGCTAGATCAGAGGACTTGTTTGGTTCTGAAGTAATGGACATGGAAGATATTGGGAATGATGGAAAGAGCCCTGCTGGGGGTAGACCCATTTGTAACAAGAGAAAGCGAATGCAAACTCCTCCTAGCTCCAGTCAGAGTTCCTCACTAACATCTCAGGACTGGAGGGAGGCACTGGGTCCTCCACCATCAATGGGGACCTCAAAAGTAAGTTGATCTACCTCCACTTTTACCTTTAAGTTATTAGAGATTTTGTTACCTTTTCTAGCTTGTGGACCTATAAATCTTTATTTTAACTTCTCATTATTGGTGCACAGGAAGAAAGGTTAGCATGGATTCAATATCAAAAGAAGAAATGGGCACTACAAGCTGAAGCCAGGGCAGCCAGGCGCAGTGTTGCTGAAAAACGTGCTCGTCTGGATGATGGAGAAGGAGGAGCTATTTCAAGGCCAATTCCAGCTTTTGGGAGGGGATCATCGGCTACTTTAGGTGGATTTTTGCGAAGAACTCAAAGGACTCTTCTGGACACACCATGGCAGATTGTACAGGTAAATATGAAAGCTTCATATTATCTTTCTAATTCATACATATTTATGTATATATGATGTAATTTGTTTTGGGGGATTCAGATTGCAGAGACAAACCAACCAGGCATCCTAAAACTTTGGGCTTTGGTGGGACATGATCTCCATCAAATCAAGCTTAAGGTTCCAAGAATATTTTATGTAAATCAACGGTTGGCCAGGCCAGAACCTGAAAGTAATGTGATAACACTTTGGAAAAAATGTAACAGAGTCCTCCCAAGGTCAAGGCCAGTTTTTCACCTATATGAGTATTCTGTGCCCGAAGAATTATTTCGTGAGCACAGTCAAGAACTGATGGCAGACTTATCAACACCAGATATTGAGGGTATTTATGAGACTCAGATGACTCTTGAGTTTCGAGCACTTATCAAACTTGGATGTGTGTGTTCCGTGGACAGAAGAGTTGCTAGAAGCATGTCACAGATTGGCGTCCCAGATACTTTTCACCTTGATGAACTTCAGTTCCGCAGTATTTCGCAGCAAAGTTATCTAGATGCTTCAGAAGGTGAAGTGCCATTGAGACATTTGTATTTGTATCATCACCAAATTCCAAATGGAACCAGAGCAATGTTTGGATTATTCATTCCACCTACAAAGAAAGCAGTTATTATTGTTCTTGACACTGTGCGCACAAACCAAATGCCTAACATGAGTTCTCTTTATAATGCTGAGCGTAATGCTAAAATAACCCGTGGTCATGAAGAAACTTCCTTGCCACAAAAAGAGTTCAACTTTGAAATAAGAGTTGAAACTGACATCAAACAAGTCTACAGGCTTCTCCAAAATGCTCTCCAAGCATACAGAGATGAAAAGAAAGGTCCCTCTCTTCTTGCCATCCAATCAATCCATGGTATATTCATTTTGTATTGATGTGTCACCTTGTTAAATTGTCAGATTTTCATTCTGTGTTGTACTTTTCCTTATCTCTGTCTTCTTTTTCCAGATTTGCCCACCCTGAATTCTTTAATGCCCGGCTTAGGTGAATTTCCTCAAATGGCAATTCATGGCCTAGCAGATGCAGATAATCTTTACTCAACCTTAGACTGGCAAAGAGTTGGAGCAAAAGCTATTGTTCGCCATTACTTGAGTAGTGAAAAGGTGCTTACAATCAGTACAGAACAATGCAGATATTTCCATGTTCCTTTGGGAAATTTGCCGGCAGATGCAACACTGTTTGGTGCAGATTTGTTTTATGCCAGGCATCTGACCAAACAAAATTTTGTTTTGTGGTGCTCCAACACAGATAGGCCTGATCTCGGTGGGAGGGAAGCTGATGACAACAGGTAATTATTTTTAGACAGACTGTTCAGACATTGCTGGAAATATTTACAAACCAGACCTGTGAGTGACCAATTTTTGTAAGATGTTAGTTCATTTTTATTTGTTTGTTCGTCTAAATCTTACAGGCTTCTTACAGAATTTGAAGAGAGTTCAAATGTCATATCTAATGCACCTAATGCATATTCAACAATATGTGTAGACCTAGAAATCGATAGTCTTGCTGTAAACACACTTCTACAGTCTCATCATGTACATGACATCGAAGGAACTACAGCAGGAGTTGCATTTGATGCCATGCCTCAAGCATCACTTGAAGACATGATATCAGGTCAAACAGCTGTTTTGCCCAGCTATGATGAGACTGCTCTATGTAGTGCTGCATTTAAAGTTTTGAGATCTATGGTTAATGCATGGCTCCGAGATGTGACAATGTACAAAAATGAATTTGCTGATCTTCAAATTGTGCACTTTTATCGTTGGATAAGATCTCCGAATGCATTGTTATATGACCCAGCCCTTCGACGCACTTTACACAATCTAATGAAGAAGCTGTTTATGCAACTGGTTGCAGAATTCAAACGGCTTGGCTCAGTGATAATTTATGCAAATTTTAACAAAGTTATGCTCTGCACTAAGAAAAAGAATGTTAAAGATGCTTTAGGATATGTCGAATATATTGTGACCAGTATTCACAACAAAGAACTTTTCCATAGTATTCAAATCACCTACCAGCAATGTTGGGAATATTTGTTATGGCTTGACCCTGCAAATCATGCAGGTGTAAGAGGAAAATTGCCCACAGATATGGAAAATGAGGCTGAGAATAATAGTTTTGATGAGGATGAAGAAAAAGATAACACAGTCAGTTTACTTAATTTCTCTTTAGCTCTCTTATAAACTGTAGAGGCCAATTTGTATTGAACTTTTTTTTTTCTTTCTCCTCTGTTTAGCCTGAGATTGTGATGAACTGGAATTTGATGGAATACCTTCCGGAGGATGCTGCTTGTCAAGACAACTTTTCCGCAATAATTGCTGGTTACATAATGAAAGTATATTTGCATCTGAAAGAAAACATATTGCCAGAGGGGCAAACACCAATTCGTAAAAAGCGGGCAGGATCCCAGAGTCAGACTCAGAACAAACCTTTAGGTTTAGGTGTACATGTAACAACTGCTGAATATGCAAAAGACCTCATCACCGGTGAATTAGCCCAAAAGCTGTTTTAGTAAGTACTTATTTTTTTTCCCAATCACATTAATGCAAACATTTTTATTATTTACAACACTAAAATTGTTTTGCTTTTTTCAATTTTATTTTTTAAGCATCACAGAAAAAATTCATAAGAAACTCCCAAGTCAACCCTATGATGAAACTTCCCTCTTTCCTCAATTACCTGGTGCCCATCTGAAATTAATCAATCCAGCTCTAGAATTTGTGAAAGCAGTATGCAAAGTAAGAAAGATTTAGGAGGAAAAACTTATTAGATTGAAAGTATTGCATATTGAAGATTTAATTATTATTATTGTTCATATTTTACATTTTAGGTTCTTTCGCTTGATACTTCAGTATCAGAGGAGGTTGATATTCTAAGAAAAAACCTTTTAAGATTAATTAAAGTGGGAAATTTCAGTGACCTAGCAGAATGGAAAGATCCTTGTATTTCCTTTGTACTTCCTGAAGTCATTTGCAAAGGTTGTAATCATTGCCGTGATGTTGATCTCTGCAAAGATAACTACAGGGCCGAAGAAGAAGGAAGGTCTGTGCTCATCTACCCCATAATAATTCTCCAAATGAGAGTGCTTGAAATATGAAATTGCTGGTGTTTCATGTTATTGTTTCAGGCCAGTCTGGAAGTGTCCGATGTGTAATAATAGCTATGACAACATTGAGATAGAACATATGCTCATTGATACTATTAATAGAAAAGTAATGGCTTGCATACTACAAGACTTGCAGTGCAAGAAGTGTCTTCAGGTAGATACAGAAAACTTGTTGCCTTGATTTAACTTGGAATACTTTTCCAATAATTTATCATTTTCTTTGTACTTTCAGATAAAAATGGAAAATATGCCTGAATACTGCAACTGTGCCGGTGAATTCAACACTCTTCTATCCAAGTCAGACTTGGGGCTCCACCTACGCACCTTTAGAAGTATTGCTGACCATTTTAACATGCCTCTTCTAATTGAATCTGTTGATTGGATGCTGGAAATGAATTCTTCTTTAACTAGTAGCTAATGTTATTTAGTGAATATGTATCAGTTTTATCCAGTGTACTTTTCTGTTTCTCTTCCAAGTTTTAATTTTCTTTTTTTTTTACTTAAATATGTTCTGTGATGTTGAATACAACAGTTTTGTGTTTACATGAAAAATATTAGAAAATTAGGAAAGACATACAATTTTTTATAATTTTTTTCAGCAATTTCCTTAAATATATCCTCCAGTAATCTGCAGTATATCACAAAAACATAAAACCTGTCATGGTATCACATCATTTCTCTGGCGTGCTGTCTTACTTCCCGTCAATGATTACTGTCTCCTGGTGGTCTGGGATTAGGTGTTCTTCTAGCCATCTGAAGATACTTCCCCCTAACTGCTTCCCACGTTGACATGCTAGGAGCACTTATACGGTACTGCGCCATGTGATCAGTGAAGGCGGACTCGAGGAAGGGCAGGACGGCTTGGTCCACCGTGGGGAACAGGTGGTGTAAGCGATGGTCGCCAAAGTGCGTCAGAGAAAAGAGGAGAGAATCGCGACCCCGCAATCCCGTGCAGTTGCCAGTGGCGGCGATTTGCATCAGACCGTAGTCGTCAGCCCTGAAAAGATCCAAAACACACTATACACAGACAACATCCTACATTGTAAGATAAATTTAAACTCATGCAGTTTTGGAATAAATTGACAAAATGGCATATTTTTCTTTCCGCGCAACAGAGGAGCTTTAGAATAAGTTTATGTATCCAAATTTACGATTATTTTTTTCTTTACCAACGTGCTTGCCAACTCACCCTAGAGCATCGCCCTCGTGATAATTGTGAGGGTGGTGGTGCCCGGCCGACAGCCCCTGGAGGCCGAAGTAGAGGCTGCTGACAACGAGGACCCACGTCCACATGAGCCAAACCTCCAACAGCGGCGCCCCGCTCAGCAGCATGGCGGCCGGCACAGCCAGGGACACCGCGTCGCTCCACCGAAGAGACAGGCTCTGTAACCTGGAGGGCGGACAAGACGGTCAGGAGAGTCCACGGCCACCACCGTGGACCAGGGCAACGTTTTGGCCCAGGTCGGCGCCGCTCCGCTCCGCGCCGGTTAGCTGGTTTGCGTTGCGTACCTTTTGACGAACTGGCCGTGGCTGAGGGCGGCGTACACGACGGCGCAGTACCCCCAGGACAGG
The DNA here is from genome assembly GCA_029379305.1 of Frankliniella fusca. Taxonomy (NCBI): domain Eukaryota; kingdom Metazoa; phylum Arthropoda; class Insecta; order Thysanoptera; family Thripidae; genus Frankliniella; species Frankliniella fusca. Next base: position 300,476 of record JAHWGI010000295.1, read on the forward strand.
TAGCGAACCGCCAGGTTCTTATGCGGGTACGGCAGGAATGCGACGAGCGGCTCGAAGAAGGTCACCTCTAGGTCCTGCAGCGTGTTGGGGAACACGTGGTGCGACATGGCGTGGCTCACCATCCACTCCCTGGAGGACATGAAGCCCAGCTCGAAGTAGTACCTTCGCCAGTTGTGACGCTGGTGGGAGAAGTTGTGCGCGCCGGAGCAGGTGACGGACAGCAGCAGACCGGCAGCGGTACCGACCAGGTAGCTGCCGAGGAGGGCCGCCAGGAAGCAGGCCAGCAGCGTCGACACGGCCAGCGCGTCCACGATGTTCTTGGAGCGCTGCTCGGCCGCGCGCAGAACCTGCAAGCACGCGTGAGCTAGGGGTAAAGGGAAGACCCAAAGAGGACGCAGGACGCACCCTCACTCTCAGCAGCACTTAGCCCTCACCTGCTTGGGGGTGGCCTCCAGGGCCTTGCGCGCGCGCTCGCGTAGCTGCATGTAGAACCCGTCCCGATGGAAGGTGAACGGGGAGTTCCGCGGTGCGGTCGCTGGCCGGACCAGGAACTTCGGCAGCAGGGTCTCGGCCGTCTCGGAAATGTGGTGCGAGAAGAAGAGTTCAGTGACGTCCATGCCCTGCGCCGCGCCGCGATAGGAGAGACAGTGTGTGAGCTGGGGATGCGTGAGCAGAGGTGAGCCTAGCTGGGCTTATGTTAAACCTTGGAGAGCTCCAGCCACTCCCTGCCGCCGGGGTGGCGCTCCATGAAGGGCGTCAGGTCGTACAGGTTGTCCTCCACGCGCCACAGCCCCTCTGCGCCGTCCATCCCCCGCCTGTCCTCAAGCCAGCCGTCCACGGTGGCCATCAGGCCCTTGTCCCTGTCCTTGGGGTAGGCCCAGCTGAGGCCCTGCCAGCGTCCGGGCGGGCCCGGGGCGGCCGCGGCCACGGCGGCGTCCTGCTCGTGATCCTGGCCGCAGTCACACTCCCCGCCCAGCGGCCGGGCGCGCAGAACGTTGGGCGGCATCCTGTGGGGCAGGGGCAGAAAGTCAGCGCAGCTGGACTTCACGCGCAGGCGCTCAAGCATTGAGCCGAGTCCCAGTCAATGAAATATTATCCCGAGGGGTCCTTCACTCAAAAAAATCAGTGTACATCCTTAAAAAAAATAAAAATTTAGAAAAATAAGGAAACGTCAAAAAACAGTTTTAAAAAATCAGAAAAAAAATTAGTACAAATGAAAGAAAACTACGAAAAACCAGAAAAATCTGAGTACGCTTGGAGTTTTAGTGAAGGACCCCTCGCTGCGAGGGGCCCTCGCAGTATCCTCCTTGCAAATACGACATAAGATTACGCCTTAGTTTTACCAGTGCAGCCGAGAGGGGGAGGAGGGGGACGGGGACCTGCAGGCGCTGCAGCAGCGTTTGTCTAGAGAATGAGGGGCTCTTCTCCTTCTCCGGCCCGGGCGGACCGGTCGTCTTCATCAACTCACCGCTAAAACACATATTGACATGAGTCGGGTCGCGGGAGGCGCGCGCGCCGCTGTTTGCGTTCGAAACGACAGCAATCATTGGCTTTAGCGCCCCGCGTCGGCCCGCCCGCCACAGGAGGCTCTCCTGGACTCAAGTGATTGACGGTGGCATTGAATACCACGACAGGGCGCGACAGCTGCAGCTGTTGCACCTTAGCGAGCTCCCTCAAGCGACAGAGCCGAATCGACTTGGCCGACTCGTGGTCACAGTCCTGCTGACCAGGTCAGCTAGCAGCACAGGGGACACTGCAGGCTGCAGGGGCTGCACCCTATACGACAACCCCCTCCCCCGCACGACGGAGGAGGGGGAGACCACGGCCAGATTCGGGCCGCATCCGCGTCCCAGAGATAGCTGGCTCTCCAAGTCGGGGCCATTCCGGGATAACCGCAGTCTAGGCCGGCCCCGCAGATAATATAAATGGGTCCTAAGACCAAAGTTCAATGTTCCGTGCTGCGAATCAAATCGTTAAGGAAAAAATCCGTTTGAACGCGCTCCATATTTCATACGTAACACAGCGTCTACCGGCCACTAACCTCAAGTGCCCCACTGGAGCTTTGGCCCGCTAAAGGTCATGATTTTAGCGCTAAGCAAGCGTAATGGTTGATGGAATGATACCAAAGAGATAAGGCATGTTGTCTGACAGCAAACAAACAAATTTGGACGTAAGACTAGTTTTTAATGTAATCTTCTCAAGAGCAGTTCTAAATCTGTTCAGGAAGAATTTCTTAAAATTGGCCCCTCAATTTTATACATTTTTACACAATCGTTTGCCTAAAATATTAAAATTTCAAATGTTTGTTTTCTTTTTAATGTTTTCACTGAAGAAAATTTTGCAATTCCTCAAATTTTCACCCCCCTCCCCCCTTAATCCGCGCCTTACTCGCTCACCATGATAGTGCGGTATCAGTGACCCCGCAGAAGGTGGCAGTGACCCCGCAGGTTGGGCAACCTGTCACCCACGCACACACGAGGCTGTTGAATATGCGAGCGCGGAGGGGAGGGACCTACAGCTCTCGGTAGGAGCGCATCACACGAATCATCGAGGGTCGCTAGTCTCGTCTTGACGCCGAAGTGCAGATGGTGGCCTATGCTCGACTCTGCAGGCGCGCGACTGGAGAAAGGTAGGGAAGGGCGTCTTGTGGTTTCGAGAGGGACGTCGTTCGCAACGCAAGCCCCGCGCAATGATGGCGCAGTACTCGCGAGCGGGTGCGGGAGGACGCCGCGCGAGAGGTTTGGGGAGCCACATCCTTAATCTGGAGCCGCCGAAAAGGTTTTCTGAACTATATATAAGTCGGGCTCGGGAGAAAGGTCTTAGTTTTTCTTAGGATTTTGCTCCTTTCGGGTTTCCACTATTTGCCCGTGAACGCCACGGACAAGCGGGTTGGGTATGCTCGCCAAAAATGCAAAATGATGTGCTCTGAAATATTTTCAAAATAAACGGCGATGGAAGAGTTAATTTTTGATCACATTCTTAATGGGAGATACTGTTGCAATTATTCACAATCCTGCTTGTCTGTGTCGTTCATAAGTAATTGGAAAGAGAACGAAAAGGAAAAGACAACTTACGTTTCCATCACTGGTTTTAGGCGCTGAGCTGTAATTTGCCATGGAAAGTGGCCCTGCAGTGGCCCCCCACCCTCCCCACCCATGCCAGCTGACTGTGTCTCTCTCGTCCCTCAACGGCCCTTTTTCTTGCCATGTCGTTGCGCTGCTGTCATAACCACCACCTTGACGTGCGGTGCCCGTCCATGGAAATGGAAGTGTTTCTCATCCTGCTCTATGCTCCGTGCCCCCTCCCCCAACCCCCCTCCGCCTCTTCAAAGCCGCAGTTTCCCCTCGTCTGGGACGGGAGGACCCTAAACAGTCAGACGTTTCACCGACCACCTTAATGCAGTTGCAGCAGTAAGCGTTGCTTCTTAGAAAATGCATCTATAATTTCGACCCCAGGAAACTGCCCGCCCAACAGGCTGTCGATCGAAACCCGAATCGCCATGCGGGAGTGTGAAGCGATGGGCCTTGCTGAGCATGCTGGTCTGGTAACATCGTTCTGTACTGTACATTATAAAGTCTCCGGCAAAGATAATTTCGGTCCTGAACTGCTCTCGGCTTCGGCTTCCAGAATGACGCTGCAAACCTGACAAAACTGAGATGCAGGCGGTTTTTATCGTCGGTCAGTGCCTCCCTTCCTCCCCCCCCCCTCCCCGGCCGCCTTGATAGCAAACGCACCGACACACAAGATAGCATGTCTGACCTGAAACAAACTTAATGGCGTGGATGAAGCGGCCGCGTGACGTGACAGAGCGGACATTGACGGCAAAACAAAAATAAGTATTACTCTATCCCTGAATGTCCACGGAGGAGGAGCGGAGGAGGTGCCACCCGTGCCGCACCGCGCCACTGTGCACAACAACGTCGAGGCGAGGCGCCACTAGACCAGGTGCTCTTAGGCCCAGGAGAGTGATTCCGAACAGCGTTAAGTAGTGTCCTCTCTCTTCCTCCTTGTAGCCTCGTGCCATCGGTACAAGGACAGAGAAACGAAACCACTGTGCGGAGTCACCCTACAGGTCGGTCCGATGACCGATCCGGCTGACGAGCCCACAGGTACGTAGTACTGTATCAGCTGTATCATACCCGAGCTGGCAGTCTGGTCAGGAGTGCGGAGCGGCCGGGGGCGCGGCGGGTAAGCTAGGTGGCGATAGTCCCGGTGTTTGGCGCGCAATGCGTCGGCCGCGCTGAGAGTGTCAAGGTCATCGGCAAAGCGCAGTGGTGAATCTGATCCGGCCACCAGCTGCCGGCCCGGCAAACTGAAACTGACGGAACAGCGCTGTGCGGAGCCGAGCGAAGCCGTCGAGCCGGGCCGAGCCGAGCCGGGCCGGGCGCGACGGGGGGCCCGCGAGCCCGCGGCTGCTGCTCCTCGCCTCGGCCTCACCTCACCTCGGCCCCTAGCCGCCGCGACCCGACCCGCTCCGGCCCTCACAACTCTTCCTCCCCTCCCCTCTCCCCCTCCCCTCCCCTCTCCCCTCCTCTACCCGCTCGCCTTGCCCGCCACTGAGGGGGAGGGACGAGCAGCTGGTAGAGGGGGCCGTAAACCCCCCCCCCCCCCCGACATCGGGAGTGTTTCCATTTCCCGCCAGTGCATATTGTACTTTCGTTCGCTCCCCATCTCAACCTCAGCTTCAGGGTCTCTCATGATCTTACCGAAATCGCCTCTTCCTGATTCCTATGCATGTTAGTATTTCACTGCTAGTAAAGTACGTGGCGGTAACCGGGGCTGTCATGTAATTTTTTTGCGGTCTGGAAAGATGTAGATCAACCACAACTATTTTATGGCCTTGGAACAGAGAACTCCAATCTGAAGCAAACACTTAAAGGTGCCCCCACAATCAACTCATTGGGAGGTGACGGTACGAAATTTTGGGTACCAGGAATTTAATTCCTGCTTCCCCCTGCTCTTGTGCTCTCCGGGTAGGCCGTCACCTTCGCACGAGTGCTTGGCGGGCTGGCCTATCCAGATTGTCGCAGGCTTTCCGCCTCGGTAACGGCCATTGTGGGGGCGCCATAACGCTTTAGGGACGCCCACCTGCTTCCAGCTGTCCGACTGTAACGACTGCGCTCCCAACTCATCAGCCATTGTAATTTCTACATAAAAAGCACTGATGAACCTGTCAAAGAAGAAATGTAAATGAGAAAGTTAGCAAAGCTTATACCCAATCGAACATGATCGACATGAACCCAGCAACTTACCACGTTAGTCGACAGAGACAATGGGGACCTTCGTTGATTGACCTTTCTCTCTTGATCTCAGTCGAAAAAACTCGGCAGTGCGTCGCGCGACCCGCGGCAGTAAAGAGTTCGGGAGGTAGGCAGGTTCATCCGACAAGGTGGGCAGAGCCTGCCGCGCTGGTGTACGTTTGGTTGCCTACCCTCCGGTCAGCGGGCGTTCAGTCCTCACTCCGAAGCCGAATAAGAAGGCCCTAGCGCCCGAAACCTTTATTTTTGTTGCGGTGCCCGATTTGAACTTTATCTGTACAGTTCGTAAACGGGATTGATATACTTTATTCAGTTACTGATTCACAAAGTCTTCAACGAGTTCGTAAACGTGATTGTTATACTTCATTCAGTTACTGATTCACAAAGTCTTCAACGAATGTTACACATTAACAATTCACCCTTTAAAAAAGAGAAGAAGAAAAAAAACACGCATCAGTGTTGTGGGTCTGTCCACGCTTAACAGCAAGCCTGGATGGGTAAACTTAGCTTGTCACGTATTTTTTGTTGAAATCGGTACAAGTGTACAATTTTAAAAAGTAACTTTGAGGGGTCTATCTCCTACTGAGGAGGAGGGTAAATAAAAATTGGCCTTTGTGATGACATCGCCAGTGTGCATGAGGGTCATGGGAACGCTCTCGGCCCGCCGCGCGCAGCCCGGCCGGGCGCCCTCGCTGCGTGAGCGCGCGAACCTTTCCTCAGGACGGTTCCGTCCGAAGCTTCACGCCCGGCGCCGCGCCGCGCGCCGGAGGCCGCGGCGGGTGGAGTGGAGGCCCCTCGGCGGTCTGGTCGCACCTCCACCAGCACGTTCAAGTCCTTTCTCCGGTCCGGTCCATCGCAGCAGCCGCCGCCGCTCCGGCCGCGTCCACAACGCTCCGCGGGCACGTAGGGCTGCGCCGCGCGCCGCGCTCCACAAGCAGGGCCCGGCCCAGCCCGGCCCAACATGCAACACGTTGGGATTCAATTAAACGCTCGTTTAGTGCATGCTCACATGATGCAAACGGCTGCAGTAGCGATCCGACCCTGTGAAGCGAGAGGGTATAGGATGGAAAAAACCCGGCGGGGAGGTGAATAGGTTTGCCATATGGGCTGCTGTGCTGGGCGCCACTTATTCGCACCGTCACGTCACGCCGTTAGCCGAGCTGAGCGCCACCGCACCGCGCCGGCGTTATTGTTGCGGTTGGGCTTTACGAAAATCCTAGCAGCGGCACGTGTCTCGTTGCACCTTGACACCTTGCACACCACTGGACCTCGCCCCGCCCCGCCCCGCCCCGCCCCGCCCCGCCCCACCCGGGCCATCGTGGTCTCCTGGTCACGGCGTTTCCCTCGTTCACCTACCAGGGGTGGTTTTAGGGGGGGGGGGGAACAGCAGGGGCGATGCCCCCCCCCCTCCCGCCTTGTCCTAAAGGCAGCCTAAAATGTATGCAATATGAGGTGCAATGTGTAGGCAATATGTAGGCAACCCACAGCACATCGCCCCTCCCGGCATCGGGACTTCAAACCGCCCCTGTCACCTGCCCCTGTGTGTCTTGGCAGCTCTCCCTCCTTGTTGCGTCCTACCGGAGGTTAGGGGCCAGAGGTGACTAATCGAGTCACCGATCAGTGCTGCGGGGAAATGGTGGGGGAGTGGCAGTGCGAGGCGAGGCGCGGGGTGGCCGTCAAGCAGAAGGCTGCGACAATCACGAGGCGAGCCTCCTCCTGATGGATCGCTCGAAAGGAAAGGACACCGCCCGGCCCGGCGGCCCCACCCGGCCTGCGCTGCGGTGTGTTGTCGCGCGGTATGATGATGAAACAGACGCAAAAGTGGCTGGCGCCGCCGCCGCGTCGGTGGGAGGAGTCGAACCCCGCGAGCCATTCCGGGCCGGGCCGAGCCGCTGGTTTCGGTACCGGTACAATGGGCCGGAGCTGCTCCCGTTCCCAAACACCTTGTCGATTAAAATGTCGCCAGCAGGTGGCACCGCTGCACCGCTGCAGCCGCTCGGGTCCAGAGGCCTGCTCCATGTGCCGGCACGGCTAGGCTCACTGCGCCTGCGCCTCGCCTCGGCGCGCGGCGCTTTTGTTGGAACACGCAGCGCGAGTGCGCTGTGCCAAGGATCTGAGCCAACAGTGTCCTGTAGCAGCAGCGCAGCTCGGCCCGGCCCGGCCCGGCCCGGCCCGGCCCGTCGCGTCGCGACCATGGACCACTCGGCGCGGCGCGGCGCGCCGGTGACATGTGTGCCCGTGACTGGAACATCAATTTGATGGGTTGAACCCAGACTCTAGGTCCTAGAGCCAGCAGCAGTCTGAGTGGCGGGCGTAGGGACAGCTCCGGCCCGCGGGCCACTGTCCGTGACGTAAGGGCGTGAGGGCGACACTTTTTCCCCCGTCGGTTGGATCGGCTCGGGTCGGCATCAGGGACTCGAGAGGAGGAACTAGACCGCGATGCATCGCGCACGCACGGCCCGCGACCCGACCCGACCCGACCAGCCCCGCTAGGGCGCCACTTTATGGCCAGCCCATCGCATCCTCGCTCCGCTCAGCGCGCACGGAACGGTTGTCCCGAGCCCAAGCAGAGCGAGTGGGGCGGGGAGTGACGCAGGGCCCTGCGCGGGGGCGGTGCTCAACTTGCAGCCTCACACAAGAAATACGCCACGGAATAGTAAGCGCATCTTATCACCACCAGCAGTCTGGATCGGTCCGGGCCCGGGCACCCGACCAGCACGCACCCGCCGTCATGGGAATTTTCTCAAGTTTCGCGGACACGTTCAGCGTACGAAAGGTGAGTTTCGTGCGGCCGGGGCGCGGGGCGCCCGCGTCCGCTCCTCCGCTCCTCGCCCTTGACATTCCCCCCCCCCCCCCCCCCCCCCCCCTCCTCCAATCTCCGCCTTCTGTAGCTCCTTCCTATTGCTATGCCAGGCCGGGCCTGTCGAGGCGGCACGGGGGTGACGGGATGGAATCCGCATGCCCTCTGCGTCCGTTTGGGACGCGCTGGCGCGGTGGCGTTGACGCGTTCTCCTCGGGCTCCTAGGATGGCGGCGTGAAGTGCATCAAGGAGGACCAGGCTGGAGCGGGGCGGGGCGGTGAGGCGGCTGCCGGCGCTGTCCAGGCGCGGCGCGGCGGCCACTTGAGACCGGGCCACCCTGGAGTAGAGGACATCCCAAACGCACCAGGTCGGTGGGGCCGCGCCGGGCGGCACAGCGCCCACACGCACTGAGGACAAACAGGCGCCGTCAGCCCCGTCCCGTCCGCAGTGCTCAACCCGGCTGCATGACCGAGCGTCGGCTCACTGAGGAAAATACAAGAATCAAACGAAGGATTTGATGAGGTCACACGATTTATTCGACCGTTCTCTTTACGCAACGGATCCGATATGATGGATTCCCTGAAGGCTGGCTGACATCAAGTCAAAACAGCACACGTGATGTATTTACAAAATGGCAGGTGGTCATGGTTAAGAACTAAACGCAAATTGTGAAAAATATGTACAATGTAGGTAATGACGACTTGAGGGGCACGCTCGTTTTTACTTATCTATGTCTTATCTACTTGCAGTAAGTTACTCGGACCTCAAACCTCACGGGAACCCTTTGACTAGCGTTGGGTGCGCGAGGCTTGCGGCGCAGCCGTCGAAGGCACACAGTCACCGTAATGTCAACAGGGAGCGCCTTGACCTTGGCGCCCCTTCAAGCCTAAGCACCCATTAAAATAAACAGGGTCCTCGATCGCAGTGTGCAGAGCTGGGCGTCGGGCCGGTGCCGGCTGCCGGCGCACACCAGGTCCGGACCTGGTTCGGAGGGGTTCACAGCCTTGTTCACAGGACGAGGGAGCGTCTCCGCCCAGGTCTACACGGGGACGCCGTTGTCCTCCTTGATCATGTCGGCCGCCTTCTCGGCGATCATGTAGGTTGGGGCGTTGGTGTGCGCCGCGGGGATCTCGGGCATGATGGAGGCGTCCACCACGCGCAGCCGGCCTACGCCGTGCACGCGAAGGCGAGAGTCCACCACGGCGTTAGGGTCGGAGCGCGGCCCCATCTTGCACGTGCCCGATTGGTGGTAGATGGTAAACGGAAAGTGACGGATGTGGCAGCGCCTGCGAACAAATGACACGGGGCTAGAGGCCAGGGGCCGGGCAGGGCAGGGTGGGGCGGGGCGGGGGCGGACTCACCAATACTCGCGCGTGCCGAAGCCCTTGCTGGCGCACGCCGGCACGGGCGTCTTGTGCAGGGTGGAGCCGAACTTTTGGAAGGGCGGCGTGTCGCTCAGCTCGATGGTGCGAAGCACGCCATCCACCAGGACGTCCAGGTCCTCCGGGTACTGGAAGTAGTTGTGGTAGATGAGCGGCTTGCGCAGCGGGTTTCGGTCGCGCAACATGATCCGCCCCTTGCTCTTGGGCCGCATAAGCATAGGCAGCGGCATCCACGAGTCGCGGCCCTCCAGAGGCGCGAAGATCTGCGATAGAGAGGTGAAGGTGAGAGAGGGTGAGAGAGGGTGAGAGAGGTGAGGGTGAGATGGCTGAGCGGTGAGCGGCCTGCCTGTGCCCGGCCCGAGACCACCGACCTGCTGGTACAGCGCCTCGTCGATGCCGAAGTTGTTCCTCAGCGTCGGCTCCGAGATGATGGAGCCCGAGTTGAAGAGCAGCTCCAGATCAGGCCAGCCGTCGCGGTTCTGCGGGTCCTTCAGTTCGACAAAGCCCACCGACTCGCAGCCGCCGGGGATGGACATGGGCCCCGTGTGGTACGCGATGTAGTCGACGTAGTCGTCGTGCGAGTCGAGGATGCGCTCGGCGCGCAGCGACACGGACTGGTTGACGAGGAAGAGGATGGCGCCCGCCGACACGTGGTCCATGAGGTTGTAGCCGACGGCCAGGTCCTGCACCACGGGGATGCCCTTGTCCTGCAGGTGCTCGCGCGGCCCGATGCCCGACAGCATGAGCAGCTGCGGTGAGTTGATGGCGCCCGCCGACACGATCACCTCGCGGCGCGCGCGCACGATCCGCCGCCGCCGGTCGCGCACGAACTCGACGCCGGTGGCCTCACGCGTCACGGGGTCGATGAGCACCTTGGTCACCACGCTCTGCTTGGACACGTGCAGCGTGCGCCGGTCGCGGATCGGCCCGAGGTAGGCGCGGTTGGAGCTCCAGCGCGTGCCGTTCTTCATCGTCACCTGAAACAGAGCCGGGTCAGAAGCGCGGCCGCAGTGCGGTAGGCGAAGGGAAAACAATTCTGAATTTTAGTGTTCTATTCTTGTGGATTTTTGTGAATTTATCCTAATTTTTACGAATTTTCCTGCATTTTTCTGATTTTTTTGAATTGTAAAGAGGTAAGTATAAAAAATTCTGAATACGTTTCCCCCTCGGTGGTAGGACTGTACGCCGGACAGCGTCGCACCCACCTGGAGATAGGAGTAGCCGGCCTGCGTGGCGCCGTTGTAGTCGTTCAGCCACCCCCCCTTGAGCTGCGCCGCCTCCAGGAACGCGCTGGCCAGCGGCGTGTGCCAGGGGATGTACGTGACGGACACGGGGCCGCCGACGTTATGGTACGTCCGGTCGCGCGCCAGCTCCGGGATCGTCATGTCCTCGAGCTTGAGGAAGTACTTGAGCACGTCGCGGTAGCCCCAGCCGGGGTTGCCCAGCAGCTCCCATTGGTCGTAGTCGCGGTAGTGGCCGCGGTTGTAGATCATGTAGTTGAGCACGCTTGAGCCCCCCATCACCTGCGGGCGGAGCGGAGCAGACATCAGCGACGGTCAGCGAGTATGCCACTCCTTTTACAAAGCAAGGCTACGTCGCAGACCCGCGGCACCCGCGGTGCGATGCCTTGGTCTTTGACCTTTCGTAGAGAGTAAAACACTGGCGGAGAGAAAGAAGATGGGAGAGTGCAGTGAGTTATGCCGCGGCGCGGGTAAAAGTGCACGCCGGCAAGGACGTTGATCGGTCATGTGAGAAGCGGCGAGGCTTGAAACAGTTTTGAGTCATCAAATAAAATAATGATCTCACGAATAGGCGACTATTGCATTTCCTTATCTACCAACCGTCTGTGTTGTATTGCAATGAAGTTAGGCAACAATTTCACACGAATGCACCTGAGTGATGCGGGTGGTATCTTCGCCTGCCGGAATGAAAACGCCTGACAGGCAGAGACAGGTGAACGAGAGAGCGCGATAGATGTGACGCGGGGCGGGGCGAGGCGAAACGGGGTGGGGAGGAAAGGGGCTGGCCTGCCTGTAGACTGGAGGTTGTTACGTTCGGCGGAACGGGCGACTTGAATGCGCGGTAGAAGCCCGACACACACAGCAATCATGACCAACATAACGACGTTTTGACTGTTGATGCAGCCAGGGTCAGGAAACAACAGGGCCAAGGCGAAAGCCGCGAGCTGGCCGCATCTTTTACAAAGGAATTATTCGAAGGATTGAGGGTGTGCACGACGCTACGCTAGCCTGCCTTACTTGCTTACACGTCCCCGTTCTCTCTCTCTCTCTCTCTCTCTCTCTCTCTCTCTCTCTCTCTCTCTCTCTCTCTCTCTCTCTCTCTCTCTCTCTCTCTCTCTCTCTCTCTCTCTCTCTCTCTCTCTCTCTCAAACACACATATACTCGCGGCAGGCTGGGAGGGAACGCCATTGTCCACACCGCGAACGCGGCACCTTGCCGGCGCGCTCCTGTGCGCCCCGCCTCACCCCGCCCCGCGGGCCACGCGACCGCCAGCGGTTACCGAGCAAACTGATGGGCTGCACTAGACGCTGCTCTCGGAGAAGGGCCTGCGGAACACAGCAGGTCCTTCCTAGCGCACACCGGCGCGGCGCGGATATGTCGGGAAAGGGGAGATATTTAGTGAAATAAAAAGGAGGTTTATAGGGTCCTCGCGAGCTTGTGTGGAGGATGGGTGTCGTCACTGTGACGCCGCGTGCAATGAGCTATTCACCACCTCGGAAATTGCGGCGACCGAAAAGAATCAGACTTTAGGACTCGTCTCGCGGTGCGAGTGCGGCGCGGCGCCGCGCCATTTTTACCGTAATAGTCACGATAAACCACGCGACGTGCATCACGAGGGCGGGCGGGGTGCGGAGCGGCGCAGCAGCTGGCCGGCCCGAGCGGTGTTCAACTTGGTACATTGTGTCGCTGCACACGAGGCGTGATGGTGATGGGTCCGTGACCCGGCCCGTCCCGGCGCCCGACCCGACCCGACCCAGGGCTCAGCAGCTGAGCCAAGCCAGTGCCAGAGCCGTCTCGACGCTCGACGCCCGGGGGAAACGAGCGGAGCAGGACGAGAGGCCAGCGCCAACCGCCGGCATTGGGTGAAATTATGCTGCACAGGGCGGCCTTCTGCGTCCGGCCCACGGTGGGCAGGATGGCAAGGTCTGCGGCGGCGGCGGCAGAAGGGGGCTGAGGGGGCGCGGGGCCGCGGGGCGGGTGGGGAGGGCAGTTTAGAGCTGTCCTGGAGAAGGAATTGGGAGAAGAAATGAACTGATCGCGAGATCCAGTTACGATACTTCTCAGCACTTGTGTTGTTTTCCCGTCGCTAGTGGAACGAGAGACAAGCGGTTGGGAAACCCAACGTGTGGAGCCGAATGTCAACTGCGCTAGGTTTGCTGATTCAACAGGATGGGGTGCACGCTGCAGGGTCAGGCAGGCCTTCAAACCTCTCAATGCGGGCTGATGGTCACTGGTCACCGGGACACATCCGGTTGCCAAAAAAACCTCAGCTATAGTTTAACTTCGGTATTTGTCGTTTTCCAGTATCTCTCCCGACGTCTCTCTAAACATCTGAGAACTTTTGCAATCACTCCAGATCTGGTGATGCATTTACACGTAGCCTCATTCAAAGTGGCAAGTATCTCGCCGACAGTTTGCTTCATGCTAATATCCAAATTGTCGGACGGTACCGCGTTCAGCCTTTTATGATCCGACACACACACGGAGCGAGTGCAAGTTTGCCTTCGTAACGAGGTGTCGTTCGCACCTTGGTGTGAAGCATTCTGTCAGGCGAGGGCGGGGGCGGGGAAGAGGGGCGCGACTAGACGCACGCGAGCGCCGCGCGCCGCGTAATGAGTTAAGTCTACAAGTGGAGCTGTGACGGTGCGGGGGTGGAGCAGGGCGACATGCAGCCGCAAGGCGAGTCGACCGGACCGGGCCGACCCCCGTCCTGGTTGGCCGACCCCAGGCCCCAGGCCAGGCCCAGCTCCAGGTTGCGCTGCTGAAGCAGCTGCAGCTCCTCTCACCTTCCCGCGAGGGTAGTTGCACTGGCGATTGGCCATCCCGAGGCACGCCGTGTCGGAGGGCACGGTGCGGTACTTCCAGTTGGCCTCGCTGAACTGCAGCATGTTGGCCACGATGGGGATGTCCATCATGTAGTTCTCCTCGCGGCCCGCCTCGATGAGCAGCACCTTCCAGCCCTGCACGCTGCTCAGGCGGTTGGCGAGCGCGCACCCCGCCGTGCCCGCGCCCACGATGATGAAGTCGTACTCGGGCAGCACCTGGCGCTCGTCGCGCGGCTCCATGGGGCCCTGGCGCGTCAGGTCCCAGATGGAGCGCAGCGACGCCTCCAGGATGGACGGCCGGTTCACGTTGACGCGCTGAGCGAGCACCGCGGCCGCCAGCAGCAGCGCCAGCGGCAGCGGCAGCGCCGGCCGCGACATGGCAGCGGCTAGGCTCCGGGCTCCGGGAGGACTCGCGGACTCACGCGGCGCGGCTCATGCACGCCGACGGACTTGGCGGGGAAGTGCACGCGGGCGGTGAGGCGCGGCGGGTAGCCTGCACGGCTTGGAGCAGAGGGCAGACTGGCCCAGGCCGGGCCGGGCCGGGCCGGCGCAGCGGCGTGCGCCACGCGGACCCCCTCCCTTGTGCGGCTCTCCTGCCCCGCGCCGCCCCGCCCCGCGCAGCGTCCCGTCTTGTCGCAGGCGCGCTCTGAGAAGGGGGATATCCTATGCCCCCGCAGCGCCCCGCCCTCCCCGCCTCGCTTCCCCCTCGGTCCGTGTCACTATTCCTCTCGTGCGAGGCATCCTCTGACAGCTCCACACCGGGAGGTCGACCACTCGAGCACCGCCCCGCCGCTCTTCCCCCATCTGCTCCCTTCCCCTCCCCAACTCACCCGCAAGTTCCTTCAAGGTGGACATGGAACCTGCGCCCGCCCAGCCGCCGGGTGTTCAGGCCGGGGGCGTTCGTAGAGGATAGAAAACGGAGCAGAGTTAAGCGGACATAAGTGGTCAGGTGATGAGGGAACTTTTCGCTTTTAAAATGTTTAATCAGAAGGTGTAGAAGAGGGGGAAAGACTGCGAAGAAAAAACTAAAATCGCAGCATCGCGGTACAAGTAGCAGGGACGTGCTTGTAGTCAGGTACTCCAGCTGGTGCGGCCCGGGGGAGGGGCAGTACAGCTGCGGCCCTGCCCTGCCCTACCCTCCGCGGGCCCCGCGGGCCCCTCCTGGTTCTGCCCCGCCTGCGGGCTCCGTTGTCGCGTATCGTGAGCTGCTTCTGTCCTTCGTGCATGGGCAATTTTTTGGAAGTTTTTTACTCGTTCTTTACCACCACCTCTCTCCTGAGTGGTGAAAAGAACGAGTATTGTTCTCAGTCGAGTGTAACCCTTAACTGTCCACACTTTCATCTCAGATCTCACAATACCTACAGGCATAATAGTTATACCATTCTAAACTGGAAACGCTAATCATTATTCCAACAATGAACTATTTTTCAAGTTTAATAGTATTATTTTGAGAACACTTAACAAATTTTCGTGTGTTTTCATTCTAAGTCCATAACCCAACTTTATGAGTGGAGTTTTCAATCTCAGCAAGCACAATACCCACAGACATGAAACTTGCGCTGATCTCAGCTTGAAGCCTTCCTCTGCATTGCAGCAATGAACCTTTTTTAACGTTTAATAGTATTATTTTGAGAACACTTAACAAATTTTGCTGCTAGAATTCATTCTAAGTCCAGAACTCACTTTTTCAATAAACTTTTCTCAGATCTCACAATATCCACAAGCTTGATACCTACACTATTCTAAACAAGAATTGTTGTTCTTTATTTCAACTATGTCTTTTTATCAAGCTTAAAAGTATTATTTTGAGAACACTAAACACATTTTACATGTTTTCATTCTGAGTCCATAACCCAACTTACTATAGTGGAGTTTCCAATCTCAGCAAGCACAATACCCACAGACATGAAACTTGCACTGATCTCAGCTTGAAGCCTTCCTCTGCATTGCAGCAATGAACCTTTTTTAACGTTTAACAGTATTATTTTGAGAACACTTAACAAATTTTGCTGCCAGAATTCTTTCTAAGTCCAGAACCCACTTTTTCAATAAACTTTTCACAGATCTCACAATATCCACAGGCTTGATACTTATACCATTCTAATTTTGAAATGCTGGCCTTTATTGCAACAATGAACTTTTTTCAAGTTTAATTGTATTATTTTGAGAACACTTAACACATTTTGCATGTTTTCATTCCAAGTCCAGATCCCACGATTTCAATAAACTTCTTGACAGATTTTACGATATCCACAGACTTTATACTTATACCATTCTAAACTTGAGATGCTGGCCTTTGTTGCCACGATGAACTTCTTTCAAGTTTAATAGTATTATTTTGAGAACACTTAACACATTTTGCATGTTTTCATTCCAAGTCCATAACCCAACTTATAAGTGAGGATTGTAATCACAGAAAAACAATACCTACAGTCATGAAAGCGATACTGACCTCAATTAGAAGCCTCCGTTTGAATTTTTGCAAAGAACCTTTTGATACTTTTAATAGTAATATTTTGAGAACACTGAACATATTTTGCTAGTATTCATTCCAAGTCCAGAACCCAGGATTTCAATAAACTTTTTGACAGATTTTACGATATCCATAGACTTCATACTTATACCATTCTAATTTTGAATTGCTGGCCTTTGTTGCCACAATGAACTTTTTTTAACGTTTAATATTATTATTTTGAGAACACTTAACAAATTTTGCATGTTTTCATTCAGAGTCCCTAACCCAACTTACTGAAGAAGTTTCCAATCTCAGCAAGCACTCCACCCACAGACATCAAACTTGTACTGATCTCAACTAGAAGTCTTCCTCTGAATTGCAGCAATGAACCTTTTTTCACATTTAATAGTCACATTTTGAGAACTCTTAACAAATTTTGCTAGTATTCATTCCAAGTCCAGAACTCACTTTTCCCATAAACTTTTCCTACAATATCAAAATATCCACTGGCTTCGTACTTAAACTATTCAAAACTGGAAATGATGCTTTTAATTCCAGCAATGAACCTTTTTTAACGTTCAACAGTATTATTTTGAGGACTCTTAACAAATCAGAGGAAGTTTTCTTTTAAGTGTCAAACTCGCATCCCGCCCGTACAAACGCGTCGTCTGTTTGTGGACGGCCGGCCGAGCCCCGCGCCGACCCGCCCGACGCAGCGCCCCCTGGTGGCGGTGAAATCGCCCATGGCAGCGCTAGTAAAGGTGACGCGGTGAATTTAAACGCCATTGCCGTTTGGGCCAGAGTCTGCGTCTGGTTGGACCCAAATGGTTTTTGCGCTTGAGCCGTGCTGACCCGCTCGATCTGCATTTCCTAGACCTACGGAGCCCGCTGCGGGCGCTGCGGACCAGCCCGGCCCGTGCCAACCTGTGCAGGGCCGGCGAGGCCCGTCCCTGGGCCAGATATGCCCAACTATTTTCTTAATGTTCATGTCTTCCCCTCACCCTGCGTCTCCCTCCCCCTCACCTACAATTTTGAAGTCTGCACGCGCGGGCCGGATGGGTCTACTGATCCGCCCGGCCCAACCTGGCGAACTGGCCCATGCTGCTGATGCTGCTGGTCACACATCGTGCTGCTCATGGTCCAGGCAGGCTCGTCAGAACCAACATCGCTCAGTGCGGGCCAGCTCGACCCGCACTAGGCCGGCCCGGCCTGCGTGTCAGCAGATTGAAAATGTAACACGAGATGATACGCAGCTACGGTATAGGCCGTTTGGGGCGCCTAAACAGCGGTTCTATTGCCTACCTTACAGGCGCTTTACTATAGCACAACGCCAGGACGCAAACGGACCTCACCCCGTCCTTCAGCACTTATAAAGATACTTACAGATTATTACACCCATTACATATTATCATACATACATCATACATCATTTATATACCATGCAAAACACATTACCTGCCATAAACACTCATACAATATGAGATGAAAGTGGACTCCAAAGTGACATTCAAAATACTATGTTTTTGTTTTATTTTTTTATTTTTTGTAAAGAACGAGTTGCATACTTATCACAAAATTCATTTTGTGTTTGGTTTGTCCCTTGTTTTACCTCTTAGGCTCATGTTAGGTGAGTTTTTTTTTATTTCTTTCTCTCTCTCTGTTTTTTCGTTACAATGGACCGCAATGGACCCTTCTGGCAACAGCCGATCCTGTCGAGCCGATTGATACCAATAAAGTTCAATCAAAAAATTCTCCGAAACAATTGAATGTTCTACGTAGTAATCAGCGCTTTGAGCCTTCGAAGCGTGTACGTACACGAACAGTGAGGTAAATGATAACTTCTTGTGCAGTGCTGGTTGGCGTGCAGGTGGAACGTGCTCCAGGGGTACCTCAGCAGTGTACGGTCTCTATTTTAATAATTTTCCAATCAATAACCAATCACATGATTTTTCGAACAACTTCAATTGCAGCATCTTAAAATCGCAAGATATCGAAGTGCAACGAAAAATCGTAATGTTTTCTTTTAAGTGTGGTAAAATTACCTTTCCAATCACAATTCCACCGTCTAGTGTACGCCCACCTTAAGAGTGTGCGGTACGCCTCGAGCGTGCTCCCCATGACCTCTTAACGCGCGCAGTGGTAAAGCCCGGACGACCGGGCGGGGCCGGGCGGGGCGTGGGGCGGGGCGGGGCGGGGACGTGGTAGCATAGCGTTAAGCGAACCACTGCTTAAATAACAGGATTCCGGCACTGGATCGTCCCGCGCGTTTTCGGCGGGTCGACCTTGACGGGACACGGCGCGCGCCACGCCGCGAGGATAGTCGTGGCAGGCGTCCCGCGGCAAAGCGCCAGAAACAGTGATGCAACATGCAACCCGCACAATTATGATCCGACTCGCGGAAAGAAAGTCCCCCCTCCCCCGCACCTCGGCCCGGGGTGTGCCCCTCCCCCCTCCCGGCGGGCGCCACACCGCAGGACCGCAGGCGCTAACGGGTTAGGGCGGGGCGAGGCGGGCTGCGCTGGGCCTCGACGCCCGGCCTGGCCCGGCCCACCCGGGCCCAGGACCAGGCTAGGCCCCGAAGCCTGGGCAGGCGCGTGGCTGCGACTACGTGAGGCCCAGACAAAAACAAGTTGCTTGTGTGTCTAATTGTCGGCGAGGCAAATGCAAGGCTCAAGGATCGCTTCGGCAGGTTTACGCGCGGCGCCGTTGTGCGCAGGCGCAGGGGTCCGCGCTTGCCTCGCTTGCATTGTTAACGCACAGGCACGGCCGCAGCGTCCGAGCCGCTGTGGTGTGGCGGCGGGAGAGGAGAGGAAAGAGATGGCCTCCCCTCCCCACGGCCGCGGTAACTATTAAAGGGGAAGTAGTTGCTTTGCAAATGATTTGAATTACCCGCGAGGATTAGCAAGCTTGCGTTTCGCAAAGCATTCATGTATGCCACGTTTCCGAGGGGGAAAAAACTCTGAAAGTTTTGTGCACCTCGTAATGTAGAAAAATTCAGAGAAAAGTCAGAAAAATTCACTGTTTTTTCAAAGGTAGTGATCATTGCCATTATTGGCAGTGAAGTACTACCTTTCGTGGCAATGAAGCCCCTTTTGGCAATAACCGGCGCAAAGGCAATAAGACAGAAGTAAGACCTTTGCAGCGGCAATGAACCGATCATTGCCAACCCAATGGCAGTGTTCAATACCAGCCCATCGGCAATGTTCTGAAAGTAACTTAAAATTAATTCACTTTTTCATTAATTGCTGCATTTTGGCAGTACATTATTGCCGACCTTTTGGCAGTGAACGATCATTGCCGGCTGTTTGGCAGTGAACCGTCACTGCCGACGTTATGGCATTGAACCTTCACTGCCGATATTTTGGCAATGAAGCTTCAATGCCGAATCTTTGGCAATGAACCTTCAATGGCACAATGTGGCAATGACTGAAATGCCAATAACTTAGAGAAAATTCAAAAACTGACTTCCACTCATTGCCAAAATTGGCAATGAATACTGCCTTTGAAACGGCAATGAGCGATTCATTGCCGCTGGAAAGGTCTTACTTTTGTCCCATTGCCTTTGCAGGGGCACTGCCACAAAAGGTAGTACTTTCATTGCCTTTGGAGGAACAGTGTTCAGAAAACTTCAGAAAAATTTAGAAAAAAATCGGTATTTCAGAATTCTAGATAAATTTCGAGCAAAAATTCACTAAAAACTTGAAAAAAACACACACTAAATTTGTACACCAATATTGAAAGTTCTTTCCCCTCGCACGTTTCACGCCCACATTGGTGCCTTGTTTTACTCATCAAAAAGAATGGTAAAAAAGAAAGCATTTTATGAAGAGTAGAATAATTCTTAAAGTGCGTTTGAAATAAGATGTCTCTTTTTGTTTTTATAATTGTGCCCCTGCAGCCTGCACGATGCATGATGCATCTTTCATTATCGTCGCCAGGTGCCCGCCCCCACCCGCCGCGCCCAGCGCACGCAGGTCTTCCCTGCTGCCTCCAGCTCACGCGTGACTCTGCCATGTAGAACAGACTGTGATGTGGGTACAGGATGTGAAATGGAAACTCAAGAGTGTGAATTTCAATTATTCATACACATGAACAAGTGACTTGAATTTTACTCCAAATTTTTACACACCTCCAGAGACAAGAAGCAGTGCGCCGGGTGTTTCAGAGAAGACGCAGCTGTGGGCAGACTAGCCTACCTAAGGGGCTGAGGCGCCCTGCGGACATGGAGCGAGGAGGCGAACGCGAACACGCCCGCACCTGCCTCTTCTCGAACACACCCGCCACAATCGAAAATTCACGCACCTAAAAGTGTCTGACATTCATATACTTGAGTTTCCATTGTGACGGCGCGTCACGGCGCTCCCATGACGAACGATGCGGGGCAGTATGGAGTCTCGAGGCAGACAATAACCCCACCGCAGCATAGCCCACAGCGCGGTTGCCGGGGAAAATGTTGGAAAAGTGAAAAAAGTATAAAAATGCGCAACGAACATTTCAACATGGCTTGAAAAGGTGCAAAACGGGAGATCCTTAAATAACAAGCCCGGTAAAACTGGCGTCGTAGGTTTTCCTAAGAGCCTTGAAACCCCAAGAAGAGATTGCTCGGTTTTCAAGCAATCATTCTTGGTTTTTTAAGACCTTTTGGAAGGACCAAAACGTACGTTTGCGAGGCGGTTTTCAGCCTTTTGTTCGCTTTTGTTTCATTGAGGGCCGGGCCCAAGCGCGGTGCTCTGGTCGCTGACCTGCCTCGCGTCACGATGGATGGGATGCCTCTGGCGGGGGCTGAGCAGCACTGTGCTTCACGTCCCAACTCTCAGCATCCGTGTGGCGCGCGCGTTTGCTTCTCGAACAGACGTGGCACCCGGGGCTCTTCCCCACGCGGCCCGGCGGGCCCGGGCCCGTGACTTTGCACACAGAGTACGTACGGACTTCGTGCAGAGGCCGGGACGGCTGGAGGCGACACGTGGCCCGGACAGGCACAGGCACTACGGCACGTATAGGTGCCGGAGATCCCGAAAATAACGGGGGGTAGGCGGCGCTGATCGTCTTGACCTTTGCCGAGTCGTAGAACATCATAGGTGATGAAGTACGGGTGACCATAATCCGGAACTACCTGAGCGGGACGAGCGCCGCGCGCAAGGCGCAGACGAGCGTCCTATCTGATCAAGTGTCACTGTCACACCACACCGCGGCGCTGCAGAAGCTCCACGGCCCCCCACGGACGGCGCTGTTGTCTTGGGTCAAGGCACACTACTGCACTCTGCGACCGCAAGCGACCGCCCGCCCGCCCTGCCCTCAGCCTTCTGCTCTGAGTCCTGCACTGCCCATCCCCGAGCCCTCGCTCCCGCAATCTGTTTCAGGTTATTTTTTGACAAGGATCTACGTTACCTTGACAGAGCAAGTAGCAGACGACTTGGGCGATGATTTTCGTTTACCGCCTTTTTTCAATATTTCCAACAACAATCTCGCATTGTGCTGCGGCTGTGAGTCAGCAGGGGCGGGCGCCGGCACCTGCTGTCTGGCGTGAAGGCCCCTCTCCTCTCCCGCGTCCAGCATCCTGAATACATTCGCCAAAAGCGGTCGTTATTCGCCTCATTCTGGCCGCGAGTACGCTCCCCCACCCCCGCGCGCAGCGCGCAGGCGCCGACCTTGGCTGCAGCTGGGCTGCAGCAGACAGAACCAACTGATCGGTGACTGTCGCGTCGCACGGAGGATGAAAGCTTATTGCGAGCGTTCGTTCTCTCCCCCCCCCCCTTTTTCACACAGCTACTCGGGGTATAGATCGCGCGGTCGATCACGAGGTTCTATAATGCAGAGCTAGTCCTGATCGCCCCCTGAGCCGCCCGCTAGGCACGCCACCAACCTGACAGCGGCGCTGGCTTGGTTGCCAGCTCCAGCTTTCCGTCCCGCTCTCCCGGCGGGACAGAATCATAATAGCGTAGCGTGTAGATTTGGTTGGAACCGAGGGGTCCTTTACTTTTAAAAAAATCAGAGTACACCGTATAGGAAATTAGGAAAAAACAGAAAAAAATCAGGAGAAATCGGGAAGAAAAAATCTGGGAAAAAATAAGAAAAAGTAAGTAAAAATGAGAAAGAAATCAGTAAAAAATAAAGAAGAATGGCGAAAAATTAGAAAAATTACTAAAACCGGTGAGCTCTTGAATTTATTGTGAAGAACCCCTCGGTTGGGTTGGAACACCTCAGATCGAATGAGTGGAGGAATGGGTCAACGACGATTAACTTTATTTACAGAACGAAGGGTTTTCGAGTACAAAAACAAGATACTCAAGTCCAGGTGTCTGATGATGGTTACGTGGTATGGTAGCTACTTCTTCTAAATGTAAATAAAACTTCATGAGGCCAGCGCACTGCAGTCGTTCAGACGCGACCACAGACATTGAATGAAGTGATGGACATGGCATGTGATTGCACTTGCTAAGTGCAAAGGACGCGTCGCAGACAGAGTGGCAGCACATCCTCTCTCTCTCTATCCTCTTCCTCTCTGTACGTAAAACGATCTCTATAGCTAACATTTAGGTGAAAAGCGTTTGTGGGAATCAGTCTCATGAAACAAAATCGAGAAGTTTTGATATTCCAGCTCTCGAGTGCGAATTGGAGACAAGTATTTGGGCTATCCTTAACATTCATCAATTTGGTAACTTTGGTCGGGCCCCGACACGTTGGGCCTGCACGCCCTGATAAGGAACTTGATAAAACGCCTAGCTGGAGTAGTCACTCCCGCCAACTACGGGAACAGCTCCTTATACGTAAACTTTAACGTAATCTTGTTTCCGATGTCGGTAAACAGGTCGGCAAGCGACGACTCCAGAGTAGGCAGAATCTCATCCAGGAATACTCGCGAGTTTTCGTTGATCAGGCGGTTGGCCATGGGACCTGCGATAGAAAGCGTAGTAAGCGACAGGGAATCGCCGCCACACATCGGGGAGGCGTCAAATGGGTTGCCTGTACATCCGGCGCACGAGACAGAGCAGTGTGATTCCCCTTCGTTGGCAGGTAAAATGGGTTGCCTACGCTGCAGGCGATGGCGAACCATTCCGCTTCTATCGCGAACTTGTCTAGCATACTAGCATACTTACCCAGCACTGGGTCGCCGTCAAACAGGTTAGAGAGGGAAATTTCAGCGTCGCCAACTTTGAGCTTGAGCTTCATTCTATCCAGCTCCAGGTACTCGTCATTCCCGCGCGTGATCTTGTGACCCGTCATCTTCACCTTACAGGCGTAGTTAGCTGGGGACAAGGAAAGTCAGGTAGACTCATTGCCATGAAGGTTGCCGAGAAGCGAGGCTCTGAATGCCTGCCCCCACCTGACTCATGTCAGGCTGCTCGCGACCGGGGCTAAACCAACATCAACCCTCGGGGCAAACCAAACCCGCCCACGGACGGCCGTGAACCTACTGAAGTTTCCGGTGAGTCCACCGTTGCCGTGTATGTTGAGAAGGAGGATCCTCATGGCGATCTTGTAGTTTCCAATGAAGTGCAAGTGTGGCAGAAGCAGATCAAAGTCGAAGATGTTCTTCTCGAGGTCAGTCCTGCAGACAGAGATAATGTCCTCGTAACACTCCAGGGGTAAGGGGATGCAGAGGAGAGGGGGAGGTGACTTTCGCTCGGCACGCACTTGAGCTCCTGGATGATGAAGGAGTTGGCGCCGAACACTCTGATGTTGGTGATGGTGGCGTCGAGCCGCGCGCCCTGGGGTCCTCGCGACAGCCGGATCTCCTTCAGGTACAGCGGGTCGACCCCGGGCACGTCGAGCTCGGGAATACCTGGCGTTACACGGGTGGTTAGCATCGCGCAGGCCTCGAATTAGTGCAGCTGGGTGGACACCGAGGGGCCCTTCACTATAAATTCAAGCGTACAGCCATTTTTCTGATTTTTTCTGGTATTTTGTGATTTTCCTTGACTCTTACTGATTTTTTCTTCTATTTTCTCTGATTTTTTTCTTTTTTCCCAGATTTTTAAAAGTGATTTATAGTGATTTTTTTTAAAAGGGTGTACACTGATTTTAAAGGAAGGGTCCCGTCGATGGACACACTCCTAGCACTGCCGCCTCACCTTTGAGCAACTTCGGCCGAAGAGCGTTGATGGACGCGTTTATGCACTTGTTCACGTTCGGGTCCGCCCTCTTGCAAACCTTAATGTATTCAGCTGAAAAGGGAATAAAAGGAATCTATTATCTTTATTTTTCGCAATGCGAGCCTTATTGTTATCCTGCTGTCCGGTCAAAAGTCGAGTCAAGGGTAAGCGCCGGCGGGGCGGGGCAAGGTAGGGCAGGGCCACGCTGCTTCACAACAAACCCGGGCGGTGCGGGGCGAGGACGCTGCCCGGGGCTGGACAGGACCCCCGCCCCGCCCCGCCCCGCCCCGCCCCTCGGCCCGGGGCATGGCAGTTGCGTTAGTGACTCCGGTCCGGTCCGGTCCGGTCCCATTCGGTCCTGCTGGTCCTGCAGCGTGCTGCGTGCTGCGGCGCGCGCCTCTTGCGCCACCCACCCGGACTGCTCCGGTCCCAGCGGCCCCACTCCACTCCTCCCTCTCGCGCCAAGTTCAAGGTCAAAGACTCGTCCGCCCGTCTCTCTGTTGTCAGAAGTGGAGGCAAATGCGCGACGGAAAGGGGCCTTTCCCATTTCGAAAGAAATGGCGCCTGCGTTGAAGTCTCTCTAAGTGTGTCTGAAGTTTATTATCAATAAATATAGATTTTTTTCTAATCGCAGTTTTTTGTTTAGCACTGTACTCCTGATACCGCCCCATTGCGTGCTCGAAGAGCGGCCTTCCGCGTGTGCACGGCCTAGCAAGGCAGGCTGCACGCGTGCCAAACGACCCCGCTGCCCCCGCCCCCCCTCCCCTCCCACCGCTGCCCGCCCCCGCCCACCCGCCCTCCTGCCCACCCGCCCCCGCCCTCCCTGCTCCCTGCCTCGCGCAGTGCCGACGCGATCGCGACGGTATGGGGTCCGCGCGGTCTGCCGCCTGAGGTAGAGTGACGAAAGACTTGATCGGGAGGTGAGTGACATTCTGAGGTGATCGGGCTCATGCGATGACGAACATCATCGAAGGAGTGCGATGTCTGGTGATATCGAGACGAGCGACTCATTAAGAGTATCGAAATGCGCGGGGGGGGGGGGGGAATACAGCACTGCAACCTGATTGGCGCTCTTCTTCTTGACCGCCGAATACTGGCGTCTTTGAACGCCAAATATTGTCGTCTTTGAACGCCCAGATTTGACGTTCTTCAGAGGACGCTAATATTTTGGCTTCATAAGACGTTAACCATTTTACAGTGAGGAAAGAAAATTCTAGGGCGCACTGTGCTGCAGGTGTGAAACGCATGATCTCGTGAGAACGGATTCCGCACGTCCGTTGATCAGGGGGTTGTGGTCGAATCGCAGAACGATGTCAGGCTGGTAGTTCCATTCGCGCAAACACATGACAATCGCTGCTATTTTATCGTGATCCATCCCACATTTTAATTCGTTTTATACTTGAGTCTTGAATATTGCTTGTTCTACAATTTTCTTGGCTTGCGATTATCTTTTTCCGACACTGATAAACCAAGTGTGCAATTTCCAGTCTGCACGTGCAAGTGTGTAACTCGGCAGCTGCGTGGAACTGCAGGTGTCAAACTCGCCAGTTGTGCACTTTGACAGCTGCCGAGTTGCACACTTGCGCATGCAGATGGAAGTTGCACACTTAGGTACAAGTGTTGAGCAGTTGCACACTTGCTTTATCAATGTGGAAACAGGTCGATAGTTGCACAAACTGCGAACGCGAGAGGAACAAGAAACCTGCCGTCGTCCCACTACTCACTGCTAGGCGCCCTGTTCCGACACCGTCTTGACTGTATTGTGGCCAATAATAACTAGCCCATCCACGCACTCGGTCAAGCGCAGCGCCTGAACCTGAACCTAAGCACCTAAGCTGGTGGCCTGCCCTGCCAGTTGCGATCGCCAAACACAACCTCGTCGCCCTCACTGCTCCCCACTGGTGTAACGTGTGCAGCGCGGGGGCACTGCGTGGAGGCAGGGGTCGCGCCTGGCTTGGCCCCACTTACGAATGTCTGAGCGAATTAATCCTACGGCGAAGAGGAGCAGGATGGCGGCGGCCAGCAGCAGGCGGCCGGAGCCGGGGGCGAGGGCGGCCATGCTCCAGCAGGCCGTGCTGACGCCGCTGACGGGGTGGTGCTGACGCGGGGGGAGCCGGTGCAGCGGTGCAGGCGCGGTGCCTCTACTCGTCGAACTCGCTGGAGCGGTACGGAGTGCACTACAGCGCGCGGCATCCAAGCCACCTATTTAATACTTTGGGGCACGGACCGACCCGGCCCGAGCCGGCCGCCCCCCTGCTGGGCGTGGCCCCGGGGGAGGGGAGCGGTGGCGCGGTGATCAAAGGCATGTGTCTTCCAAAGGGGGTGCGCGCCGCGCGCCGTCGTCCTGGAGGGGGCAGTGCAGCCTAGCGCGCGGGGCCTGCAGGACGTACCTCCCCTCCCCTCCCCGCGCCGCCCCCGGGCCCCCCGGGCCCCCCGGCCGAACTCCCAGCGCCAAGGGAAGGGGGCGCTGAACTCCCTCCTGCAGCCAATGGCGCGTGCAGCCGCTCGGTTAAGTCTTTTGAAGAGCATCTCACATTTAACCCAGTTGGGCTGGGCCGAGCGGGGCGGGCGAGGCGGGGCGAGACGGGGTGCGCGGGGGGGACTCGGCGGAATATAAAGGCCAAGGAAAACCACTCATGTCGCCTGGCAGCGTGGCACAGCGGTGCTTTCTTCACCTCACCCCGGCCCGGCCCGGCCCGGCCCGGCTCGGCCTCTCCCAGAGTGGCGTGCACAAACAGAGCATAGAGGCCATTAACGTTTCCGTCGCGAGCACCAGTGGTGGAAACACTCCCCACGCGACGGCGTTTGCGACCGGCGCGGAGCGGGGTGAGCCGGGGCGGGGCGGGGTGGGGTCGGGCGAGGTGGGGTGTGGTGTGATACAAACTGTTATTGCCGCGCCTTTTCACCCCGCTGCTGGACCTTGGAAAAGCGACTATATCAGCGGTCATTTTGAGCCACTTTATTAAACTATGGACCGTGAGTCGACGCGAAATGCCGTAGGTCAATTGTGGCCAGGCAATATACAGTACTCTCTGGGATATGTCAGACACTGGGAAAAAAAGAAAGAAAAAATAAACAACCGCTGAAATTGAGAAGATTGTAATCGTAAATGGAAAAACAATAAAAGCAACGTACAATCAGTTTCACCTACCTCAATTTTTACGATTGAAAACCCCGGTTTTAACTGCATTCCGAATAAAACGGTTTCACGTTTCTTAATGTTGTTTTTAAAATCAGCTGATGCAATATACACAAGGAGACTTTTCTTTTCTGGTGAGCAGCCTGTTTGCCATACTTCACACTACACGGTTCAGAAGGCTGAGATCAAGCTTGACGCCGATATACACGAGAGCAACGAAGGGAGGCCTCTCTAGTAAGCTCTTTGCGATCAATGACCGAACCACACCGTCACAAAGTGTCGTCTCACTCAGGAGCCGCAGAGAATGGGGCACTCGCGGCATCCTGATGTTCTTGTGCGGGTCAGCAGTTGGACCTGGGAGACGCGGGGTGAGGTGGGGCGGAGCCCACGATGAGGCAACGACCAGTACCAACACCCCCCAAAGCGGCCGGGGCCCAGAGGGGCGGGGAGGGGGCCCGAGAAAAGGGAAGGGGGGGGGGGGGAAGGGGGGCAGCAGGAGAGGCTCTGCGAGCTGAGCATTGCCCGATCCAAGCCCGGCACCCGTCGGCGGCGCCCGATGGACCCCGGGTATTGCACAGGGCAGATCGAACTGCGGCATCCTCATCACCATCAGCCGCCGCGCACCGCGCTGACCCGCCCTGCACTTGCGCCCTTAATTACGCAAGAGGCAGCCGCACCGCACTGGGTCGGCCAGCAGGGCCGCCACCGTTGCCTTCTTCGGAGTTCTCCGTTACCTTCGAGTGCCTTCCTAACTCCGAGGGGTCCCGTCGCAACTCGGTACGAGCGCGTGCACAGGACGCCCGGAAAAGTGGGAAGGCCACGAAGGAAGACCCCCCAAAAATGATGACGACACTGCAAACTCTGGAATTTAATTTCTCACCCAAAATGGGAGAGGACACTTTTCCATGCTAAATTGGAGTGAGAATTTTTAACCTCACTCTTTTCGAGCGAGATATTTTTTAACCTCACTCTATTTGAGTAAGGATTTTTTAACCTCACTTAATTTGAGCACGAATTCTCACTTTATTTGGGCGAGGTCTCAAAATTCTTTCTCAAAAAGGGCGAGGAAAAAAATTCTTACTCTCCAG
The DNA here is from genome assembly GCA_029379305.1 of Frankliniella fusca. NCBI lineage: Eukaryota > Metazoa > Arthropoda > Insecta > Thysanoptera > Thripidae > Frankliniella > Frankliniella fusca. Next base: position 328,757 of record JAHWGI010000295.1, read on the forward strand.
AGAGTAATAAAATTGCCCTCAAATTCTCACTCGTATGGGGGCGAGAATTATAACTCGTCGATTTTCAGTGGATAGACGAAATTATAGGCCACAAATGTGGGAAATTCCGGAAGGTTATGGGAAGAACGAGAGACCTGAGGTAAGATTGAAAACAAGGTAAACAATTGAAAATGCAGGAAAACGACCGAAAACTGCAAGAAGCCATATCAGGAAAGCCCAGAAAACCAAAGAATTAATAGAAAAAAAAACCTAGAAGACATTGGAAAGACTTCAGAAAACCAGAAAGCCTACGCCTACAACCTACTCGCTCGTGAATTCGCAGTCTTAAACAGCAGGAGAGCTCCTCCCCACTCCTCGGTAGAATACAATAGCAGCAGTATTCCGTCGAAAACTGCGTTTAAAGAACGAACTTGCATCGTAATGCAAATTTCTCCAAGTCCTGTCAGGCCGAGATCGAAGAAGTTCCGCCCTCCCACGTGGAGCCAGCCGGTCTAACCGCGGAGGCGCGGCGCGGCGTGGTCCTCATGCCTTGCGTCACGCAGAGGCGTCCGCGCCCCGCCCGGCCCCGCCGAGCCCCGCCCAGCCCCGCCCAGCCCCGCCCAGCTCTGCCAGCCCCACCCCGACCCTCCCCACTCCGACTCGCCTGGGAGAAAGGGGAGGAAAGGGGAAGAGAGGGGGAAGAAACGTTCCTGTTTCCCGCCAAGTTCAAGGTCACTGTGCGAGTTCCTGGCGCCAGATCATGGCGCGGCGAGGTGGGGTGGGAGCCGCGCAACGGAAGTTGGGCCTGGTGGGGCCCGTCTTCCCCCGACGCGGGCATGCACGGGCACAGGTCCTGCCCGCAGCAGCGAGGCCCTGACTCGCCCCGCCCCGCCCCGTTCAGTACCCGTCCTGCGGTAACGAGACCACCTCTTATTTTTAACTCCCTTCTACATTTCCCCGGACGGCCGGGACGCAGCAGGCCGCGCACGTGACGAACGTGACCCTACCCTCCGGCCCCACGGTGCCATTGGCAGCTCACGTGTTGCGCAAGTAAAAGCAGAGCAATTATCGAGAAAAAGTGAATGTGGTGACGCGGGCGCGTCGCGTGGCTTGGCCTGGGAGGGAGAGGGATGCTTTGATCACTGCGGGGATGTAGCCGACGGCTGAGCCAAGCTGAGTCGGTCCAGGCGGGGCAGCCTCCTAAGCAGACCTCTCCCTCCCCGGTCAACATCATAATCCGAGACTATCTCAACAGCCTTTCAGCGACATCATAGAGGGTGTTCGAAGCAAAGGGAAAATATGAACAAGATAGCCTCCTGGCTGAATTTGTGCCGATTTGTCGAAGTTTCGACATGGTTTAGACCACCAATCCATTTCTGTGTGGACGAGGCTGGCAAGCCTGGGGGTGCCATTAGCAGTACCTGCGCTATGCCAGTATGCCATCCGGCCCCAAGGTTGTTTCTTCACTCCTTAACACACTGCAGGCCAGACGATTGCACTGTCAATGCCCCGTGAGCCGCGGCGCCGTAGTCGAAGCCCTGTGTCCTAGGCTTGATATGGCGTACGCTGTGAAAAAAGGGTTTGTACATGAAATTTCTCTATAAAGAGAATTGTGCAATGAAAATTGAAAGATTCAAAATTATAAGCAGCACTTTGGAATATGTTGATCAAGGGGGGAGTCAATTCGAAAAATCATAGTACGGCCTCCAAAAAATCATTAAAAACAGAATAAAGTCAAATCGAGAAAAATTTAACCATATAAACCGAAATAAAGTGGAAAAAAATTCAGAAATAGTGGTAAAAGATCAAAATTTCTCAAACAAAGACAAATTTTCTTAGAAAAATCAAAAGAAAAAAAGAAAATATTCAAAAAACAAATCATTGTACACATTTTGTTTGAGTGATCCCCCCCTCGACGCTGACATGCAGTGTTGCTAGAAAAGTTAATGAAAAAACCGCGCGATACACCTGTGTGCAGGTGGCAGTATCTCCGTCTGCCTACTAGGCAACTCCCCTCCACTCGTGCACAGACGTTGCCTAATAGGCAGGCGGATATACAGTCCCGTCACGCACAGGTGTCTTGCGCGGTTTTTTTTTGCCTAAATTTTCTAGCAACACTGTTGACAAGCAGCACGGCGCCAGAATGACGATGAAATTACAGAGCATTAAATGTGCGCGACTCAATATTTGCAGTGCCCCAACAACTTGAAATATGCTCTGCGTGCGACAGCCCTGAACCGCAGGGTGTCTCTAGTTGGAGGTTGTCAACTTGCGGGCAAGCAGTGAGGTAACACAGGCTATTCTCGTCCCGCAGGCGCGGTACGGCGCGGGTCCGAGCGCCGCGCGGCTATGAATGGGCTTCGCCACGCCTGGGCCTCGGCCTGGGCCTCGGCCTGCGCCTCAGCTGGACCAGCCCAGTCCAGCCAGGCCGGGCCGGGCGCCCGAGCCGAGCCGAGCCGAGCGCTGAGTGACCCAGTACTGCCGACTTGCATCAAGTGGACTCCACTGGACTGATCCGACCGGTTGCCCGAGTGAGGGACGGGAAGGGGGGGAGAGAACCCCCACCTCTTTCGTCCCTTCGATGGAAATTCAGAGCGGCATTACTTCAATATTTGAAAAGAGGTGATGAAGCGTTGCGCTAACCAAGCCAGCTTTGGAGTGACGGTGATCGTTACAAGTGGTAGTGTAGCAATTGCTTTTTAAACATCGCTGGGGCGTGATGGGGCGTGGTGGGGCGGGGCGGGGTGGGCGGGCCAGGCGAGGCGAGGCGGGATGAGGCGGACGACTCGTGGCGCATCAGGGGCCAGGCGGAGCTAACGATGTCACACTCATTTCGACCACTTGACGTGATACACTTTTGGCAAATGGTTTTGATCCTAAGGATATTTAGACCAGATAAGACAAACTTTGTCCTATAACGTCGTCCGACGCGCTTTGGTCAAAATGTTTTGATCAGGAAGCATGTTTTTAGGAGGAAGCTTACAGCAGACGACATCAAAAACTCAAGCGCGCGGTGGCGCGGATCGCAAATGCACCTTGCAGTCTTGCACCCGCTCGCACCGCGAGAGGTGTCACAACTCTGTAGCCGGCTCGGCTGGACTTGGCTCGGCTACATTAGACGAGACTCCTATCGCCAGCCCTAAGCGCGCTCAGTTTTCTCGTCACGCCAAGTCCAGGTGGACTTGAATCGCTCCCTTGAGTCAGTCTGACCTGGCTCTGGTCCAGCGCTGCGGTATGGACATGGACAAGACGGAGATTGAGTTGGCTGTCGCTCCGCTCCGCGCCAGTGCCGCACTCCTGCTGCTGCTGGGCTGCTTGTTCTGGGTCACCTCGCCGCGCGACACTCCGAGAAACGCCGTGCGGAGAAGAAGCACGGAAGGATCCAAAGCGTTCAATGGATTTTGCACACCTTTAAAAGAACGTGCGGAGCATTTGCTTTTTCATACGAAGATGTTGCCTCACAATAAGGGAAGATGGCCAGCGATCACCGTTGTTCAAGGAATTTGACGTCATAATCGATAGAATATTAACTGTGCCACCACTATGAAAAATATTCGTCAGAGTTACGGGAAAATTTTCCATGATAAATGTCGTATAGTGACATCTTCCAATTGTATTGTTTCAACATTTTTTTTTCACCGTGTCTCGACTTAGTTTTCTTTGACGAGTGAGAATTTGCTGTTGTAAATTTACAACTGGGCTCGTAAATTTACAACTCTAAGTCGAAATCATAAATTGCGAAAAATATCGTAAATTAACGAATATTCTTTTTACACTGACGTTCTTTGGAATATTAAAACACATTCGTTTGAACGTGAATCGAGAATCAATAGCGCCATGGTTATCCGATTCAAGTAACAGTAAATGTGACATGTGACGCGATTAACGTTCAAACTAACGTGACGTCACATTCCTTGAAGAAACGGTGATGGCCACCTTGAGAGACTATCGGAGACTATCCTCCTTTCAGCCATGGTAATAAAGAAATGAGAGAGAAAGGCTCAAAATGTATAGGAACGGGTTTGAACACGAGGCCTTATAGGATCAAAAATAGCACATCAAGGATTCACGAATAAAAAGAAGGTGGGGCATCGCACCTCTACTGGGATGCTAAGAAAATTCTGCGAGAGGTGCCATATTAAAGGTTTTAACCCGTCTTCACTGGACACTTTCCACCACAAAAGATTGCCTTTGTAACTTACACGCACATTTGGGATGGTTCGTGAGTTTGCGAAGCAAATACTGCCAGGGGGTGGAAACGGCCTTTAGAACGCGTGAAGCTATGCTCCCCCACCTAAAACAGGGGTTCTGGACTTCTTTGAGATCTTTGAAACACAATTTTTGTTTTCAATACGCTTTGCACAGGTCGAAAGAACATGAAATTTGAAGTTGCGTAGGCTCAGTAGCTTTTCAAAAAGTATGGCTTTGACCCACAATAAATCTACCTGGAAACCACCAAAACTCGAAAAATTAAGGAAGAATCGTCAGCGCCATCTTCGCGAAAACATTTTCTTACTTTTTTACAGATACGATTGGGTGGTTCACGAAGGTCGTTTAGTCCATGCAACTCTAAATTTCATACTCCATTGATCTGTGCAACGCGTTTTGCAAACGATAGTCCAGTTTTAAATATCTCGAAGAAGTCCGTAACCAATGAAAGGTGGGGGAGCATAGATTCACGCGTTCTGTAGGCTGTTTCCACCTCCTGATACTGCGTAATATAAAGCTGACGCTTTGATCCATTCTAACTAAATGCTTTGCAACGTTACGGAGAAGAATGAGGCGTTTTCCGCTGTGGACGCCTGGAGAGCTCGGTTAGGCAACCCAGCTGTGTACACACACGCGCGTGAGGTGGGATGCCTCTCTCCAGGCGGACGCCTGTCAGCGACGAGTAGGCCACCCGGCAAGCAGCCATGCACGAGCCAAGCGGAGTTGCCTACCCGAATGACGCAGGCGCGCAGACAGGGATATTTTCCGAAAGAAAAGAAAAAGATGTCATTAGCGCGGCCTAACGACTGCCACCCTTGGAGCTTGCTTATGACGTGCGAGACTGTTTCACGAGGTATACTGTAATTGCCAGCAATTATTCTTCAACGAAAAACGACATTTGCAGATCGGCCTGGCCGTTTGAGTTGATACGCCATCAGCCGAACGTCACTCCCCCCTTATGCCTTCCTTGCCTCTCCCACACTGTTAGAAAAAGTTGTTGCCTGACGACCATTTGCTTTACGGGAATCCTGTTTCTGAACAGCTCTTCTTTTATCAGTTAAAAACTTACTTCATATGGATTATTTCAGCAGCACTCTCAAAGAACAGTGAATGAGTATCACTGTCTATGCTGGTGCTTTACAGGAAATATGCTGATAATTTTGTTAACAGCCCTTACCGTTCGAAATACAACAATTTTGTAAAATTACAGAAGAGAGATAAAAGTGCAAAAAGAAGTCAATACATTTCGACGAAAAAAATGATTTTGAGATTTTTCCCATCCTTGTAAATTTAGTTTTTCCTGTTTTGAAACAGGATTTACTGCTAACAAACTTAACAGTACTTTTCCTGTTAATTGACAACAAAATTTTTAACAGTGCACTCGCTCCCTCCTCCTGCCCCACCAGACCCTCATGCCTCCCTTGCTCCTCCCACACTCCACCCGCCCGATCCCACCCGCCAGCCTGCCTGTGCCTCCTCCCGTCCCGGCCCGAACACTCCCGCCCGCCCCTGCTCCTGCTCTGCCCGCAGAGGGCCGGGGCATCCATCCGGGCGGGCGGAAACCGAGGAGGAAACAATTCAAAAATTTTTGTACAGCGCGTAATTCAGAAAAATTCAGAAAAAAAATCAGGAACAGACGCAGGAAAATAGGCAAAAAATCAGAGAATTCTAAGAAAACCTCAACCAAAAGTTCACTAAAAGACCACAAAATTTGTATACACGTAAAATTCAGAGTTGTTTCCCCTCGGAGGAAACAGCCGCGCAGTGCCGGCCGGGCCGGGGACTTGCGGTCACCTTCCAGGCTCGTCGTTACATTAATTCGCGCGGGCGGCAGGGAATCCCGCCCGCCCTGCAACACATTTTCCACTTTGTCGGTCGGCCGAACACACACACAAACACGTTCGCGCGCGCCTCTCCTCTGGACCTCTCGGCCGCCCCGACGTGCGACGAGCGAGCCACTCCCCGCCCCGCCTCGTACTCTCCCTCTCTACCTCAGTCCGTGCGAGTATGTTATTTTGGTTTCGCTTTCCTCCAGTGGAAAGTTACTCTAGTCCCCGGGGGAGAGGGGAGCCTTTCCAGGGCTGAAGGAGGACCCCGGCGAGAGCTAAATTTAGATGTAAAAAAATTGGCACTACTACACACAAAACAGCGACAAAATAAGTTGGAGGGTAGCTAGAAACTAAGCAAAGAATGGCTTAAAAATTAGCCGCACCTGTGCAGCTACACAGTTAGTAGAACTGCTTTTTTTTGTCGTTTTGACTCTTATCGGACGCAAACAATTTTATTTTATTTATTTATTTTTTTTTTTTTTTTTTTTTTTTTGCATGCACGTTTCTATCAAGCGCAATGTGGATCGATTCAACAACAAGTTCGGCTTAGTGAAGAAGTCAGTTAGTACGAAGATGTAAAGAAAAAGATGGCCGTGGCGTGGCATAGCGTAGCGCGGACCCATAACAAAGCAGAAGACATCATCACTTAATCGCGTTTCAAATCAATTATAGAAGTCTTTCAAAGATTTTTCTTAAGGGGGATCCTAGTGTAGCGGCTCAAAAAATGGGGCATTTTTGGGATTTTTTTTTTCTCTGAAACTATAAGAGCTATCGAAAATCGGAAACCACCGTTGTGTTTGGGCAACCCTTAGCTACAAAATCAAGAAAAGGACATCTTCATATATTGTTTATTGGCCGCGGTACGCGTTTTTTTTCCCTCGAAATGCAATTTTTACAACTGGGCTCATGTCTTCAGCCCATTCGGTTCATCCGAGAGACCAGCGATTTTTTGTGGTTGTACCTAACAAAAGTGACTATGGTCCGAACAAGAAGATCTAAAATCGGAGGGGTCCTTCATATTAAAAAAAAAAAAAAAAAAAAAAAAAAAAAAATCAAAAATTTTACAATTTTACTCAAATTTTCGAACTAAAAGTTTAACTTGCTCAAAAAAATACTAAAAAAAAAAATACTCAGAAAGTTGTTTGGACCATAGCCAGGTCCCTCCTGAGTCTAAAAATGCTCCGCGCGACTGTTTCGGACATTCGAGTCGACCTGGGGACGTGAGCCCAAATGGACCCTGCCGGACCCCGCACTGAAGAGGAGGGGTGCTTCAGGAGGGGTACCGCGGCCAATAAACAATTTATGAAGATGTCATTTTTTAAAATTGTGTAGCTTAAGGTTGCCCAAACACAACGGTTTTTTTCCGATTTTTGATAGCTCCTATAGTTTCAGAGAGAAAAAATCCCCAAAATACCCCTTTCTTTCACCCGCAACAGTAGGATCCCCCCTTAAGTTGAATTAAACAAGAAACGTAAATTTACCTGATGCAGGTTGAAAATCTGCATTTTTTTGTTTGTTCATTGTGTGTTCAGGTTATGTTGCTTTGTTATGGGTCGGGGCCATCTTCTTCTTTACATCTTCGTACTAAGTGACTTCCTCATTTTAGCCCAATTACTCAAATGCAATGGTACTTGAGATTTTCAAGTATTTCGCACTTTTAACTTGGTATCAGAACCCGCTTTTCTGGGTGTGTGCGTAGCGTAGGCCACACGTAGAACGAGCACTTCGGGACGGGCATCAGACTGAGAGAGGTAAAGAAACTGTCATATGATGTCCGTCCGTCCCTTGCCACATGGCTGCCAACGCTGGCTAGCTTGGCTCGGCACACAGTGCGCTCATCGGCCCAGCAGAGAGCACATCGGCCAGCCTGAGCGTCTGCGAGCCGCCACCCCAGCAGCATTAGCGCCCCTCCTCCGCCCCTCCATGGAGTAAGACTCTTCCCGCCGTGTAAATGGCGGGTAACATCCTGCAAACACGACGAATCAATGCCGATTCGCGACGCGCCGAAGCGCATCTCATCTCGCGCGATCGCCGTGCCGCGCCGTGCCGTGCCGTTCCTTCCCAGAAGCATGAGTCCCAAAAACTGCTCCGACGGCAAGAGCAAAGCACAATGAAAATGATACCCCCGCCAGCATGAGGCGTGCTCACTAGACATACTGCTCACGGCCCGTGTCCAGTCCTGCGCCGTGCCGTGCCTTGCTGTGCCGTGCCGAGCCGTGCGGAGCCGTGCCATACGGCTGGCACAGGCACCAGGCAGGCGTGCGCGCCGCAGCGGCCATACCAACCAGTCCGGGTGGTGGAGGGCCAGCCCAGGCCAGCCCAGGCCGCCCAGGCCGGCCCAGGCCCAGGCTCCCCGGGCAGCTCGCTCTGCTGGAGCCCCTCTCCCCCCCCCCATTCCTATCCTCCTCTCTGGCAGGGGTGGGCCAGCTCTGGTAAAGCACAACAGGTGAAACTTAGCGATACGGAAGGGGAGGAGGGAGCACAACGATCTGTTGTTGGGTGCCATCACTGTTTTATTTTTAAGTTTGGGGCGTTGATTCTTTCCTTAATGACGCAATGAAGGACCTTTTTTGGCGATGAACTGCGTTTGTTGGCGATGTGCCATTTCCGTTCAATTGCCTATCCAGAGGAATTGAGTCCGGTTTATTGCCAACCCTGTCGCAATGCCCACTGCCTTTTATGGCGATGATAGAAAGAAAGGTCATGAAAAGTATCGCGAACGTTTTTTGCAATGACTTTCATTGCCGCCTGTTTGACATGATCGCTGCTGTTCGTTCATTTCTCAAAGATTTGCAAGACTCCCAAAAGTTTCAGCTTGTTCAAACGTCTTCACAAAGTTATAACGTCTCGCTTCACTCGAATTTTGTGTTCAGAAATGCTAGACTTGTCTCACAAAAGCGTGCATGCAAATAACGCACAGACTTGTGGTTAAAAAAAAATTACCCACACAAAAAATAGACGTCTATTATACGTATAAAAGACGTCTTTACATAGATGCAGAAGGGTCTACTAGACGTCTTTTGTAGTCTACCGATAGACATCTATGACACGTATAATGTCCTAAAATGCAACGTATAGTAGACGTCTTTTTATATACATCTACTAGATGTATACTCATAGATATACATATACATCAGAAAAATATAAGTACACTGTAAAAAAAAATGACGGTGAAAACTACGGAAATCACCGTTAATTCCTTTAACGGTGTCCACCGTAGAATGATGCCTCCCTACTACGGCGCGCACCGTACCAGAAATTTTAGAATCCCCATTACGTACTGCCAAGTACGGTATCACCGTACTCAAAAAATGGGGTACGGAAGACCCGTACTTATGACCTATGCCCACCGAAAATGAGGTACGGTGGCGCCGTACTCTGCGCTCCGTAGTCAGTTTCTCAAACGAAGATACGGGACACCGTAGTTCGTTCCGTACTACGATCTTGTTTTTTTACAGTGTAGTGGGGAATTGAACCCCGCATCTTCTCATTAGTTCTCTGTCTCTCTATCCACTACGCTAAGCGCTCAACTGGGGAAGTGACCTGTTACGATGCTATATCTGCCAAGCTTGGTCTAACTGTGGTCTAAATAATGTCTATATCTATAGACATCTATCATTCCGTCTACGCACAGACTGGGCAGATTTTACTCATCTATGTATGTCTAATACATGTCTACTAATAGATGTAGACAAGAAAGACATTTCATAGATTATCTATAGATGTCTAGTTTTTGTCAATATGTAGACGTCTCTTCATAGTTAAATTTTGGACTAATTTTAGACATCTAAATTACGTCTCCTTGTTGATGAAGACTTGCTAGACACAAGTTAGACCATCTATAGACAACTATAGACGTCTATCGACGTTTGTAGACCGACCATAGACTGTCTACCGCGATCTATAGACGTCTATTTTTTGTGTGGGTAATGTGGAACTTTGTGCGACTATAAGATAGAAATACAGATAGTGTGTTCCTCGTGACCTCGCTAACCACTAGCCGCCACAGAAAGAAAACAACCTCTGAAATTTGCAGGTAGGTATATTTAGAATGGAGACTGGCTCTCATATACTGCATGCAGAGCAGGCTAAAAGCAGTGCTTCCAAGACGATGCAAAACTGTTGCGAAATGATCTCAGAGTTTCTGATATCCATTTCCAGCCAGCACCCCTTTAAGTCCATCCTCATTAACAGACCGTATGCCCACTGTTTCCACCTTACCTGTGCGTCTGCCCCTCCCTTCCCCTCACCCAGTGCATTTCCATGGCGAAGTGCTCCTCACCGGGGAACGATTAATTCAGCCTGTGCGGACGATAATACCCGCCGCCGTCTCCCACGGAGTGGTTTTCTTCCTGTGTCCAGAGTTCGGGAGCCGCGCCATGCCGAGCCGCGGCACGGAGTGGAACGGTGCGCCGACCACAAACCCCACAAACACACGAGGAGGAATATCTTTGGTAGGGGGGGGAGGGGGGGACATTCATCCGCCCCTCCAATTAAAAGACAGAAACAACACTAGAAAAACAAAGTTGCTTCGTTGTAGTACCTTTAAACGCTGCTAAAGGTTTAGCACCTTTACACAAGCTCTAAAATCTCAAAGGCATTAAGTTTTAGCACCTTAAGGGCTCTGTGGTGACTTTGTACGCTCGCTTTGATTTCCGGCGGGGGAATTAGAATCGCTTACAACCAAGGAAATGTCCTAGAAGTTTCTCCCTGCGGGGATCCAATGGGTTTTCCAGCGTATTGCTTGCGTTTCTCATAGCGTGTTCTGAAAACCCAGGGTAGCCCTTGCAAACACTTCCAGGGCGTCCTCTGGTTTCGTACTGACCTATGGGAATCCCAGGCTTTTGTCTCACCGTGTTAGCAGGGGCGTTTTTTTTTGGGGGGGGGGGGGGGTAAAGTGGGGGTGATGCCCCCCTCCCTCCCGGTCGCGTCTTAAAGGCCGCCTGGAAGGTAGGCAATATGAGGCGCAAAACCCCTGTGTGTCGGCAAACCATAGCACATCGCCCTTCCCGTCTTCCGGACTTAAAATCGCCCCGGCTCGTTTGAGCTAAACAGAAAATTTCAGCATGCCTGGAAAGACACGACCCAGCACCGCCCAGCACCTTTGTTTTTTCAGTGAGTACGGCACATTCACTGAAAAAAAAGGCATTCGCTGTTGCAGACGAAAATTCGCTGTCTCCGAGCCAACAAATTTTATAAGTTGTCAAAACGAATAATTTGCTGCGGCAGCAAAGTATTTGCTGAGGTGGCCAACGCGAGCCCTGTTCCAGTGAAACGGCACATGTCTGCTTCAGAGCACGCGTCAGCCATCGCAGCGAACACTTTGCTGCCGCAGCAAATTATTCGCTTTGACAACTTACAAAATTCGTTGGCTCGGAGACAGCGAATTTTTGTCTGCAACGCAGCAAATGCTTTTTTTTTTCAGTGTTCTACGCGTTTCGCCCCCTCTTTTTAAGATAATGCAGGCAGCACGCGTATCGCATGTACAGTGAGTGTCGGAGCCACCCCCGCCCTCACGTGGCCGTCCAGGTCTCAGAGGTGTGCCAGCCGGGAACGCCGGCTGGGCTGGTGTGCTGGACAGGACGTGCTGCACGTAGAGGAGGTATAGACCAAGTATGACGAGAGGCTGGCCGTGCCGTGCCGTGCCGTGCCGTGCCGTGCTGTGCCGCTGGTACGGGATGGCCAGGCAGGACGGGACGCGGGACGCGCGCACCGCGGCAATGGCAATGCCGGCCCAAGGTCAGGGCTCCGTGCTCCGTCGCGGCGCGGCAGCCCGGGAGCTGGGCCGGCCGGCCAGCCGGCACGCTGGAGGCCCCGCACTATCAAAACGCCCCGCCCCGCCCCTCCCCGCTACAAGGTCCGCATATAAGACCGGAGACGCTCCTCGCCCGCCACTGTCTCTCCGAACATGCTGTCCAAGGTAGTGCTCCTCGCCGTGTGGGTGGCGGCCGCTGCCGCACAACTGCGTGAGTGCCCCCAGGCCCGCACCCGCCCTCCCGCCCCAGCCCCGCCGACTCACTAACCTCACGACCGACTCCTTCTTGCAGCCGAGTTCATCCCTGTGTGCGCCCGCAATGACCCGGCTCTGGAGGACTGCATCGTTAAGGCCGTGGACGACCTCCGCCCACGCCTTATGCAAGGTAAGGGGGAAGCTCGGTGTGGATCAAGGGGTCCTTCACTCAGAAAAAAAATCAAAAAAAAAATCGGAGTACACCCTGGAACAAAATCAGTTAAAAAAAAATAACAAAAACATTATTGGTGTATGCTTGAATTTATAGTGAAGGGCTCTGCACCTCACGACTGAGACCGTCGCCTTCTAAACCAACCACTCACTGCCGCAGGTATCCCCGAGCTTGACGTGCCCGCCATAGACGGCTTTAAGATCGACGAGGTGGTGGTGGGCCCTGGATCCTCGTACAGGATCGTCGGCAGGAACATCGTCGTCAAGGGGCTGGAGGACTTCCGCGTCTTCAGACTCAAGTGAGTGCGCGGATGGACGTCTTCCACCGAGGGGGAAACAACTCTGAATTTTGGTGTACAAATTTTGTGAATTTTCGTGATATTTTATTCCAAAATTTTCGTGAATTTTCCTAAAGTTTTCTAAATTTTCCTTAACTTTAAAAAAAATTCTGAATTTTGCTAATTTTTTTTCTGAATTTATCTGATTATTTTCTGAATTACGAGGTGTACAAAAACTTCTAAGCCCTCGAGCCCTCCCAGCCCTTCCCCAGCGGCAGTCAGCCCCTGTTGCGCACCCCTCCACCCCATTCCCGCCCCCGCCCCGCGCGACACTCAAGGCGCCCCCCACGTCAGCCGGTGCCTGGACGTGGGTGGCTGGCTGACTGTAGTCAGTGAACTGATTCCGCAGCGTGTTCAAGGGGGTTGGTGGGGTCGAGAGGCCTCCTACCCACGAGTGCGACAGAGAGGGAGGCAGTCACTGTCTCTGTCGCACTCATGTAACAGGGACGTGTTTAACCCCTTTACACGCGTCTGCTGCCGTGGAAAACGCGTGGAGCAGAGGCCTGGTAGAGGGAGCACAGCGTAGTGTTGTTGCCTGGTAGTTTTCCGCCCGGCCTACACTGGAGAGTGGTGGGCTGCTTGCACGTATAATGTATTGGGCGGCACGGGCCATTAGCATTACCCCCAGCCCGCGACGCGGCGGCCGGCACGGGAGGGCAGGAGCAACACAACCGTCATGGTCAACTCCCGTAGCGGTGGCGGGGTAGTGGAGTGGAGGGGGTGAGAGGAAGGGATTAATTGGGTAGTCCGATAGCTTGCGACTTGGGCAGGGCAGCGCTACGTGCAAGCGGTCCAGCACATCCGACTCAGCACAGGGCTGTTGACCCTAGGCTGCTGGGCGTGTGTGACCCGCCTGCATAAGGAGTGGCGACTGGCGACTACGCGACGCCAGCTGAGCCGGGTGAGGGGAAAAGAACTCTCAAATTTTTGTACATCAGAGAAATTCAGAAAAAAAAATCAGGAAAAAATCAGGAAATTTCTGAAAATGTCGGAAGCATTCAGAAAAAATCAGGAAAATTTACAAAAAAAAAAATCACTAAAATGCACAAAATTTTAGAAAAAATCAGGCTCAAAAAAACTCGTCCACCAAATTCAGAGTTGTTTCTCCCTCGTAGCCAGGGCTTAGCCGTTACCGCAGAGGCTCCGGAATGCATTGAAATGATTGACGGATCTTATCCTCCTTTCAGAGCCGACCTGGACCGCAACACTTTCTACGTCGGCGTGGAGATCCCCGCAGTGCGCTACACCGGCCAGTACACCATGAACATCCCTACACCCGTCATGAGGGTCAACGGCGCGGGCAACGTCCGGGGCAACGCCAGTGAGTACCCGAGAGAGCCCCGGGTGGGCTCTGACCTGCTGAGCTCAGCCCGCCGTACGCACTGGTCCCTAACGCGTCTCTTGCCGTTGCAGCCAACATCCGCGCCAACGCCGTGCTCGAGGCCAAGGTCGTCAAGCGCGAAGGGAAGTCGTACTACAACTTCAAGACGATCGACCTGGACGTCAAGATCGGTGACTACAAGGTGCGACTGGACGGTCTGTTCCGCGACAACAAGATCCTGGGTGAGTATGAGGAGCCGAGCGTTCCCGCGAGCTGCAGCACGGCGCCATTCCAGCACGATTTCGCGTTAACTCACGTGTGCCTTACCCGCAGAGGACCTGGTGCTCAACATGATCAACGAGCGCTCCAAAGAGTTCGCGTGGATGGCCGAGCCGATGGCGGAGCGCGCCGCGGCGCAGAAGGTGCTCATGTGGGCCAACACGATCGCCAAGAACCTCCCCATCGAAGACATGTTCCCTTGAGGCACCGACGGAGTGGCGCACCCGGTTTAACATTGTGATATTCTCAACTAAAATTATGACATTAATTGGCTGTAATTAGAGCATTTTTTTTTGCATTAAGTTTAATTAGGATAAAGAAAATAAATGATTAAAGAGAACAAAAGCCGATGATGGAGGAAGCATTGAAATCTTACGGCAAGGTCCCTACAAATTACTTGCGCTCTGGGTGCGGGAAATGTTTGAAACCGACATAAACAGCAGACTATCGAGGGGCAAAGGGAAGGATTGGCGCCACAGTGTGCTCTAGCTGGAGACACGCGCCCAGCCAAGCCGCGCCCGCAATGTAGAGTAGGGCGCCTGCCTCGGCCGCCTATCGTGCTTAGCTGGCGGATGGGTCGTCTACGACCCGGGCGCAGGCGCAGTAGCAGGCACAGGCCGTAGCGCGGTGTTGAAGTGCCACACGCCACCTCTAAATGTTACTATCCTTATTCCATCGCTCAACAGGCGAGCAGCAAAAGCTAATCTTCTAAGCGGTGTGTTTCGAACGACAGAGCATGAGAGAAGGGCGCCCTTCTCTCATGGACAGAGGAAGATGAATATCTGCTATGTGACAAAAGCGTCCTGAGCACATCATATGTATATCAAGACTGCCAAAGCACAAACATTTTACACTAGGAGTACGTGCGACAGGCACGTAGTTGCTGAGCGAATTGAGAGTTAAAAGAAATACACCCTACCCAACCCAACCACCCTGTGGGTAGGCGCTGGCTAGGTAGCGCCGAAATTCGAGTGGTTCCCCCCCCCCCCCCTTCCCCCCTCCATTTTACCCTCACCCATCTTAGATCAGGGGGTAAGTATCATTTCCATGTTTAGAAAGAATGCACCTGCATCACATGCTGACAGTCCCCTCCTCCCTCCCCTCTCTCTCCCCACCTCTCATTCCTTATCCTTCTGAATTAAGTTTGCCCTCAAACCAACTCACATGAGTCCATAGTAAGCCAGAAATGGGTCACTTAAAATATGGTTTAAAAAGACATTGCAAGAAATATTGTAACAGAGGTCAGTAACTTTAAATACGATCAAGACATTCACAAAGACTCAGGACCTTTAAATGATGGGGCGTATCTATTTTGAAATGAATGTCAGCTTTTAAGGATAGAATTAAAACAATTGTGCCATTTCAATGGTTATATGGCTATATATTCATAATAAGTATGAAGTTCAATGTTTTAGAAAGACTGTATTAATGTAAACACTCCTGGCATAACTAATATATTACAAGTGCGGTCTCTCACCTAAATCCTATCCACAGTATCGCCCATAATATTTGTAAGAGTCAAATCTTATTGAAATAACAATTTTTTCAAAGCTATTTTTTTCTCTATCAACGACTTAGTGGAGTGACATTTTTTCAATCTGAATTCTTAGGCAAAACGGATCAATGAGTAAGTTGTTTGGGTAAGCACATGATGTAGCTCAATCAGAAATCGTATCCCTGGGAAATACGGAGTAGGTTAGGAACGGGGGTGGCCCGATCCCTCTACTGGAAACACCTCTAATTTTGATTAGAGGTAAATTTACCTCTACGGCAATATACCTCTAATAATATTGCTGCGAAAATACCTCTACAAGATTTACCTCTACGGTTAGGAGTAAAACACAGAGTTGGGAATTTACCTCTAAAAAGTTTTAGGAGTAATAACTCTCCTACTGTGTTTTACATGTAAACCTGCAAATTACTCGAATACAGCAAGAAGTGAAAATGCTTCTAAGACCAACCAGAGTTTTGCTAGCTTCTAAGAAAAACCAGTGGATGCATCTAACGAATACACCTCTACAAAAATAACCGTAATTTGACCTCTAATGGATTTGCATCTATAAAAGGGAGTGTTTTACCTCTAACATATTTTGCATCTAATGAAATAATAGAATACTGGGTACCTGAAAAACCTCGAGAATATTTTCTCCCATTTTTAATTTTAATGAGCTATTGAAAAAAAATTGAAAAATTGGTAGGCCCCTACCTAACTCGCAACCTGCGAGCCCCGCCTGCTTAACTTCGGAGTTCTGAAGGGATCCGGTGTGTTCCAGGCGACCGCCACCCCGCGGGCACGAGAAGTCCTCTCCACTTCGGGGAGAGTCCCCGCTTAAGGCTGGCGGCCTGTCAGGCCCGCCGTACTACCCTATTTAAACAGCGCCTTGAAGCCGTAGGTAGCATTTCAGACCAACGACTGGGCACCACCGGACCGCATGACCGGTCAGTGGGAGGTAGAGGCAAGGCAGGACGATAGAGGGGGAGAAGAGCAGAAAGAGAAGTTTTTGCGGAAGAGTAAGCGTACGGTTGGTTAGACCTGTACTGACCCGCTCCCGCACAGGTCATGGAAAAGCTGTTTACTAAGGAGCCAGATTCATAGGCCTTACTTCCCCACGAGGGACCACCCCCCGTGGCATGGGACGGAACTTCCTGACAACTCGCTTTCGCTGCCAGTGAAGAACCTACCTGGGAATTGAACCCAGGCCCCAAGTGCCGAGTCTCATGACACCCCGCGGCTTTCGTGGTACTAAGACCACTAGACCGTCGGCGATTCCACGAGGGAGCTCCGTTGAAATGGGGGGTTTGAATTCCACTCCAGGCTGCTGTCCTCGGAAAAATTTACATTTTAGAGCAAGATTTGAGCCCGGGCCTTGCGGCCCCCGGATCATCACTAAGCCGGCACGGCTACGACGCCATAGTACAAGACGGATTTCCACTAGGGGTGACGCTGCGAAGAGCCGTAGTCGCCGACGAACCTGTACCGGTGGCGTCATCAGCACGCCTGCTCTCGTTGCTGGGACAGCCCAACCGCGTGGCGACTTCGGTATCCGCATCGGCACCGTTAGGAGTACTGGATGGGCACAGGTTCTAATCCCGATTACAATTTTTTTTTTCGAAGTAGCTTTGTCTTTTTCAGTTGCCCGAGGCACAAGGACAGTGGATAAAAAGGATTAAAATTAGGTAAAAAATAAATGGAAACAAATACGCACTCGACATTGATGTCGACGCCGGTGAAAGCACGAGTTGGACAGAGGTTCTAATACCACCCCGTTTTTTCTTCTTTTTATCTCTTTTTATTAGTACGTAGTTTTGCCTATTTGCAGTTGCCCGACGCATTAAAAAAGATGTTTTATTTCTTTAAGAAAAATATTCACCGCGTAGCAAAGCTGCCAACTTAAAAAAGAAGAAAAAAAGAAAAGAAAAAGACGAACGGACCCGGACGCGGACCCAAAGTGCAGAAGAGCTTTGCTCTAGCTTTCCTACCTCCACGAAGACGTATTTTCCAGATCACGTTCTAGATGTGGACAGATGTCGGGCTGACCTGTAGTGACATTCCCCCCCCCCCCCCATATTTACAGTAGTGGGGGCGGGCGAGCGAAGGAGCGGCAGCGGCGGGTGGTAAGGGAGCCTCCCCGCCCGCCCTCCGCTCCTCCGCTCGCCCGCCCCCACCACCGCTCTCTGTATCCGGTTTTGTTCTTCTTACTTCCGGGCAGGGCTCCATTAAATACCCTATTTACCAAACAGTCATCTGAGTCGTCTCCTGAGACGAAGAAGTAAGACTTCGTCGATACTTTTGATGAACACTTATCATTTTGCGAAAATTGCGGAAATGCGCGAAGGAAACTAGGAAACTACCGACTACCGACAGCTAAACGAGACACTGACAGATGTAACTGGGGACGCGGGTGACGTCCAGTTAGAGGAATATTCTGCTCACCGGCCGCGTAGCCAAACCCAGCCGGCCCTCTGAACAATACTGCCTTATCCGAGGCAAACAAACCAAACGCGACCGAACATCCTCTTACAGCCTGTTCATTAAAAAAAATCTTCGTTTTCCGCGGCATAGTGACGCTTGGATGCCAGTCCTGCCCCGCCTCACCGCTATAGACTTTGGGCACGGCGCACGGCTTGCGTGTGAATCGCGCGGCGCGGCCCGCGTGAGGCTGAAGCTGTGCCACTGCATTGCACCCGAACGCCCCACGCCGCGCGGGGCGGAGAGGCCGAGGAGACTAACACACGAACGGAAACCAGGCATTGAATTGGAAATTAAAGTCGACTCGTTTGTGTTCCGTATGACGGTACGAAGGTTGCGAGTCTGGAGGTGCGATGGGCAGCTCTGTTCTCTGTTCCAGCCCGGTCCCTTCCCCTGGACGGACACCATTCGGGGTGAAGGGGGAGGAGCCCTATGCGGTCTGCAGCTATAAGGCCCGAGAGGCCCGAGCCTAAATCGCATGCTCGCCACTCACTTTGTGTGAGGTATGGCAGAGGCAGCGTCGCCGAAGACCGTATATTTCAAAGTGTGCACTAGAAAAATGGCCCGCCACCGTAAAGTTCTTCTCGCTTGACGTGACCTTGACCTCTGTAAGATACCTCCAACTCGTTCAGCATTGAAAGAGGCCGTGAAAAATTCTGTGCGCTGACAGCCAGCCAGCCAGCCAGCCAAAGAGGTCCGACAGAGGACAGAGGTCACCCCGAGGGTTGGATCCGTAGTGGTCGACATGGGGCGCGGCAGCGGCCGAGGGAGAAACAACTCTGAAATTTTTGTACACCTCGTAATTCAGAAAAAGAAAAACTCAGGAAAATTCGGGAAAATTAAGTAAAATTTAGAAAAAAATTAAAAAAATTAAGGAAAATTGAGAAATTTTCAGTAAAAATGAAGAAAACTCCAGAAATTTCAGAGAACATCAGAGAAATCGATAAAAATCCACAAAAATTCACAAAAATTCTCGAAAATGTTCAAAATTTAACAAAATTTGTACACCAAAATTCAGAGTTATTGCCCCTTAGGGCGCGGCACAGCCGCGGCGGACCACGATTAGAGTAGCGTCTGCGCTCATGCTCAGCTCGTGTGGGGTGAGGAGCACGCGCGTGAAGGGATGCGAAGTTTAATGACCACGGGGACATGCGTCCACGCGCGCACACGCTGCTGCCCACGCAGCCGCCGCGCCGCGCCCCGCTCCGCCGCGCACGCCTGCGGACTGCCAATACCCGCCCGCCCCGCCCCCGCCCGCCACGCCAACGCCACACCCCGCCCTGCGTTGAGGTCCCCGCGGAGCCGATGACCACGGCGCGCCTCAAAGTTCCGAGGAGTGCAAACGTCCACGTCGGGGGGAAGGGGGAGGGGGAGGGGGATGGGGAGGGTCTACAAGCAGGCTCGTCCCTCCCTCCGCAGCGCGGCCCTTAAGTTTCGGCTGTGGTCCAACCTCCACCGATTCTACTCGTTCCGGGCCAGTCGGCCGGCTCGCATGCGCCGTGCCGCGTGGTCACCGGTGGTCACCGCCCGACGAGGTAAACGACACGATGACAGCCACGCCTCTCTCCCCTCGCTGTAAAGAATACTGAAGCTTCCTCAGCGCGTAACCCCACCCATGCCCGACCCCAGGAACCTGTGGCTCTGAGGTATTGCATACGGTTGTATACTTACAGCTGAAATGAACGTCGTAAAACAGTGAACATCTTCGAAACATCCACACTGCATTTGAAGTGGGCGCGAGCCATATGGTGTTGTTGCCCTACCCTGCGGCCTTGAGACGCCAACCTGATATCGTTGGCGTGCATCCTGATGCACCATCGACACGTCCGCGGTGAGGCTCGCGTGCTGCGAGGCGTGCGGAACACGCGCGTGTGAGGCGAGTGCGCTTCCAAGCCCCCGCACCCCAGCCTCGCTACTCGCCACGCGCTGCTGGGGGGGGGGGGGACGGCCGGGCCTCGCCTGGACCAGCGTGGCACCGCGGCATCCTAGTTCACAGCATCGGCTAACTAATGATAGGCGCCTGCCTGCCTGCATGGCCCCGCCCGGCCCCACCCGGCCCCGCCCGGCCCGTGCCACGCCAAGCAGAGACGGGCCGCGGTCGCGGCGTCCCGAGACTGAGAGTAAATCTAACGTAAAAGCAACGTATTCTAGTCCTGGCAGTGTGCACATTATTTTATTGTCTTGCCCGCCCCAAGAGCCCGGTCCGGCCCGGCCGGGTCCAGCCTGCGGGACGCGGGCACTCTGACCCTGCCGCTGCCCCTACTGCGGCTGTGACGGCATGACGGCATCGCGGCAACAGGATATTTAGCTGCCGCTGACGTCCCCCGGGTCGCCGGGCGGCGGCAAGGCGGGCTGGGCCTTCCCCAAACGGCACCTCCAGTACGAGCGCCGCCCGGCCCGGCTTCTGGATCACACGACGTGGGCGCCGTAATCAAAGGCAGCAGTGTGAGCGATAGTGGAACGAAAACAAAACACGCCGAGAGGGAAGAGGCCGGAGGAAATAAGCAGGACGACGCTGCTCCACAGGGGAATTTATTTTACGTGACGCGACCGCAAAGGTCGCGTCGGGCCGGGCCGGGCCGGAGAAGCGCTCACCCATACGCCCGTGCCCGAGCACCGGCAGCATTTCAGCTGGCGATCGCGTCATGAGGGAAATGCTAATTTTTTAGTCATCAACGCCGACACTTACGGCAGCGTGGCAAAGTGCAACAAGCCGCCGGGAAAGTGCTCTGCGCTCGCCTCGTCGCGCGGGCGCGTCGGATGCAGTACCAAGTACCCGGCAGCAGCCAGTCCCCTAAGGACGGACACGAGCTCCGGTCCGGTCCGGTCCTGTCCCAGGGCGCCGCGCGCGCACGGCACCTTCCACCCCTGTGCTCCCGGTAGGCGAGCAGGCCAGGCGAGCACCCGGTGCTGCGGGCGGCCTACCCGCAGGCGCTGTGCGGCGCGCGGCCCGGCGCGACCCGGCCCGGCGCGGCCCCCGCACGCGCTGTTATAAAGCCAGGCGGCGCGGGCGGAGCGGCACTACGGGACCACACGCCGGCCGCGCATCCACACACGCCCTGCCCATCCCCATCAGACACCCAGACAACCATGAGGACCGCCACCCTTCTCGCCCTCGGCGTCCTCGCCACCGTCCTCGTCCTCGGCCGCGCCCAGAAGCAGCTCGCCATTCGTGAGTACCTCGCCGAGCACCCGACCCTCAGACCCCTCCTCAAACAGAGTCCAAACTGTTGGACGACAGGTCCCCGCGCCCTACGCTACTCGCCTCGCACCCCGCAAGCCTCGTGCCTCTCACTGTCCGCGGCCACGGGGTGGCAGCCGACCCGGCCCGGCTCGTTCAACAGCAAGGCGATTCCGAACACCGTTGTATAGTGTCCTCTCTCTTGCTCCCTATGACCATGCCCCGTGAGAGCGACGACTAAAGAGCGATGAAAACAGTGTGCGGAATCACCCTACAGGGCTGGGCTGGGCTTGGCGGGGCGAGGTCGGGCGGGCGGGGCGCTCCACACACAACACCCCAGTGCTGTGCTGAGCGTGCGCCGCGCGCGCCACTCGCTCGCGTGCGAGTTCCTCCCGCGCGCGGTCTCCACGGGGAGGGGGGGGGGGGGGAATCACTCATGCAAAAATGTATACAATAATTGTTTTGACTTTTAATTTTTTTAATTTATTTTGGTTTTTCTTTTGTTTTTATTTTTCTTTTGATTTTTCATGGAAATTTGTTGTCAGTTTTTGATAAATTGTGACCTTTGACAACAATTTCTGAATTTTATCAATTTCATTTCGCTCTTCTCGGGTTTACTGTTCATTTTTCCTCAATTTTTCGGATTTTTTTCATGTATCTTCGTTTTATTTATTTATTTTTATAATGATGTTTTTGTTTTTGTGGCCGTACAATGATTTTTCGAATGACCTCCCCGTCGGTCTCCGCAGTGGGGGGCACGTCGGCGTGATATATGTATTCACGGGACATGCGCCCGGCTGCCGAGAAAGAACTGTAAGAAAGCGGGCAGGACGTCGGTGTCGGTGGGGCTATATGCCCATGGCGACTTGTTAGGCAGAGTGTTCCGGCGCCCTGCTACTGCAGTCTTTTTATTATTTTCATATTTTTTTTTATCGTCGCTCAGTCGCGTTGGCCGCGTGTCGCTGCTGGGCGTGTGAAAAATGGAGGGGAGTACTGCGAAGGTCGGTGCGGGCGGCGGCGGCGGCGGCAGAGGAGGAGGAGGCGGTTATTGTCATGGTTTGGTAATCACGGTCCACGGTGCACAAGGATGAGTGCATGCTGATGAGTTCCTCTCGCGCGGGTGTAGAGGGCGACATGTAGGAGCGGAAGCGGGAGCACGGGCAGGGTCGAGGCCGCACGGTGCGACACACAGTAGGGACGGGTCCCCGTCAGTTTAGCCAGATAAGTAGGCAAAAATAGGGTGTTCCGCTTCAAGACAACCGGACCGGAACATAGCAGAAAAGCATATCTGCCTGATTTGCTTTCTCGCGCTCGCTCATTGGCGCGGCCCTCCTCCACATCGACGTCATCGTACGCAAAAGCTCCCCATTGCCCACGAAACACCGTTGTGACGCGGGCTATATTGCCCGGTTTGAAAAAATTCGGGAATTATTGCCAAAAATCCTTTTGTGACAACCCGTGCCCCGTGCCCTACCCCGGCGCCCATAGCCGTCGCATTTTCAGCAGCGATTCCACAGGAGTGGAGGACTGGTGGAGGGGAGGAGACGTGGAGAGGCGCGGGTATCGCGCTTATTAACGTAGGGTAACGATCAGTCTAGTGATATTATATTCTGGATAGGCTCACGTGGGGCACGTGTCGGGGTGAGCGAAGAGTGCACCCCCCCAAGCCTACGGCGCTTCCAGATTGCAACGAACAAATTTTGGATGTTCCATTTTTTCCCCTCATGCTGGCAAGCTACCCAGGTCAGTTTCCCGTCCCATCCAATGACACGCTGGTCTCATTCAGGACACTGAGATTCAGGCGCGTAGCCAGGATTTCACCGTGGGGGGGGGGGGGGTCCGGCCCGAAAAAAACAACCAATTTTTTAGAAAGCGTAAAAAATTATTTCATTTACTTTTAATTACTTTATTTTGATACCCCTGGCTACGCGCCTGCTGAGATTACGCTTGAAATCAAGCGCAACAGGTCGATACGATCCTATTCGTCCTATCTAAATGTATATGGGAGAATTTCTTTCGTACGCTTCATTTCAAGCGTAACTGTATGCTGCATTCAAGCGTACAGTTACGCCTTGGTTTTACCAGTGGAGGTTTGCCTTGCGGTGAAATGTAAGCTAAACTATTTCTATTTTGAAATATATTCAGAACTCGCTGAGCAACAAAAATGGAACAGGAATCAGCACATCAAAAATGGAAAAGGAATTAGCTCAGAAAAAATGGAACAGGCTGACGGCACACCCGCGTCCTTTTCCCCCGGGTAAACCTCATCTTCTGTTGTTTTCGTTTTTTATCGCGCGCAGCGCTGAATCGCGGAAAGATAAAAAGAAGTTTGAAAAAACAATCGCAGCGATCAGTAATGCACCCCACCCCTCCCGCCTCCCTTCCCTTGTCCTGTCCCATTTCTCTGTCCCATCACGATCACATTGGAAATTCCCTGAAGGTGGCCGGGCCGGGCCGGGCCGAGCGCTGAGCGTCACTTTACTTTCATACACACACCATGCCGACGAGACGTCTTCCAACTGCTGCCCTCACGCGTAATAAGGTCCATTGTAGGGACACCTATAAGGTGGTCAAACACTAAACCTATCCGCATGTCCGTTTTCCTTTTTCAGTAGATGTATCGGCAAAATGCACCCAAATGTACTACTACTTCCTTTAAGTACTACTACTTCCTTTAACAAAATTTGTGATACCAATTGACGAAAACCATGACCGAAAAAGATAAGAGGATAAGTCCGGACACGGCGGATACGCAGAGTGTACAATCTCCTTTAGATAGGCCAACAGTTAGACACACGTGACTAGCGGGCTCGCCTACCCTACACTTCGCAGGCGCTGACATCTTCATAATGGTGAAGTCAAAAGATACATTAAATACAATCTCGAAAATTACAGACATTTGGTTTGTCATGTCAGAGGTACCCTTCATACTCGATAAAAACGATTTACTTAAAAGTGAACTAATAACCCCTCCTAAAAAATGCTGTACAAATAGTACTAAAAGTTGATTTTAGGAAACAGACTAAAATGAGTCTGTGGCCGCGAAGCTATGGACCGTAGGTCCTGGCTAGTACACATACTATGCCGACGCGACGTCTTCCAGCTGCTGCCCTCGCGCCTCGCGCGTCTCCGCTCCGCGTCTTGCAAATTTTCCTCCGCGACTTTACCTGCTGAACGCTCGCTGCTGGCAAAGAACAGCGAGACATGCAAGAGTTGTTGCTGCTGCCGATACCAGGAGGAGGGAAAAAAAAAGAAGAGATCGATAACAGGCCTGCACGGCATTGCGGCTAAATCGCCATCGATAGGAGCGCTCTCCTCTCCTCTCCTCTCGAGCCCCGCCACCGCTGCCAGGCCAGGACGGGAGGCTCCGGCTCCGCATCGGCGCGGCCGTCAGCGTTTCCCTGAACGAGCGTAGCGCTTTGACGTGGGAACCGACCAGGGTAAACTTCCATTCCAAAATACCCGTATCATTTTCGAACGAGAAATTTTCAGAGTCTTTTCAAAACTCTGACACACACTCATGTGTGTCTAGAAAATTGTCAATTTCAAAACACCATAAAATTGGTATATTAATTATCTTGAAGAAGTGTAAAAATGCTTGTAGCCCTTCATTGGTGCGCAGCAATGATCGTCCACCTCTCGAGACTTCCAGCCGATGCGTGCAAGTCGAATAAAAATCAAGGCGAACGTCGTGTTTGGGCGCAGTAAGTGATGAGCTCTCGGCTCGGTCTCGTGCACGGGTGGGTCTCGGAGGGATTCCCCTCCGCGGGCCGGGCCGGGAGTCGGTTCCTCCTCAGTGCTCGCGGAACTCCATTACGAGTGCCAACAACAGTGTTTTGCTCCTCCTCCTCAGAGTCCCGCTCTAGGACTCCACTCCCGCCCTGCCCTGCCCGGCCCGGTCTGAGCCTGGAGGACCAGCGCGGCCTGGCGCGGCGGAGCTTTTCTTGCACCGTCTAACGTCATCACATCATATCATGTATTCGATACGTTTCCTAGAACGGTGAGCAGCTTCCAGGAGCACCGCACGTCACGCTCGAGGCCTCAGCGCTGCAAAGTTGATGACAATGCCACAAAAGGGCAACGATAGACGGTGACGGGGCGCCCTAAAGATCAATTCTAAAGTTTTCAAACCCCCCCTTTTTTTTTGCAATTATTCTCCTTTATTTTAGGCCGCCGTTAGGGGTGCCTATTGCTCAAACCCGTGAGTTGTTTTTCCCCATTCTTTTTCGGTACACTAGAAGGCAAAACACACTGCTGTGTACTCGGTAGCTACTGTCATGGGTTCAGAGAATCGTTAGACAGCGTATAAATCCATTTTTTTCCTTTCGCCCTCGCCGCATTTTGCGAGGAGACAAAGCCCAATCAGCCTGGGAGCTCGGTCTGTGTTTTCGCGCAACGCACCGCGGCTCTCACAACACATCTGCTCGTTTTGTTCATGTCGGCCGGAATATTCCACGTTTTCCGACGCACGATCCTGAAGGCGGCGCCTGCGCCTCGAGCTGAGCGGAGAGGCAGAGCTCGGCGCCCACAACATGCAATCACAGCAGAGCAGCTTGTCGCCCGCCGTGCACCCCGCAGCCCGCACGCATGTAGCGGTAGCCGTGGCCAGCCGTGGCCAGGAGGCCCAGGCGCGCTGAGCTGAGCTGGTCGCAGCCTGGTCGAAGCCTGGTTCTTATCATATTCATACACAGTGGGAGAGCGGCGCGCGTTGCGCAACCATTGACTCTCTGCAGTATACTCCCTGCCCATCCCTTCCGCTGCTGCACCTTCCTTAATTGCAACCGACCCCTCACTCCTCTCCAACAGAACATCGATACAACCCCGGCAAGTTTTTTTTTTTTTAAATTACACACACCAAAAAAAATGGAATTTCCCACGTTTTCACGGCAGCATAACATCTCGGAGAGGCTGAGAACTCTACGGGCCGGCTCAATCAGCTCGATGACCGTGAAACAGGTTTGCCCGAGCGCGACCTGCCCCAACCGTGCATTAAATACAGAGCCGTCGCGACATTACCGCCTCCGCCCCCGCCCCCCGCCCCCGCCCGACCAGTGGTTGACACCATTCCCTGCGCCCCTCTGCCTTACGTGAACGGGAATCGGGTCGTTGTACAGCGCGTGGCGGCTGCGGCTGTCACTTCCATCCCATCCGACAAAGGTGCGCGCCGCCCCGCCCCGACCCCCCGCCCCGCGTGCACCGCGGCCTGCAGACCCTGTGGCGCGGCTAGACGTCTAGACATGCTATTAGACAATGGGCAGGCCGGGCCGGGCCGGCCGGCGAGCCGCTTCCTGACCATCAGATTCCCAAACATAACCTTGAGGAGCTGGGCCAGCTGGGCGAGAAGAGCGCCTATCGCGCCTCGCGCTCTCGTGCGGCCCGGCCCGGCCCGGCCCGGCAGGTGGGAGCGCCTGGCAGGTAGGCAGACAGGGGCCTGGAGTGCGCTGGGGTTGCCTACATCCCAGGCGCCTCGGGCCACGCGCCACCGCACCGCAGCTCACGTGGCTGTGGCTGAGGGGCGCCGCGCCGCGCGCGTAGGGATAACACGAACCCCGCAACGGACTACCTCGTGCCTAGGTTAAAAAAAAAATAATAATAATAATAAAAAACACATAGTCTGTAGGTCTCACGTTATTTGCTGCGGTCAAAGAGGGAAACTACATACCCGTAGTGACGAATGCGATTTCTATGGTCGTGCGGGCTCCAAGCATGAAATTAACATCATTGATTTATCTAATCTTGTTGCAGCGCCGTACATCAAGGTCTGCAAGAGGAACGACCCCAATCTGATCGACTGCATTAAGGACTCGATTGAGAACCTCAGACCCAAGCTGAAGACCGGTAAGCAAAAGTTATATTGTTCCTCTGAGTCTCGCTGGTCACGAAGAGCCGAGTGACTGACCGACGGGACGGGACACACCGTTGTTATCTCATCCAGGCATTCCGGAGCTGGAGGTGCCCGGGCTAGAGCCGCTGCACCTCCGCGAGATCAACGTGACCCCCGTGCAGAACGCGCGCCTGCCGAGGTTCAAGGCTCTGGGCCACAACGTGGACGCGAGAGGCGTCAGTGACTTCAAGATCCACAAGATCGAGTGAGTACGGGGACGACAGGGGCAGGGGTGGCGCGATAATCTCAGAGGAAGCGCGGTAGTATTAACAACCATTCATGCCTCTCCTCACAGGGCCGACCTGGACTCCAACACGTTCCGCGCCAGCATCGAGATCCCCGTCATCAAGTTCAACGGCGAGTACGAGGTCAACGTCAACGTCCTTGCGCTCCCTATCAAGACGCGCGGGCCCATGACCGGCAACACGAGTGAGTAACCTGCCGCTGCCTCCTCACCAAAGATCTCCGGTTCGCTTACTCACCACCTCCGCGTCGTTCGGTCCGGCGTCCGCTTTTGCAGCTGACGTCTACGGCGAGGCTACCCTCCAGGGACACATCGAGACGCGCAATGGCCAGCGCTACATCAAGTTTGATAAGATGGACGTGGACGTCGCCCTGTCTAACTATCACATCTACCTCGGCAACCTGTTCGGCAACGACCCCGTGCTGAGTGAGTAGACAGTTTTCCGAGTGCAGTCTAGTTCACCCACAATCTACAGGGTCGTGCGTTATAAGTGGGCGGGCCACAAAATTCTTCATTGATGACCATATGTTGGTCTTGGGCCTTTGATGAGAGACTTTTGACAATGTGTATTTGTCACGTAGATTTAATATTTGAAATAATTTGTTTTCAGGTGAATCAGTGAACCAGGCTATCAATGCCAACAACAAGGAATTCATCAAAGTTATCAAACCCATCATCGACGCCACTGCATCAAATATGCTGCTTGAGGTTGCCAATAGAATCACAGAGCACTTCACTTATGATCAGCTCTTCCCTGCAAACTAAGATTCATCTCTAGCTAAACTTCCTCCAAGCAACCCACTTCTCTACTATTTGACCAAATAAGCATTTAAAGGAGACCCAATAGATTTTTTTTTTTAAATGTCTTGCATAATGGTAGGTGCATCAATAAGGCTAATTTGGGCTCAATATGAGACACTGAGCCACCTCCAGACTGAAATCAAAAATATTTCACGTGATATAAGAAGAACCACAATAGAATAAAAGGAGTTTTTTTTAATTTTTTTTTAGAATAGCTGAGTGATAAGATTTGACTAAAGTCTCTTTCTAACTAGAAAATTATCTGTGATGATATAATTTACCTCTAAAGATAGTTTCTTGTATATGTGTAATGTATCCTTCTCATTGCCATGAGAAAAGACTTCACTCCCCTTTAATAGCATGTATATATTTATCAGAAAACTGTTTTAACATCGAAATTTGAAAGGCCTTTAGTAAGGTTCCTTTATGAAAATGTGAAGGATAAGTTTTACAAAAGCTAAACAGGAAAAATAAACATTGGACATTTTTATGTCACACAAAAAAACATTGTTTTTATGAATATCTAATTAAATTCCAAAAGAGAAAAAAGAAAGAAAGAAAATGGAAATACAAAGAAAAATATTGCAAGTTTACATAACACACCAAAATTTTAAAGCAAAACAGGGGCTGGAGTGAGTAACTATAAATTAAACTGCATTATACTGTGATTCAAATCATACATACTACCTGAATGAAAATCCTGTCATGCTCACGGCACCAGTGCTGTTACTGTTTCCTCCACACCACTCACTGATAAAATCAACTACATCAGCAAAGTTGGATGAGGTTGATCCTGTCAATTTAGCAGCCATTACCAAACTATTCCAGTCATCTTGGTTAGCATAACATCCCTGTCTTTGAAATTCAACGGGTGGGGGGTGCCTTCCAATTCTTGCAGCACCAACACCCAAGACTGGGAACCCTGTGACCACACAAGCAAAAGCAGCTGGTTCTGCTTTATTGCTAGAGCGAAGAGATGATGCATAAAGATTCCGTTCATCCAATGGAAGAACCTGCAATTGTAATTTTTAATAATAAATACAAGAAAAATTACAAAATTTATTCAATAAGTTTTAATATTGAAACAGAATAAAAATATATATTTGTACCTGTTCAACTTTTTGATCCATAGATATAGCCAGAACCCATTCCTTAACCTCTTCATGCTGCAGAGCCTCTAAATATGGTGCTGCAGGAAGTGGAATTTCTTGAGGAAAATCTGTTTCTGTGAAGTCAGAATGATCCAGTAAATCTGCGTTGCCCTCTTCAATTGCTTCACATATGTCTAGATAATGGTTTAGAAAGACGAATGCTTCATCCTCTCTTCCAACACTCTGCATCAAAAACAACAGCAATTAATGGGCTTTAAATTTGGTTTGCACATAGGAGAAGACAATATTGCAATAACTTTTATTACCCTTGCAGCCATACCAGCTTCATAGAAAGCTTTGTCTGCTGGGATAATGTCAGAGTGTCTAAGCAATGAAGTAGCAAGTTTAAATGCTATTTGCTCCATGGCAGGAGTTGCTCGGCTTGCTGACCACAAAGCATAGTAATGACTGATTTTTAAAAGGGTTTCAAACTCCTGATGAACAGAAGTACCTCCCTCTGCACTAGTTCTCATACTTTCAGTCTGAAATGTCAATAAAGTAATTCATTACTTATTGATGATCACATTTTTGGAAATGGGGACAAAACAATCTCTACAATATTTACCAGACTGAACAACATTGTCCGTAGCTGCTTCCAAGTCGTAAATGATTCCACACTGTCCAGACCATGCATGCTGAATAGATCTAAAGCTATTCTGCGGTAAATGTTATAATTTTGTGGGGACGCAGGTGCATCATATTTAGCATACAGAGCAAGTGCTTTTAAAGGATGCTCTTCCTACATTGATAAGAGAAAAAGATATTGAATAGTATTAATGACAAAGAAAAAAGAAGTATTGAAGCATCAAACAAACCTTTATCAGCTGAGATGCATAGAGAGCTACATATTTGTGAAGTACTTGCGGCCCATGTGGTGAAGCTCCCTCAAGGCATCTATCCCACTGTCCTTGTTCAGCCAGAAGATCAAGAGCACTTATAACATCAACATCAGCCAGCTGATCAACTCGTCCCTGGGCACGAAGAAAATCTTTTTGCCTTCCCTCAACATAGGCTTCATAGCTATTCAATAAAAAAGGATTTTATGATGAGGCAGAATAACAAAGCAAAGTTCTTTATGAAACACTCATTACATTAGTAAGGTTTTGGTGTCACCTTGAATCATATTCTCTGGCAATCTTCTTTGCTTTATTCCAATCTCTAGCCTGGATGAGAACATCAATAGCTTCTCTGCTCATATCAGTGGACAGATATAACTGAGCAGCTAAACTTGGCTGTTTCATCTCAACAAGTCTAGGACCTACAAGACAATACAATTTTTTATTTCACAGTTACTAAGTTATGAAAGAAATCACTATAAGAGGTGAACAATTTTTGAGTGTACCTAATACACGAACAACTTCAATAGCTTGATTTCCCTCTAGAAATTTCATTGTTATCTCTGCTGCATCAGAAAGAGCACGCGTTGTTAAAGCTGGATCATGAGCACTTAAACTTGCCTGAAAAAATGGAAAGCATAAATAATTGTAAATAAATTTTTTACAAAGTGCAATTGAAGTAAAGTAGAATATGGTAAATGAATCGAATACATACTCTAATCAAACAATCAACAGCTGTTTTATACTCCCCACTTTCCTCCCACTCCTTAGCTTGAGCCAACAAATGGTTAATGTCATTTGGACCAGTGGAACTTCCAAGCTGTTGCTCATATTCTGTTTGTAATTGTGGAAGATGCAAAGGCAAATACTCGCGGCATACTCGTAAGGCATCTACCCACATGCCTGCCTCCTGAGAGAAAGCATGTAAATTTTGGGGTTAAACAACTGAGCAAGTCTAATCTAGTTTAAAATTTAGTTTCTCACCTTGTATTGCTTAACAATAAACTCAGGTTTGTGGGCCCGTAACAACAATGATTCAAAACGCGAAAGATTATTTCGAGCAAATGCATCTTTGGCCTGTCCAATAAGGACATCAGAAACACTATCCGGATCATGTAACTCAGCTACACGGGCAGCATTATCCCAGTCTTGATTGTGAATATACCTAATGAAATAACCATGTAAAAGTGAGTGGAAACCAAAATAAATTTTTAGGTACAGCAATATTTGGGGGGAAAAAATCATACATAAGAACAGCTTCTTTAGGCTTTCCAGCCTTCACAAATTCATCCTCTGCTTCCTGGAATTTCCCATCATCTTCCAAAGCCATGGCATACTTGCAATGTACTTGAGGCAAATGTGCTTTAAGACCGAGCCGGGACAGTTCAAAAGCAAACTCGAACTAAGGATAAAGCAAGATGAATATTGAGTATTGTACTGAAGTGTTTAGTTTACGTCAAACTAATTTTACAATACTTAATGAAAAGTACACTCTACCTGGTAAGTTTCACATGCATAGTCAATGCATGCCTCAAGAATATTCATCTTGTTCAATAGCTTTACAGCAGAGTCACTACCAAGACTCTTTGCCCACAAAAATGCCACTTGTTTAGCAGCTACAGTTCCACCTTTCTGATTAGCTATCTGTGACAAATTTATTAAGCACAAATTTAGACAGCATTATTATTGTTGAAACTGTATTCATTTTTCATGTTATTGTACTTACTCTGTAAGCATCTTCCCACATGAGAGCTGTCCTATACATATTAACGGCAGCTTTCCAATCTCCAGCCTGAATATAATGGTGCTCTGCTGAAGGATAGTTTGACTCAGCCTCCAACTGCTGAGCCAGATGTAAATGAGTGGTTTGGACTAAGTCAGGGTGATACTGGGATACAAGTCTCATCATCTGAAATAACACAACTCGCAACATCAAAGGAAACTCTGTATGGCTTCGATTCAAATCTTGAAACAGATTATTACACCACCTGGTCATATTGCTTCTGCTGCTTATACATTGATATTGCAGCATCCGGTTGTTCAATGGAGACAAAAAGTTTTTCAGCTTCACGAAATTTTCCCTGTTGCTGAAGCAATGCTGCCTGTTTAGTATACATTTCATTAACATCATTGGATTGTAAATGGAGATTTGCAATCACATGAGCTTTCTCCCAAAGCCCTACATAAAAAATAAAAATATAAAAAAAAAAAGATGATTATTATTATTTATTTATTTTTTTGGTCTAAAATGGTTGGTATTCCTGAAATCTTAATGTATGAATACATAATGATAACTTATCACATATACCTGCTTTGTTGTACATTTCTACTGCTTCTTTGTACATGCCTGCTTGTGAGTACAATTTCTCAGCAGTGCTGTAGTCCTGAACTGAGGCAAAGTGCTGTCCTAGTAGCACAGAATATTTTTCCACAATACTATTATCTTTAATAACCTGGTTGAACATTTCAAAAATGAGTAAAGCAAGAATGCAAATTCAAAAAAAAAAAAAAATATTCAGCACATATGTTCTTAACATACTTACAAAACTCAATCAGTCAAGCTGACAAAGGAAAGGTGATAATGGACAAAGTAAAGCGGTGTGCGTGCGATCCAACATACCAAATTAGAACTACCATTTTGAGTGCCAAAAAAAGCTGTGAGAATAGTGGTTCTTTGCCAAGTCGTGTAGAACTGATCAGTGCTTGTAATCACAATGAAGTAATTTGAAACTTTTGTTAAGAACTCACTTGGATAATTTGCTCTGCCTTTCTCCACTGTTTAGCACCAACTGCAGCATCCAGTGCTTTGCTCATTTTACCCGCTTCTATATAGTGATTAATTGCTGCATCCAGTTGCTGTGAGTTGACCAGAAAGTCACCCCACTGCTCCTCAAGACCTACAACCTCTGCAAGAGTACAAAAAACAATTTAAATTAAAGTACGTTCAAATTGAGGAAATTTCATGAAAAAGCAAAAATGAAAAATATTAGACCTGAAGGAGAAATTTGTCGAGACAGGTCAACAGCACGTGCAAAAGCATGGCCTCTTCTATAGCAATCAAGAGCTTTCTGCGGTTGATTCAGCTTCTCATAAAGTTGTCCAGCTTGTTCAAACAGTTCTGCTCGGTGAAGTGCAGATGAAACGCGCGATACAAGGTCTTCATTGGATAGAAGATGAGGATTGTTCTGCAAAAGTCTACTTGAGGATACACACTTTAGTTACTCATATTCCATCACCTCTATCCTCACATCACTCTATTCAGCTCACCAACCTTGAAGCACGAAGCGGTAACCCTGCTTTCAGGTAAAGTCTTAGAGCCTCTTCTAAATCACCATTCTGTTCCTTAACTTCACCTGCTTTATCATCTTGTTTTGTTTCTATCAGCCAAGCAAGATACTTTGAAGCAAGCTCTTCTTTTCCATCATGACCTTTTAGCTCCGCAATCGACAAAGCTTTAAAATTTAGTTTAAAGGTTTAAGATTTGCTCCATTTATTTGATATAATAAGGACAGATACCAAGCTTCAAAATATGACATTTAAGCTGACAAAATAACTACAAACCTTGATTCCACTTATGCATCTTCTGGTACATATTAATAGCTTTATCAACTTGATTTTGCTCTAAATAAATTGCCTCAGCACTCTTCAGCTTATTATTTAAGATAGCCATCCTTGCCCACAGATCAGGACAACTTGTCCACTCTTGACCTGTCAGAAGATATATTTTAAATAACAAGGAATTTGAGTATTATATACGCATTGATAAACATTCAATACTAACCAGTTTCCTTGGAATAATCATCTGCTATACGCTTTGTTTCTCTCAAAAACTGTGTCCGAGAAATGTCACCCAAAGCCGCATAACAGCGTTCAGCGACCAGTAAATTATTTTGTGATAAAGCAATTGCACCTAAGTTCTGCCACATTCCTTCAGCAACAGCACGGTCTCTTAAACCTTCTAGATAAAGAACTGCTCTTCCAAAATCATTATCATGAACAGCAGTGCCAAATTCTACAAGGCCTTCATCCAGTTCATAACTCAGCTGAGAATGTCCTTCCAGCACTAAAACCTTGGAAATGAACATTAAAAATTGAGAGATTAAGAGTTCATATTGACTGGTGAATTTTAAATAATGGATAGAAAGTAAATGGCAAAAAGTACTTACTTCAGTTTTGCCATCAGCCCTAACCACATCTGTAACCTCCCCTTTCACCATAATGAGAGTAACCCCATCAGGTCGGTCAATATTGTACCAAACACAAAGATTAGAACGGCTTTGAGCAACAACAACGTCACTGCCAGGAACCCACTGGGAAAATAATAAGGTTTCTATGGGTACAAAAGCACATGGTACAAAAGCAAGTAAAAACAGGTGTCTACAGAATATTACCTGAACAAATGTACAGTAACTTAAAATGAGAGTTCTAGAATCAGATCTAATATCAAGAAGAGTTAGACGCATCTTCTTATCGCGAAACAGAAGCCTCTGACCAGTTTCATTTAGTTCAAGCCAATCAATTTTTGAATCATGTGTAACTTGAGAGAGAGTAACACCAAAAACTAAATCAACTGAAACAAAATTTGCATTCTAGAGTAAGCTGGTAAAAACAATAAAGTATGTGAGGTCTATCAATAATACTATACCAATGCAAATAGTCTTCAAATCAAGAAGATATGCAAGCATTTTGCAGTCCTCTGTACTGTTTTCTGGCCGCCTTTCATTTAATCTGACACTGATTAGATGGGGGTTCATAAACTCGGTTCTAAATTAAAAAACAATGAAGCGCTTACAAAATTTCAGTGATATTTCTGATTAACAAAGAGCATTTATAAAGGACTCACCTCACTGAACCCAGAATGTGATTGTTTCCATACTCTACAAGACTTAGCTCACCAGCATTAAAAATCAAACATACCATTGGATTATCAAAGTAAAAACGTTCATTTCGGCCTGAATTAGGCCACATCACCTGGAAAAAGAAAATGAGAAGAGTGGAAGTTCACATTTTATCTAATAAATTCTGATACAAACATAAAATATAATAAAAGTGAGAAATATCTTACTTCACTGAGGAGGTTTCTTTCAAGATCACCTAAAAGGAGAGTTTTAGGTGTTCTTGCAACTAAATAGTTGTCCTTTCCCATTATTCGAACATCATCAATTTCATAACCAAACTGGGATCTGAGAACCACCCCTCTTGCACTTGAAGTCAGTGGCTTTACTAGCACTTGACTTAGTCCAACATAAGTCATCTCAAATTTATTTTTCCACAGCATTCGTCTACATAATTCACAAGAAAATATACACAATATAAACTTAAAGTCCAAAAAAGGCAAAAAAATAAAAAATAAAAAAATTAAAAAAAAAATAAAAAAATTAATTCACCAAGTGCTCAGGAAAAAGAAAATGTGGTGAGCGCTTACTTAATGACTGATTCAAATAGCTCCACAGATCCACACAGTGCTCCACAAGCGACTCTCGACCCATCTCGCTTCCAAGCCATTGCAGTAATGGTGTAGAGGTTTGGAATCTCTTTGACAGCTTCTTCCTCCCAAGATTGCTTGCGAGGATTCCATGAAAACAATCGCAACCTAGATAACACACCAGTTTAATGTTATGCTATGAAAATTTTTGGAAAGTAATGAGGGAATGTAAAAGCAAAATTTTTCTTACTTGTCAAAACTGCCTATACAAACTGTTTGACCACTTGGGCTAGTGCAAGCAACAGTGAACTCTTTCTCATTGTCATCTTTGCTGTAGTCAAACTGGTGGTTTATTCGTCCATCTCGATCATATACAGTGACTCTTTTATCACAGCCAGCAGCAATCACACATCCTATAGGCCATGAAAGGCTGTAAGGAGGAACAGGGTGTGTTGCAACCCTTCCCTAAAAAATGGAAGGGAAAACAAAAGTACTTACAATTAAAAGTTTATTTTATGAAACTTTAGAACAACAATGTTACTGCAACTTACCTGCTGCTCCATGTTATCCTCTTGGGTTACATAATACCGAACAATAGTGCCATCAGCATGACCTGATAAAAATCCTGTACCTTGGGAACTGATAGAAATATTCTTATTTTAATTTTAAAGTTTACAACTAGACAATGCTAGAAAATGCAAAATGAAGAGGATCTTACTTTGTGGCAAGTGACACCACATAGGAATTTGTGGTGTATAGGGTCTGTGTTTTGTTGCTTTTAACATGCGAAGCTCGAATCTTTCCATCGGCTGTGCCACAAATTATAGGACCATCTGCTAACCATGTGAGACAGGTAACAGCTGATTGTTGAGGAAATTTGTTGCAAATGACCTTTTTATCACCCCTAATAAAAATATTAGCAGGTGATGAGAGAAATTTTTTCTCAATTTAATCATACGGATTTGAACATTTAAATCATACTACACACCACTCATCTCCCAGTTTGTAGACATAGATAATGTTGTCAGTCTGACCTACTGCTACTTTTGTGGAGTCCGGTGAAAAAGCTAAACCCTTTATGGAATAACTTTTCTTACCAAACTGTAAAGACAATACATTTTCTTCAGATACTCTGATAGTTCATAAAAATAACAGATTGCAGCAACAATGATATCAGTACCTTTGAGTCTGATGGTTTTGTAGGAAACTTATCACGTTTAACTCCATTTTCATCAAATAATGAGACAATTCGATCTGAAGTGCAGACAGCAAGTTTTAAGTTATTTGGTGCCCATGCTATTGCGGAAACTCGAGCTTCACCTTCCTGTTAAATGAAAGAAAGAGCCAGTGATTTAGTGGCGTTATGAATCATTCCTGATTAAATCTCAACAAAAATTACCTGAGCAGGGATTACTGTACTCAAATGTTTCAGACGCATTTCTGAAGGTGCTTTTCAGGTCCTGAAAACAAATGATATCTTCGTCAGAATTACAATGAAATCAATAAAATACCAAACAACTATGGAACTTTGGGAATGGAATGTAGCATGTCCGGCAGGTCTTTCATGATTGATCGATATTCCGCGGCAAATGTCGTGCCAACGTACATGAGAAAAACAATGCCTGTCTAAGCTATTTCAGCTTACATAAGATAGAAATCCATCTAGAAAGCATGGTTTTTAAACAACAGTAAAGAAATTCTATCATTTTAAAGGTATGCGGGCTACGAGGAATCATATCACGTACCAATTCTAACGCCAAAGAATGGCAGCTTTTGATTTCACTGTCTTAATACGAAAATGATATTTAGAATACGAAAAGATAAAATGACAACCGGCTGAACCAAAGAACCCTCGCTAATATTCGCTGTTCCAGTCAACTTGCTTGTGTCTGTCAACAAACGGCTACTAATGTAAACAAACGGGGATACTCGGATACTCACAGGAGTCGTGTTTAGTTTGCTACCGAATTTTCCCCCTGTGTTTCTGGGGATTAGTTCTAGAAGGCTGTGAGCACCATAACCTTTAAGTACACATTCATAACTAAACCAGCCTCATGAGGTTTGACGATCTGAGTGTCTACAACGGCGGGTTGATTTAGTGAAGAAAATGCTCATCGTAGTGTGTTCATGAGGATACAGTGACGCTGAACTTTTATGTTTCGGACGTTTGCTTAGACAAAGGTATGTTGGGAAGAAGTAATTTTCTTTTAATTATTTCAATTTCTATTGGTTAATGTGTGTCGATTTGCCACTCCTTTTCGTTGATTTATGCACTCTATATTTGTATCCTAGCGGCTATTTTCATTCTCTCAATGCTGTTTTCTTTGCCTCTTTTCACTTAATTATATCTGTTTCTCCCTTGTGATTTGATGGAGACTGCCAAACCTCTGTCAGTGCTGTTGACACTTCTAGGACAAACACTAGTCCCAGTTAGAAATCCTACTGACACCATCGAAAAAACATAACTTAATTGTGGACTTTAGGAGACATTTGTTTCTTTGAATATGTCCTCATTGTCAAGAGTTTTATTTTGAATTCATTTGTTCAGGCATAGACCGAATACAGCACTGAAAACCATATTCGCTTAATCTCTTTAAGGTTATGGTGTAACATTTTTGAGAACAAAAACATGAAACAATTCGCCATCTGCTGTGCTTTAAATAATTTTTAAAGTCAACATTGTGTTCTATTCTAACGTAGCACAGTTTCAGCTGGTCACATGTTTTCATGCTTTTGTGAGCAATCATCTTTTGATTATGAAGTAAATTTTGTTTTTATTGGTGTAGTATAAGAAGAACAACGGTTTACAATTTTCATTTAATTGTGTCACTTGTTATTAATTCATATTATAATCAAGCAATTTAGCTATGTTCTGCAACAAAGTGTTGTTTTCAGGTGCAAACAAAAAAAGAAATGTGCAGCAAACTGCTAAATCGTTTTCTCAGTGTAGCAGGAAGATCTTATGAAAATGTGTATTTTCCCTCGGGTAAAGTTATTCCAAGTCTATTCTGTGGCTTTCGAGCTCACCCCTTACCCCTTGTTCCATTCTGGCGTGCGCCAATATCTGAAATTGGAAGCCCGATACATACAGGTATCCGTTTGCCTATGTGCCTCTTCCCTTCCCCCACCCTCCCAGCCGGCCTGTGCACCGGATCACCGTGCAGTGCGCCTAGCGCATACTAACGAGGCTGCAGCGCTGCGCTAACGCTGTGCGGCTGTACGCCCTGCCAGGTTTCCGGTGCGATGTCGGTACTGAGGTGCAGGCAGGCGGTACTCTAGGGCAGAAGTTACTCGTCTCCGTCTCTCCCATTCTGTGCGTCGCTCCCCCTCTCCCTGCCTTCCAATCCCTATTCCCTTGTCCTTCCCTCTTTCTTACCCTCCCCACCCCTCACCTCTTCCTGCCGCTTCTTCTCGTCCCGCTGTTTCCTGTTTCCTCTTCCTATTGCTTTCCGGCCGCTGTGTTGTGTGTTGCATTTGCGATACTGCCCCCCTCCCTCCCCTTAGCTCAGGCGGCCTGCTTGCCATCTTGCCACTCACTAGGCCCCCTTGCCTCGTCAGGTCATCATCGTGTGATGCGATCGGATCCCGCGATTGATGCATGGCCCCAAGATTCTCCGCCATGGCACGGCACTGCAGCCACACAGAACTCGCCGCGCTGGGCCGATATATAGCCTACTGACGTTAAGCCCTGTGGTCTGGCGCGCTGTGCGAGGCGAGGCGAGTCGGGGTTTGGCGCGTAGAGGAGAGGTGCCCCTTTGCGCCCCCGCCCCGCCCCGCCCCGCCCCGCCCCGCCCCGCCCCGCCCCGCCCCGCCCCGCCCCGCCCCGCCCCGCCCCGCCCCGCTCGCCTCTTTAGCCCAGATAAGCGGCGCGGCGCGGGCCGGAACGGCCGGAACGTACCAGTTAGGGAGGAGCGAAGCGCCACGCGTACTGATCAATCGGCGCGGCCTGAAGTGATGGTAAAGTGGCGGTGCGTAGAGAGGAGGGCCGGGAGCTCCCCGCTCGCTTTTTTTTTGGGGGGGGGAGGGGGGGGTCTTATCGGCGCGCGGCGCGGCGGGGACCGACATTGGGGCCAAGGGCGGCCCGACCTGAGCGGTGCGCTGTGGTGTGGTGCACGGCGTGCACGTGCACGTGCACAGGGGCCGAGCCGAGGGGATGGGCGGGTGTGCGGCGGCGCCCCTCGCGCATCCCGCGCGGGGCACTCTGAGGCTGGCACGGCAACCGTCGCGCCGCAGTCCCAAATCAATGGGCCTGTCGTGTATCCCGCCTATCGGCCGACTTGGATCGGCTCGGTGTTATGGGGAATACAGTGGCAGCACTGCACCCCAGGGTGCCTGGGGCTGCCGAGCGATTCAGAAGACCGCTTTCATACCTCTATCCTCTTCGCACTCGTGGAGTACTACCACGACCAGCATAGGGGACCCCTGTAGGTGCAACAAGGACGGGGAGATGAGAGCGATCTTCTGAATCAGTCGGCAGGCAAGAGTGGCCGCGGGGCTGCTTCTGGGACCGAGCGGCTGGAGGAGGAGGACTTGTACAGCCCGCGGCCCAGCCCCTGGGGTGATTCCGCACAGAGGCTTTTTTATGTTTTTGTCGCACTCGCGCAGTACAATCCTACGGAGCGGGAGAGAGAGGAGATACTGCTGAGCGCTGTTCGGAATCACCCTGCAGGCCTTCTGCCAGCTCCCAACGCCCGCCCACCTCGGCGAGACGGTGTCCACCTTGTGCACCTCATCCGCACCGGGCACCGGGCCTGGGCGGAGCAGACGCCGGACGCGGGCCTTCGGCCCGGCCGGCCGGTGTGACTCAGACATGCAAATGCCTCGTCCCAGCCCGCGGTCGCAGTGGTCGATGCAACTTGCCGGACCGGAGACAGTCGCTGCCGCGACGAGGCCGCCGTGGCCGTGCTGGGTGTCACGCCGAGGCCGAGGTGCTTCCCCGGCCCGGCCCGGCGCTGTACAGTAATCCGCGCATTAATTATTGTCGTTATTACGCAGTCGTCTGCTGTCCTGACCTGGCCGCCAGCCGCTCACTCACGGGTGTTTGAACCCGATGGCGGGGTGTGAACGAGCGCCTCTCACAGTACAGCAGAACGCGACGGCGCGTCCTCGTGCATACGGAGCCCTGCCTCGGCCCGCTGCGCAGTGCGGTGTAGCAGAGTGTAGTGCTCCTCGTGTTTGCGCTCGCGACGCCACTCCACCCCGAAGGGCCGCTCCACCGCACCACAGCACCCCCCGCCCGGCCAAGAGCACCCCGCCGAGCCTCCAGTCCAGCCCAACTGTGTGGTCTGCTCTTGACCTTGACCTGTGTCCGCCCCGCCGAGACGTGCCGCGGTGTTGTGGTGCGCTACGGCGTGGCGGGGCGTGGCGGGGCGGGGCGGGGCGGGGCGTGGCGGGGCGTGGCGGGGCGTAGCTACCGGTGGTGCGGCGTAGTTACCAGCGAGCGCGACAGCTCGCCGGGGTGTGGTTGGGGGGGGGGGGGGGGCACCCGGTCCGGCCCGGGGGGCGCCGTGGCTCGATGTGACTTATCTCGGTCCATACCCCTGGCGAGCCCGGCCGCGAGTCGGGAGGCCGCGGATCTCGAACCGCGTGTAGTAGTGTCCTCTCCCCCGCTCTTTATGGCCGGGCCCCATGAGTGTGACGCGGACAGCAGGGAGGCTAGACCACTGTGCTAAACCACCTGGCTCGTGGGGCTTAAGTACGGCTTCACCCCCGGCGTCTGTGATGAGCAGGAGGCGCCTACCCTGCGCGGCCCCGCCAGCCAATCCACTCACATGGCGCCGCGTCGGGTCACGGGCTCAGCCCCGAGGAGATCGTTTTGTAGTGCCCTCTCACTCTCTCCTAGTGGTTGAGACCCATGCGTGTGAAAAAGGACGGAGATACGAAAGCGCTCTCCTGAATCTGACGGCTGGCTCGACCCGAGGGGTCCGGGTCCCTTCACTATAAATTCAAGCGTACACCGATTTTTCTAATTTTTCTGGTTTTTCGCGATTTTCCTTGATTTTTTTTTCTGATTTTTTTTTCCTCTGATTTTTTACTGGTTTTACTTGAGGGTGTACTGTACACTGATTTTTTTTTTTGAGTGGAGGTCCCTTCGGCTCGACCGACCCCGCATTCACGTCGTCCTGATGGACGGGGATCAAGGAGGCTGTCAGTCAAATCTGCAACACAAACGGAATGTTCAGTCAACCTGCTCCCGCGCGGCGCCCGCATTGGGTAAATGAAGCTGGCGAGGAACGCCTGAGGCCTGAGGGGCCTGAGGTACCCGAGCGAGACGAGAGCGCTGCGCGCGCGGGCCGTGCCGGGCCGGGCAGGCGCGCTTCGCTCAGCCGGGCCTTCGCATTCCGTTAAAAGGCGACTAATGAGTTGGCCCCAGGCCCGCTGTGGGCTCCGCGGTTAGCCGAGCCGAGCCGACGTCGCGCACCTACCCAACCCGGATCAAGCAGCGAGCGTGTTAGAAGAACTCGTTGTCCGCATGGAGTGCATAGGGCGAGATCCTGCTGCTTGGTCCAGCCTGCCCTGCCCTGCCCTGCCGCGGAGATGCGCGCCGTGGATCGCGGACCGCGCAGGCCAGCGGAAGGTCCGCGACCCTGCCGTCCTGCGCGCCGGGCCGGGCTGGGCTAGGCTGGGCGGCTGGGCAAGCCGCGGCGCCGCGCCCTGCCCCGTGGATGTCGGCGTCAAAGCAAACTTTATTTGAGTCTTTGCCAGGAAATAGAGGATGTATGTTGGTGTTTGAAGCCGGTCCCTGCAGATGGCCGTGGCGAGTGTGGATCGTGTTGGCGCGGCGGTGGGTTGGGACGGGCCCCGGGGCGCGGCGCGGCGGGGCGGGGCGGGGCGGGGCGGGGCGGAGCGCGGACCGCGGGTGACAGCTTTGCTCGCTGCCTGGTGACCACGCTCACGCCTCAGCAGGGTGATTCCGCACAGTGGTTCCATC
Organism: Frankliniella fusca; assembly: GCA_029379305.1. NCBI lineage: Eukaryota > Metazoa > Arthropoda > Insecta > Thysanoptera > Thripidae > Frankliniella > Frankliniella fusca. The sequence goes on from JAHWGI010000295.1 coordinate 371,316, forward strand.
TCTCTGTTCTCGTCGCACTCATGGGCCACTGCCTCGAAGAGCGAGCGAGAGGACACTACTAAACGCTGTTCGGAATCAGCCCGCTGCCCTGCCCCACCAGGGCGACAGGCCGGGGTCGGCGGGAAGCACATCTAATGCAGTGTTTGTTTGTGTAGGCCGTAGACTGGACTAGACCCGCCTGTTTTCGTTTTGAAGCTAATCCTATTCCACTATCCTGTAATCCCCTTATGGAAAATGCTGCCCTCTACTCGCAGCCCCTCTCCCCCTTCCGCAGTCCTGCGGCCCGTAGGCGTTTAGCCGTATGATAGAGTTATTGGGACACTCGCATTGGTCACAAGCAGAGAGGCAGAGGGGCGGGGCTGTTCGGGGCGGACAGAGGTAGCGGATCTCCAGCGGAAAGAGGAGGAGGGTGGCAGCTTTGACTACAGCGGCGTGCTCACTGCTCGGTCAGCGAATCGCAACGTCCCCTCCCCTTCCCCTGCTTCCCCCGTCCCCGGACCCCCGGACCCCCGCCCCGAGGCAGAGGAGAGTAGGGGGCAAGGGGAGAGAACGCCACCCTTTTGATGTTCTCTCAGGCGTATGGGGCGCAGCGGGGCGCGGGCGGCGGCGAGGTTGGTGTCTATCGGGAGCGACCATGCTTTTCTGCTGGCGGCCCGGTCTGCCCGCCTAGAATCTCTTTGCTCGCTATTTTTATTTACCGGCGGCTCCGCGCGGTTCCTGCGGTTCCTATGTCGTCTTCGGGTACGGGTAGGGGTACTAGCCCGATGCTTCCCGGCCAGGCGCGGCCTTTCGGCTGATTCCGCATGTAGGTCAGTGGGAGGTAGACGCGGTCCTCCCTCTCCCACCCAATGGCAGTGCCTCATGAGCACGACAAGGGCGGAGGCAGGAAAGTCCCATGGACCAATGTGCGAAGGAATAAGCCTACCGGCCTACCGGTCCGGCGCGCGTCGCCCACGTGGATGCAGTGCACTTCTCTCAGCGGCCCGCGCACCCGCCCCGCACCCCAACTGCAGGCTGATTCCGCACAGTGGTTTCATCTCTCTGTCCTCGTCGCACTCATGCGGCATCGTGAGGACACTGCTAAACGCCGTCCGGAATCGCGAATCGCCCGCTGTGCCGTGCTGGCCGCGGCAGGCCGGCCGGGTGTACCTGTTGCCGCTGCCACACGGGCGTGTATGTAACGTAACGGTCACATCGAAAATAAAAGACTGCGGCAGGCTGTTTGCTGGTGTGTAGGCCGTGACACAAGCACAGCACGCCATTCACCTCCGCACGGGGCGGGGGGAGGTCAGTCGAAGCGCCTGCATTGGTAGGCAACGACGCGTGTGCGACGCACCGCGCCGCGGCGGGTAGCCTACCACCCTGCTCCCCAGGCGCGCCTAGTCTCTCGCTCTCTCTCTCTCTCTCTCTCTCTCTCTCTCTCTCTCTCTATCTCTCTCTCTGCAGAGACCGGTACCGCTGCCCGGACTCATCGCGGCAAACTCCTTGAGTGCAAGAGAGAGAGAGAGAGCGATGAGTGCGGTGCGGGCAGCGGGATCTGTGTTGCTGATAGCGAAAGGCCCGCGTGTGTGCCGCCCCACCCCATCTCCAGCCGGCAAGGACGTTTCACTTGCAAGCTTCCCTTGGGAGGCGGACGCCTCAGGTGTGAGCTTTTTTTCGTTTTTTTCCTCAGCTTCTTCCCCCACTCTCGCTCTACTCCATTCCCACGTTGGCACTGTGCACTGATTGGAGCCTAAGCTAAGCAAGCGCTGGGGGCGCGGTGGGCGGCGGAGCGGGCAGGGTCGGACCGAGTATTAATACCTCACTGCGAGTAGGATGTCGTCATTGTTGTCGTCACTGTCGTGGCCGGGGTGGGGTCGGTGGGGTGGTAGGATGGAGTGGGGCGCGGCGCGGGCCGGTGCGGATGGCGCGCGAGAACCGGTGGGGCCGGGGCGGGGGCCAGCCGCGGCCTACAGAAAGGGGCGAGGTGAGGGTCTGAATTAGACGCTGCTCGCGCGTAACGTTGTGGGGGTGCCGGCCCGCGCGCCCGCGCCCCGCTCTGTGCGTCCCGCGCCGCGCGGCTTAGCCTTCCGCACCCTAATGTCTCTCAGATCAAATTTTGGAAGCGGCACTTAGGCCTATCTAGCTGAGGATCTCTGTTCTCTACTGGCGCTGAGGTCGGCGGGGCGGGGCGGGGCGGGGTGAGGCCGGCGCGTTGGCGGTCCGGTCCCGGCCCGGTCCGGCTCGCGCCCAGTCGCATCGCATGGTCACGCGTGGTCCGGTCCGGTCCGAACGGGCCGAGGAGGCGCAGGCCGGGGAGGGACCCATCATACCAACTGAGTCGAGTCGCGTGATTTCGTTCTCGTTCCCCTTCCTTTTCCGGTTTGTTTTATTCCCCGATTGTGGTTTTTCCATTGGGTCCTTCCCTTCCTGGCAATGCACCTTGCGCTAGGCAATATGTGGTAATACTTATCGAACGGTGTTTTGTTCTTAGTTGATGCGTACCGTGATGTCCCAGGACCACATCACTCTAATGATGCACTGGTTGGCGACTGAAATCGCAAGAAAATGGTGACTGTGAAAACTAGCATTGAATTGGATCTAAAACCAATAATGCCTGCCCAAAGTTTTCAATGGTTTCACCCACATTATCAGTTTTGTGTACTTTCTTATATGCAGAATCACAGAATAATGAGAGAAACTAGTGATGGAGAAGTTGCTGGTTTGAATGTGATGCACCTCACATTGTTGAACATGGACATTTATTTGTACCCTTTCTTGTGTCTGTACAGCGCAGAAATGCATCGCATTGGACCTCGCAGTTCAAGTGTGGAGGCGGGCTCCAAGATAGCGGGCATGTATGACTTGCTGGAAACCCTAGGCCGGGGACACTTTGCAGTGGTGAAACTAGCCCGACATGTGTTCACTGGCGAGAAAGTAGCTGTGAAAGTTATTGATAAGAACAAGTTGGATGATGTGTCAAGGGCTCATCTTTATCAGGAGGTGAAGTGGAAATTTTTAAAGTCTTTTATAGATCACATAGAAAAAGTTGGAAACTTCTTGTGACTTCTTTCTTTTGTTAATAGGTTCGGTGTATGAAACTGGTCCAGCATCCTAATGTTGTTCGTTTGTACGAAGTGATAGATACAAATACAAAACTATATCTTATACTGGAATTGGGTGACGGAGGTGATCTTTATGATTACATTATGCGTCATGAAGGGCGAGGGCTTGATGAGGAGACTGCCCGAAACTACTTCAGACAGATTGTGCGCGCCATTGATTACTGTCACCGCTTACATGTTGTTCACCGAGACCTGAAACCTGAAAATGTTGTGTTTTTTGAAACCTTGGGCATTGTTAAACTGACGGATTTTGGCTTCAGTAACCGTTTTTGTCCGGGTCAAAAACTGGAAACTTCGTGCGGATCTCTTGCTTACTCAGCACCAGAAATTTTATTGGGGGATTCATATGACGCACCTGCTGTAGGTGAGGATATTTATGTTTAGGAGCTTTGAAGGCTTTAAACAAAATTCCCTATTTGCCACATGTAAAATGGATTCAAAACTGTATACTAATTTTTTTCTGTTATTGCAGATGTTTGGTCACTAGGAGTAATCTTGTATATGTTAGTATGTGGTCAAGCACCTTTTCAAGAGGCAAACGATAGTGAAACTTTGACAATGATTATGGATTGTAAATACACAATACCTTTTCATGTTTCTGATAATTGCAAAAGGTATGTATATTAATATGCAAAATCTGCAAAAATCCAATTATTTAAAATAATATTGGGGTTATATTTTAGATTAATTGCAAGAATGCTTGTGAGAGAACCAGACAAAAGAGCAACCCTTGAAGAAATATCTCATGATGCTTGGCTTGCAATGGATGAAGCATCTGAACCTCAGGCAGAATTGTTACCTCTTGTGTCACGTGAGCAGGTGTCAGATGATGACCATGCTGTGATAATCCAAAAAATGGCAAATGGCAATATTGCTACAAAAGAGGAGATAATTGAGTATGTTTTCCTTTAGTTTGTGATCTTATTCTTGTGTTTCTGTCCATCATGCTTTTCAATCATTGATGTTTTTCCCACATAGAGCACTAGACAAAAATGAATACAATTATATCACGGCCACATATTTTTTACTTGCGGAGCGCCGTCTCAAGCAAGTCCGCCAATCTTCCCTTCCTAAGAGACCTGTTTCACGTAGCAAAACAACGAGTAACCCTCAAGGGTAAGTGAAACTATAATAATAGTTCCTTTTCAAACCACTATCTTGAACATTATGTACCGTATTTTCTGAAATAGTTTTATGATGAGAAATTTGGGAAAAATAATTTTGACATGATTTTAATCCCCACTCCTGTTATTCCACAACCTGACTGGCATAGACATAACTTAAGCAACACAGCCATATGGACTATTTAGTAGAAGGTTCTTCATACTTGTAATATTTTGTCATACTGATTCTCTGCATCCTAACTCTGATGCTTGACCTTTTTAAAATTGCTAGATTTCCATCAGAAAACATTCAGTTGGTAAAAATGACTTTGGTATATGTTTTGTCATGCTTTAGAACTTCAAAAATACGCAAAACTAGTGATGCTTTGATTCATTGAAATACGGTATTATATTGGTTTTTATTGTTTGGTAGGATTGCAAATCAACTGCTTACATTTAGGTATTTTATGCATTTCAGAAATAATAACCCGCTAGTAAGTGTTTCCCCGGTGGTAGAGGGTGAGCTGGAATCCCCAATAAACTCTGTGAATCCTTCTTTGCTTGCCTCACCTTGTACTGTTGGAGATGTCCCAGGCCAGGTATATTACATCTTTCCTGCTTATTAGTAGCCAGTTGCCTAGTTAATCCACATTACGTTGACTGTATCATCACTATATGTCTTACAGAATTTTCGATCAAGGAAGTGCAGTATTGTTGCGGAGGAAGAGGATGAAGAGGAAGATGATATTGTTGCCGGAAGTGGCTCTGATGATATTGCCTCTGCGTGTTCCCTTAACAGAAGAGGGTCTCGCTCTGAAGGCAAACTTAGTGCTTTAGTTAAAGACCGTCTTGCAGAGGTTGAGCGCCGTAAAGATTCACTGAAAGGAACTGTTTCACAGCAAACTGATGATGCCACTAAATCACGCACTACAATCCTTAAGGAGTCATCTACAGTCTGCATTCCTACTCCCCTCCATGCACCTAGCACTCCAAGTGTGTCGCCACGTTATAAAAGTTTGCCTTCTCCAGTTCAGTCCATTAGGTCATCTGGATCATTACTGAATGAAATTTTTGAAGAGGGAGAGGGTGGTTTCAGAACTGTAGACCATTTGAATGAAGCTCCTGCTCTTCTTCCTAGTAGTAGGCCAGGAAGAGTAAGCCCTCGCACAATGACAACTTATGAACAGCGACGCAGTAAGTTCCACAAGACAAGAACTGCATCGTGTAGTTCCTCTGATGCCAGTGATGATGACAGTGAGAGTCGCAAAAAACGCGCGCACAAGCTAAAAAACTTTCCTCCTCGAAGAGACTCTCATGATGATTCAAGTGATTCACAAGACCCTGGTGGGGGTGGTGGAGGAGGAGGTGGTGAAGGTGGAGGAGGAAGTGTGGGTGGAGGATCAGGAGGTAGAGATGTGAATGAAGAAAGTTCTCAAAATCAAAAAACTGGTGGAACTAACAGTGACTCTGGCAGTGGGGGAAATTCTTCTGGGACAGGTGGTGGAAATAGTGGAGGTAATGTAGGTACGTCATGTGGTGCTGGGTCTATTGGACACCGAGTTGGACGGAGACGGGCAAGAGAAACAAGGCTGCGAGAAAGTCAGTCTCTGAACCGAATCACTGAAGTGCAAGAAGCGGAACCTGCCGCTGGTTCATCCCCTGCCTCTGCAATTACGTCTTCAAAAACTAAAAGCCTTGGTACACGCATTTTACAAGGCTTGAATTTAAAACCCTCCTCTGGGATTAAAGAGGATCAACCAAGGCCACAGCCACAAAACCAGCCAGAAAATTTAGCGACTCCTGGCAATAAAATGAGTTCCAAGTCAACCTCATCAAAGCAGCAATCTACTGCAGAAGAGAAAGAGAATGTATGTAATGTCAGCAAAACAATTACATCTAAAAATAGCTCAGGTAAGAAAATTAGACTGTTGGGGCGATATTTTCAAATGCATCGTAAACTTTGTCTTCCCTTGTTTGGGCGAGGTCGTCTCTATAAGGCACAGAGTTGTAGCTCTCTCACTCGAGATCGTGTTGCCGCACCTAGTGATATTAATCAAAATTTAGGGTTACACACGACAGCTACAACAGTAAGTGAAGTTTGCACAGGAATAAGTTTTTGTCAAATTCATCTTGGAGATTCATCTAAATGCTGTAGTCTCTGTTGACAGTGACTTCTTGTTATTCCTCTTGCTATCAATTTACATCATGAAATACTGTACATTTCACATTTAGAGTGCCCCATTATGTTTCACACCAACTTGTGAATGAATTTACCTAATTTATCATTTGGATTGTGGTTTAAAATAACCACATACTTGTATAGTCATGTACCCATGTTCACTATTCCAGAGATTTTGTTGTTGCCACTGCCTGTCCTGTTCTTGTTTTGACTGATACTTAGTCTGACTGCTTTGAGTGAAAGAGATGAAAGACTTCATCAGCTTTCTACTCTGTGATAAATATCTACCTTTTCTTTGATGTTTGTATTTAATTTGTCTAAGCTGAAAATCTACAATCAAATTTTCAGCTTTACAATACTGTTTCACCTTTAAATTTTCCATTTGTGTGCTTAAGGTAACATGCTTAAACTGAACTTTGGGAGTGAAAAAATTGCAATTGTTTTGTATATTCTTGTAATATAGTTTACTAATAAATGTTTCTGGGTAGCATCTTATTGTACCAGCACAATTTGGAATGTAGAAAGTTGAAGAACTAAAATAGAAGGTTGTTCAGAGACAGAAATGCAAGATTGAAGGAAAGTGCATTCAAGTTAAATATGAAGTATTGTTTATGAGATATTTACCAACATTCTAGAATACTAGAAAGATAATGTAGAAGGATCAGAAATTGGAGGGAGGGGGCACTGAAACTCGCTAGTTTGGTAGCTGACTCCCTTCTAATCAATGCATATTTCATATAGTTCAAAGTTGATGCATGCACATGCAATGTTGGAAGTCAAAACAAGAAAGCATTGTTCTGCCATATCAAAATGACATTCAGAAATTAGTGATAAACATCAGTTTATTCATAATTGCACAAATACCTATCTTTGCAGTATGTTTATGGCAAAATTTAAAAATGTGTATTTAGCAGAAGGTGGTATATGTTGTAGGGTAGTTTTATTTCCTCCTGCTGGTCGGGTAGGACAATTAATTTATTAGACGTGATAGTTTGCAATAATACTTATGAATTGTTACTGCTCCTTTTATATCCCCATAAATACCTATAACTGTTGATTTTTAATGAAAGATCTGCAAGTCCATTTTTACTGCGCAATTGTGTGTATGTACTATGAAGTCCCACATAAAACATAATTGTTGGAAGCACCCTGAAGTTTATGTTGCAATAAATATTATTTATGATATTTTGGCAATTCCAATATTACTGTGTTTAGAGTTTTATTCTAAACAAAATAGTCACTTTGTGTTGCATTTTATATTAATTTCTTTGGAGTACTCTTCACCCATAAATCCATTTCACACGTGCTATCCTTGGTATCATTGGAATCCATATATACCTCAAGCTCTGGTGATCAATTTCATTTATTATTCGGACCCATGCTATGAATAATCATATGTTTTTGTGTTACTGAAAATGTTTACATTCATGTTGCTTTTTTGCCAGTTAAAACCAGCCAGTGGGTTTAATGGAGTTTTTTGGAAAATTATCCTTGGTTGTTTTTACCTAAGACTGATTATTTCCTTGCTGTAAGAAAAGGCTTCTAAGTTAAAGAAACCAGCAATGTCCATGCATTTTAATGTGTTGCTTATGTAGAGGTTTTCTGGAAGGGGATAAGTTGTGACTTCGTTTTTGAATGTTTTCTAGTTGTCTGATTTGGTTTTCTTTTTCTTATCTATAGGTAAAGAGGAGGTTCATATTTATGTCCTTTTATGTTTTTATTGTTTTGTTACCTTTTTTCATGTTGTCATCCATTGCATTAATGTTGTTAAATGTTTGTGTTATATGCTTAGTCACTCTACCAACTATGAAATTTAAATTAAATTCCATATTCTATATTCTTTTAAATTAAATTTACATCACTTTTCAGGTGGGAGTTATAAGAGACCTCTGGTGAGAACCCTAAGACAAGTCCCGACACGCAGCTTAACAAGTCATATCTGCCTGACGCACATTTAAATTAGTTCCAGGGAACACTCTCCCTTCATCGTTTACAGGCTTTCAATTGTAATCATAATCATGCTACAACGTTCTGTTTTACATGATGCTGAAAGAAAATAAAATGGCTGGGAAAGTGTTGAATCTGAAGAGGATTCAATTACCTATATTGTCATCATGGTCACAGAGCTGTGGCTCTTATAGGAAACTATAGTGCATTATGTGTCTAACCCTTCGTAAACATCCTGGAAGTTTAGAAAAATTCGTAGCAGCAATTGTATTCTTCAACTAGAAATAAGTGTTGAAAACAAGATTTTTGTTAATTAAAAAATAGAAAGGTTGGTCTTTTTTTTGTTCTTTTTTTAAATGAGATTTTATTTTTTTGTGAATTAGATTAAAAATAAAATCCAATGTGAAATTGGATTTCTCCATACAATATTACTTTAATGTCAACTGTATCCTACCTGATTATGCATTTCCCAATGAAAGTGAAGAGTTTTTTTTCCAACCAGACATAAATATCAATTTTTACATGGAGTCAGGCTAGGCTAGGCTAGGAGCCTGACTCCATGATTTTTATATGTATAACCATAGAATGAAATTTTTGACTTTGCATTTTATTTAAAGTGAAATTGAAAAGTAAAATTCACATTTTCCTCCCATTCTAATCAGTATCGTCCAAAATATTTGAAACAAGAACTGTGCGTAATTGTAGCCTCACTTCACAATCTCTGTATAACTATTTACCAATATCCCTTGTTGTTATTACAGTCTGCCATAGGTTTTGTTTATTTGATGGGTATTGTTACTACATGAACAAAAATGTACTTTTCTTTCTCTTTCTGTCTTTGACAATATCAGCCTTATCTTGGAAATATAGATTCATCTCAGAGATTCTCTATTCTTACATATTCTGTATTGTTTTATAATTTTCTTTCTCTGCTCCATGACGCAGGCTTCTCAATGATCGTGATGTAAGGCCACAGATTGTAAGAAAACTGTTATGCCTTAAGTGCTCTGGTGGGCATTCATTAGTCATCACGTTTCACATCTGAAGAGTTGTCCATGCAATTCCATGACACTAAGCCTGTAATGATTGATTGGGCTAATTAGTCCTGTTCGCAAATTGAGTTGTACACAATGTTCTGTTCTCTACCACAACCATTTAGGGCACCTGTCTTTCCAAAATAATGCATAAATCAGGTTGACTACTGCATTTTAATTTTCAAGTCAATATTTAACAATTTTAAAGGTTAAGCAAAACCAAAATATTTTGTATATAACTGAATACCCCGCATGTGCAGGACACATGTATACCTATAGTTTAGTTGGTGTAAACCAATGATGTAAAAAAAATTACTTGAATTTTTTTTTTTTTTATCCAACATTTGTCAACCGTAAATGTAAATAGTGAATTGTAGTCAAACTTTGAAACCAAAGCAATCGGAAAGTTAGAACTTTTGGTTGAAATGCCTGAAAGGAATCTACCATGTACCTATTTTGATTTATGATTTAATTTTTTTTTTCGAGGGGGGAGGGGGGGATGGGTCAAATGAAGTCTTAAGCTATGTTATTGATTAACTGTTAAACAACATTGTTTTTACTTCTGAGATTATGTATTTACAACACCAAATGACATTGCTGTTTGTTAACATGATATCAACTGTCTGTTACCTCATGCAAGAAGGAGGTCACTATTAAATGTGATGCTGTTTTACCAAAAGTATACCTATTTCTTGTGAAGTGATTTTAATAAAAGTACATAAAACACATACACAACTAAACCATAGACATTTATTTCACTAACAGACACTGTTTGTCTACCTACCTTAACATTCTGTCTAACAAAAATCTGATAGATAGATACTTTATAATACAAAATAGACACTAAATCCTTTGTGTCTAAAATATACAGTCAAAAATGCATGATTTTTTGAAACTGCTAAAATTTAATATACTGTTAAATCCTAAGCAACAATAATAAAACTTTAAAATTGAAGCAACACAATGGTGACCAAGTAACTAAAATTAAATGTTAAAATATGCCTATTCAGGCAAGTATTGTTAACTAATCCATTAGAACGAGAATAATTTAAAAATATATAATATAATCTTTTCTTAAATTGTGAGAGTAAAGAACTAAATAGCACAGATATTGGTAAAAAAAAAGGTAACTTCAGTCAAAGAAATATTCAAATCCAGCCTCCAACAAAATTGAAAGCATGGAACAAGAAAGAAAAACAAGCTCCTAGCAGTTTACATGTACCTACGTAATTGTTAAAAATTAAAAAAAACTAAAATATTCTCTAGAGTGCCAATAACATGAAGGAAAATATTTGGAACAATGATGAGAAGGAGAAGCTTTGAAGAAATTTCTCAACAAGAGGATTATTGGCACTTCTAGATAAGTTGATGCTCACTGTAAGGCGTTAATGCGCCCCAAAACAGCATACACAGGGCTGTGATGGTCTTATGCTCTTATTTTCGCAGCCAATTCTTCTGATGATTCGCCCCTATTGGTTATGGTCATCAAATTTTTATTTGACTGAGCATCTACCAGAAGCTTGCTGAGATGATGTGTAAAATGCTGCAAGAAAATATGGTCAGTAAACAATGAGATGTTATGGTTTGTGACAATTTTTTTCTCTATTCTTACAAAATACTGAAACATACCAGAGAATCAAAATTTCCAACAACAAGAAGAGATCTCTTAGCTCGTGTCCATGGTGTGATAATTTTTGAAGCTCTCTCTTTAGTTACCTTTCCAACACTTAAAATAACAAGGTCAAACTCAGAAGAGTTCAGATGATTAGGTGCAACATACAGCTTTGCCCTATGAGTAAGAAAACATACTTGATCAAACCAAAGGCTCTTTACCAAAAAAAAAAGAAAAGAGTGAAAAATGAAACAGTGTAAAATCTTACTCTGAACTACTGTTCACCATGGCCTGGGAAATCTTCGGACAAAGGGATGTAATTCTTACGGACTGTAATCTGAATTCCTTGGTGTTATATGGTTTGATCATACATACAGCCCTCAACAACTTCTCTAGAAAAGCAACTTCATCTCTTTCCTGGTGACTATAGAAGAGAAGAAAATTCTCAAAAAATAACTTTAAAGAGTATATAATTGGGAAAAATGAACAAGAAATACTTACATGTATGGGCAGTTAAACCAGATATAAGGTTTAATGGGGGCCTTCCTGACATTTTCTGGATATCTCATAGCATCATCATAAAATATTTTATTTACAGCATTGAACACAACTGGATGCAATCTAAATTGGTTTGATAACTGTCTAAAAGGAGGACCTTTGTCCTTTAATGCTTTTGAGTACCGCTCCATAAGAGATACATGTAAACCATAATTTCGGGCTCCCTGTAAAAGAACAAATCATTTCCATCACTCTATACAACTCATTTTAAGTTAAGGCAAATAAACAGGAAAAAAAGCCTACCATGTATGGCACAAATGGTACATGCTGTTTGGTGTCCCCAAAGAGAACTACATCAGTTACATTATAGTTCACTATAGTCTTAATGATTGTTGGTTCGACAACTTCTGAAGCATTATCCACAATCAACACCACACGTTCATCATTAATTTCAGTTTCAGTTTTCCCCTTTCTCCTAAAAGTAGAAGAAAATTTGGTAGAAATATTCCATATGCAATTGGCACTCAAAAATAGCAAAAACTTGAACATTCTGTACTTACATTTGTGCATATGCTTCCAGAAATTGTCTGGGTGGACTAAATGTTGTCAGAAGCATATCACATTTCTTAAGTAATTCTGTTGGACTGATATTTCTTTCTGCCACCTATACATGAGAAAAATAAATAAAAATGTAAAGTATGGAATGGTTTATAAATTATTTCACACAAATAAAAGCTGAAAGGTCAGAGTAGTTTTATGGTTTGAAACACTTACTGGTTTTTTTTCTTCATTTATTTTATTCTCCAACAAAGTCACATCCAATATTTTTTTGGCACAGGAGTGACTTATGTACTGTGCACTTCGGCCACTAGCTGTCAATTTTTTTATTTGTGCTTCTTCAGTTTTAATTTCTTTCTTAAGCAAGTCTCTCTGTTCAACAAGAGAGAGAATGCTCTCAGATGGCTTATTTTTCATTAGCAAACTATTTAAACTGATGTCTTTGAGATTTTCAAACTCTGTAAATTTTCTACTACAACCACACCACACAGCACGAGCTGAACCTTTTTCTTTGATATTATTGCTTGATTGACGAAGTTTGCCTGCAAGAACATTGAGTTCGTAATTTGATTTTGAAGACAGGATAACAAAACACCTTTTCTGTCTAACACTTTGGCTTGCCAACTCTTTAGCAAGTACAGCAGCCAGATAGCTTTTTCCTGTTCCAGGACCACCATGAACTACACTAACTGAAGGTGCTCCTCGATCACAGATCTCTCCAAGTATTGATTGCAGAACAAGCTTTTGTTCTCTGGTTAACTCTGACTCCTAGATTAAAAAACATAAAAGTAGATGTTTGTTAGAGGCAAAAATTACACACACAAAAAAAAAAACACGGAGAAACAAAATGAAAATTTAAACAGGAGGTAAGGTAACATAAAGAAGCAATATCAATAAACTGACATCAACAATTCACTCATTCTTTACACAGAAAAAAAGCATTTTGAAGGAATATAATATGAATGACTGATTTTAGATGGTGTAGTGTATGTAAATTGTTGTCACTGTCTGCCATGGAGATGGGAAGCAATCTCTACCCAACAGCAAAACAGTTAAAACCTTAATCCCTGCTAAACAGAAAGGAATGACATCATCATAACAAAATGACAACCAATGCATTAGAAGCATACTGAACATCAATTTTTTGTTCTTCTTATTTCTTAATGGTGTACTTATTATAGTTCCTGCACATTTATTCCCCCCTGACACTTCTTGAATACTGTGTAATATGGTACTGAGCATATCTATTCATGTAGGTGACAAAATGAACATAATGTGAGAGGTAAAATTGTGATAAGTCATTCAAAACATATACCTTCTGAATGATTTTTCTTCAATATTACCATTGGATGCTGAAGAAATCCTTCATTTAAAAAGATATACTGTTCACTCAAGGTATCATATATCATGGTTATGCTAATGAAAGATATCCATCATCCATTGGTTTTTGAGCACAATACTCATTCCTTACACCAGGAAAGAGAAGTGGTAGTGTAAAGAACGGGCCCAAAAAACAAAACAAAAAACATACATATTTCACAGGTAGTGGTGATTTCAAAAGAGGGATGTATTGCGGCTCCAGTAAAAGAGAACTCAAGCTCAAGTTCATCTGTACGAATGTTTCTAAACTCACATATGTCTCCAAATCATCAGAAATGTCTTTCACTCTCTCAATCTGAAATTTAAAATAGATAAACTTATTTTAGATACAAACACAATTTCAAGCGCAGATATAAGACCTCGTAAAAAATTATGAACTTACAGAAATGATTGTTTGAGGCTCTGCCAAATTGTCACCTTTAACAACTACCATTAAGGGAATTGATAATTTATAGGTGAAATTTTGTGCTGGACACAGTTCTGCAACAAAACAAATCAAAAAACCTTTACCCTCAATCTCAGTGGAAAAGGCTAAGTATCAGGTAGCACAAACTCACCCCTCAACCTGGATGACAGCTTCACAGTGTCTGAGATAAGGTTTTTCTTAGGATCTCCCACAACATAAGCGAAATATGACTTATGCTTTGAATTTTCGAGTGCACTAACAATTACTAGATCACCTTTACTTAATTGAGTTTTATCATCACTTCCAACTGTTAAAAGAGGAAAAAAAAAGTAGTTAGTCTTAGATATATCTCAAAACACAAGTTGGTTAAGTTTCACTTACAATGACATGTTAAGGTTCTTCTCTTCGTGTGGCCAAGCAACGGTATTTCTTGGGGTTCTCCATCAACTTTGGCAGCAATTCTGAATGAAAGTGAAAGAAATGATAAACTAAAAAATTATAAACCTACTTTTTAAAAATTATTTCTTGGTTTTCTTTCAACAACTTACAGGATTGGTTTCTGTTTTCTTCCTTTGATGGTGATTTTGCACAAATTATTCCACAATTCAAGGAATAGTCCGTCTTGGAAATGCTTACAATATTCATCACCTGATGAAAATTGTAACAGATTTCTTACCCTTTCTTCATAGTTTTCACCATTGCCCAATAAATCAGGAATTTTTTTCTTTGAAACCACTTCTGATTGCTAACAACACAGGAAATCCACTTATGTTAATAGAGGTATGTGATCATAAAATACAGTACACCTAATCAGGTGCAAAAATCAAAGCAAATAGAGATGAAAATGGTACCGTAATCCATTCTGGTCTCCATTTACAGATGGTGTGCAGGAAGCGGTCTCTTGGTGTGCTCATTCTGTACGTGTCTGTATACAAACAGAGCATTACTTAAGAATTTCATATTTGCAAAGTACAATGTTGAGCAAACTAAGTTTCAGATTCATGATGGCATGGTTTGGAGAGTTGGATTGTGTAGAAAATGTCCTCCCCCTTACCTTGGTTGTAGCTTTTCCTTGGCTCCTCGTACTCGTCGTAAAGAGGAGACCTCGTGTCATAGTTCGTAACACGCGTGGCCGGAGGAAGTACTCGTTTCTTAGAGGGCTGGGGTGGAGATCCCTCATTTTCTGGACTTTCGCTGCTCCTTTTGCGCGTCTCCATGGGGCTCCGCTTATCGAGAGCAGGCTTCTGTTCCTCTAGCCGGCACCTCTTCAAGTCGTCTCCCTGAAACATGCTGCCTCCTTCCCGTTTGCTGACTTTCAAAGTTGGCGAGCTTTGTCGCCTTTGAACTCTGGGGTCCCGGTGCCCGACGCATTCATCTAGGCAGACGGCAGGTGTGCTTTGTCGTCTTTTAATCCTGGGGTCCCGAGGCCTCTCGGATTCCTCTAGGCAGACGGCAGGTGTGCTTTGTCGTCTTTCAATTCTAGGGTCCTGAGGCCTTTCGGATTCCTCTAGGAAGCCGGCAGGTGGCTTGTGAGCCACGCGACGTTTGCCGGCCTCGCTGTCCGGGGACAGGCAGGTGGAGCTGGAGTTGGCGTCGGAGGCGCGCCCCCGGCAAAGCTGCTCCTGTTCCTGCTCCCGTGGCCCCACGAGCGGCCCCCCCTGCGGCCCCCCCTGCCGCTCTGCCCTGGGTCTCCTGGCCGCGCCTGTCTCGGAGCTGGAGCTCGTGCTCGTGCTGGGCTTCTCTTCCACGGGGCGAATGCGAGGAGAGGAAGTTGATCCGGCCGATGGCCTGGAGTCCTGTCGATCTTTGGGGCTGGGGGGCCTCGCGCCCAACGGCGACTTGGGTCTGGCCGTTTGATGAACAGGTCGACGGTCCTCATGGATGGCGGCAGCCGCGTAGCGGGCGGGATTCCTAACGAACTGTTCATATTGCGCTTTGCATCGAGCCGCATCCTTCTTCAACTCCTCAAACTTCTCGGGATCAACCTTGGGCTCCATCGCCCGGTGGAGGGTAGTACTTTGCCGCGCTGGACGGTCAGAACTGTCTTCTTCGTCCTCTTCTTTGTCCTCCACGACGGGCGCGTCAAGGTCCTCGACTAGACCGTCGGCACCCTGACCGCAGAAGTACGTGCGGCGCACCTCCTCATCTTCGTCCAGGACGCACATGCGTTCTTGCTTGACGCGCGGCCCCGGGCCCTGGGCCGCGCACAGTCTTGGCGTGTCTACCTCAGTCGGCTCGGCCTTGACTTGGACGAAGGACTGTGTTGCCTTCCTCCGCTCATACGCAGACCATTCCTCGACGGAGTCGGCGGACGACTGCCTCCTGTCGCGGCGCCGGCGGGCCTGGGCGGCCTGGGCCTCGGCCTCCTGGAGCTCGAGCTCGTCCTGCGGCTCGCGCTTGACGCGCACCTGGTAGGTCGGGGGCAGCAGGGGCGCGGCTGCCTCTGCAGCGCCCTCCGCGGGGTAGTCGCCGTCCTCGTCCTCCTGCTTGATGGTGGCTTCCTCGGCGGCGAAGTCGCTCCACAACTCGTGCGCGTTGCCCTGGAGCGCACAGATGACGGGGAGCTCCGCTAGGTCCGGGGGCTCCTGCTCCTGCTTGACGAGGACGGTGCTGGCGTCGCTCAGGACGCTGCTGGAGCTCAGCCGGCGACGGCGCGCTCCGCCTGCTCCGCCTGCTCCGCCTGCTCCGCCTGCTCCGCCCGAACACCAGGGTGGCTGCATCATGGTGCTGCACGCAGGGGCCGAGGACAGCGCGAGGTACCTGGCGACAGACCATACGCAAAAGCGGCTTTTAGTCCAGTCAGATGGTGAATTTAGACGGAACGACTTACGTATAAGCGCCTTCGTAAGCGCTCACACGTAGGGAAAGCCTCCTTTTCGCACGGTATGCACCTGCAACCAACAAACCAACAATACGCCAAGAAAAAACTTTCAAAAAATTGTCTAAATACACGCGAAAACGTGTCAAGAAAAAAGCCCGGTTTCGGCCAAAAATTGGCTTGTTGTAACAGTTGCCTAACAGCGCCTTACGGGAATACTTCATTATGACCGCCTGCTTGAAAGTGACTGGCTCTTCTTTGTCACCCGATATCTTCACTATAAATTGTCACAGAGACTTGCGCATGTGCTCATTTTAAACGTATCGGGTGTTTCTTTGAATGCGTAACAGTGTTGCGGGTTTACCTACCCCATTCGCCCGTAAGGCGCCATGGCCTCTGAAGCCCTGGTGAGTATGCAATCCCGCAACACTGTTACGCATTCAAAGAAACACCCGGTACAGTTGTCGTCTTTTTCAATCCTAAAAAGCATACTAGGTGGCTGATGGACCCCGGGCACTTTTTGTACTATGCAACCCGCCCGCACCACTCCATCCGGGACTGCATACCCATCAGGCGCCGGGGACCGGCTCCAAGCACGGACGCTCCGCTCCGCCGCTGTTGTTGCAGCCAACGACCCGAAAGGGCCCTCTCGCGGTTCGCGCGGTCTACGGTAGGGCGTTGCAGGGGGAAGGTTTGCGATTTCGCGGGGAAAGCTCGCGGTCCGCGCGTCCTGCCGCGCGGGAATCTCGCGTACCGCGGATATTCCGCGGGTCCTTCGTGGACTGCGAGCTTCCCACGAGAAGGATCCGCGGACCGCGACCTTCCCCCGCGGAGGATCCGCGGTTCGCGAGATACCCCCACGGAGGGACCCGTGGACCGCGAGCTTTCCTCGCGGCCTCGCGGGTTACCCCCACGAAACCGCAAACCTCCCCCGGGTAACGCCAACGCCCCGCCGTAGTCTGCGCGAACCGCGAGAAGGACCTTTCGGGCCGTTGGCTGCAACAACAGTGACGGAGCGGAGCGCCCGCGCCTGGAGCCGGTCCACAGCGCCTGATGGGTATGCAGTCCCGGATGGAGCGGTGCGGGCGGGTTGCATAGTACAAAAAGTGCCCGGGGTCCGTCAGCCACCTGGTATTTTGAGTAAAACTTCTATTTAAGAAGAAAATTTGCAATATTCAAATTTCGAACCGCTATCTAAAACTCAATATTTTTACTGTATTGGCCCCTCTGCCGAAAATGGGCGACCAAAACGCAATAACCTGAGCTGGAATTTGCGTTTCATTCAGCGTCTATAGGTGTCACTTTCAACTCTGTGAGGGGCTTGACTACACAAGTTCGGAAAATGGTCGGATTTTCGAACTTTCGAACTTCCGACCAAACTCAATGCTGGACGACATTCAAAATCAGGTATGTTGTTCTCCAGACTGAACTCTATCGATCCCAAAAAGGGCGTTCTCCCGCAACATTTTTTTCCAGCAAGAGGTCTGTTTTGGCACCATCTGACTGGGCTGTGAAGGTGGTGGCTCCTGATTCACCTGTGGATCACTGGACCTCCCCCTCTCCCCCTCAATCTTCGCTTCCCGCTCTACCCCCCCCCCCCCCCCTTTTTCGTTCCTTTTCTTTGAAGATAATGTATAACTGCGTAGTGAGAAAGTATTTGCTCAAACGATATGGTGCCCTACTCTTCTCCTCGAGCTGTAATGAACAGTAAGACAAGGGAGATCGCCGCCGCACATTATTTCTTCGAGCGAGACACCTAAAACATTTAAGTGACCATATCTCCGGAACCTTTTGAGCTACGGCCCTCATATGCGAGGGGGTATGCACTCGCGTAATAGTCGGGTCACTTTATCCGCAATAAAGGCGTAATGATATGCGTAATAGATACGTTCTCCATATGTTACTCATTTTTGGGTCTCTTCAGGCCGTTTTTGCTTCACTTCTGGCCAAATCTTCAAAATTTCGGTGCGTAATGCAGCGTAATAGACGTAATAGTCGGGTCACAGACTTTAAGAGTGAACACCCCCTTGCTCATATAATGTTGCAGGGAAGGACCTCTTAATAGGCAATACATTTGATTTAAGTAACAAAAAAAAAATAAAAAAAAAAATCGAAAGGTGGTGCTACATGTATAACTCAAGTTTCGAATGACTCGACAGGCACAAGTGTCTACATGTCTCTCTCCCTAATCGGAAATCCTCAGCTGGATTCACCTAACCTATCTTAACAGATGTGATGCAATAATTTCTGGCTGCGGACTCGGCCGCGAGGGGCTCTACGCCTCTGTCGAAGGTCGTGCTGGGCGGCTGGGCGCCCACGGTACACCAGTGTAAACACTAGGCCAAGCGGGCCAAGACTGAGTAGACTGAGCGAGCAGCGAGTGAAACGTGGTGGAGCGGGGCCCGGGCCTGGTCGGGTACCGCCAGCGCCCGAGCTCCTCCACTACCTGCAAGCTGATTCCGAAGATCGCTCTCGTCCGTCCGTCCTTGTCACACCCAAGGCGGTGCCCTGTGTGGGGTATGGCAGGGCCCCATGAGTGCGACAAAGACGGAGGAGCGAAAGCGATCTTCGGAATCAGCCGGCAGCTCTCCAGTATAAAAGGGGAGAGGGGGCACGAGAGGAGAGGCGCATGGCATGGCGGGGCGGGGCGGGGCGGGGCAAGGGGGGGGGGCAGCGGTGGTGCCAGCGCGGCTGTTGCAATACAAGGACTTCCAGTTTGGCCGCCGCTCTCTAGGCTCGCCGGCCAGGTTACACTACATCAGCGGTTCCTAAACTTTTTCACCTCGCGACCCGTTCACCGTCCAAAATTTTCGCGACCCCACACAGACATTTTCGCGACCCCAAACCTCAAGTCAAGTCAAGTCAAACAAAATATCCCCCACCCCCCCAAAAAAATAATAAAAAAATGAAAATAAATAAATATTAAAGTAATTGGTCATGTTTTTATTCTCAGTACACATCCATACACATCAGTTTCTTGTATGGGGCCATATGGTAAGAATACTTGGATATTTTAAAGCGCAATACTAAAAACAACTCCTCTGTTCGAAAACAAGGTGCTCGTCGCGCAATCTCTCGTCTCCTGACAACTACATTGATAATCCAGGTGTTCAACCCTTCAACACTTTAAATATTCAAATACTATTTAAACACATAAAAGTGTTCAACAGAGTTGCTGTGCACTTAAAAACTCAGAAGTTATGCACTTAAAATTGTTGCAACTCCCCAATTGAACACTTCCTTAGCTTGTACACACTGTACCGGGGAAGTGTGCCACTGGGGAGTTGAACACTTATAAGTGCACAACATCTGAGTTGGACACTTTTAAGTGTACAGCAACTCTGTTGAACACTTTTATTTGTTTAAATGATATTTGATCACTTAAAAGTGTTGAAGGGTTGAACACTTGGTTTATCAGTGTATTTTTTTTACAGTGCGCACAGGTAGTCGGACATCCGAAAAAATCGGCCGCAGCCAGCTGCGACCCCAAGCACCTCATCGCGACCTACAAAAAACTTTCAGCGACCCCTAGTTTGGGAACCGCTGCACTACGTTAACGCAGGACGAGCAAGGTTGTGATGATGGATGGAGGGCCGCTTCAACTTGTATAGGGTGAACTCACTTACCCCGTTATTTGGGTAAGTATGCAACCCATTCTACTACTTCAACTGAGCGGAGACACCCCTCACGCCTCCACCTCTTGCCCTCGCTCAGCTGAAGTAGAATGGGTTGCATACTTACGCAAAGAAGGGGATCTAGGCGGATCTAGCAAACTGCTATGGGTCGGCCAAAGCCGTGCTTTTTGCCTACATTCAGGAGGGTTGTAACTCATGTTGCCTACCCATCACGCGGTTTTTTAAGGGCTTATAAGGGGCAAAACCCTCTTCGCCCCGTATCCGCGCCTGCGGGGAAAGTGATCCACCCCACTGGAAAAACAAAGGTAGGAGGAGAAGGGTTTTAATGCCTTTACCAAGGCATTAAAAATTAGTACCCCTGCAAAGGCATTAAAACCGAGGGGTCTCCCACTCCCAAAATAGGTGTACAACGAGTTGGCGAGTTGATACATTTTCGCGAGTTAGGTGCGAGTTTTCGCGAGTTGAGCGCAATTTCTCGCGAGTTGAACGCAATTTTTTCGTGAGTTGACGCGAGGTTTTGCGATTTGAACGCGAGTTGAAGCGAGTTGAAGCGAGTTGAACGCGAGTTAAACGGGAGTTGGGCTCGGGCAAGTCTACAAAGAGTTAGCGAGTGAAGGACCCCTCGATTAAAACTGCCCAAAGGTGTTAAATTTTAATGCCTTTGGACAATTTCGTGCCTTTGCAAAGGCATTAAAATTTAACACCCCTAGAAAGGCATTAAGTCCTACCTTTGTTTTTCCAGTGCCTGTATAAGTCGGCCATACCACTTAAGTCTAGTTGAAGTTCAGTAGAAGTGGGTCAAAAAGAGACCTAGATTTAACATTAGCCTTATGGGACGTGCGGATTGCCTACCCAAAATCTCCGTAAGGGGCCATGCAAACTTTAGGCCCCTGTAAAATTTTCCAGTCGCGGAGTTGAGAATGCTACTTCGGGTCAAAATGTTCTAAATCATCACATGTACCCATGTGTATATGTGGCACCAGTGCCTGCTGTTACAGAGGGTAATGAGAGGTCACCGCTCTCCCCAGAAATCGCAACGTAAACAGAATAGGCGCGTCTGCCGCACGGCCGCCGTCGGCCCGGGACTGCAACCCGACCAAGGGGTGTCACGTACACGTAGCCACGCGGGCCCAGCCGGCATCAGCGGCCGGGGCAAGGGAGAGAGGTGACGCCTCATAGGGGAGGACCGCGAGGCAGGCAAGAGTCGGTCGTCCCTAAGCAGCCGAAGGGTGTGGAGCTAAGCTGTGAAACCGTTATTGGCTCAATAATTACAGTCTGAGTGACCACAATCTGAAACTACAGTCATTCAACATCATTCACCCCAGAACCTTGGCTCTAAAACTGCCATCAATTGATGCAATTGATAGCAATTATTAATAATTGCTAGATAGCCCGCACACCCGAATTGAATAGGCGGCACGAGCCCGCATGGTTTTGTTGGACCGTTACACGTCATTATTTACAGGCGCGAATCCAGCCGAGACCTATGGGGGGCGCGAAACGATGCGGGTTGCCTGCCTTCAGGGGTTCAAAGATCTCTTTACATTTTTAAAAAGTGAAAAAATTCATAAACCGATAAAATTTTTAATAGCTTTTCAGCTACGGGGCAGGCTTGGGAGACATGAAAACCACTTAAAATAAATCGAGGCTGAGCCCATGGGGGGGAATTGTCCCTTCGCCCCTCTTTCCCGGGTCCGCGCCTAATTATTTACATATGGTCGGGCCCGAGGGGGAATGCACATTGGAAAATCTTGTATACAGACTGCTCGGTATTACACTATATTACAGCCGTATTCCGCACAATGTTTGATCAATGAAGGGCATATTTTTGTGTTTTTGCGTTATTACATTACGGGTATTAGCACATAATACATGGATCAGGTGTACAGTGTATTACGGAAGTGAATACCCCCTCGGTCGGGCCGGGCTGCTGTATATTGCCTGGCCACAATTATTTGACCTACGGCATTTCGCGGCCGACGGGCGAAGAGGAGTGACGGCGCCGCCTCAAGGCCACCATACTAAAAATCTAAGTGTGATACTTCATGTCAGTTTAAACTGCGAAACTTAAGTTTCTTTGCCTGAATCAGATATTGCCTACCCAGCAGGGGGTTTAGCAGCCGATATTTTTTTAGACAGTCCCATGTGGCTGGCTTTACCCGTAGGTTCAATGCCAGCCAGCCAGCCAGCCCCAGCCTATCCCCAGCCTCCCAAAAAGTTTTTGTCAAAAGGTCAGGTAAAACGTCATCAGCTGAACTCGTTTTTCGGGGAGCTTGTAAACTAGGTGTGGGGTTGTTGTTCCTTATTTCTCAGTAACACCCACTTTGGGTCATAGAAAACGGCTATGAATCGTATTTGGGTAAAGGCGGCAGTCCGATAGTATGGCAATTCGAGTATACATTCTCATTTGACTTATATAACTCTACTTACATATATCACTTTTCCATGTTGAACACACAATGACATAACACCTATATGTATAGATAACTTCCCAGGCTGCCCCAGACTCCAAGACGGTCTGCCAGTCTACTCACTGGCGGCACCGCAGAGTACTGGGTCGCACAGTGAGCTCGCTGGAGCTGGTCACGGTCGCACTTGCAAGCAAGGCGGCTCGGTACCAACTGAGCATCCCATCTCAGAGTCTGGTGCCTTTTTATACTGTCTTCTCGGGCGCCGTGCCGTCGCCGTGTCATCGCTCCAGGGGATGCTGACTCGCGCTGACGCACTACCGGGTATGGAGGCAGTGCGGAGCATCTGTCAATATCTCCTGGTGCGATCGACACTTTTGTGGTCCGCGAAGCGGCTCCACACTAGGCTGTAAAAGTAAAAACCCGCCACATGAGAAGGGTTCCCGCCGAGGGGGAAAGCAGTCTCGAAAATGGTGTACGAGTGATTACGCGATTACGCCTGTTATTACGCATGTTTACTCCTTATTTTCTGTTTTTTGGTTATTTTACTGGGTAAAATACATAATAAGGTTATTAAAATTGATATTTTATCGATAATAACCCTTAATATTAGGTTATTACGCCTAGATTACAAGTGATTACGCATTGATTACGGGCCAGGGTGTACGAGTGATTACGCGAGTGCTTTCCCCCTCGGTTCCCGCACTATCTACTACCAGGTGGCTGATTCACCCCGGGCACTTTTTGTACTATGCAACCCGCCCGCCCCGCTCCATCCGGGACTGCATACCCATCAGGCGCTGGGGACCGGCTCCAAGCGCGGACATTCCGCTCCGCCACTGCTGTTGCAGCCGACGCCCCGAAAGGGCCCTCTCCTCGCGGTTCGCGAGGTCTACGGCGGGGCGTTACAGGAGGGAGGGTCGTGGTTTCGCGGGGCTAAACGGCGAGTCCGCGGAGAAAGCTCGCAGTCCGCGGTTCCTGCCGCTGGGAAATCTCTCGTACCGCGGATCCTCCGCGGGTCCTTCGCGGACTGCGAGCTACCCGCAAGAAGGGTCCGCAGACTGTTCGAGGTTGCGCAATGCAATTTGCTGAATGCACCCCGCCCGTACGGCGAGTCCCCGTGGTATGCTCAGCAGTGTCTCGTGATATATCAGCTCCCGCTCGAACAACGCAGCTCTGCCACCGCACGCGCGCAAGCGCCGCCCGATCGCAACACAGCGCGAGGGTGGCAGGCGCGCCGTATTTAGGAAGATATCCAGTTAGCGATTTCGTGGTGCGATGCGAGATGCGTGATGCGAGATGCGCGATGCGAGATGCGAGATTCGTGATGCGAGATGCGCGATGCGAGATGCGTGATGCGAGATGCGCACCGTAGTGCTGTTCAGGCATTAGGCAACTCGTGGCGCTTCAGGCATGGACGCTACTCAGCTGCCTCCTCACGGCAGCCGCCCCATGCGCAATGCGCAGCCCTATGATGCCCCAATCGCTGGTTTAGATGCAATAATGACCCAAAAGCTAGGCCCCTTGGCGCGCGCCACGCCTAGCCTACAGCCTACACCTACAATGAGAGAGAGTACAACTCGGCTCGAGCCGAACATTCCCGATGATTACCGAGACCCTCCTGGAGGCGTCGTGGAAATAGCCGAGCCAGCGGTGAGCTACCGGCACGCACGCATTTGGCCGCACCGAGGATTGGTGGGTTTCTTGATTGTTTGCAAATGAAGAAGGCAAGTACCTTTCGTTACAAACCGAGTATTACTTACGCCGACTTCGAAATTATTGTTCCTGTAAATGCTCGTCTTAAGTAAACAGATCAGATCGTGATGTAAAGTATAATCATTTTACGGTGATGATTTATTTACGTTTCAGGACACGGCAAGATGCCCTCAAATCGCGTTGCTTGTCACTGTAAAAACGATTGTAGGCTCGCTAGCCACGCCATGCCACGCCGTGCCACGTTCCCTCCACGGGCTGCTCCTCGGGCCTCCTCGACCCTCCCTGGGCGTTTACCCGGTATTTGGTTAGAGTCTTTCAATGGAAGGGGCGGATCATTGAGGTACCGCCAGGGCCGGCGGTGCACTGCCTGCACTCCTCTGCGGCCGTCTCTCCCTGCCTCCCCCCCCCCCCCTCTCTCTCTCTCTCTCTCTCTCTCTCTCTCTCTCTCTCTCTCTCTCTCTCTCTCTCTCTCTCTCTCTCTCTCTCCTTTAGGAGCGGTGTATGGAGGGAGAGAAGGAGGGAGAGGAAGAGGGAGACCGGAGATTCGCGGAATTCCTCCGCTCATCTGTAGCGGCGCGACACCCTCCACGTCCATCCCAAGAAGGGCGGGTGGCGGGTACTTGGCGGAGGGAGCGTTGGTCCTCGGTCCTTCGAATTCAATGTCGGAGCCTCCGATGCCTTCGGCCTCGGGTCGGATTAGCCGAGCGAGCGCGCGCTGCCAAGGCGCTGCCGTGGTATCCCTCTCGGAAGACCGAGGCCGGAGACGAGAAGGGCGCGCACCGCTGACGCACCACTACCGTCACCCCATGTTGTCGGAGGGCAGCAAGCCGCGAGCGAAGCAAAAGTAAAGGCCGTTGGCAGACAGGACTCAAATCACGCGAAATAAACTAGAATGAAAATTTAAGTCTTGATATGCTCTTTATTGGCCTTATTCGAATTATCTTTCGACAATTTTTAGATTCTATAAAATTTTGAGACAGTATAAATGAGCCAGAGGGTGGAATTTTCGGATTAAGATGAGGTTTACACTAAAATTCTCGTCTTTTAAAACCGTTCAGAGCAGGACCACTCCGCACCTAAAAAGAACCGAAATTGAAAATTTTGGGGTTTGAAATTTAAAAGGCCCCTTCCCTTTGAAACCTGGTACAATTGGCCGGGACCCCAGGGGGGCGGGCTGGCTGCTCTGGTCCAGCAGGTCCAGCCGGGGCGGGCTGGGGGTGAGGAGGGAGGGAGCGGGGGAAAGTGTTCGCGCCACGTGAGCGCGCTAGTGGTGGTGGGGGTAGTGGTGGGGGGCTCAGCCAATCACAGTGTTGCCAAAAAAGTAGGCAAATTTCCCTCGAATACACCAGTGTGTGGCAGACGGGTATCGCAAGGGACAGGTTACTCTAACTATGAATCACGGCCGGATTTGCATGCAAAGGACGGAGACAGCCGGACTACGCACTGAGTGTCGGGTTCGGTATTTTTGGGGCTGTAGGATGAATGTCGTAAAGCGGTGGTTCATGGATTGTACATACGGGGTTTATTGGGGGAACACATATACACATATATACACAGGTCGGAACAGAGCACACACATGAACAAGGATACACTCAGAGAAGGGGCGAGGGTTCGGACATACAAGGGCGAACGCTGGGCTCATGAGAGCGGTTGCATACCTTCAGGGTCGGAGCCGCGCAGGGCTCGTACGACGGGGGAGTGTTCCTGGGGAGCGCTCGTGCCGGCGGGCGTGGAGTCAGTCGGGGAGCACACAGGTCCTGCCTCGATAAGTCCGCAGGGGGGACTGACTGACTATCTTAGGGATGCGACCCTTTTTATGTGTTGGAAGCCCTATGAGAATGATCGTGGTGGGGGAAGTCTAGACGTGCACGTGTGCAGGGCCAGGACACCCAGGTCGGACCAGCCCAGGTGTCTGGAGACAAGTTTGGACACGTCTGTTCCCACGCCATGATGCACCCTCACTCCACCCACATTCCTTGCGGTATCTCCGCCTGCCACACACTGGTGTATTCGATGGAAATTTGCCTACTTTTTTGGCAACACTGGCCAATCAGGACGCTTTTTGTTCTATCCGCTATTCTTCTCCCTTTTCTAATCGAAACACACTATTTCGCAACGCAGGCAACTGCGCGCACGCATAAGTTACGACTAAGGGTGTTATAAGCCTTCACGTGCCACGCCCAGTGTGGCCACACCGGAGACGTAGCTGTAGCTACTGAACTAACAGCCTACTGAAAGGCGCCTAAAGTAACTTTACCTATACCCAAGGGTCGTCAACTCTGATATTCCTCCGTACACGAAAATGATATTACCCCGATATTACTTCAATATTACCGATATTACCTTCATATTACATCAATATTACCCATATTTTTGCCAGTATTACATCAATATTATCCATATTACCTACAATATTACAATATTACCCTAATAATACTCTGATATTACTGATAATACCAATATTCCTCCGTACACGGCTAAAGGCAGTTGACGACCCCTGGCCTATACCGGCCCACGAAGAAGGTGGGTATAGGGAGACGGTCAGAAAGCACCCCGCATAGGACGTGAACTTAAGTTTACGGGCGATGCGACCCATGCACTTACCACCAAGTCAGATGTCGTTAATAAGTATGATAACTAGGTGTACTATTCACAACGACACCTGGCTGAGTGTAGCTAAAATGGGAGTGGTAAGGAAAGAGTAGAGCCACAAGATTTCAGATTCTTAGGCTTAACCACCAAGCACTTACTTTAGCGATGTTGTCCAACCAAAGGCCGTGACACGTCTGACTTGCGTGTCGCCCGCCAGCGCCGCGGAGGGCTCGGTGGGCAAGCCACTAAGGGCTGAGACAGCATTTTTGCTAGCGACGCGAGTTCCTCTAACAGAGTGCGGGATTCAAACACTACTCGATCTACTGTCAGGTGTACACAGGTTTTTTTTCAGTAACCCTAGCCCTTGCGTACCCCTTGCCAGCCGGCCGTCAGCATCACTGAAAATCTACGAGTCATGTCATAATTCTCGCCCCAATACGAAAGAGAATTTGAAGGCAATTTTATTACTCTCTGGGGAGTAAGAATTTTTTTTTCTTGCTCTTTATGAGAAATAATTTTGAGACCTCGCCCTAATAAAGTGAGAATTCGTGCTCAAATAAAGTGAGGTTAAAAAATCCTTACTCAAGTAGAGCGAGGCTAAAAAATATCTCGTTCGAAAAGAGTGATGTTAAAAATTCTCACTCCAATTTAGTTTGGAAAAGTGTCCTCTCTCATTTTGGGTGAGATATTGGATTCCAGGGTTTGCAGTGATACAGCACTAGCACTCATAGCAGCCCGCGTCAGTCTTTCCAGCTGCAGCGGGCTGGCGGCGCGACCGGCGTCTGCCACTAAAATTCGACTGGAAAATGCAACAAAACCGCAAATGTGATCGGATCATTTGAGAATCTTCGATGTTTAGCATTCAAATCGTGTTTACCACAAGAAAAGTTTTGAAAGTGGACAAACTTGTGCATAGCATGGCGATGCGATTGAGTTTGCCTACCTACAAGGCGTACTGTTTAATTTTAGCAAAAAAATATTGGGCTTAAAAGCCCGCGCCGCCGACCACGCCGCCGACGAAATGATCGGCGGCGGAGGCGCGTCAAAATTTGACGGCGGCGGCGCGGGGGGGATCACTCATATAAAACTTGCGTACAATGATTTTTTTGATTTTTGATTTTTTTGCTTTTTGATTTTGATTTTTCACGAGATAAAAAAGAAATAGTATGTTACTTTTTTTAAAAAAAATGTGTTTTTTCTTGTTTTGTTCCCATTTTTCTCAGTTTTGGGTTAATTTGTTCTCGATTTTTCGGATTTTTATGCAACTTTCTACTTGATTTTATTTTGATTTTTTTGATTTTTATTTTTATTTTTTAAATGATTTTTTGGGGGCTGTACAATGATTTTTCGAAGTGCCCCCCCCCCCCCCACCCCTCCTCAGGAACCTGTTCGGCTAACGGTGTCGTTCTATGACTGCCTCCCCCATCTCGCCCCGTATCCCAAACATCTGTCGAGGCGGTCGTTCACCCCCCCCCCCCCCCCCCCTCTGCCCTCAGGGATTGAGGGGCCTCAAGGCCACCAGGCTGTTAAAAATACCGTGGGGAGTTACCGAGGGGGCGACCACTCCCCTGTAATATGTACAAATGATTCTCGGAATGATTGATTCCCAATGATTCCCATCTATATCTTTTCATTTCTAACTGTTTCTAGCGACATAAAGCGCTAATTTCGGCTATTTATAACTGATTCCAGGTGTTTCCTGCTGTGTTGTAGTGGTTTTCATTGATTTCCCTTAATTTTTATGATGACGATTCCCAGGCTTGTGTGCACATATGATTCCCAAAATTATCGCCCCCTCGGGATTTACGCTCTACGCCTCACGACGGCGGCGGCGGTTGGGGAGAGGTATGAATATGAATAACTTTCGAAGGGTGTGTACTACAAACGCCATTCAAGTGTCTCTGAAATGGTAATTAAAAGCCGATGAGATTGAGCTCATTTTGATGATGCTGTGGTTATAAATTTAATATTTGAGGACTGGGCGGCTTGGGTGGCCGTCCGCGGTTGGAGCGGGTATTTCCTCATACGGCCTAGCTCCCCCACTAAAAAGGTGTGAGGGCAATTGTTGGCGAGCGAGTGGCGGGTACCGCCGACCGCCGTCCTACTTTCTCGAGGCTAAGGCCCTCTTACTCCGCGTTAAAATCCAGACGAGACGCGGCGCGCGCGGGCTCCGAGGCAGCTTCGCACTTGGCCGCACGGAGCACGGAGGCCTGGGGCCTGGGGGGCAGTTTGCAGCCCCTCCTGTCAGATATAAGGGAGCGGATACGCGGAGTCTCGGTTTTACCTGTCTCCCTAGCCTGCCGGCTTACTGCGGGGCTAGCTGCGGAAGGGTTAGAGTAAAAGACAGGAGCAATCGTCGGTGTCACGCTATGTTTTCTTGCTAGGTAACTCAGTGCTCACCCTCTCACTTTACAAGGATAATCCCTCTCCGTCGGCCGCTGGAGCTGTTGTCAGTTCGCCGTCCGGAGCGCGTCTGACCCGCGGTGCGCCGCGCTGAGCCCTGCGAGGGGCGGCCACTACAGCGGGGATAGGCCATTCCGGGTCCATTCTATATATTGTCCTTGGGGGCGGCCGCCCGCGGCACGCACCCCGAAAATGCTGGATTGCATTTATTGACTCAGCGCGACGCGGCGCGGGTCCGAGCGCCGTGCGCCAATTTCGCAACACGCGTGTTCAGCGCGTGACCTGTTGCCCGGTCATCTTGACAATGCTAACACTCCGTCGTTCAGCAACTCATCGTCTGCAGCTTTGAAACTCGATTCTGGTTTGGCACAAAATACCTCTAAGGGACAGCCCGACCCGGCCCACGGATACAAAAACAATTACCACATTCGGGGCCGGGCCGGAAGAGAGCGCATCTGACAAAAGGCGTGATCATCAAAGGCCTGTATGGCCCCGCCCCGCCCCCATTCCTGATTAGCCTGTCGCGAGACGCCAGGGAGTCAAGCGGAGGCAAGCGTGGGAAATACATAGATAAGCACTAACATCCTAGCCGGGCTCTCGTTTCCGCTTCTGCTAGCCCAGGCACGCCCAATGACCGGTTTCCTATTTCCCATGTCCCGCCGGGTCGGCTGGGTCGGCACCATAGAGCAAGTATAAGATATAGAAGGAGCACGCTGGGCCCTGGCCCATACACCGACTTGAAGCAAACATGTAGCGGTGGTAAATGCAGGCGACTGCTGGGCTGGGGGGCTGCTGCTCCGAATCGCAAACGTCAGCTCCTGTGACAGAGCCTCACCGAGCGCTGAGCGGCCGGACTTGCATATCACAGCAAGGAGACACCCCCAAGTACAGCTTACTGAGTTATTGAAGGATTTGTCTAGGACAATTATTATCTACACCAACGACCTGCTCGCATTTTTTCAATGACAGCGGTACGTTGCTGGAAGTCGTAGGCCAATTTTGAAAGAAAATTTCACTGGAAAAACAAATGTGACATGTGTCACATGTTATCATGCATTCTCTGGAGAAAAAGTTTCTTGATGCATTCCTCTCCATGCAAAAGGATAGGGGCATCACAGAGAGAATGCAGCAAGAAACGTTCTCTCCGGAGAGTGCAGCAAGAAACGTGACACATGAAACGTTAGTTTTTCCAGTGCATATTCAAGCTATTACACAGGGGGCAGCCACACCTCTTACACTGAATCGCTCCCTATCCGATGCTCACCGGTCCGTTCTCCTAGACTCGCTTGCTGCCGGCAGGCACTCGTCACCACTCGTTGCTGCTCCTCTGGCTCCTCGCTACCCGCGTAAAAAATCTAGGCATAAAGTTGTCATAATTTTCTCGCCGCCTTTATCACTAGATTGTCAGATAAATTATGAGAAATCCATGACACAATTTATGACTAATTTAAGAGCTACGCGTGTGTCATAAACATCGCCGTAAAAATCTCATAATGTTCTCCAAAAAAATGTCATAAATTTTTTGGCAAATCGGTGCTTTATGAGAAAATTATGACTTATTTTCGCCCGCAGGAGAGAAAATTTCGATTCGATGCGGAGTCGAACCTCCGGCTGGCTGACTGCCGACTTTGTGAGCTATCGACGGTAACCACTGGGCCAGAGTGATTACCTGAGAGGAGTCGTCCGCTTCCCGGACCACATCGCTCCCGTTCGAAGCATCGCCGCTCGGCGTGCGCGCTGGGGCTGAGGGGCCTAAAGCGAGAGGCGCGATGAACAGCGAGCGTGTCGCGTGTGTAGGTACGTGTACGTGGCGGTTGTACTACGTACATGCGAGCTACAGATTTGAATTCCGCATGGAACGTTCCAGAAAAAAAAAGGCCTAATGTATTCTGTAAGACTGAAACCTTCTGTCCAGAAAACAGAAGGATTCGATAAATGTTGTTTCCTATTCCAGAAAGTTCCAAATCAGCACGACTCCTCTCAGGTAATCACTCTGGCCCAGTGGTTACCGTCGATAGCTCACAAAGTCGGCAGTCAGCCAGCCGGAGGTTCGACTCCGCATCGAATCGAAATTTTCTCTCCTGCGGGCGAAAATAAGTCATAATTTTCTCATAAAGCACCGATATGCCAAAAAATTTATGACATTTTTTTGGAGAACATTATGAGATTTTTACGGCGATGTTTATGACACACGCGTAGCTCTTAAATTAGTCATAAATTGTGTCATGGATTTCTCATAATTTATCTGACAATCTAGTGATAAAGGCGGCGAGAAAATTATGACAACTTTATGCCTAGATTTTTTACGCGGGTACCAACTGCCCTCGGTCCTGACCTGACCCCGCGAGCCCATGGAACCTCTCCCTAGCCGTCTTAGGTCGGGTAGGGGAAGTTTGATAAGGGCCATCGCGGGAAAAAGGGACCGAGTTCTAGAAAAATCTGAGCGTTCGAACGGGTGAGTGGGCGTGTGCGTCCCGGATGCAGACGAGACGTGCAGCTGCCTCGGCTAGGGCCAAGGCAGGGCACAACATAGGGTCGGCACCTTTGTAAGAATACGACAATTTCAATAAAGCTACGTGAAATATCGTAAATTTACTAGAAATGTTGTAAGTCTTTGGCTGGTGAATTTGAATTTTTAGTATTGTAAGTTTACGACATGCATCTGGAAAACTGAGAGCCAACAGTAAAATCAACTAAAAAATGAGAATCTTACGCCTTTTTGTTATTATAGTAGCCAATTACAACGTTTACGTTCTCATAAATTACAAACGTGACCCGTAAAAGTACAATTGTTATGGAAACTTTTTTCGTAATCCCACAGTGTATAGAGGTACATTCCGAGCCTACCGGGTGTCCCAGAGAACACACGGCAGTGTTGCGGGATTGCATACTCGCCAGAGCTGCAGGGGCTATGGCGCCTTACGCCCGCGTGTTCTTTGGGACACCCGGTATACAGGTACAGAGAAGGGGGTAAGAAAGAAGAGGAGGAGAATAGGAAGATAAAGAAAGAAGGGAAATGAGGAGAAAGAAAAAAACATCTAAAAATTCTTATTAAGGTAGGTACACATAGCATAGGGTTTTGCCCAGTTACGTACGAAAACGTGTGGGCGCCACTGGCACAACTCCGCCCTTCCCCCAGCCCAGGAACACTGTTAAAAATCCCGTAGCAAATTGCGGACCAGTCCGTACCTCTTTAATACGGGAGAAATCCGGTGTAGAAAATCACGGGCGTTTACGTTCCTACTTCGATGCAAAGGATCTAAACCAGTTTTCATCAAAAATGCTCTAGGAGTCATAAAACACAAAATACGAGATTTCTATGTAAGGGACGGTCCGTAATTTGAATGTACGGGAAGGTCCGTATTTTTCAGGTACGTTTGACCCGTAAATTTCAATACGGTTCAGATCACCTAAAATATTACCGGTTCATTCCGTCAAAATTCCCGTTGTAATTTCGGACAGTGAACCCCCAACCTAAGCATGCATCCTGAGGGGTCCATTACTCGGTTGAGGGGCGTAAGCACCATTACCAATTACCAAAAGTTTTCGGTACAATATTCGAAAAAAAAAAATCTTCGAAATTATTGTAATTTTTTGCACATTTTCATACCCGAGACAGCTTGAAACGTGGAATTTTGGGGATTTGATTACCTGTCATTATCGGACAAGATTACCTGTTGTGGACCCCTTGACGCAAATGCAAACCAAGCAAGTGTTACCCGTACTCGCTAAGTCCCGGATCGAGGGCGAGATCCAGCGGGTCCAGTTGGTCCAGTTGAGACTGGCTGCGGCACCATTCCCCCCCCCGGTCCCGCCCCGCCGCCATGGCAGCACAGCCGCGCAGCAGCCCTTCACCTCGCTGCCCTCGCAGCGCAACAAAAAGGAGTGACCATGTAACATAGAAAGTCGCGAAAGATGTCCGTTATATGTACTGCAAAAAAGAAATGTTCGCATTGCAAAGCATTTCTTTGCAAGCTGATGGTAATACTTGTGAACAAATTCTTTATTGAACTGCGAAGAATTCGGTGTTAGAAAATTCTTCACAAACTGCGAATAATCAATTCTGCTTTGAGAACCTGTTCTTCGCAAGCATTTTGCAGTCTGAAGTTACACAGTAAAAAGTCCAGATTTGTGGTACGGAACTGACTTCAGATTGCCGTACTTGTATTTGGAAAACTATGCACCGAGGACATATCACGGCATATCACCCTATTTTTCGTGTAATGTAGCTTCGTAATCGGCAGTTAGTCTCGAGATTTTGAAATTTGCAGGCCTGGTGCCTAGCTAAAGGAATTGCCAGAAGCAAAATTAACGGTAATTTCCGTAAATCCACCGTCATTATTTTTTACAGTGTACACAGTTACAAAATCCCAAAATGCAAGGCTATCCGCTTCTCCTTTTCCAGTAAATTGGTATGTAAAGAACAAAAAACTGACCGTTGTTTCACTTTTATTGCAAACTGACATATTGACACTGTTGGCATATAAAGGAGAATTAGTTTAAAATACCTCAATACAAAATTAGTCCGATATTCAGAGTGTATTTCAGAACTATGAAAAAAACACACAAGCCACAATTCATTTCTCAGACTTGTCACATTAGATAAGATTACATTATTTACAAAAAAAATTGATAAAATTGTTTTATAAAAAGAACATGTCTTAGTTGTAATTAAAAACAAGGGTATATTTCTGCAAGGGTACGTATCTCTGCTAATTGTAGAGTTTACACACAATTGTAAAGTCACACAAAGAAAACTTTATACATCTACATCCAAAAATACAAAAGTAATAAAATTGACATCCCAATTGCATTTAAGCTAAATACAAGGGAGTCAATCCTACAGATCTGCATGCACAAGCACGCACGAACACCCACACAAACTCAGTCTTTCTCCCCAATCCCCTTCTTTCAATTACCCCCCCCCCCCCTCAAAAAAAAATTATAAATCTCTCTCTCCCAACTCGTTTGGACTATTCTTCTTTCATTCTCCTTCAACTCTCCGTCCTTCCGCTATTTTTCCTCCTACATTCTTTACTCACAAAACCCACAGGCGTAAACAATCTTTTAACAATGCATCCTCCACATAGCCACACACCCACGCGCGACCTTTTGTAAAATTCAAGGCTAAGACTTTAGTAAGAAGGCTTTCCCTTGAACGTAATGCGTTTTTATGGGACGCTCTGGAAATTTGGCGAGGCATTCCACAGGATTCCTTTGACGTCACGCCAAATTTCCAAGGCACATCCTTGAAACCGTATTATGTATTAAGAAAAAGCCTTCGAATCATCATCTTACCATTGAGTTTCACAAAAAGAAATGAAATCCACATAATCGTGACTCATACACCAAACCACCCAATCACCCACACCCACACACAGCCAGACAAACACACACACGCGCGCGCGCACACACACACACACTCAAAAAAACACACACAGACACACACACTAAAAAAACCACACACACAGACACATACACTAAAAAAACCACACACACAGACACACACACTAAAAAAATCACACACACAGACACACACACTAAAAAAAACACACACACAGTCACACACACACAAATCACAAAAAAAATTAGTAAAAAAATACTATGATTGTTGATACGCTTTCGAAAACCAAGATACGGGCCGAAAAACATTTAAATGTCTTTGTAATGAGTTTTAATATGCTCATTAAGTTTGTCCTTCCGGCTTAAGACCTTGGCGCACTTCGGGCATGGGAATTTTCTACGAGGGTCCTTAGTCTCGGGATGCTGCTGAAGGTGCCTAGCCAAATGCTCACTCTGGGTTGCTGAGTAATCGCAGAGGTTGCACTTGTGCGGCTTCATGCCCATATGCACCATCATGTGCTTGTCGAGCCGTTTATTAAGTTTTCCGCAAACTCCGCAGACCCCCGTTCTCGGGCCGGAGTACTTGGGCCTCCTCTCGCCCTCAGCCGCAGGGGTGGCAGCGCGATCACCTGTGGCCACAACAGGCCTGGGCCGTCGTCCCCGCACCTTGCTGCGGGTGACGACTTTGTTGGGCAGAGGAGGAGGCGTCGTCGCTGACACGCGAGCAGGGGTGGGCGCGGACGGGGCGGGCGCGGACGGGGCGGGCGCCGGGGCCAGCACGGGAGCGGGCGACGGCTGCGCAGGCTGGGGCGACGGGGCGGTGGAGAAGGTGTCCGAGTCGCACGACTCCTCCGTCTCCGACAGGAGGGCGCTGCCGGGGCTACCCAGACCACTGTCCCTGTCGCCGTCGTCCGCCGGCGGAGCGGGGGCGGGGGCGGGGGCGGGGGCGGGGGCGGGGGCGGGGGCGGGGGCGAGGCCGAAGGGCCGCGCCGTCTGCAGGCGCATCATGATGGGCGGCGGCACAGGCTCCAGGACGGACACCGTCGTCAAGTTCATCGGCTTGGCCACTGCTTTCACGCAGCGGCCAAAGCCAGCCAGGGGGAGCGGCACCGGCTGCTGCTGGTGGTGGTGGTGCTGGTGGTGGTAGTGGTGGTCGTGGTGGTGGTGGTGGTGGTGCTGCTGCTGCTGCTGCTGCTGCTGCTGCTGCTGCTGCTCGGGCTGCTCAGGCAACTCCAGCACATCGTCCGGCACGCCGGGCAGGCCGCAGTCGAGGGGGCCAAAGAGCAGGGCGCTCCTCTCCTCCTCGGACATGTCCTCGTGCCGGGACAAGGGCTCCAGCTGCTCGGCGCGCGGCAGGAGCAGCGTGGGCTGCGGGCGCGGCTGCGAACCCGGGGCCGGGAGTGGCTGCTTCTGCTGCTGCTGCTGCTGCTCGGGCTGCTCAGGCAACTCCAGCACATCGTCCGGCACGCCGGGCAGGCCGCAGTCGAGGGGACCAAAGAGCAGGGCGCTCCTCTCCTCCTCGGACATGTCCTCGTGCCAGGACAAGGGCTCTGGCTGCTCGGCGCGCGGCAGGAGCAGCGTGGGCTGCGGGCGCGGCTGCGAACTCGGGTCCGGGAGTGGCAGCGGCCCGGGCGCGGAGAGGAGATTTTCCAGGCCACTCCAGTCGAGCGAGGGGGCCTCGATCACCTCCTCGTCGAGGTCCAGGTCGAGGTCCTCGGAGTCGTGGGTCGAGCCGAGGCCTCCTCCAAAGGCGTTCAAGTCCACGGGGCAGTGTTTGAAGTCGATGTCACTCAAGACTTCGAGCTCAATGTCCAAGGGATCATAGTCTGGCACAGGCTCCAGGACGCTGTCCGGCTCCACACCCTTCAGCGGCTCGTCAGCGTAGTTCAAAAGTGGGTGGATGTCACTGAGAAGGCTTTCTCTGTCTTGCTTAATGTCTCCTGCCCAGGCCAAGAATCCTCCGTAGTCCTCGTCCATGTCGTGTGCCTGCAAACGAAA
The DNA here is from genome assembly GCA_029379305.1 of Frankliniella fusca. Classification (NCBI taxonomy): domain Eukaryota; kingdom Metazoa; phylum Arthropoda; class Insecta; order Thysanoptera; family Thripidae; genus Frankliniella; species Frankliniella fusca. Next base: position 408,050 of record JAHWGI010000295.1, read on the forward strand.
GGGAATCTTCGTTTAAGTCTCAGCCGTGAGGAGTCGGAGGGGGTGGGGGACGAGAGCTGCTCACTGCACAGCAGCGGGTGGCAGCGGAGGGCTCGTGGCCGAGCCATGCGGCGGGTAGCGGGCGCTGCCGCGCGGACTTTAAACTTCAAACCAAGCTTTCACCTGGAAGGAGGCATCCGGTAACCAAACATGCTCGCCACCGATTATAATGCGTGAAAGAGCCTTCTAACAACGTACACCGTCGTGTGATTACGACACGATACTCCTCCGCCGAGTAATGAAGGAAAACATCACCCGCGCTCAGCAGTGTGATTAATGTTCTTATTCATAACCGGGCGTAGAATTATAGCATCGTTATCAGCGGGGAACGGAAGAAAGCTCTTATAACGGACTTCAATCATTCACACACCTACAAGTGTGCGAATAGTTGTTCGCTCACCTGCAAGTGTGCGAATTGTTGTTCGCTCACCTGCAAGTGTGCCACAAACCTTCACACACCTGCAGGTGTGCGACATTCGTACACTTTGATTTCCAGTCCGCACCGCCCTCCTCTCCTATATACAGTCTGGGAGGGGTGGGGGTGGGGGGCTGGGGGAGTGAGCGCCGCATGCTGGCTGTTCGCTGTCTTGTACACCAACCTTGTCAGGCTGGCGGACTATTTTAACTAGCTGCTTTTACTGAATACTGGATCAATACGGGGGTTATATTTTGACTGGGCTTCATACCAAACGTAAAAGTCAGTCTAATCGACTGCCTAAAAAACAACCGGAAGGTCCTTGGTGGACACTCTGGCACGGCTTGGCACTGCTTGGCAGCTCGGCCGCCAGCTTCCGTTCGGAGCGGTTGATGCGTGCTGTCACTCTGCAAATCTAAGTGTGATACCACATGCCAGTTTAAACTGCGAAACTTAAGTTTCGCAGTTACAACTGCAAAACTCCTGAGTTCGTCAGTTTAAACTACAGAATCCCGAGTTCGTCAGTTTAAACTGCAGAACTCCCGAGTTCGTCAGTTTAAACTGCAAAACTCCAGAGTTCGTCAGTTTAAACCGTGGAACTGTTTTGCAGTTTAAACTGACGAACTCGGGAGTTTTGTAGTTGTAACTGCGAAACTAAAGTTTCGCAGTTTAAACTGACATGTAGTATCACACTTAGATTTGCAGAGCAGCCCGCCAAATAAGCGCCGAGCGGAAGCAGGTAATCACATTGGTCCAGGATGTCGAGCAGCAATAAAAAAAATATAAAATTCAAGGATTTTTTCCGGTTTTCCAGGGCAAAAATCATTAAAATTCAAGGGAATTTTGAGGGCTTTTACGACGCAAAATTTCGCTCAACCGGGTCTGGATTTTTTTTTTTTTTTTTTTTTTTTTTTGCATAAGCCCAAAAAATTTAGCAATTAGTTAGGCTTGCAAATCTCAGCAATTTTTCCAAGACAAACCCTACCCACTAGGCAATCTACCACACAGTGGTGTTTGAATGTTGCCTAGTAGACAGGGGGAGTTCGGCCGGAGCAGGCGGCCGGGGAAGGTTGTGCCCTTGAGTGGCACTTTACCGCCTCCCGCTCGGAACGACTTGGCGGGGCCCGGGCCCTCGCCGGGGAAGACGCGGTGAAACCAGCCCCGACAGCCTCCAGGCCGAACAGCACGCAGCCGAGCACAAGTCCAGCCATCCAGCTTAAATCAGTGCAGTGCAGCGCAGGACAGAGTGGTATAGTGCAGTGTAGGCTAGGTCAGTGAAAGTGCACCACCACGGGAGAACATCTGCGGCGGCCCTCGGGCCCGCCCCGGCCCGCCCACAGGAGCAGCGCCCCCACCCCGGCCGGCCAAGGCCAACGCGAGGACAGGGGGAGGACCGAGCAGGGCCATCTTCTTTCACTTACGAACCAACAACGGATTTAGGATATGAGTGACCAACTGAGTGCCAACATGTGTCCAACCCTCTCTCCACCTGCCCCCTCTCAGTGTTTCCCCCCTGACAGGCCAGCCCTCGCATGCCGCAGCATGTACGCCTCAGACCTCTCATACCCCTCAATAATATCTCTATTACCTCAAAAATTTTCAGCATCGCGTCGCAGCAGCCGCCCACACCCCGCCAGCACCAGGGCACGCGGAGCGGCCGGGGCCGGCGGGGGTGGGCCACAGGCGGGGTGGAGGGAGGGCGGCATGTTCACGGTCTGGCCCCTCCTCCGCCGCGCCCTGGCCCCGCGCGGCCCCAGGTGGATTCCATGACAGAAGAACATGCCCTGAGACAAGTAGTTTCAGAATTGGACCATAATTTTTTTGTTTTCTCTTCTAGGCCAATTATAAACAAAAAATATTTTTTCAGATTTTTTGGGACTATTTGGGGGTCTCCAAAGCATGGTTTTACGACAAAATTTCAAACACTGGCCTCTAGCTAAAAAGACGCGGAAATGGATTTGGCTCAAAAAATTATTTTTACTACCCTTTATTAATATACTAAACAATTGCAAAGTATCATGAGGGTAATATTTTTTAAAGGCGAGAAAAAAAATCATTTGTGTTAAATTTTGGTGGTTTTTGCCCATTTTGCTGATTGGCTGAGCTAAATTGAAATTTAACTTTAACTTTAAATGCTCAGCCCTGTCAGAAAGCGCAAGGGGAGACCGCCTGGAAGATGGGGTGGCGTGAAGTGAAGCGGCAGGCGTGAGGCGTGGGATGTGAGGTGGACAGGCATGCCAACCAAAATCGCGAAAATATTTTAATTTTAGCGCGCCGCAGGCCAAGGTAGACGCACATTTAGCTCAGCTTTACACGGTTTTAACGTGCGTTTACCTTGTATTAAGATTTACATAAATGAGAGTTCTGAATGTCAGTTATTTCATTTCCAATGTGAAATGATAACGTGGAACCCAAGCGCCAAAATCTGACACCCAATAACAGAACCAGCCAGTGCTGTTTATCAGCAAAGTGGGCAAAAATTCAACACAAATGATTTTTTTTCTCGCCTTTAAAAAATATTACCCTCATGATACTTTGCAATTGTTTAGTATATTAATAAAGGGTAGTAAAAATAATTTTTTGAGCCGAATCCATTTCCGCGTCTTTTGAGCAAGAGGCCAGTGTTTGTAATTTTGTCGTAAAACCATGCTTTGGCGACCCCAAAATAGTCCCAAAAAATCTGAAAAATTATTTTTGTTTATAACTGGCCTAGAAGAGTAAACAAAAAATTATGGTCCAATTCTGAAACTACTTGTCTCAGGGCATGTTCTTCTGTCATGGAATCCACCCCACCGCCGCCGTCCCCAGCCTCAATAATACCTCCCTTTCTCCACAGCATTAAATATCCTGTAAAACCAACTCATTTCCGTATCACTGCCGCTAACACTGTTTTTGCCACTAAAGACCACCGCGGGTATACCGGGGAAGAGGGTGTTGTACCCTCTTGGTTAGCCGCCTCGCCTTACCCACAGGCGACGGGGCCGGCCAAGGTCCAGCCTCCGCCTGCGGACGCCGCGGGCCCCTTTCTCAGCTATCTACAGCGCTATTTAGACAGTGCCTTGTGGCTAACTTTACCAGTAGGTAAAGATACCCGTTCAGTGCCAGCCAGCCAGCACAGCCCAGCCCAGCCAAAATATTACTAGGGGGAGCCCGCGGTCTGACGCTTTCCGCGTTCTGGAGAAGGGCTCGCCGCCAGTCGTACATGTACTAGACCGTTAAAAGTGAACACCCGCCACTTCAGGACCCCCCGCTCCAGCCGCGGACGGCCACTCGAGCCGCCAGCTCAGCCCTGCCCGTTCCGCCCGCCTCGCTCCGCGGGCCAATCCACTTGGAAATTAAGACCCAGTCCCCAAATTTTGAACCTCTCTCGCTGCACATCACGTAATCAACACACACCCCAGCTCAAGTGAAGAAGCAATCCCCCCCCCCCCCCTCTTAAAGGTGCATGTTTATTTCAGATTGCAGCCCAGCCGTGTCCACTTGAAGGTCCTTATTCATTCCAGCCAGCCCCCCTCCCCCCAGCCCCCTCCCCCCTCCGCGCCGCCCGCCCCAAGCAACAGAGCCTAGAGCAGAGCACCCCTCAGCCCAGCCGGGGCCGTGACACGGACGCCGCGCAAACGCTCGACAGACCTGTCACATCCAGACAGGGCCATAAAATCGGTGATACATTTCAAAAATCTGGGGCTCCAGCCATGGCCGACTCGCACATTTCCAAGAAAACTTTGGCCAGACCACCCCGCTGCAGGCCGAGGCCGCACAGCCGCACAGCCCCAACAGCCCTCCGCGGCGGGTCCGAGGCCCCCGACCCACTCGCAGGTTTGTCGCTTTGCCCATAAGGGGCCATCGTGATGAATAAATAAATAAATAAAAAAAAAAAAAAAAAAAAAAAAAAAAAAAAAACACCTTTCTGGCGAAAGCAATAACGGGGGCCTAAAAATTAGCAAAGCCACCTCTAATACTTTCCCTAGTATTCATCCAGGTAATACGTTTTTCTCCGTGTGAGACCTGTCCGGCAGACCTAATCTCTTATTTTTGCGGCAGTTTGCAGATGGTCGATGACCGATGTCATTTCCGGCGATAAAGCAAGATCCCAAAAAAAGCTGGGTCCAGTCGAATCAACAGTCAACTTGATGGGCATTCTAGTCTAAACCTGTGGAAGACACAAGGCCACAGAGCAACGGCTTCCCCCGCGGACAGCGTATAATCGACGGCCGGTGGTTGAACTGGCTATCGCTAAATTCATTCCATCTTCCCCGGCAAGGCTGCGCTGGCCGCTGGCTGCGAGGCAATTCGAGTTCAACATAATTAGCCTCTTGTAGACGTTGTTGAGTTTGTAGTTTTCCGAAAAAATAAAATTGTCAGAAAAACAGCGGATTTTTTCCCCGGAAAATTTGGAAAAATTGTTAATTTCATGAAATCTGCGTTTGTGATGACAAAAACGATAAGAGAGGTCAAAATTACGCTCCTTCATCATCTGGTATGCGGCATACAAAAGACGTTGTAAAATAAGTCAGTATCGTGGGAATTTCAAGATTCGATTCATAATGTTAATGACCATCGAAATTTGACAAAGAAAATCTTGAAATTTTAAGTGCATTTCGATGATCTAAACATTTTTAACCTCCACAGAAAGCGTTTACCATAGTTCTGGACCATGAACACGTACCAAAAAGTGTTTATCACGCAATTTCAGCATTTTTATTTTACAAATTTTACCAATTTTTCGGACCTCCAGGATTTTTTTCCGGAAAAAAAAAAAGCGGATTTTTTTCTTTGTTTTTTCGGAAAAGTTGCCGAGCTGCCGAACCCTAAGACGTTGCAAGGATTGCGGGCGCTGGTCGCGTGTCCCCGAGTCCCCGATACCCTGGGACGGACTGGCCGGGGAGGGGGGGAGAGGGGGTAAGGGGAAGCTTCCGCTCCCGCCACCCCCTCGGGCCCCCCACGCAGACCCTCTGCGAACACTTTGTGACAAGTGTAAGACAGGTGAGACAATAAGTCATTAGCTCTTTAACCGGCAGAGCAGAGGAAACATCTTACTAAACGCACATATACATTAACGGGACATGTACTATTCTTTTAATTCAAATTAAATATTTTTGCCGTCTTCATCAGAGATGAAGAGACTTCTCGTATTCTAGTTCCTGTTCATGTTTGTATTTGCCATTAGTTTATAAACAGAGGCGTCGACACCGGAGAGCGAGGCAATGCCCTTCCCCCCTTAACTTTCGGCCAGCAGGGGGCGGGGCGCTTATAATGACATAGGCAAGGAGTATCGTAGAGTCCAACAGATATATTTCACCTTTCACAAACCACACTATTTGCACAAATTCATCCCAGTGGTGCTGACAGGCAGAGTAACGTAGACTGCCCGATCCTCGCCGTGCCGAGGTAAATGTATCCAAACGAGCCTGGATAGGCCTGAGACCGCCATGCCGGCAGGACGGTGGCGATATGCCAAAGGTTATTCCATCCGCAGCACCTCAGCGGGTGAGCCGCTGTGGCCTTGCCTTGCAACAATGTTGTATGCAAATAACGTCTGTAATGGCGTCCCAATAGCTCAACTTTCTCCGCCTGCCTACCAGTGCCTCCAAAAGGTCTGGTTTTTGCGGGCTCCTCCGCCCGATCTTCAGTTTGAGGAGTCCCGCCGGAGCCTGCAGTGATTTTTGAGCCGCCCAGCCCGCACCCGAAGAGAATAGCCCGCACGGGCTTCTACACGCTAACTGTATTTGAAGGTTTTTTGTGCAAACCTTGGCACAAAGTTAAACATACAATTCGATTCGCAGGAATTTGAGCAAAGAACTATACTTTTTCGTGCATAGATTTGCATAAAAAGGTGCAAGTTTGTGCATAAACTTGTGCAAATAAAGCGTAGGTTTAACTTTGCGCAAATGAAAGCTACAAATCCAGTTAGTGTGTACTAGAGCAGGGAAACGAGCGAGCGCAGAAGCTCGTATGCGTCCGAAAACGACAGGTGAGAGTGAGACGTTCGAACAAGAACTTCGCTTCCTCTCACTCTCACCTCTCGTTTTCGGACGCATACGAGCTTCTGCGCTCGCTCGTTTCCCTGCTCTAGTGTGTACGGGCCCGCGCGGTCTGTTTCATGTGATTTTTGTGCGGGCCGGCCGCGGCCCGCCGGGCAGCGCCTACTTTGCCTGAGATATATATTGCCTACCCAGCACGGGGCTTAGAAGCAAAGTTGAACCGAGCCTACTTGAAGATGGAAAGGTTTCTTACTTTGAGGGTTTGTTAAAATAATCACGCCCAGTTAGCATTTAAAAAATTGCTATTATTTATATAAACTATATCAACATAATATAAACAATATACGTGATTTTCTTTGTTTGGCTTGTAAAGGGTTGTAGATAAAGGTGTCACAATACGTGGAATTCCGTATCCCCTTTCGTGCCATCTCCCCCCCCCCTCCCCTCCAGTTTCTCCCACCGGCTGCGGGCTGCTTTTGACCCGCGGCGCTCTCGTTTTTTATTAAAAAAATAATAATTAAAAAAAAAAGCTCTCGTGATTCGGAGGCCGAAGCCGAGTGGCCGTTAGGTCGGCGGGACTGCGGGCTCGTGCGGGCAACTCACACTGGGGCTCGGGACGGAGGACCCCGCAACAACCAGACCTTTTGGAGGCACTGCTGCCTACTCTCCCCTGCACTCGTGCACACATGTTGCCTATAGTAGGCAGGCTGAGATACAGTCCCGTTACGCACAGGTGTACTGCGCGTTTTTTTGCATAGCTTTCTGGGAACAGTGTTAACTAAAATTCGAGGGGGTATTCACTCATAGTATCTGTGACCCGACTATTACGCACATTACGCTGCATTACGCTCCGAAATTGAACCGAATTTGGACAAAAACAGGCAAAACAGCCCAAAACGACACTTACATAAGGAAAATATGGAGAAGTTTGGCTACTACTCTCTTATTACGCTACCATTACGCACACTTTTACGCCTTCATTACGGATAGAGTGCCCGACTAATGCACGAGTGCATACCCCCTCGCCGAAATTGTTTCCACCTTTTGGCATTATCTTTTCAACGGGAGGACACATTCGCGTAAACAAGTGATCATTGGAAAGGTAAAAGTACCGAGGGGGAAATCACTTCGGGAAAGGGTGTACGAACTATTACACATTACGTTCTATTACGGCTATTTCGCCGCTATTACGGCCATTACGTAGCTATTACAGCTATTACGCCACTATTACGGCTATTACGCCGCTATTACGGCTATTACGATGCTATTACGGCTATTACAAAGCTATTACGAAGCTATTACACAAGTATTACGCTGCTCTTACGAGGATATTTTGCGTGCATGACACTACTCTTCGTTCATTTGCTGCTCTTTCCAGTAAATGAGTCAATCAGTACGACTAAAACTTCAAGAAAATGCGTCCGACGGAAGAGAATGCAACCAACCGTGCAAAAGACTTTTTAATGCCATCCGAAAGTCGAAATCGACAGGTCTGCCAGATTGACTCACCCTTGCACTTCTGCGTACCCACTCTTGCATATTTTTTCATATCGTACGACCACCGAGAGTTTAGCACACCAAATGGAAAGGAAGTATAGGCTAGCACATGAGTGCGAGAGAGAGAGAGAGAGAGAGAGAGAGAGAGAGAGAGAGAGAGAGAGAGAGAGAGAGAGAGAGAGAGAGAGAGAGAGAGAGAGAGAGGCTATTCTTCCGGTGGGACCACGATTCCAGCGTATGTTTGTTTACGACTGTCCCGCTGCAGTATACCTATTTCCATGCCTTAATGCTGTGCGTCAGAAAGTAATGTAAGAAACAGAGTGCGTCACCTTTTTGGAACAATGTCGGTTTAAAAGAATTAGACCTAAAATCGTCGTTGTGGTACTGATGTGACATTTACTATTATTCAATTGTGTCTACTAAAATGGTGCATCATTTTATAGTTTTTGTAGTTGATGCTACGACCATGCTTCAATTTATCTCTTTAAACCCTTCGAAGAAAACAGACCGAAGTGCAGCCTCGAGCTTGAGCGCTTCATCCTCATAAGGCGCCATTACAACGCTATTTCGCTCTATTACGCCACTATTACGCTCTATTACACCACTATTACGCTCTATTACGCCACTATTACGCTCTATTACGGGCAATTTCACCCTATTACAGGCTATTACGCACTATTACGGGCTATTTCGTTCTATTACGTAATTATTACAGGTCTGGGTGTACGAGCTATTACGCAAGTGATTTCCCCCTCGAAAAGTACACTTAAATTTCGTTACCCTATCACCGCAAGGCCCTAATTTTATTATAACCTCAGAGGGCGTCGAATAATGAACGAAAGAATGTTTGTTTTCGACCGCCCGAACACCACAGCCCATTCAAAAGCTGAAACGTTCCAAAGTTTAAGCGCTATAGACGCTGAAAGTTTAAGAGACAAAATAAGTTACGCCGCTCAATAAGTTCAGGTGAACGCGTTACCAGTCGACACGCCAAAAAGATAAATCTTTAACGGTAAATGCTTAGAGTAGGAAGTGCAACGCATGTACCAGCAGCTTGTACGGTAGTATAAGGTTATGAGTTCACGTCGAAACGTCGTTAGTCAAAGTAATCTTTTGAAAGGCACTAAAGAGAGCTAAAGGTGCTAAAATTAGTGCCTTAAGCAGTTTTAGTGCCTATGTAAAGGCCCTATTCCTCTAGCACCTTTTCAAGGTTCGAGTTAGCACCTTTGTTTTTCCCGGTGTACCGGGCGCTTCCTTCAGTCAGGAGCCTAAATTTGTACCGCCTCGCCGCCCGGCCACGTCTCCCACTGAGCGAGGTAGGTCTCCATGCTCAGCCGCGGGTGAAGCTAGGACCGGCGACGCTCTTTCCCTACAGGACAATCCAAATCTGCATAGAAGCATCTGTCTTTTTCACGGTAAAAACATTGTCTGGTGTTTTGAGGGAAAAGGGAAAACTTTGAGGATCCCACGTCATTTGAGGAAAACTCCTCATATTTTGAGAAAGTCTCCTCAAAAATTGAGAAAAATCTCTTCAAAAAATGAGGAAACTTCCCTCAATTTTTTGAGACTTCCTCAAAATATGAGGTTTCCTCAAATTAAGTAGGATCCCTCTCTATGGCATTAACGACCCAACGTCATAGACTCTATCGGCCAGTGCTCAGGGGCGGATTAAGGTCTGACCGATTAAGGGGGGGGGGCGTATTTCAGGTTGCCTATTTACAGGTGCATATCCCAAAATATTCCATTCGCCCACCCTCTGAACACGCGCCTAACGAACCCAACGAACTCTGTCCGTCGGGTCCGTGCGGTCCTTCTCTCTCTGCTCCTCTCATTGATACGTGTGAGTCACTCTTAAAAGCTTACGGTGAATTTCACTGTAAGCTACGGTGAACTTGGCATCACCGTAACTTACGGTGGATTTCACCGTAAGCTACGGTGACATTCACCGTAAGCTACAGTGAAATTCACCGTAGCTTACGGTGAATCAGGGGCCAGACCGTAATCTACGGTGACATTCACCGTAGCTTACAGTGAAATTCACCGTAAGTTTTAAAGAGTGTGCAAGAGAGAGAGGCACAGCCGGCCGGACTATGTCTCCCTAGCGCTCCAGGCGCTTGTCGCAAGCATTGGCTTCAGCGAGGGATGACTCAACAGGCCCGCACAGTCCCACTTCACTCGGCCTTCACATTCCCCCGTCGCCTAGTTCTGACCATGAAGGGCCCCGTCTGGGCGTGAGCGAACAACACAGGCGCCAGCCCGGAGTGCATGACAACTTACCGCTCGGGTACGAAGGCGTAAGTCCGGTGAAGTCCAGCAGTTGCGACCACACGACAGAATTCGTATCAGTCCTAAAACGTTGATGCGCACCAAAAAACCACACTAGTGCGCGTGCACGCGCACACGCACACACACACACACCTTCACACGCGCGCACAAGCAAAATAACTCTCCGCGGGCACGGACGCAGCAGCAGCAGCAGCCTAGCCGTGCGGCGCGGGGGCTGTGTCGACGCTCACTCTCCCTCGGTCCGAACAGCACTGCACTGCCGCACGCCGCACGCGCACGGCGCAGCCAGGGCCACGGGCCACGGCGACTCGCTGGCAGCAGCAGGCAGACAGCCCAGCCGCCCCGCCCCTGCCCCGCCCCCGCCCCGCCCCCGCCCCACCCCGCCAAGCCGGCGTGGCCCGTGGTGGAGGGGGTAGGAGTGCAAGCGCAGGGGAGGACCCGGGCCGGGTCCAGTGCAGCGGCACCAAGTCTGCAACCCCATCTCCACCTGCAAGCGGTGGGCGGAGGGCCGGAGGGGCACTCTGGCTGGCTCAGCGCGCCGGCACGCCAAAGATGTGAGGTCACGAATGCACCGTCAAACCAAGTGTGCAACGGCATAACACCTCACCTAAGTATGCAACTTCCTGTTTATCACATGCAAGTGTTCAACTCTCGGTTCAACTACAACAGCGGCGCAAATAATCGCACCTTTTCAACTTAACGGCTGTGCACCAGTGCCTCGAAAAGGTCTGGTTGTTGCGGGCTCCTCCGTCCCGAGCCGCAGTGTGAGTTACCCGCACGAGTAACTCTGCTATTAAGCCCCGTGCTGGGTAGGCAATACATGCCGCAGGATAAGTAAGGCGCTGCCCGGCCGCGGCCGGCCCGCACAAAAATGACAGGAAACAGACCGCGCGGGCCCGTAGAAGCCCGTGCGGGCTCGTGCAGGCTATTCTCTTCGGGTGCGGGCTGGGCTGGGCTGGGCGGCTCAAAAATCGCTGCGGGCTCCGGCGGGACTCCTCACACTGAGACTCAGGCGGAGGAGCCCGCAACAACCAGACCTTTTGGAGGCACTGCTGTGCTCTTGACCGTGCCCGACAAAAAATGCCTGGACAATATTGCATCCAAAGGTTAGATGTATGTCATAGTGCAGATCTTCGTCAGGGTGCAAAATATGGTCTTTAATCCGTGCGGAAAAAAAGGGTCTTCCTCAGGAACTATAGCAACACTTCCCCCCGCTCCCTTTCTACTTCCCCCGGACCGCCCCGGCCGATTCCGAACAGCTCACGCGCACGACCGATTAGGGAACCGGCTCATTGTATCATGCAGTAAGTAGTCGATTCCAATCTGTGAACAACCTTGGGTCAATTGCGACCTGCGGCTCTCTTAAGTGAAGCCAAGGGGCGGCGGAATGGATAAACCGAAAAACACGGTGAGCCCCACCACCAGCATGTCCTTATGTTAATAGCGAGGGGGAAACGACTGAATAATTTTGTGTCAGCCGGATTACTGATTACCCCGGATTACCCCGCATTATTCGTGAATTGTAATACTCGGATCAGTTCAGGGTAATTGTGCTTAACTCATGAGGGGGTATTCACTCATAAAATCTGTGACCCGACTGTTACGCACATTACGCTGCATTAAGCTCTGAAATTGTACAGAATTTGGCCAATAACAGGCAAAACAGCCCAAAACGACACAAAAATAAGGAAAATATGGATAAGTTTGGCTATTACTCTCTTAATACGCTACCATTACGCACACTATTACGCCTTCATTACGGATAGTGACCCAACTATTACGCGAGTGCATACCCCCTCGTTAACTTACCTTGGCACAGTGAAAAAAATATTCGTAAATTTACAACTTTTTCCGTAATGAGGTATTTTCCGAATTAGAAGAACAGGAGGAATATCGTCTGCTCCCGGACCATCACAAAGCCGCGAACAATCAGTGAGGGCTTCTCTCGTGGCCCGGTACAGAGAACCCTTCTCTGATTGGTCCAGGCCTTGTGATGGTCCGGGAGCAGACGATATTCCTCCTGTTCATCTAATTCGGAAAATGAAAATATCTCATTTGTGATTACGACACAGAGTTCTAAATTTACGAGCGCAGTCGTAAATTTACGACAGCAAATTCTTACTCGTCAAGAAAAACTAGGTCGACAAATGGTGTGAAAAAATTATCGTGTCATCAGAACTGGAAGTTGTAACTTGACGACATTTCTCATGAAAAATTTTCCCGAAACCCTTACGAATATTTTTCACAGTGCGTGAAAAATACTCGTAAGGGTTACAGGAAAATTTTCCATCATAGATGTTGTAAAATTACAGTTTGAAATTGTAAAATTTCAGTACTGTACTTTGTACTTTGTGTCGACTTAAAATTCATTGACGAACTCGAATGGGCAGTCGTAAATTTACAACATATTTTGTAAATCGTAAATACAAAATATGTTGTAAATTTACGTAGATGTTTTTCACAGTGCTCACTGATCGGACAGCGATCCTTCGGCAGGCTCCCGTACAGAGATGTGCGTGGAAGGGGCAGATGATCTCATTGCCACGCGCGGCCTTGAGGACCATTAGCCTTGAGATTTGACTTGACAAACCGAGTCACAAATGACCCAAGGTTGTTCACCGACCGGAGTCGGCTACTCGCGGGGCCTTTCCACCAGGCACGTGCCTTAGACATCGCGCTTATCTGGCTTCCAGTTGGAACCCCACATCCTAACGCGTTGGCAGCTAACTGGCTGACAACAAGCACTACGCCGTGCACGTCGCGGGCACAGTGAATTTACCCTAAAATCTTTTAGATTTTCACAACGTAAAATTATACTTGACCTGAGAGAACCGAGTCACAAATCCGGGGATGTCGCGCGGCGGCAGCGCGCCCCGACTACTCCACTCCACCTCTCGGCCCTCGTGCTCGGGCCACTAGATAAAGGAGAGGAGATGCCTGGTGCCCTATGCTGCGCGTCCCCGCTAAATTGCCCTCTGCGTTCGGCTTGCTGCAGTGGTTTGTGTACTTCGGGTCGCGTTCGGCTCCAGAGCCGAAGGAGCCGAACGCGACCCGAGGTACACCAACCACCGAGATATTGAGCTCAATTTGAATATTGAGATATTGAGCTCAATTTGAATAATGGGTCAAAATCGAACCAAATTTTCAGGGCGATACATCGACCATTGACGATTTTCGTTATTTTTTGCTCAAATGATGCCTAACATAAGTTGACATCACTGTAAAAATCTCAGGCCTGTGCGACCAATAGTTTCGGAGATATGGCCGATTGAGGTTTTTTGCATTTTTCGTTCGTACCATTTTATCGCTTTTACCTAAAATCCTTCAAACGCACTGATAAACCAAGTGTTCAACCCTTCCACACTTTTAAGTGTTCAAATACCATTTAAACAAATGAAAGTGTGCAACAGAGGTGTTGTGCACTTAAAAGTGTTCAACTGCTCTGAAGTTGTGCACTTGTAAGTGTTCAACTCCCCAGTTGCACACTTCCCCGGTACAGTGCGTTCCAAGCTACGGAAGTGTGTAACTGGGGAGTTGAACACTTTTAAGTGCACAACTTCTGAGTTGCGCACTTGTAAGTGCACAACAACTCTGTTGAACACTTATATATGTTTATATGGTATTTGAACACTTTAAAGTGTTGAAGGGTTGAACACTTGGATTATCAGAGCGGTCTAGATACCGTACATGTCCTTACATGGTTCTCTTCGGAAAGTTGCCAGAAATCAGATTCTGTCCTAAAATTGAGATTAATACTCAATATGAAATATTTAGCCTCAATACTCAATAAGAAATATTGAGTCTCAATACTCAATACGAAATATTGACCCTCAATAGGGTATTCCGCTAGAACGAAACCGGAACCTAAAGAAGAAAAGCATGATCGTCGGCTCTGTTTCCTCCTTCGCGCTGATTGGCTGATCGCTTCAGTGACGTCACCGTTGACCAATGAGGGCCGAGGAGGAAACAGATCTGTCGGTCGTGCTTTTCTTATTTGGGTTCCGGTTTCGTTCCAGCGGAATACCCTATTACTCAATATTGATAATTGACCCTCAATTACTCAATATTGATAATTGAGATATTGAGATATGATAAATTGACCATCTCAATTTTCCCAAAATTGAGACCACTGTTAAAAAAGTTTTGAAATTTCAGATCAAAATTGGTTGTAAAATTGTAAATGTGGTTGTGAAATTTCATAACATTACTAATTTTACAATTAAATATTAAAATTCACAACTCTTTTTGTGAAAATTCAAAATTGCGTTGTGAAAATTATGAAACATTTGTAATTTTGCGACTGCAGATTGTAAAATTACGATCACTCAATCGAAAATTTGAGAACTGATCGCAATTTTTCAACTGCTACTACGAATTTTGCAAGCCGCACATTTTAAAGGTTTTGTCCCCTCCCGCTGCGTCCCTACTACCCAATCCCAGACCTGAGTTATTTTTGCAAGAAAGAGTACCTTGCTCATGTCCTCCATAGTGAAGTGTACTTCCCTTGTTTGCCACCAGATGGCGTATGGACTGGGTGTCTGATACTTTTTCGTTAACATGTCAATTATCCACTAAATTTTTGAAATTCCACTTCGGAAATAGTGATTATCGGATAGAACAGTATTTTCTCGATTTTCGAACAAAACTACTTTTCAGTTTTTAAAAATATTAAAAATTTCGCATGAGCTTTTAATCCGTTCTCGCTGACCACTCATGACGCGAGCACATCGACCCTCTCGCGCCCGAAGTGGTTTGCGAGTTATACAATTTTTGTACACTTAAGCCTCTAAGGCTGCTGTTCCGAGCTCTTCTCTCGGAACTGCGCGTTAAAGCATAACAACGTCCGAGGAATTTGACAACAGACATCATTATTTCGGTCTCTATATGATTAAATTTCTTAAATTTGTTTGCAAATTTACAAACCTGGTTGCACTGAAAATTCATATCAACGTTTGCATTTTTAATATCGTAGATTCCCAATTTTCAGAACATGTTTGCAAAATATTTTACAATTGTTTCAGTTGGTAATTTTACAAACATTGGATTGTGTAAATAATTGCCAACAATGTTTGTCAAATTACAACGATTTTTTTTAACAGTGACCTCAATTTAAAAAAAATTGAGTTGCAACTCAATTAATTGAGATTTTGCCCAGGCCTAGGGCGTAGAGCGCAGGGCGTAGAGCGCGGGGCGTTCGGCGCGGGGCGTAGAGCGCAGGGCGCAGAGCGCGGCGTGGCGTGGCTCGGTGTGACGCGACGAGGTGGACGAGGCGAGGCGCGCGAGGGGGCCCTAGCTTTATGGGTCGAAAACCAGCCATTGGAGCATAGGGCTATAGGGCTGCGCATGCTGCGGCTGCAGACGGCAGCCGAGTACTGTAGCGTCCATTGTTTAAATCTACGAGTTGCCGATAGCCTGAATATGGACAACGCTAGTCGGAACGGGGCACGGACCACGGACGGACCACGGACGGACCACGCCGGACGCAAAGCCCGCTGCAGCCGCGCTCCTATATATACCTTTAGGAAACAGCTGTAACTTTTCAACGCTTATCGCTGGACAACTTTCATTTTGACAACTTTAACGTTTTACTTTTGACGCTGATCACCGTAACTTTAGAACGCTTTACGGTAACCACGCTAACTTTACTTCAGTACAAGCTGCTGATACTACGTATCATCTGCTAAAAAGAGAATCGTTTAACAGGAGAAATACTGCTTCACTGTAAATACCAGAGCGAGGATTCTCGCCCTCAGGATGGCGAGAAATTTTTTCTCATTCTTTGAGAGCGAGGTTTGGTTTCCTCACTCGATTAGAGCAATTGTCTTTAAAATCTCGTCCAAGTTGAGTGAGGGTTGGGAATACTCGCCCTTTTGGAGTGAGGATTTATATACTTTACCTCACTAATTTGAGTGATGTCATGGATTCTTTTTCAATGAGAGCGAGGTTCCCGAAGTCTCACTTTAACAGGGCAAGCAAGGGATAAAATCTCGCTCTTTTTAGATGAGACATCACTCATGTATTTGCAGTATTGCACAAAACTCGCGAAAAGAAAACAAAAACCCAAATACTTGGCAATACTTACAAATACTCGCATGTACTCGCGAAACTCGTCGTACAAGCACTTGGAGTGTGTGTGGGGGGGAGGAGACCCCTCGGCGGTCACCTGCACCTGTCGTGAAGCGAAAGTAGTTTAGAAGATTTTCTAATACACTCTGTTAAAAATGTTTGAAATTTAATGACATTTTGTAGATTACTTTTAATGAAAGTGTTATGAAATTTAATGACACTCTGAAATTCATAACAGTGTAATGAAATTTTATGATCATTTCATTACTCTGTTCTGAAATTTCAGATTATCTCTAAATTCATTACTTTTTAGGATATTTTCATGACATAAAGTAGTATTGATTTCTGCCGCTAGATGGAGTTAGGGGAACCGAATGGAATTTCTTGGGCGCGGCTGACTAGGAACGGCAGCGAGATGACCTCCACTGCCAACTTCCAGTGCATTGGACGAAGAGGACGAAACAGTACTCACGTGCGTCCTTCAGTTTTCGGATTGTCTCTTTTGTGACTTTACAGTTTCCGAGTCTCTCCATCCGTATCAACCCTCTGCGGAGGACGTTGGTTCAATATGATACCCTGCTCTTCTACATATTTCCGTACTGCGCATGAATAATTAGTAGAGTGGTTGCCGGAAGAAATTTCGGTATTAATTTTGTCTTTGATTTAATGAGACGTGTCATTAATTTTCATTACATAAAAGTATTGAAAATTTCATTACATTGTCATGAAATTGCAATGAAAATTGCTTCATTACAATGTAATGAAAATGTAATGAAATATTTTTCAGAGTGCTGAGGGCCGCGTAACCCATGGAAAGTGCCTGGGGCTTCATCTGAAGTCACCTAGCAGAAAGGGGAGGGGGGGGGGTTAGTGAAAGGAAAAGATTACCTTACTAATGTAATCGCATATCTACCTTCTAATCTACACTGGCCATCAAAATTAGCGGTCCTCTTTTCGCTCCACTCATAAATTTTGTTAGAATTCAGCGAGAAACTTGAAATTTGGAGGAGAGATGGTCCAAAAGATTTTTAGAAACGTCCCTAAGGTCGCAACAATCAAATCCACCCCCCTTGATTTTTTAGCAGATGATACCTTTACTTTCAGAACAGTACAAGACACTAAGGTGTCAGCTGCTTGTACTCTCGAGTCCAGAAACCAATCGCGTAACCTTACAATAATATAGCGCGGTGCTGCCAGGGGGGCTGGTGAGTGAGTGGCGCACCGCACAGTCTGCGCGGAACAATGAAACCTCCTCCCAGCGCGCAGCGTGTAACAACACTAACAGCTCCTCCCCGCCAGCGACCGCTTCGGTCCGCCACGCCGCCGCTGCCCCTTTCCTCTCAACCCCGCAAGCGCGTGGCGCGGCGCAGCTGGCGTCGTTTACATCGTTTGCGGTCACACACAAATTGTCGCACAAAGCGCACCCCATAGCAATTTCTCTTGTGGTATCATCTGCTTTCAATACCAATCTTGATTGATATTTTTCCACACCTCGCGTAAAACACTGTCAATTTTTGACACTTTCGCCGGAGCAAAAAAGCCTTTCCAGGTGTCGCAGAGGTTTGAAACTTGCAGGAAGGACTCATTTTGGCTTCCTCTTTCGATTGAAACCGGAGTCATCCCCAGGACAAACGACAAACGGTTCCGGAGCCACAAAAAAAAGGACCACCCCTACGTATAGGGGTTTTCGGATTTTTTTTCCAGGGTTAAGCGCAATAGCAGGAGGTATACTCTGTCCCAACTGGGAAGAAGCCTGAGTGTTGCTGCGGTGGTAGAGCCACCCGCATAATGGGGCGGGTTCGGGACGGTCCCCGGGAGGGTCTGCGAGGGCCTTGCCTGCTGGAGCAGGTCAGAATGTTGCAGTGGTAGCTGGTGAAGAAGGTGCGCTCCATAGAGATAGGCGCGGACCCTCGCCAGGCTTCTTCCCAGTTGGGACAGAGTATAGTGTTTCCAATCGGTCGAATTCTCCCCGGCGCGCTCACCCGACGCTTCCAGTGTAAGAGTGAGACAGCACGATGCGGCTGGCAGTTGTCTCTGTCCCTCAAGTCACACACACTCCGAGTCCGAGTCTGCCGACACGTCTCCCCGCCGCTCTGCCACAGCAACGTCACCTGTCCCCGCAACCTCACCTCTCGCCCTGCTGGTCCAGCAGAGGAGGGGTCTGCGTCCGAACAGCGTGCGGAAGCGCAGTCGGAGGCCGATGATTCGGAGACTGTCCGGCTCACCCGACGTACCCGACTAGCTGTCCGTCGGGTCGGGTCGGGCGGGGCTGCCAGCGCGCGTCGGGTGAGCGCGCTGGGGAGAATCCGACCGATTGGAAACACTAGCAGGAGGTCCCCTCCCCTGGACACGACAGATGTGTTCCGATGTCCGTCGCACCCACCAGGGAGTGTCCAGCCCCGAAAGACTGACACTCTAAATGGGAAGGGACTATGTACCGGGTGTCCCAGAGAACACACGGCAGTGTTGCGGGATTGCATACTCGCCAGAGCTGCAGGGGCTATGGCGCCTTACGGCCGGAGTTGGTAGGCAGACCCGCAACACTGCCGTGTGTTCTCTGGGACACCCGGTACAACATACCTCGTACATGTGCGACTTAACGATTTTTGACTTTGTGGCTCACCAATCGATTCTGAGTTGATACGTTAAGTTATAAGAAATTACAGCCAGCTTAGCTGCCCACGCGTTAGGATGTGGGGTTCAACTGGAAGACAGATAAGCACGTGCCTTAGGTCATTTGTGGCCCGGTTCTCTCAAGTCAAGTCAAGTTTCGCATAGGGGCGGCTCCAGGCCTGACTCGAGGGGAGGGAGGCGTCGGTGTCGGGTTTTCGGCGCAAGCGCATGTGTATGTATGCGTCCGTGCGTGTATGTGCAGGCTTGCCACAAATTTTAATTTTTAATTCCCCCTGACTTCCAGCCCCTCTTTTTTGAATTTAAGTACTTCATATCGCTCCCATCCGATCAATCACAATCAAACGCGAGCGAAGCGAGCGGAAATTATTTTACGAAGTAGCAGAAATGGACCATTTCTCGATAAGTTTCTGACTCTTGTCACGCGCAAATCGGAGTGTTTTTGTTAACATCAGGCAATAATATCATGACTTGACTTGACTTGAGAGAACCAGGGGCTCAGTAAAATCTACATTTTTTCCCCGAGTTTTTTCAAATTTTTCGTGAGTTTTCCTGATTTTCTAGATCGTTAACAAATTCCAAATATCTTTCAGGTATTCAAGGTTTTCCAGAGTTGAGGCAACCCTATGGTATGAGCGGCCCTTCATACCCTATAGCATAGCTCTGGCTCAGAGCCGTAGACCGCAGCGCGCGCCGTTACGTCGAATGCTGAGCGGCACACAGTGTCTGCAGCGTTGTACTCGAGAAAAAAAGAAGCTCCGAGCTACCTTAGGTCACTCGAGTATGCTTGCATTTTTAAAGCGTTCAGTAGTAGGTGCATTTATTCTTTTATTTTCAGTTAGTGTATCCTGATCAGTTTTCGATTGTCAACAAGACAGATGCAGACAGATGTTTGAGCCTAGAAATAAAGTACGACGTCGAATCGTACTTCGGCTTTTCTTTGAATGCGTAACAGAGTTGCGGGATTGCATACTCACCAGCGCTGCAGGAGCCATGGCGCCTTACGGGCGAATGGGATAGGCAAGCCCGCACCACTGTTACGCATTCAAAGAAACACCCGGTACATGTCCTAACGGTCTTGGTTAGGTTCTATTGAAGGTTATCGAGCGATTTATGACTGTGCGAGAACTACGGCAACGCTGGAAACAGGAGGAACGAGCTTCCTTCTAAACGAACGGGTCCGTTTAGACGGCGCCCTAGCCCGGGTGAAAAGGGAATGTAATAGCCCTGCTGGCCTCGCCCTGCCCAGGCCCAGCCCTATGCCCAGCCCTGCCCTGCCCCGCCTCGCCCCTCCCCGCGCGCACGACCAGGCGACCACGGTTCCAAACACTACGCCCGATCGCCTCGGCACAAGGCAAGAGCAAGCGACATGCCACCGCTGCACCGCAGGACTCCAAATGCAACCCGAAGACTGTCATAAAACTGGAGCAATAAACCCGATGGGCCGGGCTGGTAGAAAGGCCCCCTTCCACACAAAGGCCGAAAGCCCGCGGCCAGTGGTACTCCTACATCTGTTTAACCCTCACCCTCGAAAATGTGAAATAATAATATATTTTCAAAAGGAAAGTAAGAACAAAAACTCTGGAAACTTTTTTGTGAGTTTCGATCACACAAATAATTTGCTGGACCGTCGAGTGCCTAGGAGTGGCTCTTGCAGAGCCCTGCAACGGTAGGATCGCTCGATCCGTAGGGTTCGACAGCCCGGAAATTTTTCCAGAAAAATTGGAAAAAAAATCCGCTTTTTTTTTTTTCGAAAATAAATCTTAGGGGTCGGAAAAATTGGAAAAATTTGAAAAATTTAATAACTTAAATTGAGTTAAAACGCCCGTTTTGGCACGTGTTTACTGTCCCAAAGGAAGGCAAATGCCGACTGTCGAAGAGGAAAATGTGTAGATAGTTGAAATTCACCATAAAATTCGATGATTTTCTTCATCAAATTTCGATGTTTTTAACAGCAGTTATCAAAGATTGAAATTTCAATGTTCCTGCCCTGGTTTTCAACTTCTTTTACTGGAGGCTTCTAAAGCGTAATTAGGCATTTTCGAATCATTTTTATCATCACTAACCCAGATTTCGCAGAATAAGCAATTTTTCCTTCCAAATTTTCTGAAAAAAAAAATCGGGGGAAAAATCCGCTTTTTTGCCACCGATTTTATTTTTCCGGAAAAATACGAATCCTATCGATCCGAGAGTGAGTGAGAGAGCGCGCCATCACCTGTCTCTCTCCCACCATCTCAGCACTGTAAACACGACGTGAGTCGATTTTCGACGTCACCTAACGTCGGAAAACGTCGGTGAACAAATACGAACTCTCTGATCGCCGGATTTCGCTCCTATCGTCTCGGTTTGAGAAACGAACCCACCTAGAGTTCGAAATTCGACTCTGAGCTGATCTGTATTTCGCCACAATCCGACGCAATTGTAACTTCTTCCAATGTCGAGAAACGGTTGTTTTCGTCGTAATTCAGACGCAGCGCTTGTTTACGATACTGTCGCTTCGAAAACCGGTGGAACAGATTTCGCTTTTGTTTCCGGCCGTTTTTCGACGCTTTCCGAATTTCGAACAGGGTTTTGACCCTTCGAAAATCGATTTTCCTTTATACAGTGAGCGCTAAGATTCGTCTGTCCGCTCGCTCCGGCTCGTCGGGTCACTCTCGGACCGGCACAGAAGCCCGCACCCGCATACTCCCCTCCTCACCTCTCACCCAGCGTCTTGCCTGCCGGGTCCACGGACGACCCGACAACCCGACAAAAATTTCGCGGTCGGTCGAACGAGTCGCTACGTTTCGCGGGCGGTCGGACTCGGATCAGAGCGCCAGAACGTTGTCGGATCAGAATCGGGACTTGGTCAGACCGTTGCTGGGCTCTGAGAGGGAGGCTGTCGCCAGTGTTGCCAGAAAGTTAGGCAAATCTCCCGCGTATTACACCTGTGCGTAGCGGGACTGTATCTCCGCCTGTCTACTAGGCAACTCTCCTGCACTCGTGCGCGGATGTTGCCTAGTGGGCACGCGGAGGTACAGTCCCTTTCCCGTTACGCACAGGTGTATTGGGCGGGATTTTTGCCTAACTTTCTGGCAACACTGGCTGTCGCGGTGGGCTGCCCCACTTCTGCCCCTCTGGATTTTAAAGCACAATTCCCGCTCTCCTGAGGAAGAGAATCCTCGCTCTGGTATTTACAGTGTCCCCGTAAATCCACCCGGAACCCGGCACCCCTGCTCTGACCAATTTAATTCGAAGAACATTTCGAAAACATTTGCATTCAAATGCATTTGAGGGCTCCGGGCCACCTGTTTCGGCCGGAACTCGGCGCTTAGCGAGGAGGCCTGGCAGGGCGGTAGAGCACATGGCGCTGTCCCAAGCAGCGGCCCCCTTTTGTCCAAAGCACTCGGCGGCCCTCGTTCGTTTCGGCGATTTTCAGTTTTCATCAGAGGAGTATCGAACTTCGTAGACCAAAGACACTTCATGAATACGTTTCAATGAGACCTATTGGATGACCCACACTGTCAGAAATTTCAACGGGAATTTATTTAACGGGATGGACCTGTAATTTTTTAGGCGGTCTGAACCGTATTCAAATTTACGGGACGACCGTACCAGAAAAATACGGACCTTCCCGTACCGGGTGTTTCTTTGAATGAGTAACAGTGCTGCGGGATTGCATACTCGCTAGGGCTTCATGGGCCATAGCGGCTTACGGGCGAATGGGGTAGGCAAATCCGCAACACTGTTACGCATTCAAAGAAACACCCGGTACATGTAAAGTACGGTCCGTTCCGTACACCAAAATAACGTATTTTGTGTTTTATGACTCCCAGAGAATTTTTGATGAAAACTGGTTTTTGGACTCATCGAAGTAGGGACGGAAACGCCCGTGATTTTCTCCTACGGATTTCTCCCGTATTGAAAAGGTACGGGCAGCTCCGTGAAAAAAAAGAATACGGCGCGTTTTTAACAGTGCCACTGTTATTCAATTTCTGTGACGTCACATTCTTTTTCATGTGGAAACTGTCACATTCCTTTTAATATTAATGTCACATTCTTTTGATTGTGACAATAAAATTTAGTCCGTATATTCTGGCCGATTGACGTAGAAAAAAAAATGTGACATTACATTTTAAACAATGTGACACTTTTCACATGAATTGAATACAGTAATTGAATAACAGTGTGCATCGCATCGCACGGATACACTGCAAACCCTGGAATCCAATTTCTCACTCAAAATGGGAGAGGACACTTTTCCATACAAAATTTGAGTGAGAATTTTTAACCTCACTCTTCGAGCGAGATATTTTTGAGCCTCGCTCTATTTGAGTAAGGATTTTTTAGCCTCACTTAATTTGAGCACGAATTCTCACTTTATTTGGGCGAGGTCTCAAAATTCTTTCTCATAAAGGGCGAGGAAAAAAATTCTTACTCTCCAGAGAGTAATAAAATTGCCCTCAAATTCTCACTCGTATGGGGCGAGAAATTATGACTCGTAGATTTTCAGTGAAGTTTTAAAAATTTGAACAGAAAATACCTTTTGCGAGTCGTGTTGATTTTTAGTTTTATATATAGGAAAGTCGTGTTTAAAAACTTTCTGAACGGCACCTTATCACGCTCGCTTTTGCCCCTGCCCCGCTCCGAACGTATGTATACATTTCTTTTCTTGCACAGCCCAGAGCACTCCGCTTCGACCACACTTATGAGTGCTATGAGACGTGCACATCAATAGCATCCACTATAACGCGTTTCTGCTGCGGCATTTAGAGTGGAAAGTCCCGCCAGCATCTAAACATACCCTTTCTGTAAGGAATATGAGTTATTTCCCTGTCCTCTCCAACTCGCTGGCTTACGAGCCCAGACTTTTCATAGCGAAAATTTCGTAGCTAAATGGGCTACTCAAAAAGTTCCATATTTCCCAAATTTTAACCTAATGGAGGAAAACCGAGATTAACTGTGAAGCCGAGGAAAAATGGACGACCCGCTCACGCTCGCGCCTTCCTCGCAGACAACAGCCCACTGCCATCCCCCTGGGCCAGGATCTTCGCACGGCTAAACCTCACCCCCCTAATCTTACAGGGATGGTCCCTCTCCGTCGGCGGCTGGTGAGTGAGTCCGTTGTCGGGGGCGCGTCTAACTTGCGTCGCGTCGCGCTGAGCCCCGCTAAGTGCTTCACAATTCAGTATTGTCTTGTCTCGACTCAGGGACCCAATGTATGGTTTTACCCGTAAGTAGCTATCAAGCCAGCCAGCCAGCCAGCCAGCCAGCCAGCCAGCCAGCCAGCCAGCCAGCCAGCCAGCCAGCCGGCCGGCTAGCCCACCTGTAATGCGGATAGGTTTCAACCTTGTCTCATCGTAACTCAGGGGCACAATGTGACTACCAAGGGGTAAACAAGGCCACGTGTAGGGGCAACTAAGTGGGGCACCATGGGGCGTCCTAGGGACATAGGCCATAAAGAATTAAACGCCGCAGCAGCGGTCAGCGTCGGCCAGGCGTCGGGCGAGCGGGAGTCACTTCGAAAAATCATTTATCGACCCCCCAAAAAATCATTTAAAAAATCAAAATAGAATCAAGAAGAAAGATACAGAAAAATCCGAAAAATCAATTTTTAAAAAATGAACAAAAAACCGAAATAAAATTGGAAAATTTTGGAAATTGGGTACATAAGATCAAAATTTACCATGAGGCGGGTGCGGGGTGATTGGGTGTCTGTTTGTTGTGTCCTACGGCGCAGTCGCCCGCATCCTGTAACACTTCTGGAGTGGAGTGTAAGGCGTGTGCCAAGATAAGTTGTAACCACCTTTAGTAATGAGTGTCCGGTGTTTCTCGCAAAACATATCACCGCTGACACTCCGAGCATTACATTTGCCTGCCTGGGGATGCGAAACAGACCGTGACGACACGTGTCGGAGAGGGGAGAGGGTAGCTGGGTGTCATAGTAATGGATAATACAAGGTCTCGACAGACCTCCCCCCTCCAAAAAAAAAAAATCATTCCCCTACGCACGTTGGATCTACTCGCGTCAAATTTTCAGCTAATTAGAGTAGAATTTTCATTTAAATTTCGTTGGGCTTATGAAATGCGGAGAGCAAGATTGACTAAAAAAGTTGGGTTTGTTACGTGTTTTACAAAACAATTCGTATGGCCCATGAGAGATGTCAGGTTGAAGCCATCACTTTTAATTCAATTTGTACCTCCGCAATAATAAATGAATCACAATCAATTAAGACTCCCACACCCACTCTCACTCCCTTTATCACCTTCGCAAGGCGTCAAGACCAGCTGAGTCGGCTAGAACAGCAATAACAATGAAAAAAATGAGAGCGAGAGAGAGAGAAAAAAACAGCCTAGTCAAGCAGACTGACCTGCTACGAGCAAAAGTACTTTTACCCGCCCGACCCTCATAGAGAAGAAAATAGAAAGACAATAAAAAAGGGAGAGAAAAAAAAGAGGAAAAGGTTTACGACCAGAGCTACGAGAAAAGGAAACGCTATAAATATTTTTTTTATTTTTTTAAATGTTGCAGTGTTTCGTCTTTCTCTACCCGACTCTCCGTCAAGGTCTGTCCGCCATTTCCTTCGCTTCTGTTGAAATGCCGACCCCCAAACTCAGACCAGACCATACCAGGCCCCGTCGTAACTTCCACCTCCTCCGTCCACGAAAACAAAGTGTCACTTGTGCCAAGCATTCCACAGAAATGGATAACGTGCTTTGTGCCAGAAGTTACGAGTGCGAGGCGAGGGCCCACGCCCACACACTATAAAATGGGCGAAGCCACACGTGCAAGCACTGAAATTGTGATACTTCCATTTTTCGCCCTAATTGAGCGAAGCATTTATTTATCGCTCAATAAAAGTAAGGTTTCGCTTAAACGACTCAAAACGAGTCTTCTGATATTTTGAAATTGCCCGAGTAGAGAGATGTCGTTTTCAGCTAGACTCTTTTTGAGTCAAGTCGTCAAACGTCACTCTACTCGCGCGAAAAGTCCCTACGAGCGAGAAATTCAACTCCCCATTTATAGTGAGCTATGAATTCTTCGCTCAAAGGGACTCCCTTTCATGGAAACAATAGTTGTATGCATTTCTGCGCTTGAACTGTGGTTCAGCTGCGTCTTCTCACTAAAGGTACTGAAGAGCCCCAAAGGTGCTCAAAGTTGGTGCCTCTGGCCTCTGGCAGTTTTAGTGCCTAAAGGCACTAACCGTTTATCACCTTTTACAGGGAGTTTTCAGCACTCCTGTATTCCCAAACGAATAACTATTGGCTAACTTGCAAGTATACCTGAATAATTATTCCCTCATTTCCAGATGTGTGAAGAACGATAACAATAATAATAATAATAATAATAATAATAATAATAATAATAATAATAATAATAATAATAATAATAATAATAATAACAACACTGCCAGAAAAAACTACGGAAAGTACTGTTAATTTTTTCACAGTACTCCTCCGTACTTCAAACCACAGTGATCTCCGTCTTTTGACTACGGAAGTCTTCCGTCATTTTTCTGATAAGCTCTCCGAATGGTGCCAGCTAGTTTTCATGCTGTTTGAATTGGCAAGAATCTCGAAAAAGTTCAGCCCTAAATTGGTTGAGATCCTGCTCTAAATGCATCCCATTTGTCAGGCTAAATTGATGTGCAATTTAAAGAGTCAAAACAGCATGAAAACTAGCTGGCACCATACGGAGAGCTTATCAGAAAAATGACGGAAGACTTCCGTAGTCTAAAGACGGAGATCACTGTGGTTTGAAGTACGGAGGAGTACTGTGAAAAAATTAACAGGACTTTCCGTAGTTTTTTCTGGCAGTGAATAATAATAATAATAATAATAATAATAATAATAATAATAATAATAATAATAATAATAATAATAATAATAATAATAATAGTAATAATATGCACTTTTTCGCATTTCCTAAACAGGGCACATGCCGTAGGTCAATTATGACCAGGTAACACAGAGTAATGAACGTGGGCCTCGGCCTCGGCCCGGCTGGAGCCGGGGCTGGTGCGCACCAGAATGGGACGTGGTGGGCTGGGGCGGGGTGGGGTGGGCCGGGCGGGGAGAATCGGGCCGGCCTGGGGTGGCAGCAACAACCACTTGTATTTGCATTAGCAGTGTTTGGGCGTGGGTGGCAAGGCGTGGTCTGGGTCTGTCCAGATGTTTATCAACGATGGTGTTTCTGAAAACCCTACAGTAGAATGGCCGTGAAGAGATAGTTCTACACTGCAAATCGAAGTGTGTACTTATAGTACACACAAATTTGTGTGTACTAAGTACACACTTCGGTTTGCAGTGTAGCCTTCATCAATTTGGGTAAATCCTTATTGAACCGCCAAAACATTCACTCTTAAAAGAAAAGGGTTGTAAATTAACAAGAAAAATGTTGTTACGTTTCATAGCACGATGATACTTCTGAAAACCCTACAGTAGAATGGCCGTGAAGAGAGATTTCTAGCCTTCATCAGTTTGGGTAGATCCTTATTGAACCGCCAAAAATTTTTCACTCAAAAGGCGGTTGTAAATTAACAAGGAAAATGTTGAGGATCATAGCAAAACATTTCGTTTTTAAACACGTTTCTTGTAACATTACAGGTTTTTTTTTTGTTTTGGCACACAAGAAATAACTTTTTTTAAAAATCGCGGGGGGGGGGAAGGGGGTGCACATGAGAAACACGGGGTACTAATGACTAGACGCTGAACATCAATATCACATACACACCCTGGGTTCAAGGCACAAGTACACACTAAGAGCACTGAGGGTCGACACACAGAGGCACACGGTAGGTGCACAACCTACTACAGGGGCCTTACCGGAGAGAGGTGAGCGGATCGTGCGGTATTGAAGCGGGCGGCCTCGGGTTGGTAGTTGGGCCGGCCCAATAGGCGGAGCGCACCGAGAATGAGGGTGGCGCAAGGGGGTTGCAGCGGATGACGTCAGAGTGGGTCGCGGCGGCCTGTTGCGGCGCGAGGCGCGCGGTGCGGCAGCGAGGGACGGCCTGGCCTGGCCTGGTCAGAGGTGCCGCGCCGGGCCGGGACGGCTGGGGCCCAGGTGGTCCGCGTGACTCGCGGGCCCGGATCGGGGCGCTTCCTCACGGTAAAAATTGTTTCCTGCTTTTCAAGATCTGTCTTGGATGTCCATTGGTACACTGGAAAAACAAAGGTGCCCAAAACTAGTACCTTTGGGAGGCGATAGCGCCTTTCTAAAGGCACTATTTCACTAACGCCTTTATAAGGCATTAGATAGCACCTTTGTTTTTTTCAGTGTATTCTCCACACTGAAAAAACGGCGTCCTGGTTTCCAAGCAGTTTTGGAAAAAATACACAGGGTTTCCGGGGCTGCTTGGAAACCAAGACGAAGTTTTTTTCCGTGCATAAGATCCAAGAAAGATCTTGAAATACAGGAAACTATTTTTACCGTGCTGAGACCGATATGGGGCTGAGCTGAGCCCTCCATCTGGTCTACTACGTCTATTACGCTCCGTAAATTTACAGATTTGGCCAAAGTCAGGCAAAAACGGGCAAAAACAGCCTAAAAAGAACCAAAAATGAGTAAGAATTGGAGAATTTTGGCCATTACGCTTCTAATAGGCACACTATTACGCCTTTAGTGCGAATAGAGTGACCCGACTAATACGCGCAAGCATGACTCTTGCTCGCTGTCGCTCTCTCTCTCTCTCTCTCTCTCTCTCTCTCTCTCTCTCTCTCTCTCTCTCTCTCTCTCTCTCTCTCTCTCTCTCTCTCTCTCTGTGTCAACCACCACCCCTGATCAGACCAAAACTACCGGACACCTAGTGGAGTTGTAAAGTAACAATTGAAAATGATAAAATTACGGGCACATCTTCTCAACTTGAAATTCAATTACGAGCATGAATGGGCTGTCACAAATTTACGACTTTGATGTCCGTACTAATTTAGAAAATATATCGTAAATGAACACAGATTTTCTACGGCGGGACCAGCTGTCGCGGCGGAGCCGAAATTCCCACCATTCACTTTTCTTCCACCACCGGCAAACACCATACCCCTGCCTGCACGGCAATGTCTCCGCCAGGGCTCAAAGTACTGTGCCCAGGCGGACAAGTGATTTCGGGGCAGTCCCTTGAGCTGGGCATGGGGTAGTGGACGTCAGCCGACGTCAGCGGAACTCCTCCGCGACATCTGGAACCAACGGAATTGCCCAGTCCTCTCTATTGACCTCCTGGGCGGGGGTGGGCGGGGGTGGCCGGGCCGGGCCGCGCCGGGGCAGGACAGGGACAGGCTAAGCTGGCGCGGCTTCAGTCAAAAGGGACGCTTGGCCATTGTCTTGCTGTCTCCGGCGTGGCGGCGGGGCACGCTGGACCGGGCTAGCCCTGGGCTAGCCGGAGCTGATGCGGGCCTCGGCAATTTCCTTTGAAGTTGCATTCGCGGCCGATAGCTACACGCTCAGTCAGCTACATATTTATGGCAGAAAAATGGAACGGATGACGCGGGGCACAAGAATTCTGATAATGAAAGAGTGCGAGTGCAGACCTTATAATACCCCTAGGATCCAAGCTTTTTAAAATTGATTTTTTTTAGTAGATGATACCTTAAAACCGAGCTTAAAACACAATACCTACACTAAACATAAAATTTAACTTGTAATTTTAAGGTGTCAGCTAGCTCTTACTCTCGAGTTTATCAACTCGCCCTTCGGGCCTTAGCTTAGCCGCAAGTCTCTGACCTAAGTCAGAGTCAAATTCAACTAGTTATAGTAAACATTCCATTGTACACTGATTTATCAGCGAGTTCCCATATACATACTGACTTATCAGCAGGACCGTCGGAAGTGGGGTGCAGGGGAGGAGCAGCGCCAGGGTTGCCACAAACTTTTCAAATCCGTTTTCTTTGAGTTTTCCCTGATTTCCAGAGCCCTTCACGTTAAATTTCCGTGAGTTTTCAACACAGTGTTCTGGTGAAGTGAGTGAAGCAAAACACTTGGATTTCGGCAAAAATTTGTGTTCCGTGAATGTTTTAACAAATAACCGACGTTTCTCCGAATTTTCACTTTTCTTTTTTTTTTCCATTTTTCCTAAGTTTTCCCTGATACGATTTTTTACCCCTGAGTTTTTCAGGTTTTCAAGGTTTTCCAGAGTTGTGGCAACCCTGAGCGCCCCTTCCAGAATTATCTGGGGCGAAGAAGCAGCGAAGCCCCCCTTCCCTCCCCCCAGTCCCCCGAATTTTAGAGTATAGGAAAATCGTGGTGTTACATCGTGATCGGGGGGTTGGACAGGGTGGTGTCGGGGGCAGGCCTAAGGCGTAACGCAGAAGTGCAGCGTGGAAACAAACAGAGCGGGCGCCGCCCAGCAATCAATAACACTCCGGCATACTGTATGCTAATTCATGTTCACAAAAAGCGTGCTCTGCGATTATCGATAGTCTGTCTTGAAACAATTGGTTCCTATGACGAGTGAAGGTCGCAGTACGCGGATCCTTCTCGCGGGTAGCTCGCAGTCCGTGAACAGGCTACATGCTTGTACACAGGCTGCATGAAGGACCCGCGCGGAGGATCCGCGGTGCGCGAGATTCCCCCGCAGCAGGACCCGTGGACCGCGAGCTTTGCCCGCGGACTCGCGGTTTCCCCCCGCGAAACCGCGAACCTCCCACCTGTAACGCCCCGCCGTAGACCGCGCGAACCGCGAGAGGGCCCTTTCGGGGCGTTGGCTGCAACAACAGTGGCGGAGCGGAGCGTCCAGCGTCCACGCTTGGAGCCGGTCCCCGGCGCCTGATGGGTATGCAGTCCCGGATGGAGCGTTGCGGGCGGGTTGCAGAGCACAACAAAAAGTGCCCGGGGTCCATCAGCCACCTGAGCTGGTATTAGAAGTGAAGCAGACAAGAACGAACACAACAGTTACACCGCCGCTTCGTCCTACAGCAGGGAAACGAGCGAGCGCTGAGGCTCGTATGCGTCAGAAAACTACAGGTGAGAGTGAGACGTTCGAACTGCAACCTCGCTCCCTCTCACTCTCACGCATACGATCTTCTGCGCTCGCTCGTTCCCTTGCTCTACTTCGTTCTCGCGCGAAACCGAGGCAGGCGGCTGGCAATGTTAGCACTATAAAATGAACCGAATACAGACACTGTAAAAAAAAAACAAGATCGTAGTACGGAACCAACTACAATGTCCCGTATCTTCGTTTTAGAAACAGACTACGGAGCGCAGAGTACGGCGCCACCCTACCTCATTTTCGGTGGGCAGAGGTCATAAGTACGGGTCTTCCGTACACTGGAAAAACTAACGTTACATGTGTCACGTTTCTTGCTGCACTCTCCGGAGAAAACGTTTCGAGCTGCATTCTCTTTGTGATGCCCCTATCCTTTTGCATGCTCTGCAAATCTAAGTGTGATACTACATGTCAGTACCAGAGAATGCAGGATAACATGTGACACAAGTAACATTTGTTTTTCCAGTGTACCCCATTTTTTGAGTACGGAGATGCCGTACTTGGCAGTCCGTAACGGGGATTCGAAAATGTCTATTACGGTGCGCGCCGTAGTAGGGTAGGGAGGCACCATTCTACGGTGGACACCGTTAAAGAAATTAAAGGTGATTTCCGTAGTTTTCACCGTCATTTTTTTTTTTTTACAGTGGATGTAATAAAATGAAATGTGGGAGCGGCTGTGCTCAGTGCTGCGGCAGGGGCGCACGGCACCTCCACGTCGCTCGGGCCGAGCGGGCAGACCACTGGTGAGATATCCACAAAATCTTTCTCCCTCGTGGATGAGAATTCTACTCACGGTCGGTCCCTGGGCCAGCTTCAAACAGACGCATAGATGGGAGCGTGAGTTGGAAGGTTTTGATTAAACCGAGCAGGTCCCCTTCCGCGAAAAGACGGAATCCTTCATGCGTGTACTCTGGCTGGAGGCCACTTCGCGACTGCATCCGCTCGGCCGAGGCCAAGCGTCCAACCGCGCGTGCATTCCGCCAGGCCAGCACTTTAGTCCAGTCTGTCCGTGTCCATCCACACGCAAAAAAAAATAATTCACGCACGAGCAAAAAAGCAAAATAAAAATAGCAGGTGGACTAATTTCTTAGCTGTGTAGGGGCAGCAATTTTTTTAAGCTACGGTGCTACACTGGTAAAACTAAGGCGTAGCCTTACGCCCCGTTTTCAAGCGTACTGAGATTACGCTTGAAATCAAGCGTACCAGGTCGATCCGCTCCTATTCGTCCTATCTAAATGTATGGGAGAATTTCTTCCGTACGCTTGATTTCAAGCGTAACGTCTTCAAGCGTAACTGTATGCTTCATTCAAGCGTACAGTTACTCCTTAGTTTTACCAGTGTAACTTTCTAGCTACCCGCCTGCAGTTTAATTTTCCGCTGTTATAAGTGTTTAGCCGTAGTGCTACTTTTTCCGACTTTTTCACATCAAATAAGTTTTTTTTGGGTGCTTCTTTTCCTCTTTTTCTTTCCTTTGTGCATCGGCGTACGAAATCCAGCCAGGCCGGGCCGAGGCATCGAAAGGCAAGGTGGAGTGCGCGCTGCGCGCGGCGCATTCTGCGGGTTGTGCTCAACCCACACCCTACCCTAGACTTCGTACAGAAAGTGCCCGGGGTTAATCAGCCACCTGGCATATCTTTCTGTATCTTTCGGCAACAACTTTAACTTTTTAACGCTTATCGCAGGGCAACTTTCACTTTGACAACTTTAACTTATAACTCAGCGAAAGAACAAGCTGCTGATACTAACGTATCTACTAAAAAAAAAACAACAACATTCAAATGTACATTTAACCTTGAAGGTAGGCAATTTGTCAAACATCGCCCCTCCCTTTCGACGCGCCTAATTACGCCCCTGCGGAACAGGCAGGGCAGCAACCCTCCGCCAAGACATTCACACAGATGTTCACCTGAGAGGGAGGGAGACGAAGGGTTGAGGAGGAGGGCTGGAGAACCCCAACCGACACCCGGGTGCACACACTCTCAAACCTCAACTGATTTTATTCTTAGTAAATACCTACGTTTTTACGCAGCAGGATTACTGCTCTGCAAACCCAAGTGACGACTTGTTCGACAGTTATAAGTGTAGAACTAAAAAGTTCTGCAGTTCCAAGTGCACCTTTCTGACTAAGATGGGAAATATTTTTTCCGAGGACACCATCATCTTTGTCTTGAAATTCTCTTTCAAAGGAGTATATGGTTGATAGGGTTGCGGCTTAAATTGAAACGGGTACGCAAAAGAATACGAATTCCCAAAATTTAATTTAAGGACTCGTAGCCGTTTCAATTTAAGCCGCAACCCTATCAACCATATACTCGTTTGAAAGAGAATTTCAAGACGAGGATGATGGTGTCCTCGGAAAAAATATTTCCCATCTTGGTCAGAAAGGTGCACTTGCAACTGCAGAACTTTTTAGTTCTACACTTATAACTGTCGAACAAGTCGTCACTTGGGTTTGCAGAGTGATAAATTCTTCAGTTATTCTGTATAGTTTTGTCAGTAATCTACTAATTAAAGATGAAATTGTCAGTAACGTAAAAAGGAATTCTTTCGTACTACCGTACTGACAAAAAATGTTGTCAGTAGCTTATAAAGGCTTTTAAGCAGCAGAAATACTGACAAAGGGGTCTGAAAAGTCAGGAACGGGCAGGAGAGGTGAGAAAAGCGGAGCCCCTAGGAGGTATTCAGTAATGTCCAAAAGGGCTCAGCTACTGAGTAAGTAGGTACTAATTCTGAGCCTGCGTGGCCCCAAGAGTGCGAAAAAGACAGAGCGATCCTCTGAAAGTGGCGGCCCAGTGAGTGCGACAAAGAAAGAGCAGTCCTGTGAGCCTGCGCTGTCCGCGCGGCGCCCGCCCGGTGGGCGGGGCCAGGCCGTCGGTCGCCCCACGCAGGAAGCCACCCACCAATGGCCGCTTAGCACGAAAACATGATGGCGTCCAAAGAGAAGGGGGAAGGGAAATTGAGGCATCGAGGATCAGGTCTTACTGGACCCACCACTACACTGCAAGGTTTTTGTTACCCGGTTTTGCTACGTGCCCCGAGGCGCAGTGTCACAATGACACGGTCTGTCTCAGGTCAACAGAGGGACACTTTTGAGTCTAGAAGTGGCGATGGAACAAAATTTGGGTAGTTTGTGCGTTGGTGAAATTTTTGCAACAGAACCGCCTGTAGTGAGTTTGTCAATACAATGCGATAATTTATAATGCTCACTCCTAGCCAAAAGCGGCCAAAAGTGCTGCATAACTACTGAGTGAATGCTGCAGACAATACGTATAAAGCGACCGGAGTTGAGGTGGCGGCATCTCCGCCTGCCTACTAGGCAACTACCCTGCACTCGTGTACAGATGTTTGCCTTGTAGGCGGGCGAAGATACAGTCCCATTATGCACAGGTCTATTGGGCGGTTTTTTGACTAACTTTCTGGCAACACTGTCTTGCACCTTTCACTGAGCCTTTAGAGGGCCAAAGTGGAATGGTGTGTATAGACCATATCGGTAAACCGAAAAGAACGAAGAACAGAAAGAAGAAGAAAAGACGGGTACGGTATGAGAAGTATAGAATGCGGCGTCAGTTCCACCGTCGTATTTAGACGATATGAGACATAATGTTAAAAGATGACTCAACCGTCTAGTGTGTTAGTTTCATGTCAAAAGCGCTGCAAGATATTGTTTTTTCTCGAAAACTGCTGAATTGAAAGAGACGGCACATAATAAATTTGCCATACTCCGCTTTGCTTCTTCTTTCTGTTCTTCGTTCTTTTCGGTTTACCGATATGGTCTATTGACGGGGGCAAAAGAGCGACCAGCCAGGGTATCAACAATCGGGAGCCCGGGTGGCCCTGGATTCAGGCAGAAGGTGGGTCCCAGAAACGTCTGGAGGAACGCTCTGGATAGCCACAGGTGCGAGTGAGTCTACTGATAGTAGACTGAGTGGCGTCGTCGTGCAAGTGTCGAAGCTTGTCCGCAGCGAGCGAGGAGAAGACGACTCAGGATTGACACAGAACCAAAAATGTTGATTTTCCTGAAATTTTCCAGACACATTTCCTGACAAAAATTAGGATTTTCTAGACGTTGTGTTCCCGCCAGCAGAAGAGAGAACGCAGTGTTGCGCCGACCCGCTCGCGGCCGACAAGGAAAATCAATAAACTTCAACTTCAACTTGGGTTATAACGGCGACAGTTCATTGTAAACTTTGCCATTTTTCTTCACACATTTTCCTGACTGTTTTTCCAAATCCTGACATTTTCCTGATTTTCCCGACTTGTGGCAACCCTACGACTGCACACTCGAGGCCCATCAGAGTCAGAGAGAGGCGGGCTCAGGCTGGGGGTGGTTGACGGGGAGGTGCAGGGTACCGGTGGCCTGCCTTGGCGGCCGAAGGTTCTTGCCTGTCTTGCTCGTGGCAATAGCGGGCTGTGATGAGTGGCGCCTGCCTTGCCCCTGCACCTGCCTCACTTCCAATTCCCCGCACTCAAGCAAAAAGCTAATCGACCAGCTCTACAGTCTGCTCACTAGCTACAAAGGGGTGGAGGAAGGAAGTGAAGCAGCACGGTTATTCCAGAGAGCACGCCACGAGATTTTGTCTTCGTGGGAGAGACGTCTTCCGTCCGAGTCCCCCACTCCCTCAAATAATGTACACATGAGTACTTTGAGTATAAAGGCGAGTATTAGTGAGTACTGACGAGTATTCGTGCGAGTATTGGCAAGTTTTGGCGAGTAATGTGCGAGTGTTGGTGATTATTTCGCGGGTAATTTGCAAAAAACATTGCTAGTATTAGTGAGTAATGGCGAGTAGTGGTGAGTAATGGCGAGTAGTGGTGAGTAATGGCGAGTATTGGTGAGTAATGCCGAGAGATAATGAGTTGGGCGCGAGTTATTTTCTTTGAGTACACACGAGTAACGAAGTGCTGGACCCCTCGCTCCCGACTCACTCCCATTCAGAAGATCGCTCTCGCACCTCCGTCCTTGTCGCACGCATGGGCCCTGCCATCCCCAAGATTGGGCAACGCCGTAGTCCGACAAGGTCAAAGATACGAGACGGGCCTTCTAAATCAGATAGCTATCATTTATTTCAAAAATTGAGCTTTTTACCCCAGGAAAGTAGGCAACCAGTGATGACGTGCTTCTTAACCTTGTACTTGATCGCTGCACACTCGTTTGTATATCCGTTTCGGCGATTAGGTAGCCAAGAAAGTGGTCAGAATAACGCTTAATACGCATTCTAGGCAGCTTCCCCTGGTGGGTAGGCAACACACAATTACGGAGCCTAGACACGGGGTAGAGGTGGGCACCACTTCGGATACGTAACCTAGGGGTATGTGCTACATGCCCTAAAGGTCGGTTTTGCTCTAGTAAAAATTGCAAGGTGGTTGTTTAACATTAACAAGCGTACTATATTAGTCACACCCGGTGGCGGCACTGTGCCGCGTAAAGTGGCACCAGATCGTGTTCCTTTCAGTCAGTGCGCGCGGCCGCCACCGCAGCGCGGCGATCGCTCGTGGCGCACCCCCGACCCTTCCCCACCCCCTACCCGCGGCCCGCGGCCCGCCCCGCCGCGGCGAGCCGCCCAAGCCGCCCCAGCCCAAGCGTCCAGCCGGGCCGGGATGACCCTCCTGGGGCTGCGCTGGGGCTGCCCGCGGGCCCCGGGGCCCCGGGGCGCCAGGCGCCAGCCGGGCGCGGGGAGGAGGTGGGGCACGGTGGGGAGTGCGCCACGAGCGATCGCCGCGCTGCGGTGGCGGCCGCGCGCACCGACTGAAAGGAACACGATCTGGTGTCACCTTTCGCCCGCCGCGGCGCGGCATAGGAAGGGCCGCGACCGGGACCGGGGGGCTCAGCCGGGCTCAGCACATCGTGGTCACACTTTGAGGGGGGAGGAGGGAGCAGGAGGAAGGGCGGGGAGTAGCGGGAGGAAGGAGGAGGGGGAGGAAGGGAGATAGAAAACAGCAGAGCCATTCATTCCGTTTCCCGCATTCGCCGGCGCTAGAAGTGCGCTCTCGCACCCTACCCTGCAGGGCCCTTGAGAGCGAGCAGATGACGTGACGGAGGTGGAGGAGACAGGGGGTGGGAGGAAAGGGGAGACATGAGGGCAGCCGTAGAACACACCACACTATCATCGTAAACAACGAAAGGAAACACGTATACACACTGCCTTCACACCTAACAATTCTCGTTATCAACTTCCGCCAGCATGCCAGCCCTTTCGCATATTTTGACAGTAAGATCAGTACACGATAAACAGGCAGGTCAAGAAAAGGGGCATGTATCGAGAGAAAATCGTTTTGAGCGGAGTTTGGGGAGATAGCAATTCCCCACTCACTACTCACAACCCCTTTCAGATCCCACCTTGGTGCGCGCCTGGAAATTAATTCGGTCTAGGCCAAAGCCTCCACTGCTTTAAGGTCTATACCCATAAGACGGTACGTGGTACCACAGAAACAGAAACAGAGCCCTTCTGAAACTTGAAGAAGGCGGACGTGAGCTGGCGTTAGCACGCCCTGCTCTCGGGTGTCGGGCCGGGCGTGTAGGGTAAACACGCTGACGCAAACACAAGAGGCCTTCTGATACCTCCGGTTCATAAACTAAAACACATAAGCTAAACGCAACCTGACGCTGTTGACAGCGCTCACAAGGCGCTGCCCAGCCGTCGGATTCCGATAGTCGGTCTCGTCAGCGTTTCGTCTACTGTCCTTCTCGCACTCATGGGGCGAATCCATGAGGAGCAAGAGAGAGGATACTACTATTCCGGAATTACGGCTGTCGCGTAAGGAAGGGAGGGGGGCTCGAGGTCCCAGGAAAGAGAGAGGGACTGCCGACTGATTCAGAACATCGCCTCTGTCCTTGTCGCACTCAAAAAGGTGTCTTATGTAGGGGATGGGGTAGCTCCACAAGTGCGACAAGGACAGCGGCATGAGAGCGCTGTTCTGGATCAGTCGGCAGCAGAGGTGCCGTGCCACCGCGCTGAGTGCGCGAGGGGCTGTCACCGGTGTGAGGAGAAAGGGACGAGAGTACTGCCCATAGAGTACGTCTAAGTATAGTATGTACTTTCTCTATGGTACTGCCTCAGAGCTTCGGGGGGAAGGGGGGGAAGGGCTCCCCTGAGTAGGACTGCCGCTCTGCAAGGCAGTTACGTTCCGGTGCTAGCCAGTGTGTTTGAACCCGTCTAGACGGTCCCTCGTCCCCCCTCCCACCAATTTCTCTCGTACTTTCTCACTGTTGCGAACAAGTGCAGCGACGGTAGGCAGAAACAGAAGCCAAGTAGTCTTCGCGTTCCTCTCTGTTTCCTCGTTTTCTCCGCCTACTCTCTAAAATCTGGCAGAAAACGCGAGAAACGCTGGGAAAGTGGGGGACGGACGACCGTCTAGCCGGGTCCAGTGCGCCATGGCGAAATCGGAACGTGATAGCCTTGAAGACGTTCGGCACGTCGGCCCCGCGACCCATTGGGTACTCCACTCCGCGTTTGAGTGCGATAGGGAACGGGGTATCGCCGACGTCCTTGAAGCGGCAGCCGACTGATTCCGAAGATCACTTTGATACATCTGTCTTCGTCGCACGTATGGGGCACCACTAAGCCCAACTCAGGGCACCGCTGGAAGTGCAACAAGGACAGAGGTGTGATAGCGAACATCTGAATCAGTCGGCGCTGTGGGTGGGATGGTTACGGACAGCGATTCTCGCTTCGGCGCCAAGACTCCGCAAGCCTACTGGTATGAGGGGCGGGCTGCCCTGATTGCGTATGGTCGTCGGAGGGTCGTGGTCGTAAGGCCGTGCAGCCCGTGCGACCGCGAAGGTGCTGCGACGAGGCTGAAGCGCAGCCACCGGCCGCTGACTAGAGGCCTCGGATAGGCGGGCCGCTTGGCTCGGAGTATAGGTGTATAGGTTGCCGTGCCGAAAGCTCAGCTGTACCTAGCTGAGCTGGACCACCGGGCCACCGGCTGGGCCGAGCGACATCAGAGGCATTGCGCATGGTGGGCCAGAGGCTCGACCTACCTACCTCCTTGACCTAAAACATACACTTTTTTCCAAAAGGGTCCTCCGGACCAAAACCTTCCTCCTTTATCAAAAAGACGGTGGGGCCGCGGCCCTGCCGTAGACATACCAGGCACGTAATATGGGGTGCCCCCCCCGTCAGCTCATGGATCCGCCTGAAGGTAGGCAATTTGAGCTACAGACCCCCTGAATGTAGGCAAATTTCGATACATCGCCCCTCCTCTCCGCCAACCCCTTATTACGTGCCTGAGACATACGATAGACGCTACTATATAGTCACTGCCACGGCACTCCGGGACGGATTGGAGATGGCAACGGAACAGTTGCCTGTCCCTCAGAAAATAATGGTCAAAGGAGGCAAGAAGAGAAAGAAAAGGTGGGGGGAACGGGAGAGGGGAGGAAGAGAGAAAAAAAAGAAAGAAAAAAAAGAGGGAGAGAGAGGAGAAAGGATGCGATTGGCCACTCCGCTCGAGCGAGCAGCGCAGGAAGATGGCAAGAATCACAAAAGCGTGATGGTGGAGCTCTCTACCCTCAACACCACGCCCGAGGGGGAATTCACTTCCGTAATACACTGTACACCTGATCCATGTATTACGGTGTAATACCCGTAATGTAATACCGAAAAACACAAAAATATGCCCTTCATTGATCAAATGTTTTGCGTAATACAGCTGTAATACCGTGTAATACCGAGTAGTCTGTACAAGATTTTTCAATGTGCATTCCCACTCGACCACGCCTTTGTGATTCTTGCGGATTCTTGCCATCTTCTTCCTGCGCCGCTCGCTCGAGCGGATTACAAGCATGCAACCCACACGACTTACACCCCCCCCCCCCCTATCCCCGCACACAGCCAGAGCAGATCCGCCCCTGATGGCACTGGGGGCTCAGAGTTTGTCTCCCGGTCCCCACCCAGCGTGGTTCGGGGCACAAAGCACATAAAGGGGGTAGGGGCTAAATAACTCGGCTGAGCCGGCCACAGCACCGTAAAATGCTTGCAAACTAAATTCTTCGCAACGTTGCGAAGAATTTACGTTATTTATATTGCGAAGAATTTGTTTACATAGCAAAGCACTACTTTGCAAGCTAGTAATCCTTGCGAACAAATGCTTTGCAACGCGAAGAAATAGTTCGCAAGCTTGCAAAGAATTAGTTCATAATGCAATGCTTGAGAATTCTTTGCAAGCTGCAAAGAATTTAGTTTGCAATGCGAACCTGTTCTTCGCAAGCATTTTGCAGTGAGAGGAATGAATATATTACAAAGTAATATTCGTAATACAGGGTAATACAAATATTATGAGTAATACAATAATTATCAACAGGCAACATATTATTCAGTACGACTTTGATCAAACATACGGTTGCCAAAAATTAATCACAAGGAATCGAAAAGAGTATATCAAATTCTCGAAATCCGTTAATCCAATGAAAAATAAACCAAATAAAGCTTACATAATCGGAACACAAAACCTAGCCTACAAGGTTATACTGTGCATTCTCATAGACGCTTTTCATTCGACATGTTTATCAACAGATTTTGAAAGAAGTAAATTTATATTGATCAAAAAATTGAACCAAAAATCCAAAAATATGAGGGTTAAGACATTTTAGAGAATCGAAAAACTTACTGATCTCAGCGGCTCACCGGTAGAAGTTTAACAGTGAATTTGCGTACCAGAAAACCATTTATGAGGAAAACGAAGCACAAAAATGTAGACTTCGGAAATCAATCTATACAAAACTGGTCAATTTCTTTCAAAACCCAATTAAGAAAAGATATTGACTTACTTTGAGAAGCGAAGAGCGTGAGATACTCGAAAAACAAAGAGGGGGTATTCCCCTGCCCCTATTCCCTCCCACTCCGCTCGCGGAAGGTCCTCTCTTCGGCATCCGGTTCCGCTAGCGGACATACTCACAGATTTAAATATATATATATATATATATATATATATATATATATATATATATATATATATATATATATATATATATATATATATATATATATATATATATATATCTTGCACTAAACGCATTGGTAGAAACGTTCCTCAGAGAATCAGAGCATTTGGCATTTGCTCCCACCTTCACTTTTATTGCCCTGACCCAAATAAAGTTTCCCTCGGGTTTCCCTGACTTTTCCATGACTTCCAGACCCTTTTTTTTCTCCCTGACTTTTGTACCTCCGTCCTTGTCGCACTCACAGGGCTGTTACAAGATCTAGATTTTTAGTTTTACTGACTTTTCCCTGACTTTTCCCTGACCAAAATACCGATTTTTACTGACTTTTTTAGATCGTTAAACATGCATTTTTATGCAATAAATGGAGGAAAAATTGAGACCACCATGGATCTTGTCCACAGGCACGGGGTAAAAACGCAAGAGGCGGTCGGTGAGCAAAAGTTTACAGACTCTCATTTTATTTTTCCTGACTTTCCCTGAATTTCCCTGACCACTTTCAGAATTCCTGACTTTCCCTGACTTTTACTGACTTTACTGACTTGTAACAACCCTGCGAGGCACCGCCGTTGAGTGGGAGCGAGAGGGCTGCGCCTTCCTCCCCTTGACTTACGCGCGAAATCAGTCTCCAATGCCTGCTCACTTCGCGATCGGGTGTGTGCTCTCGTATCTGTCCCACCAAAGGAGTCACCAAAGGTCTTCCAATGCGGAGAGAGAGACAAGGATAGAGAGGAGACACCCCCCGATCCCCGACGTGAGCAGAACCTGTACCGCACGCGGCCTGCACAGGCTGATGCCGCCGAGGCTCTGCCGACTGTGAATAACTTGCCCAGAAAGTCGGAGAGTAGCGGGGCGCGGTGGAGGGGGGAACAAAGGGGAACCATAACAAAGCCAAAATCGCTGTTTCTTGGTGTTTAGCATGCTTTCGATCGTGGAAAAAAAACACAACGTTCGTTTTTGAACCTGCGGCATCAATTAAAACCATTTCAGCCTTCATGTAGACCGCTTTTTGCTTAGTTATGGTTCCCCCCACCAGCGCGCTCGACTACGCTACGCAACTCTGAGCAAGTTGCAAAGGTGGATTTAGTCTCATGAGGAATGAGGCTGAGGCACGGCTCTCTTCATTTGTTTTTTGGTGAATTGACCAATCAGGGGCCTCCATTGGCCCCGAAACAAATGAAGGGTGCTGTGCCTCAGCCTCATTCCTCATGAGACTAAATCCACCTCAAGTTCTTCATACATGGAGGACTTCACACTACAGAAGAAAAGTAGGAAGAGAGGCCAGGAACATAACAAAACGGCAATTGTTTCCAACAGTTCGTCTGCTCTCCACCAATCACAGCTCAGAACAATTGCCGTTTTGTTATGTTCCTGGGCTGTCTTCCTACTTTTCCTATTTAGGGTGAAGTCCTCCATAGCTCCGTCCTTGTCGCACAAATGGGATAACCCCCCTAGCGCGCTAATGGGAATCAGTCTTCTGTCAGGTGCGTAGGCTACTGCACGGGTGAGAGGTAGTGTTTCCAATCGGTCGGATTCTGGCCGTACCCGACTGTCTTCCGTCTCTCTCCCTCTCACTTGACACGCATGAGAGTGAGAGAGACGGAAGACAGT
This sequence comes from Frankliniella fusca, assembly GCA_029379305.1. NCBI lineage: Eukaryota > Metazoa > Arthropoda > Insecta > Thysanoptera > Thripidae > Frankliniella > Frankliniella fusca. The sequence goes on from JAHWGI010000295.1 coordinate 450,473, forward strand.
CATCGTCCCAACGAAAGAATGGCCCCCCAAGGCAGATAGGAAACACGTGCAAGCCTGGGTCAGACTTTCGCTGGGAAGACTATGCACGCAACATCCTTCAACTAGCGCCCCCCTCCCCCCGTCCCCTTTTCCGGGCTAGGATCATGTAGATAAAACCGGAGTTGTGATTGGTGATACGTCGTTTCGTCGCGACAATAATTCAAAGAAATTCGTGCACACTATATGTTCTCGCTTTCGCTGATGGGGCAAGACAGTCCGACTCGCCCGAGTTAAAAAGCACGTGCTGTTGTTTAAATGTCTGCCCCTTACCCCCACCCCTAATATCAACATGGAGGTAGAAAACGACACACGCTAAAAATAGTTTGACAACAGTGTCAACGACAGAAAAATGGGCACACCTCAGGCGTGACGCCTGCAATCTCTGCTGCAGCGACAATTCCACATCGGCCGTTTCACAGACGTTCCGCAGATATTTACCCGCAGCGACCAGTAATCATTAGCAGCGTGCAGTACAAGAAAGGTGATTTGACGAATAAGAAATAGTACATTCAGACTTGTTCGAAGCGTTTGATAGCAGTCTCGGCAAACATTATTTTCTACAAAGCAAGACAGCATATTTACCGCGTTCCACACCTGCAAACAAAGCAAGGCCCCTAAATGTTCTCCAAACCACACCTGCTCTTATTTGGTTATTTCCTCTCAATTTCGATATTTATTCAGCTCCTTACAAGACTCAAGGGTGTCACAAATGTTCGAAGATGACATGGGCAGGGGCGGGACCATTAAGATAGGTTAGAACCACTGGACACCCATGCCACGCGCCGCACAAGCAAGCCCACGATTATCCGCCATCTTTACACACAATTAAAATTAAAACTTACGAGGAAAAGCCAGCAATCGACAAAGGGACGGGTCCAAGCTCGCACGAAGAACCGCGAAGGGCTTACAGCTCGCCAGCGTAGCGTCAGTGGCGTCAGTTGGAGTCACCATCAAAACACTTTTGCTAAACAACAACAAAACATCGGGCGTCGAGGGGTGGGGACGGTGGGGGGCACGGGAGAGCTCGGGGGAGCTCGGGACTGCGGAGGTGGCGCTCGCTATAGAGAGGGGTTGACGGTTGACTGGAGAAGTCAAAGTCCCGCCCCGCTTTTGGGGCTCTATTTCTGTCTTTCTCGTACTCAAGCCGCGTCAGAGCCGTCAGAGTCAACGAGAGATTTTATTTCCGCGTTTTACCTTGGAGACGGGTGGGACAGGAAAGAACGTACCGTAGTCCGCCGGTAAGTATGGGAGCGAAACGAAGAATCGCAAGAAGACAAGCTAGAATAACAAAACGGTCTACTGTCGACCAATCACAGCTCAGAACCTAGCTCAGAATCTTTCTTCCCTCTGCTCTTCATCACTCTTCAGTCCTCTAGACGTTGTGACAACTGTTGTGCAGCAGTACAACCTACGTCTTTAAATGATTTTTAGCAGATGATTTTTCTTTTTGACTAACGAAAAACATTCAAAACTATATTTAAATAGCCCCCCAGCCCGGCGACGCTCCACCCAAGTGGCCCTCACTTCTTGAATAACTCAACACGAGAGTTCATTACATTCAAACAACGGCGCGCCAGAAAGGATAATCGAGCAGAGGATGCGTTGCGTCGGTCGAGACGTTTTTTGGGGGTGGGAGGCAGGGGCTGTGGGCTGTAGCAGACGCTTGTCCCCCTCTCCGCTATCAGCTGATGGACAAAGCAAAGCAAAGCCGATGCGCACTTTGAAAGCAAAGCATTGACAACAAAAACATTAGAAATCAATACTTGTCGGGTGAGGTCAGGTCAGGTCAAGGCGCTTTCCGGTCCAGACCGCTGATACGTCTGCCAGGGCCACAGATGCTAAGCAACCTCTTAATAGTCTGACTTGCTTTGCGAAGACGGCTGGTCAGTTCGCATTCCTAGGTCTGCTTGAATGGTTGCACCTCGTCATGCGATGGGGGTTTTAATAAATTTATGGGCACTTTTCGTGCTGTCTTTGTTCCTGGCTGTTTCTTGCAATGTTCAAAATGATGCTACAGTGTCTGACGAAAAACTAATTGATGTCAACTCTGGAGTCAACGAGGTGAGTTGAGTTATTCACTCTTCAAATAAGTTCATTGTTGACACTTTCTTGCTTTCTAGCCGATTTCAGTTAGTAAATTTAGTATGCCGCGAGCAATGTTAAACATTTTCCCTAGATATATCTTGTTGAATTTGTTCTGAAGGTCATTGTGCTAATTGATTGTATGTGAACAATAGGCTGTAGCATTGCTCCGTAGTGGTTATTTCAGAATTTGTGTAAAACTGATAATTGTCTAGCAGAAAATTTCGGTAGTAGAAGCTAGTATTTGTATACTCCTCCGTATTTGCTTATGTTCAGCGTCCTCAAATCTTTTTCAAACTAGGTTGCTGGGCAGAATTTGTTTCGTACTCTCTCTAGTTCCTGTTTCAACCGGTTCGCCCAAAAGCTGATGAGTCATTTTTTAATACCATTGATGCTCCTTCATTTTTATCTTGCAAGTTACACCATTTGTTGGAATCATATGAAACTCAAACAAGTTCAGCCAATGAAACAAATTCACAGTGCCACTTAAAGATATTTTGAATTTGCTGAAATGTAATTGTGATTGATCTTAGCTGCTTTGAATTTTTTTCTCTCCAACTTTTCTTAGGTACTTCCTGAAACTCCACTGATTTTTTATGACCCTGCTTTACCCCAAGACTCAGAGGTAAGCCAGAATAAGTCTTCAAATGATTTATAAATTATTTGCTCACTGTGGATGTATGTGTCAAAAGATTTTAAGACACCACAATTTTTCCATTCCAATCTGAACTTTCTTATTTTTCTTTTAAGAAGCAGGACTTGCATATTGTTAGTCTTGATGACACCAGCAAACAATTTAATCATGGTTTTAAGCCTGATCACTCCGCTCCTGATGAAGAAGCGAAAGAACCGATCGCTATTCAAAAGAAAGCACCCTGTTTGGGTTGTCCCATAGAAGTGGATATTAGTAATCCTGAGAATTATGAGGCTTTGCAAAATCTTCTCAAGCAACCGCTTGAGGCCATGAATTCTCTCAGTACCTACAAGTACATCACCCCCAATATTCTTTCTGCTAAAAAACAGGTACTTTCAACAAATAGCTTGTACCTTGTACTTCAGACCTGCAATGAGCAAACTACGTGAGCTGGACCCCTCTTTTGAGGTGAGAGTGCAGGTGAGAGGGGGCTGGAAACGACATTTAGCTCGCATAGCTCGCTCGTTACAGGTCTCCAGCTTGTACTCAAGTCAAAAGAGCCTGATCTGCTGAGTGTGATATCATATCTCATCCTTGTCACTCTCTGTTCAAGCAGTAAAGAGGCAGTTTTGAGTTATGACACCACTATCCAGATTGGATTTTTTTTGTTTGATCCTTTCACTTTATGTACCCCTTTCTTATCTTATACATTTTAACTTAATACAATTTTTAACAAAATTTTAGGTTGAATCTGGCATTAGGTATATAATAACGTTTGAGGCTCGCCGTTCCTGGTGCCCCATCAGTGAAACTCCGTCAAATATTAAGGATTGCACACTTCAAGATGAGGAGAATCAGATATGCATGGTTGAAATTATTAAGAAGCCTGATGGTTCTCAGCTTGTAGCCTTTAATAACTGCACAACTAACTCACATAATTCAATGGAAGACCAAAACAGCGAATCTCATGAAAGTGCTTTTCAATCTACATTTTCTGACAGTAAGGTTCAGTTGGATGCAGTTAACTTGAATCCAGTTGATCCTGTTGATAAATTTGATGTGGGAGAAGATCTGGATGGTTCAGTCGACAGCAGTTCTGAGGATGTAGACTTTGCTGAGATCTCTGAAGATTTTCGAGCAAAACGGTCATCTAATTTTGGAGCCCTGAGAGATGTTGATAAAAATGAGCAGGACCTTATTACTCAATTTGCTGAATTAGCTGTGAAGACTCTTGATGATGTTGATCCAGATAATACTAAAAGAATTGTGTTGGGTGTAACAGAAGCCAAAAAACAGGTACATAATGTCAGAGTACCAGATATATCTTTTTATAGGGAGTTATACTCAGTGCACTTTCTAACTTACTGTCTTAATTTGTTTCATTTTATTCAGATTGTGAATGGTATTATGTATCATCTTGTGATACAAGTGGGAACTTCCACATGCCGAGAAAATGAGGGAACTAAAGATGTAAATTGTGTTGAAAACCACTTGTATCCAGAAAAGGTCTGTCGTGTTCAGATTCACCGTAGCTGGGCCGATGAGTCTCCTCTGAATGCTAAGGTAATTTTCCACAACATTTTTTCTGTCTGTATGTTTATGTTGATATTTATTGCAATGACTTACCCAAGTTCTTCTTGCCAGGTTGTCAAATCTGAGTGTGCTGATGTGTTGCCTGATGGCTTTCCCTATGAACCTCTGTCAACTGAGAGAGTACGCCGTAGCAGTCAAGAAAATTGGCCTAGCACTGATGGCTGGAAAAAATATGATATAGAAGATCGTGCTCAAGGAGATTGCTTTGATAAAGTCATGACCTCATTTCAAGAAGTTCTAAATGTTAAAGATGTTTCCAAAGTTGCAACAATTCGTGATGCCCATACAAGAGTAAATTTTTTAATTTCTCACATTGTTCATTATCTATTGTATCAATAATTTTCTTGAGTCTTTTATTATTAATTTTATTGTTTTCTTTTGTTGTATAAAAATTGCAATCCTCTCACATTTATTTGATTTTCAGGTGAATAAGGAGAGTATGCAGCCAGAAATGGTGGTCACGGTAACATTTTATATTTTGCAACCTGAAGTATCTAAATTTAAAAAGAAAAGAAAACTGTTTTCTTTTCAGAGTAAATGTTTTCACAAAATTAAATTTTTCACAGATTCTGCTGACGGACCCAGCAAAACTCAAAATGTTAGGTGATGTGAAGAAGCCAATGGTGGTATCATCAAGAGTAGTTTGCACTCAGAGACTGAAAAGGGTACTTTATCTTTGCACAGTGGTTTGGGATACTATGGTTAACAATTTTGCATGTTTTTAATTTTTGTAATTTAATTCATTTCAGTCACCCGGTGTGCCTGGAGGCCTGTCTGATGCCGATGTAAATGACCCACATGTCAAAGAAATCACACAATTTGCTCTCTCAGAAATTCAAAAATCTGTGAACAGTCCTTATCAGCACACACTTGTTCGTATAATCGAAGCACGGCGCCAAGTTGTTGCAGGAACCCTCTTTCATTTTAAACTGGAAGTAGCCCCATCATCATGCCTCAAGACTGATGAGTCCTGCCAGAACCTGGCTTCAAATACTTCTGAGGTGAATACTCTTTAAATTACAGCATATTATGCAAGAATTTTTATATCACAGTATTCTGAGTGTAATTGAATCATTAAATTGTATTTTTACTAGCAACTTCTTATCTGCACTCTAAAAGTCTGGGATCAACCTTGGACTCAATTGCGTGAAGTTAAAGATTTAAATTGTGAGAGTTCCCGGTCTAAACGAGAGGTACCAGTTCTTGGCGGACCTCAACATATAGATGCAGGAGATCCATTTGTCAAAGAATTGGCTGACTTTGCAGTTGTTGAAATTGACAAAGGCTTCAATAGCCCGTACCGACAGAAAGTTGTGAGAGTAGTTGAGGCCAAGACGCAAGTTGTTGCAGGAACTCTGATGCACTTGAAACTAGAACTTGCTACCACAAACTGTCTAAAGAATGAATCAGTTCCTTTAGAGAACTGTGTTCATGATTCTAATCAGGTATGGTTATGGTAATTGGCAATTTGAGTATGCCTGTGTAACAAAGGCTAAGCAAGCCAGGTAGTTATTATCTTATGGAATAATTCTATTGTATTTTTACCAGCAACCTCTTACGTGCACTCTAAAAGTGTGGGATCAATCATGGACTAAATTGCGGGAAGTTAAAGATTTAAACTGTGGCGATTCCCGGTCAAAGCGGGAAGTACCAGTTTTTGGCGGACTTCAGCATATAGATGCAGGAGATCCATTTGTCAAAGAACTGGCTGACTTTGCGGTTGTTGAAATCGACAAGGGCTTCAACAGCCCGTACCGACAGAAAGTTGTGAGGGTAGTTGAGGCCCAGACGCAAGTTGTTGCAGGAACTCTGATGCACTTGAAACTAGAACTTGCTACCACAAACTGTCTAAAGAATGAATCAGTTCCTTTAGAGAACTGTGTTCATGATTCTAATCAGGTATGGTTACGGTAATTGGCAATTTAAGTATGCCTGTGTAACAAAGGCTAAACAAGCCAGGCAGTCATTATCTTATGGAATAATTCTATTGTATTTTTACCAGCAACCTCTTACGTGCACTCTAAAAGTGTGGGATCAATCATGGACTAAATTGCGGGAAGTTAAAGATTTAGATTGCGGCAGTTCTCGGTCAAAACGAGATGTACCAGTCCTTGGTGGACCTCAACATATTGATGCAGGAGATCCATTTGTCAAAGAACTGGCCGATTTTGCAGTTGTTGAAATTGACAAAGGCTTCAATAGCCCGTACCGACAGAAAGTTGTGAGGGTAGTTGAGGCCAAGACGCAAGTTGTTGCAGGAACTCTGATGCACTTGAAACTAGAACTTGCTACCACAAACTGTCTAAAGAATGAATCAGTTCCTTTAGAGAACTGTGTTCATGATTCTAATCAGGTATGGTTACGGTAATTGGCAATTTAAGTATGCCTGTGTAACAAAAGCTAAACAAGCCAGGCAGTCATTATCTTATGGAATAATGCTATTGTATTTTTACCAGCAACCTCTTACGTGCACTCTAAAAGTGTGGGATCAATCATGGACTAAATTGCGGGAAGTTAAAGATTTAGATTGCGGCAGTTCTCGGTCAAAACGAGATGTACCAGTCCTTGGTGGACCTCAACATATTGATGCAGGAGATCCATTTGTCAAAGAACTGGCCGATTTTGCAGTTGTTGAAATTGACAAAGGCTTCAATAGCCCGTACCGACAGAAAGTTGTGAGGGTAGTTGAGGCCAAGACGCAAGTTGTTGCAGGAACTCTGATGCACTTGAAACTAGAACTTGCTACCACAAACTGTCTAAAGAATGAATCAGTTCCTTTAGAGAACTGTGTTCATGATTCTAATCAGGTATGGTTACGGTAATTGGCAATTTAAGTATGCCTGTGTAACAAAGGCTAAACAAGCCAGGTAGTTATTATCTTATGGAATAATTCTATTGTATTTTTACCAGCAACCTCTTACGTGCACTCTAAAAGTGTGGGATCAATCATGGACTAAATTGCGGGAAGTTAAAGATTTAAACTGTGGCGATTCCCGGTCAAAGCGGGAAGTACCAGTTTTTGGCGGACTTCAGCATATAGATGCAGGAGATCCATTTGTCAAAGAACTGGCTGACTTTGCGGTTGTTGAAATCGACAAGGGCTTCAACAGCCCGTACCGACAGAAAGTTGTGAGGGTAGTTGAGGCCCAGACGCAAGTTGTTGCAGGAACTCTGATGCACTTGAAACTAGAACTTGCTACCACAAACTGTCTAAAGAATGAATCAGTTCCTTTAGAGAACTGTGTTCATGATTCTAATCAGGTATGGTTACGGTAATTGGCAATTTAAGTATGCCTGTGTAACAAAGGCTAAACAAGCCAGGCAGTCATTATCTTATGGAATAATTCTATTGTATTTTTACCAGCAACCTCTTACGTGCACTCTAAAAGTGTGGGATCAATCATGGACTAAATTGCGGGAAGTTAAAGATTTAAACTGTGGCGATTCCCGGTCAAAACGAGATGTACCAGTCCTTGGTGGACCTCAACATATTGATGCAGGAGATCCATTTGTCAAAGAACTGGCCGATTTTGCAGTTGTTGAAATTGACAAAGGCTTCAATAGCCCGTACCGACAGAAAGTTGTGAGGGTAGTTGAGGCCAAGACGCAAGTTGTTGCAGGAACTCTGATGCACTTGAAACTAGAACTTGCTACCACAAACTGTCTAAAGAATGAATCAGTACCTTCAGAGAACTGTGTTCATGATTCTAATCAGGTATGGTAAATTGACAATAATAGTTTGCTTTTGTAATAAAGGCAATTGAGTATTTTATGAAATTATTTAATTGTATTTTTACCAGCAACCTCTTACGTGCACTCTAAAAGTGTGGGATCAACCATGGACTAAATTGCGGGAAGTAAAAGATTTAAACTGTGGCAGTTCCCGGTCGAAGCGAGAAGAGCCAGTTCTTGGCGGACTTGAGCATATTGATGCAGGAGATCCATTTGTCAAAGAACTGGCTGACTTTGCAGTTGTCGAAATTGACAAGGGCTTAAACAGCCCGTACCGACAGAAAGTTGTGAGGGTAGTTGAGGCCAAGACGCAAGTTGTTGCAGGAACTCTGATGCACTTGAAACTAGAACTTGCTACCACTAACTGTCTTAAGAATGAAAAGGTTCCTTCAGAGAACTGTGTTCATGATTCTGATCAGGTATGGCTGATTGTCTATTTATGTGCGTTCATGTAATAAACGCACTAGGCAGTGATAAGACAAGCACTAAATGCTTACAACATTATTGAAATATTTTAAAGTTTTTTTAAAATTTGCAGACTACTACAATGTGCAGTGTGAAAGTTTTGGATCAGTCGTGGCTTAAGAAACGTGAGGTTCAAGATGTGCAATGTGGAAGATCTCAGTCGAAGAGGGTTTGTTTGGAAATTTAGTACCTGTTTGCTCCTTCTATTTTAGGTTTTCTGAAGTAAAATTTTATAAGTTTTCTTTGTTTTGTTTCTTTTTTAGGAGATTGTTGAGGATCAAAATTTTTCAACATTTCAAGAGGTGGATGTCAAAGATCCCTACATAACTGACTTGGCTAATATTGCACTTCAAGAAATTGACCACCAAACTAACAGTCCATTCCGTCAGAAGGTTGTCCGTATACTTGCTGCCCAAGTCCTGGTCAGTTCACCATTTTAAAATTATTCTCCTTCAACTTTTGTACATATTTATTATTATCATTACACAATGTATCTCACATGGTCTTTTTTTTCCTCTGAGTAGCACTCATCAGTAACCAACGTAAAGCTGTACATGATTGTCGGTCATTCAACATGCAGGAAATCAGTCCCCTTTACTAACTGTGGTCTGCTATTGGGTGCTGTAAGTAGCTCATGCATCTATTCATTCAGTATTTCATATGTTACTTTTACTGTAAATCCTCCTCATATAAAACATGGTGTCTATGAAAAAATATAGGACAAACAGACATGCCATATCCAGATCATTGATGTACCTTGGCTTAAGATTAGAAGAGTAACAAATGTTAAGTGTGCCTCATTTGGATCAGATAAAAATCGTCATTCACATGTATGTAACTTTTTTTGGTTTATTATTGAAATTGCAAATTTTGTAAAATTTATTTTGAGCAATGATGTGTTTTCCCCAATCTTTTCTTTTTCATCTGCTTTGTTTCTGTTCCAATAGAATCATCTCATCGGAGAAGATGATGTGGATTTAAGTGCCGGTCTCTTCAGAGATTTTATGCAGCGTTTCAACAAAACCTACTCATCTGATGCAGAATTGCAGAAAAGGTTTCACATTTTCAAATCTAATTTGAAAATTATCGATGAACTGCAGAAGGGAGAGCAGGGAACAGCCCACTATGGACCCACAATATTTGCAGATTTAAGTCGTGAGTTATTAACTCTGACTAAGAATTTCTGTTTTGTTTCTTTCTGTCAATTATTCTCTAATTCCTCTGTACAGCAAGGGAATTCAAAGAAAAATACTTGGGACTTCGTAAAGACTTACGCCAAGAAAATGCTATACCCATGAGGATGGCAAGTATTCCAAACATCGAATTGCCAACTTCATTTGACTGGAGAGACCATAATGCTGTAACACCTGTGAAAAACCAAGTAAGATTCCTTTTGTACTTTTATACATTCTCTCTTGAGTAGTAATTTCTCATTTATTGCTCTGATATCTCGTGACTGGAAAACAATATTTTTCTGATACAGGGTGCTTGTGGATCATGCTGGGCATTTGCTGTGGCGGGAAACTTAGAGGGCCAAAATGCCATCAAACATGGTAAATTGGTTTCTCTCTCAGAACAAGGTAATTATATCTATAACTGGAGCTCAAGTATGTATTTACAGTTTTCACCTGTGCTACATATTTCTTTCAGAGCTTGTAGATTGTGATACATTGGATGATGGATGTAAGGGAGGCTTACCAGAAAATGCTTACCAAGCTCTGGAGAAGTTAGGTGGTATTGAGACTGAAAGCGAATATCCTTACGAAGGTGTGGATGATCAATGCCACTTTAATCGTAGTGAAGCAATAGTTCAAGTCACAAGTTCTGTGAATATTTCTACAAATGAAATTGACATGGCCAAATGGCTTGTCAAGAATGGCCCTATAGCTATTGGTATAAATGCTAATGCTATGCAGGTAATTTGTCATTTTGTTTTTGTTTTATGCAACATATTTGATGTAAATTGTGTGAAATCAGTAAATTCTCGTTAGTGCAATCTTGTCTGGACCGCGGTCTCATTACATTCAAACAAGGAATTGGTTGTGTCACAATTCATTGCGACTGTGGTTTTGTTCAAATGAGAATTAACAGCTACTCTGAAAATAATGTTATTCTAATTTCCTGTGTCCATTACAGTTCTATGTTGGTGGAGTTTCCCATCCTTTTAAATTTCTGTGCAGTCCAGAAAACTTGGATCATGGTGTGCTAATTGTGGGCTATGGTGTGCACAGTAAGTAAAAACCTACTTCCTATCACCTGACTACTTAAATAAAATGTCAATTTTTGAATGAAAATTCTTTTCTCAAGCACTGTTTACTTTGTAGAGGTGGCCCCACACTGATCGTGTCCTCTCTGTCCGTTTGATACTTTCAGAAAAAATTTTGACATGCAAGGGCATTTTAATGGTTCATGTAAATGTATTTTCCTCATGCTGGGGAGTTAAAACAAGTCCTTGGAAATGGCTGATAGACAGGGAGGACACAACAAACTCGTTCAGTGTGGGGCCACATTTAGAATGTAATTTATATTTTCGTTTTAGCTACTTCAATTCGTCACAAAGTCCTTCCATACTGGCTTATCAAGAACAGTTGGGGTACTTTCTGGGGTGAAAAGGTACATATTTTTATTATATTTTTCATTATATATATATATTTTTTTTGTAGGTTACCCTATGTTTAAGAAAGAACTTCCTTTCTGGACAATTAAAAACAGCTGGGGGGAAAGATGGGGTGAACAGGTAGGAATCGCCCTTTTCTAATTTTGAAATAAGCTCTAGTTTGGAGACAGTGGCGACCATCGCATTTTTTACGGTGGGGCCAGAGATGGGCCAGAGGCTCGACCTACCTACCTCCTCGACCCAAAACATACCCTTACCTCCCTTTTCAAATAGACGGTGGGGCCGCGGCCCTACCGTTAACATACGATGGACGCCACTGTTTGGAGACACATGCACACTTTAATTTTCTTGTATAGGATCCTCTTTTCTTTTTTTTCCTTTTCCTTCTTTATTAATCAATCAATAAATTTTTATAAAAAATGTATTTGTGATATTGTTTTAATTTTATTCAATCTCTTGAGGTTTGCTATTAGGCAATCACATGTAAACTCCATTTATACAGTTACTATACTTTATTTTTATTTGCAGGGGTACTACCGTGTGTACCGAGGTGACAGTACCTGTGGAGTCAACCAAATGGCTTCTTCAGCTGTGATTGCCTAGATGCGCCCCTCCAAAGTTTTGGAGCACATCTTTCATAATGATGAGGGACAAGTTTAACAACGGTAGTTTCTGGTATGTGTTAATCTTCTAGTGTAGATTCAAATGTCTCTTAATTAGTGTCACAGAGCAACCATATCAATCAGCATTTAAACTTGTAAAGAATCTCTGAAATGAGAAATGATTATGACTATGTGATTACCTCAGTGAAGAACAGGATTGATATTATTACAGTTTAGAAACACTTATTCTTATTATGAATCTCTCTCTCTCTCTCTCTGCAACAATGTTTTAACCATTTTAATGTTGACCTGGTTGTGAGGTAGTGTAATTAATAAGAATTTCTACCTATTGTACCTTTTGTAATTCAAATTTCTTATTGTCATATCCACATTTATTTTAAATATTAGTGATTTATTTTAATTTTTCAGAATTTTTTTTACATTGTTGTTTTAAATGTTAACAATTATTTTAGGTCAGTCAACTCAGAGGTTTTGATTCTGTTTCCTTAAATGTGATAATTACAGTTTGCGCCAGTTGTAGTGTTTAATGTCTCTGCCTAACATAATTAAATGACTTTGTCTTTAAGGGAAACATGTGATATCATTGAGGTAGGCTATTTATTATCTGTTGTCAAGTTAATCACTTGAAGGTCAAAACAACTATGTGCCAAAATAAATGCTTTTGTTTTTCATTAAACCTCTATTTAATGTAATACTGTAGTTTGGGGGAGATTGCATGTTTTTCGCCGAGATGGTTTGCCGCGTGGCTCACGAAGTAATAAAGTATGATAAGTAAGCTTTTGCTTCATCATTTTTTCACCCTTTCCTTCGCTTGCACGTCTGATAAGCTTTGGCTGGCAGACCCAACCACAAATGTCACACGCACCGTGCATTGGTCTTCCCTGGGCCCTGGGCCCACCTGCTGGCAGTGTGCATGGTCGTGCTATCGCCCAGCCCGCCACGCGGCCCCACGCCACGGAGCGGCCCACAAACAATGGGTAATAGGGTGAGCCTCATTCGTCGAGGCAACGTCGCAGCATCGCCATGAAGTTCAGTCGAAATCTGCTCCTATTCTTCTGTGCTGTCATCTTATGTGTATGTCATTTTCTTCAACTGAATTTTGAAAAATATTGGGCATTATTAATGTCTTGTGTATTTTGGACTCTTTGTGTTCCTCACCAAGGCTAGGGCTTCTTTTACCTTAACATGATATTGATATCATTTTTTATCATTTTGAAGAGTGTTGTGTTCGCTGCGGAGGAAGCTACATTAGAATGCTCTGAAGCGGGGACGCCGCAGTGGCTGAGGTCGACAACAACCAGACAGTCTATAGTGGACATCATCAATAAGATTTTTAAGTGTGTGGAGAGAAGCATATCGAAGTATGTATCAATTGGAACCAATCTCGTCAAAGATGTGACTAGTTGTATTAGCAAATTTCCATCCGACTTCTTCAAGTGCCTTGCCAAGCTTGATGTGCCACAGAAGATCTCAGAAATTGTGAATGAAATCTTAGCAACTATCAAGTGTATTTCTTAGCTCTGCAGTGAGAAATAAAGCTGTCTTAAATTTCTCTTGAAATTGACATTAATGATAATTTTTTCATTGCAATATTACTAATACAAGTTCATATCAATCAAGTAGATAGATCACATAATGTTATACAAGTTATAGCAACCATAACTCATGGCATGACTTAAAAGAAATATATACAAAACAAATTTACAAAGTTGTTTGAAAAAAGATAGTTATCTAGATGATATCATACAGAATATAGGCATCCTTATTTACTTCACAGTAAAAGCCAAAATGTTAATTTCATGATTAAAATTATTATTGTTTTAATTTCTTCTAATTCAAGTCTTGATCAGACCCATTTTCAGCAACCAGCTGAGCGCTTTCACAAATAACATCTTCATCACCTTCAGGTTTTGCCTCATCAGTGTCCATAGTCTCTGAATTTACTTGTTCACTCAGTGTATCATCAATTGCCTCGTCTTGTATGGGAACAACCACTTTATTTTTCATCACTGGCACTGATTCTTCATTATCATCCTCGTCGTCTGTGTCCCTATCTCCACCTGGATGCTCAGGAACATTTCTCTCAGGGACACTGGAGGAAACAGTTCCTGGCTTCTCCCAAACTTTTTGAGCTCCCTGGAATTAAGAATAATTTATCATCCAAACACATTTCACAAGACATTCTCCAAATAATTGTTTTGAGATGCACCCTTACATAGAATGCTGACTTCATGGCCTGGACCTTGTCAATGTAGAAATCATAAACAAACTGTGCCATTTGGGGCATATCTTGAACTTCCATGGGTGGATTGTCAGGTGTTTTGTTGACAGGACGATGTGATGGGTAGGTCTCATCTACAGCTAAGTGAAGTTTCAGTGGCCTCTCCATTAACTGTTAAAAATAATAATAAAATATAGTTTACATATATTTGTGTATATATATATAGATATATATGTGTGTATATACAGCTAATAACACATAAAACTATACTATCGCTTTTACCCAGCCTCCCCAGTTAATTCGCGTTTTAACCAGTTAATTCGCGAACTAACCGGGCACCGGGGATTAGCTGTAACATATACAATACTGTATTTAGTATCACTTTAGAAGTCTCATGTTGTCTATTGGTACCTGATGGAATGCTGGAGTGAGTTCAAAACAATTTTTAAACAGGGAAACTCTTGCAAAAACATAGAGTCCTAGACGAGCACGTGACATGGCTACCACCAAACGCCGTACGTCTCGTAAATGACCAACTGTTTTGGTCCGCACCAGAGACAGAAGGATGTAATCATTTTGCTGTCCTTGATACTTATCAACTGTGGTGATCTAATAAAAAAAACAAAAACAGAGAGAGTTTGAAAAAATATTGTGGCACAATAATTTATAAGATGCATTGCTGTGCACTGTACCTTGTGGGGCACACCAATTAATGGATTCTTGGCACATCTAATATTAACGACATCACGGATGAGATGCTTTTGCCCATTGTAGGTAGTCAGAATGGATATTTTTTCTGCTGGATATCCAAGGAGTCGCATGTACATAAAAACAGCCACACAATACTCAGCTTCCGCAAGATTCTAATGAGGAAAGAAAAATGTTTCCATTATTTATTGGCACGGTCATTCTAGTATGATATGCCATTTCTATCAAGAGGGATTGTAAACTCATAAAATGAGAGGGAGAAGACCCTGCTTGAGGAAATAATTATACCTCATAAAATATTTTACGTATTTGTATTACCTGATAAAAGTTTGGACTTGGCTCTGATTCACCAACTCCATTAAAGTCTTCAACATTTATAAGCTGGAAATCATAATGAAAGCCTGGATTGGCAACACAGTATTCAGGCCATTCCTGAACATGCCGTAGATTACCAAGCTTTTTGTAACGCCAGTTGTATAAATTACATATACTGGGAGGAAAAAAAAACTTATTAATAAAACTACCTTAAAAGAGAGAATCAAGGAGAATGAAAGGGAAATCACCTGGGTCTTGCTCTGCCCTGTTCATCAAGGTCAACAGTTGGAACTCCCAACCTCACAATTCTGGTGAACAATGACTGTTCCATATTAGAATACTTTTGGAAAGCCATGTTTTTAATGACAGGGGGTAGCTGATGATGGTCACCAATCATGATCCATCTCTTCAATCTAGAATAGCCATCTTGAGGTGTTTGGAGTAGAAGGGGAATGAAAGTTTCAATTTCTAGAATTTGGGCAGACTCTTCCATAAGAATGTTGTCATACTTAAAACCTAAGGGTCAAAAGAAAATTAGAGATAAAGTTAAAAGCAAAAAACCACACACAATATAATTAAATAATGAACCTGTGAAACTAAATACATTCACATCTGACAAATATTATTTTTTTACTTATCTACCTAAATTAACAAGTTCACTTCGCTTTAATGCAGCATGGGTGCAGGTCATTGCAATAATTCTAGCTTCTCTGACAAGGAGATACTTTGATCTGTCAAGACCACTGCGAAGTAGCTCAAAGGCTCTGAATTCTTCTAACTGGGTGAAGATTTTTTCTATATACCTAAATATATGAAACAATGGAGATTATATAATATAATAAGCTAAAAAAGGCACTAGCTAGATGAAAAAAAAAAAGGCATACCGGAAACAACCATCAGCAATTTCCATATCTTCTTCAAAGCTTCTTTTCTTGAACAAGGGTTTTGGAGCATCATCAAAAAATTTGTGAAATGGAAATTCTTCATCAATGATGGAAACAGGAAGAGCCTGTATAATTACAGATAAGAATTTGTAAGAAGGATAGTAAAATATTACAAGATAGGAAATTTAGTCCATCCAAAATGTTTCTCAGGAATCTTGTACCTTCTTTCCAACACGCTTCACACTGGCTAAGAAACGTTCCCATCTTGCTAAGACTTGGTACAAGAAAAAGTGTCCAGCAGTCTCACAGGTGTAGGCTTGGTCTCCTTGTACTCCCAAAGAATCTTGCAGACGCTGCACATCTTGTAAAAGTTCTAACCGTTTGGCGAGTACATAATTCACTCGACCGTATCTAGACATTAACACAATTATACAGAAATAATTCGGCACAACAAACCATGAAAATGAATTACACTACAGACAAACCTGCTAAAATCTTTTTCAGTCTCCAAAGCTTCCTCACCATGCCCGAGACGAAGTAAATGTCTTTCATCTACATCAAGAGCCATGATTTTTTCAAACAACTGATTCAGTGCTTGGTTAGAATGAGTGACAATAAGAGTACGTTGGGCAGGAAAATTGTGATAAATATTGGAGATAATCTGAACAGCTACATCAGTTTTACCTGCAAGCATATTTTTTTAATACAATAGTAAACCAGAAAAAGAAAGAGAGAAAAAAAAATAATAAAAGAATTAAGGAGAGTGCTCTTACCAGTTCCAGGTGGTCCAACCACTAGAGTTAAGCCTGGTTGCATCCCAGCACGTATAGCTTCTATTTGTGTGGGAGTAAATCGAATAGAATTTCTAATTTAAAAAAAGAAAGGAAAAAATATGATTATTTGCTGACTGTCTTTAGAAAATGATAAAGGCTAAGAATTAACACAACACACAAAGAATATTTTTAAAAATTCGCAACAAACCTTTTTGGCTCATTATAAAGATAAGGGCCACGGCTTGGAATTATGTGAGGTTCAACAACTATGGTATTTTTTTTGTCTAACACTGGCTCCCTGTCTTCACTTCTTGCATGCTGCTTTTCAAGCACATCTTCAAACGTCAGTCTGAAACAAACAACAGAAAAAGAAAAAAAAAATTGATACTTTTGACTTTTTACAAATTATCTACCATGAATACAATTAACTTACATAAATGGAGGAGTAAGTTTTGAAGGGTCATCTGTTTTAACTTTGATTTGATGGCAAGGAAAGCTGTCTCTTAGGTGATCCAAATCCAGGAAAGTATCATTCCAATCCATTTTGGCAATCTCATTGGGCATTCTACACAGTAAAAAGAACACAAGGTTCCAATGATTACTAGGGTTTCTTAATAAAGGGAGGTTGCTAAAAATTAAACAGTAATTTTACCTTGAATAATGTGCTGCACTAGGATCACCATACCCGAGGATAATATCATGAAGCCAGTCAGGGACTACACATTCTGTGTTCATAAGATTTCTAATAGTTTCCAGCACTGCTTTGAAATTATTTTCCTTTGGCTTTCTTCTCATAAGGATATTGAAAGTTTCATACACATCCTAAACATAATATACACAAACATAATATAGTGGATGTATTAAATAATAAGCTGCTCTATCTGAGTTCTTGTAATATGTAGTCAATGATTACCTCTGCACCATTTTGAGCAACATTATCCATGTCATTACGATACTGATTGCAGTCTAGCCAGACACGGAATGTTCTTGTGTCACCCGGCAGGTCAGGTCTGGGCTCTGGCCCATCTTCTACAACCCTACCATTTGAATCCAACATTCCCTCCATTTCACATCCTCTTACATAAACTAATCCCACCTGAGGTAAAAACGGCTCTCTGAAATTGTATCGAGTACCTGTACAAAAAGGGGAAAGATATGAGACCATTACTTAATGCAACTTAAAGGGAAGCAACCAATTAAAAGACTTGACTGACCAATTGGTACGGACGGGCGTACAGTAATAAGGAAACAAACATCATGTTTCCTTAGATTTTCCCACTCATTCTTGATCTCACGCCTTACATTTAGGTTGATAGTGATATCTGCTCGCACTCTGGATGGATGATTTTCACCTACAGACATATTTCGTGAAATAATAGCATCCCAAAATGAAAATAGCAGAAAAAAATATGAATAAAATCAATAACATAATTGGCAAAGAGTTTTTAACATGTTCTCACCAATGTTGGGTTTTGCTACTTCAACAACAGCAAAATTAACTATGGGTTGAGCCATTCTTGCCCATCCACCAAAGTACACACTATCATCCTCAGCTTTCCATGGACTCAATCTGCTAACAGCATCTTCAATATCTTGACGAATTTCATAAGTTGATTCTAATCTAAATAAATTAAAATTTCTCAAGAGATAATCATGGAGTGTTAGGAATTGCAAATTTAATTTGGGAAGTGCTAGGCAACCCTCTCCACTAAAATATTCTGTAGGAACAATATTTTCATTCCATATGATATCCTCAGTGGGGTATAGAGGCATTTCATTCAAAAGCTCCAATTGGGATGCTCTCTTCTCATGACGAGATACCTATTGGCAAAGATTTAGAATACAATGACATTTAACATACTCAAAGTTTAGAAGAGAAAGGTGATGAGAGACAGACACAAAGCACACACCAGTAATTCTAAAATAAAGTCATGATCGATCCGAACCCAGTCTTCAATATGTTGCCTCTCTTCTGGTGGAACAAGGTTCAAATAGGTTGCAATAGCCCTTAACTTTTCAGTGCTGCAAGGGAAAAAAATTGACTTGAGACAGTAGTATGCAAAACAATAACAAAAATCAATTTTGTTACACAGATACCATACATAGCACTGAACAAAAATTATTTACACCAGCAAAGAATAATGCAACAATAAGTTAAAACTCACCTTAGGGAGCCAAAGTGCTCTAGAAGACTGTCCCGAGTGTCAACACTAGCAACATTTGCCAGAGCAAACATACGCAGATCTGGGAATTTAGAGAATGCAGCTTTCTGAAAAACAGAAGGGAAAGCCACAAGATATAAGCTAGTAACAATTTTAAAATTAAAAAGAATTTGGAAAAAAAAATGTCCAAATTTGAATGAGCCTTACTTGCAGTGATGTGATTTTGGAGTAGTGAAGTTGAGTCATATCATGGTCAGTCAATGGATCACCAGACTCATCATTGATTTCGAATCGAGCATAAAATTTCAACATTTCAAGAAGCTGAAAAATAAAACGGAAGAATACAGAGTTGGTTATGAAACAAAGAAAGAGCCGTCCCGTGACTTGAACTGATTAAGGGCCAAGGGTCTGAGTACTTCTGGTCTGGTGCGACCTTGACCCTGAATTTTCATAACCCTTGGCCATTAGGATTTCTAAATGGGCTGAACCCGCAAAACCGGTATCCTGGCCGCCGCGCCACGACGCGCCGCGCCTTGGTAGACTGAAGAGGGGTCTCATGCTCATGCGTGCTCCCGCCTAGCGACTAAATGTGCCGAGCCAAAAACGTCGCACCTCCGGAGCAAACGTCGGCGATTAAAGATACAACCTATTAGGTGCCTTTATGGGTCCTAAAATGGCCCTTGAAAGTCTTCGAGCAATGTGTTTCCGACAAACAAAACTCCTAGTTAGAAACGGGAACAATACCTACTCGAACATGCAAGAAGG
The DNA here is from genome assembly GCA_029379305.1 of Frankliniella fusca. Taxonomy (NCBI): domain Eukaryota; kingdom Metazoa; phylum Arthropoda; class Insecta; order Thysanoptera; family Thripidae; genus Frankliniella; species Frankliniella fusca. The sequence goes on from JAHWGI010000295.1 coordinate 470,086, forward strand.
TCTTCCCTACGAAATTCTATTGAAGGACGGTTCCATCATTGTGGGCACCCTTCAAGATAATTAACGAGTTACACCCACCGACAGGCTAGGCTGGACCAGCCAGGTCCCTGCCCTGTCCTGTCCCACTCGCCCACCGCGGGCCCGGCCTCCGGCCTCGGAGACCCCGCCCGCCCCGGAGCGACTTAGGCTGCCCGGCCCGGGCCCGCCTGGTGCGGCGCGCCAGGCCAACCTGTTGGCGCGCTCGCGCTAGTCGTTAGCCAGACACCCGGCCACGCGGAGCTCCGCGGCGCAGCCGTAGCTCACGGTGGGCCTTGCACTGCTTGCACCCCCGGCGCGCCGGCCCTGCCACCCACCCGCCCCAGACAGAGAGGCGCTCGCCCTCACCCTCACCGCGGCCACCGCGCCCCCGCTTATCGCGTCCTTCTGGTGCCGCTCCTCGCTCCTCAGAGGCCTGGCCCAGCCCGGGGCCCGGGGCGCCGATAAAGAGAGCGTCGGCCGCAGTGAGCGCCGGGACGGGACGTGTCTCTGTCACTGAGCCTCGCCTCGCCTCTCCTCTCCTCTCCGGAGGCTGGGCTTCCCTTCGCGGGAGCAAGACAGAGTGAGGGCGGGACGGGACGGGAGCGCCCGCAGCGCTGCGCTGCCCTTCCCTCCGGACCGGGGGATCGGACCACCGCAAACGGGGCGAGCTCCGCCGTCACGAGCAGCATGGGGACGCCAGCGGGGAATAGCGCCGCCCAGCTCGCCCTGGCACTGCCTGGCATTCACTGGAACTGCTGACTGAACGAGTGGACGGGACGGCGGGCGCATCCTGATAGAGCAGTCTATGTGGCGGGCGCCTGTGCTGCGCTGCGCCTGTGACCGGGTCGCGGTCGCGATCGCCCCGCTGCTTCGGATGGGCCGGGCCGGGCCGGTCCTGAGGCGCTGAGATGACGCCGCCGCCCCCGTGTCGCCGAGGTGCCATGGCACGAACGTGTCGAACAGGTAAGGCGAGTCTCCTCCTGCACGGGCCTGGCCTGCGAGGCCGAAGACCAAACCGTCTGGCTTGCAATGGCCCGACTCGCAAGGACGCCTTCATAAGGTCGGGTAGCCAGCCCAGTTGTGACAGGTCAGAACACACATGCGACGGCGGAGGAGGCCGGAGGCCGGGCCGCCGGTTTTCAACAGCAAAGTGGGTCAACCCGGTGTAGTTTTCGAGAAAGGAAAGTACGCGGATCAATATACTGCGACAATATTGACGCTAGAAACATTCATGTATCGAAACTGTATTCGTTTTCTCGTCGGAATCGCCCTCAGGTGTGAGTGGGTGGGTGGCGGGGCGGGGATGCCCATACAACGACCTGTCAGATCAGCAAACCCAGCCAGGCTGCGGGGCAGGCTCAGTGGCGCGGCCAGCCTTATCGGTGCTATCAGTCCCTTCAGATAATTGTGAAAATCATATCCTCGTCCTGAAAGCTGTGGGTCGATGAGAGAAAAAGTGCGACAGGAGCAATCGACCATCCGCGGCCGTTGTACAAGCGAACACGTACCGGGTTTTTCGGAGAATACGTTACAGTATTGGGGGTCTGCCTACCCAAGGGGCTACTGCACCTCACAGCAGGATCGGATAGGCAGACCCGCAAACTGTTACGTGTTCTCTGAAACACGCGGTACATATTGGTCGTGAGGCGGGAGCTGTACTGTACCGGCCTCGGCGGCTCGGCCCGGCCCGGACCCGGAGGCCCTCATTAGCCACATTGTCTTCCGCGCTGGAAGGCACGCTTGGGCAAAACACCGAGGCCAGCACCAAAGGGCACAGTATTTCAGAAAAGCACTATCAAATTTTATCACCACCTTCCCAATTCTTTATAAAGAAAGATGATTCATGAATGGAGATTAGCAGCTATTTTTCCCAACTGTCAGCCTAGGATGTTTCCCCGAACTTCCTGTTCTTAGAATAGCGTGGGGACCGTAAACACACTCATCACAGTCGTGCATGTTATCACCAATCGCTCCTAACACTTCCTTCTCAAGAAGAGTACCGTCGTGCAGGTCGTGCAATCAATGTCGACGTATTATGTCGACAAAATCCCCAAGTACCAGAAGCTGTCTCTGTCTGATATATGACGCAGACCCACAGAAACCAGGATGTTGATTGTATGAGTCCTGTGAAACAACGGCTACTCAAATCTCTTTGATCTCTTTAGCCTTATCTAGTCAATAGCACAAATGGAAAAAAATGTTGACTCTGCGCCGAGAATGTCAGCTTAGCGGCGCACAGAAGCGCCGTCCAACTGTCCAACCTGTTTTTTCTTTTCCTCAATAGTGGGTTGATGACTGTGGTGTCTACGCCAAGGCGTCATCATCACATTTCACCGAACTCATGGCCTTCAAAGAGCCAGCACAATCCGACATCACTACAAATCGTTCAAACGGCCCCTGTTTCTTGAGGTCCTGCAGGTCCTGCAGGAGCGCGATGGCGAGCCGCGGGCGCCGGCGCGCTGGCCGCCCTGGCGCTGGCGTTCCTCTGCGCTCAGGCGGGTGCGGCGCCGCCTCCGCCGCCGCCACCGCCGCCACCGGCCCCGCGGGCCCGCCAGTGCTGCCCTCCAGGCGTCGAGCTGCGGAGAAACACGAGCAAGTGTGTGGACGGCAGCTCCACCATTCTAGAATGCAAATTCAAGTTCCTCCTGGACGCCTATGAGGAGGACGAGCGCTACGAGATCAGATCGGATGGCGTGCTCGTGCTCGGCGATTCGCTCGTACCCAGCGGGTATGTACGGCCACGAAAAGCTGGGGGAAAATGGGAGAGGGGTGTCAGAGGGGTACTCCCGACACACCCCTTCGGATGACAAGGGCCCCAGCGAGGGGGAAACAACTCTGAAATTTTTGTACACCTCGTAATTCAGAAATATTCTGGAAAATTCAGAAAAATTAAGGAAAATTCAGAGAAATTTTGAATTGAAGAAAATTCAGAAAAAGGCAGGAAAATTCAGAAAAATTAAGGAAAATTCGGTAAAATCTTCAAAATCTAGGCAACACTCAAGCAAAAATTTAGAAAAATTCACAGAAAAATTAAGGAAAATTCGGTAAAATCTACAAAATCCAGGCAACACTCAAGCAAAAATTTAGAAAAATTCACGAAGTTTACCAAATGTGTTCACCAAAATTCAGAGTTGTTTCCCCCTCGGGCCCCAGTGTTGCCAGAAAAGCTAGGCGAAATTCGGCTAAATACACCCGTGTGCTGCGGGCGGCGTTTCCGCCTGCCCACAAGGCAAACCGCATGCACGCCTGTGCAGTTGTTGCCAAGTGGACAGGCGGAGATACAGGCCCGTTGCACACGGGTGTGTTTAGCCGACTTTTGCCTAGCTTTCTGGCAACACTGAAGGGCCCAACCGTACAGGTGCGGTCCACCTGTCACCCCTCTTCCTCCCATCGTGAAAACTCGAGGGGAAAACAACGCTGAATTTTGTAAAATTTTAGTGAATTTTCGAGAATTTTTGTAGAATTTTAATGAATTTTCACTGGAATTTTACCTAAATTTATATAAATTTTCCTAAATTATCCTGAATTTTCCCATTTTTTTTTCTGAATTTTCCTGAATTACGAGGTACAAAAATTTCAGAGTTGTTTCCCCCTCGGGTACACTTTTGCCCTCCGGCCCGCCCGCCTCTCCTCTCATCTCATATCACCCCCTCTTCCGCCCCTCAGGTACTTCTGCCAGGCGCGCAGGCGCGGCAGCGGCGGGCCCGGGCCCGGAGACCAGGGCGAGGTGCGCGACGTCGCGCTCGTGTGCTTCGACGAGTCGTTCGACTCCAACGACAACGAGACCCCGCGCCCCCAGCTGTGGTTCGACGTGGCCTCGGCGCTGTCCTGGCTGTCCGTCGTGTGCCTCGCCATCACCCTGGCCGCCCACCTCTGGCTGTCCGAGCTGCGGGACCTCCAGGGCCGCTGCCACATGGGGGCCGTCGCCAGCCTGGGCCTGGGGCTCCTCGTCCTGGCCGTCCTGCAGTCGCGCTCCGAGCTCGAGGGCGTGCCGTGCACCGTGATGGGTGAGTGCGCAGTGCTGTGCATGCCAACATGCTATGCTGTCGATAAAACCTCAATAAAATACCCCGCCGTAAACTTCGTTCGCTAAACTCTCTCTCTCTCTCTCTCCGTCAGCGTTCCTCGCATACTACTGGCTCATAAGCGCCTTCTTTTGGCTCAACGTCACGGCCTTCAACGTGTGGAGATCAGTTGTGTAAGTATAAGCTCGACACTTGCTATTTATTTTAAAAATTTCGCGAAGCGATTCACGAGCTGTCCCGTCCCGTCCCGCGACGTCCAAGACTGGAGAGCGTCCGGTTCCGCGAGCGCACGCTCTTCGTGTGGTACTGCTCCGTGAGCCAGGGGGCGCCGCTCGCGCTGCTGCTGCTGCTCCTGGCGGTGGACCTGCTCCCCGAGGGCAACGACACCTTCGTGCGTCCCCGCTTCGGCACCAACAGGTGCTGGTTCCAGGGTGAGCGAGCGACCAGAGGAGCATGCTGCACAGCCAGCCGACCCGCATAACGCTTACAGCGGCCTGACCCGCCCCTTTGCAGACGACAGAGCGACCTGGGCGTGGTTCTACTGGCCGCTGGCCGTACTGCTGGGCCTCAACGCCGTCTACTTCGTGTGGACCACCGCGCGCCTGTGGCGCCAGTACGGGACCGGCCAGTACGGTGACCACCCCGGGCGGCGGAAGCTGCTGCAGCGCCGCTTCATGCTCTCCCTCAAGCTCTTCCTCATCATGGGTATCAGCTGGATCTTCGAGCTCATCTCCTCCGCGGCCGACGTCCCCGGCAACGCGGCCTGGTGAGTCCACTGGCGGGTCACCCGGGACCGCGGCGCGCGTCGAAGTCTCTCACGGCGGCGGCTAACGCGGACCTTCTCCGCTGCAGGTACCTGACGGACGCGTTCAACGCGATGCAGGGCGTCGTCATCCTCGTGGTCCTCGTGCTGACGCGACGCAGAGTGTGGCGCGCTCTGCACCGCCGGAGTCCTTGCGGCATGCGGCCACCGGACCACTGGGCCTTCCCGCCCGGCGATGCGAGGCCGGATGACAACGACGACGACTCCACAGATTCGGAGGAGGACGTCGCGGACCAGGAGCTCAACGACATGTCGACGGCGAGGTCGTCCACCAGGCCGGCCGCCACGGCCGCCGACAACGGCGTCGCTGCCATAAAAGCTAACGGAGTTCAGTGAATGAATGGGGCGATGGAGTATAAAGGCGCCATGCCAGAGCCATTCAAAGGACTGAGGATTTGGTGCAGCCACCAGCCCACCGCTCGCCAGAGCCAAAGACAATGCCCCTACCAGCCGGCCCGGCCCGGCCCGGCCGGCGGCCCTGCACCCTTTACGGGGTACGCCCCGCATGGGGGTGCAACTGGGGTGAAACATGAGCCGGGCGGCATGGACGCAAAACCAGGCAGCGCCGAACCCGAAGCAGTTTTGCTTTACAGGGAGTAGACACGACGATGCAAATAAATTAAAAGTTTAATATTCTAAAAACCATGATGGGCCAAGTGGCCAAACTCAAAGTTATTTCAGTTATTATTGGCGGAGCTAACTTTTAATTAACTTTAGGCCCTGTCAGAACGTATGAATGGAGGTGGACGGAAAGCTATGGTGTGAGGAGTGAATTTGCCAACTTCACGTGACTGAATTCATGATTGAAAGCGCCGCAATTCGCGGCAGACGCACCTGTAGCTCAGCTTCAAAGTTCTAACATGCGTCTATCTTGGGTGAAATATTTGGCCCGTCCGTCGTCCGAAGAGACATACTCCTTGCCTAACGACACGGAGTATATCCCACTGGTTATGCCACCTGGCTGGGCCGCCGTACACCGCGACGCTGACGCTGCGCGCCCGTCGCCCAGGTACCACACTAGTACCACACATCCCCCACTATCCAGGAAGTCCATGAGGCGCATCGCGCCGGCGCTACAACTACGCCATGCCGTGAGGCTACCGAGGCTACGCCCAGCCCATCGCAAAGCACGCGAACCTAGCGAGGCTCACCTGGATGGCTTCCCCTCCCAGCTTCCCCCTCCCAGCCGGGACTTGACTGGCGTCCCCCGCCCTGTATAGTCCGTTTGGTACTCCTGTGCACTCGAGTTGCCCGGCCAGGGCGGGACAAACTAGCCTCGGATGGGGTGCTGCGGGCCAGTTGCATTGCTTTATCGAGTAGTAGGACTGGACTTCCCCCGGCTGACCCAAGCGATCCTGATCCTAGTGCGCCCGCTACTCGAAATGTGAAAGCAGAGGGAAGGAGTCTTTGCCTCCGCGCCGCGGCCAACTATGACCCACGATGGCGGGCTGGGGTCGGTCCGACTCGACAAGGCGCGGCAACTTTCCCTCTCTCTCTCAGCACTGCGAGCTGCCGTATGGCGAGAGAGACAGAGAGACGAGGCCAGATGAGACAGCGTTCGCTGTCGCTGACGCATACAAACTCATTCCAGGCCTAAGAGAGAGAGAGAGGGGGGTGATGGTAGGGAGGAGAGGGGGCACTGTGAAGGAAAGAGGGGTGAGGGAAAGGGAGGGGGAGAGAGAGAGAGCGCGCACGATAGAGTACGCGATGTGGAATAGCGGTGCAGACAGAGAAAAACCAGGAGTGGGGAGGTTGTACGACGAGGAAGGAAGGAACCAGGGAGAGGGGGGACGCAGGCCGCCGCCGACAGCCGACACACCACACCAACCGTTCCGCTCAGTCTAAACAACAGCGTGCGGGAGAGAGCAGGGCGTGTGCAGCGCAGGGGCTGGCTTCTAGGATAAACCAATTTCTAAAAGAGAATCTAACACGGCCCTCCGTACACAAGAGCAGCGCCACCCTCCGGACCAGGACAGCAGAGGCGGAGTGGCCCTCCCCTCCCCGCCGCGCGGCCGCGGCGCTCTGCCTGCTCTGCCTGCTCTGCCCTACCCCTTCGGAGAGCTCTGGCAAGTCCTGGCCTGGCCCCCAGCCCACGTCCAGAACTGGGTGTCGCTGTCCACCCTACGCCGCCGGCACCGGGAAGACCGCGAAATGTTGTGCGACAACATTCAACGGTGGGCTGCCGGGTGAAAGCGAAAGCGCAACGTCTCAAGAAGAGAACTCTGTAGGGTGGAGAGTGCTCACAGATGACAAAGTGAGAGGAGAGAAATAGAAACATTTTAAAAATGAGTCTCCAAACAGGGTTGCTTTTGTTATGGCTGGCAGTAGCTGCAAAGGGTTCAGCGATGAATGATCTGGACATTCCTGAGAGACCTGCTCTACTCATACCTAAGTGCTGCGCTAAGGAAGAAGTTATCAATCAATTAGGCCACTGCCAGCACATGAATGAGACTGGCGTCACTATGTGGAAACCGAAATTCACAGGGGAAGATGGGAAGGATGCCAAACCCCAACCATATTATGAGTAAGAAGGGCTTGCAATATCAAAAATATGAAGCATGACTTTGCCAGGTCTGTTTTAATGTTATGTTCTACAAACAGGTTAATAATAGGGTCCCCTGGATGTGAACAGCAGCAACTTTGGTCTATATTTTCACATGCTGGAGCATCTGACCGTCTGGTGCTTTATCCAAGTGGAAAACTACGGCATTACACTCGAGACAAAGAATCACTAGTGAGTTGGAGATTTGTAATATCTCATGAAGGTTTCTCAAAACTTTTTCTTGAATAATATATAACAAAAATTTATAACAAAATAAATTCTTTTACAGGAGGCAGGTGGTGAATTCAGCCGCAGTATCTCTCATGAACCCTTTGATGCACACCCAGATGAGCCTCGATTCTATGACTTTCTACAGGGACATTACTGCCTTGATAAGGTAAATCAGTATTATTTGCGCCATGCCAAAGAATAATGATTTTATGCCTAAAACTAATTGTGAAAAAATTGTTTAATTTATAGGCAATCCTTGAAGGTGGCAGAGAATCTCTTTACGCACAAGTTTGTATACCAAAGCCCTTGACAGATTGGACAAACACTGAATTCTTAATTTCCCGTATTGTAGATCCTCTCTGCCACATATTTTGTATAGTATGCTTTCTCTCAATTGCAATAGTTTACTTTATCCTGCCTCAATTGAGAGATCTTGTTGGCAACATAATAACAACAATCAGTATTTGCCTCATAGTCTCACAAACAGCAGACCTTGTGCGTACATTTACTGAATTTAGTAGCCACGTCAGTTTTTTGGTTGCTGGTAAGAGAAGCTTTTCCTTACTTTAAATTGACAAGTTGTCATCTTTTTTTTTTAAGATAAACTTAAATAGCTGACACTAGAATAATTAATATTGTTTCTTTTTAATTTTACTTTCCCAACAGATGCAATTCTTTACACTGCCCTCTTGGCTGCATTCTTCTGGATTAATAGTATGGGCTATTATGTCCACCGACATTTTAAGTGAGTATGAAATCTCAAGAGGAATTCCCCATTTGATTCTCATTCTGTAATACAGTACCTCCATAACTAATTTTCCCCTACCTTTACTTATCCAAAGGTCAAGCAATGTATTTTTAAGAAGCACAGACGGACGCAAATATTGCTATTACTCATGTTATGTGTGGGGATGTACAGCAACTCTTGGAGTGATTGCATTGTTTGCCCACTTTATGTTCCCCAGTAAAGAAACAAGCACTACTATGGTCTGCTCTGCCAACCAGAGAAATGTTGGTAAGTACTCTGAACTTTTCAACAGTGAATAAAAATGTTTATGAAAGTAGAGAATTAGAAATTACTATTTGATTTTCTGTCTAGGATGGATGGGCATAGCTGTTTTCTTTGTCCCTGTTGCTGTTCTAGTCATCATCAACTTTTACTTCTGGAGAAGCACAGCTCACACAATCAGCAGAATACAGTCTTTTGGTAGAATCCACAGCAAACTGAAATATAGCTTCCAAATGTTTGTAAAAATATTTTTGGTCATGACAATTGCTTGGTTATTCTTTATGCTTACGTGGATTCCATCCCCAATATTGTGCTACATAAACATCAGCACAAACATTCTACAAGCTCTCATGTTTCTCTATATATGTGTGCTAAGCCAAAAAAGAGTGACATTCCACCTACGTAAAACTTGTTGTTATGACAACTGTATATGTACCTGTTGCCGTCCTGGCGAACCCACACCAGAAACCTGCGAATGGGGTGAGGAAATGCACTACATAGACACTTTGGACAACTTCAACTAAAAGGACGAGCAAATCGAAATAAAAATGAAACTAACTTATTATGATGGAAATCCTAATCCTACATTGTTAAATACAATTGTTGACATTTCTGTTTGATTTTTTAAGATTTGTAATAAAACTTTAAAAAATGACATTTCTCTAGGTCTCATTACTTGCTCACTATGCCCTACATTCACCTTTGTGTGACGAAAACAATGAGTACCTGAGAGGATTGAAATCTCACCTAAGATTGCTAACCCACATCATGGAAGAGTCAAGAAGATGTATAGACTCATTGAAACAATCCATCACTATGATTTTAGCTTTGAGACACAGGCTCTTACCTGCATGAAGAGGTTGCCATCAGCACGATTTGCAAGGTTGGAGAGTTGGCATCTGACCACAAGGTGGCAATCATCCATTACTGTGTTAAAGAATCGACGGGTAGGGAGTAAGGCTTCAAGGTCGATGACAAATTCTAGAAACCGTTCACAGTATCTTAGAACTTGAGGGCACACTGCACCTAAAAAAATTCAAAGAAAAAGAAAATATCACATTGTGTAAACGAACATACAATAAAATTTATAAGGCCAAAATTACTGACTTCCTTCCTCTGGTATTTTTTCAAGAATATCTAGAAACTTTAGCATCAAGCGGTGAAGAAATTTGCGTTCCCACTCAAGCTTTTCTTTTTGATCAGGAGAATCTTTCTTCTGTAATACCTTCCAGTACTTTCGCCACTTAGGGACTAGTTTTAATTCCTGCTCACGTCGGCCCTAAAATGAAAACAGTAGTGATTGCCAACAATGTCTTGGTGAAGATTTATGTATCAATATGCCTGTTTAGAGTAGGCACCACTAGATATACCTGCTGCAAGGATATCCACATAGACAGCGACACCAGCCTTCTGACTTGCTCACGTATTAGATCAACTTCCATACTATTGAAACAGTGATTGAGAAAAACCAGAAGAGCAGTTTGTTCTTTGAGTTGTTCTTTGAGTCTGCCTGGATCAGTTTCTATCAAACAAGCCTCCAAAACTTGTTGGAAAAAGCCAGGAAAGTGTGTGGGTCTTTTCTTGAAAGCCTGTAAAATATATCACAGGAAATTAATTATTGATGATTCTAATTTTCAATGAGTTTAAAGACTAACTTATACTCTGACTTACCTCCCACACAGGCACTCGCTCCCTGAACTTTTCATTGAGAAGGATTACAATAGCCATCATATGGGCATGAGAAGACTCCCCTGTTTTGTAGTTTGGCCACAAAAAGTTCTCTAGACACTGACTGAACTCTAACATCATTGTTCTTCGTACTGAAAAACTATTAAATAAAACAACTGGTTGAAAAATACATATCTGCAAGGACTAGAACTGCATGTTATAATACAATTTGCATGGTACTAACTTCGAACCCAGTATTTCTTTGATGTAAATATCTTCTACAACTTTTGGATCAAATGGGAGAAGTGACGACTCAGTGTAGGGTGCCCAATATTTATTAGATAACTGTAAAAATGTAAATAGAGGATAGATTTTCTACCTTCGACAGAACAAGGGCATGTACAAAAGAGAACAATAACACTGATAAAAGTCTGCTACTTTGTTAACACACCGACATTAATGTACATCATAAAAGATACATACAGAGATGTCTTGAGGAATGACATTACGACAGAATTAAGCCATTGATTAAGAAATAGTACATCGGAGCACCTAAAAGTGTGGTTAGGTTCCACATAAACAAGTACTACTCACCTCAGTAATGTGGTCGGCATTTATTTGATCTACAGTCGGAGCTGCAGATTTGGCTTTAGCGTTATTTTTCTCCATGATGAACGACAAATATTTGTTTCAGAACATTTACTTTTACAAGTTTTACTTAAAATACCGTTCGCATTGATAACGTTGGTTCAAAACAAGCTCGAGACTGTGCTAGCCGGCCGCCGTTTCTCCTCCACGGCCTAGCTGGTTTCTTTAAGGAACAGAACTAGAAGACGTTCGCATGTATCTCAATGAAAAACTGTTCTTCTCCTAGAAAAATTAGGGAAGAAAGTGATTTAATACTTTTCTGGACTTGAACCCCTATATCAAGGGCAATTACATGTTTTTAGTATGCTTACGAAAGGCAAGTGAGAGCTGGCCGCTTAATCCAAAAGCGCACCAGCCAGAAGAAATTTGACGTCCTCGTTATCCTCCATGTTGAATAAATGCTGTGTTGCGGGTAGGCTTGTTTGTGATTAGAAATGGACGAAACTAAAGTAATTTACCATATAGACGACGAAGAAACGCCATATTTAGTGAAATTGCCCATCGCTCCAGATCAAGTTACTCTTGCCGACTTTAAAAATGTTCTCAATCGCCCCAACTACAAGTTCTTCTTTAAGTCTATGGATGACGATTTCGGGTAAGTTTTCTATTTCTGTAGGCTATTTATTTAGTTTAAAGCTGCAGTGTTAATCAACATCGACATTTTTGTATTACATTTTATGATCTGATAGTTCCTTTTCACTAATCTTCTGGGCTGGAAGCTCTTAGTTCGCTTTTAACGGACTAGGCCTATGTTGCCTACTTTCTCAAATGCAAAAGTAAACATTGGGATTGTAGTCTTTTCCTTACAGTTATCCGTCTTGTTCTCGAAATTTCCGTGATAGGCTTATGATTATGAATGATTCAGCTAGAATCTCCTGTTTTAGGATCTAAGGAATTGTTTTTTCATCCTCAATTGACATGTTGCTTTAGTTGCTATCCCCTCATAACGTCAGTGGAATTTACACTGTATTGACTCTTTCTCTCCATTTTAATGGAGTTGTATTCATTTACGACTTATGTTCACCTTTTATTTTTCTTTCATTTATTGCAGTGTTGTTAAAGAAGAAATTGTTGACGATGAAGCACATTTACCCTGTTTCAACGGGCGTGTAGTTTCATGGGTATGCCATTCAAGAACCTATTTTATTATGCATTTCTTTTAAACTATGTGTTTTCTCAATGTATCTTGTAATACTATTGCTCTTGTTTCAGCTTGTTTCAGCCGAAGGAAGCAATGTTTCTGATGGGACCTCACAATGTACAGAAAGTGCTGCTCATTCAGATGGGAAAAATGGTGACCGTCCAACTGACTCCAGGTATAATGTTGTTTCAGCTCCAGTAATCTTTTTTTAATTTTTTTTTTTTTTTTTTTTTTTTTTTTTTTATCCTTTCAATATTGTATTGTTTGCTTTCAGGATGGGAAATCCTTCACACATGAGATCAAATGTTGATGATCTGACATGTACTGAAACAGAGTCTATCATAAGTTCTAGACCAGGGCACCATAGTTTGCATAAAAGCGCTCGTCATGAAAAATACAATCAGTATAATGGTGAGTTTGCTGGTTTGTTTGTTCACTTTAATTATTTACATTTTCTGAGTTTTAATTTTACATGTGTATATAGGTTTGCGAATGAATGGGCATTCACGACATCGAAGTGGCCATGGATATGAATCATCTTCCATGCTTAGTTCAGATCTAGAAACAACAAGTTTTCTGGAGTCAGAAGATGATGCTTCTAGCAGAATTACCTCCACTACAGGAAGACACACTCAGATGTCCATGGACAGAGGCACATTGGGTGCGTGTGGATAAAATCATTTCTGAGGAACTTAACTTTAACTCATTGCTGCAATTAAAATGTTTTTTTCTCTTCTAGACTCTTCCAGTGTTGTTTCAAGGCTTCATTCTCGAAGGAGACCCCAGAGAAGAAGACGTCATCGAGCTCCTCCTGCAATGTCTCGAACTTCTTCATTTTCATCCATTACAGATTCCACTATGTCTCTTAATATTATAACTGTCACACTAAACATGGATACTGTTAATTTCTTGGGCATCAGTATTGTTGGACAGAGTAATAAAGGTGGTGATGGTGGGATTTATGTTGGTTCCATTATGAAAGGGTAAATATAAAATTTGTGTTATCTTTCTTTTAATTTTTTTTTTTAATCTAAATTATAACATCTACATTAATGTTTGCAGTGGTGCAGTGGCTTTGGATGGTCGTATAGAACCAGGTGATATGATATTGCAAGTAAATGATATTAATTTTGAAAACATGTCAAATGATGAGGCTGTGAGAGTACTGCGGGAAGTTGTGCAGAAACCTGGGTAAATATAATGGGTAGCTTATTATAATAACATGTGAAGATGTCTTTATTTACTTTACTAACTTTTGCTTTTACTTTCCAGACCTATTAAACTAGTAGTAGCAAAATGCTGGGATCCAAATCCGAAGGGCTACTTTACAATTCCCCGAACTGAACCTGTCAGGCCAATAGATCCAGGTGCATGGGTGGCACACACAGCTGCATTAAGAGGTAATCCTCTCTTCAATATGTGTTTCCTCTTTAACCTTTACAATACTCAAGTCGTTCTTAAGTGGAAACAACAAGCATTTACCACTTTTGGAACGGATCTCTTTGATACTAAACTCTTTTACATAAAAATAACTCTACTAATAATTTTTTGGACTTGTGATATTTTTAGGCGAATCTTTTCCCTTAAGACCACCTTCAGTTAGTACACTTACATCTACAAGCTCTTCTATCAACTCTACTTTGCCTGATACAGAGAGTAAGTCCTTTTTCTTTTGAATGTTTTTAATACACTTGTGATAGGTGTTCCTCCTGGAAACATTAGTTCTGAAAAGATTTCTAAAATTTAATAAATAACTTTCTAGGGCCTTTTGAGGAACTACATTTGACTGTCAACACTGACATGTCAACCATAGTAGCTGCAATGGCCCGACCAGACTCAGGCCTAGAAATACGAGATCGTATGTGGTTAAAAATAACCATACCAAATGCATTTATTGGTAAGCTATCTTGTGCCCTCTCAGAAGATTATGCACATTGTCCTTGAACTGCTGTCTGATTAATTTACGTTCATGTACAGGAGCTGATGTTGTTGATTGGTTAAATAGTCATGTAGAAGGTTTCTTGGATCGACGAGAGGCTCGCAAATATGCTTCCCAGATGCTGAAAGCGGGATACATCAGGCATACTGTGAACAAAATCACATTTTCTGAACAATGCTATTATATATTTGGTGATGTTCTTAGTCATGGTAATTAATAATTTCAAAATGTCTGTTTTTTGTCATTGTTTTTTAAGATAATTTTGGATCAAAAAGCTTTGTTTTTTTGCAGCAATGTCCACTCTCAAGCTTCATGATGACTGTGTATCAGTTGATCGTGATACAGTTGGACCCCTACCTCCTCCAAGCACTGTAGCAACTGCTCCATGGACTGGGACACACATGCCATATGCTGGCACGTATCTTCCCCATGGTGCTGGTTATACTCCTATGCCATTCAACTACAACCATGAGCCTGGTGCATACAGCTACGGTCGTGAAGAGAGTGCCAGTGTCCACTCCGGCTCAGGTGAGCCCACAACTGTTCAAAGCTTATCTCCATCTGATGCTGAGACTTTACTGGATGCAGAGACGTTACTGGATGCTGAGACTTTGCTGCTAGAATGTAAGTGTCCTTTGTTGCGGCTTTTTTGTTTGAAGGTGTTGTCAAAGGTATTTCTTCTGGTCTGTTCTTTTCCCAAAACTGTAAAATGTTCCTTTACTTCAGTGTCCATGACATTTTTGTGTCATTATTTAGATCAGATATTCCTAAAGTTATTTATCTGCCTTGTCCCTTTCTTTACCTCCTATGTAAGTACATTCTGAATTGATGGTTCAGCTTCTTTATATTTTCCTGAATCAAGTTGTTCACCTACTTATCAGCTATCAATTTATTGCCAAACAAGTTAAGACAGTCACACCTTCCGCTTTTTTTTCTTTTTTCTTTTTCTTTTTTTTTATTTGCTTTTGGCTAGTTAAGCTTGTATGTGAGTGAATGTTTGTGTGTGTGTGTTTATTTATGTGTTGCAGTTAGTAATTCAAATGTTAATCAGCAAACGCACTAAAACTATTAAGCAAACAATACACAGTATTTCATATTGTGTGTGTGGTGGTTGTGTGTTGGGGTTGGGGGGCCTGCCCAGTTGGTTCTGGTGACTCGTTGGTTATTGCTTGTACGTGCATGATAACAATCTTGCTGCCGCTTTTGACCTCACACTTACCAAAAATTCTTTTGCACATCCACCAACCAAGACGCACCACAGGTAATGCATAGGCCAGTCCACTCATCTTTCCATCACCTCTTCTCTCCTCTCCCCCACACCCCATATCCTTTCCCAGCTGAAACTTCTTATGATCCACATAACGAGGTTAGCGCCACGGTTCTCGGCTACTGCTCGTGTAGCGCGGGACAAACTCCTTCTGGTCTATGCGACGTTTGTCGCTGCGCAATGTGGTGGGTTTGGTCATTGAAGAAACAGTTCGTTTTAGAACGTCCTGGAATCCCAACCGACGGCACCGGCGATTGCACCATTTCTTGTATTCCGCTAATGACATATTTGAAAATATTTGTTTTGCAGGAGGCAGTAGCAATGGCTCCGAGCGGCATTGCTTAAAGGACAAAGACCTGCACAAGTCAGGCGGAAGCTCAGCTAGTGAAAGTGACCTGGTTCGCACTCATGGCCATGGCCATGGAGGCGAGCGCCGTTCTGGAGGATCAAGATCTCGCTCAAGTGGTTCAGAACAGTCAGTTGCGACCACAACCACAACACCACCTCAACAAGGAAGTTCTGTTGGCAGTGGTGGCCCCACTACCACAGGCACACCCAATGCAGAGGACATTTCAGGCAGCCGTCAATCCTTCCGAATGGCAATGGGCAATCCTTGTGAGTTTTTTGTTGATGTCATGTAGACTGTTTGTGCTGATTTATTCATTAGTACTGGTTGTTTAATTTCTGATAACAAAGCAATGTGGTTAAAAGTGACTGCTTATCATAGTTCTTGTTTTATTTTTTTAAAATTGTTTCTGTACTTTGTTTTGCAAATTTATCTTACCTTATCTTGCTTTTGTACTCTTTGGCTAGCATTTCTAGCCAAGTCGTAATCATCAGATGATTTATGATGATATTGTCAAGTAGTATTGCTTGGAGCACTTCACTATGATTACTATACTTTTTTTCTGAAATTCAGTCAGTTCATTTCACTTAATTTCTTGGGGGTGAAAACTTCTTTTCTTTGGTTTTTTTTTTTTACATGGAAACCTTTTCTCAGTGCTTCCTCTTAGTTTGCAGTATTCTTTCTAGTACCTGAATACAAGTAGCGCATTGTAGTGCATTTTGTATTGTCCATTTGTTTTTATTTTTTGTGGAATGCATATTGTGATTTGTTGCACAGTACTGACTACAGAGGTGTTCCCGGAGTCAATACTCACTTCATTTTGTATGATCTTTCAGTTTCATTGATTTCTTGAGGGAAAGATAACACCAGCTCTCTTCTTTTGACATATTCAAAGAGGAACATCTTCTTATCACTCACACTCATTGACTCTTGAAATATACTGCATTTCTTATGCAGATTTTTATAATAACTACCATGACCATGCAGTTATTTAGTTTAGATGACTTGGAATTTTATTTTCAATTAGCCTGTCATAATTACAGGTTCTACTGTCTTAGCTCAAATTTGAGTTGGAATAGAGCATGATGGACCATTTGCTGAATCATGAGGAATGCAGTCTCTTCGTCTTTGGTTTTGAACCTGTTTGCAGAAAACTGTCTTGTCACATACCTGGGAATATTTCAGATATTTGAGCTTTGAGCATCACTTTTAACAATAACTTTTGTAAAAGTTTTTTTCAAACTATTTTAAGAACATTTGTGCAATCACTAACGTACATAAGTACTTGTTTTGTCATTCTAACCAAGCATTAGAATTTTATTTCTTTGTTATTTATACAAATTTTGTATCAAAATGTTGGAGCAAAGAAGACTGAGTGACCGTGAAAAGGCAGCATTCTGCAGTAAACATTTTACTTCAGCTGTTTGTGTCGTTCCTTTATTGCCAATTTGTGTTACTAGTCTCCATACTTATTAGTATTGTCTTGCTAATATGTAAACCTACTAAGATATAGTGGAATTATTGTTATAATCAGTTCTGATTTATTGATTGGTACTCAACAGAAGTCATGGCTGCCTGGACGGCTCCTCCTTGACTTTTTCTCGTACCACAACTTAAGATGACTTTGTTTTCCCCAAGTTTTGGGAATCTTGTTAAAACTTTATTATTGATTGCTTTGAAGTAGTCTGAGAAATCCCAGCATCTCATTCTATTTTATTAAGTTTTTAAGTTGTTACTTTGCTCTTGCATGATCCATTGTATTTGTTTTCTTGTTTTTTCTATGTTATTATATATGCATATTTATAGAAATTTTAAATTATGAATGAAATCTGTGCCACTATTTAGTTAATTTCATACATTCTTTCTTATACTTTTGTAACTTGTATTATTTATTAGCAAAGAAAGATATCTGAATGTGATTACTGTGTACATAAGCACTCCTTTCCCTTTGTTTGCAAGTGCCAGAGAATTATATGACTTGCATGCAATAAGACATATTCTAAAGTGAAATAATTATATGTTGTGTATTGTACTGGTCACTCAATTTTTCGTTTCTCTCGACTTCTTGGCCTTACCCTTTCATGTTCACCAAGTCAGCCAGTGCTGAGAAAGTAAATAAAGGCTGGAACCTTAACAAAGAACTATTCAACACTTATCGTGCGCAGCAAGGGCATGGCTGTCAAAATTGCCTATCACCGCCTAGCTGGATAAAAAGGGAAAGAGTCGTAGTGTCGGCGCCGATGAGGTAGGCAACTCATCGCACGTGTGCGCTGCTTGAGCTGTGTCGCTGCCCGCGGCTGAGAGTGAGTCTTCCAAACCACGTTGTAACGGGAACTGGTAGGTGCTTTGTGGGTCGGGCGGGGCGGGGCCGCCGGCCGCCGGCCGCCGCACCGCGCCGTGTCGATGTCGCTGCTCCGGCTCCGCCCGCTGCATGCTGATCGTTGTGGCCGAGGGTCGTGCTGTTGAGTCATACTGGGCAATTTCTTTCGGCTCTGTAGAGTGAGGCACGCCGCACGCACAGGGCGACGGCATTATGCCATGCGGCCATGCGCCTCGCTGATGCGCCCCGCCCCGCCCCGCCCGGGAGGCGTCGGGGCATGTGTGCGGTCTGGGCCCGGGCCTGGGCCAGGGCAGGGCTTGTCGAATGAGTCGAGTCGGACTGATCTGGGGCTAACGCTGTGCCTGTGTGGCGGTGTTGTTATTTGTGCATGCGCAGTGCCGCAGCCGCAGCCCGTAAGGAGCTCCCCGGCGGGGGCGGCGGGTCTGCCGCTGCCGGGCCCAGAGCACGACCACACCAAGGTGCTGCAGCCTGTGATGGCGCCCGGGCCGGCGGGCGTCACCTCGGAGAAGGGGCCTCTCTTAGCGCCGTACTGCATCGCCGACATTCCCGGCGAACGTGAGTGTTCTGGACGCGCTATCGTCTCCACTGGTGTCGTGACCCGTGGCCGTCTGGCCATCGGGCCGTGGTGACCGACTGCTTGAAACAGCCCGCGCTCGCGCTGTCGATCTGTTGCAGCCCAAGATATGCTGCAGTTTGAGTTCAGCGACAACTAAGCCGGCTCGACAGCGCACACGCTGCTAGAGACAGCGGCCTGCGTCCGCAGGTGCAGGCCGACCCCTCCCGAGGGAAGGACGAAAGCTGCGAAACGCCGCGGAAGATACCGTTTCGGCAGAACGACTACTTGTTTATATTGATGTTGCACGTGTTTGGTTTTTATTCGATTGTCAATTCTCTGTCGGTAGAGTAGTATAATGAGCCCTTAAAACTAGAGAACAACTTTATGAATATATGTATTTAATGTGATAGGTTTTCTGGTGCAATCGACGGCCAATACAAAAAAAAAAAAAAAGTTTTGTCGGTTGAAACGTTTACAAGCATTTGCTCAATTTGTAAAATTTCTGTCAGGTGCAAACCAAGCAAGTGCCACTGGTCGTAGTTTGTATTTCATTTGTAGGCCTATCTCTTAAGGGTTACCATTTGTAAGTCTAGAGACTTTGGCAACATTTGTGTGTATTGTGGTCGGGATCGAGTCCTACAAGATGATTCTGGCGTGGCTGGGCCAGGGATTTAACACCGTGAATAATTATACTAATTCCGATCAAATTGTTATATCCATGGCCCAGACACGTATTTAAATGAACCTCTCATTATCTTGAACTGGACTCATGTTTAAATCCGAATTTGACTGAAAACCCTTAGCAGCCGAGTTTTTCGAATAAAGACATCAGATAAGTGTGGACGTGGTGTTTGTATTTCCGTCTCGTGTTTTCTATCTGATCGAACATTAGATGCACCAGATGTGCAGACCGCGTAGAGGCGCTCCAGTGCTGCGGCCTTGCCTACCCTGTTTCCCCGTAAGGCGCCATGGCCGCCCTTCATCCCTTGCAAGTATGCAATCCCGCAACACTGAAGCGCTTTCAGAGAGACGACGCTCTGAAGCTCGACTCGATTCCGTACGGGTGTGCCTCCGTCGGGTCTAACCCTTGAACTGCAACTGACTCGCGCTTCGGCTCATCTCGGTGAGGGCGCGGCCCGGCCCGGCCGCGTCCGCGTCCGCTTCGAGCCGAGCCGAGCGAAGCGGAGCGCGGCTGAGCTGAGCTGAGCCCCGCCTGGCCGCGGGGCGCGGCGGGGCGGGGCGCGGCGGGGCGGGGACGTGGTGCGGCGGGGGTAACGCGTGGCGGTGGTGAGGTGAGAAGACTAAGGGCCGGGCCTGCCGGGCCGGGCCGGAGCCTCAGTCGCGCCCAACCTGTCTTACATGCTCACACACTGGAGCCGTGCACCTCCACGACGAGAAGCACCCAGTGTGCTTGACGAGAGTGCACACGTGCCGCGGTCGCCAGAGCAGAGAGCAGCCCGGGTCCGGGAGCGAGAGAGAGAGGGGGGCCGTCGAGAAAGGTGCCGTCGTCATGGCAGAGTCCCTCGCCGCGTAGGTACCCGCGGCAGTCCGCCGTCGCCGGCCGCCAAGCAGCAGGCCGGGTTGACGGCCAGCCGCCGCCCGCCGCGCCAGGGGCGGCCATGAGCGGCCGCGCGGCCCGCGCCCGCTGACTGCGACAGGCAGGCCGCCAGGCAGGCCGCCAGGCTCCAGCAGCACCGGCTGGGCTCCGGGCTCCGCCATGACTCCGGTAAGTAGCGGGGAGCCGCCCGGCCCCGGCCCCGGCCTCGGTTTTACTCTGAAGATGTGAAAGACGCACACCGCAGCGCGGAGCACGCCGTGCAGCGTGATCGCGCCCAGCTGGACGGGGACGACGGGGTGCGGAACACGTGCGGCCTGAGCCGCTCCGGCCCGCCCCGCCGAGCGATTCGGAAGATCGCTTTCATACCTCTGTCCTCGTCGCACTCATGGAGCACTACCATGGCCTGCATAGAGCACCGCTGTTGGTGGAACAAGGACGGAGAGATGGGAGCGATCTTCTGAATCAGTCAGCTGCTTTGCCCGCAGCGACCGGCTGAGGCTTAGCAGCTCTCGTCTCGTCCACGCGCCCGCCCGCCCGCCGCGCCGCACGGCCCGGGATGAATGTCAAAAGTGCGAACGCCCACCGCTGATTTATGTGTCCACTTAATGACTGCGATCTGTCTTGTTTTCTATTCCCTTTCATTCCCTGCTTTCGCTTTTTGTGCTTTCTCTCGCGGATTTGCGTTCGTATTCTGGGACTGCATACCGATACATTAGGCACCACATGACACCTCTCTGCCAGAGTACAGCATGCAAAAAAAAATTGCGTTCTTTAGGTTTCAGTTTTGTTAAAGTTTGAGGAATATTTTCCTCAATGAATTGCATTTTGTAATCAAGTTAAACTAAATTCATGTAATGAAGAACAGCGCTCAAAAAACTTTCAAGCATTATTCTTGATTTAAAATCCCAATTTTTGGGGTAGGCAGACCCGCGTCCTGATGTGCAGTCAAGATTACCCGATTTTAATTAGGCTTTTGAGAAAGAACTAAAATAGACATATAACACAGTAATTTTAATATTTTCTAAAGTCAAATCGTGGTACATAGCGTTTTGGGGAGCACCGCTGACGTAGGAAAACGATGGCCAAAAAAACGTCTGGCCAAAACTTACCTCTTAAAATCTGCAGGAAAATTAACACTGTTTACATTGACGTATCGTATTCTTTAGTTTATTTTGGTAGCTTTAGCTGTTGCGGAGGAAATCGTCGCTATGTAGGATAAAGTAAAGCCTTAATCAACTCACCGTTGCCTCTCCATACAACCTTCTCTCATGTTTGTATCTATCGGTTACCTCTTACATGCTTCCGTGAAGTAGAAACCGCTTAATTAACTTTAAACCCTTTTCATACACCCACTCACTCACTCAGACACAAGCACAAGAGCACGCAAACTCCCACACACGCTGCCCACTGTAGTTTCCGGGCAGATTCCCATGACCCCTTTCATTTGTTTATCATTTTTTCCCGCTTTAATTTAATGAAGTCGGTGGCGACTACGCAACGACAGCGGTTGTGCCGGGCTGCTCTTAAGTCCTTCAGTCGCACTCGTGGAGCCACCCACCCACCGCTCTGGCAAACGAATAAGAAGAGCCCACTTCTGGCAGCACAGTCATGCAAGATCTCAGACAGCTCCACTTGCGGTCGCTTGTTCAGCTACTGATAATTTCTCCTACTGTTTCCCTCTCTCCCTCTACCCCCTCCCTCCTTCCCTCCCTCTCCTTGCCTCGAGTGAGATGTCCCCCAGACGCGCGTGACGGCCCGGTGACACGTGCTGCATCGTGATGGACTTGATGGCATGGCCCCCCTCCGTCTAGCCGGGTTGCAACACGGCCGGCCGGAAGGCGCGCACCTGCGGCCATCCTTGCGCCTCGCCCCGCCAATCAATCACGCCATCGGCCCATTGCATAATTTGCATTTGTTGTTTCTTCGGTAGAAGAAGGTTCTGTGCTCGCGTAGTTCAGGGCCCATGCCTCCCGTCCCCCGCGGGTTCCCGTCTCCTTTTTTAAGCAGCCATTGCTGGCGACTGCCGTGACCCGTGGTGCACTCCTCAGACGAGACAGAAAGGGCAGATATAGTTCATAGTTCATGTCATATTTACTTTTTTTTCCCCCTTCGAAGTAGCTACAGAGTCGTTTGGAACGCAGCCAATCCAATCTCCAAAACCCCTGTATTTAGGCAAATAGACCCTATTCGGTCTCGGCATTTAGAGAAGAAACGAGGAAATCAGGACCGGAACTAGTATGAAAATCTCAGCAAGTACCCACGCAAATCCGAAATTAAAGTTGTAGAGGAGGTTCCCAATGACAACCAAGCATAGCAATATGGTTAAAATTTCGAATTAATGCTTATTATTTGGAGCACTGGTTCCGGTCGGGATTCCTTTCTTCTTCTCCCCGAGCCCAGACCGAATTGGGTCTATTGACGCCTACAGCGAACGTCGGCCGCCCTCCAATCGGCTAGGTCACAGTCACAGTCACAGTGATCTCTTTCTCTAGTTCCATGAAGGCTGCCCGTCCGGTGGCATGTGAAAGAACGTATTCCGATTTGCAATCTGGGATGAACCCGACAAAAGAAGCCGAATCGAGCCTGAGCGCGGCTTAATTGATTAAGGAGGGAAAAGCAGAGAAATGGGGAGGGAGGATGGAGAACTTTATTAATACGCGCCGTGCTTTGCGGGGCCAGGGGCCTGGGGACCGGGGCCTGCTAGAGCCGCTCGAGAAAGGGGACCGGGCGGGGGCGGCGCCCCGGTACTCGGTACTCACACTCGTCTCGAGGACCACGCCGCATCTGCCTGCCAACGAGGTGCACAGCCGCACGGTGCTCAGGGCTCAGGGCTCGGCTCTGAGAGACCATGCTCGAGCGACCCACCCACCGACGACATGAGGAGCGCCTACATGCCGGGAGAAACTAAGGAAAGGGGGCCCTGCAAGTCCTGCTGCCGACGGCGCCAGCCGGACCCTCCGGCAGGTGGCAGAGTGAAACCGACGCAGTGCCGAGGGGGTCCTCCTAACACCGGAGTGCACTTGGCCTGGCCCTCGAGGGAGTGGACTCGCGTGTGCCAAGTGACGCAACGGCCCGCGGCCCCGCCCGGCCCCGCCCAGCCCCGCCCGGCCCCGCCCAGGTCGGTGATGAGCAGTCTGCCGCTCGTCCTGCGTCCTCCTCTCTTCCGTCCCCTCCCCCCCCCCTCCCTGTCCTTCTCGACCACTTCTATCACTCTCGCTTCCTTTATTTGCTCACCGAGGGTAGGGGAAAAAAAAGACCAAAAGAACCATGGCCGTTCCAGCCCCGCCCGGTCGTAATTTGGGGCCGTGTCGCTTTGCGGCTTCCTTGCGGTCACGTGACTGTGTTGCATACCGGGCCGCGAGTACAGCTGCTGTCCAGTCATCTCAGCTCCCGGTGAGACAGCTAAGCGGGGCACAAGCATAGGGCTCCGTACCGTAACTTATTACTTTAACGTTAGTTTAGAAGTTAAAGTTATAACTTTTAACGTTTATTGAGGCCCTCTTGAAATACGTTACAAATTCGCATTGACAAAATTATGTGTACGTCATCCTTGAACAATTTGTAGCATTGTTGAAAATCCGTAACCTAAACTTTTTAGAGAGCGTGTGTTTCGTTACGTTAAGTAACTAACGTTGACTCGCTCTATGATAAGTTACGGAGCCCTCGGCACAAGCGGGGACAGCTCACTACTGCCGGCGAGGGTGGGGCACGGGTCCAGCTGCTGTCCAGTCAGCTCAGCTCCCGGTGAGACAGCTAAGCGGGGCGCAAGCGGGGACAGCTCACTACTGCCGGCCTGGGCGGGGCACGGGTCCAGCTGCTGTCCAGTCAGCTCAGCTCCCGGTGAGATAGCTAAGCGGGGCGCAACTGGGGGCAGCTCACTACTGCCGGCCTGGGTGGGGCACGGGTCCAGCTGCTGTCCAGTCAGCTCAGCTCCCGGTGAGATAGCTAAGCGGGGCGCAAGCGGGGACAGCTCACTTCTGCGGGCTGCGGGGACGGGTCGTGTTGGGCGCAAACTGCGGCTTCCGGAACCCGTCATCCGCGCCCCGCGAGCCGTTAGCCCTCGCGGCGCAGAGCGCCTCGGCCGCGACCCGGACACCGCGTGGCGTTATGACTCGCCCGCCCCGCCGCACCTCGGACAACCGTCAGTGTCGGGGCGGGGCGGGGCGAGGACGGCACTCGGTCGCGTGCCACTCCGGATCTTGCACCGCAGCGACCTAGGAAGTGGGGTGCAGAGCGTGCTCGGAGCACCCCTTAGAATCTGGTAGAGGGTGCTGAGCACCCCCCATCGCGGGACACTTCCTACGCCCCTGTTGCACCGCCGGGCTGAGCCGGGAGGAGCGGGGTTGGGGCTTATGACCTCATTTGATTGGTATATCACTGCTTGCCGGGCGTGGCCTCTCTCAGCCCACCCGAGCCCACCGCACTGTTCCGGGAAGGCATTTCCGGGGCGTTTCCGGGCGACGCTTGTTGCATTCGTCCGACCTTATTCTCTCTTTTCCAGTCGCTGCTGGTGCCGGTGCTGGCGCTGGTGCTGGCGCTGGGCCTGACCGGTGCGGGCGCGGCCGGCGGGGCGGGCCAGGGGGTGCGCAAGCCCTACTGCAGGAGCTACGGCGGCTGCTACCCGCGCGCGCCGCCCCCCGCGAGGCCTGCGAGGCCCTCGGCGAGGCCCCATCACGACTACCCCTACCTGCCGGCCCCGCCCGGTAAGACGCCGCGCTGCGCCAGGCCGGGCGCCACCTTCTGCGAGACCGTGGACCACTACCCGGCGTAAGTACCGCGAGCAGCGTCTCGCCCGGGATCTTTCGTCTCCCTTCCTCTCATCAGAATCAGACGAGATTGAGAGAGAGACAGAAGATCACGGGCGAGATGCTGCCAACCCGCCCGGTAGGAAACACCAGACCCGGGACGGACCGAGACGTGAACCGCATGTCGTGTTATAGGCACTTGGTGCAGTATCTGATCGACCGCTGGGCCTACGACTTCAACACGCTCCTCAAGAGCGAGGACCCTGTGGAGTTCAACCTGCTGTGAGTAATTAGACACCAGAAAATTCGGAGGGAACGAGGGGTTGCCAATTTCGATATTCCCGGTTAGTCCTCCGTACAGAGGCTGATAATTCTTCAAATATTACCTGAATATTTTAAATACTGAATAAGCATTCCAGCCTTATTGATTTACAGAACTATGTTTATACCCGCAACTTACTACAAAATTAAAAATATTACCCATGCACATGGTTAAAATTCATCCGTACTCGGTGAAAATGAGACGACCAACCCTCGAGAGGGATATGGTCTTATCAGGCCAATGAATGCCTTTGATTTCCGCCTCTGTCACGTTGTACGAGTGATTTTTGTTTATTCTGTTTCTCATAGCTTTAATTGAAATTACAATTGTTGTTATTATCTGGTCTAAAGTGGTATCACTAGCTCTCAACAATTGTCTCTGCGGTTATGCTATGGTCAGGGTTCCTCCGACCCGACCGTCTCTCGATCAAGAGCAAGGGCGCGCGCGCGGCTCGCTTCGGGTACAGCCGGGCACTGATGTTGAGTAGTGAGCGGTGTGCCGCTAACGTAATAACAAGTAGATTGTAAGCGCATCAAACACGTTTGATACAAAAAGAAAAAACCTCGTTCTTTACCTCTTTACCCTTAACTTTAATAATATTAGCTTTCAACTAGAAATGGTAAGTCAACAGCAGGATAGGGAGTCCATAACACACGACACTTTGTTGTCAGTCACGGCTTTCCACTTTCCACGTTCAAACCTTTCGCGGCATTTGTTTTCTTTTTGAGACAAACTTTAAATGATTACAGAATATCTCAATAGAAGGCGTTGCTCTACTCGCGCATGCGCACAACCCATATCGGTTGTGTTGATATTGATACTCTCAATGTTGATAAACACAAATGAATGTAATGTTTACTTTTTAATTAGAAACTGCAGAATGTTGAAAATTGTTGATACGTTTCGTGATAACTTTATTTGGCAAATAGTGTAGTTTGGTTGTATGTCCGTCCGTAATTAAGTCGTAATGCGTACGGGATAAAAGTGGTCTCGCGGCGAGCAGTCGGACGTCTCTGTTCGAAATTTAGATTCTTAATTTCTTAAAATTTTGCTTAGTGACTCGAAAAAAACCTCTATTATTGACTCATTCCTGGGTAAAAAGCTACAATTTGCTTACACAGACATAACCGTAAGTATTACCATTTCTTCGCTGAAAATGGGGTCTAACTTACACCGCACTGAGCACAATACTCGTTCTTTCACCTCTATGTTAAGGGAGATGTGGAAAAGGTAAAGAACGAGTAAAAAGTGGAGACGTGGAGACCTGCGAGTTCTATTGTTGAACGAGGGGTATCCACTTACAACGGTCAAACGAAAGAAGTCCCACCCGCACCGTTCTTTCCGTCTCTTTCCGCCGCCACGGGCGGCGATACTTCACCGCACGCGGCTGTGCGCAACGGGCTTGCCTAACCGCGCACGCTACGGCGCTACGTCTGTGAGAGGAGCGGGGGCGGCTGGGGGGCGGGGGCGGGGGCCGGGTGAGGCGCCCCATGCAGTCAGCCCGGCCCGAGAGGGCGGGGTCTCTTCGAAAATCATTGTACGGCCCTAAAAAAATCATTTCAAAAATCAAAAAGAATTTAAAAAAAAATCAATTTAAAATCAAGAAGAAAGATACAGAAAAGTCCGAAAAATCTAGAAAAAATGAACAAAAAACTGGAAAAGTTTGAAAAACGTTAAAAATAGAGGGAAAATATCAAAATTGGTCAATTTCCTCGGAGAATCAAAAGGAAAATCAAAGCATAAAACTCAAAAAAAAAAAAATCAAGAGTGAAAAAAAATCTTTGTACACATTTTGTATGAGTGATACCCCCTTGGCCCGGTCTCACCGTCACCGTGCCCTTCTCTCGTCTCGCCTGCAGGTACCCTGTGACGTACGGGCCGTACGGACCCGCCAACAACGCGCTGCCGGGGAACGGGACCGGGTACGGATACTCGTACGAGCCGGCACAGAGCTACGGGCCGCCCGCGGCCGCGGACGCGCAGCCCGGATACCCGGATAGGAGGTACCGGCTGGACGCCTCGCAGACCTCCATCACCTACGCGCCGCCCCGGCGCCAGCCCGTCTCCATCAACCCCGTGGGGCCCGCCGCCGGCCCGGCGGAGTGGGCCAGGTGAGCGCCACAAAAATAGACCAAACAGTTTTATTCATTTTTTTATTTTATTAAGCCCATCATATCTGCATCAACGCCTGCCTCAAACTCGAACGCGCAGCGAGCCGTCCGTGAACGTGAACACCGCTCTTTCCAAACATGTTTTTTTTTTCTCTTTTTTCCCCATATCGCGCATTTATAGAACATTGGAGCTAGAGATCTAAAAAAACCGGTTTTTTTGACCAAAAGTAAAAAACCAGTAAAAAACCGGGTAAAAAACGGTAAAAAACGGTAAAAAACTGTTTTTTTGCTATTTCGTCTTAAAAATAATAGAAAATCATTTTTTTTCTCTCAATTGTTTTTTTTTACGTGATCTGGTGTTACTCCTCTGACAAATTAATGAGTTCTGTTGCGAAAAGTTTTTGTTCGAAAGCTCTAAAAAGCTCGATGGCTGGTTTGCGCTATTGGCTCATCATTTGAACTTCCCGCTGCCGAGAGCGCGGGGATGGAGAGGGGGGGAGGGGGGTCCACATCACTAAATCTTTATATTTTGAGCTTAAAATCAAGTACTAACAGCACACAACAACTTATCAAAAAAGTGTGACTGGTATTTTTAATGTAAGGAAAACGTTGCAGAAAGCGTTACCCAGAAATCATTTAAGGGGGCATCCTAGTGTAACAGGCCTAAAAACAGGTGTTTTTCGGGATTTAAAAAAAAAAAAAAACGGAAGCAGGTAGGGGAAAACGGACTTTATTCTTGAAAAGTATGTACTTTGACTCTTTAAAACTCATGATGCCATTTCCGTGACGCCACCCATGCCGGAGAACCAGCCTGCGAACAGAGACATGTCGCGAATGTAGTGGACGCATGGCGGGCACGATAACTGCCGAACCAATGGTCCGATCGGGCTGAAATTTTTTCTGTATGCTCTTTAGTGATGCCGCTATCGCATGAACCTCCAACTTTCAAAACAAATAATTTTTAATATTTTTTTGAACTCTCAAAAGTTTAGATTCGTAAAAATGGGGTAAAATTTCAACTTTTTGATTTTTTTTTGACAGGGTTATAGTGGGCCGAGCTCAAAACCCGAGGTTCATGCGATAGCAGCATCACAAAAGAGCATACAGAAAAAATTTCAGCCCGATCGGACCATTGGTTCGGCAGTTATCGTGCCCGCCACTATTTTCGCGACATGTCTCTGTTCGCAGGCTGGTTCTCCGGCATGGGTGGCGTCACGGAAATGGCATCATGAGTTTTAAAGAGTCAAAGTACATACTTTTCAAGAATAAAGTCCGTTTTCCCCTACCTGCTTCCGTTTTTTTTTTTTTTTTAAAAATCCCCAAAAACACCTGTTTTTAGGTCTGTTACACTAGGATGCCCCCTTAAACACCTAAACTAGGCATCAGATAAGGCAAAAGTAATCAAAACCCATGTGATGACAACTGTACTTAATAGTACTTAAAAGAGACAAGTTGTAATTATAGAAATTCAGAGCAGTTGTCATGCACTTTTGCCTTATCTGATGCCTAGTTTAGGTGTTTAAATGATTTCTGGGTAACGCTTTCTGGAACGTTTTCCTTACATTAAAAATACCAGTCACAATTTTTTGATATGTTGTTGTGTGCTGTTAGTTCTTGATTTTGAGCTCAAATTTTAAAGATTGAGTGATGTGGAAGTTGCTCAAACTAAATTTTTAAGATATTTTTTGTAAAAAAAATCCAATTTTTATTAGAAAACATTAGGTCAAAGTAGGGTCTATGGGGCTAAACATTATCCTTATACCTGGTTTAGTTGGTATCAACCCCTAGAACTTACACTCATATAAATGTATGTCCTTTTGACAATGAAAACTTTTAAAAGCCATTACAAAATGGTCAAAATGGACACAGTCTCTAACTCAGCCAAATTAAGTCACAAAAATACCCCAAAAATTGGGGTTCAACTCAGCACTACGGTATTTTTGGAGTAAAAAACCGAAATATCGTAAAGTAAAAAACTGTTTTTTACCGAGTTTTTTACTCAAAAAAACAGTTTTTTACTATCGCTTTAGATCTCTAATTGGAGCCAACTTGCGGGCGATTCAAAGCGGGGCTTTCGTGGTTGCAGAATCCTCACTGCCTCTCGCATAAACCCTCGCCTGTATTGCAGGTACCGGCGGGACGCGGCGAGACGCCGGACCAAGCGACAGTCCCAGGGGCCGGGCGCCACCACGCTGTGCCCCACGGCGTCGAGCTTTGTGGCGCCCCAGGCCGCCCTCAACACGCAGGGCAACTGGATGTTCGTCGCCAACGTCCCCGACCAGCCGGCCGACCGGCAGCAGCGCTACACCCAGTTCGTGCGCGCCGAGACGTGCCTGTGAGTGCGATGCGAGTGCGATGTGGTGTGGGGCTTTGATTTTCCAAACAGAAGTTGATGGGCATTCGCACCAGCAGAGGAAATGGAAATGGTAAAGGAGATCGAAAGGGAAAGGAAGCGCGTCGCGGCGTCCCGTTCACGTGTCCCGCCCCACCTAGCCTCACCGTTAAACATTTCAATCGAATATTTTACAGAATTTACTGGAAATATTGGCGGAGTTTTCACGGAGATCTTTTAGCCGGTAACTATCGTGTTTCAAGAAACACGGGTTGAGCATACGAGGCGATACGGGGTACTTTCCGTGCAGCCGAAACTGCCGAAACATGGAGCGGAGAAGCCAGTATACCAGCTTCCTGTAAAATGTGTTTTTCCTCTCCATGAGCACTATGAATGAAAACTGTTTGCGGTGCGGAACCTTCCGTACATAAGTAGGTACGGAAACTGACAAAATTTTCTACTAAGGTTTTAATTTTCCTCCGTGCTTGGCGGTAAACACCGGTAAAATCGAGGGTAAAATACAACGGCGCATTCCGTAATCGTTAGCGTTAAAATGCTGCGTGATTTTGAGCTGTGCGCACCGTGTCGCCGTGTCACGGCCCGCTACGCTCCTGCGAACACCCCTCAATCTCACGCCTATTGTCTGACCAAATACAGTGCACTGATTCAGAAAAGCTCTCTCCTCTCTCTGTCCCTCTCGCACCTGTACGGCGCACACCACGAGTGCAAGAGAGAGAGAGAGAGAGAGAGAGAGAGAGAGAGAGAGAGAGAGAGAGAGAGAGAGAGAGAGAGAGAGAGAGAGAGAGAGAGAGAGAGAGAGAAGAGCGCTCTTCTGAATCAGTCTACCGGCCCGGCCTGGCTCGGCCTCCTGGCCTGGCCCGGCACCCACCCTCGCGACAGCCTGGTCCAGTAGGGTGATTCCGCAGAGTGGTTTCGTCTCTCCGGGGTATTCACTCTTGAAATCTGTGACCCTACAGTTACATCTATTAGGCTGTATTACGCTCCGAAATTTTACAGATTTGGTCAAAACAGGCAAAAACTGCACCAAAAGACCCATATAAAGAGTAAAATGTGGAGAATTTTGGCTATTACGCTCCTGCAACGCTTCTATTACGCAAACCATTACGCCTTTAATTACGGATTGAGTGACCCTACTAAAACACGAGATCACACCCCGTCGCGTCTCTCTGTCCTTGTCGTATTCCTGAGAATCGGCCATCAGGAGAAAGAGATAGAGGACGACCACGGCACTCTGTTCGCAATCAGCGTTCTGGTGCAGGGTGCCGCGGCGCCGCGCCCTGTCGCTCCGCGTGCTCCGCGCGGGCCCGGTACGGCTACGGGTATCCGTGCGGCTCTGTCTGGCCCGGCGCGGTGCGGCGCGGCGCGGCGAAGGACTGAAGGTCGCCCCGTTGGCACATGGCGTGTGGACGCGGACGCGATGCCATGTATACGTGAGAACGAAAACCACTGACTCAGCAACACGGCACGCTGCAGGCTGGTTGGTCTTCCGAACGTCACGCGGGGAAAAAAAATGATATTGTTGTCATGATCGACTCTGCTCGATGCGGGCAGAATTCGGTAGCTGGAATCGAAAGTCTGACACAAAAGCAGAAGCTAGTAGTCGCGACCGAACGAACACTACGATGTTGTGACCAAGTTGTGGGTTGTTCTCATTGTTCAAGAGTCCGATCGTGACAACACTGTAAACCGAGGAGTGAGAAATCTCGCTCTCAGGAGAGCGAGATTGGTGACCCAAATTTTGTCGCTCCTGGGGAGTGATATTATTAAATATCACTCCTTTTGAGTCGCTTCGATGACTCAAAACGAGCGATATCAAGTAATCTCGCTCGATTTGAGTGAGGCTTATCACTCCAAATGAGCGATATAGAATTTCCTCACTCCTGTAGGGCGACGTTATGTGCCTCGCTCAATTTCAGTCAGAAACATGACTCTCAGATTTACAGTGAACCAATTCCCGGTTGTGTGTTACGGATTTGCTCATACTGTTCCAGTTATCGCATTAGTCAAATCGAACAGTTGATAACGATAATGCACTTTCTTGAAATTATATTTCCTCGGAGGTGTTATCTTCCATCACCGGTAAACGAAGCCTGTGTATCGTGGACAGCCCCAGCCGTTTCGGTGGCCGAGGTCTAGGTCCACCAGCAGCCCTAAGCGCCACCACGGTCGCTGGGCATGCGGTTTGCACGGGCCCCCACCCCCGCCTCGACCTCGAGACTGAGACATGGTGGACGGGGGCGTGTGAAACTACGTTCTCTAAACCTCGGTAGGCGGTGCTTTGCGTTGGCTGGACGCGCTCGCCACATCATTTCATTCATAGGAATTCATTAGCCCGAAGGAGATTTTTTATTTTAAAATTTTTATTCACGAGCCGTGTGCTGGCGCCGCGCCGGCACCACATGGTGTGTCCGGGGACCCACCCCCGCTCCTGGTGAATCCCACCCCATCAGCCCCGTCGGGACCGGGGTCCGGGCCGGGCGTCCGCTCCGATGCAAAGCCTTTGTCTGGAAAGTTGTTACCAATCGCAAGTCGGGCGTGGCGGGTCCGGTCACGTCCAGACGTCCCGTCCCGTCCAGCCTGACGGCGCGGCGTGCCTGACCTTCTCGTTTATGTGCCGCAGGTCCAGCGAGTGCAACGGGCTGTGCTCGCTGCCCAACGGCTACACGTCCCGCTGCGAGCAGCAGTTCGTCCAGAAGCGCCTCGTGGCCCTGGGCGGCGGCGGCGACCGCCTGTACACCGACAGCTTCTGGTTCCCGCACTGCTGCGTGTGCCAGATCAGCGCGCCGCAGCCGCAGGGCGGCTAGGACAGGGCGGCGCCCGCGGGCCCGGGCCCGGACCCAGGCCCGGGGCCCCAGGACGCGACCGCCGGGGCCGGCCAGCCCCGGGCCTCGGACACCCCGGCCCCGGCCCCGGCCCCGGCCCCGGCAGAGCCAGTGCGCCGCGTCCTGATCGGCCCGTGGGTGCCGCTCAACGCCTTCCTGCTCTTCTTCCTTCCAGTCGTGGTGCTGTAAGCGGAGACTGAACACAAAAACCGCATTGTGGTGTAGACCGGCACGGCGGCCGGCCAGTCCGCGTGCCGCCCGTGCCGCGCCGAGGCGAGAGTCTGCTCCTGCAGCCGCAACGCCTGCCCTCCGCGCCGGGGCACTGGAGCTGCACCTGGAGCTGCGTGAGAATGAGGCTGCAGTGAGAGCACACGGCTCGCGCCCTGCCTGCCCCGCACCGCACCGCCTCGCCGATGACCGGCGGTATGGCGCTACCGCTCGCCCGCCGTTGTCTTACTGAAGAGGGTGACGAAGAGGAAAAGTCTCACCTCAAATGCGGTCGTAGCACGCTGTGCTGTATCTGAGGAGAGATTGACAACGGCGGAAACATGTGACATTCTTGTCAGAACATGGAGACAGCGAGAGAATCTCCGGGCTTGCATGTTCCCCATGGCTTAACTTCTGTATACGTGAGGGGATTTTTGACAAGGCAGCCTGTAGTTTACACTACCCAATTAACTTGATTAACAAACCACCCTCGTTATCTCGTTTTGTAAATTTTGAATTAAATTATTGTTTTTATTGTTGTGTGATTTATTTTTCTCAATATTTGTCTCACCTTAAATATGGTCGTTATTGTTGCATTTATTTTCGTGAAGACACTTGAGCCAAAGCGCGCACAATGCGATGCACGGGGTCCACGAGGTCAGCCTGCCGCTTCACGCTGCGCCACGCCAAGCCGCGCCACGCAACTGCCTCGGCGGGCTGGGCTTGGCTGGGCTTGGCTGGGCTCGGCCCCACCGGCTAGGTCCGCCGTTTTTACTCCTCGCGCGTCCTCGTCCTCGTCCCTGTTGAAGGGAGGGGGGGGGGGGCACGGGGCGCGCAGAGTTCCAACAAGGTGAGCCGAGTTGACATACATAGGGAATTAACGGTCTTATTTATTGGTATAGAATTGTAAGAAATAAATTACAAGTTAATGGTTGGGATTTGTCTTTGGCCCCCGTCGTTCTCTTGTCGTCTCGCAGCCCCGTCCACCTCAGTTCAGCGCGCAGTCAGACGCGACCTAGCTCTTGTCCATGCCGCCGATGAACTTCTTGATGACGTCGCGGAACTGGAACAGCAAAGCCGCTGCTACAGCTTGTTCGACGGCGGACAGCGGACATAATCCCACCAGCCTGCTCTCTGTACTTACGATCTCTGACTTCTCATAGCCGCACGTGAAGAAGTCGTAGCCGAGGACGCAGTCCTTCTTGCCCTGGACTGGAAACAGAAAAACCTCATGAGGGTTTGATTGTGCGCGGCGTGGCGCGTCATGGCGTGCCAGCGATTGGCGCCGCCGCCGGCGCCCCTAGAACAGCACGGCCTGAGTGGAAAATAGACGACTCGAGGAGAGGAGAGGAGAATCTGCATAAGCGCTTTGGCAGTTTTCTTCCCCGCGCGCCTTCATCCGGGAGGCGGCTAGAGTTCCCCGCCAAACGCCGCGGTCTCAGCTGCTGACCCTTTTTTCGACACCCTCCTCCTCTGCGTCTCCGCCCGCTGCGAGGGAGCCCGCGGCCCGGGCCTGCCCGGGCCCGGCCGGCTCGCCCGGCTGGCTGGCTGGTACCCTGCTCCGCCCCGCTCCGCCCCGCCCCGCTCCGCCCCGCCCCCGCAACCCAGCCCCACGTAAAGCGGATTTGGTCGGGCGAGTCCTGCTAACTAAAGCACGCCGCAAGGTTTGTTGACTTTAAGTCCTTGTCTATCCGGACAGGGCGGGCCGGTTCACGCCAAAGTAGGAAATCGCCCAGTGAGGTCTGCCACCTCGGACCGGGTGGAGCTGGGCATCCATGACTTAACCCACAACAGCCGCCGAATACGCTTAATAACATTTTAACATTTAAATAAAAAAGAAAAACCGATTCGTTCCGGCAGAGTCATGTTGCGGTTATTTGATGGGGAACGGGGGTGGGCGGTTAGGGACGGAGAAAGAGAGGCTCCTTAGAGGGTCGTTAGACTAGAGATCGGGCCCGGCGATACCTGAGGATAAATCAAGTACAGTCACAAGGCTTCGCACATTAGTAATGTGCTGCAGTACTCCTCCCCTCCTCACTTACCCACGGGCTCACACAGCGGCTTGACCCGCTGCCACTCGTCGGACCACTCCTTGATCTCAAACTCGTCCACGGCCGCGGTGAAGGCGTCCGCGTTAGCTTCGCCGCTCTCCGTCATCTGCAGCAGATTCGGCAGGGAATGAATATAAAGCAATGAGGGATGAGCACGCCGAATGGGTTGCCTAAGCATTGGGCGCAATACGGCCCGCGCGCCAACAGCAGGATGGTGGTGCTTGAGGTTGGTGTGGTCGCTGTTCCAAGGTGGTGAGTAGGAGGGGCGAGGGTTGGAGGGAGAGTGTCTCCCAGATTGAGAGGGAGGGAGGGAGGAAAAGAGAGAGGGAGAGGGAGGAAAAGAGAGAGGGAGAGGGAGGAAAAGAGAGAGGAAGAGGGAGGAAAAGAGAGAGGAAGAGGGAGGATAAGAGAGACGGAGAGCAAGGGGGAGTGAGGGGGGGGGGGGCGGAAGGGGTAAGCTTGAGTAAAATCCATGGAACGGGAGGTGCGAAGGGCGAGCCAGCTATCGTTACTTACAACTTTGGACTTCTTCGCGACGCAGGCGATCACGCACTAAAGAAAAGAAAGAAACGGAGTTAAACACGGCAAGAGAAAACAAGAGAGGAAAACCGTCTCTCCAAAAATGGCAGTGTAGAACCGTTCTACAGTTCTAACCTTGCATGGCTGATACTTTTCAGCAGAGTTGTCGTTTCCGTCTTTCATCATTTCTTTGCAAACTCCTAGATGTTGAATCGAGAAAGGTATTACCCATTATAAAAATAGAAGTTTTTTTTTAAACAAATGTCGTCTGGTATGAAAGCGTTGACGTTGCCTGCGCTTAACGGTTTGGCAAGCGCAAAAACAGTAAGGAGAACGTACCGACTTCGGCGTTGAGCTCCTTGGCGCACTCAAGTGTGTGCTTAAGATATCGCGGCATCAGCTCCTTCTTCTTGTCGGCCTGTAGACACAAGTCAGGGTTAGGTTATTTTCGATGAAGTTTGCGTCAGAAGAACAAACTAATATTCTCCCCACAAAAGGGGTCAATCCATCAAGGGGTTCGACAAGTCTGCAGGCAGAAACCTTTCCGCCTCAGCTTTTCGCGACGCCGCACTGGTCGACCGGGACCGGGGCCTAACCAAGGGGTGGGCGTGGATAAGGGCGCTGCGGGCACGGCTGGGCCAGCCCAGGCGCGGCAGGGCAGAGCCTGGCAGAGCAGACCCTGCGTCTCGCAAAGTGACACGTTCATGGAAGTTGTTCCCAAGTCTCGTGAAAAAGGGCGTAACGGTCGGTGGAAACTAGGCAGGCAGGGAAGGCGTGGCGAGGAGGTGGGGAGGCGCTGTGCAACCCCAGCGCTCCCTGCCCCTGCCGCCGCACCGCACCCGACCCCGCCGACGCGCCACCCGAGGAAAGAAATATACTCCACCGTGCACTGTGGCCGTTCGGCGCTCTGACAGATTTTGGAAAGGTAACCGGTTCACTTAGTTTCTAACTTTACATTTGCTGCTTGCACGTACTGCTACGTGACACTACGTCTGGTGGTTTGCTTTGGCGTTTACGAATGTGCGATGTAACCTAACCTACAGCATGCTTCATTTCCGCACCTGGTAAAATTTTGTCGATCCTGCTTTAAAAAAATTGACAACCATTGTTATGAACCTTTTCTCGTCAAACCAATAGTTATGAAGGCCCTTGAGATTGTGAGATTATGAGGTGTGCCTTTGGCGTTGCGCTTCCTTGCGCTTTCTTAAGCCTTTGTTCGCTCGTTCGCGATTTCGCTTCAGTGAATGTCACGTGAAATTTCTGCTTCGAAGCATTTTTTTTCTCCCTTGTTCTAGAAATTTCAAATAGCTGACAGGCATTATGTTTTTTTCCCCCTATTTTTTCCCGTAAAGAAATCAATGATTGAATTAGTAACATTTAATATTGCTGATTCAAAAATTTGTAAATAATTTGTTGGCCTTCACTTCCAATTATTGTTCTATATGTCCAAGAGGTGTGTTGCGCACAGCTTTCCCTCTATAACGTTAAGAAATAGTCTTGCACAATATTGTAATGGACAGGACAGAAAAATAAATCAGTCCATTGCTAATTTTAGGCACTGATGCAATCAATTATTATTCCTGGAAAATTTATGCTTATACTCAGCCAGTATGTATTCACGTAGTTTGAATCAGTTTGTATGCATCAGGTCGAGTCCGTTTCTGAGAGCTAGTTCACTGCGTAGCGCATCTTACGTATCCCTTCGATAATAAAATACAACTGATGTCATCGGTGGTTAACCGCACTGTCATGTCTTGTGTGTTCCGAAAAACTAAGTCTCATCATAAACTTTCTTTCTACAGGCGATCACAAGCTCAACTTGGGAAATCAGCTCAACATCCCAGTGGCCGTGCAGTCGGTGTTCCATCTCAGTACCTGGGCCAGGGAGGCCATGGCGACGAGGGCCGCAGCCAGCAGGACGGTGGACCTCTGCATGATGCTGGCGGAGCCTGGTGAGCAACAGACTGAGGCTGGGCTTCGGCCGGGGCCTGGACAACGCGCGCGACCCGGCCGGACCTGACCTGACCTGACGACGGCTCGGTCTGACGGGCTGCTCGACTATCAGTGGTGCTGGGGGCTGGGCGCCGCTTAAATACCTGGCCGGGGCCGGGGCCTAACGTGTGGCGCCGCTCCATTGGGCGTCGGCGACATGGCCTCACGGCATCCCGGAACCTCGCGTGGTGGTCGAGCCGGTCACCCAGTCCCTGCGGCCTGGTGTGCACTGGTGTGCTGACGGGGAGCGGTGGAGCGGGGCGGGGCGAGGAAGCCTCCGATGTGAGATAAGCGCAGGGGCGACAGCCGCAAAAAACGGACACATTTCGAACTGATCGGTTTTGGACTTATTGCAGTTTAGTACAGCTACATCACCGGTGCCACTCCACTGCGACGCGAAATTGAAGAGCGTTTCAGTGTTGGCTGTGTTCGTATCGAGATTTCGTACAATGGCTATGCTCGTCGCACCATATTTGCGAAAGTATACGGACAGTCAGCCTCCTCGTCGATCATTTTCCTCGCGACACGTGGCTCGCATGTGATTAGGACTTTCAGCGCCTTCTCTGTTTTTTTTCGACTCGGGCTTTCTCGACCAAGGCTGCAA
Source organism: Frankliniella fusca (assembly GCA_029379305.1). Lineage (NCBI taxonomy): Eukaryota > Metazoa > Arthropoda > Insecta > Thysanoptera > Thripidae > Frankliniella > Frankliniella fusca. The sequence goes on from JAHWGI010000295.1 coordinate 507,924, forward strand.
AACTTTAGGTCGAAGAATGGCTCTGCATGTTTTGCGTGATGTAGGTCCGGCTTTGACATTGGGCGGCCGGCCCGGCCCTGCCCTGCCGTGTGATGTGGCAGATACCCTGTTAGCCGACTGACATTGGTGGTTCCGGCCCGGTGTTGGTATTGGTATTACGGACGCGCGGTGGCACGAAGGTTTGTCCTGCCCCTGTCCTTCACCGCCCCCCACCTCTACCACCACCCCCACGGATCTCGCCCGTACCACGGTGAAGCGCGACGAAGCGATGTCTGATTTGTATCGTTGATGCTTTTGTGTAGTAATTACTCTTTTCGCATGCAACCTATTCATTGGTACCGGGGCAAGCCTGGTGCGACGACTGCACCGATCTTAACGAGTCCCCCGCCCCGCCCCGACCTTACACCCGCAGCCATGTCTCGTTAGCGGGGCAATAGTGGAGACGACTGCCTAGCCTGAAAGAGAAGTGGTCTCGAGTAACCAACTTTGTCCGCGGCCCGGCCCGGCCCAGCCAGCCTCGCGCCTCTTCGAGTTGGAGAAAGGCTGGTGAAACATACGCCGTAGCCAAAGTTGCTCGGCTCTAGACAGCAGGGGTTAGGTTTCCAGTCCTCTGCCAGCGAGGCGAGGAGCTGGGCCTGGGCCGGTGCGTCCACCAGTGGGGGCCCAGGGGCGGGCCCAGGCCCAGGGGCAGGGGCAGGGGCCGGCCGTCGCCGCGGGAGGGGACAGCGGTGACACGAAGGGGCGGGGGACGCATGCATCTCCAGGGGCCTGTACTATCTGTTCCGCCTGCCGAGAACGAGGGTGACTGATCGTTTGACGCGCCGCGTCGGGGGAGGCGTCCTGTCCCGTCCCGTCTCGTCCACGGCCAAGGCCTTGAAGTAGCTCCACACCGCTGTCCCTGAGAGACGAGGCCGCGGACTAGCCTGCCCCAACATTCTCGCTTAATCCAATATGAAGCACCTCGGCTTGGCTCGGCCCCAGCAAAGGCCGTGGCCTCGACGACGTGGCTCGCTTGGCGTGAGTAGCCGCCATCCTCACGGCCCGGTTGGAGGCCGTGGTCGTGGAGGCCCTACACCGACTGCTGGGTTGGCCGGGCCCGCGCCAGGCCAGACAGGGCGCGTGTGTAGCGAAAGCTCTTCCACTGCGGCTAGAGGTTCAGTGCCTTACTCTAAAGTGTCACCCTCGCCGAGCCCAGCCGAGCCGCTTCTCCCCCCTCCCCTTTCCCGCCCCCTGGCGGCTGCGACTCCGGTTCGGCGCACAGTCCTAAGAGAACACTTCCCCACCACATTTGGCTTATCTGGCTGAGTCTATTCTTGCAAACTTTGTATCTGCGATGGCGTCGTCCTACCCTCCGCGTGGAAGGAGAGAGGGAGAAGGGGGAGTGGAGGCTAACCCTTGGGGGAGGAGGAGCGATGCGCCTACCCCTTTCCCTTTGCCTGCTGCACAGGACAACGACAACGCATCAAAAACGAGCCCCGCGTTTCCGCCTTTACCGGCCCTGCGTGATTGGCATCATGGGTGGTGGTGGTTCATCTTTGCGATACTTCCATCCTGCTGATGATGCATTACACAAGAAAGTCTCAGTAGGAGTCTCTGCAGCAGGGCGTGCCCTGCCCCACCCCACCCCGCCCCACCCTGCCCATCGCCACGCCAGGACGCAGGCCTGGCGGTGGACTCCCGCGATCCACCACAGCCCCTGGCAGCGCAGTGGTGAGATGTCCCGCGATTGGGCGCATTGTAATCTGAGTGGTCCTCATGCCAACCACCGTCCCGAGCATCATGCCAGGCCCCACTCTGCACCCCGCTCCGAGCACCCTTCCCGCTGCGCACCACCCTACCCCACCACCCCCGCCCCCGCTACTTCCCGGCTGAGGGCTCTCTCTCCTCTCCTGCATAAGGGGCTCTATAAGGGGGTTGGAGACAGGTGCGCGCCGGCGCCCCTGCAGCCAACGCATTGCGCTTTCGCCCCGCCCCGCCCCTCCAGCCCCGACCTCCACCCTGTGACTGACGTGCTTTATGCGCAGACAGGACAGCTGGGCGCGCGGCCGGGCGCACTGCGGATAGTGATGGTGACAGCGACGGTAGGGACGGGGGCGTTGGGGGCGCTCACGGCGGACGGAGCGCGCGGGGGCGACTGAGGCAGGCGATGTGCTGGAAAAAAGTAAAAAGAGAAAAGTGAACGCCGCGCGGGTGCGGCGTGCGGGCGAGTGGGGCAGGGTGGGTCAGTGCCGCCGCCGCCGCGCCGGACATTGTCACGAGCCTCCCACGTGGTGCGGGGCGGGCGCCGCTGCAGCAACCGGAAGCGGTCCAGTTGGGGGTGGGGGGTGGGGGTAAAACAGCGACATAGAGTAAATGAACAGCGGCGCTGTGTGCCGGGCCGCGGGCCGCGCCGCTCTCCGTCTGTGCTTAAATTAATTTCCGCGGAAACGGGTGGCGCCGGTGGCGCCGCGCCTCGCCGCCGCGCTGCGCTTGCGCATCATCCCCTCCCTCCCTCGGCAGCGTTTGGCATGTGTGTAACGCCACGCGTGGATGCGAATTCGGCGCTATGCGTTGCTCCTCCTGTCCCCCCTTTTTTTTCATGTGATGTTGCTGCTGTGCGTTTTTCAGTCGGAGAGCTGGGAGCTTTGGTTCTACTGCGTTACATGTCGCATGTCCGTTCCCCTCTCATATCCGGCACTTCGGTCTCACTTTACTGGACTACACTGCACTTAATGTGGCATGAAACAAAGAGATAGGAAGGCACTGGAAACTTTCCTTTTGGGTCGCCATAAATTAGGAATCCGTTCACCGTTATTCGTGAACCTTTAGCTAAAGGACACACACTGTCTTCGTCATCTGCGGTGACACATTTTTGTCTTTCTAAAGCTATGTGGACAAAAGGAGAAGTTCCCAAAGGGTAATGTGCTACCAATTTTCGGCCACACGACTTTAAACGATTCCGAAGAGCCCGGACCAGAGGGGGGCGGGGAGGGGCGAAGTCACTTCGAAAAATCATTGTATAGCCCCAAAAACTAATTTTAAAACTAATTTTAAAAAATACGATTTTAGGAAATCCTGGTAAGTACGAAGTTTTTTAATGTTTTAGTTTCACTAAATACTTCGGTAGATGTAGAAATTTACAAAAAAAAAAAAAAAAAAAAAAAAAAAAATAAATAAAATAAAAAAAAAAATTCTAGCCTCATGGGTCATGTTCTTGAATTTCTTTTATCTTAGGGCCACTAGTTCAGCAGGTCACACGCCAAATTTTAGATTTTTAGCTCAAACGATTTAGAAGTTAGTCTCTCAGTAAAAATTGTCCGATCAGCTTGATTTTTGAACTGTAAGCTCCTTGTGCGATGGGCATTCGAACACTGCTTTTACATTTTTACTCTAACGGTCCGTTCCAAATTTTATTTTTTGAACTACTGTGCATGAGTTGAATCAACAAGTTCCCTGTCCCTGTCCTCCTCCCCTGCGAGCCGCGCCGAGGGGTCGAGCAGCCGCAACAATGGCGACTCGGCTCGACTCCCCTTTCCACGCTGCTTTCCCGTGACAAGCCGAGTATTACCATAGAAACGGAGATTTTAGATCGAAATTTCTCGAAATTGGCTGCCAACTTTGGGCTGGCATTTCAGCAGTGAACTAAGGAGATTGAGTTCTACCTCTCTGCCAAGTCTTATGAAAATCGTATAGAAAAATCAGGATTTAGGTAAGGGGCCACACTGATAAACAAAATAATAATCGGATCCGCCGACAAAACCATAAGGCTACTTCGTGCCTAAAAATAATCGGATCCGCCGACAAAACCATAAGGCTACTTCGTGCCTTAAAAAAAAAAAAAAAAATCGCATCCTGACACAAAACCATAGGGCTACTTCGTGCCTAAAAAATCAAGAAGATTAAAGCACAAAAATCCAAAAAAAAAAAACGAAAAAAAAGAACAAAAAACCAAAATACAATTGAAAAATGTTAAAATGGCGGTAAAAGATCAAAATGTATCAAAAAGAGACAGAAATTTTCCCTGAAATTGAAAAGAAAAATCTCAACAAAACATTAAATAAACGAGTATAATAAATCATTGTCCCTACACATTGTGTATGAGTGACACCCCCCCCCCCCCCCCAACCTCGGCAAGGACAAAACCCCTAGCATAAACATGATCGCCAGCATGTTATCTATGAATAATTTCCATTTTTTTGGCTATTTACAAAAATAAAATTAAAAGTGGATTTACGGCTTTCCGATCCGAGTGTGCCGTGCCGCTCCGGTGCTGCGCTGCCCGCCGCCCGGCTCCATGCCGTCACGCGAGTGTTTGTCGCTGCGACTGATGCTGATCACGGTTGCAGCGCCCTCCCCCGTCCGGGAGACCAGGTCCGCCGCCCCGCGCCGCGAGCACGTAGGCCGCACGCCAGCCCAGCCGTGTCGTCGTGAGCCCCATGAGCCGCGCCGCCATGGCGCGCCAGCTGTCTGATTCCGAAGATCGCTTTCGCACCTCCGTCCTTGTCTCACTTATGACGCCCCCCTATGTTGGGGCCCCATGAGTGCGACGAGGAGGGAGCCGCGAGAGCGCTCGTCTGAAACAGACGGCAGCCCTGCCCGATGGGTTGCCTACCCGTCGGGCGCTCAGCCTGCCGCGCCGCGCCGCGTCAGCAGTCAGCCCAGAGCTGGGGGTCGATCTCCGGCGCGGCGCGCTCGCGCTCGTTTAACATTGGAGCAGAACTGCTCAGTTTGCCAAACATCGTTTAGTATTCCGCGGAGCTGGCGTGCAGCACGGCGGAGTGGGGCGTGGCGGGGCGTGGCGGGGTGGGGCGTGTCCGTCTTTCACCTTTGCGGTTGCGGGCGGCGGCGGCGCGGCGTTGCGGTAGACTTGACGTGTTGACGGCCTGAGGCCCGCGAGGCCCGCGAGGCCCGCGAGGCCTGGCCTGTAAACCCCAACCACCCTTACGCCGCCGACCCGACCGGTCCGTCCGTAACTCGGTAGTGCGGCGGGGGGCCCGGCTGGGCCGGGCGCGCGTAGGTTCGAATTTATTAGCGTCCCTTTCTTTTACTCCCGGGCCGCACCCGGGATGTGCGTGCCCAGCCCCGCTCAGGTCTGCCCTGCCCTACCCGGCCCTACCCGGCCTAGCCAAGCCCTGGCTGCCACACGGTGTCTGTCAGTCGAGCTCCGGCTGTAAGGTTGCGAAGAAAAAGTCGGGTCTGCAAAAAGGGCTGGCACCGGGATGGCAGGGCAGGGCGAGGGTTGGCGGGCCGAGGGGCGGGAGGGGAGGACGGGGAAGGGGGGAGAGAGATCGGATGGGGCGGTGGCTGGTGCCGGGCCGGCCGGATGAAGACGTTGCATCCCCACCATATTGCACCGGAGGGATCGTTTGGACAGGAGGAGGGATGCAATTTTTCGGCCGTCGGAGAGGCGAGGGCCGAACAGGGATGGGCGCCGAGGAGGTGGCGGAGCGTTGCGGTGGCCCAGAGAAGGAGGCTAATGGCGGACTGAATATAACATGAAGAGGCAGCCCAGTCCCGCCCGGCAGCGGCCGCGCCGCGAACGGTGGATCGGATCGGATCGGCCTGCCGTTCGGACTCGTTTCTATCGGCTTTGCGCTGCACGGCTCAGAACAGGGCGCCGATCCCCCTACAATTTGCTCCAGTGGGCTCGCGTAACTTCACAGAAGGCCCTCTGCGGAATTAATCCCCCCTCTCACCACTGGGGAAGCGTAAAGCATTTTGAGGGCAAACTTTTTGGAGCTCAAATCACCGTTTGAAATCTATCATCTTTTCAGCGGCACCGGCGTCGCGGCAGTGCCCGGGCCTGCCCCTGCCGCGCTGCGCGGCCCGGCTGGGCCCTCAATGGGCCGTGAACTCCTTGGCCGTGATTTACACCGGCAGCGCCCAGCCAGCCCTGCCCAGGCCCTGCCCTGACCGCGCACTGCCATGCCCGAGCCCTTCCCTTCCCTGCCCTGTCCTGCCCTGCCAGCGCCCTCCGCACGCCGTCCTTTTTCCAACTTAGTGCATCCCCCCCACCTCCCGCCCCAAGCCTAGTCGAGCACGGGAATGAAACATTTATCAGAGGAACACCTCTCTGCTCTGGCCGGTGCGGTGCGGTGCGGCACTGCGCGGCGGGGTGTGGTGTGGTGTGGCGGCGGCCGCGGCGGCGCGAGGCGGGATGAGGCCGGCCCGGGGCCCGGGTGGCTCCGAACTGCTTCTCCTTGTTTCGCCCCACCCCTTGAATGCGATGTTATGGTTACGGGCGAGCAGCTAAATGCAAACTAGTACTGTTGCTGTGATATCTGCGGGGCGGGGCGGGGCGGGGCGGGGCGGGGCGGGGCGGGGCGGGGCGGGGCGGGGCGGGGCGGGGCGGGGCGGGGCGGGGCGGGGCGGGGCGGGGCGCGCCGCGTGAATGGTTAGGTCGCTGCGCGAAACTCGTGCATCCCATCCGAGCCGAGCCGACCGTGAGTAAAGCTCGGTTCAGTTGCGCCTTGGCAGGCTCCTCTTCCACCCACCATCCGCGAACACGCGCGCCCCGCCCCGTCGTCCCCCAGCGTCCCCCGCGCGACTTGGAGCAGGGGCGCCGGAAGTGTTTTCAGCTTGGGGGTGCGCAAATGTGTATCACACGGGGGAGGGGGGATTTTTTAGGAACTTTATGCTTTAACTGTCACATTACTTTACACGTGATGTCGCATTCCTTTTAACGTAAGTCACCTACATCACGGTGTTAATTTTACTGTCACATTCAAATTAGTCTGACAAAATATCCAAAAGAATATGTGAAGAATATCGCAGTATTTTGACCCCAGGTAGCAGAGTGGTGCTTTGGAAGCGCTTTTTTGGCACTGCTATAAATATGCTTCAAAAAACCGCTAATTGAAGCGCATCTGAAGCACTTTTTCTTGGCACCTGCCAAAAAATAGCGCCTTGGGAGCGCTAAAATCAGCGGGTTTTTGAAGCCGATTTATAGCAGTTGGAAAAGGCACTTCTAAAGCGCTTCTAAAGCACCACTCTGCTACCTGGGACAGGTCTTTTAAGCAATAAATTTTGACCGTTTCTCGAATCAAATCTTATTATGATAAACATTTTCTCGATCCCACACAATCTTAGCAACGTTGTGTGTAACCGAGTCCCTATTCATAGTTTATGCCAGCAAACCGGAACTGATCGAATAGCCGTGGCGACGAAACTGCAAACTAGTGAAAGGTTGTGAGGCAGACACGGGAGCTAACCGGTTACGTCGCATCTAAAATCGCCAAATCACGTCAACGCAAGTCACTACTAACTAAAATGTTGAAGGGTGCGCAGCGCCAAGGCAGCGCACCCCCCGACCCATACTTCCGGCGCCCCTGCTTGGAGAACTGGCGGAGGGGATTTGCGGGATGCGCCTGGCTTGGAGCTTCGTGAGCGGAGGGGACCTTTCACCCAACCATAATTTTATTTTGAATATTTTTTTGAGGGGGCTGATATGGTAGGGTGGAGGGACGAGTATCAATTTGCCATTTTGTCATGACCCCAGCTGTTCCGAGCGAAGCCTCACAGGAGTGGCAATCTCGTTGATGGCGCTGTGAGGTTGATAAGCAAACTGGTTTTCGTGAGGCATTTGACTTTGTTACGTGAGTCGTTGGCGTGTTCGCACGACGCGACACGCTTTTCCGGCAACGAAGTTGACTTCTAATAGCAGTCGAAACGTTAGTCAGTTGTTTTATGTTGCCCCTATGGGACCAAAAAATCTGGCCCAAGGGATTTTGATAAAATTTACAACACTTATAATTCTACATTCTAAATGCAATGTCGAAGTTTTATCAAAATCCGAGGGGGCATCTCGGGGGGCATTCACTCTTAAAATCAGTGGGTCACTACGTCTACAGACTCCGCCGTAATAGACGTCGACAGACAGACAGACAGACAGACAGACAGACAGACAGACAGACAGACAGACAGACAGACAGACAGACAGACCAAAGCAGAGGGGCGGGATTATAATGAAAATGAAAGACTCACCTTCATTATGTGCTCAAGTGGGAACTTGCTATCAATGCTGCAGACTGTCTGACCGCACTCATCATGCTGAAAGCAACAGAAATAAGATACAGTACATATTTACATACAAATTTACAACACTTATAATTCTACATTCTAAATGCAATGTCGAAGTTTTATCAAAATCCGAGGGGGCATCTCGGGGGGCATTCACTCTTAAAATCAGTGGGTCACTACGTCTACAGACTCCGCAGTAATAGACGTCGACAGACAGACAGACAGACAGACAGACAGACAGACAGACAGACAGACAGACAGACAGACAGACAGACAGACAGACAGACCAAAGCAGAGGGGCGGGATTATAATGAAAATGAAAGACTCACCTTCATTATGTGCTCAAGTGGGAACTTGCTATCAATGCTGCAGACTGTCTGACCGCACTCATCATACTGAAAGCAACAGAAATAAGATACAGTACATATTTACATACAAATTTACAACACTTATAATTCTACATTCTAAATGCAATGTCGAAGTTTTATCAAAATCCGAGGGGGCATCTCGGGGGGCATTCACTCTTAAAATCAGTGGGTCACTACGTCTACAGACTCCGCCGTAATAGACGTCGACAGACAGACAGACAGACAGACAGACAGACAGACAGACAGACAGACAGACAGACAGACAGACAGACCAAAGCAGAGGGGCGGGATTATAATGAAAATGAAAGACTCACCTTCATTATGTGCTCAAGTGGGAACTTGCTATCAATGCTGCAGACTGTCTGACCGCACTCATCATACTGAAAGCAACAGAAATAAGATACAGTACATAGATAAAAATGCCTCTTTATAACAATTTATACTAGGCATGCAGTGCAGCACCTTTACACAGTGCTTACCATATCCTCCCAGTGACCCCCGTAGAGAGGGTGGAGAGTGTGCTCAAGTGGGTACTTGCTATCAATGCTGCAGTCTGTCTGACCGCACCCATCATACTGAAAGCAACAGAAATAAGATACATAGATAAAAATGCCTCTTTATAACAATTTATACAAGGCATGCAGTGCAGCACCTTTACACAGTGCTTACCAGCTTACCATATCCTCCCAGTGACCCCCGTAGAGAGGGTGGAGAGTTTTCCGTGTCATTGAGAAGGATATGTCAGCATCAGAAAATCCACAGAAATCTGAAGGTGGTGGTGTTGTTGTACCAAGGACCGTGTTGTCTGGGAAACCAGTGAAATGTTCTGAAGCTGATGGTTCGAATGACTTAGAAACCTGTAATAGTTTGGTACTTTTTAAAACACATAGACATGATTCTTGCCATTTAAGAAAGAAAAAAAAAATACAGGATAACAGTATTTTTAATGGCTTAAATTGCCTTTGGATACGCACAGTCACATTATGCTTGGTTCTCGTAGAACTGAAGAGGGCCCGTCTGTTCTTTCTCCTTTTCATAGGACGACAATAACTACTCTCTGTCACAGTTTCTGTGAGGTTTTCTGTGGCTTTGACCACATTCCCAAGACTGACAACTGGCTGAAATAGAAAATTGCGGGACAGATGATGATTCTTGCCATTTAAGAAAAAAAAAACAAGAAGCAAAGACATCAGCCTAAATATAACATGTTTGGATATCAATTTTGCACTTTGCAAACTTGATATAAAGTGAAGGAACTCGTTCTTTACAAACAGAATGTGTATCAAAACTGGTTTTGTTAAGTGTGGAATTATGTTGAAACATAAACTTGCCGAAATTTCATGACCCCAATGACACTACACTTAGGAAGAAGTCCAACAGGTTTTTGATTGTTGGCTATTGTTGGAGTTCAGCGCCGTTTCGAAATTACCGAAATATCGATTTGAATGCGTCAGCACCCACTTTCCCGATACCAGAGTTGCAGGGTCTGAAAGATCTTTCATTTACAGGAAAAGTATAAATTTTATCTCATTACATCAGAGGAAAAGAAATGTTTACCAAAGCTGGAAGATAGGTTTTCAAGTGTAAATATGTTGAAGATTGAAATGTTTTTCGTGGGATATTTAAGTTACAAATATATGTTCCAACGCCGTTAAAACGGATATTTTCAAACGTGATTTACTCAATAATTTGCATTGGAACGAAAAAAATACTTCGTTTACGGATGAAAGAACGTCTTTCAAGCTTTAAAATAAGTATACAGTTATGTTATTTAGTTATGTGGTTTGTGAGAAAAGGTAGGTCACTAACAAAACCAAGTTTTGAACACAATACTCGTTCTCTTCACATTTACCTAAGATGTAGATACTGTTGTAAAGAACGAGTAAAAATTACTGGATAACATTCTTTCCAATGGCTTAAATTGCCTTTGGACACGCACAGTCACTTTATGCTTGGTTTTCGTAGAACTGAAGAGGGCCCGTCTGTTCTTTCTCCTTTTCCTAGGACGACAATAACTACTCTCTGTCACAGTTTCTGAGAGGTTTTCTGTGGCTTCGACCACTTTCCCAAGAATGACAACTGGCTGATACAGAAAATTGCAGGATAGATGCTGATTCTTGCCATTTAAGAAAGAAAAAAAATTACTGGATAACAGTATTTCCAATGGCTTAAATTGCCTTTGGATACTCACAGTCACTTTATGCTTGGTTCTCGTAGAACTGAAGAGGGCCCGTCTGTTCTTTCTCCTTTTCCTAGGACGACAATAACTACTCTCTGTCAGAGTTTCTGAGAGGATTTCTGTGGCTTCGACCACTTCCCCAAGAATGACAATTGGCTAAAATAGAAAATTGCAGGATAGATGCTGCTTGTGAAGGTTAGATGATGACAGACTATGGCATCTTAAATAAAGAATGTACGCAATAACGGCGAGTAATAAGGCATACCTCCATCGTTTGCTGACCACAAGATCTATGAAATGATAACAATATTACAGCAGAATATCAAGGATCACCGAAAATAGCAAAGACAAAATTATTGCAAACTGAGTATTTTATTTGTAATGACAACACAGACACAGACGAATTTCTCATAGCCCGAGTTATGAATATTTTTGTCATCCCCTTCCCCAAGCAGATATGTCGTCTGCATGTCAGTTGCCGTCAAACGCGTCAAACAAAACCATGTCAAACTTGTTTCAGAAATAGAAAAACTAAATGTTATATCAGGTGAAACACTTCGAGGCCTAAATTATGATGTTCACACGTGTTAATAGCCTATTAAAACGATCAATATTGGCAGTAAATAAATGAAGTGTTTGCTATGGATACTTTACCTAACATTTTAGGAATCTTTATGCACCAGTGCTGTAAGGCAGGTGGTTAAACATCAATTAACACGCATTGTAATGAGAAGAAACATTTCAGATACTGATGAAGTAGCAGAACAGCTGGGATTAGCTTATTTCATTACAAAAAGTGATGCATCCTAACCTTACAGTAGCAGACAGCCGTGATCACTGAAAGCGGATGTAATGCCCTGATATTAAGATCAGTAGCATAATGATAGATTTCATTTCTCATTTAAAACTGAATATTAGTTCAGAAGGATTCAGCTAGTTTTTCTACTATTTTGGTCTGTGAATGACAGCTCAGAATGTGGCCTCTCTGTTATCCGATGCTTCCGAGTGGAAGTTTTGCATTATGTACTTGAGGGTTGAGAAAGGCTATTTGTTGAAATAAAATTATATTCAATAGCTCATTTAAAAGCATTTTTAAAGGGGAATTTATTAGTATTATCTGTCTTGATGAGGGTGAGTTGCTTTGAAATCTATCAGCTGAGGTATGGCACAATTTATAGTTTACCCTAAACCTGTTTTTTTTTCTGAGCTGAAGGTAGTTTGGATGACTTGTGGGAAACCAATTATTTCCATAGAGTTGAAGACAGTCTTCCTGGTTCTTTTAAGACAGAAAAAATCAAATCCGGTCCATCGGTTCAGTTTCTGGCTCAAAAAACATATGTTTAAATTAGTGTAATATTCACAAGTGTCTCTGTACGGTGTTTGAGGGGAATTCTTGTGTTAGAGAATGTCTCTATAGTGATTCTGAAAGGGAATTTTATGCCCTTTCCAATGAGCCTAACGCCAAAAGAGTGGGGATTTTGTTACAAAACTTTTAAAGGTTTTAAGATTGATATAATTAATCCCAATTTGTAAAGTGATGCCTCACTGTGCTTACTATTTTGAATGTGAGTTAATAAACGACTTCACCCCTGAAAGATACAGCATTTTCTTCTCATCATTTTGTTTTTTTATTGACATCTGGACCAGCGGTTCGTTCAGAAAGATGAAGTATACGTGTCCAGGGCTATCTTTTGACGAACAAGCTAGGCCCGCCCTTCTGCCAAACGTCGTTGCCAGCTTCGCTGCTCTGGCAACTCCGCTCGGCCGGGGGCGGCCCAGCTTGGCCTGCCGACCCGTCCCGTCCTCGGAGTCACTGGTTATAAAAATTTTACTTTGGGCCTTCGGCCAGCTTACACTCTAAATGACCATGGACATTTTTGTAACTAGCACCGAACGATTCTGCACGTAACTAACTAGATACAATTTTCACCTCTGACTTGTGTGCAGTGCAGTTAGTTACAAATTGTGTGGAGTTCGTTACAAATTGTAACTATTGACACACAATATTGTATCTTGTCTAGTGACGTACATAATTAGTTACAAAAAATGTCCATTGACATTTAGAGTGTACTTATTGTCGCGGTCGTGCCAAACAATTCTAGCCTTCGGCTCGATTATCCTATTTTTTTTTTATATTTTTTTTTAAAATATAAATTACTGCTTTGAATAACGGGCCTTCGGCCCGCTGACCTATTGTCGTCTATTCTCGCGGTCATAGGGTGCATTTTGGCCTTCGGTCTGATCATCCTTTAATTTATTTTGACAGAATGCCTGTTTATTTTAGACATACCAGTGTTGCGGGTTTGCCTATCCTAGGTGTTATGGCGCCTTACTTGCAGATCGGGTAGGCAAACCCGCAACACTGGTGTATATTTGACTTGACAAAATACCGTGTTACTTAATATTACAAACGATTTTGTTGATGTGTACGTTTATGATGAGTATATTACATGAACAAAAGAGTACATTTCCAGTAAGTGTGCACCATTTGAACGACATTCAGAGCTTTGGTAAACGGAGAAAAAGTACTATAAATTAGTTTGAAACGCACAGTATTTCAGTCGGGAAAATATTTGAGGTACACTCTTAAAAATACCGTGATCAATTACGGTATGCCTACGGCCCGTACCGTTATTTTCATGTACGGTCAGACCGTAACGTACACTTAAGGCACGGACCGCACTTAAGGAGGAATTTCGCTAACTTTTCTGGCAACACTGCTTCCACCAGCCTGCCTCGCGATGTGATGCGCGAAATTGTAAGACCAGGTCTTGGATCTTGGTGCCCGCGCCGTTCGTGGCGTGAGTCGAATAATAACGACTACCCCCTGGCCGGCCAACAAGCGAGACAATAAAAGTATAGAACTCCGTTGGGGTAAAAATGCTTCGGAAAGATTTTGACGTGTCCTCTGAAACACATCGATTGAGAGTTGGGCCATGCTTCACGAAGAAATTGGTGCTTTTTTATTATCATTTTTCCCCTTGTGCAACACTGTTAAAAAAAAACTACAGCAAATAGCTACGGTGAGCGTTGTCAATTTGTTGCCTGGTCCACACCGTAATTTCTGGTTACGGTCCACGTCGTACGGGACGCGCTGTAGCTCTGAAAAATGTAGGGAAAGTCCAATACAACTCTTACCCCACACATTAAGGTACGGTGCTTTCGTGTACGGTGTGACCGTCCGCTAAAGGTACGGCACGGGCCGTAGGCAAACCGTAAATGCCTACGGTACTTCTTACAGTGAAGTTAAAATGCCTTATAGGTTCAGTTGGTACAAAGGCTACCACAACGCATCACCTGGTACCTTGGAATCAGTTTTAACCGGCATTGTTTGAGAGTTGGGCGCTGGGCCTCGTTTTTCTTAGAAATTGTTGGTAATACTTTGCCATCTGTATTCTTTTTATTCCTTAGTTATTGGTTAATTTCGAGAAAAAATATATAAGCACTCTAGAAACTAGAGTGTGTTCATGGCACGCTTCTTTTGGAGTCAACCACAAAGCACGCTTTAAAATGGTGTGTGCTTGCCAGGCATGCTCTAAAATGGAGTGTGCTTGCCAGGCATGCTTTAAATATAAGCATGCCAGCCCTAAGATGAATAGGGCTTATTCGTCGGGCGCGGCCCACTCCAAGTAAGTGCATTCCTCGCTGGCATGCTTTTATTTAGCAGTTTCTAGAGAAATGTTGGATCGGCCAACAACAAATGTTGGGTTGCCCACTCTATGCACGCTGCCGTGGTGGTGTAGGTGCGCACTACTTGCGTGCGCGGGGGGCAGGACCGGAAGCAGGACCTGCAGCAGCCGCGGGGCGGGTCTGATTGTGGCCCGCGGGGACTGATGGAGCTGCGGGATGGCTGGAGCCGGGCCGGACGGGGCACGGGGTGGAGCCCAGCGGATAGGGAGGGAGAGTCTTGTTTTTCTACGAATGCCAGTGGCGTCGTGGCAGTGGTGTCCCGCTCCTCACCGCCTCAGGAGTTTGCTGTTGCTGCCTCCTGCAGATTGCGATTCAATGGCAGTTTGAAGACGTCAGCAGCCAGGCGGCCTGGCCTCTCCCCTCCCCGCTGCTGCAGACCCCACCCCCGCCCCTCCAAGTTCCCTTCCCTAGTTGAGTTGTTGTAGGCTCGTCAGCCTCCGGACGGACTGCATCAACCCCCCTCCCCTTCTACACCCTGCTCCAGCAGCTCCAGCAGGCGTGCTTCCATCCCTTCAAACTTTTGTAATGCTCTCGGCGACCTGCGCTGGAAAACAGGAAGACACGTAGTGAGTAATTCGATTTCGCCTGGAGAGTGGGAAAGTATAGGGAATAGGGTGATGGGGGCGGCCTGCTCCACCCCGCCCCGCGCGGGGCCAGCACATCTAGGTGCGCGCCGCGCCATGTGCTGGGCCCGCCCCGCCTCGCCCGCACCCACTGTTGTGGAAGAATTGGAAGAATTATCGGCAGAGACAGGGGTGGGGGTTGGGAGGGGCGGGGGGGGGGACGCGGTGGGGCAGGGCTGCCCCTCTGCTCTGCTGCAGTGGTGCATCAGGGGAGGGGAGGGAGGGGCGCAGAGGCTGCATTCTTTTTTCTTCTTGCCGACCCGGCGTGATGCGCACCCAAACTGAATCCCTATCTGCCCTCGCTCCCTCGGCTCCACTGCCCTGGTCGCTCCCATCTACCCTGCTTATTTTATTCCTTTATTTTTGTGCTCATGAAAGGCGAAGGTGGATCTGCGTATCGGATCGTGTGTGCCGCAGCGTATGCGTGTGTAGCAGAGCAGCGTCATGTGTGTGCACCAGCGGGGCTCCACAGACTTACAGGTGGAGAGAGGAGTGTGCCAGAGCTGCACCAGCGGGATGGGACGGGACGGGACGAGCAGGGGGGTTAGATTGGGCTCCCCACCTGCGACCTGCTCTGATTTCCATTCTGACGTGTCTTTACGGTTCCCCACTCCCCTACCCCTGCAGGCTGCCCTCACCTGGCCCGCCAGTGACTGCCGCGATGAATACTAAGTTTATCACGGTGTTTTACGTCGCCCCGCCCCGCCTCGCCTCGCCTCGCCCGGCGCGGTCCCGGTCCCATTCCCTTCGCTGGCGGGGTTGGTAGGGAAAGTAGAGCTGCAGAAGCGCGCTCCTCCGTCAGCGTAGGGAATTTCGCTCACTTGCCCCCCTTCCCCCTCTGGTGCCGTCGCTCCTCAACTCTCTTTTCGTTTTTGCGCCCGATCTCTCTCCCTCTGGCCGGTCCCGCCCGCTGCCCCGTCCACTCGCGCGTAGTGGCTCTGCTCTGACGCTCTGACCCGCTCCGTGTTGGGTTATCCCTCGCGCTCGGCTCGGCTCGACTCCAATCGGCTCGGCTGGGCTCTGCTCGGCTCGACTCGACTGAGTCAAAGTGAATCAGCGCCGCCGCCTCGTCTCGTCTCGCCGCAAACAAATAGACGGCGCCGCGCAGACTCTTATTATTTACTTTTGCCGTTTGGGGCGTTTTGACACTTTTGTGCGACGTTTGTGATGAAGGCAAGCGCCGGCCCGCGCCGCCCCGCACCCGAGCACCCCGCACCCCGCCCACCCCATCCCGTCCCATCCCGCTCTGGCCCGCCCCGCCCCGCCCCGCCCCGCCCCGCCCCGCCCGCGCGCGCTACGCTTCGTTAGGCTCGACTAACTTGTCGAACTATCCGCTGCTCCCCCGCCGGCCCCGGCCCTCGCCCCCGCTCCCTTTACGCTGTAACAGAGCGCGCCGCGACACCCCTGCGCTCCGCTGGGGGCCAAGCTTTTGCTTACATAGCGGGAGGAGGATGGCTGGCTGACTGACTACTTGCTTCTCATCTTTTTGAGACAGTTTATACAACAATTGTTCGGAGGGGATAGTAGCGGCACGGTCTCGTCTTAACGCAGTTTCTTGACCCCTACGCGGGCCACACGCGACACACGCGGCCGCGGCTGATGAGGACTCTTTGGTTTCCGTTGGTGGCCCTGCCCGGCCCTGCCGCCTGTTCCCCTATTTTCAATCGCAGTCGAATATCGTGGCGGCGCGGCGGCGCGGCCGTGCGGGTCCCCTGCTCCCCTGCAGGCCGCGCTGATGACCGCCTTCCTGTTTAGCGGTGCGGGGCCGTGTGTGCTGCCCTGCCGGTCCTGCTGGTCCTGCTAGCTCAGCTATGGTCTTGCTGGTTTTTCTGACCCTGCTGGCCGCGCTAGTTCATCTGGCGCTCGTGGCCCTGCTGGCCCTGCTGGCCTCTGTCGCTCCAGCTGGCTGGTCCTGCCGGTCCCACAACAAGCCCAGTGCGATTCCTGTTCGACCTGTAAAGCCGCGCTGATGCCCTAGACAGGGGGAAATTACTCTGCATTATGGTGAAAAAAATTTGTGATTCCTCGTAACTTTTTGTAAACTTTCATAATTTACTTTGGATTTTTGATGACTTTTTTAAAAATTTTGTTTGAATTGTAAGTAACATTAGTTATTTTTTGTGAATTTTCCTGATGTTTTTCCTGAATTATTTCTAAATTTCTCTGAATTTACCTGAACTTTTTTGAATCACGAGTTGTACAAAAATTTCAGAGTTGTTTTCCCCTTGTCCGAGTGCCTGTACCCCATAGTTTAACTTTTGGGCTGCAACTTTTCGGTGTGTATTTGGTTTCCTGATCAACGCAGACGTGAATACCCAGCTATTGGGGGGAAACTACTTGTTTACTTTTGAAAACAGTGTCGTATTTTCAAGGGAACTTATGCCCGCCCGCGCTCTGCCAATGTTTCTCCGCTAACAAGCCCTGGCTGGATCACGTCTCCGTCGCGGGGCGGGGCGGGCGGGGCGGGCGGGGCGGGCGGGGCGGGCGGGGCGGGCGGGGCGGGCGGGGCGGGCGGGGCGTGGTGGGGCGGGAATGGGGGCTCGGGCCGGGACCTGCAGCGGTGTGGCTCTGCCGGCTTTGATCTACACTAATGCAGATGATCACTGTATCTTCCACCAGTTTCACATTCGGTTTCCACGGAGTTCCATATGCAAATCTCCAAGCGCCCTCGGGCCTAGCGCAACTCAATCAAAGCCAACCCCACGCGGTCCCCTCCGCGTCTGCCCCACCCCACCCCACCTCACCACGCCCTGGTCTGGTGCGCCTCCCACCCGGACTCAGTAATGAAGTCACACATGCGCGCACAGCAACGCCCTTTATTTCAAAATGCCAACTTCCCTGCCCCCTCCCCTTCAGAAAAAAAAAAACCTTAGAGGCGTGGCTGCCATGGTCAGCTGGAATGCAGTGAGGGCAGTATTTGTTTTTGGGGTTGGCTTGTAATTACTCTGTGCCCCGCCTCGCCCAGCCTCGCCCCGCCTCGCTCGCCTACCCCGCCGCGCCACGGCCTCAAGATGGATGTGTGGAGCGCGACTGGTCGCGGCCGGCGGCACGAGGCCTACCCTCGCCCCCAGGGAGTCTTGAGCCTGCCTCTTGTTTATGTTGTAGGATTTTTTTTATTACAACCATTTTTTTCTGTAAAGGGAATGATCATAATTTTATTCCATTTTAATGGTAAGGCAGCTGCCTCCAAGACCCCGCGTAAAACATACGGCACATTAATTCGCAGTTGTCGCTCAAAAGAGAAGCGAAAAAGAAGAGAAAAGCGGTAATAACCGCAAACAATAACGATTTCCATGATAATGGAAAGAGTAAGGACCGGCCGGAGGCCCCCGCCCCGGTGCGGCTGGAGGGACAGGGGCCCAGGGGCCCCCCAGGGGGTGGAAGGGGCTAATGGAGGCCCAAGATATTGCGACGGGAACCCACGCCTCAGCTCAGGGGAGCCTACAGGCAACAAGACGGTCAGCATTTTGTACCTGTCCCAGCGATGGCCGCGAGAAACCCACACCCTTGCGGCCCGCTAGAAGGTCTACCCTTCAACCCGTCGGATTTAAGAACATCAAGGAAAATGAACTTGAAGCAATTATTTTTTTTCTTTGATACAGTGCACAGTTCTTGAACCACTACACTGGAAAGACAAAGGTGCTATCTAATGCCTATTTAGAGGCGCTAGTGAAACAGTGCTACTGGCCTCTAAAGGTGCTATTTTCGGCTATTTTAGTGCCTTTCCAAAGGCGCTATTGCAGAAGTGCCTTTGAAAGGCATTATGTCGCACCTTTGTTTTTCCAGTATAGCACCCGAGAGTAATGTTTTCGACTAAAACTGATCTACGTAATATTTAATGCCACCCGAAGAGTTAGCAAATTCTACATCGCTCATTTGGTGTTATGTGCGTTGGTACGATAACTTTCCCTTGACGAGGCCATTCGCATTCAGAGTAAAATGTAGTCATCCAACTCATTTTTAGCCATCTTGGTAACAATTCATATCAATGAAATTGCTGGTATCGCTCTCCAGAGAGCGAGGAGAATGACGACTTATCCAATCCATTTGCAGTCCAAGTACGTTTCTTGTCACAAGACTTGGATTCTCTCGGCGTACCACAGAGTCTTTGTCTCGCCCCCTCCGTCCCTCACGCAGGTAACGCATAGTCTGGAGTGTGAGCGTGTGCGGTGAGCTTGGTGCGTGCAGCCCCGTCCTGTGGAGATTCTAAAGTCATCCCCAAGCCGTTGTGGAGAGAGAGCCATTACGGCAGAGACGGAGAGGGCAAAACGAAACGGTTGAGGAAGTCATGGGGGAGAGAGAGAGATGGACGAACAGAGACAGAGAGTGAGATGCGGGCTGGCTCGGACGAGGAGGAGGGCAACTGTTCGCCGCACCATCTCGCCTCGTCAGACGTCGGGTCGGGTCGGGACGGACGGGCGGGGCGGGGCGGGCAGGCCCGTCGCGCATCGGTGCTGGCCACGTTGCCTACCCTCGCCGCGCAAGGCGCTCCTGCCGGCCCCGGCCCACCTGGTCGCGGTGGACGTGACTGTGACTGACCCCAGCCGGCCGGCCGATGAGACGTCTGACATTTTGTCGGTGTGCGGTCTCTGCTGGGCCTTGCTGCTGGGAGAGGTTATCGAGACGACACCGCCACCTCGCCCCTCTTTGCCAACCGAAATAGAAGGCAGCGATGAGGGAGTGGATGGATATATTAGGACGTATCAGCGGGGATGGGAGGGGACGTGGGACGGGACGGACTAGTTTGCAACTTTTCCTGCGCAAGAGAGAAGCGCCCGGCTGGGGGGGGGGAGGGAGGGGAGCGGGATACACGCAGAATGCCGGAAGGATCGTTTAGCGTCGGGGATTGGGCTCGGGGGGTAGGGGTCAGGGGAGGAGGGGGGAGGAGGACGGAGCTGATTTCGATTATTTTGGACACGTTGTTCTCGTTCGAGACAATTCCTTTCGATAGTCTTAGTCACCGTACTTTCACTGTTACATCACCAAAAAATCTTTGCTCACGCTGTGCAAATAATTGAAAAAGCATTGCAGGTAGCAAAGTAGTCTTTTGGATTTGCGAAGCAAGAAGCATGAACTGCAAAGAATGCTCTGCAATTGAAAAACAGATGCTTCGCAATTCGCAAAGCACTTGAATCCTTTGTCGGGAATTAACACACGGTAAAAAAAAAAATCTTGTATTTCAAGATCTTTCTGGGATCTTATGGAGAATACCAATGGACATCCAAGACAGATCTTGAAATACAAGAAACTATTTTTTTCCGTGCAGAGCACGCGATGGTTCTTTTCTCTTTTTTGCATTGCGTCTGACTCCCGCAAAATCCGTAGAGAGCATACAAACAACTGCTAGAATTAGAGGCTCTATATTAGCATTGCGTCTTCTTCTTTCCTTTCCCTTGATCTCCCAAGCCGTTCAGATTGCGGGGCAGGGAGGGGCGGGGAGGGGGTCGGGCGGACCCTCGGGGTAACGCCTTTCTATCAGTGTCTCTGTATCCCCGGCCCGAGGCTCGGCCCGAGGCTCGGCCCGAGGCGCTGCGCCATGACTTTGGATAACAGTGGTGGGATTCTCAAAGTGACGGCAAGAAAATAGCAGATCAGGTTCTTTGACGCGCGCATCTGGCGGGGCGGAGGCGAGGCAGGCGAGAGGCTTTAGGGGAGGGGGGGGGCTTTGGGGGGATGTGCGCTGAACCGGGAGTGATAGAGGAAGGACGTGTTGGCGTGGGTGGGAGCGCGCAGCACTGGGGACAGCACCAGCCTTCCTCGTTCGTCTCCCCCCCCCCTCCCCCTCCCCGCACCCCCACCTTACCCCGGCCCACCACAACCCACGACCCCACCCCACCTCTCACACCGCACAAAAATGTCCTCAAAAGAACACCAGGCTTTTCAAATTCGTGTGGTATAAAAATGTACGTCTCTTTTTCAATGTTGCAGAATTTCCTGACTCGGCTTCCGCCGTGCCGACCTTTTCCCCCGCAGTGGAGGCGGCTGGGTCGGGTCAGACGGGACTCAGGGGGTTAGGGGCGGATTGACGGCAAGAAGAGAGACAAGAAGGGGAGGGCGGGGCGTGTTTGGGGTGGGGGGCGCCGAGGGAGGAGATGCGCCCTTATTTTCTCTACCCTGCCGCCTTAGCTCTTGCCTTCTGGTTTTCAAACCCACTGTCTTACGGTTTTCCGTCGCTCCGATACAGCCAGACCCACAAAGCTTTAGGTCTCCTCGAATTAAGGAAATTTACCCTCAGGATCGTTATATCCCTTGCCGTATTGGTCCTGGTCGTGCCGCTGGTGGCCGTGGCTCCTGAGGCTGCACCGGGCGCGCTTGGGGCGTGGCGGGCCGGGGCGACTTTGCCCCACTGTGCTCGGCCATGAATAAATGCATCCGCCTCACTCTCTTTCTCTCTCCCCCTCTCTCTCCGTGTTCCTCTCCCTCCCTCCCTCTCTCTTTCTCTCTTTCTCTCTCGTTCTCTCTCTCACTCTCTCTCTCTCCCTCAGGACTCAGCATCGGTCCCGTTCTATCTCTCTGTCTCTCTCTCGCCCTCTGCTCCCATGAGCTCACGAGGACCTCGCTACGAGGGTCGCCGGCGCATCGAGCGGCTCAGTGCAAACATCACATTGCAATTCGCTTTGCAAAAAGAAGTTTGCAGCCGTGCGGGTGGATATCACCATTCTATGCTGGCTCGTACCGCTCGACCCCATCTCCCCCCACCCCCCCGTCCGCACTCCCCGCGCGTGCCGCGCGGCCTCATGGCTCCATGAATCACTCCGTCGTCAGGTTCAATAAAGTCCCCCTCCCCTCCGAGAGTTACTCCAGCACGTCTCTCTCGTTTAAAAAGAGAGGCAGGCGAGGAGGAGCAGAAGCAAGAGATGAGGAGGCGGAAAAAAAATATCCGTGGAATTCATCGCTGCAATGAAAATATTTTTCCGTCGAAGCGGCGCTGCGCAGCGCAGAGAGGCACGACTGTCATCTCGCTGCTTCCTGATATTTCCTCGCCTTGCCCCGCCGCATCGTGCATATAGAGTAGCCCCGCCCCCGACCCGCCCCGACCCCGGCGTGAGATGGACGGGGTTAAACACGGTGACAGTGCGCGGCGCGTTGCGTTGATGGATTTAACGCATGCTAAAGGCTCGGGCGTTGATGAATTGAACGCGGGTATAGGCTTGGGTACTGGCGGGACTAAATTTGGTCCAGCACGTCATGTCCGGCCCGGCGGGCCCGGCCCGCTAGCAGTTTGACGGAAAGCCCGGCTGGACCGGTCGCTCGCAGCAGCCCGGGCGCGGCGCGGCGTGGCGGCCAGGGGCCGGGGCACGCCACTCGGACACCGACACTCCAAAAACTTCTCTAGCCGGCCCGGCCCGGCCCCGCCCGGGCCCGGGCCCCTCTGCTCCCTGAGGGCCGGGCGGGCCCTATGCCAGAGGGACAGGCACCGGATGGCGGGCATCAGCGCGGCGGCATGGAGCCGGGCGGGGCGCGGGGCGCGGGGCGCAGGGCCTCCCCAGCGCCCGTGTGTGTATGTGGCCCGGGCCCAGCCGAACTGGTCAGCGGGTCTAGGTCGGGGTCGGGGAGGGGAGGGGAGGCTGCTGATAAATATTCATCGGCAGCTGACAAGCGTCCCCAGGTGGCGAGGACTGCACTCCCACACTGGCAGCTGGCTGATGGCCGCGCCGGGCCCGGCCCGGACGGTAGCGAGCCCGAAGCAACATCGGTTGTCCGGCCTTTTTTTGTCCGACCTCGGGAGCGCCGAAGCACATCGGTTGTCCGACCTTTTTTTGTCCGACCTCGGGATTTTTGCGGCCGCCACCGTCACGCGTTTCTTTTTGTCCGGCCTCATTTTGTCCGACCTGGCAATATGGGTGTCATAGTTATTTTTTTGTCCGACCTCGTTTTCTCCGTCCCCAACGAACCGTTAGAGTGGCCTGCTATCCTCCGCGATGCAGCTCGATTGTCCGACCTGATACTTTCCACCAAATCTGAAAAAGTGCTTGGACTTTTTCCGACCTTGTTTACACGGGCAAAATGGAGAAGGAAGGATTATGTATCATGGTCGGAGCGCATGCACCGAAAAAATGACACAACACCTCAAATTCAATTTGTTTTAAAAGATATTTTTTAAAAAATTGAAAAATTGGTAGGCCCCTACCTAACTCGCAACCTGCGAGCCCCGCCTGCTTAACTTCGGAGTTCTGATGGGATCCGGTGTGTTCCAGGCGACCGCCACCCCGCGGGCACGAGAAGTCCTCTCCGCTTCGGGGAGAGTCCCCGCTTAAGGCTGGCGGCCTGTCAGGCCCGCCGTACTACCCTATTTAAACAGCGCCTTGAAGCCGTAGGTAGCATTTCAGACCAACGACTGGGCACCACCGGACCGCATGACCGGTCAGTGGGAGGTAGAGGCAAGGCAGGACGATAGAGGGGGAGAAAAGCAGAAAGAGAAGTTTTTGCGGAAGAGTAAGCGTACGGTTGGTTAGACCTGTACTGACCCGCTCCCGCACAGGTCATGGAAAAGCTGTTTACTAAGGAGCCAGATTCATAGGCCTTACTTCCCCACGAGGGACCACCCCCCGTGGCATGGGACGGAACTTCCTGACAACTCGCTTTCGCTGCCAGTGAAGAACCTACCTGGGAATTGAACCCAGGCCCCAAGTGCCGAGTCTCATGACACCCCGCGGCTTTCGTGGTACTAAGACCACTAGACCGTCGGCGATTCCACGAGGGAGCTCCGTTGAGATGGGGGGTTTGAATTCCACTCCAGGCTGCTGTCCTCGGAAAAATTTATATTTTGTAGCAAGATTTGAACCCGGGTTCTTCGGCCCCCGGATCATCACTAAGCCGGCACGGCTACGACGCCATGGTACAATATGCTGTTCCACTAGGGGTGACGCTGCGAAGAGCTGTAGTCGCCGACGAACCTGTACCGGTGGCGTCATCAGTACGCCTGCTCTCCTTGCTGAGACAGACCAGCCGAGTGGCGACTTTGGTATCCACATCGGCACCTTCAGGAGCACTGGGTGGGCGTGGGTTCGAATACCGATCACATTTTTTTTTTGAAGTAGCTTTTTCTTTTTCAGTTGCCCGGGGCAAAGGACAGTGGATGGATAAAAAGGATTAAGTAGGTAAAAAATAAATCAAAACAAATCCGCACTCGACATTAATGTCGTCGCCAGTGAAAGCACGAGTTGGACAGATATTCTAATGCCACCCTTATCTGTAACTTCTTTTTCTTTTATTTTTTCTTCTTTTTTAAGTTGGTAGCATCGCTACCTGGTGAATTTGTTTCTTTAAAAAAAAAAAACATCATTTTTAGTGCCTTGGGCAACTGCAAAAAGGCAAAACTACGTACTGATAAAAAGAAATAAAAGATGATAAAACAGGGTGGTATTAGAACCTTTGTCCAACTCGTGCTTTTACTGGCGACGACATTAATGTCGAGTGCGGATTTGTTTTGATTTATTTTTTACCTACTTAATCCTTTTTATCCATCCACTGTCCTTTGCCCCGGGCAACTGAAAAAGAAAAAGCTACTTCAAAAAAAAAATGTGATCGGTATTCGAACCCACGCCCACCCAGTGCTCCTGAAGGTGCCGATGTGGATACCAAAGTCGCCACTCGGCTGGTCTGTCTCAGCAAGGAGAGCAGGCGTACTGATGACGCCACCGGTACAGGTTCGTCGGCGACTACAGCTCTTCGCAGCGTCACCCCTAGTGGAACAGCATATTGTACCATGGCGTCGTAGCCGTGCCGGCTTAGTGATGATCCGGGGGCCGAAGAACCCGGGTTCAAATCTTGCTACAAAATATAAATTTTTCCGAGGACAGCAGCCTGGAGTGGAATTCAAACCCCCCATCTCAACGGAGCTCCCTCGTGGAATCGCCGACGGTCTAGTGGTCTTAGTACCACGAAAGCCGCGGGGTGTCATGAGACTCGGCACTTGGGGCCTGGGTTCAATTCCCAGGTAGGTTCTTCACTGGCAGCGAAAGCGAGTTGTCAGGAAGTTCCGTCCCATGCCACGGGGGGTGGTCCCTCGTGGGGAAGTAAGGCCTATGAATCTGGCTCCTTAGTAAACAGCTTTTCCATGACCTGTGCGGGAGCGGGTCAGTACAGGTCTAACCAACCGTACGCTTACTCTTCCGCAAAAACTTCTCTTTCTGCTTTTCTCCCCCTCTATCGTCCTGCCTTGCCTCTACCTCCCACTGACCGGTCATGCGGTCCGGTGGTGCCCAGTCGTTGGTCTGAAATGCTACCTACGGCTTCAAGGCGCTGTTTAAATAGGGTAGTACGGCGGGCCTGACAGGCCGCCAGCCTTAAGCGGGGACTCTCCCCGAAGCGGAGAGGACTTCTCGTGCCCGCGGGGTGGCGGTCGCCTGGAACACACCGGATCCCATCAGAACTCCGAAGTTAAGCAGGCGGGGCTCGCAGGTTGCGAGTTAGGTAGGGGCCTACCAATTTTTCAATTTTTTAAAAAATATCTTTTAAAACAAATTGAATTTGAGGTGTTGTGTCATTTTTTCGGTGCATGCGCTCCGACCATGATACATAATCCTTCCTTCTCCATTTTGCCCGTGTAAACAAGGTCGGAAAAAGTCCAAGCACTTTTTCAGATTTGGTGGAAAGTATCAGGTCGGACAATCGAGCTGCATCGCGGAGGATAGCAGGCCACTCTAACGGTTCGTTGGGGACGGAGAAAACGAGGTCGGACAAAAAAATAACTATGACACCCATATTGCCAGGTCGGACAAAATGAGGCCGGACAAAAAGAAACGCGTGACGGTGGCGGCCGCAAAAATCCCGAGGTCGGACAAAAAATTTCAATCAAGATTGTAAATGAAAGCAGATGATACTAAAATCTAATTTTTATTTTGGGATTTTGCTCAGTTGCGCCTCGCGGACTGCGAGCCATTGAGCCATTCATCAGTCCCCCCTAGGTACAATATACCCAGGGTACGCGCTTGGTTTTTGAACTTCGGAGTAAGAGCTAGCTGACACCTTAATATGTCTTGCACTTTTGTGTATTAAGGCGACGTTACGAAAATGTGCGTACGAATAATTTTATTTCAGCGCCTTCTGCACTTTCGGGGTTTGGGTAGTCAGCCACCGTTACACATGTGTTTGGCGGGTCGACCCACCCAGGGTCTGGCACATACTGCTATAAATGTGTTACACTCGGGAGAGCCGCGAGCGTGGCGCCGCCGGGCGCCGCAAGGCAACAATACCATCGCCTGGTCCCTGCCTCGGCCCCGCAGGCCCCGCTGGCCCCACCTCCCCCTCCCGACCCCCTCGCCTGGCCCGCCTGGCTTCCCCCTCCCCAGGCCTGCACACGCCGCCGCACCGCCGCCCGCCGCGCGCTGTGACAACCCGGCCCGCTCTATACTATTGCGAGAGTACAAGCCGATGAAACATCAATTCTCTTTAGTTTCTTTTTATTTTATTTTTGCTAAGATGTATCATCTGCTAAAAAGGTCGGACAACCGATGTAGACTCTAGCGAGGGGTTAGCGAGCCGGCGAGGAAGTCGTGACTGTTGGGCGATGTGTCTGTCCCGGCACCTTCGCCCCGCGGCACGCCTCCTTCGCCAAGTCGCCTGCAATTGCCCACAATCCCTTGCTGGCTGCATTGCCCTGTGTGTCTATCTGCTGAGGCCTCAGCTGGGCTGGGCGCCTGCGCCTGAGCTCTGCATGGGCGGGGCGGCGCGGGGCGGCCCCTCGGCGGGTGACTCGTCACTGTCAGCTTCGCGGGAGGATTGTGTCCGGAAGCGGGACCGAGCCGGGCTGGGCCGGGCCGGGCCGGCCGTGGGCCCGCCGCGCCCCTCAGACACCGGACCTACCCCACACCTCCCTCGCGCCCTGCCGTGCGGGCCGGCCCTGCCCTGCCCGGCGTGCCCGGCCCGGCTGTGCCGCCGCCGCGTGGCGTCGAGCCGGGTGGGAGCACCCCTCCCCTTCAGCCTTCAGTCGTCGAGCTGGTGCGGCGGAGTGCAGACTGAGCAGCGGCGCGCGCGCGGTCACCCGGCGGCAACTGACGAACGTCGACTCGCGTGCGTGCGTGCGCGGCCGTGCGTGTGGGAGTGTGCGCGTGTAGTTGTGTAGTGAGTGTGTGTGTGTGTGTTTACGTATGCTGGAAAGTGTGCGACCCGTTGGATACCGTACGCCGGAGACATCATCAGCAGTGCGCTTGTAAGTGTCGGTGCAGTGGATGGGGATGTGCAGGACACTCCGCAGCCGCGACAGGCACCGGCAAGGCGGCCGTGACAAAACGCCCAGCCGGCCGGGTCGTTTGTTTCCGGCTGGCGGCCTCATATTTTGTCGGTGATGGTGATAAGGACCGGGGAGAAGAGGGGTTGTGATGGTTCCGTGGGGGATCGGAGCGAGGTTGGGGCTGGGTGGGGTGGGGCGCCTAGGTACGGGCAAGATGATGTCACAACTGAAGTTTCCTCTGATTTGCATCATTATTTCGTCATTATTACACTTTTGTATCTCAATGGAGGGCACGATTAATTTCTATCTTACCTCTTCTTTTTATGCGTGTTTGTTTGTTTGTTTGTTTGTTTGTTTGTTTGTTTGTTTGTTTGTTTGTTTGTTTTTTGTTTGTTTGCAAAATCTCGTGAGCGAGAGGCATTGCTACCCTCTTGCTTCTATGAGCCGAATCCTAGCGTAGGGGACAGCAGTGGCACCAGTGGCACAACGTCGAGTATGCAAACTTGACGGGAAACTCATGGGAGATTGAGATGGTAGCGAGTGCCGGCTGTGGTGTGGTCTCGCCCAAGTGCTGTTGCATTATTAGTTTCTACAAAGCATTTGAATGCATTGTGGATTGCGAAGCATCTGCTCTGCAGCAATGGGAGTAAACGCTTTTTCAAATAACGAAGTTCTAAAAGTTTGAAAGATTCACTGGAATAACTAAGGCGTAAAAGTACTCTTGAATGAAGTAACAGTTACGCTTGAAGCAGTGGTGCCGTTGAGGCCATACGGGGCCATACGGCGTATGGCCTATAAGCGTTTTGGAAGGCACCGTATGGCCTTTAAAATTCCCCAGGCCATACGCACCCAGATGCGTATGGGGCTGCCCCCAGCCCCAGGTCCCGCTCCTGCCCCCGCTCCTTTAACTTCTGCTTCGGCCTCTACTCTACCCGTAAGCTCATGGCATGGCACAAGCCAAGACGCTCCCTTTGTATCGTTTGAATAATTTTTAGTGGATGTGTAAACAACGATCCTGATAGGGAAGGTGCCAAATACAGTTTCTAGAAGTGGTTCTAAAAAAAAAATAAAGATGTACCAAAATTTCCGAGTTTTTAGAACGCCCGGGAGCTAGGCAACCATCACACCACCAACCAGGTCGGCAAGGACCGTATGGCCTATAAAAAATTTACAACGGCACCACTGGCTTGAAGGCGTTACGCTTGAAATCAAGCGTACGA
Organism: Frankliniella fusca; assembly: GCA_029379305.1. Taxonomy (NCBI): domain Eukaryota; kingdom Metazoa; phylum Arthropoda; class Insecta; order Thysanoptera; family Thripidae; genus Frankliniella; species Frankliniella fusca. Next base: position 536,177 of record JAHWGI010000295.1, read on the forward strand.
AAATTTTTTCCCCATTCATTTAGATAGGACGAATAGGAGCGGATACACCCGTTGCGCTTGATTTCAAGCGTAATCTCAGTACCCTTGAAAACTGAGCGTAAGGCTTTGGTTTTACCAGTGTTACGTAGCTTTACGGTGCGCAAGGTTCTCAAATTATTTGCAGTTTGTAAAGCGTTTGCTTCGTGATAACTTGACATTGTGCCTATCCAGCCCGTCCGAACTCGTCCTACCATGTCCTCCTATAGCGCCGAGCAATCATGTCAGTACGAGGATGAAGGAATCATCTGTCCCGAGCAATGCCTTCATTATTTCGTCTTGTCCTCTCGGACTTGGAATCTCATCCAGTACGCCTCGGCCCCGCGTTCCGCCCCGCTCTACCCCGCCTTGCCAGCACGCCTGTCAGCCACATGCGTGTTTTGACTTCCAGCGGTGCGTGGCCCGCTGTGTGGCGCTGAAAGTTCAGGCTCCTGGAAAATCGTCCGCCCCCGCCAGGCCCTCCTCAGTGAGGGATAGAAAATATGCTGCGGCGCGGCGGGCGCGTGCAGGCACGGCCCCCGTCATTATCACCACCCTTTTCGCGTCTGAAAAAATTTCTTTTATACACTGGCTTTCGCAATTATCTTTATTTTTGTTCTATTCAGAAAAAAGGAGTGCACAGTAATTCACCGTTTATAGACCAGGAGAAGCGCGTCATAACGACTGCATTGCACCGGGGTGTTTTATTAAAATGTGTGGTCCTGGCGTTTGAAAGCAATTGCTCCCATAAACTATTTAATGAGAATACTACGTAAAGTTTGCGTATAGCTTACGGCTTTTCTGAGTTGGCTCGGACGGTTTATTAGTATCAGTGCATCTTCTTGAGATCGCGTTGACATCCCTTCAGATTCATTCAAATCACCGTTTAATTCACGAAACAAAAAAGTAGCGTTGATGAAACCAACACATTTACAAATAACGTCAAATGAACCTTGATTGCTTTGACAAACTGACGATTCAGTCATTGCTTAGGCATAGGTCAGTTTGATTCAAAAAACTTGTTAAACTTTTTGTTAAAATTCTTAACTAAGCGTTTAGTTGGCTTCAAGAAATAAATTGTATTCCTAGTAGCATTATTGTGGTTTTGCGCACAAGTCGCTTATCAGAGTGATTGCAGTGGCGTGCCATTACGCTGCTGATACTATTTAACCCTTTTTGATGCCGTTAGGCACATAGGACGCTGTCAACACGGAGCCACGCTGCCAATCGGCTCCGTCATCAGAAAAGCACGCAACGCAGACGCTTGACCCAAGACTCGTGCAGTTTGTCCAGTTTGCCTCTGACGAGGGGATAGAAAATCAATGAAACCAAAATAAAATCAAGAAAAAAACATAAAGAAAAATCCGCAAAATCGAGAAAAAATAAAGAAAACCACGATAAAAAAAAACTAACTAAAAATTTGGTACTCTAGATCAAAATTTATTAAAAAGTGGCAGAATTTTTTCTTGAAAAATCGAAAGAAAAATTAAAAAAAAAAATTCAAATGAGTTAAAAAAGAATTCAAACGAAAGTCAGAAAAATCATTTTACACATTTTGTATGCGTCATCCTTCGGTCTCTGAGAGAGGAACTGCGTGCCTCTGCTCGGGGCAAAGCGTCTGAGATGCTTGCCTTCGGAGTGAGTGTCTGAACTGCGTATCATTGTCGGTGCGAGCGTCTGAACTGCGTGCCTCTCCTCTCCGGTTTAGTTGCCGCAGTGAGGGATGACTGTTGGTGTGTTGCAGGCGCGGGCCGGGCGCGGCGGTCTCCTGTCCAGCGATGTGGTCGGCGTGAGTCAGCATGGGCGGGCCGCGGGCGCCGCGGGCCGGGGCCGCGGGCGTGGAGGAGAGCCGCCTGCTGCGGGGAGTGCTGCTGGTCGCCCTGGTTGGCCTCGGCGGGCTGTGGCCCGCCGGTGGCGGCCCCCAGACAGGTGAGTCAAGCCACGCAGGTTGCAAACGTCCTGCGATCCCCGCTTTATTTTTTCAAGAGGGAAATGAAAAAGCTTTTTTTTTCTTTTTCTTTTTTTCCTTTCCCCCCTGTGTGTCGTGGGAGCGTTGATGTCCGCGGAGAGAACGGCCGACGCTTTCAGGAGGGCGGCTCACTCACGTATTGTGGCCGCCCCGCCCCTACCCCCGCCGCCCCGTGCCGCCTCCCTCTCTTACTTAATCTCTGTTGTCGCTGACAATGGGGAAGGCGGCTCGGCAGGACAGGGAAAAAATCGTGCTGCTGATGGATCCCACCTCGGGGGACATTACTTATGTCTCGCACGAGGCATGAAAAATAATTGGCGGCTGAGAAGTGTGGAAGGAAAAAGGGGGAGGGGGGGTTGAGGGGGTGGTTCGTGACTAGTAGAGTATCAAGGCTTTCAGCCTTGGAGTCCGCTCTTTGATCCTCACCTGATTAAACCGGCACCGGCGTCACGCGCAACCCGGTCGTAGCAGCTCTAAAGAATGTCTGCCTGACGAGGGTTTTTCGTGTCAAAGAAGACAAGGCACCTTGCCTTCCAAGTGGCAACTCGAATGACATTCCCTTGTAAGTTCGCGCCACTCAGCGGAGGGGCTGCTGTTCGCGCCGGTGCGGTGAGTGGGGGTGGCGCGGGCCGGGGGCCGGGCCGGGCCGGGCCGGGCCGGGCCGGGCCGGGCCAGGCCGGGGTCCTTAATGACAAAGTACGCCGGGGCCAACTTTCTTTCGGCCGTGAAGCTCCCCGTTGCGGACCCTCGCGCCTTTACCAGGTGGGCCTCGCCTTGCGGCCCTGCGCCTTGCGCGCTCCCTGGAGCGGAGATGCGTCCCATCCCTTTTTATCCCTGCGTTCCCCGCCAGTTTGCTCTGCTCTGCGTCGCTCTGCTCCCCGGTGTGATAATATGGCTTTCAGGTGTGGAGTGCGTCAGAGAAACACACAGACAGAGAGAGATAGAGGAGGGGGTCGTGTTGCTGCTGTGTGTTTGCTGCTGCGCCTCGGCCAGTTTTAATCTGCGGGCGTTGTTGGTCGGCCCCCCCGCGGGGCCCCTGGCGTGGAGCCTCCCTGGGACCCGCCCCGCCCCGCCACGCCCCGCCACGCCCCGCCACGCCCCGCCTCGCCTCACCCCGCCTCACCCCGCCTCACCCCGCCCCGTCCGCCGCCTCCGGGGAGACAGACAACCCCGCTCTCTGCGCGCCGCCTAGCGCGGCCCGTCCCCGGCCCCGGCCTCTGCGCGGCATCCCTGGAGGCGGCAAACAAATTCAGCCTGCCGCTGTAATGTACTGCTTTGTTTGCGCATATATTCTGAAACGTGTGGCGAAACGCGGCCGTACCGCTCTGCACTCGTCTGCTGATTGTTTGCGCGGGTAGCGCGGGCGGGGGCGGGGGCGGGGGGCGTGCGCGCGCGCGGAGCGGGCTCCAGGCAAGGTGAGCTAGGCCTGTGCGATTGTTCGATTAATCGAAATCGTCATCGATATTTCTGGCCATCGACGATGAATTTTGACATGTCGATTCCGATGACCAACATCGATCATCGATTTGGACCTAACCGATGACCATGTTTGAAACGATTATTCGATGATTGTCGATGGCCGATTATTATCCGATTACCTGAGAGAGATTAAAACTATTTTGACACATTTTTTGTAACACTTCGTACAAAATAAAATAGTTTAATCCAGTTTTAAGTATTAAACAGTCAACTTTCTTCGAATTTACGATAAATTGTTGCACTCATGTCATCGTTTTATCACTCAATAAGTCAAAGTCAACAGTACTTAAAAGTTGATCAGATTTAATCGATTAATTGGAATAATCCGATTAATCGGAAATAAACGATTAATCGAATTAAAACGATTAATCGGGTAGCAAATCGATGGTCGATGCAGGCGCATCGGCATCGACAAGAATCGCGATGATCGCAGTCATCGACCGATTACGATGATTTCCGATCATCGCACAGGCCTAAGGTGAGCGCGTGGCGATGGCTGGCGGGCTGGCGGCCGGCACTGTCCTTCGGGACGGGCGCCCTTTGGCCCGGATTGGCACCGCATTTCCATACGTATGGCGGACACGCGGCGCGCGGCGGGGCGGGGCGGGGCGGGGCGCCGTACAGCTGTTTTACTGTCCTCTTCGCGCTATCCCGCTGTGTGTGCGAAACGGTCCGAGGCAGCGCCGCCTGCGTGCGTGGCCCAAAAAGAGAGAGAAAAAAAAGACAAAAAAAAAGAGCAACGAGGACAAAACTACTTTGGGGATGAATAAAAAGGACATACCTCTGCGCCGTTCCGTCGCTTTAACATTCCCCATAAAAGCCCGGCCGGCAGGCAGGCAGTCTGGATGTGGGGCACGGGGGCGCTGCGGGGTGCTGGGGCGAGGCGAGGCGCTGGCCCTGTGCTCCCTGCCTGGCCAGCCCTGCCGGGCCGGGCCTACCCCTGCTGTGCGGAGGGCAGCACGCGGCGCGCACGTCATAAGCCACGTCTCGTCTCACGTCGCGCTGCTGATGCTGCCGCCGAACTCTCCCGCTCTCTCTCTCTCTCCCTCCCTCCCCCCCCCTCTCTCTCTCTCTCTCTATCTATCTATCTCTCTCTCTCTCACCCCCCGTCGCCACGTCTCGAGCTCTCTCGTCCAACTTGAAGTTGCTAAGTCTCGTTATAACGAGCGGCGCGCTGCCGCCCCGCGTCGCCAAGTCATACGAGTAGTTGGCGCTCTGTCTTATCACCCCCGCCCGGCCCCGCCCCGCCCAGCCCCGCCCCCTCCCCGCCCCGCCTCAACGCCTTATTACTACTCTGGGTCGTTTTCATCCCCAGCCTCTGGCTGGGCTGGGCTGGCACTGTTGCGCCACCACGCAGCCGCGATCAGAACAAAGGTCCCTCGCTGCAGAGGCCGCTCATCGCTGCTCATCTTCCCCCGGCTAGAGGGCGCTCCAGCCCCCTCCCCCCTCTCTCACCCTCTCTGCCCGTCCTTATGTATCGAGAGGAGCCTTAAGGATGAGTCCTTTCCAAGATGTTGTAATTTCAAGCGCTGTTGTCGAATATACATGTATTTTACTTTGTCACACCCATCGTTGGAGTTTTAATGTGAAGTGTCAGAAGCCCGTACAAACTGATTTGTCTTTGTTTTCCCCCACGGGATTAAGGCTGCTACACTACACCTGTTATCGAAATGCACAGGGGGAGGGGGCGGGGCAGCAGGGGTGCGAGGCGCGTCACGCGTGGTGGGGAGCGCGGCGCGGCGGGGGAGCGCGCTGCGTGGCGCGGCGGCCCAAGAAACAAACGGCAATATGGCTGTTGGATTTTAGTTGTACGGCCGCCCCCGTCCCGCCCCGCGCGCACCGCCGCCGATAAACCGCCACCTCTATTTCTGAGCACGAATTTCATTTGCCAGAGCGCGGCGCACGCTTGCGCCTGCGAGCGTGAGTGTGCGTGTGTGTGTGCGTGCGTGCGTGTGTGTGTGTGTGTGTGTGTGTGTGTGTGCGAGTGTGTGGGTGTGTTCGAGGGGTGGTGGGAATGTATACATTCCCTGCCTGCTACAGTAGGGACACAAATTCCGTACTGTGAGGCAAAAATGCTGCGCTAAGAGAGAAAAGACACATAACACTTAATTGTGAAACTGCCGAACGAAATACGTTTGAACGAAAATGAAAGAGGCACGGTGTTCCACGGCAGTGCGGGCGCCCGCTGCGCCCTGCGGCCGCGGGTGAGGCGAGGCGAGGCGAGGTGGGAATCGAGGAGGGGGCGGGGCGGGGCGGGGCAGCGGGTGCAATTACAGGGGCTCTTGATCAGTAGGCCGGGGGCCTCCCTCATTGGCCCGATCGACGATTGGCACGTTGGGCCATTTTATCCCGAGGCCTGGACAGGAAGGGGAGCCCAAAGACGAGTTGGCAGTGGGCAGGGGCCGAAAGGAAGGAAGGGAAGAGGGGGGGGGGGGGGGACTACGGCAGGGTTCGGGTCTGTGCTCACCGGCGTGCATCAGGGGGTGTTTGCATGGCAAGAAGAGGCGGGGCGGGGCGGGGCGGGCGGGGCTCGACCGGGGACCACCGTGGGCTATCTCAGCGGCTCCGCGTCAGCAGTTCTCATTGAGAGGCTCGCCGCCCCGCCTCCCACACCCCGCGACGCCACGGAGGCGGCTGCCGCGGCCCGCGCTGGGTTAGGGATTTTCGGACGATAAGGTGGCTTGTATTATCGTTTTCATTTTCCGCGGCGCCGAGGGAGGGATCCCGGCCTGGCTGTGCGGGCCGTGCGGGTGGGCTGCGCTGGGATGGGGCCTCGTCGGGCCCGAGCCGAGGCCGCGGAGCTGAATCACTGCCGTAAATAGCGCGCGGGGCCTAGTCGCAACGACACGGGAGTTGCGGGGGCGGGATGGGGCGGGGCGGCGCCGAGCTGGGCGGGGCCGAGGCCGGGCAGAGTGGGGCGTCACGCCGGTAATGGCCTGTGTGTGGGGTCAGGCCGGGCATTGTGCGCGCGTCCCGACTGAAAGCGGAGTGACTCTATGCCGCACCGTGCACTTCGCCATGCGATGCCTTATTCATTTTTCAACTTTTCAGCAGCAGCAGCAGCAGCAGCAGCAGCGGACGATGGGAGGGGAGGGAGGGGGGCGGACGTGGCTTTTGCAGCTGCCGCCGGACTAGAGGCGGGGGGCCCCGGCCCCGGCCCCAGGGGGTTGCGCACCTCCTGTATCGCGCCCCGCCGGGCCGGGTACCCGGCCTGGCCTGGGACACGGCTGGGGACGCCGCGCCGCCAGCTGCGCAGCTGCGACGTTCGCTGGCCGCCGAGTTTCTTCCAAGGACTTGTTATTCCCTCCGCGCTGTCGCCTCGCCCGCACCTGTGGACCAGGCCTCCCGGCACCAGGCCCCCGTCCTCCAGGCCTCCAGGTCTCTAGGCTGCCGTGGACAGCTCTCTAACCCATTTGGATCGGACTGCAGTCGAGCGTCCCTCTTCTATAAATTCAAGCGTACACCGATTTTTCTGTTTTATCGTGACTTTTTCTATTTTTTTACTGATTTTGTTTTGGGGTGGACTCTGATTTTTTCTGAGTGAAGGACCCCTCGACTCCAGTGCATTAATGCGTGTGGCGTGAGGGGCAGTCCGGCTCCGAGTCGGGTAAAATAGTATGATAGGGTGCTGCGCGTAAGCTACACCCGTAACGGAAACAAGATCGCTCCCAATCGCCCCTCTCGCATCGCCACAGACCTTGGGCCGCACATTCGGGAAGGGGTCCGAAGCGGACTATGGAGGAGCGGTGGTAATGCTAGAACGAAGCGGAAATCGCGTCGTAGAGGTACTTGTTGTGAGAGCATACAATTCCTAAACGGCTTTTAAGGTTTAATTTCCGCTGTGATTTAAAAAAATAAAATTTATGCTGGCGTCCGATTTGTATTGAGGTCAGAGTCGTAGAATCATGAAAAGCACGGGCAAGATAGAGGATGTGGCCGCATTTTCCCACCGGAAATAGAACGTTGTAACTCTCGTGTTTGGAGACTCGTATGGTTGGAATCTATACATACGTCCTACCCCACGGAAAATTTCATAACGATCTTCCTAAATCACTTTTTATTTTTCATATACGATAAACCGTTTAAGAAATGCAGCTCGGATTTCGCGTAGACTACAGGCTGACGTCTATTCAGTTTTACAAGGTCGGCGCGCTCTCTGCAACCTGCGTCGGTGGTTCAAGCACGGCCCCCGCCGTGTTATAGACCGTTTCTATCCACTGGCACGCCCCACCGCTACCTGATGAGAAACAACCGCGGCGAGTGAGTGGCTGCCCGCCACGCCACGCCACACCCTGCCCACCCCGCCACGCCACGCCCCCGGCGGCCTGTAGCACGGACTGGCGGTGGCTTGGGTTTCAGCAGCATCGCCCACTCTCCTCGCGGACCTGCCCGCTTCCTTCTTGTGGAGAGAGAGAGTGTGTGTGTGTTAGAGAGAGAGAGAGAGAGAGAGAGAGAGAGAGAGAGAGAGAGAGAGAGAGAGAGAGAGAGAGAGAGAGAGAGAGTGTTTTGGGTTTCAAGTAAGACTGAGCACCGCCAAAAATCGACCAAGAACAACAAGGCTGTGCGCCGAGTCGCGGGGACTTTTTAAAATGCCTTCCCTCCTGCCTCCCTCTCACGGACGGCGCGCCTCGCTCGCGACCGGCCACCGTAAAACTTTGTTTCCTCCCAAATGAGAGTGGAAGAGGCTCCGCTCTCAGTTGGATAGGGGGAGGGGGGAGGGGCGAGCGTAGGGAAATGGGGATGACAATGGGGTATCGTTTTCCCATAACAAACACGATCTCATTCTTTTTCAATTTTCCTTTGGTGTGTTAGCGCCGCGTTCGCGGTCACCTCTCGTGCCTGCTCCGTACGGTGTGTATCAGGTTTTGCATATTTGTTCGAGATTTTGAACACTGGCGGTATTGCGAAGTGGCAGGGAGGAAACGAAGATAGGAAGAATTGCGCAGCGTGTGCCCACCGAGTGAAATCGTTTCTCGAATCTCGAACCAAACCACATGAGCACAAGCACAAAATCAGTAACCCCACATCTCTTTTGCTCGGTCCTCAGATTAAGAAATTCTCTTTCAAAAAACAGAAATTCTGCGCTGGTTTAAGAGCAAATTTGATCTCGGGCCGCATCGTATTTCTGTATGTCTGGGTGTGCGAGGCTTTATGCAAGATTAGCAGCGCCAATTCCAAACGGGAACCAGTGTGCACGCTGTCGGCTGTCGGCGCGCTGTCCGATGCGTTGCGCCCTGCGCCCTGCCCTGCGCCCCCAGCCGCTGGTTGGTCAGGCCCGCCGGAGCTCGGTGGTCGCCGGACACGCTTCGCCCATTACAGCCCGTGTGCTGAACACGCACGACGCACGCACAGTGCGAGCCGCGGCGGCTCTGCGAAACTAAACTCTGAGCGCCGCGCCGGGGCGCCGGGGCAGGGGTGCCAGGGGGGCGGGTAGTGCAAGGCAGGGCGGGTCTGGTCGGGAACCAAACCCGCTCCCCAACAAGTATTACTCCGCGTCGTGTGTTCGCCTGCAGGACCTGGGGGGAGGAAGTTCGAGTCCAGCAGCTCGGAATGCACTGCTGCTGTCGCGGCTGGGCCGGGGCGGGGGGCGGGTGGGGCCAATGCTGTGTACGAAGGGAACCCGATCACCTCCCCGCCCTCCGCGCGCACAGGACAATGTCGAGGGGGGGGGGGGGGGCACCTCTCCCGTGCAGGATGACACCGCGACACGCCAGCCACAGCCAGTCGGCCCCGAGGCCCGGGGCGGCAGGCGCTGTGACAGCGGATGCCTGGACGCGACGGCTCGTCGACAAGGGAAGGAAGCTAGAGGAGGATGGGACACGAGAGGGGAGGGGAGGGGACACTCCACACGCGAGTGGGGTCCCGCTAAACCAGGCCGCGAGCGGCCGCGTCAACGCCGCGACACTGTCCGGCAGTAATGGCGGACTTAATACTTATTAAACATTCTTAAGGGGGGGTGGGGGTGAAGTGAGATTTGGCTTTTTATCATGCATTTTTGCTCTCAGGCTCATCTCGACCCAACCATTGAATTCCCCTCACTTTTCTGCTCCTTGATTCCTTTCTAGTGACATTTTTCTGTGTTAGCTACTTTTTTTTTCTAAGTTTAGTCGACATTTTGGCTAAAATTCTTGCGCCCATGGTTTCTCAGCCAATTTACTTTCAAAAAATCTGAAAAAAATTCGCACTTAAAGAAGGTCAAAATGAAGAACTGATAAGCGGCACATCTCAAAGAAATCCATTCTGCCATTTTTAATCAACAAATAAAGATTCTTGACTGTTTTCGATGCCGTTTTCTGACATTTCATTTCCCATTACTAAATACGCAAATTTCTTTTGGACAAAAACGCGTTTTAAAGTTCTAGCCAGTAGCCAGTACATGTGTGATCATCGAGGGGTGAGGGGTCGTCAACTGCCTTTAGCCGTGTTCGGTCGAATATTGGTATTATCAGTAATATCGCAGAGTAATCTTAGGGTAATATTGTAATATTGGGGTAATGTTGTAGGTAATATGGGTAATATTGATGTAATATGAAGGGAATTTAGGTAATATTGAAGTAATATCGGGGTAATATCAGTTTCGTGTACGAAGGAATATCAGACTTGACGACCCCTTGGTGATATTTTAAGCCACCAAAGAAAATTCTATCTCTAACGTAGCCTGAGATATCATGCGCGCAAACTCAAAGAAAAAGGTTCTGGGAAAAACAGCTTCAAAGTTTACAGAACAGTTTGCCCCCCACCCATTCCAATCCCACTCTCTGCCTTCCCTCCGCTCCGGTGGAGCCCGCTGGCGAGTTTTTAGGTTTGTACTCCAACTTTTGTTGCGCTCATGTACCAAACAGGTCGATTTAACGGTATTTGTTCATTTTGGGAAAATTCCCAGTTTTGCAAAACATTGAATAAAAAATTCCTATGTCGATTCAAGGGTGCTGTGGGGCCAAATATCAAATATGGTCAGGAACAATTGTACCAAGGTCCAAAGAGTCGAAAAAAAAGTAAACCGAAAGTCAATTGTTTTCACTTTAGACCCCCCCCCCCCCCCCCCCCCCCTTTAAAATTGTAGATTACAGTCTTTCACGCCTTCTGTCGCGTGGTACCGCGTCAAGCTGTCTTTCTGGATCATTACGACAAATTATTATTTAGAAGCTGTGAGCAGGATTTACATGTAAACTGGATGAAAATGGTAACTTTCTAAAACTAGGCGCGTGGGAAATTACGCATCTGGGTAAAAATTGCGCTCTTGTATGAGAAATTGGTAAGTACCTGTATGATAAATCTCGGAGCTGCCTGAAAATCATGCTGCAGAACGATAGAGAGCTTACGGAAACGTCAAAATATTTTTCCAGTGTTCATGCAGTTCATGCGTGGGATTTTGGGACATCTCTCTCTCTCTCCTTCTAAATAAAAAAAATCCAGATCATGGCTTTTAAATTATAATTTCCAGTACTTCTCAGGGAAGACGGTGTTAGGGATACTCGAAAATTTTAACGAAAGAATCTCGAAGCTCTACATCCGAGCTTACGCGAGCCTTTAGGCGTCAAGAGAACGGAGAGAGAAAATGGAGAAAGGAGATGGCGAGAGGACTGTATCCGATATAAACAGAAAGAGGGAGAAAGTTGAAAGAAAGAAACAGCAGGCGGTCACAGGCCGTCCGTCGCAGAAGGAGATGTGAGCAACTGATCGTTTGCACGCGTGCGACATATCGGCAGCTATCTGAGTCGACAACCCCATCCCATCCCACCCTCGGCTTGCTGTGTATCGCAGCACAGCTCACGACGTTCTCTCGATGGATTCGTCTCTTGCTGTCCTCTTTCCTCTCTCTTTCTTCTCTCTTCCTCACTGCCTTGCCTCCCCCCTCTACTTTTTTTCTCCCCTTCACTAAAGCCATGTGAGAGACATGAGTTTGAATGGTGTTCGTGCTTATCCAAACCCAGTGCGCGTGTATTCTTTCGCAATCCTGCCTCAAGTCGACGGCGAAAATAGACACGATTGCAATTCATTGGCGGGAACACTGTTCAGTGGCGTCCTGACTGTCTGGCGGGTACCCGGCTCGTGGCGCCCGGCGGAAAGCAAATCAGTGTTCCGAACTGGGACGACGGCCACCTACGAGACTACACTTGGCAGGTGCGCTTGTTACCCGCGTACCCCGGCCCGCCATCACCCGGCCGCTCCCCGGGGCCCCGCCTTTGCTCAACGGTGAACGCCCCCATAATCCGACTAAAACACCTCACTTTTCTCTCCAACCTCTCTTCGCCCGCACACACTTTTCGCAAACATTTGCTCTGGCGCGAATATACAAGGAAAAAGTAGTCTAGAGATTGACTGCCTCCCTCCGGCCACGCCGCCACGCCCCGCTAGGGACGCACCGCGGCGTGCTCTTACTCCTCCTCTCCTCTCTCCTCTCTCTCTCTCTCTCTCTCTCTCTCTCTCTCTCTCTGGACGCCGCCATACATAATGCATGAGCCGATGTTAATCTCTCCACCCACCCCCTCATGTACCCCCACGCACCCCCCCCCCCCCTCCCACGCGCCCCCACTCTCCCCCTGCGCGGGGCCAGAGCCTTTTCTTCCATTGTGGGGCGCGGGAGGTGCGGTGCGGTGCGACTGGGTCGGCTAGACGCCTGACTCGCTGCGCCGCGCCCGGCCGTGCCCCGCTCTGCCCCGCTATGCCCCGCTATGCCCCAAGAAAGGATGAAATACGCCGCGGAAGTGCAGGCGAAGCATGATTTTGATGCTGAGCTAGGCAGCGATAGCGCGGTGCGGCCGTGCCCCGCGCGCGCCTCCGCCTGGCCCCCGAGCCCGCGCCGCCCGCGCCCCGCCGGCGCGCCTCGCCTCGCCAGCTGCCAATACCTTATGCATTCTCCGCGTATGTTGACAAGGAGTATCGACAATTCTTTTTGTCAGCAGAAAGCATCCAGGTAGCAGACGGCGTGTGTCTTGCAGTGAGCGGAGAAGAGGAGGCCCACCATTGTCGCGCCTCAGACTCCCCGGGGAGCGCGAGCGCGTTTCTGATGTAACGAGTGCCTCCTCGGCGACGTCTCCACTCAGCCAAATCACGCTACAATAGAGCACTACCCCCTACCCCCTTTCTCCACTTCAGAGAAGCAATTAAAACTTTCCGACAAATTTCATACAGTGGCTCAGCAGCACTAGACTGCTATTGCCTGGCGGGACGGGGCAGCCCTTCGGTCCTCACTTAGTTGTTTATGTTGAGGGAGAGCGAGCGGCGCGCTGCGCGTCGAGTCCTGCCGCCTGACCAAGCGGGCTGCAGGGTAATTGGGTTTACTTTGCGGGTAGCCGTCTTGATTAAGGGTATGTCCCCCTCCTGCGAGGCTCCTGCCTGCAGCCCTGTTGCTGGTCCTGCTGCCCAGCCTGCTGCCCAGCCTGCTGCTGGGATCCCCGTGGGTCATCATGGCTCACAGCCGCTAAAGGGCTCGGCAATAATGGCCCTGGCCCTTAGGAGATCAAGGGTAATCATGTGTACGGAGCCGTGAATAGCCTCTGCTGCACGGAGAGCGGACGCGGGCAGAAAAAGGCTGGGAGAGAGATCAGCGAGTGGTGAGTGGGGGGGAGGAGAGTCGTATCGGCTCCAGCGTGCTGCGGCTGTTGAGGGGGTGGCCATTGAGACGCAACCAGGATGGTGATTAGTGTCTCCCTCCGCCCCGCCCCGCCTCGCCCCCAGCCTCTCCTCCACTCCATTCTACTCTCACACTTGCCTGCCATACTTGCAGCACTTCATGTTCTGCGGGGATTGGTAGTCCGAGGTGGAGATCACTCATATAAAATGTGTACAATGATTTATTAGCCTTTTTTTGTTTTTTATTTATTTAATTTCCTTCTTTTGATTTTTCAGGGAAAATTTATGTCACTTCTTGATAAATTAAGATTTTTTTTACCCCACTATATGAATCTTTTAAAATTATTTTTCGGTTTTTGTTCATTTTTTCTCGATTTTTTCGGATCTGTCTGTATCTTCTTCTTGTTCCTTTTTAATGATTTTAGGGGGGGCCGAACAATTATTTTTTTATGTGACTCCCCCCTCGGGGTAGTCTGAATCCCCCCCCCCCCCTTACATTCCATAATCCACCCCTAACACTCCACTGCCGTTCCAGCAGCGGCCAGGCGACCGCATCGCGTTGCCGCCGTGCGGAGTTCTTTGTTCCGGGAGTTGGGAGGGAGCTGGCGAGGGGCTGGGGCGCCGGCTGGACCTCGGGGATGGAGGAGACGTGTGGGTTGGATTGGGGTGGGGTTGTCCTGCACAAGTTTGCCGATGCAAAAGGCTGTCATGGGTCCAGATAGCTCTGCGTCTCATCCTTCACTCTCAAAGTTCTTGAGCGACGTCGGGGTCTGGGTCGGGCCCGGTGGTTGCGGGGCGGGGGTGGGGAGGGAGGGGATGGGGGAGGGGCAGTGGCAGTGTGGCCTCAGGCGCGCTGCCGAACGGTGACGGTGCGCGGGGGAAAATGAATGAGAGCGGTCTCCCTTAATTAAGAGCAATTTATTTTGGCGGGGCTCAATAACGTAAATGAACGTGTTCGCTTTTAACCCTTTTCCGACTCCCTACACACACTTGCCGATATGACAAAGGGCGGCGGTATAATTGCGTGGCTGCGTCAGGGCGTAGGGGGAGGGGGGGGAGGGGGTAGGAGCAGAGTATAGGGCCTGAGCCGGGGCCCGGGTGGAGGGAAGAGGGGGACCCCGCAGGCAGAGGAACGTGTACGAGTGGAGGCCGAGCCGCCCCCTGATAAGACTCTGACTTTGAGAAGGGTGGGGTGTCCGTGTCCAAGGCGAATACCGGAATGGGGAGCGCGGCGGCCGCGCCAGGCCGGGCTGGGCTGGGCGCATTCACAGGGAAAAGAAAGCAATGATGATAAAACTAGTTATTCCACGTGGACTGTCTGTACGAAGTAGCTGCGGAGCTCTGATGCTCGAGAGCTCTTATTGTGCTGGAGAGTTCTGCAGTGCCGGGGCTGGTTCGGAGAAAAGGCAGAGAATTATGCTAGCAAGCAGCAGAAAAAGGACGCACCTCCCCTGTTAAACATTTTAGTTGTATTTCGATTACTTGTTCTGAAAATATTTTCATCGCATTTTCACGCCGACTTTTAATCATAACGTATTGTGCAATTTCATCGCATACCAACAAAAGTTCATGAATACGCACTAAAAAAAACTCGGGAATGTAACAGAGAGAACTTTCGATCCATTAATGCAAATAATGAAGTATTTTTGACTGTTTACCCACGCGTGTTCCCGATCAACTCTCATTTTTCGCAAACCGCCGCGTGCCAAAAGCAGCACAATTCCCGCCTCGAGGACAGTACTACGTGCCGATGTCCCGGAAATTAAAGCTTCAAGGACTACTGTGCGGTGCGGGCGCGAAAATCAGAACAGAGGTTATAGCGTGGGAGAGGGAAAGAGAGAGAACAGCTACTTCACACTTGGCCCGGCCCGGTCCGGCCCGGCCCTTTCAACTGAAGTGGTGGGGACAATCAGTGGAGATGAGGCCGGCTCCCCCCCCCCCTCCCCCACGCGCCCCGCCTCGACCCAGCCGCCCCGCCTCGCCACTCCCTTATCTCGGCCGAATAAACATAAGCCGTAATGTGCCGCTCTGGACACTCCGCCCAAACGGGTTTAATTAGATGAAAACTTTTGCTGCTGACGGCGAGAAAAGTGGCGCTCGTCTCTCGCGCGCGGGTTGGGGTGGGACGGGGCGGGGCGAGGCGAGGCCAGCCAGGACGGCCAAAGCCCGTACCGGCCGAACTGCGCTGGTACCCGACGCCTCGCCCCGCCCCGCCCCGCCCCGTCGGTTGGAAACTTTGTGCGGAAAAGACTTGGAGAGGCGGGTGTCTGCGGTACTACTGCTACTGGGTGCCGGGCCGGGTCGGGCTCGTCAATCAAAGGGCCAAGGCTGCCAGGGCCACTCCCAGGCCCTCGGCGGCTGGTTTACCATATGCCTCCGTGGTACCATACCGCGGGTGTTTCTTTGAATGCGAAACAGTGCTGTGGTATGTGGGATTCAGGGGCCGAGGCGCCTTACGGGCGAATGGGGTAGGCAAACCCGCAACACTGTTACGCACTCAAAGACACGCCTGGTCCCGGTGCGGCCAGCTCGGCGCGAGTCTGCGCTGTGCGGCGCTGTGCGTACCCCGGCGGGGCGAGGGGCGCCCGACGCGACGGCGCCATGGAGTATAGAAGAGGAGGAGAGAAACGCCCTGATCAAAGAGGGCGGGCCGGGGTGGGCCGGGGCGGGGCAGGCACTCGCCTTCACTCTTATCATATTGGCCTCGTCCAGAGCAGGACGGGGCGGCGCGGGCGGCTTGTTATCGACAATCAGAGAGATACAACATCAGATGAAGCGGAAAATAACGGCTGGTGGCGTCAAAGAGGGCGAGGCCGCCGGCGAGAGGAGGGAGGAAGAAGAGAGAGGAAAGTTTGAGCTAAATTTGAATGACAAGGGTCCGGCCCGGCCCGCGGCCGGCTTCGACCCGACGGGCCGGGACACCGTGGAGCAGGAACAGGAATTGCACATTCTTTACGTTCTGCGGAGGGGCGGCACCGGCAGCGCGGCGCGGCGGCGGTAGCTCAGGTGTCTGCGTCCGGACGCGACGCGCGGCCCGCGGCCCCCGGCCCCCGGCCCGGCATGTGACAATAATGTTTTCCCCCTCCGCTCATGGGCGGCGTATAGGGGTGGGGCACGCAGCCCCGGGGTCCGTGGCGTGGCTTGGCGTTGGCCCGGCCCGGCCCGTCCCGGCCGGAGAGAGCCATTCAGCCATTGCGCGATGATGATGGTGTGTGGTGGGCGGGCAGAGTCGGGTCGTGTGTGTTGCGATTGTGATCCAGGCGCGGCATCACCCCCTTTATTGTATGGCAAGACGAGTTGGCGGTGTGCGGTGTGGTGTCTCAGTACAATAACCTTGATTGTAGTGAGACACAGTGAGACAACGGGAGTCAGTGCTGATGAGGCCGGCCCCGCGGTCCCATTCACTTGCGTGTGCCCCCTCCCCCCGCCCCCCCACACACACAAACAGACTCTCTCACACACCCATACACCATCCTGTGCTACCTGCTGCGGCGTGTATCGGAGCGGCCGACACGGTTTTGCGTGTTTGAGTTTGGGCGTCGAGCGGGCAAATTTTGCGCGGCATACAGCGCCAGGTCACGAGACAACGGCAGCTCTGGAGTGTGTGTATACGGGTGCCGGCGTGCGTGTTGTGATTGAGAGGGACGTGGATCAGTGCTCGAGGCTCGAGGTCCGTCTCCGCTATCCGCATCCCTCGCCCGCTCGCCCTCGTGCCCGGGTTCCGGTATACCGGGCGCTCTCTTCGGCTGCTCAGATGTGCTCCTGCAGCGCCAGGTCGCCGTCGAGGTCGCCGCCGTCACAACGAATATCCCTTCCTTCCCTCCCCCTCCCCCGGGCCCATCGGTCTCCCACACCGCGCGCCTGTCAGCAAAATGGACCGATGCTCCGCGGCGCGCGGCGCGACGGTAGAGCAGAGCTGGAAGATGATTTATCAATTTACCTTCCCGAAGGCGGGGGTGCGCTCGCGTGTTGCCCCCCCCCCCCCCAGCATCCCCTTCTCCTACTCTCCGAGCCCCGCTCACGCAGGTGGCCCCATTGCTCCGCACCTCTCCTCCTCCTTCTCCTCCTCACCATCCCCTTCGACGATGCACTTCCCAAATTATTCAGCCTCGGCGGCTGAGACCTCCGCCTCGCCTCGCAGAACGGATCGTCGCATCGGTGGCTCACTTTCCATCGGCCGTGACTCTGCATAGAGTGGACGGGGGGAGGTGAGGTGGCCGGGCCGCAGAGCATATTTTTCAATGTTTTAATAATCTGTGAAACGAACAGCGGGCGGGCGCGCCGCGGAAAGTAATGGGGATAAAAATGCAACCGCTCCGACAGCGCGCGGCGCCCGCTCCGCTCCGGTATGGAAATGTGGAGCGAAGCATATGCCTGGGGCAGGGTAGCAAGCAGGGCGGGGTGGGGCGGGTGGGGCGGGCGGGGCGGTGAGGGGGGCTGTGCGGTGCGGGACAGCCTGGGGTGTGCCGCTCTGGGTGTGCCACGGGCAGGGGCTCGCGCCTGATGGGTAGGCAACGCGTGAGCAGCCCTAACGCTCTGTTGCCTACGGGCGCGCAGCCTCCCAGACCCACCTCACCCCTCTTTCTCCAGTCCGCTCGTTTAACTGACTATTTCTCTCCACCGCCCCCCCCCCCCCTCCCACTCTGGGACCGCCGTCCTTTCTGGCGCAACTAGCGGCGCGGTTGGTGGCGTTGGACCCGTCCGAGGGTCGGTGGTAGCTTAATATACGCCAGGCGAGCCCGAGGGCGGGCCGGGGGCCGGGCAGGGCCGGGCAGGGCCGGGGGCTGCCTCGCCTAGACAAACTACCACCGTTTGTTACACATTGTGCTTCCCAACTGCCCCTCCCGCCCCTCTTCCTCTCTCTCTCTCTCCTCTTGCCCACACACACGGGAACACGGCCTTCTCGCCGCGCACACAATATTCATTTACTGGTCTCGCCTGTTCTGCGACACAGGCCCCGGTTCCCGCTCCGCCCCGCCCCGCTCACATCCAGTTCTCCTTTTCCCTCGTGACGCTCCCGTCTTTAGTCGCCGTGCGTTGCGCCTTTCAGTTGCATGAGCGCACAGCGGCGTTGCCTCCCCCTTCCCCCGCACCGCCCCCTCCACCTGATCTTCCCCATGCCTTCACAGACGTGCACCATCTGGCCCGCTCAACCGGACGGGTCGGGCCGGGTCAACTTGTCCAAATTTACGTTAGTTCGCACTAGTAGCTAGCTCTCAGTCCGGGAGGGAAGGGGAGGTCTCTGAATTTGCCATTCTGGCCGCTTCCTTGTTGTGCCATAAGTGGTGGGGGTGCGGCAGCGCAGAGGGGAAGGGGTAGGGGAGGGGGTGCGCTCGACCGCATCATTGAAACTTGGCGCCTCGTCGGGAAGAGCCTCCTCCTCCTCTCTTTGTCTCTCTCTCTCTCTCCCTGTCCCTCTCTCTACCCCTCCGTCCTTGTTCCTCTTCTTCTTGAGGCATCTCCGTTGTCAGGATAAGAACAGCATATGTGGTATTAGGGGAAAAAGTGGAATCGAGCACGACGGGTTTATCATGCGCCGTGTTCGGGGAGGCGCCCTTCCCCCTCGCCTCCACTCAGCGCACCGCACTCGGCCCGCACCGCACTGCCCTCCCTCACGTTCTATTTCTCTTGTCCCACTTGCAAACAAGCGGCTCACACCTGAGCCTGAGCACTGAGAGCCTTGCTGCTCGTGGTCCGTTTAATCCTCGGTGAGTACTCCAGGCGGCCGCTCCGCTTGTGCTGAGCGGGGGAGCCTCGCGCAGCGGACTCTATGCAGCAGCGTCATCGCCATTAGCGGAGTGGCGTTTAGATATAGACATTGGCGAGGCGCGGGGCGGGGCAGAGTGGGGCAGGTCCCAGTAGGCGGGGCGGGGCGGAGGCGAGCTTGACGGAGCAGAGCGGGCTCCATCCGATGAGCGGCGCTTCACCGCGCCCGACCGCGCCTCCCCGCGCCCCCCAGGCACGTAGTGCTCCACCATGGAGTTGGGCAAACTGGTGCAGCGTGTCCCTGCTGCACTGCCTGACTCCTCGTCCCACCCCGCCCCGCGCGCCGTCGAGCTAACGCCATTCCGTGTAATTTGGCCGCTTTATTGCAGGCAAGTCAGATGGAGATGGCGGGGCGGGGCGGGGTGCTGCGGGATCCCCAACAAATCCCCATTGCCCGGCTGCACCCTCCCGCGCTCCACCACGAACAAAAGGAAATTATTCCCGTGGATTCGAATAGTTCCCCTCCTCTCGACTGGGTAGAGGGCGGGTCGGGTCGGAACGGGGCAGGGTGCGGGCAGGGCAGGGCAGGGCGTAATGGTCGAAATGCGTGTTTTCGGTCGGTGCCTTTGAATGCGCGCCACTGGCCACTGGACGCCCTTGCCCCGCCCTTGCCGCGCCCGCCCGGTCCCGGCCGCCTTTCGCGCGATTCGCGATTGATATCCGACTTTGGATTGTATTTAGGGATGCGCCGTAATTAATACCGTATCGGGCTGGGCGGGGCCGGGCACCGGGCAGGGCAACGACGGGTATGAGGGCCCCCTGCACCCTGCAGCGCAGCGCAGGCCCGCGTTGCCCTGCTGACAAAACTTTTCCTTTTATCCCTTTTATTTTCCGATTGGAAAAATAAGAGGAAAAGTGTGCTTTTGAAATGCTGTGCTGTGCCAGCAGCTGCTGGCAGCCAGCCACTCCCCCTTCAACTGAATCGCTTGGCTCGGCACGGCTCGGCACGGCTCGGCTCGGCAGGTGAGTTGTAGTGCGGCGCGGGGCCCGCGGGGCGCGCCCAGTCCATCGTGCCCCCTCAGTACATGACAACAGCGCGGTGTGGCTGGCTCTGGCTGCCCTAAACAATCTCCCCATGGAGGGGTGGCTCAGTTAGGCTGTGTCCGCTTTGCCCCGCTCTGCCCCGCTCTGCCCCGCCCCCGCGCCGTCCCCGCGGGTCCAAACGTCAACCTGGAGCCCTATCTATGCGCATTATCGCGGGGATTGACTGGGCGGGGCGGAGTGGGGCGTACAGCGCTGTGTACAGACCAAGACCCCCCCCCCCACCGCCGCCCAGCGCAGCACGTGATAGCACTCATGCAGTATGCAGTGGTCTCCGTGTCTAAATTGAACGCGACCTGCCCGGCTGCCCGAGCTGTGGGCGGCTGTGTGCAGTATCGACCCGCATCCTCTGCCGTGCCGCTTCCGTCGGCCCCACCCGCCGCACCCCGCCCCGCCCCGCCCCGCCCGACCCCCTAAGGAGAGTGATTAGCCGCGAATGGCAGGACTGGTCGCCTGGCTAATTCATTGGCCGCTATTTGACCGCACGGCACATGGCACGAAAAGGCGGAGCCAAGAGGAAAAAAGAGCTGGCGTGCCTGGTATAGAGTTGTGTTTTTGCAACAAGAAGTAAGAAGTATTATATTCGATACGTGCTTTAGATGAACACAAAGAAAATTAATCGAAAAATTTTGAAGAAAAGAAAATACGATATCTCGAAATTCTGGTAGACAACGGAGGTTTTTTTTTTTAATTGGGGTAAAATTATTGTGAGGGTGTAATAAAACTTATCTATAAACTATATAACTTATCTATAAATGAAGATCATACTTATGAGAATGAAAGTTTAACGTCGTCAAGAGTTTTTAGTTTGACGAAGATAAGTTCGAATTGAAGAGATGAAGTTCAAGATTGATTACGTCGACAGTTTTGTAGATGTTTTGTAGATGTGAACGAAATAAATAGCGAGGGAAGATCCTATCACCCCACTTCTAGATGGGGGGCGGAGGCGGAGAGTGCAGGAGTTTGGAGCTTGAACTACAACGACATTCTGATCGGTGTAGGTGCGGGAAGGGGGGAACCTCGGCCTCACCTGATACCGCCGGTACGCCCGGGACCGCGCGGGTACGCGCGCCGCGGCCGCGACGGGGTGCGCTCTATCGGGAGAGCGCGGAGTTGAGGCGTTGTTTACACAACATGACAACTTAGAAAACTTGAATAAGATCACCGATCCCTTACGTTACGATATAAACTTGTTTTCTGAAGTTGGCAGAAGTGCGCCGCAGTCTTTTCTTTTTTCGGTAAAAGTGAAGTAGGTTTCGAAAGGACAGTATGGTGGTCACGTGCGAATTTTAGTGGTGTTATATATCTTTCTGGAGCATTTCACTGAGGCAGAGCCTTGTTTGAAGGCAGTCTTAAGAGGTTTTCCCTTTGCTCCGTGTTGGCGGCTCGGCTCCGCCTACCCCCACCTCGAAAAACTATTCCCTTCTCTCGGTGATTTTAGCTGACAAGTCGAGCATTACCCTAGCAACTGAAATTCCAGTTCAAAGTTACAGGAAATATGTACTTTAAATTTCAATGAAACTTTAAAAGTGAGTTTACAAGATAAAACGCTACACTGGAAAAACATAAATTCCTTTCAAGGGCACTATTGCAATAGTGCCTTTGGGAAGGCACTAAAACAGCCGAAAATAGCACCTTTAGAGGCAAGATGCGCCTTTGTAAAGGCACTGTTTTACTAACGCCTCGAAAAAGGCATTAGCACCTTTGTTTTTCCAGTGTATAACTAGAGGTAACTGTTATGGAAATGCCTTGAGCAGATTTTTTCCTCACGTAAGGGGCCGTATCAAACAATTGGCACACGTTTCCCAGAGATTTTAGAAGACAACCCCGTTTCCCAAAAAATGCGGTGCCAGAGCTCTGGTGCTCTGGTCGATCTATTTGCTTTTTGCGAATCGAAGCCTCGAACTGCTGTAACTGAGCTGAACCCTGCGCCGCCCTCTCCCCCCCCTCTCTTTCTCTCTCGCTATCTCTCTCGTGTGTGTGCGCGCTCGTGGGCGTGCGCCTCTCACCGTCCCCGTCCTTGTCATTTCGAGGTCTGATTAATGTTGTCTGTCCCCGTGCCCCACTACTCCGCCACCGCGCCGCCCTGCTCCCCTCTGCTCCCCCTCCTCCTGTAGGCCAAGCAGGGCCCTGCCCAGCACCGCCACCGCCCGCCAGGCCCGCCAGGCCCGCCGGCGTCTGGCCCGGGCGTCTCAATTTCACTGCACCGGAACTGGCTGGCTTTTCGCCCCGCTCTCATATTTCACAGCCGGGTCCACAACTCGCCCCCGTCCCTCCTCTCTCCGCTACTCTGCCCTTTAAAAATAGACGCGGGGAGGTCTCTGCGCCCTGATATTGGATTGGCCTGGCCGGTCGGCGACCCCTCCCTACCGACCCCCTTCGCCCCGCGGGCCCGGCCCGGGCCTGCGCGCTCGGGCAGCGCTGGGCCGATGACGCTTGGCCGCCTCTGGAGCCGGTGTTGAATGGCTCTCTGAAATTAGCTGCCAATAACCTAGACCGAATGCGGCCTCATTGCGAAAAAAAAACTCGAAAGAAACCTGGCCGCGCGTGGATCGGCGTCAGGGAGAATCTTTTCTGATCCAAAAGGGAATAAAAGATCTCGTTGCCTCCTCTGAAGGGAGTGCGCGGCCATGAGAGAAGGGCCTTCTTCGCTCATGGTGCTGCTCGCGGGGCGGGGCGGGGCGGGGCGGGGCGGGGCGGGGCGGGGCGGGGCGGGGCGGGGCGGGGCGGGGCGGGGCGGGCCGGGGCGGGGCAGGGCAAGGTGAGGCGGGGCGGGGTGGGGCGGGGCGAGGTGAGGCGGGGCGAGGCGGGCCTTTCAGGCCCCGTGCCTGCGCTCCTGCCCGCCGCCCGCCTCCTGCAGACGCGGCGCCGCGCGGTGGCCGACCTCTTTGGCACACCGGGCCCTACCGGCCTGGCCACCGCGCTCTTTTCTCTCCTCTGTCTTCTCTCTTCCTCCTCGCCTCTCCACTCCTCCCCTCCCCTCTCGTCCCAACCGCGCCGGGCTGATCCCGTTCGGGCCGTTTGTCATGTGAAATCAGGCCGCCGGCGCCGCTGTTGCCGGACTCACGGCCGCGCGGATAAATCACACGGAGCAAAGGAAAGCCCTTGACAAGGCGCTCATTTGTTTCGACCGGACCGGGGCTGAGCGCTCGCGCGTGATGTGGGTTGTGGACGGATGTGCGATGCTCCTAATGGCCTCATGTCTCGCTGAGCGGCAGGGCAGCGGCGCGCGGCGCACGGCTCGTGGTGTGTATGCCGATCGTGGAGGTCCTCCGCCCCGCCCCGCCCCACCGGCCCAGAGGTAACCTCCCACCTCAGCCCTCACGCCTCGGTGCGGTGCACCCCCTTATCGTAAAACATTTCCCCGTCGGGGTCGTCACTGCGTGGCCTCTGCGGATTGCGCCCGCCCCGCCCCACCCCGCCACGCCTCATCCCGGTTCAATGTCCCGGTTCCTTCTACTGAGAGGATGGGCCGGGTTTGGTCCCCCCGCGCCTGCCTGCCCACCGGCCACAAAATGTCGCTTCTTGTCCAATCAGCAAATAAGCCCTTGACGTTGTTTGACGGCCAAACATTTCCCCGAATGGACAGGGGAGGCTGCCCTGGCCACTGGACCCCTGGTCCCAGGGCCTCGGGCGGGCTCGGCTCGGTTCGGCCCGTCCCCCGTCCCTCGGCCGCAAGGCAGGCGGGGTGAAGGGGGAGCGGAGGCGCACCTTGGAAGGCGGCCCCACGGCCCCGCCCCGTCTAAAAGGCCTAAGGGCCACCGTACGCCTCTCAACAAGAGCCCCCGGACACGTGTACGTTCTCACGGGCGAGGCGGGGCAGAGCTCGGGCAGAGCACTAACGCCTGCGGCCTCCACTCCAGTTACCGCTGGCTGCGGCAGCTGAGGCCTAAGGGCCCTCTCACTGTGAACGGCCCCCAACCGTTTATTTTATTTAAGCAAAAGACCCAATTCATAAAATGTTCTGGCTGTGTACGCAATGGGAACTAATTTTGCCGTTAATATTATCCGCCGTCTGGACACAAAGCCGCCCCGTTTCCCCATTCAGCCGGGCTGGGGGCCGCGGGGGTGTGGCTTGGCCTGGGGCCCAAATAGGGGGTAACCAGATGTAGAGTCTGACGGATGAGGAGGGTGGAAGTTTTCAGCCTGCAGCAGGGTGGGTGAAGGGGTGAGGGGAGGGGGATGCGGCCCGGAGGGGAGAGGCGGGTATTGTTTAGAAGTACACGTTGGGCCGCACGCCAGCCAAGTGTCACTTTAGTGATGCCAAACCCAGCCCCGCCAGTGCCCCCACACTGTGAAAAATCCTTGAGGGAGTTCACGGGTAAATTTCCCCCCAAAATATCGGAGAGTTTCAATAACAACAACAACAACTACAACAAACAAATGTAATGGCACCCATGATGAAGCCTTTTCACTCTTTAACCTGTAGAATTAGCCTTCATAAATTAACCTGACTCCGGTCCCAAATTTACTACAATTTGTAAATCCCAAATTACGAAAAAAAAAAAAAAAAAAAAAAAAAAAAAAACTCAATCCAGATCGATATTGGAAGCAGATGATTCCTTTTCCTGCTAGTTTGTTTTACGTTTTTCTTGCTAGGGATATTCAATTTCATTATGTACGAAGTGTTGAAGTTGGAGGGTAAAAAATTGAAGTAGGTGTAGTATTCTTGTCTTGTTTTGAAAGCTAAGAGAAATACATCTTAGTGTAATTAGTAATAAAAATTTATTTTATATGTCTTTCTTTAATTTTTTGGATAGGAGTAAAACTGATAAAGAGAACAAAATAACAATTAAAAGTTTGAAAGGAAACCCGCGGTTGCGCTGCTGCGGTGCGCCTCGACCTCGCCGCACTGCTCGGCAGCGCAGTATTGTTGGACATGGGAAGGTGGGGGGAGGGGGAGGGGGCTGCTCTGTTGCGCGGACTGCGCTTCAGCTACTCACTCACTCACTCACTCACTAGCCCTCTAGGCACTATATACCCAGGGTACGCGCTTGGTTTCCGGACTCGAGAGTAAAAGCTTGCTGGCAGCTTATTGTTTCTTATTGTACTTTATGTTTTAAAGTAAAGGTGTTAAGGTATCATCTTCTAAAAATTACAATTTAGTTCCGCGGCGTAATCATAGCCTCTCCAAGGAGATCCTTGCCTCGATTTGCGCCGCTCTGCCTCACGCGAGCGCCGCAGAGCACGGGATACGGGGCGCTGTCGGGGCGCTGTCGGCACGATAGTCGCCGCGGCCCGCCCTCCTGTGGCCAGCGGGACAAATTGAAAACGAAATGGATTTCGCGAACAAATCGACTCGAAAACTGTTTTGCCGCTCTGGCGGCCCTTGCTGGCTCTCGCTCTCGCTCTCGCCCTCGCCCTCTCTCCGCGCCGCGGGCCCGCTCCGTCGTGGTGGCTTGGACTTGTTGCAGTGGGGGGTGATAGGACCGGGCCCGGCCCGGGGTGCACTCTGACAGTGAGGCTCGCGCTGCTGGGGAGGATGAGGCGCGAGGGTGTGTGGTGTGCGCTCCACCGTGCTCCCCGGCCCGGCCCGGGGTGCACTCTGACAGTGAGGCTCGCGCTGCTGGGGAGGATGAGGCGCGAGGGTGTGTGGTGTGCGCTCCACCGTGCTCCCCGGCCCGGCCCGGGGTGCACTCTGACAGTGAGGCTCGCGCTGCTGGGGAGGATGAGGCGCGAGGGTGTGTGGTGTGCGCTCCACCGTGCTCCCCGGCCCGGCCCGGGGTGCACTCTGACAGTGAGGCTCGCGCTGCTGGGGAGGATGAGGCGCGAGGGTGTGTGGTGTGCGCTCCACCGTGCTCCCCGGCCCGGCCCGGGGTGCACTCTGACAGTGAGGCTCGCGCTGCTGGGGAGGATGAGGTGCGACGGCGTGTGGTGTGCGCTCCGCCGTGCGGAACGCTGAGGACGCCGTGCGCGCCCAAAGGGCTTTTCGCCTTATGCTGCAACTATGTTGGGTGCGGGCCTTTTGTGCAAGCAAGGAGACCCTTAAACCGGGCCCGACCGTGAGCAAAATGTATTTCCTCTTTTCTGTTGCCATTTCTTTGAGCACGTCGTCGAGCACGTATACTTTACGGCGGCGACACTTAGCGGCTCTGGGAAAGCCTTACCGTGTTGTCGGCCCGGCCCTCCACCCTTCGTCCTCCCCCGGCCCTGCACTCTTCCCCCCTCGGCCCTGTACTCTTTCCCCCTCGGCCCTGCACTCTTCCTCCCCCGGCCATGCACTCTTCCTCCCCGGGCCGCCGCTGGCCACACGCCCCCGCCGCAGCCCCACCACGGTCGATTTGTAAACGCCATCCTGCCAGGGTCCTGCCCGTCCGAGTCAGCCGCGACGCCAAAGTGCCGATTGGCCGACCATAAATCAGCAGCCTGACGTCCCACGCGTCCATTGCCAACGCCGCACCTTCGAGAGCCAGTTACTCCCCCCCCCCCCATTTTTCTTTTTCTTTTTTACTCAGTTTAATTTTTAAGAAGCTTAAGCTGCAAAGCACTTGTTAGACAGTCTCGTACACTCGTAAAGTATGTGCGCGATCTCGTACGACGTCAGATGTCTAGACGTTAGTGCGAAAATTATTTGTTTTCGTGCTCGTGTGGTCGTAGACGTAATCCTCTCTGCTTCACCGTGTGCGCCGCTCGCTCAGAGCTGCGTGTGCGGATGTTTCCAGTGTCGCGCGACGCCACTCTATATTCAGATTCTTGCCGTCCGTCACCGGTCGGGACGCCGCCGCCCTCGCCGCTGACTGCGCCGACGGGATATGATATGCGCAATGTTCGATCTCCTCACTATAGGGGAGGGGAGCTCTTGCCTGTACCGGATGTACCCGGCGTTTCTGAGAAGACTTAATGGTACTGCATCTGCATTGAAAACCCAACAGTCAGCATGTTTCACGTTGCATATCAAGTGTGCACGGTATGCTCACTGTATATAACATGTGCATCGCCATGCTCTCTATGTGCAAAATGTGAGCAATGGTCACTGTTTATTGGGTACGCAGGAGGAAGCATCTCCATGCACACGTTGAGTTCAAAAATGTATGCAATGCTTACTGTTGAAGTGTTAGTGAGCATCTCCATGCACACATTACATACAGTGGGCATATCTTGCGCACTTTATATACAGCGTGCTTTACATACAGTGTGCAATGCTCACTGTTGGGTTTTCAGTGTGCGGGTCAGTCGAGGGGAAAACAACCCTGCAATTTTTGTACACCTCGTTATTCAGGAAAATTCACAAAAAAATTAGGGAAAATTCTGGCAAAATTCAGAAAAGTTTAGGTGAAATTCAAGTACACGTTCACAAAAATTCTAAAAAAAAAAGAAAAACTCGAAAATTCAATAAAATTCACAAAACCAAAAATTCGGAGTTGTTCCTCCCTCAGGGTCAGCCTATCCATCCAAGGAGGTCGTGGCGCCCTACGGCTTTTGTGGGTAGGCAAACCTCTCTTTTTCTGAAATACCCGGTACGTACCCCGCCCTGCAGCTGGCCGTGTAGCCCCCCGGCCCCACCCGGCCCCACCCGGCCCGGCCCGCATACGCTGGCAGACATGGGACAAGCAGGCCGGGCGGGGCGCACAGATCAAAGCGCCATGTCCAATTACCAGACGCTCGGAGGGTAGTTGTGTTGCATACGCAAACGGACGCACGGCGCGCGCGCTCAGGGACGCAGGAGCACCGGCACAAGGCCTTGCCGCAGGCCAGTCAACGACTGGAGCAGCACAAATCACCGACCTAATATCCGGCTTATTCCCCCCGCAGAGAGATGGGGCCGGGCCGCCGGGCCGGGCCGGTCATGTCGCCACTGCACCGTCCATCAAACGCCTCGGTGTGTGTGTGTGTGTGGGGGGGGACGTATTTATGTCTCTCTCACTTTCTATCTATCCATCTCATACTCTCGCTCACTCCCCCCTCTCTCTCTCTCTCTCTCTCTCTCTCTCTCTCTCTCTCTCTCTCTCTGTCAGCGGGCATGCGGCCTGCCCGAGCTGAGCGCGCCCGCCCGATCTTGGGTAGGCAAGCCCGCGCCACGTGGCTGCAGTGCGGGCCAGACTAGCCTGGCGGGCGCTCCGCTCCGCGCCCCGATCTGCGCGGCGCGGCGCGTGCACAAATGTCAGATGCGCGGGCCTCCCCGGTCGCGAACACACCTATTGGCCTCCTTCACGGAAATGTCAGGCACTCTCCCCGCTGCCGCTCTTTTCCGTTCCGTTACGTCCCGTACAGTACAGACCGCTCTGGAAAAATTCCAGCAAGATTTTACGACAACGAGTGCTCGGCATTACAGGGGTCTCGTTGTTGGCGGTGAGCGCTTACTATGAGTCGAGGTGGCCGAGGACCGAGTTGCACAGCTGATCGGGCCGCCGGTTACTTTTTAATATTTTTTTTTTTCATCACGGACTGGGTGGGCTTCTTATGCCCTTTAGAATGCCCGAAAGCTTCCCCGCGAACACAGTCAAAAGCTAAATTCACCTACTTAGCGCTCGCCGCGCAGGTAGAACGGAGCGGGAGCAGTTTGCCTCTCCTGGCCAAGATGCAGTGATGGGGAAACCAGCAATGGAGGGGAAGGGACTCTTAGCGTGGCCGACAACTGCCGCTACCGCAGCTTGGACTCCCCTCCCCTCCCCTCCCCTCCGCTGCTGGTTCCTAGGCAGTGTCCGTATGGCCATAGGCTCCAAAACTCAGATCTATGTACGCGGCTGCAGCCCCCGACTTTGCACAGCTTGATTTATTGGTATAGGACCTATCGATGAAGACATTTTCCTGAAAATCGTTTTTATTTTTTCCCACTCTAGGGGGTATTACTGCTACCCCGGACTGGCCGGAGCCCCACCTGTGGAGCACCGTGCTGCCCGGCCCGGCCGGTGCGGTTCTGTGCGGCGGTGGGGTGGGTCCAGTCCCAGGAGCACGCCGCCCGGGCCGGGCCGGGCCGGCCCGGGCCTAGCCGACCCGTGTTTTCAATATCGGGAGAGTAAGTGGGACCGGGGCCGGTGACGTGGCTGGGGCTGGGGCTGGGGGTCTGAAAGAGTGATGAGAACAAGGTCTGCATGTCGGTGAGCAGTTCCGCCCCGTAGTGAGAAGCAGGCAGAATTACCCTCGGCCGCGTCGACATTGCACCGCAGGCCGCAGGCACGCTCCCGGCCCGGCGGCCAGGCCGGCCCCGGCCAGCCACTCAGCTGATGAGTGGAACCCGCCCCCGAGCAAGCGGGATGGGCCCGGCCACCTACTGCACGCACAGGCTATTTCCCGTCCGTCCAGCACCGCTGCAGCGCAGCGCAGGGCCAGCAGCAGTAACAGCCCGCCCCGCCACGCCCCGCCACGCCCCACAGGGTCACATAGACCCCTCCGTGTGGAAGCCCCGTGTGCCACTTAAATTAACAGGCGGTCCGTGCATAGTGCGCTTCCTTGCCATCGCTTTGCTCCGGCACCCCGCTCCCGCTCCGCCCTACCCCACCCCGCTGTGCCAGTAAATGAACTTCATACCCTCCCCACCTCACGGAGCTCGAGAAGGCGGTGGCGGTGGCAGGGAGGGTGGGGTTCTCTTGATTTTCGGCAAAGAGCTGCCGCGGCGTGGGGTGGCGCGGCGTGTCACGGGCCGGCGCGAGGCGGTAACGGCGAAGGCAAGGGGCTTGCGTAATGACTGGAACAAAAACGCAAATTACACAATGGTTTATGTTTATTCCCCTCTTGTTTTGCGGCCGGCCTGCTGGCTGCGGCAGCGGACCGCCTGCGACGTGCATTTCATCATTCCCCTGCTTAACTTTTTCATCATCTTTTCCCGTTTGGTCTGAGTAATAACAAGGGGGTGAATGAACCCACATCTCGGAGATGGGCGGGGCGGGGCGGGGCGGGGCGGGGCGGGGCGGGGCGGGGCGGGGCGGGGCGGGGCGGGGCGGGGCGGGGCGGTTTCTCTCGCGGAGAGGCTGGGCTGTTTGTTACCTACACGACCGTGCTGCGGCGGCGCCGGCTCCAGCCCTCGCCTCCCCGCGGTCTGCACTCTCGCCTAGAGCCACTCACTCGGAGCCGGGCGAGGAGGGGCCTAACCTTTGACGGGCGTGCGTGACCGGCGGCTGGAAGCGACGTGGTCACCGTTACGGCCGCATCTCCTGATGAGGTCCCACCGCCACTCGGCCTCACTCGCTGGCCTGGTCTGGCTAGCTCCCCTTCCTACCCTCCCCCTCCCATCCTACCCTGCCCTATTTGTCTCGTGTGCCCAACGGCGGCACCTTTGAGCCTCGACTGCACGAAAAAAAATTGTGACTAAGCTAGGTTTTTCAGCGACAGGGGATAAAGAGTGCACGCAAAAAACTGAGCAACGTTTATAGACCCGTGGAAAAAAAAATAGCAAGGGAGGCTGAGCTGAGCTAATAAGGTGAGCACCAGTTCACATTTAATTTAATAATCTATCAGTCGCATTTCCTAGATGCCCTGCTATTTATTCGCAGCTGCTGAGTGGATAAATGCTACTTCGCTAGGTTTTTATTCCTACCCATAAAGCCAATTTCTTATCACAGCTGCTAAAATGGTCTGTTAAGTCAGCTAGCACGAAGCTGATTTTTCCCTATTTTTTGCCTATAACTGAGAGACTGCAGTGTACCGGGTGTTCCATAGAACTCGCGGCAGCGTTGCGGGTCTTCCTACCACTCCGACCGTAAGGCGCTGCTGTTCCCCACAGCCCTGCCGAGTATGCAATGCTGCGACGCTGTCGTGTGTTCTCTGGGACACCCGGTACATCGTTTAGTAAATACCTTTAAAATTATCATCTCTCTAATGCTTTCAATTAGCTACACAGCTATCTCGTTGCTGAGTATCTAAATGGCACTGGCTGCATACAGCATTTTTTTTTCCTTTTGGAATTCATAGCACGGGTGCTGAATTGGCCATCTGTTTTTTCCCCCTTTGTGGTCGGTTGCATCCCGCATGCCACAGAGGCCCAGCGTCCTGCGCTTCCTTTCCCCTTCGACTCCGAGCTCAGATCGGCTCGCTCAGTTTTGCTTTACTCGGGTCTGATTCAGAGCGATGCTTCTTCTCAAATATTAAAGCGTCCCGCGGGCCGTTACACCTGTCCATGTCCATACGATAGGCCGCACTGTGCGCACGCTGTTAATTACCCCATCGGAGGAAGGGGTGGAGCAGGACTCGCCAGCCCCTTCCCCTCCCCCCTCCGCCGCTGAGGGCCGGGCCGTTAGTTTGTCGATTGGAGTCGACAAATTTCCCCTGGGGAGGCAATGGCACTAGGACCGTCTACCTGTGCCGGGTGTGGGCGCTGGACCATTGCTGGACCACTGCTCCTCGACCGGCCCGGCCCGGCTGGCCTGCCCCTTCACCATTAGGATGGGCACAGCAATCAATCTGCCTGCCTTCCTGCCTAGGCGCGCGCCAAACGGACGCCCGTGGGGGTGGGGGCGAGTCGAGCCTCCTCCTGTGTGTGTATCCCGGTCGCCTTTCAGCGGACGATAAAAAGGTCGTATCGCAAACGTCGTCCCAATCGCCTCAAGCCGATAACTTACGGCTCCACTGCTCCGGCCCGCCTGCCTTCCTGCCTGCCTTCCTGCCTGCCTTCCTGCCCTGCCTTCCTGCCTGCCTGCCTGCCTGCCTGCCCTCCCGCCCTTACTGCGAGGTATATGAGACCTCCCCTTGTTCATGAGAGTGTTTGTGTATGAGAGTGGCGGGGCGGATGGAAAGAGGAGTGAGTGAGCAGTGATGGTACGGAAGGAAAAATAACGAAACCTATGGTTAGTTTTTCCTTCTTCTTTTCTTGTCTGCTCTTTTGCTGCTCAATCTGCTTCGCGGAGGGCGCGCGCGTGCGTAACTTCCGGCAAATCATTGCGCCCCTACCGGAAGCGCCGCCGCCGCGCCGCTGCGAATTAGGAGGGACGGCAAACCACGTGTGGTGGCGGGGCGAGGTGGGGCGAGGTGGGGCGAGGCGGCCGCAGCCGCAGCCGCAGCGCCAGCCCCGTGCGATCGGATTATGGTAATGCGGAGGGCGAGGCGGAGGGGGTGTGGACTGGGCGGCGCTGCACCTTCTGCCCCGCCCCGCCCCGGCCCGGCGGGCCCGGCTACAATATGACCAACACCTGGCGGGGTGGGGCGGGCGTATCTCCTTCCTGCTCCTGCTCGCCTGCTCGCCTGCTCGCCCTCACTGAACAAGGGCTCGCCCCGGCCTAACTGTACGGCCCCTCCCCTGCCCTGCCCTCCCTCTGCCACTGCCCGACTGGACAAACAGCCGACGTGATTCCACGAGATTTTCGAGAGGTTGGCGTTTACCCGGGCCGCCCTGCTGCATAGCCTCGCCTCGCCGCGCCCCGCTGCCGCACCCCGGCCCCGGCCCGGGGTTGCGTATGCACAGCGGATTAATAAAAGGCTCCGGCCTCAGCTGTTGTGAAACAAAGCGGCACGGGAATACTAATTTTCGACGTGTGGAGAAAGAAAGGGGGCTGAAAAGGGTCTGGCTTGGCAGGGCAGGGTGGGTCGGGGCGGGGCTGGGCTGGGCGAGTGTAGACGGGTGTCCAGCCGGACAGGCGGCCGTGTCGGGCCGCCGCCGCGCTGAGAGGGTTTGAGAGCCGTCGCGAGTTTTGTATATTGTTTTGATTTATGTGCTCAGTTGCCTTTTCTGGTGGGTAGAGCAGAGCGAGAGGTCTATTGTTTTAATTTTATTTTATTTTTCGTGTCCGTGGAGCAGAGGAGTTTTTTTGTTTGCTGGAATTTTGACGAAGCATAATATTAGGCAGGATGTCTGGCAGGGCGGCGGGTCCAGCATTGGCACTGAGGGCGGGCGCACCGCGCGCGTTGATTTATACCCGGTCAGAACGGCCGGAAGGCAGAGTGTATTACACGGCCTGAATCTTCAGGACGAGAAATGAGACAGCAAGAAGTAATAAAGTGAAGCATTAAAAAAAAAAAGAGAGAGAGAGAGAGAGAAGCGTGAGAAGGAGAAAAAGAAAGACGAACGGCGCGCGAGACTGCGTTACGCCGGAGCAGAAGGAAATATGAGGGCGGCGCGGGGCGGGACGAGTAAGGAGCGGTCCAGCAGGGCGCGCGGCGCGGCTCAGCATTTATTTATTCACGAGGGCGGCCCCGCACCGCCCCACCCTTTCCTCGCGAGACTCTTTGCTTTTCGGTCATGTTTCGCCTTCCTCCGTTAACACACGCAGGTTAAGTCGTTAGTCGGGCCGGGCGGGGCCGCCGTGTGTGCGCTAGTAGGCGCTGCAGACTGATTCAGAAGAACGCTTTCCTCTCTTGCTCTCTCTCTCTCTCTCTCTCTCTCTCTCTCTCTCTCTCTCTCTCTCTCTCTCTCTCTCGCTCTTGCGCTCATGCGGTGCTCCGTGTAGTTGCGAGAGAGAGACAGAGCGAGGGGAGCGCTCAGGCCGCCAGCTGCCCGCGACGCCTGGAGGAGCAGCACAGCGGCAGCAGCAGCCTGGCAGCCTGTACAGTACAGCCCCGCCGCGCCGCGGCCGCGCTCCGGACAGCTCAGCTCGCATTCAGATCACGCTCGCGGTGGTAAGTGGTCTCCAGCGGGCGCCCAAGTGACCGTGAGGGAGGGGAGGGGGCCGGGTAGGAGCATTAGCAGCCCCCTCCCCCCTTCCCCTCCCCGCGGCCCGGACCGGCTCGGCTCGGCAGGCGGGCTCATCTCTTGAGGCTGGCCTCGGCCCGGTCCGGCAAGGCCAGCTGCGGGCTGAAGTTGGAGCTGGACGAGGAGAGGGGGCGCAAGTAGTGTTTTTACACCCGAGGCTCACTCTAGAGATTGCACTGCTCTGCCACCGGAGGTAGTCTTCTACCGTCGGTGCACTGTGAAGGGAAACCCTACGGTGCAGATATATGCAAGCTTACTGTTGCGTGTTCTCTGGGACATTCGGTGTATACGTACCGCGGCGGTGCCGACTGTGGACGCCTTGCCTCGCCGCTCGGCCGGCCAGGGCCAGCAGTCCGGCTGATTGGGTTCCTTTGCGGCAGACCTCTCCTCTCCTCTCTGTCTGCCTCCTGCGGGGAGGCGAGGGATTTGGGAGGGGTGAGTGGAGGAGCACGGCAGTGCGCGGGGCGGGAATGGTCAACTCGGGGGGCTGTGTGTGAGCACTGCTGGCACGGCTGGGTCGAGCGGGGCGGGGCGGGGCGGGGCGGGGCGGGGCGGGGCGGGCTGAGGCTGTTCTGCTGGGGTAGCTCGGAGCTCGGTCCGGCTCGAGTGTGTGTGTATGCATTTGTGAAGGGGCCGGGCCGGGCCGGGCCGGGCCAGGCTGGCGGGTCTGAGGGAAGTGCATGGCCGAGTAGGGGCAAACCAAGCCCTGCTGGGCTGAGCACGCCAGCCCCGCCGAGTCCCCCTCCCCCCCCCCTCCAGCGCCGCTTCCTGCTCCGTTGGTCTTTTCCACGCCATATTACCGTCCCGCTACCTCGCTCCCCCCTACACCGCAACGTCGCACGTCTCACTTGCAGAAACCATACGCAGGAAATTGCAAGCTTGGAGGGATATTCATGCGGGCAAGCACTCACTGGCCGCGTTTATGTCTTCATTCAAAAATCCGTGTGCTGGGCGGGGCGAAGGAGCGGTGGGCGCAAGCGTGCCTCTCTGCACCGGTCTGCGCGCGAGGCACGCCTCTCCATCAAGATGGCCAGACGCGATAAGGGCGGCTGAAAAATAATTTCCAGTTCCATTACGGGGTCGGGGCGGGGCTGGCGGGCGGGGCCAGTGCAGCCCAGCACAGCCCGGCGGCCGGGCCGGGCCGGGCCGGGCCTCGACACGGACCCCTCATTACTCGCACACTTTGCGCCGCTAACAGTAGGGGCGCGGGTGGGGCGCGGGCAGGGCGGGGCTGCCAGAGTCTGACGCGCGGCCCAAGGTGCCACATCCACCTGAGGGCGGCGCGGGGCGGCCTAGTTCCCTTTATCGTGATGGCGTCTGGAGTGGAGTAGAGGGGTGACCGTCTGCTTGCTGCTCCCGGCGGGGCTCTGCACGGGGGTGAGGGTGGCGTGCCTGAGAAAACTCGGAATTGCCACTTTGGGCCTTTAATGCCTCGTCTTACACTGGGAGTAACCCGCACCTGACGCGCCTCGCCCCTCCCCTCACCGCCCAGCCCAGCCCAGCCACGGGCGGGGCGACGGGAGCGCGGCAAGGTGTTCAATGAATGCGTTTTGGCGCCTCATCCCCCGCGGCGGGCCGGCGCGGTGGCGCCTCCAAGGAGACTGACGCGCCTAACGAGGGCAAGTCACACCGCGCAGCGCGCGTAATGCCGTAATGCGGGGCTCGCGTGCGTGCGCCCCGCCCCGCCCCTCCCCGCCACGCCCCGCCTGGACAGGAGATAAGAGGGCCACGAAAATGAGGGTAAGAAAGGGGAGCCGGGCCGGGCGTGAGTGCAACACTTTCCCGGAAATCTGAATTTTTATTTCACCTTTTCCGTACAGGCCTCGTGGGTCTGCTACGCCCTTCGCCACTGCCTGTCGGTCTTGGGGGAGGGGTGGCTTTTGCCAAGATAAAGGGAGGCAAGGACAGAGAAAGTCAGTTTTATTTCCCAGGCCAAGTAATTTTCTTTGGATTTGACGGATCAGACCGAGGGCCTTGTAGACGACACGCGGGGTGAATGCGAAAACTGACGCCAGGGCTTAAACAACATTGGGTGGGGGGAGGTACAGGGCGAGCCGAGGGGCGACAGGTCGCGCTCCACCGCCGCGGGGCCTCGCCGGGCGCCGACGGATTTACACGCACAATGGGGCGTGTCGGCTTGCATGTATTTTTCATTGGCCTCGTCAAGCGGAGGAAGGGAAGGCGCCGAGTGGCTGTGCTGCGGGTAGGCAGGCCCCAAAGGGCCGCACCGTGCCACCGTGCCGCCGCGCCCCTCTCCGCAGGACTTGGATCCTCTTCGCCTCCTCGCTCCTCCTCGTTGTGGCGCGGCTTTGCTTTTGCCAAACTAATGTTGGCCAGCACGGCGCTGCGCTGCGCCACAACACAGGCCGGGCCGGGCCGGGCCGGGCCCCAAGCCGCTCGGTCCTGTATGGCCGCGACCACAGATTTGGCCTGCCGCCTTGGCGCCACGCCATTGTGCCGCGGGCCCGGGCCGGGCCTCGTGTGCGGGCCGGGCAGGGAGGAGAGGAGCGGGTCTTATCCCTCTTCCACCTGCCATACCCACCTTCTCTATCTCTCTCTCCCTCTCTCTTCATCCCTCTCACTCTCTCGCTCTCCCTCCGCCCCGCGATTCTCTTTCGCACCCTCAGACTCGCCAGCGGGGCGGCGCCGGTCGGCGCGCGTGCCAAGCTAGTGGAGGACCTGTTCTGCCTCGCTGAGCTCGACCGCGCAGCGCCCTGCTCGGACCTGCGGGCGCGGGCCGCCCACGCCACGCGCCTGTCCTGTCCGGGTGCGCGAGCAGCAGGTTTCTGCGCGCCGAGTGGGAAACAACTCTCATTTTTTTACACCTCGTAATTTAGGAACATTTAGGTAAAATTCAAGATTTAAGTGAAAATTCACAAAAAAAATAATTAAAAATTAACGAAAATTTACAAAAAAAAAAAAAAAAAAAAAAAAAATAATCACAAAATGTGTGATACACAAAAATTCAGAGTTGTTTCCCCCTCGCTCCGCGCTTGCGGCCGCTTGTGTGGGGATTTCTGTGGAGGCGGACGTATTGGCGCGCCTCCGCCGCAGCCGACCACAGAGCCGCTGCTGTAGCGGGGCGGGGGTGGAGGCGGGGGTGGAGCCAGCCTTGTCGGCCTGCTCCCGGCGGGTGTGTTCTCTCAGCGGGGCGGGGCGAAACCGAAACATGTGAGGATAACTGAATTCAGTCTCACGCCTTCCCGACAGCCTTCCAGCGGAACTCCTTAATTCAGACTACAACTACGGCTGTCTGTTGTGCTCCGGAGCGGCCGCCGGTGCCGGCTCGGGCCGCAGGCGCAGCGGAGCTACTCTTTGCCTGATTGAGGGCAGCCCTGATTTACTGGTGGAGCACCCCCCCCCCTCTCCTCTCACGCCCCCCTGCGGCTGGAGCAGACCCTGTCGCAGCGGGGCATAGGGCGCAGGGCACGTGCACGAAGGGAGAGGAGAGGCTCGTAAGGCGAGCGGAGCGGGACGAGGAACAGGTGCTGTTGGGGCGGAGCCATCGGTGAGATGGTCTCTGTGCGCAGCTCTCTCTCTCTCTCTCTCTCTCTCTCTCTCTCTCTCTCTCTCTCTCTCTCTCTCTCCCCCCCCCCCCCTCTGCATGCGCGCGCGCGCGACAGAGAGGGAGAGCGTGACAGAGTTATTGGTTCTTTGGGGACGCTCGTTGTGGGCGGCTGGAGCCGGGCCGGTGCGGGTGCGGCGCGGCGCAGCGCGGGGGGAAAGGTTTAGCTCGCGAAACAAAAGAGCCGGAAACAATGCACTCGCAAGAGGGTCCCGAAAAGAGCTTGCCGTCCCAGTCGTCCAGTCCATGCCCGGCCCGGCCCGGCCATCGCCCCGTCCTCCGGGCAGCAGGACTGGCGGGACGGAACAGCGAGTGGTGGCCAAATAATGCGGTTGATGGTCCGGTCCGGTCCCGGTCCGGTCGAGCGTGGGCGCCCACGGCTGCCCCTCGGCCTCCCCATGGCTGCCCCTCGGCCACCCCACGGCTGCCCCATGGCCTCCCCTCGGCCGCCCCTCGTCTGCCCCTCGGCCGCCCTCGGCCCGCTGACGAGCGCCACCTGACAGCCCCAGTGAGCCCCGCTGTGCACGATGCGTAACGGCCCCTGCCCCCCGGCCCCGCCGCCGCCGCCGGGCCGACAACGCGCGGTAAACGAAGCGCGCGGCGCGTCACGTCCCTTGTTGCGCTGCCTAGCGAAGCCCTGCAATTGTGTCGCGGGATGAAAGGATTCGCCGTCCTCGGGAATTTGCTTTTCTGCCTACCGTGCCAGTTTTATACTTGAAACGACAGTAGTAAGACTGTAAAGTGCCTGATCTTATGGTGCCTGTTTCGGCTCTTCGGGTGTTTTTGTGGGACGTGAGCGAATTGAGAGGTCATTTACTGTAACCTCTTTTACGATATGGTGATCCACCAGTAAAGAATTTCCCATCGACACCGTACGTGTCGCAGCAGGCCAGGGTCAGGGCAGAGGGTTTGTCTCGCCGAGGCCGTGGGCGCGGGCGACCCAGTGCCGCCGGCAGCCTCGTCTCTCTGCCCCACTGCGCTTTCTGCTGTATGCCCCACCGTTGTTTGAATTTCAAACCAGAAAATGTGACGGGCAGTCCCCATATAAACTGCTCCGCCGGGCCGTGGTGCGAGTGGGGTGCGCTATACGCACCATCCGATATATCATGCTGTATCTTTTTTTTGGTCTTTGAAAACATGATTACTTGGTTCCAACTTTATGTTGTTGCGACGCTTTCCCGTATGGGGCCGACGCGTCTTGCGCACTCGGGATGCGGCTAGGGTAGCTTTGTGCTTTGGCGTCTTTCTCATTACTTGTTGAAAGGCGATACCCTCCAGCCAGCCAGCGCGCCCCGCGCCGCCCAGGCCGGCCCGGTCCGCTCTCTCCATTCCCTTCCCTTCCGCCCGGCCAGCCCAGCTCAAAAGTTTGGGAGAGCTAGCTGGCTGTACGAGGAGGTGCACCTCCTACTTCCACCCCCGCTCCGCCCCGCCCCGCCCTGCGCGACAGGCCTTTCCAGAGGGACAAGAGAACCCTCTCGCACTTTCTCACGCTCGGCCTGGCTGCCGCCGGGCGGGCCCTGGTCAGCCGGGACCGAACCGGCTCCACCCCACTCGGCCGCGCCTCGCCCCGCCCCGGGGAAGCCATGCCAGGACCCACTCAGTCAGGACCAGGGCGAGAGAAAACACACGGCAGTTAAGCTTTCTTTGAAATCCTCGAGTCCACTCCCTTTGTGGGCTGCTGTCTGTCCCCCGGCGGACGTGGTCCCCGCCCCCGCTCCACCAGGGGCCGCACACGGCCGCACACCTTCTGCTCCGCGCCGCGCTGATCAACGTTACATTGCGAAAATTAAAGCCGGGAGACACGAGGTGAGGGGCGATGTTGTTCCCCCCCGTTCCCCTCCCGGGCGGCCGGTGGAGCGTAAAGTGTGTAAATTGCTTGTTGCTTTTATGCGCTGACCTCCCGCGCCGCGCGCTCAGGAAAGGGACCGGCGTGTTAAACATTCACCAGGCCAACTCCAGCCGGCTGCAGCTCCGCTCTTCCTGGCGTGCCTCGCCCCGCGCCCCGCGCCTCACCAGGACGGAATAAGGAAAGAAACGAATATTTCGCGCTCCTGGCCGGCTGCCTGGAAAATTAAGTTGCGTTTGTCTGTGTGTTTGCGCGCGTGTATGTGAATGTGTGCCAAGCGGCCGAGCGTGTCCTTCTGCCCTTGGTCTGGCAGTGACGTGGTTCGTGGTCGAGAGCGCTCGGCCGCAGTGCGGTACACGGCGATCCCTTGAGGCAGTGGTTGGCAAGGCAAACCTGCGAGCAGCCAGTCAACGCAACGCACCCGCGATCGCAGGCAGGCAGGCCTGTTTCTACTCCTCGCCAGAAGGGCGAACAAACTCTAAATTTTCGTGTAAAAGATTTGTAAATTTTTGTAAATTTTCACGATTTTTAAGCGGTCTCAGCACCGCTTCTAGCGCTACGTCGGCTGGGGCGGGGAGCGTGTCGTCGTCATCGTCGACCGTCGTCGTTCGGGATGGCTTCGGGCATGGTCGTCCTTTCGGGATGGTCGTCACTGTGACGTCACGCCTCCCCCCTCCACGCTCTGTCCCCACTCGTCTAGTCTGTTCGTGTGTCGTGTTCGTTGCTCGGCCCGGCTCGGCCCGACCCGGCTCCCCCCGGCCCCAAATGTCAGGAACCACAAAATATCAGGTCTGATATGTAGGTTTTGAAGTTGTATCGAGATTATGTGACGCATAAACTAATGTGGTCTGTCCGATGTCAGCTAGTTTTTGTACAATGAGGACCTTGCCCCGAATGGCGGAGCGTAGTGGGAACCATAACAAAGCACCATAACCCATAATGTAAACTAGTTTAAAATCTAGTTTTATATTCAATTCTAGCATAACTCTGTTAAAAAAATGGTGTGTATTAGGGCTGCACATACATTCGGATCATTTTAAATTACAAAATATCAGGTCTGATATGTAGGTTTTGAAGTTGTATTGAGATTATGTGAAGCATAAACTAATGTGGTCTGTCCGATGTCAGCTAGTTTTTGTACAATACTGGGCCCATCACTATCACTCATTTGTAGTAATTTTATTTCATCTCCCTATCTCTTAAATAATAAAGAACCTTGTTTAGAATACACAAGTTTGGGTGCAGGCAGCAGAATTAGTGAAACTGATATCATTTGATAGGTATCATTTATTATACACTTGGTGACGGCAAACCGTGGATTTAATATATATCATATACTCTTACCGAAACTATTGATGCTGCTGTACTGAGATGTTTTATAAATCCTAAGGGTAATATAGAGAACCATTTTAATTTCTTCTCCGTATTCTAAATAAAAAAGTACCTTCGTTTCAAACACAGAAGTTTGGGTGCAAGCTGCAAATTGATATCATTTGATAGGTATTACTTATTATACACTTGGTGACGGCAAACCGTGGATTTAATATATATCATATATTCTCACCGAAACTATTGATGCTGCTGTACTCAGATGTTTTATAAATCCTGAGGGTAATATAGAGAACCATTTTTAGCAATATTAAAGGACTGAAAGATTCAAATTGAAATTTCATTCAGATCATGTGAAGCGTAGAATACAGTGTTCGGTCGAATGTCTGCTAGTGTG
Source organism: Frankliniella fusca (assembly GCA_029379305.1). Taxonomy (NCBI): domain Eukaryota; kingdom Metazoa; phylum Arthropoda; class Insecta; order Thysanoptera; family Thripidae; genus Frankliniella; species Frankliniella fusca. The sequence goes on from JAHWGI010000295.1 coordinate 576,718, forward strand.
TTTTGTATAATATTGGTCCGATTACTGATTTGATGCAAATTTATTTCTTCTCTGTATTCTAAATAATGAAGTACCTTTGTTTTAAATACACAAATTTGGGTGCAAGCTGCAGAATTATTTAAATTGATATCATTTGATAGGTATTATTTATTATACACTTGGTGACGGCAAACCGTGGATTTAATATTTCTTCTCTGTATTCTAAATAATAAAGTACCTTTGTTTTAAATACACAAATTTGGGTGCATGCTGCAGAATTACTTAAATTGATATCATTTGATAGGTATTATTTATTATACACATGGTGACGGCAAACCGTGGATTTAATATATATCATATATTCTCACTGAAACTATTGATGCTGCTGTACTGAGATGTTTTATAAATCCTAGGAGTAATATAGAGAACCTTTTTTAGCAAAATATTATATACTCTTGCCTATTTCAGTCTAGCATTTGAGGCCTATTAATCAGCTTTAGACATTTTAGTCTACATATTTAGCAAGTATACATATACCAGACAAATTTTAGATTTTCCATGAAAAATCTATTCAAGTCGTTTGTATCTTAGAATTTTGTTATCATCTGGCCTATTTTTTTAGCGCTCCCTTCTGGTTTGGAAAAGCTTGAGAGCGGGCTTTGGTGTCTGTTTGTTTGTTTGTTTGTTTGTCTGTATGTTTGTTCCACTCCAAGGAGTTGCTGTAGAGAGTCGAAATTTTTGGGGGTATTTTAAGGGTCACTCCTGGACACCGAAAGGCCTGGTTCAAATCCTGCCAACCCTCATTAAGGCACTGAAAAAAAAAATAATTAAAGTTCTACAGTAATGGGAAAAAAAATTTATCGGGAAAATTTCATGAGCTCGTAACGGGTATGTCGACGAGTTAGGTTTCTCTAGGTCAAAATTTTGCCCGTTTTGCTGTATCTTCTACCGTTTTGGGTCGGCTCAGCCACCCACCGTTTTTGCGATTAAGGGCGTAACTGGCCGGTACAGTGTAATAAATAGGCGAAAACGGTCCAATTCTAATTTTGTCTAACCCAGCTGACCCGCACATCGCCAGAACCGTCTCGACGGTGGCTCATTGATGCCGCCCAACGTTTTCAGCGATTTCCCAAAATATCTCTGGGAGCTGAGTTACGCCCCTTCCGGAAAGGGCCTAAATCACGATATTGGCGTAATTTTAGTTTTGGAGACGCCCCCATCTTCCCGCACCTCTCAGGAATCGTCTGGACGCGGCCAGAATAATGGCGCACACCATTTTTGTTCCAGGGGCCCAACTGGCCGGTACACTGTAAAAAGGGGGAAATTGGTGCGATTTTCAAGTTTCTCTAACCCCATCGATCCGCCCGGAACCGGATTTTCAAGTGCAGTTCAATGACGCAGACCATTTCCCTCGGAAAAGGGCCTAAACCACAAGTACACTATAAAAACCGACCAATATTGGTCCAGTTTTCAACGTTATTCGACCATATCGACCCGCACCTCTCCGGAACCGCCTTTTCGACTCCAGGTCAATGCTGCGAACCGTTGTCCTTGAAAACAGGCTTAACTCGCTAGTACACTGTAAAATCCGACCGAAATTGGTCCACTTTTCCACTATATCCATCCTCATCGATCCGCACCACTCCGGAACCGTCTTTTTAAGTGCAATTACTCGAAACGGACAATTTTCAAAAAAAAATTACGTCTGCTAAATGGGGAAAACTTTTTACATAATTAGAATTTGTAACGTTGTACAACCTACTTTGACTGACGTTAGTTTAACTGTTTAACTAAACTTTGGCAGTCTCAAGTATCGAACCACAATTTACACCCACTAGAATAACGTATGTGAATATATTTGTCGTAAACCTTTTCGTTGGTTCATTTTAAGGATTCTGAGACCGCTTCGATACATTTTGATGTATGAGAATGTTTTTTTTTGTTATTTTTGCTATTGATGTTTTCTTAATTTTCCCTTGAATGTTGCCTAAATTTTCTGAATTTTTATAAATTTTTCTGAAATTTCTTCAATTTCTGTGAATTTTCTTGAATTTCCCTGAATTTTCCTGATTGTTGTTTCCCCCTCGTCCTCGTCTCATGTGAGTGACCTGTGCTGTTGCAGCGGCGGCCCGGAAGGACCACTGCAACAAGACCGTGGACGTGTACGAGGACGTGGCCACGCCGGAAGTGACGCCGCAGAACCACGGCAAGCCCATGACGTGCTCCTACCGCTTTCGCTCGCTGCGCACCGCCACGCGCCGCGACGGCATCCTCCGCATCCGTTTCAAGAAGTTCAAGGTCGGCACCCTGGTCAACGCGAGTACCTGCGTGGGAGGCTACATGCAGGTAAGCTGACTTTTTCTGACATAATAGATGCCCTACTGATACCACAGCCAGAAAAATCAGCTTAAAACATCATTCAGCAAAATGCTCTTTAGTGCGCAGGCCAGATTGTGCCTGTGTTCATTCCCATTTCCCATTCGTATACTCAAACTTTTTCCACAAAATTCGCACGCTTCGAGATTCAATAGAACAAAGAATAGTTTCTACACTCGCAAGTGTGTGACATTCGCTCTCTTGGGCTTCCAGTAATACTTGTCGTACATCTCTCGATGTATTCAAGCGCTTCCTAAACCGACCGTGTCAAACGGCTCCCGAACAATACAGTTCGGCTCTTGGCGTCGGGCGCGGGGCGGCGGCGCTGCTTGCGCGGTCGCAACGAAAAGAGCCGGAGCCATTTAAAATTCCATCACGCTCTGTGCGGCTCGGCTGAGCTCGACTCGGCTCGTCAGCGATGCTGCTTTCGCTCGGCCCATTATATTTACCCCCCGCGATGCGAGCAGCGGCACGAGACCGTACCCTTCTAAAAATAAAAGAAATAATAAGGAAAGGCTTTGCGACTGTCGGCTTTACTCCCGCCGCCCCGGATTGCCAGGCTAGCAGCCTCTTTTACGCGCCAGCTCTCTTTCGCTCCCCAGTTTTACGCCGCACTATCGAGAGAGAGAGAGAGAGAGAGAGAGAGAGGGGGGGGGAGAGAGGGAGAGAGAGAATGAGTTGGGAGAGAGTGCGGGGAGACGACGCGGGACTGGGACACGGAGAGAAAAAAAGGGAGATAAAGCGAACATAAACCTGGCGGAGGACTCCCCTCGCCTCGCCGCGGCGCGCCACTTCAAACACATCCTGGTCCTCTGCGTCGCGCTCCTCTACGTTCGAGTCTCTCTCTATCGAACATCGGCATCTCGTTGCTGTTCGCCTTGGAGTCCACAGGGAGGGATTGTGAACGAAGTGAGTGAGGTTCCCACCGTTTGTCCCGGCAGGGGGGTAGGGGCCTTACACTGCGAATCTTCAGGCCGGACAGCCAGTGATCGACACCGGTAGGGGCAGGCGAGCAGGGCCAGCCTGCAGACCTGATCATAAGTCTGAGCACGGATTTACAATGTTCTCCAAATGTTTAACAATTTATCGAAAAGGCTTTTTCCAGAGGAGATAATCGCGTTCATCCCCTCCTTTTTTGGCTATGCACAGCATTTCTCGTAAATAGCTATATACGACTAAGGTTGGTAAATTACGATGTATATCATAATATACGACGGTCTACATTTGCTTCTTTAAGAATGACAAGACATTAGGGGTCGACGCATTTTTTTTCCCACACATTTTACTAAGTAACTCTCCGAAATTCCATGTCGAAAACTTTTAGGTAATCCATTCACAGTGTAGGATGGTTTTCAAATGTTGGACCGATTTGAAAAAAGAAAAACATTGCAATAAAAATAGTTTTTTGTTTTGTTTCCGCTTTCACGAGAAAGTGGACTGGTTTTATTGGCGCACGTTGTTCGTTGACGATAAAGGTATATCGTATGATGCCGTTATTGAGCTGAGCTACTGCTGGTCCGCCCCGGCCCGGTCCGGTGTGGTCTCGTGTGTGAGTGTGTGTGTGTGTGAGAGCGCGCGCGCAGTCGGACCGGAGAGATGAGGAAATGAGCTGCTTGGATGGAGTGGGGGGGGGGGGGGGACGTCGAAAACGATAGCGTGTTATTACTTTGGAAATCCCTCGGTCTCGGCCTTTGCTTTGTCTTGGCCCAAGCCAAGCCGAGCCGAGCCCTCTGCAGCGCTGCCGCCGGCCGCCGCCCCCTCGACGTTCGTCCTGACCCTCGTCCTCGTGGGCCGGTCTGAAGCGAAGGCGCTCGGTGTGACCGTCGCCCTGGTCTGCCCGGCCCGGCCCAGCCACCGGTGCCGCCGCCCTCAACTCCACCCCATCCCCCGTCCCTCCTGCCCCGCCTCCACCCCTCCCCTCCGCCCCCCGGGGCCCCCGGGCCGCTTACGTTCTGCACGCGCCATCATGCAAGAAATTGGTGTTATTGAGTCGGAGCAGGGAAATCAAATAGGCTTTAGAGGCCCCTCTGAAATGGAGCGTGCTGCAGAGGGGGGCGCAGGCATGGCGGGGGTGGACGGGCGGTCGCCGCCTGCTGTGGCCGACCCGGACGGCTGAGCCGTCCCGCTTCGCCCCGCCCCGCCCCACCCCGCCCCGGTCGCGGTGGGGTGCACGCCGACCATCGGCGGCAGCCCTGCTAGCCTATAGCCCCCTGGCTGCGGCCGCCGGCCCCATGCACTTCATGACTGTCAAGATGTAGTGGTTACGCCCTGAGAGTTAGGGGGCATAATAAACGAAGGACATTACGGGTCGCTGGGCGGGTGGTGATATCTGATGAATCTGTTGGCAACTTGCGCGGCTGGGCGCGGCTGGGCGCGGCTGGGCGCGGCTGGGCGCGTGGCGTGACCCCCTGGTGCGGGCCCGCGGCCCGGGGCTGCCTGCCTGCCTGCCTGCCCGGGGGCGCCCGGTGGTAGCCCGCCACGGCACGTCACGGCACGTCACGGCACGGCACGGCACGGCCCTTGAGATTGCACGCCGGCAATACTTTGTTTTACCGCGCCGATGTGTTTAATATAAACGTACAACGCGACGCGGTTCAAGGGGGTTCCTTTACCCTGGTCGTAAAATGCTTGCTAAATTAAATTGGCCCTCTGCTGCAGTGTTCCCACTGTTTGTTCTTTTGTTTGCTCGTTTATTCGACGCGGGCTCCTATTCTCGTTTTATTGCCGTTTTTCCCGGCTCTTATGAAAGTGGCATCAACCCCTTAATTTCAATCAGCCCCCTCTACCTGGCGTGCCAACAGTCCGGGCGGGGCGCTGCAACGGGTGAGCGGTATGGGAAGGGTAGGGTAGGAGTGGGGGATCGGGGTTGGGGCGGACAACGAGAGATATCCGAGAGACGGGGAAATGATTATTGCATTGGATCGCATCGTACTTTCACATTTGCCGTTTATTAATTTGGGAGCGCTATGGTGGTGCTTTGGGACGGAGCGCGACGCGCCGCGGGCCGCGGTGCAGCGAGCCGTAGTTCTTTACGAGTGCGCCCGGCCCAGCGCACCCCGCGCACTCAACCAAGTCCCAGATTATGCCCATAGCGCTCGCGCCCGCCTCCCTCCCTTCAGCCGCTGGTTTCACTGCACCCGCTCGTCGCGCCGCGCGGGACTTCTTGAGGCACATGTGTGTTTTGTTGCCGGGGCGGGGCGGGGCGGGGCAGCACTCAGGGAGGCGCAATCACAGGCCGGCTGGGCTGCCATGCCCCTCCTGACCCGGGCCGGGCCACAGGGCGTGGGGGCGAGGCGCGGGGCGGGTGTCCTTGCGCTTCCGCTCCCCGGGGGGACGACGAGCTTGCTCTTGATATGCGTATCAGTGAGCGCAAGTGAGAGTGAGAGAGAGCTTGAGGCTGCGCGGCCCGGCCCACACGTGTCGTTTCCTGAGGAGGCATAGAAACGAGAAATGTAAATTGTCTCGGCTGTGGGGGGAGCTGGTGCGCGCGCGCAACCACGCGAGGTTTCTGTGATTATTCTTCGCTCTGCGGGCTTCTGACGTATATTTTTGCTCTTGTCTCGAAGAGAGCGCGCAGAAACAGAAGACAAATAATGTAGAACGTTCAGAAAGACAAGAAGAAGCTCAGCCATGGATATGTGCGCCCTATCGTTGCAGAAATGATTGCAAAGACCTCAACAGGGCAGGGTTTGGAAGAGTGTCTGAAGTCCTACGTGGTCCATGGTGCCGAGGAGGGAGTCACTCATTCAAAATGTACAATGATTTTTCTGACTTTTGATTTTTTTCAAGGTAAATTTTTATCTTAAAAAAAAAATGATTTTTTACCCCCCGTTCTGGATTGTTTCAAATTTATTTCGTTTTTTTGACTCATTTTTCTCGATTATTCGAATTTTTCTGGACCTTTCTTCTTGATTTTCTTTTTCTTTCTATTTATTTTTATTTTTTAAATGATTGTTTGGGGGCTGCTGTACAATGACTTTTCGAAGAAGTGATCCTCTCGGAGCGAGCTGGTCTCGGCCAGACCGTTCCGCCGCCGCAGCCCTCGGGCTTGCTGCTTGCTGCGCCTCCTGAGGGCTGAGGGAGGAGGTGCGGGTCCTGGTCCTAGGTCTAGCCTGCCCCCCTCCCCCCAAACCGAACCACCCCAGCCGGATCCACTGAGACGTATGGTCAATACGGACGGTGCGTGACGCTGCGTGAGCGTGGGAGGGGCGGGGGTACAGGAGCTGGCCCCACCGGGCAGGGCACCCTCGGTTGGAGTGGAAGTGAATTAGGTGCGGTGACATAAATTTGTCGTGCAACGGGGACTATTAGAAAGTGGGAGGGCGCGGTTGGGGAGCGGCAGCGTGGACAAGGGGCCTGCCCAGCACAGCCCATGAGACCGTCTTATTGAGTGTCATGTGTCTATTTACTTACGCAAGTGCTTCAAGAAATGTTGTATAGAATACACGGTGTTACAAGGGAATTACTTCATGTACTACGCCGGCATTACTCATGAATTTCTTTACTTTTACAGGATATACTCTGTTGCATTTCGGCATTGAGTTACGGGTATTGCCTTGCGCGATACCTAGAGGAGGTGTATAGGGTAACAGAGATGAGAAATACTCCTCGATGTTGGGGACACGCGGTGGTGCGCTCTGGGCATAGATCGCGGGGCCGGGGCCGGGCGGGACTGCCGGGCGTTTGCGAGGAGCGCTATTAAGCACCGCTCGTTTGAGCGCCTCGAGCGAGACTTTTAATTATGTGCCTTAGCATGACTGGAGAAGAAAGAAATTCGGAAAAGTTCGGAAGAAAGTTAGTGAGAAATATCAATAGATATTGTTAAAAACCCGGTCGTAATTTTACAAAGGTATTGAAGTTTAGTTTGTTAGAAGCCCGAGGCGTTTATAAACATTATTATCACATGTGATTGCGAATAAAAAAAATAGCTGTTGTCCACCGTGATTTTCGCCAGATCCGAATAAATTTGCTGTTTTAAAATGAATCGAAATTGGGACATTATTATTATAACAATGTTGTGATGTGAAAGGTCGTATCGGCATCGGCACCTTATTTTTATTAGTATACTATAGCTGTATCAATCTTGCAGTTAGTATACAATGTGCACATTTCTATTTCAAGTGTACCTTCTAAATTTTAAAAGGGGGAAAAAATCTTTTTAGCATTGCCTGTTTTCTCAGTCTATGCTTTGCGTGTCGATATTGTCGTGAATACGATAAAATTATTAAATGGGCGGGAATAAGTCAAGAGCTTCACTGTAAAAAAATCATGTCGTAAATTAACAGGTGATATCTGTGAATTTTGTTAAACGAACTGACTGTGAATTTACTTTTTATTCGTGTTCATTTACAAAAAAACTCTGTAACTTTACAAAAATATTCCGTAACTTTACATAAGAATTCCGTAAGTTTACAAATTTTATCTGTTGTTTCGCGATTTTTCTTGTTAATTTACAAAATGTTTCATCAAACTACAGGAAAAATCTGTTCACCGATTTAACAGCGAAACCTGTAATTTTTTTTTTTCGTTTTTTTACAACAAATTTTTACAGTGTTTATTCGGAAAGTGGATGGATAAGTATCGGGGATGACGTGGTCGCGATCATCGAGCTCTTCGGCTCGCGAGACACGCACCACGGCGTGGGAAGGATTTGGGAGGGGGGGGGGGGGGGTCGTAGGTCGCGTGCCGTGCGCAGGAGGGGCCACGCTTATCCGCTCTGGTCAGTTCGGGCCGGGCCGGTCTGAGTCGGACCTCTCGCCGTATCGCGACAGTAAAATGCTCGGACGATAACGCTAACCCGAAGCGGAACTGTGAAACACACGGCGTGTATAAGACGGCGGCGGGGGACTAAGCCGAGCGGGGTGGCCTGCAACAATTTCAGATGAAGCACGGCGTATTGCTTTCATACTTTTGGTGTGCCAAACTGAACTTTATCGAAAATGTAATGTCTACTTCAGGGACTGGGGGGCGCTGTTTGCGACATAGAGTAGACACATAGTACTTCCACCGTAAAAAGTAATAATTCTTTCTACTTTCTTGCAACAGTTAAGGGCCTGGCGTAAATAAAAACTCTCTCTCTCTCTCTCTCTCTCTCTCTCTCTCTCTCTCTCTCTCTCTCTCTCTCTCTCTCTCTCTGAAAAAAATAAAGACTTCGATCATAAAGTCTGCCGGCATGTGTCAAATATATGAGGTGCTTCGGCAGAGAGCTTGGTGCCGACTCCTCTTGGTACATTCCTCTCTGCAGGGAGTCCTGGCCTGGCGGCTGGCGGCCCAGCACGGCCCGCCCCGCCCCGGTGTGCTTTACTTACCCCCTTACCCCCCCGCCTCCGCTCCGCTACGTAATTAAGTCACTGCCGGAAGTGAAGGAGCTGACGGAAAGATTGTGCTGGCGGGGGCGGGGCGGGTCTACCTGGGGGCCCGGCCGGGCTGCTGGGCTGGGCGGGGGTGATGTATCGGGCGGGAGGGAGGCTGCTGAGAGTGAGGCTCCCTCCCACACCCCCAGCCCCCAGCCCCTTTATAACTCCCGCATCGTCACGCGACCCGCAGCAGACGCTCACGTGGGATGGGGCTCTCACGGAACTATTGGAGACGCTTGTGAGGGAGACAGAGCGAGAGCGAGCCCACATAATTCCGCAGTGCCAACCTTTGGAGGCTAAACCTTTCGGCAGCCACTAGAACGAGCTGGACCATACCGTCTGCCCACCGTCATAACGGTTACTCAATTGATGAAGTCGCTTGCTCTGTTTTGTACATTGTACATATTCTTGTGCGCTCCGAATGCAGAGGTTGGCAAACCTGGTCGTGAGGACATACTGCGTCCCTCTTCCTATACCTTGAGTTCTCCCTACACAGCCACCGCCTGGCCCGGCGCCCCGTCTCGCTCCGCCTCAGCTCGGGCGATCAGGGCTGCGTGCGAGTAGGAGGCGCTGCGAAGGACGCCGCGCACGCAGCCAAGGTGTCTTTCTCGTTATGGATTCCCTGTGGCGTTTGTGCGGAGTTTGCAGCAGCGGAGCGGTGCCCGCGGGGGTGGGGGGCGCGGCGGCGTTAGCTGGTCGTTACTCAACTCGCGACTCTCTGTCTCTGCTGCTACTGTTTCTCGCGGTCGCGGTGATATTTGGTGGGAGGGAGATGGAGAGAGGTAATGTGATCTGTCCGTTTTGTGAATAGCAGCCTTTTCCGTATCGATTGAACTAGGAACACGCTGTGTTGGTTATAATTGCAAATGTGGTAAACCGCTAAAAATATTTTAAAAAATAAAACAACCCTTGTTCGTGCCCTCTTTTTTGAAAAAAAAAAATCGAAAAAAAAAAGATAATATTTGGAAGTGAAATAAAGTAGACACAAAGTAGGTTTCTCCAGAATCTAGGCACATCACATAACTAGCACATACTGACTATAGAGGAAGCGAAATAGAGCGTGATGATGTACGACGAGGTTGGAGAATCAAAAGGAAAAAAAGGGTGGGGACAGGGACGGAATGCGGTGCTGAGGAGAGAGAGAGAGAGAGAGAGAGAGAGAGAGAGAGAGAGAGAGAGAGAGAGAGAGAGAGAGAGAGAGAGAGAGAGGGGGGGGGGGGAGGGAGAGAGAGTGAAAGAGTAAGAGAGAGACAGTGAGATGCAGATACATTGTGCGAGAGGGACCTGCCTGTCCCGGCCGAGCCTTTCAGGAAATGAGGCGCTGGTGGCTGCCGTGCGTCACTGTAGCGAGAGGCTCCGCCCCACCCCACCCCGTCCCACCCCGCCCCACGCCCCGGCTCGTGTCGATTTGATGAGGCGCCTGAAGAGAACCTTGCAGCACCACGCACTTTACATTGGGGACAGCAGGCGCGAGGCCACGAATTTTTTTTCTTTGGTGCGGAGAAATAAGTGTGTGTGTTTGTATTTTTTTTCTTCTTAAAAATAATAATTGGCTGAGCTAAATTTAAATTCAAATTCAAATTTAAATTTAAATGCTCAGACCTGTCAGCATGCGCCATGGGGCGGCCGGGGCGAGCCGTGATGTGAGATGTGAGACGTGAGATGTGGAAACATCAGTGTTGCCATCGTAACTTGGTTTGGGCAAACAACTTAGTGATAATCGACTAATCGAAATCTATGTATTATTAACTGTTAACCTTAGCGCGCCGCAAGCCAAGGTAGACGCACTTTTAGCTCAGCTTTTCACGGTTTTAACGTGCGTCTACCTTGTAATAAAAGACGTCTGCTGCGGTATATGATCCCACTCCCTCCCCTCTTCTCCTCGTCGTGCATGGTGTCTGAAGTCGGGGCCGCTGCTATGGAGAGAGCTCTCCGGAGGAAGGCTAGGCTGCCTATATACGGCCCGCCCCGCCCCGCGGAGATGACGCATAAGTGCATGCATAAAATAGGTCTGGTCGGTGATGAGAAAAAAAAGGTAAGTTGGGGCAGGAGATTTCGCCCAGTCTAATTAACAGTTTTACTCACTATTTCATGGTCACCTCAGGATCAAACATAATATCATGGTGGAGACAGCAAACTCATGATTTGCGCCGAATGGGGAATTTGGATCCTCACAACCAAAAAAATTGATGTCAACTATAATTTTATGACTATTTCTTTGCAAGCCATGCGATGGTTTGCTCTACAACTTTCCATTCTATCTCCTGGGTGCTACTGCTCCTACCTCACCTCCAGGCTGAATCCTCTCCTCCCGCGATCCTGTGCCGAAGACAACGCCTGCCTGCTGCCTGCCTGCCCGCCTGCCTGCCTGCCTGCCGTGTCGTCCTTTTGACTCCATTCCGCCGTTTGCTCCGCCGATCCTCCTCGCCTCCCTCCTCCCCTCCCTCCTTTACAACAGTCGACTGGGCTCAGCGGCAGCCAATTTTCACGGTGGATTCCAACTCGCCTCCCGCAAGCCTTTTGCTTGGCGCTGCTGCTCCTATACTGCTCGAGTGGGGCGCGCGACGGGCGGGCTGGGGTGTGGCGGGGCGGGGCGGGGCGCCTCTGTGGTTTGGGTCTCGAGCACGAGCGCCGCACCGCCCGTATCCACGCGAATACCGAACGTTTTTTGGGATCGGCGATGTGTTTCCTTCTTTATTCGCGTGAAGCACCAACGCTTTTACCCGGTAGAAATGCTGCTGGTCCGGGACCAGCTGGTGTCCTGAGGGGCCCGGGGAGGTGGGGGGTGGGGGCTGAGGACACACTGCCCGGGTAGATGCAGCGGCGGCGGTGCAGCCCTGCAGGCCAGGCCAGGCCAGGCTGTGTTGTGTGCTCAGCCTGGCTGGCGGCCCGGCGGTCTTGCCCGGGAGCCCCTGGGTACATATGCAGACCCGGCGCACACGCCTGCTCGCCGGGTCTGCCCGCCCGCCCGGCGGGCTGCGGCACGAGGGGCACGAGGTAGGCAAGAGGAGGCGCGCGCTAGCGGAGCACGCCACGCCCGCCCGAGCCTGAGAGTGCAGAGGGCAAAAGGGCACTGTTGAAACCTTTTCAGTAGGTTTCACTGTTAGCTACGCTATGAAACCTGCAGCTTTGGAGCTCACAGTAAATTTCCAGCGCAGTGCGCTGCTCGAAGTTTACAGGAAAAGTCCTTGGTATACTGCTTGCAACGGTGCTTTCCACGACAAGGTACAGTGAATCAGTTTGGGTTTCACCTTAGCTTACAGTGAAATTCACCTTGCGTAACTTTTATTATTTAGCGAACAGCGCGCGCGCGCGCGCGCGCGCGCGCGTGTGTGTGTGTGTGTGTGTGTGTGTGTTGGATGGGGAAGGGAGAGATAGGAGAGTAAGAGGGAAGAGGGGGGGGGGAGAGAGAAGCCGTGGATAACATGTAACAGCAACACGTGTGAGGGTAGCGGCGGGGCGCGGCGGGGCGCCGCGGGGCGCCAGCAAAAACACAGCGCTTGTAATGATGACACTTTGCCTGCCTGGCGAAGCAAAACGTTAAAGCAGCAGCAAGTTTAGCGCCAGGGAGAAGCAGTAGCAGCAGTCGCTAGGGGACGCCACGCCCCGCCCCGCCCCGCCCTAAAGTTTGGGAGAAGTGGAGTGCGCGCTTGGCCTCGTCCGCGCACCCTGCGTGTGCGCGCATAGGAGGGAGAGAAACAGAGCATAGCCGTGACATTCAACATTTACATTTATTCTCTGCGCATATAATGCCACTTTGAAAGTAAAGACGGCGACATCTGTCTGGGAATTCGGTTAATAATTCATTTGGGGGCATTGCATAAATATGGAGCGGCCGGCCGGCCGGCCGAGAGGAGGGGTGTGGCGGGGCGCGGTGGGGCGCGGCGGGGCGCGAGTGCCCGGGCGTGACGTTATGGCGCGGAGGCGCGCCGATGCCGAGAGGCGTCCGGCCGGGCCGGGCCGGGCCGGGGCGGCGCTGAGGAGTGGCGGCGGGACGACACGATAGCGCCACCGGAAGATTTATCCGGCTAAAATGTTTATGAGCCGCCCCTCCCCTCCCCTCCCCTCCCCACCCCTCCCCTCCCCTCCCCAAGCCCTCCCCTCCCCTCCCCTCCCCTCCCCTCCCCTCCCCTCCCCTCCCCTCTCCTCTCCTCCCCTCTCCTCCCCTCACCCCCATCCAACTCCTCGCCGTCCTGCACTGAGGTTTGGAGGGGCGCCGCTGCGCACCATAAAGAACGCCGTGTGCGAGACAAGCAGCAGCTCAACGCCGCTAATGGTGCTTTGCGTTATACATTAACAATGCTATACATAATTTGGCCCTGAAAGTATGGTGTTCATAATGCTTAAGTGCGCGTGTTTATAACTTTGATTAGAGCGCGTAATACTGAGATTCGTGTCAAACTTCGTGACGTTGTAGAATAGTTGAGAAATTTCCTGTTAATGGTGAATTATATGTAGGGTTAGCATCTTTATTCTTCAGAGGGTAGGGGAATGACAGCGATGCGGACTGATATTAGAGTGGTCAGCGGCCGCCGCATGCGCGATGATGAAAAGTCAGGACGATCCGCCGCCATCCTGTGGACAGAGGGAGGAGCGTCGGGTCCAAAACAAGAGAGAAGTAGAGAATGAAATGGAATATGGGGAGAAGGCGGTGTATTGCGTGGCACTGCTGGCCCCCGGCCTGGCTGGGCAGGGTTACCTCCAGCAGACCTTTCCGCATTCGTGACACCTGTATCACGTCCAGCTCTCCCGCCCCGGCCCCCGGCCCCCCCGGCCCGGCCCGGCTGGCCTCAGCCTTTCATTTGCCTGTGTTGTGGAAACGCCGCAACGCCGTCGCCGCCCGCCCCCTGTCGCCACTCTGAGTCGCCCCCTGCCTGACCTGCCGCCGTCCCGGCGTCCCGGCGCCGCCCGCTCCCCGGAGTGCGACAGAGAGAGCAGCCTCAGAGCGGGGACGAGGGAGTGAGAGAGAGACTGGCTAATGCCTCCCGGGCTCGACTCGGCTCGGGTCCGGTAATGGTTATCGTTATATTAGTGGCGCGGCGCGGAACGAGCGATTTTCGGCCAAGGCACCACTCTCACAGAGGGAATTACACGACAGTCTTTGCGCCGTTTTCTACCTCATTTGCATGAATAGAACATATCGGCGTGTGGTCGCAGGTGAGGTTGCCCCACCTCAGCCCTGTTGGTGCAAATTTTGTTATTTGTATTAGCGCCGGTACGGGCTCGCGGTACAGCCATTCAACCCCCTGCGCGGCCCGCGCACGCCCTCGCACCCATAAACAGGCCAGCGTGTAGGCATCGGGGTTGGGTATGTGCTCGCATTCCAAAACATTAATCCAGCGTTCTGTGTTTTCAAAGTCTGGTCCAAACGCGCTCACAGTTCGGCTTCAGCAAAAACGAGTTTGTTCCGTTGGCTTCGTCCGGCTCCACCCCTAGCCGGGCCGGGCCGCACCGCTCGCTCCAGTCCGTTCGTAATGCAATAATGGCGCTGCGGGCGCGGGGCGCGGGGCGGGCAGGCAGGCAGGCAGGCAGGTGTGCGTTCCACAATAATAAAGAGAAAAACTTGGTCGAGACTGCTCCCCCCCCTCCCTCCTCCTCTCAAAGCGGAGCGCAGCGGGTATTAGGCGGGGCGGGGGATGAAAGAATTAAGTTTATCCTTCACAATGCCTGCCGGCGAGTCGAGCGCCCGACCCGGCCCGGCCCGGCAGGCCGGAACACTTGTGCGGGGCTGGCTGTTTGGCAATCCACCCCCCATCCCCACCCCTGCACCCCGGGCCCGGGCCGTCACCGGCTCGCCCCATATAGCCCTCGCACCTCCCGCCCGCCCCTAGCCATGACGTCGAATCACTTCGCAGACCGATGAAAAAAAAAATACCTAGCCAAGAAACGGTGCGGGGTAAGGAGGCGGGGGGTGGGGGAGGCGGAACTCGTCTTCCCGGTCCTCGCTGTGCTCCCGCCCAGCCCCTGTGACCGAAGTCCTCTTCTTCTTCTTGCAGATCATCGACGGCAACGCCAAGTCGGATCTGAGCAACCGCAAGGAGCCCGGCGAGTTCTGTGGCGAGTCGGAGCAGCCGCAGACGTTCATCTCGGAGACGAGCTTCGTGCGCCTGCTTTTTCACACCGACAACTTCACGGACCAGACGTACCTGAGCTTCGACAGCCGCGCGGAGGAGGCCTTCGAAGTGTACCTGCGCTACGGCCAGCACCCTGAACTGTACCCCAACCGGCGGGGGCAGGTGCTGCCCGGGTGAGTAGTGCCCTCCTTGTCGCCGCCTTGCAACACCGTGACCCCGCCGCGGCGCGCCGGGCAGCCCCGATTTGTGTTCAATGTAGCGGCGCTTCGGTGCGCGCCGACATGAAATGGGTGTCTCGACCGCCCTGCCCGGCCCCGACCCCGGCCCGGGCCGAGCCAGGGCCCCGCAGACTGCTCTCGCCTCGCCGCGGAGACCGCCGCGCCCCGCTCCGCCGCGCCGCGCCCCAGCCCGCCCGTCCGGGAGATGGGCGCCGCACCGCGCCGCTACCCTATCGCTGTGCCATCTCATCCCAGCTGCCCCGCGGCGCGGCCGTGACGATGCTCTGAGACGTACGCTTATGTGTGTGTGCTCCTGTTGTTGTCCCGCAGGACCTACTGCGAGCGGGTGTTCCGGGACTGCAAGCTGCAGACCTGCTACGTGCAGAGCCCCGCCTACCCGGGCGTGTACCCGCGGCACCTTCACTGCCGCTACCAGCTCAACACGCGCCTGCCCTTCATCAAGCTGTACATCGAGAATGAGGAGTTCAATATTGACGGCCACCGCTGTGAGAACATCATGACCTGCCCGATGAGGCCCATCTCGTCAGGTGAGGGCAGCTGTCTTCTCGCTTTGTCCCTCACCCCCGAAGAGGAAGGGAGGCAATGAGGGTTGTCGCTACATTAGTTTCTTCAAGTTTGTCGTCTTTTCATTAGTCTACCAATTGGCAAAGTGGCGACACTGTGCAGAGAACGGGGAGGGGGGAGGGGAGGAGGCTGGTGCTGGTGCTCGCCCCCGCACGCCCCCCGAGGCCGCGCCTTACCCCTTTTGCTGCCCTTGTTACCAGGCGTGGTGCGCAAGCTGCTGTCGCTGTAGCGCTAGCTAGAGCTGTGCCATCGGCGAGGCGAAGGGAGGAGCAGAGGAAAAAATAAACGAGCGAATTACCGCGTCGCTACCGTTGTATTCCATTTTTCTTTTCGGGCGTTAATTAAAACTTTCTGCTAGAGTGGCCAGAGATGCCGACGTCCTTCTCCTCTGGGCTAGAAAGGGTTGGCAACGAAGGAGTAAGGGAGACAAAGTGAGAGGAAGAATTAGAGAGAGAGACAGAGAGAGCATAGCATAGAAACAATTGACGGAAGTTTACGACACTTTGCCACCGACGCGACCCCCTCGCCCAACTGGACGCCCTCGACCCTCTGCCCCCGTCCCAGTTATAATTTCAGGTGCTCCCGTTTGTTTCATGACAGACTATAACAGGAATGAAATGTTTTATGTGTTGTAGGTTCTCAAAATTGTCCGTACGACTACATCAGAATATACGATGGCAAAAATGAGACGGCGCCGGTCATTGGCACGTTCTGCGGTATGGGCAAGTTCCCCTACTCCATCATCGGCACCGGCGAGGACCTTTTCGTCGAGTTCGTCACATCGCCCGCGGGTAAGGAGGTAGAAAACGCGCTGCGGTGGCGGCAAAGGCAGGCCGTCTCGTGGAGCACATCCACACACTTCCCCATGGGATGGAGCGCGGAAACAAGCGAAGCATTCTGCGACGCATTTCGCATTCACCTTCCGCCGGTACGGCGTGGGACCGGGATGGGAGGGGGGGGGGGGGGGGGGGGGGGGATGCAGTGTGCGGCGCGTGGGTTTTTGTAAATCATGACAATATTTTAGGGACGACGCGCTTTGCTCCGAAGTCATCCTGTTAAGCACGTAGGCGGGGGAGGCAAGTGCCTCGCACCTTGGAGGACATGACTTCTGCTCGGAGACGCGTGGCGCGGCGCACCACGGGAAAGTGCGGCGGCGGCGGGGAGGGGAGGCTGAGGACGAAAATGTGGCTGTGCATGATAATGGCGTGGGGCCGGGCCGCGCCGCCGCGAGGCGCCACCCGGCGCCACCCGGCGCCAAGCTGCTCGCCGACGTCGTCGTCGTCTTCGCCGTCGTCTTGAGCCTCCGATTGAAAATTCATGCCCGTCTGCACGTACTTAGCAGCGTGGGGGCAGCACGTGACCTCCCCGAGGACGCCCCGCCCCGCCCCGCGGCGCCCGCGGGAGGAGGAGTTGCCGGCGAGAATGATAGTGGTGTTGACGCCCTGCAGGACTGCGGGCGGGCGGGCGAGGCAGGGGGGAACGCCGGGGGAGGTCGTCAGAAATTCTTGTCGGCGGCGCTAGCCAATTTGCGTATTAGCAGCCGCGCCCGGGCCGGGCCGGGGGGCTGCGCCTGCTCAGGCAGGGCGGGGTGCGGCGCGGCTGGGCGAGGCCAGGCCCAACGCCTTAGGCCGTGTTTCTTATTTTCTCTCCAGGGCCGCTGCTCAACACGGGCTTCCACTTCAACGTGGGCAACTGGCCAGGGCACGTGGACCCGGCCGGCGAGCGGTCGGGCGCGTGCGACTGGAAGCTCACCAGCCGGGCGCTGTCCAAGTCCGGCGACTCGGAGGGCATCTTCCTGTCGGTGGCGCACTGGTACCCGCCGCACACCTCGTGCACCTACCTCATCCAGGGCGAGCCCAACCAGATCGTGCGCCTGTACTTTCCGAGCTTCCGCATCAACCGCATCGAGTCGCCCATAGAGCCGTGGCAGGGCGACTGTGGCGAGTCGCTCACGCTGTACGACGCGTCCTGGCCGGACGACTCGCGCATCATCAAGACGTTCTGCGACACTTTCAGCCGAGCCATGGAGAAGCACGACTTTGTGTCCACGGGGAATGCGCTGTTCGTGCGCTTCGAGTCCAAGACGGGGAGCTACTCAGGGTAAGTGCACTCACTCACTCCCCGCGCGCGCCGCGCCTTGCGCCGCCCCGATGCTGTGTGTACAATATGTCACTCTCCCCTCCCAGGTCGTCGCTCTACTACTGGGCCCACTACGACTTCTTCAACAACACGCATTTCGGTGAGCCCGTGTCCGGCACGACGTGTGACGAGACGTTCTGGTCGTGGCGGTCGCGCTCGGGCACGCTGCGCTCGCCGCTCAACACGCTCATCTACAAGCAGGGCGCCACGACCAGCGCCCCCGAGCGCTCGTCCACGGCGGCGGGCGCGCTCGTCATGGCGGCCAGGGCCGTGGCGGTGCAGCAGGCCGCCGACCCTCTGCTCGCCGCCGCCCTGCCGCCCAAGGACGTCAAGTGCACGTACCGCTTCGTGACTGACAAGCGGCTCTACGCGAGGGTCATCCTCAACATCCACTCCATCAACTTCAAGGTGAGCTGCGCGCCGCTGTGTCCAGCCAGCCCCTGTGTGTAATTTGTAGCTTCCCTCCGGGCCAGACTCTTTGCGTGGTGGAAGAAATGTCCCTCACTGCACGGCGAGCCCCGCCCAGCCCCGCCCCGGGCCCCACAGGTCCAGTGGCCCCTCAGGCGCCGTCCCGGTCCGCCCCGGGCCACAGCTCCACTTTATTGCTGTTGTGGAGTCGACTTTCCTCTCGTCCGTCTCTTTCTCTAACTAACACCGCCTGCTCTGTCCCCGCCTCGCCCCACCCCACCCCTCAGAGCCCGCCGTACAGCTCGGCGACTTGTGGGGAGTGCTGGTCCGACAGGGTGGACAAGTTGCTCGCCTGGGAGCCGCAGCCCAACGCCACCGCCCCCCTGGAGCCGCCCACCAACAGCAGCGGCGGGGCCGTTTGCCTGTGCAAGAACAACGCCTACGGTAAGTCCGCAAGTCTTTCTCTGCACCCCACGCCTCTCGCGTTACTCGGTAAACACTGACCCAAACAATGATCCTAACTTTCCGCGCGTTCCGCTCTGGTTGAATCATACTGTGCGGACAGCGTAGCTCTGTTCTTCGTGTCCAGCCACTGTTGCTAACTCAGTCTCAATTACAATGTTACATTTAAAAAGAAAAAAGAAACATCACGGCCATCCATCTAGGAATTTTGTATAAAACTGCGTCTGTTCAGACCCGATGTGTTTTCTTGTTGACAGGTAATATAATGGGTACGTAGCCTTTCCGACATCATCCACACCAACTCTTCTCTCTTACTCGCGCGCATCACTCTTCACTCGGCGCCACAACACCTCAGTCAACTGTCGAGGTCGCACGAACTTACTGACTCGACGCCTGTCGACTCTTAAAACCAATTATAGGGGTCCAGGTTCATTTTAGAACGCTGTCACTTGTACATCTCGCCCCCTCAAAGCCTACCTTTGAGACTCGTCTGCATTATTCTAACGGCGACTTAGCTACGATAAACACGCCTTTTTTACTCTTCCATTTAAACTGCGGTGATGCCAGATACCCTTGCAGATACCCTTGCAAAATTATTTCTGGATCAGGGTTTATTTCTTCTTTTATTTCAACCCAATGCGCTGGCCGGTGCAGCGCAACGTCCTGACGGCTCTCTTCTTGCAGGCGGCATCGGCCCGCTGCGCATGGTGTCGCAAGGCGAAGAGTTGGCGCTGCAGCTCATCGTGGACGGCGCCGGGGCCACCTCGTCGTACTTCAAGCACCCGGGGCCGCTGTTCGAGGCGCAGTACCAGTTCATTCACGGCCCGCTCTGCGGCCCCACGCTGCACCGCGCCTCCGAGGAAGGGGACTTCCTGTTCCCGCACCTCGAGGCCCTGGGCTACGCCGAGCCGCCCCGCGACATACACTGCATCTGGGAGCTGCAGGTGCACCGCGGCCGCGACCTCTGGCTGCACTTTGAGAAGGTAAGCAAAGCACGGACCTTCCTCGATCCGGCCCCGGCCGGCAGGGCCGAGCTCTCGCCGCGGATTGCGGTACCCCGCGGTACACCGCGCCCGCGCCTGTCTCCTCGCCTGTTGCTCGCGGCGAGAGTCTCTGCGGCGTGGCGTAGCGTCGCGGCGGTTCGTCTTGACGGGCTGGGCGTTTGCTTCTTGACAGGTCAAGTTCCCGTCGCTGAACTGTTCCGACGGCAAGATCGAGGCTTACCTGCCGGGACGGCTCCAGCCCTTCCTGACGGTGTGCGGCGAGAACGAGACCGCGCTCCGCACGCTGCCCATCCTGAGCTCCAAGGAGCTGAACGTGTCGCCGGAGCACGAGCCCTCCGTCACCATCCACTTCACCGCGGCCACCACGCCCGCGCGCACCGCCTTCAAGATCGAGTGGACCCAGCTGCACCATCTGCCCAGGAACTCAGACGGCATCCTCATGACGTCCAAGCTGGTGGAGCAGCGGCGGGAGCCTGAGCAGGCGCAGCAGGCGCAGCAGGCGCAGCAGCAGGACCAGGGTGCGTCCGTCTCGTACAGTAGCCGTAGCCGTCGGGCCGAGGCCGACCACATCCTGTAGACTTGCGCTGCTTCCTTTTTGAGTTTTCATCAAAGGTAATTGGTATCTCCATTTGTTTTTATGTTTTTGCATGGTTATGCAACTCTGCCTGGAAAAAGCATTAAGGTGCATTTTGTTCACATTTCCCCTTCATTTGCGTCTCTTTTACTCCGCTGCTTCGCATACTCGGTATATTCCGTTCTGCACTGTTTAGTCTGGTGCGGCTGAGACATGAGCCCCTTAATCGCACAGCTCCGCTCGTAGCACTGACGGCGGCCCTTTCTTGTACCAGGTGGTGCCGCAGCGCCGCGGCCCGACCCGGACCAAGACGATTATGACGACGACGACGACGAAGAGGAGCCGCTGCCGCCCTCAACGCCCGCGCCGACACCTGCACCCGAGCCGGACTCGTGCGGGTTTCTCTGCCCGGGTGACTCCGGGCTGTGCATCGCGGCCAGCCTCGTGTGCAACGGCGTCGTGAACTGTCCGAACGTGACGGCGCTCGAGTCGGCCGCGGCGGGGCTGGACGCCGCGGACCTGCCGTCGCTGCCGCCGGGGGCGTTCGGCGCGGGGGCGGGCGGCGACGAGGACCCCGACACGTGCGCGCGCCCCGCCTCGGCCGCGCTCTCCATGGCGGCCTTCGTGTGCGGGGTGGCGGCGGGCGCCGCCCTGGCGCTCGTGTGCGTCGGGCTGGCGTGCCGCGCCTGCTGGGCCTGCCGGTCCTGCAAGCGCGACCCCCTCGATGACATCGACATCGGCCCCGTGCCCTTCTAGCCCCACGCCCGCGGCCACGCCGCCGCCGCCTCCACGTCGCTCGGGCTCGGCCACCCGGGCTGCAGCTGCGGCAGCTGCCCGCAGCAGCTGTGAGGCCCGGAGGCGACGTGTGCCGCGGGGCCCTGGGCTGGGCAGTCCTGGGGCCCACCCTCGCCGGCAGCGCGCGGCGGAGCGGAGCAGACTGGGTCGGTCAGCGACCCCTCCCCGTGCCGGGCGGCGCCACGCCCGACGCCGTGTGCTTCGACCGCTCCCGGGGCAGGGTGCTAAACACAGCAGGCCCGGCCGGCGCGGCGGGGGGCTTCTATGTTCGCGCACCAGTCGGACAGAGATGGGACGGGAGCGACTGTGTGCGCGGGCAGCGCGGGGCACCTCGTTAGCAGCGCGGACACAGGCCCCTATGTGTGCGTGAGAGAGCCTGCAGCCTGCAGTGCGGCAGGGGCGTCGCGCGGGTCATGGTGCCAGTGTGGGCGATGCGAGTAGAGGCGAGGCGAGGCGTCAGCCAGAGACTATTTGACGCCTTGCAGATGGGACGTGGATGTGTACTGCGTGTTTTCGTTTCCCGAAAATGAGGAGAAGAGGTGGTTTGGAGAGTTTGCCATTGGAGAACTTATTTTTGTACTCGTCGATGTTTTTCTGTCTCCCTGTCACCTTGTCTTTCAAAGTGTATGTCTCCTGGTGAGATGACATTTGTCATTATGTTTTTAAATTCATGTGACAATTTTGAAATATTTTGACCAATTTGTTCCTTCTTGTAAACAGCTCCCCGTGTGCCATCTTCCTCCCATTCCTCTCCCATATCAAAATCAGTATGACTTGGGGTAGAGTTTCTTAATGTTTTGATTGTTCACTATTTGTTGTACATGTTCAGTCTAGCTGAACAAGTATAAAAATACATTGAGAAAATCACATTTTATTTTTCTGGGTGACATTTTTAAATAAAAATTCTTCCATTCTGGAATAAGTCTGTGTTATGTCCGGGACTGGCAGGGTTGCGGAAGGAAAACACTTACTTACTCTCAAGGGTTGAGGTGCGTGCCGGTGGTGCTCGTGAGCTAGAATGAATGCTCTCTCGCCACCGGCCGCCCAGGCGGCGCTCTTGCAGCGCCCCCTGGTGGCCGGTGGCGGTACTGGACACCGCACCCCTCCCCCCCGTAGGAATTTCTTTATTTATTTTTTTACAAAAAACTCAATTAATATTTTAAACAAAACAGAACAAAAACATCATTCTTTGGTAGGAAGGAACAGTCGATTATTGATGGCCTGATCTCTAGTCGCGCAGTCTGGCGGGTACAAGGCGCCGGCGGACTGGCCTCCCCCTGCTGGCCTCCTCCTCGTCCGACTCACTGCTGCTCGGTGCCCGGCGGCGGCCCAGCCTCTTGAAAACCGAGCTTGCCTCGCCGCTGCTGCTCTGGTCCTCGGCCGCGGGCGGGGTCTCACCCTGCCTCCTCTCGGCCCTCTTTTCATCCCTGCGGCGCCTCGACGGCGAGGGGATAAATTCCTCCCCTTGCTCGCGCAGGCGGGCCTTGAGGGCTTTCCTTCTTTGGCGCCTCTTCTTCGTGGCCTCGTTGGAGTCCTTGGGTGCCATGGGGCTCGCCTGCGCCGCTTGCTGCCTTCTGGCCTCGATTATCTGGCGCGCGTCTTGCGGCCCTGCGCCTCTAGGCGCGGCGGCGCCGGCGGCGGGTCGGGGTCCGCGGGCCGCGCCTCCTTCGCAGCCTCGCTTCTCCCTTCCCCCCGGCCCTTCCCCCTCTGCAGCTGGCCCCCTGCGGCGCTCAGGGCTAGGGCTGATGTCGGCCCAGCTGCTGGATGACTTGGGCCCTCCTGGCGTTCCCGTGAAGCTTGCTTCGGGGCCCCTTGCGGGGCCTCCCGCTTTCCCTGACGAGCCGCCGGGGGCGCTTGATCCAGCGCCCTCCGTGGGCGTGGGCGTGGCGCCCTTTCGGGCGCCTCCGTCCTGGTTGGGCCCCGGCCCATCTCCCAGGAGCTGCTCCTCCTCGTCGGGGCTGATCTCCAGCTCAAGCATGGCTGCTCCCGACTTCCTCTTGCTTTGCAGCTCCTTTGCTAGGGCCCTCGCCTCGTCCAACTTCCTATTCAGCCGCTTCGCCGCCTCCGCCTCTTCCTGGCGCGCTGCCGCCTCCTCGGACAGGGCTACGTTTAGGCGCTCTAGCCTGCGCAGCAGCTGATTTCCAGCGTCGTCGTCGGTTGGGCCGCGGTCCGGGGAAAGTGTCCGGGCGCGGGGCGCTGCCTCTGGCGCCGGGAAGGTGACGCAGCCTCCTCGTGCTGGTCGCTCCACCCAGGGCTTGGGCGTCACGCAGGGCTCCTCGTCGCTGTCGCTCAAGTAGCCCAACGGCTTCCTCCACAGCGGCTCCTTCTTGTCTGATCGGCGTCTCATCTGCGCAACATGGCGTTTCACATTAGTGTGGTCCTTCAATTTGCATATCCAAATGCATCTCCCCAGTTCCTCCACTGCTAACGCCCTCATCCACTTAGCCTTCCCTTTTCGCCCAAACTGTCGCACCCAAACCGGCTGCCCCACTCTGAACCGCGGTTTTTCTTTCACCCCCTCTTCCGTGGCCTCCCCCACCTCCTCCCCCTCCTCCTCCCCCTCTCCGGGCGGGGCGGGCGGGGCGGGCGGGGCGGGCGGGGCGCCGCATCAGCTGTAGGGGTGTGGCGGGTTGCCAGCCCAGCAGGCGCTCTGCGGGCGACAACCCATCGTCCCCGGGTGTGAAGCGGGTGGCCTCCAGCACTGCCAGCAGGCGCTCCCCTGCGTTCCCTTCAAATTTAGGTAGGCCCTCCTTGATGGTGCGCACGGCGCGCTCGGCCAGCCCATTAGACCACGCACAGTACACGGAGATTGTCAGATGCTTGATGCCCCTGGACTCCAGGAAGGCTCTCATCTCCTCTGACGTGAACGCCGTGCCGTTGTCTGACACCACTAGGTCGGGGTTGCCCAGGCGTGCGAAGGCCTCTCTCAGGCAGCGGATCGTGCTCGCCGTCGAGGGCCCCGCCACCCACCAGGCCTCCATCCAACCCGTCTCGGCGTCCACCGCCACCAGGAACACCTCCCCCCGCCGCGGCTCCCCAAAGTCGAGGTGGACTCGCCCCCACCGTCTGTTTCGGGGCCACGCCCGGAAGGGGGGCGCGGCCGCCGCGGGCCGGTTCTCCTGGCAGACCTGGCAGCTGTTGACCAGCGCCTCGATCTGCTCGCTCAGGTGCGGCCACCACAGCACTCCCCGTGCCACTCGCTTCGACCTAACGATCCCCTGGTGCGTGTAGTGGAGGCGGGCCAGGGCGTCCGGCCGCAGGGCGGCGGGCACACATACCCGCTCGCCCCACAGGACACAGTCCCTCACTATAGAGATCTGGTCCTTTTTTCTCCAGTACTCCCCGGCCTCACCCTCCGGCTGCCTCCGCGGCCAGCCCTCCCGTGCCCACTCCCGCACCTGCCGCAGCACCGGGTCCTTTTCGGTCTCCGCCGCCAGGACCTCGGCCGTCACCACGGGCCCGTCCGGCCGCCGCCTCCCTTCCGTGTCTATGTAGCTGACATACATCAGGGGCGGCGCCGGCGGGTCCTCAGTGGGGCCGGGCAGGGGCAGGCGGCTGAGCGCGTCCGCGTTTCCATGTTTACTTCCCGGCCTGTACTTCACCTCCATCGCGTACGCCGACAGGGTCATAAGCCACCTGAGGATCCGGGGACTCGTCACCGCCGGTGTGCGGCCCCCGAATAGCCCCACCAGGGGCTTGTGGTCGGTGATAACGGTGAACTCTCTCCCGAAGACGTAATTGTGAAAACGCGTCACGCCGAAAACC
The DNA here is from genome assembly GCA_029379305.1 of Frankliniella fusca. NCBI lineage: Eukaryota > Metazoa > Arthropoda > Insecta > Thysanoptera > Thripidae > Frankliniella > Frankliniella fusca. The sequence continues at coordinate 601,453 of JAHWGI010000295.1, forward strand.
ACGGCTAGGGCCTCTTTGTCAAACTGAGCATAGTTCTTTTCTGCTTTAGTCAGGGTTCTCGACGCATAGGCCACGGGTATTTCCTCCTCCTCCTCCTCCCTCTGTACCCGGTGTGACATGACGCAGCCCACGCCATAGGGGCTCGCGTCCACTGCTAGCACGAGGGGCAGGGTCAGCGAGTAATGCGCCAGCACCTCCTCGCTGCACAGGATCTCAATCACTTTCCTAAAGGCCCCCCTCTGCCTCTCCCCCCACGTCCATTTGGATTCGCGGGGGAGCAGCTCATACAGGGGGGCGAGCAGCTCGGCTCTCTGCGGGATAAATTTCTGATAGAAATTAACTTTCCCGAGAAAGGACTTGACCTGGTCTTTATCCTGGGGCTCCGGGGCCAGCTTCAGCGCCTCCAGCTTGTCTGGCAGGGGCGCTATTCCCTCTGCTGACACCACGTGCCCCAGGTACTGGACCTGAGCTGCTCGAAACAAACTTTTTTCTGGATTGATCCTGAGCCCCGCCTCACTCAGCCTTCGCAGGACCTCCCGCAAGCGGTGGTCGTGTTCCTCACTCTCCCGGCCCTGCACAAGTACGTCATCGAGAAGTACAACCACCCCGTCGATCCCCGCCAGCAGGCCGTCGATCAATTTCTGGAAGCGGGGCGGCGCGACAGATACTCCAAACCAGAGGCGCTTCACCTTGAACAGCCCCAGGTGTGTGTTGATTGTCAACAGCCTTGCTGTCGACTCATCAACTTCCACCTGATTGTAGGCCATGGTGAGGTCTACCTTGGAAAAAATTCTGCCGCCCGCTAGCTTTGCAAAGGCTTGGTCCAGGGTTCACCGTACTCCTATAGTCCCCGCATATTCGCACGCCTCCGTCTGTTTTGCCTACGCTCACGATCGGAGTGGCCCAGTCTGATTGGTCTATTCCTTCCAAGACACCCATCGAGACTAGCCTCCTCAACTCCGTGGCCACCTTCTCCTCCTTGGCAAACGGCACGGGGCGTGCGCGCAGGTACTTAGGGCGGGTCCCTTCTGGTACACAAATGCTCATTTTCGGGCCCCGGTAGCGGCCTAGCCCCGGCTGAAAACACTCGAACTCCGCGGCCTCCGCGGTGTCCTTGGCCAGGGTGCCCTCAGGCCGGGGCGGCTGCCCGCCGCCACTCGTTATGGCTAATACCTGAGGCCGACAGATGGGGACCGGGCCCGACACTCTGAACCCGAATTTGTCCATCCATAACCGCCCCATGATAAACGGCCCGTTTCCCTCCGCCACGAGTAGCGGGAGTCGAGCCCCCTGCTGGCCGACGACCACGTCGACCTCGCAGTAGCGCTGGCCCGCCACTTTTTCTCCTGACCAAACACTGAGCGTGTCCGGGTCCCGAAGGAGCCGCGACTCCGCCCAATGTTTTGTAAACTCTGACAATGACATCATTCCGCAAGGGGCCCCGTTGTCTAGCACGACCCGAAAACTCTTCCCATCTACCTCCAGCTCCACCAGGTCGGGCCCCGGGTACCCCTTCCCGCCGCGCACCTGGCACAACACATATTCGCACGTGGCCCCATTCGGCCCTGCGGCCGCCGCTGCCTGCTCGGCGGGGCGGGCCCCAGTCGGGCCCCCGTCCCCGCCCCCGGCTCCCCCGGGCTGCGTTCGCACCATGTTCACCCTCGCCTCGCCCTGGGCCGCGGCCGCCTGGGCGGCGGGCGCCTTCCCGGCGCCTCCCTGGCCTCCTCCGCTCTGCCCAGCCCGTCGAGTCCATGAGGACCTACACTTTCGCCTAAGATGGCCCTTGGCCCCGCACCCGTTACAGTGCGCGTCCTTCGCCCAACAGGTTTCCGGATTGTGTTTCAATCCGCAGCGGAAACAGTCACTTGTGTTGCTGGGTCTCTGCACATACATGACCTGCGTTGCCTCGCGTCCCTCGGCCTCTGCACCCTGGCGCTTGCTCAGCGCCTCGTTCTCAGCCTTGGTGCGGGCGTGCGATTTAATGATCAACACCGCTGTTTTGACGGTGAGCTCCGGCGCCTCTAGCAGTTTGAGCTGACACTTCTTGTCCGCGACGCCGCGCACCAACTGGCCGCGCAGGCGTCGGTCCAAATCAACAAACTTGCAAGGGATAGCCAGCTGCCGGAGGTCCGCGAGCCATTCGGCTACGGACTCACCCGGCTTCTGCTTCCGTTGCTCAAATAAATGTTCTGCCATGGCCTCCGAAATCCCATCGTCCCAGTGCTCGTCCAGCAACTCCAAGATCGCCTCAAAGCTCACCGTGGCGTCCTCTAACACCTCCGGTGAACACAGAGCTACCATTAATCGGTACATTTCCGCATTAGAGCACGTCAGAAATGCTTTCTTGCACTCTGCGTCGCTCTGAAACCCTTGATGGTCGAGGGCCTGTAGCAGACGGCGTTTATATTCCTGCCATGTTTCCTCCTTTTCTTTCACACTGAAACTCTGGAACTGGAACTTCCGCGCCCTCCGCCCGGGCCCTTCGTCCTCGGACTCCTCTCCCCCGCGCATCTTTCTGCGCTTCGGCCTCTCTACTACTACCACTTTCCGCAAGCTGGACGTGACCGTCCCTTTCCTCGTTACAACCATGATCCTAGATCTTCCAGCCTCGTGTGTCCCGGTCCCGTTTGACCGCACGACTCCACTGGCCGGGCGCTAACCCCCCTGATCCCGCACTTTCCCTACGTAAGTTCGCCCTACACACAACACAACACAGTACAATAACACTTTGCAGGTTATGCCACAGCCTCGTCGCCAGATGTTATGTCCGGGACTGGCAGGGTTGCGGAAGGAAAACACTTACTTACTCTCAAGGGTTGAGGTGCGTGCCGGTGGTGCTCGTGAGCTAGAATGAATGCTCTCTCGCCACCGGCCGCCCAGGCGGCGCTCTTGCAGCGCCCCCTGGTGGCCGGTGGCGGTACTGGACACCGCAGTCTGATACCTGATTGTGTCATTAGGATAAGACTAAATTATGTTTGGGACGAACAGTCATTGCCTGGTATATTGAGAATTGTCATCTGCAGTTCCCTTTCTTACACCGTTTTTGTGGCGTGACCGGTGGGTGGTCACTCATTGAGGGATTTCTTTAAAACCTGAAAATTTCCCTCACTGAATGTGGATTGCTGTTGAAATTGACATTAGAGCGCTGATTTTGATTTAACGATTTTTTTCATCAATGCAAATTTTAGAATGCTCTAATACAATTGTCCTGTGTGAGACACCAAAGCGCTGGGATTTTCCTAATTAATGTTGTCACTAGGCTGCATCGTGATCAAATCTAGTGTTGTTTTATTTATTGAGTGACGAAGTGTGCGCGTGTGCGAGTATGAATGCTTTTGTATGAGTGAAAAAGAGTATGTTTTAATTTTAAATACAAATCAAATGCTGGGTTTTCAATATTTTGTCCTACATCCATGTGCCATTTATTTGTATTCCAAATTTCTGCCTTTCCGATACACGCTTGAGAAATTCCGTCTCCATTAGTTGAGCCGCTTTCTGCACCAGCCCGGCCGGCCGGGCGGCCCGACCCGACCCGACCCCAGCCCTCGCCCTTCCGGTTGGGCCGGACGGAGCGGGGAGGAAGGGAGGGGGCGCTCCTGGGCCCTCTGCCTCTGCAGTCCCGTGCGCCGCGCCGAGCGCTGGGTCACTGGCACTGCATACACCACGCGGCGCATCCGGCCCCGGCCCCGGCCCCGGCCCCGGCCCCGGCCCCGGCCCCGGCCCCGGCCCCGGCCCCCCTCAAACACTCCATCCGACGCCGGTTATCAGGGCTTCCTCCTTTTCCTCGTGACGCAGTGGTCCCTCCAGCCAGCACATGTCTGGCAGTGGACTCAGCTGGTGAGTGCGTGCGGCTCAATAGGGTCGATCCCCTGGTGCAGGCCAGGCCCGGTACTGCCCTGGACGGGGCCGGGGCCGGGGCCGGGGCCGGGGCCGGGGCCGGGGCCGGGGCCGGGGCCGGGGCCCTGGCGTGCGCCCGGGGGCCGCGGGGCGGGGAGAGGGGGGAGGGGGGGGGGCGGCGCCGGGTCTGGTCTGGAGCGCCGCGCCGCCGACGCGACGCCGCCGTCGCCGCCGCCGGCCGCCGTGTTGGTCTGCACGGATCGGCTCGACTCGACTCGGCTCGACTCGGCTCTCAGTGCGGCCCCGGCAGGCCCGTGTCATGGACGCATGGTCGACCATGAGTGCCAGGAGCAGCCAGCGAGCCAACGAGAGTACGGTCGCAGCTAACGTAAACTTCGTCAGGTAAAGGGCAGGGTTTTACTTGGAGTACTGTGCGCTGTCTTTGTTTGGACCGGACGCAGTGTGCCTGCTGCACTGCGCGGTAGGGTCGTGTGAAGAGGCGGGGAGAGTGACTCAGTGTCTTTTAGATGCAGGGATGCTGCGGAGGTTCCCTCATTGTACCGTGTTTTTCACTTTGACGGAATGGCTGTCATGGACAGGTTCTTCCTAAAATTGTTGTGTTGTTTCCGCACCTCTATGATACGAGACGGCCTTTCGGATCGTCCTGCACAGCGAACATACATGGGCGCCGCGGTGCAGCTCTGCAGCCTGGCCTCTCCGGTCCGGGCCCAAAGTATTTCCCCACCTTCAGTTGGAGGTCGAGGTTGGACGGACACGGCCCGCATAACCACTCGCCTCGCATCACCACTCCTCCCTCTCTCTTTCTCTTCTGCGCGCCACTGAACAGCAGACTATCGGGCGCGGCTGGTGTCCCCGGCGCGCGCAGTATCGCCGCCACACCTCAGCCCGACGATACTCCAAGCTAACGCCGGGTGTCTCTCAGCAGGAGTAGGAGTAGGACCAGCCGACCATGGCCTCGGGGGCGGCGGGCGCGGCGATGACGCTGGGGGCGGTGCTGTCTGCCTCCACCGCCAGGGCAGTGGGTGACCAAGCGTTCCTGGAGCAGCTGTACAAGGAGCTGGAGTCGCCCTTCGTGTGGGGCCTGCTGCCCAGCCTGGGGACGCACCGCTCGGACTCGAGCCGCTGGGACTGCCACATCAGGAGGCTGACCGACGTGCTGCAGGTAGCCGACAGTCCGTGGACCAGGATCGTGCTGCACCTCAACCTTAGCTGGCTCTTCTTCAAGGTAAGTGAGGTGCTCTCCGTCCAGTGTCGTCCCCCCCCCCCCCCCAAAAAAAAAAAACTCACTCTGCGTACGTGGCTGCTGCAGCGCGGTGACTCCCGGACGAGCCGCATCCAGCTGGCCGAGGCGGACGCTGTGCTGGGCACGGCGCAGTGGAGCGGCCCCGAGGCCGGGCTGCTGCTGCGCGGCGAGGAGGCCGCCCGGCACGCGCTGGGCGCTGCCTGGGCGCATCTGGTGCACGTCAGCACGCCGCTCGCCGACATGCAGCCCGAGCTGCTCGACATCACCCCCGTGCGCCGCCTGGCCCCCGCTCAGCGCGCAGCCCTCTACGGCCTGCAAGCGTCGTGTCTGTACTTCCTGTGCGGTCAGTTTCATGGGGATCGGGGGAGGGGGGGGGGGGCAGAGTAGACTGGAGGCCGCCGCATGCGACCTAACTCTATGCACTCCATCCTCGTTACAGTGCAGGGAGAGAAGATGGGGAAGAAGATGGTGTCGGCGGCGCGCAAGGCGAGCGGCCTGCAGCCCGAGGAGGGCGAGTGGCTGCTGCTCATGGGCAAGCGGCCCGACGCGGCGGCCGCCTGCCTGGAGGGGGACGCCATGACGCCGCACGCCGCCGTGTACACCGCCACGCGCCACGTGTACTGCGGCGAGTGGCTGGCCGCGCGCGTGCTGCTGCGCCGCGCCCTGGACCTGTGGCCCTCCAACGTGTACGTGCAGGCGCACGTCGCCTACCTGTACGCGGGCTGGGTGCAGGACCAGCTGCCGGCCGCGCCCGCCGCCGCGCACGAGCGCCTCGCCGAGCGCTGCTCCGTGGAGGCCGTGCGCCTCGCGCCCGCCTGCGTGCTCGTGCACGCCGTGCGCCGCATGGTGCGGCCCGAGCACAACTCGCCCTGCCTGAGCCGCTGCTCCAAGGTGTACGGCATGGGCGTGGACGAGATGGTCGCCAAGTGAGTACACTCGTTCCGGGCGTGTCAGAGAACGCGCCACTGAGGTCGGACCGTGGGAGCATACGGATGGCCTAAGCGGCTTGTCGAGCGAGAGAGATAGCACTATGCGCTGCCAGACAGGCGTAAAGAAAGGGGGGGGGGCGAGGGGAAGTGAGACGGAGCTACTCTCAAACGGCGAGCGGCCGAACCGTCAGCGCCAAAAGTCCGACCTTAAACGCGGGACAGTTTCCCGGTTTGCCTATCCGTTTCATCCGGAAGGCGCTACGCACCCTTGGATAGGCAAACCCGCAATACTGTCTGTTGTTCCCTGAAGTACCCGGTTCACAGTCGTTCAGGTACTTTCCGTGCTGAAGAATTGCGTTTCTGTTTTCGCAGGATGCGTGGGTCATGCTTCGTATTGGAGGGCATCATGTGCGGGTTTGTCAGCGGCCACAAGGAGAAGAGGGTCTGATGAGTCAACTGTCTGCCGTGCTACGTTTACGAGTATTACTTCGTGATATTAATGTAGGGTACTTTGTGCAAAGCACAACTGTTATTGCTATTTTATATTGTTTTTATACGTTCAAATTGTTCATAGTAAAAGTGACTTCATTGTTGTTCCTGTTTTATAAAAATAAAGAACTTGATCGCATTAGCCCATGAGGCGAAACGCCCGAAGGTCGCTGCCCTTATTCGTCGCTCATTAGCTTACCCGAGCCGAGCCGGGACAGGTCGTGGTGGGGTGGTGCGTTCCTCTACTGAATATCAATGCGGCCTACCAAATAGCTGGACGAGGGAATCGTTCTGGAAGTTAAAAACTGTTTACTTGCACCCCGTAACACCATTGTTTGTAGGTAGTTAAGATTTTGTCGTTTGCGGGTGCAACATTTCAACGTATTGCCTTCTTAATTTACCATTTTAATTTAATGTTTGCTTTTCTCTTATTTTCTTGCATTATTTAACAACGCACGTGTCTTTTTACCTAGCTAAGTAGATTCATCAAGGCGCGATATCCGGTCTCTAGCCAACAAGGTGACACGGTGCACTTGAAACGCCCATGGTAGCTGCCCCGCGCTGCCCCACCCTTCCCCGGTCCGGTCTGGTCTGGGGAGGTGGATTAGCGGGCAGTGGAACAGGCCGTGGTCAGCATAAGTGAAGGGAGCTTGGAAGTGGCAATGTGGTGATGGCTACATGCGTATCGCTGTGATTTTTGACCGATACCGACCCATAAATCTTCACTGTTCTAGGTTTATTCTAGATTTATTTTGTTTGGGGAAGGGAAATAGTTGAGCCGCTTCCACGAAAGGCAGACCACTGAAAATCTACGAGTCATAATTCTCGCCCCCATACGAGTGAGAATTTGAGGGCAATTTTATTACTCTCTGGAGAGTAAGAATTTTTTTCCTCGCCCTTTATGAGAAAGAATTTTGAGACCTCGCCCAAATAAAGTGAGAATTCGTGCTCAAATTAAGTGAGGTTAAAAAATCCTTACTCAAATAGAGCGAGGCTCAAAAATGTCTCGCTCGAAAAGAGTGAGGTTAAAAATTCTCACTCTACTTTAGTATGGAAAAGTGTCCTCTCCCATTTTGGGCGAGAAATTGGATTCCAGGATTTGCAGTGACGTGCGGCAGACGGCGTGACGAGAGTGGGGTCGCTCATTGGTGTACGTTTGAATTTATTGCTTCGCTCAACCAAGCAGTCCAGTACCATGACAAAAGCGAAGCAATGGATCACAGAGCTAATACGAATCCGTGTCCTGAGAGACGGATTGTGTATCGGAAATGCTGCCAACCTTTCCACCCAAATTAACTAATTTTTTTTTTTTAAATTATTTATTATTATTTTTATTATTTTTTTTTTAATTTGAAAGATTGCCACAGGCCCACAAAGTGGACACATGATTGTCTCTAGACAATACAGACAATACAACAGATTTGAACAAATTTCTGCGAAAACTGTGCCCTTAATGAGATTTTGTCGCCAAAAGACTAATAATGACATCAGGTGTGGGTTAACAGGTCGTAATGTTTATTTTTTCTTTAAAAACGCTGAAAATGTAAACTTTTTTTTTCTTATCCTGTCCGAAATTGTCACTTTGTAGTGTATATTGTCTCGTATTGTTTTGATGTCGTTCCGTGTTGTTTATACCGGCGTACACACACATATTGTTTCCAGTTCCACACCCCTTGCGCTGGGCGAAGCTTCAGTACCTCCACCTCCGATACCGCCTCGTAGTGAAGGACCCCTCAGTGCCGAGAGCGCACTGAGTTCTGGGACCAAGTAGTGTGCTGAGATAAATGAACTTGGCGCTACGCTTGCCCACCTTAATGGAGGGAGCAGTGGCGGTCATCGCATTTTGAGCCGGGGTGGCAAGCTAGTCTACCTACCTATCTCCTCGTCCGAGGGGCCCACAACTCCGAAAAATTTCGTACACCTGATTTCCGGATTTCAATGATTTCACATGATTTCAGGTGATTCAACGAATTTCAAAGATTTCAAGTGAATTCACTGATTTCGCCAGATTTCACATGATTTCAAGTGATTTCCATTGATTTCACATAATTTCCATTGATTTCAGTTAAATGTCTACCGAATTCATATGATTTCCACTGATTTCGTGAGATTTCCAACGAAGTCAAGTATTTTTGGGGCGACTCAATGTACTCAATGTATAAACAATTTCTTTTTGTTTAAATTTTTGCCATTGGAGGTATAAATAATAGTCCTACGCAAATCCACTTCCACAAATCTGGTTTAGGAGGGAATATTAATTTATTACCTGGAGCAATAAAACATAGTGAAAGTGCTAGACGACCAAAGATTCTTTAAAATACCTCCTTGTTACGGCACAGTTGAAGTGAAATTCTCAAAATCGTGCAAAAAATACGGGGATTCCCAAGAAAATACACGCACAGCTGATCCAAATTCTCTCAATTACATGATTAAATAGGATTTTTACTAAATTATTGTGAATTATTTCGATTTATTCCAAATTATTGGAAATTAACTTGCAACTGCGCAAAATAATCACAATTATTTCAATTATTTTTTTAAAAAATTTAGAAGCAAATTTTGCTCTGCAATTGAAAGGGTGGCGTGAAAACATGGAAAATTTTTGCGGCAGTAAACCTCCCGAAGGAGGTTGCGGTTCCCGCCAGGCACAGGGCTTTTACCCCCTGTGGCAGCCAACTGCTTCGGTGTTCCATGGGAACCGACGCTTTTCTGACTGCGATCCTATCGCGCAATTCGACAGATTTGATCCCCGTACCACCATTGGCCTACCCCTAGAGGTACGAGCGGTGTCAAGGGCGTTAGACTTCCTGATCCCAGTTTCAGAGGCCTTACCTCAGAGGGGTACGCGGGATTCGAACCCACAACCCCGAGTGCCGACACGTAGCCAGAACAGGAAGCGACCCAACGCCCAGAGCCACCGAGCCAACGGCGGTGAGACGTGTTTAACTTCTATTTGACCTGCCATCCAGCTGCGGCCAAAGGGAATGTCAAGCGCGAAAAACACTTTCCCGAGTGGGAGTCGAACTTCGGACCACTCGGTTCGGTGTTGCGCGCTCTACCAACTGAGCCACGACGCCACGATGGCTGTACAGTGCGACGGGTTCGAGTTGTATTTGCCCTGTCCTCCTGGCTGGAGGCCACGGTGGAGAGAGATACGGTGGGGACACTGGGGTTCCTGGGGATGTCCCAGTTTTGGATCCATTTTTAGTTCCGCCGGGCTCCGTCCACCGCGCTGTACGCAGAGTGTACCGGGGTGTGGCGTAGCGTGGCGGTACGCGCGAGAGAGACAGATAGTCACTGTGCGAGAGAGAGTTCCGATGCGCGTACTGGCAGATACGAGCTTGAGAGATGAATTTACCTCCTAAATTCTCTCTCCACCGTGCTGGAGGCTGCAGGATACGCGGCAAATACGGCTCGAACCCGTCGCTCTGTACAGCCATCGTGGCGTCGTGGCTCAGTTGGTAGAGCGCGCAACACCGAAGCGAGTGGTCCGAAGTTCGACTCCCACTCGGGAAAGTGTTTTTCGCGCTTGACATTCCCTTTGGCCGCAGCTGGATGGCAGGTCAAATAGAAGTTAAACACGTCTCACCGCCGTTGGCTCGGTGGCTCTGGGCGTTGGGTCGCTTCCTGTTCTGGCTACGTGTCGGCACTCGGGGTTGTGGGTTCGAATCCCGCGTACCCCTCTGAGGTAAGGCCTCTGAAACTGGGATCAGGAAGTCTAACGCCCTTGACACCGCTCGTACCTCTAGGGGTAGGCCAATGGTGGTACGGGGATCAAATCTGTCGAATTGCGCGATAGGATCGCAGTCAGCAAAGCGCCGGTTCCCATGGAACACCGAAGCAGTTGGCTGCCACAGGGGGTAAAAGCCCTGTGCCTGGCGGGAACCGCAACCTCCTTCGGGAGGTTTACTGCCGCAAAAATTTTCCATGTTTTCACGCCACCCTTTCAATTGCAGAGCAAAATTTGCTTCTGAATTTTTTAAAAAAATAATTGAAATAATTGTGATTATTTTGCGCAGTTGCAAGTTAATTTCCAATAATTTGGAATAAATCGAAATAATTCACAATAATTTAGTAAAAATCCTATTTAATCATGTAATTGAGAGAGTAATTTGGATCAGCTGTGCGTGTATTTTCTTGGGAATCCCCGTATTTTTTTGCACGATTTTGAGAATTTCACTTCAATTGTGCCGTAACAAGGAGGTATTTTAAAGAATCTTGGTCGTCTAGCACTTTCACTATGTTTTATTGCTCCAGGTAATAAATTAATATTCCCTCCTAAACCAGATTTGTGGAAGTGGATTTGCGTAGGACTATTATTTATACCTCCAATGGCAAAAATTTAAACAAAAAGAAATTGTTTATACATTGAGTACTTTTATTGAAATGGCACTAAGCTTTAAGAATAAATAGGAATCTCAATCTGTTATGAAAGTATCTTAAAATCTTAAAATATCTCGAATTCGCCGAACAGCTGTTAGTGCACATCGCCCCCCTCCTCTCCCCACACCGATTAGAGTGAGTTTCCCGAGACGCTTTTTAAATGTGATTTCATGTGAATTTAATGTGATTTCATGTGAATTTGAATTTAATGTGATTTCACGTGAATTCAAAGTGATTTCAACAGATTTAAAGTGATTTCAACGGAATTCGTGTGAATTCAAGAGAATTCAAATGATTTTTAAGATTTCACTGATTTCAAAGATTTCACTGATTTCAATGAGATTTCAATATGATTTCCAAAGATTTCGGTGGCCTTGTACACCTGAAATCCAGAGTTGTGGGCCCCTCGTCCTAGTCCAAAAACCTTCCTCCTTTTCTTAAACTTACCCCTTTCCCCTCTTTTCTTTTTCCTTTCTCCTCTCCTCTCTTTTTTTTCTCTTTCCTTTCTCTCTCTCTCTCTCTCTCTCTCTCTCTCTCTCTCTCTCCCCTTATAAAACCGTTTCATACCGAAAGGAGTCCGAACGGACAGTCCGAAGCTCACCCGCGGACTGTCCGAAATCAAGCCCCGGAACATACCGAAAAACCATCCGAAAATGAGTAAAATCTGCAAGTTTTCGGGCTGTCCGAAGCGTGCGGTCTCCGTGCTCCGGACAGTCCGATATGAGTCCGTACATGTGTTAATGGAAAAAAAGGGAGAGCACGCAGGAATCGATCCTGTGACCCGTCAGTCTTTCCTAACACAGTCCGACGCCTTTACCGACTGAGCTAAGCTGATTGCTGAGAGGCAGAGACTCAAGAAGGACTCTTATGCTAGGCGGAGCAGTCTTCGAAGAGACGCGCATTGCACGGCGTGAACCAATAGTCGCATCGTGATCAGGTTTTCGGCAAATGATTTGATATTGCGCTTGCGCTCCGGTAAGGACATTGAAGAAAATTAAAAGATACTGTCTTCAAATATTGTAACGTTAATTGTATTCTGTAGTAACGCCTTTCGGCAACGAAACGTAACTAGAACGTGCAAAAAGTGCGTATATTCAAAAGTCATATCACCTGTGGCACCACGATGCTTAGTGTTTACGTGGCGAGACAGATTATGCGTTAAATATTTCTTAACTGAGGTATGCTGCTACATGTAAAAGATGTAACGCCTTTATATGCAAAGATAACTTGGACGTGTGCAAAGAAATACATCCAAGTTCACGCCGTTCTCGGACAGCCCGGGAGCAGCCCGTGACGGTCGCTCGGACTGTCTCCGGGCAGCCCGCTTATCACCGGACTACTTGCGGACTGCCCTGGCTGCGCCGGGCTTAGACCGGACTGTCCTGGTTGCGTCGGGCTTATACCGGACTGCCCTGGCTGCGTCGGGCGTGGACCGGACTGTCCTCGGTCGGACTCGGGCTCTAAACGGACTGTCCTGGAACACATTCGGAGCTGTCCGCGGCCATCGGAATACATTTGGAACCGTCCAGGACGAGTTTCGGAATGATTTCGTTTTGTAAGGGTCTCTCTCTCTCTCTCTCTCTCTCTCTCTCTCTCTCTCTCTCTCTCGTTAGAGAACAGTTGAGCGCACCCCGCTATTACTCCACTTACTAATCGATTTTATTAGTGTACAAACTATCGCGAGTGAACCATTTCAGTGAAATTTCACAACAACTAGTTTTGAAGAAACTGTGGCATTGGTAGCAGCTCGCGGAAAGGCTGGAAACTATTGAAAATTTCATTTCAAAGTACCGGCCTAACCATGCTTCCCGTCACTGAATCTCCTAACCTCAACCAAGAAAACTACAATCAACAAACTGCCTCCGAAAATCTACTAGGAACCTCAAGTCAGCGCAAGTCATGTCTTCAAACATCAGAACGTCAAAACACTCCATCAAGAAAAATGGCTATTGTTTTGAACAACATAAAAGACTTTACTCAAGATCAGCTACTCCGCGCCGTGGCTGACCTGGTTGGGAGCCAAAACATAAATTATTGCTCCAAACTCAGTGGAGGTCGATTTTGTGTTTATTTGTCCAACGAAGCCGCCGTAACCAAAATGTGTGACAATCAATGTGTTCTCATAAACTCTACATTCATACCTTGTCGAAGATATGTGTCCGACGCAACTAATTTTAAAATCTCCAACTGCCCACCCGAAATGCCGGACGAAGAACTACTCAAACTTCTCGCACCCTTTGGTAAGCCAGTGTCAACACCAAAACGTTTATGTGTCTCCACTGCTCATGAGGACCTAAAGCACATAAAGACCTGGAAGAGGTCTCTTTACATGCAAGTGCCAAACAACGCCCCACCGTGCCCAGAAGTGATGCCTGTCACCAGCACGGAAGGTGTGAAGCATACCCTCTACATTGAGATAATTCACAAGAAACAAGATTTGAACACCGCGTCGCCAGCCTACATACCAGCCCCATCGCTTCGACTTCCCAAAGCAACAGCCATAAAACCCCAAGCAGCTCTAAACCCCTCCAAAACTCCAAGCCAAGAAGAACGCCTAAAGAAGCCAAACCTAACCTCAAACCTAGCCTCAAACCCCGCTCGCTCTCCTCTGTGCGCCCTCCCCATTTCAAGCAGTGAAGAATTCCAAAACAAGTTAACCACAACCTCAAACCTCACTTGCCACCCCGCCCTCCCGCACCCTCCCGCTACCACCGCCTGTCCCTCCGTGGGCCTCCTCACCAGCCCAGCTGTGCCGCCCTCCCATCCCTTCCCCCTTCCTATCAAGAAAACAACCCAACCTCAATCAGCTGCTCTCACCCATGACCCCACCAAACAACAATTTTCCACCTCAAAATCCCTCGCAGACCTAGAATCCTCCAGTAGTGCCTCTAAGAAAAGACTCCCCTCCCCTCAATCACCCATGTCACAAACATCCAAACTCCCAAAACAATCCTCACCCCGCTATACTGAAATTTCAAACACTCCCTTTGAAAAAGATTTTTCCAACATTACAGCTAAATGTTCTTTAATTTCATTCAATGAGAGTAAACTATCTGAACAATTATTTTTAGAAATAATTCATCAGTGCAAGAATGACAAAGTTAACATAAGAAGAGTAGTGTACAAGCTCACACATTTTTCCAAATGTAATGTAGACATACCAGAGCTTCTAGACAAACTAAACCAACTCTCTCTTCTATGTGAAAACAATAGTCTCCTTAAAACCATAATCAATAATACCACCCATGTATTTGCTACTACGAACTAATGTATAATCTCAATAATTTATTTTTCAAAACTTGTATGTATAAATTTATTTAAAATCCTTAATCCTCACTTAGCTACATCTTTGTAAATTGCTATTTTAATACACTAGTAGACACAAACATGCAGCACCGCATGCTCGCTGTAACGACAGCTATTTATAACAAAATTATACTCCCCCTTTTTAGCCCATTTTGTAAATCTAAATCCCCCCAATAAATCCTTTTTAAAAACTAAAAACTCTCTCTCTCTCTCTTCACTTTCTTCTCCCTCCTCCTTTCTCTCACCTACCTCCTCGGACCCCAAACCTACCTCCTTTTTCCAAAAAGCCGCGGTGGCAGCTGCCACCCCGGCTTCATGCGATGACCGCCACTGGGAGGGAGTGTTGGTGTTGCCGCTGGGGCAGGTGCGGGTGCCAATGATGTTAGAAAAGTAGGCAAAATATCGTACGCACGCACCACGAACCTGTGTGCGGCAGACGGGTTTTCTCCGCCTGCCGACTAGGCAACATGTATTCTAATGGATGGAGAGTTTGCCTAGTAGGCAGGTGGAGATACCCGTCTGCCGCACACAGGTGCCTACTTTTCTAACATCATTGGCGGGTGCGGCATGAAGGAGGCGTCCACCATGCGCAGGCGCTTTCCTTTACGCCGTGCTTTCGCCACGGCGCGTCCACCACGGCGCGACCTTCCTCGTGCGGGCGCGACCCAGAACGAGGGGGCATGCACTCGCGTATTAGTCGGGTCACTCTATCCGGAATAATGGCGTAATATTGTGCGTCATAGGACCGAATTGTTTCAAATTCTCCATATATTACTCGGTTTTGGGTCGTTTTAGGCTGTTTTTGCCCGTTTTTGCCTGACTGGCCAAATCTCTGAATTTTCGGAGTGTAATACAGCGTAAAAGATGTCGTAGTTGGGTCACAGATTTGAAGAGTGAATGCCCCCTCGACCCAGAAGGGTGATTTCGCACACTGGTTTGGTCGCTATTTTCTTGTCGCACTCATTGGGCACGGACGTAAGGAGCAAGAGAGAGGACACTACAATACAGTGTTCGGAATCACCTTGCTGAAGGGGGCGAGGCCGAGGCCCTTTGTTGTCCGAGTGGTCCCAGGTGTGCACGGTGAAAACAGTGTCTGATTTTTTGAACAAATAGAGAAATCTTTGAAGAAGAAAAAAACAAGCAGATCTCCAGATTTTGATGACGTTTCCTTAAAAGAATGAAAGAAATTCCCTATTTTATTATTAAAAGGGGCTTTCCTCGAAATCTGAAAAGTTTTTATCGAAGCCAGCCAGTTCCTCCAAGTTTTCATGTTTCCCCTAAAGTTTTATTTATTTTGCCTTAAAATTGCAATTT
Organism: Frankliniella fusca; assembly: GCA_029379305.1. Classification (NCBI taxonomy): domain Eukaryota; kingdom Metazoa; phylum Arthropoda; class Insecta; order Thysanoptera; family Thripidae; genus Frankliniella; species Frankliniella fusca. The sequence goes on from JAHWGI010000295.1 coordinate 616,975, forward strand.
TAATTTTCGTTTCCATGAGTTTGGACGTTACGTTACGTTGCGACAACCTGCTTCCCGCTCTACTCGGTCCCACCGCTATAGTCAGGCATCTGCATATCAGAGGAAACCCCGGCCTGCGTCAGAAAACCTCAGACCTGCATGCGGTAAGTGCGGCGCTGCGGTGCCGCTGCCGCTCCTACGCGCTTCAATAGGCGTGCTTCGTCACCATGCCAGTTGCTGAGAGCCAGACGAGCAACGTGCGATGTTGCACTGTGTGACCCTGTGGCCTTGACCTTCGTGATTACTGATTACAGCTGATGAAGAATTTCAAGAAAATCGTATAGTGTTGCTCGTAAATGCTTTGTTAAAGTTATGTCCCTTTGCGTTTCCATCTTTGAAAGCCCAGTATTTACAGGTGTAAATACGTGCTGGGGGTCGCGGAAATAATGGTCATGCAACGGATGTCGTAGCCGTTGGCAAGAAGATGTTAATCGCTCGTGATCGACTGGCGCGGACCGAGGGGGTGTGTGACGGGACGACCTTTCCCCCTCCCCTTTGGAGCACCTCACAAACCGCATGTACAGTTCACCTGAATTAAGGCAAAAGGCAAGATATGTGTTATTCGTCTCAGTGATCGGCTTGACTCGCGTCTATTGTTTGGGCGCGAAGATGGTCCATTTCCTCTCGGGCAAATAAAAATAATATATATCTGGTTTTGTTTTTTAAATAGCTCAGCTGGAATTAGGCGTAAAGAATTTGTTCTACGGTTAAAAACTTGATTCAGTGGAAAAAAAAATAGCAGGGGGGCAAAAAAAAAAAAAAAAAAAAAAAAAAAAAATAAGCATGGTATGCTAAAAATTTGCTGCGCCTCTACAGCTAAAAAATTAGCACACCTGCAAATTATTGCTTTTTTTTTTTTTTTTTTTTTTTTTTTTTTTGCTCAGACGCAAATTCCTATTCTTTTTTTTAAAGTGCATAGTTAAGTTTAATTATGGTATGGTGCCTCTTCATGAAGTGTCACTCAAACACCTTGCGAAATTTCAAAACGTGATGTAAAATTATTAACAATATTACGTTAAAAATAGGTTTGCATATTCTATTGGCTCGTTTGCTGGTAATCCTCTAAGGCTGTTGCTGTCCGAGGACAGAGGTCAAAAAGCCGGGTGTCGGAGGGCAGGGTCTCAGCAGACTGCTTGGTTCAACGAAAAAAAAAAAGCGCCAAGCCAACATTGTGGCTGCTTGCGACCCGGGCAGCCAGCTGCGCCCCCCTGGCAGGGCAGAGGCAGGGCAGGGCGCGGGGGGTCATCGCCCAATCGTGTTGTCACCTCCCCTTCCCCCGCGCAGCCCGCGCCCGTCCCTTCCTCCCCGCCCCCGACACGGCCGGGACAACGCGCCACAGTCGATCTAGTCCCAGGGGGTGCCGGGCTGCTCCAGTATTGGTAAAGAACTGGCTCCGGTAGTACGCGACGTGCCGCGGTCTGCCCCGCCCCGCTCAACTAGAGAAGCCACGTGACGAACCCGTCCCGACCCGAGCGTGGAGAACCCTACCCGCTCAGGATATAGTCATCATTTTTGTGAATGTCGGTTTGAGCTGGAAATTCAGGTGAGCATAACTCTTAGTATTTTCACGGTCTACAAGCATATATAGCGTTTACTCATTCTTGTAACGGACCAAATCGATAGCTTTTCACCTAGTTTATACCGTAAAGGCCACGGAGGGCGGACTGCGTGCGTACTGTGAAGTCGCGTCATTGATAATTCTTGCAAAGTTGTAGTAATAATGAAGATGTCAATCATTCTCTTCAAGTGGCCAAATTAATGTCGAGTTCAATGTTTTTGTAATCTTCGAGGAAATTAAGAAGCTTTCTCAGAGAAGTTGTATAAATATATTTCCTTGGAATGCTTAAATAGCTGTTCGCGGGGGGAAAAAAATGAGCATCGCTACTCTTTTTGAAAATTGCCACTGATGTGGATTTATACGCAAAAACTCGCAGATACTGAACTTTTTGATTGAAAATTTTTCGAAAATGAACTTAAATTTGGCGTGACTTTATAGAAGCATCGGTACTCAGTATGCTTAATAGCCGTTCGCGGTGGGAAAAAATGCAGTGGTACTCGTTTTGCACATGCTGCAGAAGCGAATTTATACGCATGAGCTCGTAGATGCTGAACATTTTAATAGACCATATCGGTAAACCGAAAAGAACGAAGGACAGAAAGAAGAAGCAAAGCGAAGTATGGCTAATTTGTGATGTGCCGTCTCTTTCAGTTCAGCAGTTTTCAAGAAAAAACAATATCCTCCAACGCTTTTGTCATGAAATTAACACTTTAGACGGTTGAGTCATCTTTTAACATTATGTGAGTCTCATTAATCGTCTAAACACGACAGTGGAACTGACGCCGGATTCTATATTTCTCATATCCGTCTTTGCTTCCTCTTTCTGTTCTTCGTTCTTTTCGGTTTACCGATATGGTCTTTTGCAAAAATTTCGAAAATGAACTGAAAGTTGGTATGACTTCTCTTCCAAGAAGTCCATTCGCCGGCTCAGGTGTTGCGGATGGGCCCGGGCTAATTCATGCTGATGTATGCAGTGTGTTTGCTGCCTAATCAGTTTGGCCCAACCACTTTTAAACCTCGCTAGGCGGGTCGCGCCGCACCGCGCCGAGCGCTAAGGTCATTGGCACGCGCTAATTAATAAGAAGCAAGGGCTTTTGTGCTTTTGCCCCTGCTCCCCGGCTGTTCTCCGGCGGGCTGTGTCACACACGTGTACACCCGCGTCGCAACAGCTACGTGGCCCGGAGTTTCACCGGTGTCAGCAGGGAAACAAGCTCCGGACTAGGCTCTGTGACCAGAGTGGGGGAACACTTCCAAAAAAATAATTGAACCCCCCCTCCCCCTCCCTCCCAAAAAAAATTCTTTCAAATATTAAGAAAAGGGGGAAAAATTAAAAAAAAAAATATAAAAAAAATCAAGAAGAAAGATATACAAAACAATCCGAAAAAATCGAGCAAATGAATAGAAAATGGAAAAAATGAATCAATTCAGAAATAGGAGGAAAAAGATCAAAATTTATCAAAAAGTGTCAGAAATTCTCCTCGAAAAATCAAAAGGAAATTCAAAACATGAGAAATCCCCCCCCCCACAAAATATAAAATAAATAAAAAGTCAATAAAAAGTCAAAAAAATCATTATACACAGTTTGTATGCGTGACCCCGCTCGCCGTCCCGCCTCACCCCGCCGACAGACGCGTGATCTGCGAGGGGTGTAAGTGAGTACAGGAGCTCCTGCGGGCTGCTTTCGCGTCTTGAGGACTGTACTGTGCGACGACCAAGAGGTGAGAGCTCGCAGACCAAAAACCGCCGCGAGCAATAATTACTGAATGCCCCATGCGTACAGTACTCAGTGACTCGTACGTCAAGGATTCAGGAGTTGCCGAAAACTTTACGCACTCTGTAAAAGTATATATATACTTGTTTTGCAGGTGTCCTCTCTTCATCAGGGAAAGAATCTTTCAGCATGGCTCCTTACGAGGCTGTAATATCGGGCATAGGGGGAGCATTTCCTCAGAGCGAAGGGCTTGAAGATTTCATGCAAAACCTTATAAACAGTAAAAACCTCTCCTCCGTGGACAATCTGAGATGGAAACCAGGTAACAGAAATCTGCCAAGCGCATCATTCGCATGTCCTCAGAAATACTACATAATTCACACTTCTTACCACCACCTTCCAGGTCTACTCGGCACATCTCCACATGTGGCCAAGATCGCTAATGTACACAGGTTTGACAATAACTTGTTTAAAGTCCACAATCGTCTAGCTCAGCTTATGGACCCCCTGGCTCGCCTCATGATGGAGAGGTCCATGGAGGCTGTCATCGATGCAGGTCAGCTGTTCGTTTCCCTCTGCAGATATGTCTTCCAATCACCCCGTCCCTCTGTTTTCATGCCATGCTCTGATCGCAGGTCTAGCACCACAGGATCTCTCGGACACGTATACGAGCGTCTACATGACCACAACTGTTTCGGAATCCGAATCCAGAACTACGTCACTTTTGCATGGAAAGAAAAATGCAGGTTACGCTATCATGGCTGGTAGCAAAACTATGATGTCGAACCGTATCTCTTACTGCTTGGACTTAAAAGGTAAGTCGGTCACAGTGTCGATCAATCTTCCCCAGAGGCCTCTGCCCTTGACCGCCTGGATGGATAGGCAAGCCCGCAATACTATGGAACTCGCTGGATGCCGGGTGCACGTCATTTTCCCGTGTTAGGTCTTCTGGCTGCGCACATGCAATGTTACAGCAAGGTCTCTCTTTTTTAGGGCCGAGTGTGACTCTAGACGGCGACTGGACGGTGGCTTTGGTGGCGATGCAAAGAGCAGCTCGATCCATCGAGTCTGGCGAGAGTGAGTTCGCCCTCATCGGCGCAGCCAACACCTGTCTGTTTCCCGAGCTGAACAAAATATATGAAAACCTGGGAGTGTTATCAACAGACGGTCAATGCCGCGCGCTCAGTGCTGCCGGTGAGTATTCCGTCGTGCCTGTGTGCGGGTCACTTCTTGTCACTGGATGCTGATGGCGGATGTCTTGTTGGCCTCCAGGCTCGGGCTGCTTCCGCTCGGAAGGTGCGGTGGTCTTCCTGCTGCAGCGCGCAGACCTGGCTAACAGGGTTTACGCTCGGATCAGTGGGGTGCACGAGTTGTGCATCGGGACTCGGTCGCGCTTCCTGGGCGTGGACACGCTGTCCCTGAGGCCGCTCATGGAGGATCTCTACCGCAGGAAGGGCGTCGACGTGAGAGACGTCAAGATGCTTACATCTGACGGCATTTCTATTCCGGTGAGCGCGCGGGGATAGAGAGAGAGACTGAGAGAGAGAGAGAGAGAGAGAGAGAGAGAGAGAGAGAGAGAGAGAGAGAGAGAGAGAGAGAGAGAGAGAGTCTAATGAATACTGCGCACTTTGCAGGAGATCGAGCGCGACGAGATGGAGGCCTCCGCGGCGGTGCTGTGCCGCGGGCGCAGCGGGCTGCCCGTGTCCACGCCGAAGGCCGTCGCGGGCCACGGGGACGCGGTGGGCGCCATGATCAGCATCATCCACGCCATCACCGCCATGGAGCAGGGCGTCATCCCCCCGGTGAAGGACGCCGGCCAGCCGCCCGCCGGCGCCGAGTCCCTGCGGGACGGCCGCCTGCGGGTCGTCACCACGCCCAAGTCTATCGACGTGGACGCCAAGTCCGTGATGGCGGTCAATACGCTCGGCTACTCCGGTTGCATCGCGCACGCGCTCTTCCAGCCCAACGAGAGGGTGAAGCAGCCCGTGTCTCAGAGTAACAGAGACTACCCCAGGCTGGTGGTGGTGTCGGGCCGGACTGAGAACGACGCCGTCAGGGTCGCCAACCAGATCATCGACAAGCCCTTCGACCCCGAGTTCATCCGCTTGACGCAGCAGGCGTTCTACAAGCCCATCCAGGGCTACACCTGCCGCGCCGCCACCATCATCCCCGCGGAGGAGCCCGGCCTGCGGCCTCTCGTGTCCAGTAAGGACGTGGACAAGAAGAACCGCCCGGTGTGGTTCGTGTACTCGGGCATGGGCAGCCAGTGGGCCGGCATGGGCAGGGGCCTCCTGCAGCTCCCCATCTTTGCTGAGACCATCGACCGCCTGCAACCCGTCCTGGAACCTGAGGGTATCGACCTGCGACACACCATCACGACTGAGGACAGCTCTCTCTTCGAGAACATTATTTACTCTTTCATCAGTATTGCTGCTATCCAGGTAAGCGGGTATACCACGTAGCTGTATTTTTTTTTTTTTTTTTTTTTTTTTTTTTTTGAAAGAGCAATAACAATGTTTGTCTCACGCATCTAGTTTTAGTGTTTAAAAATTTACTTACTTTTTTTTTTTGTTTCACTATTTCTTGTTTGTTCCACTGAACACGTAGCGTTTCAAAATAGTCGCAAAAAAGGTAACTGGACGAGGTTAAATTCGAATAGTTTGAAAAATACTGTCCGAAAGTTTTGGGCCAAAATACATTACATGTCAGTGCTCCTTAAATTTTTCTATTTGATAAATTAGGTTTCTTCAATATGTTCAGTATTATTCCGTTTTAGATTTTAAATCAAATTACACTGTTAAAAATACCGTTGGGAGTTACAGTACGCCTACGGTGTCTACCGTAATTTTGGTGTACGGTGAGACCGTAGCTTATTATTACGGGACTGACTGTATTTCATTGTGGATAGAATGTGCCCCATTGAACTTCCCCAACATATTTGCAGGCTACGGTGTGTACCGTAAGATTCAGACCGTAGTCGAAAATTACGGTCCGGAACCAGGTAACAAATTAACGGCGCGTACCGTAGGTATTTACCGTGGTATTTTCTCACAGTGTATCTACCTTTTACTTGTCTCGGGTCAGGAAAGGTGCAGGAAAGGTGTCCCATAGTACATGTACACCATTAGTATTGCAGTTCCTCTATCTCCTCCATAATACTTAGTATTAAAGATAGGCTTATATAATAAAAATATAATAAAAATGTAAAACTTTTCCGTAGCCAGAAGGATCAAACAATAAAACAAAGTGGAAAATATGACAGGTGGATCAAACAAACAAAACCTCCTTGTTGATCTAAATTTTTCTATTTTGAAAACCTTTTTTCTAGATCGGACTCACCAACGTCCTGCGCAGTTTGGGCGTGGAGCCGGACGGCATCATCGGCCACTCCACGGGGGAGCTGGGTTGTGCCTACGGCGACGGCTGCCTCACTGAGGAGGAAACGCTGCTCGCGGCCTACTCCAGGGGGAAGGCCTCGCTGGCCGTCAGTCTCATACGGGGCATGATGGCGTCCATCGGTAAGCACCAGCCAACCCCCGCGAGCTCTCGCTGACCTTGACAATGACCCTGACCATGACCCTGACCTCATGTGCGCAGGCGTGGGGTGGGAGGAGGCGCATGCGACCGTCCCTCCCGAGGTGGATGTTGCCTGCCACAACTCGGCTGACAACTGCACCATCTCGGGACCTACTGACGCCATCAACCAATACGTGGAGGAGCTGAAGGAGAAGAACATCTTCGCGCGCACGGTCAACGTGTCCAACATCGCCTTCCACAGCCGCTATGTGACGCCTGCTGGGCCCGTTCTTCTCGAGTACCTGAAAAAGGTGAGTTCCGGGCGGCGCTCCGAGACTGTCGGGCGTGGACGTAAACTGACACCCGACCGTCCTGTGCCACAGACCATCAAGGCACCCAAGAAGCGCTCGCCACGCTGGGTTGTGTCCTCCCTCAAGCCCGGCGACGAGGAGGACCCGGCCCTGGAGTACGCCGGCCCCGAGTTCTTCACCAACAACCTGTTGAGCCCCGTCCGATTTGAGGAGGCCATGCTTTACGTGCCCGCGGACGCTGTGGTTATCGAGCTCGCGCCTCATGGCCTGATGCAGCCCCTGATCCGGCGCGGCCTGCCCGACGGCGCCGTCACCGTCGCTCTCACCCGGCGTGGACACCGTGACGGCTTTCGGTTCCTGCTGGAGAACGTGGGCAAGTGAGTAAACGTGAAGGTAATGTGGTTCTTGCGGCCAGCCGAGCGGGAAACAACTCTTTATTTCAGTGTACACAATCTGAATTTTCGTGAAATTTTGTGAATTGTTATAGAATTTTTGTGATTTTTCACTTGAATTTTACCTAAATATTTGTGAAAATTCCTGAATTTTCCTAATTTTTTCCAAAATTTTCCTGCATTTTTGTATTTTTTTTTATTTTTTTATTTTTTATTCTTCGGAATTTTCCTGAATTTTGAGGTGTACAAAAATTTCAGAGTTGTTTCCCCCTCGCGGCGGGCACAGAACGCGACTTTAGGCTTGCGTTTCCTGCAGGCTGTTCATGGAGTGCGTGCCGGTGAAGCCGTGGGTGCTGGCGCCCGAGGTGCAACTGCCCGTGTCCCGTGGCACCGCCTGCCTCAACTCTCTAGCCTCATGGGACCATCGCGAGGAATGGCCGCTCGTCATCAACACCAGGGTATGAGCGCGAATGAGTACGAGGTTAATGCAGCGATATGTGTACCTACAAAGAAAAACCTTTATTGATTTGTGCAGAGCCAAGTGAGTCGGCCTCGCAATGTGCCGCTGTACCACGAGACCATCGCCTGCATCCGCCAGGACGGAAAGCGGTGCGCTGCCCCCGCAGTCTTCCTGGTGAGCAAATATACCTACACGACAGGTTGCCCATACTTATAATCGCTTACAGGGGTGGGTCGGTGCGTCAGTGTTGCCAGAAAGATAGGCAAAATTCGGCTAAATGCACCCGTGTGCAACGGGCTTGTATCTCCGCCTGCCCACTAGGCAACAACTGCACACGCGTACATGCGGTTTGCCTAGTAGGCAGGCGGAGATGCCGCCCGCAGCACACGGGTGTATTTAGCCGAATTTTGCCTAGCTTTTCTGGCAACACTGCGGTGCGTGCGGTGACTCATAACGACTTTTTTCTCCCAACAAATTTGCAGGAGTTGGTATGGAAAGAGATTGCGGATGGGAAACCTCTTTCTAGCTGCCCGGTCGTCTTCCAGGACGTGGAGTTCAACAATGCCGTTGAAATGTCAGGGATAGGTGAGTTTCGATTTGACCATGAGACAGTATTGGGCGTCACAGGATTGCCTGACGTGTAGGTGTTTTAATTTACATGCACTTCCTGCTGGCTTCTGCAGAGGACTCGATGCTTGTGGTGCAGATACAGCAAGAGACAGGAAACTTCGAAATTGTAATCTCCGATTTCGATTCATCGGTATGGGCAACCGTTTGTGTCGTGAAAGGCAAGGTGTTTGTGCCGGACGCAACCGAGCTGGTTGGTATGGTGAGCGCTCACTCAAACGAGGAGGATGGTCTTATTCTGGATGAAGAAGCCATCTACTCAGAACTTCAGGACAACGGCCTTGTGTACGACGAGCAACTGAAGACCTTACGCCGCGTCGTCATCAACGAAACTGGTTAGAAAATTAATTATTAAAAAAAGCATCTTTAACTATTTAACTTTATACCCTTTTCTAGGAGCCTCCTCTTAACACGGTGAAAACATTTTTTCTCTCTTAGATAGAACTGGTCAATGTCAATGGTTTGGTAAGTGGTTCGCCCTCATCGACAGCATGATCCAGCTCGCTGTGATCACCGACAGCCAAGGCTCCATCTTCTGCGGAAAAATTAGGAAGCTAATGATTGCGCCTCAGGAGATTCGTTCCCGGAGTACCGGTGAGTGTATACCAGAGCGAGAGCAGGCCGTTTCTTGTTCGGTCAATGACGTAACGGCCATCACGCTTCTCTGCAGCCCTTCCAGTCCGCTACCTCCTTGGTCCGTCCGTGATTGCTGCTCCCGGCATCAACATTGAAGGGTACTGCCGCGCCGACGCCAAGCTCAGCCCCACCTCGGCAGCCGTCAGCCTCGGCGTGCAGCCCCTCAGGCAGCAGGTGGCGCAGGTAAGCTACCTCACCTGCACGGTTACGTTTTGGTCAGACGACGATCCCTTTCGAACACTGATAACGCTTCCTCACCGTTTCAGGACAACGATGCCTTCATTCAGTCGGTCGTCATGCTCCGGGTTCAAAACAGCGACACGGCGGACGATTTCAGCGTCGTCTTCTTGGAGGCCGAGCTGGAGCCCATCGCAGCCGCGCTGCAGAATGCAATACGCGAGGCCGTCGGCGACCACGTCGTGGTCCGCAAGGTGCTCGTCGAGCCCGGCAAGGCGATCCCAAAGGAGGTCCGCGGCGCCCTGCTGGTGGTGACTGACTTCCGCACCAACCAGACGGCGCGCGTGCTCAGCCACGTGGCGGCCGGCCCGTCGCAGCGCGCGGGCTTGTGCGGCGCGCTGGTGCTGCGGTGCGGGACGCGCGGCGGCCACGACGGCTTCGTGCAGGTGGCGTCCTGCGTGAGCGCTGCCGGGTCGATGACTCTCCTCGTGCCGGTGAGTGTTCTTCGGCAAGGTCGATCAGTGTGAGTCCTGGCCATCTGGCCCCGCTCCGCCGTGTGCACGGCACTCTATCGAGCTGCGTCACGTTCCAGGATCACGACAGAGCAGAGGACGCGGTGCACGTTGTGCACATGAAGAGGGAGGAGGCGGTGCCTTCAGACCTGCAGGTGCCCGTCGGCGGCGAGGTGATTTTGGTGTGGCGTGCTCTGCCCAAGGAAGGTGTGTTTGGTGCTGTGGCCGCTGCTCGTGGGAAGCCTTATGGAGTCAACGTCAGGATCGTCATAATTTTAGACGAGGACGCGCCTGACTTCTCCCCAAGCAAAGAACCGTATAGAGAGCGTCTCCGTCTATCGTTTCTGGTGAACATTTTGCAAGACGGCCGTTGGAGTGAACTAGAAATTTCGAAGCTCAACACGATCCCTGCAATACCTACTAAGTGAGTTGCATAACTTCGACTCTATTTCTCTTTTCGTTCTCCTCTGTCTGTCTGTCTGTCTGTCTGTCTGTCTGTCTGTCTGTCTGTCTGTCTGTCTGTCTGTCTGTCTGTCTGTCTGTGTCTGTCTGTCTGTCTGTCTGTCTGTCTGTCTGTCTGTCTGTCTCTCTCTCTCTCTCTCTCTCTCTCTCTCTCTCTCTCTCTCTCTCGTTTCAAAATTTATCGTGTTTGCATTCTTGTTTTAGAGTTGAAGGCTATGAAACAGTCGTCATTGGGCTCAACCCCGGAGACCTGCACGAAGCAGCACCGGTGAGGAGACATCACCATTTCTCATCCGATATCATTCCGTACGCCCTCTGCTTACCTCTTCATGCCTTTTCTCCAGCCGAGCCTCGGGGCGTATGACTTCTGCGGTGTCCAGGAAGGTACACGCTTCATGGGCTTGGCGCGCACCGTTCCCGAAAACCCCGGAGCCTCGGCCGTGCCTGACGACATCCTGCGCTGGGAGGTGCCGTCTGTTTGGAGCGTGCAGGAAGCGGCCACCGTTCCGATGGCGTACTCAGTGGTATGACGACTCTTAAATATTTTTAAAAAGTCCCTTCTTGGAAAATTTAAGAAAAAAGGAAATATTTTACGCACTTCGAGACACCTTGTGCATACAAAAGAAACGATTCAAATGCGTTTTTCGTCCTCGGTGTGCTCGCGCAGGCCTACCACGTGCTGAGGGTGCTCGCCCCGGTTGTGCCCGGCCAGCGCGTCCTCGTGGTGAACGGCGAGTCCCCCGTGAGCCGAGCCTGCATACGGGTGGCCGCACACGCCGGCTGCTTCGTGCTCACCACGGCGAGCAGTGAGGAGCATCGCAGGCGGGTCATCGCCCTCAACCCCGACGTGCCGCCCGAGCAGGTCCTCCGCCACGACACGAACACCCTCAAGTACCACGTGCTCAAGGCGACGGGCGGCCAACTGCTGGACGTGGCCCTGGTGCCGGACTTGCGACTGGCTGACGACGTTCTACGGATGACGGCTCTTAACAGCACCACCGTCACCCTGTCCAAGAGAGATGCGCTGTCGCACCGCGTTGGCATGAGGATGTTCGTGTGGTCCTCCCACATGTACGGAGCCGGAATGGACTGCGTTTTGACAACTTCAGCGCGCGACAAACAGCTCGTTCAAGCCGCAGTTCAACAGGGCATCCTGTCCGGAACAGTGCGCCCATTCGCTTCTCACGAGGTGGACAGCATCGAAATGGTTGACGTCGCGTAAGTTTCTCGATCCTTGGGTTATTTCGAGGGGAAAACAACTCTGAATTTAGATGTGCAATTTTTGTCAACTTTCGAGAATTATTATAGAATTTTTGTGAATTTTCAGTTCAATTTTAGCAAAAGTTTGTAAAATTTCCTGAATTTTTCTCGAATTTTTCCTAAATTTTCGTGTTTTTTTTTCATTTTTTTCCTTACTTATTTTGTTTTTTCTGAATTTTCCTGAATTACGTGGTGTACAAAAATTGCAGAGTTGTTTTCCCCTTGGGTCATTTCATCGCAGACTTTCTAAAAGCATAACTCATGTTCTGGCCGTGTAGTGCCGTGCAGGGTCCAGTGAAACAGCTGCTGATGACGAAAGATATAGGCGTCCCGTCAAACGGCAGCCGCGCCCCGCGCGTGGCCTTCGCCGTGGCCGGTGGCCGGGCCGACTCTCTGGTGACGCTGGCGCGAGCTGCGGCCGCCCGGGGCTCGGCCATGGTGCTGGCGGCCAGCAGGGACTACAGCCAGAACGGCCGCCCGCCCAGGGCCAAGCTTGCCTCCGCCCTCCGACAGGCAACCTTCTTGCCGCTACCCATGGCCCAGACCGACGCCAAGCAGTTCTTAGAGCTGGCCTCCAAGTCCGAAAACATCAAGGGCATCGTCGTCAACCTAGAGGTAGGCCACCGCGGTCTATTGTAACCCTACTTCATCCTACTGTTCAACTCCGTCTGATGTTTAGCGGCCCTCGCAGGCGCAGGCCGCTGGCAGATATGCTTTGAGCCCATCGATGTGCACTGACTCGAAACTTGTATCTGCTTCGTTTCTCTCAGGATGCGGCGGACCGGTCGCTCGCCTCCCTGCTGAACACGGTGCTGCCCACCGCGCAAGGCTCGCTGCGGGGCGTGCGCTTGCTCGTGCTCACCGAGAGCCTGGTGCAGGGCACCGAGACGGTGGAGGCGTGGCGGCGCATGAACCTCTCCGCGTGCGCTGTCGTGGGCGAGCCGCGCCACGCCGCCGCCCTGCTGCCCACCCTGCTCACCATGCGCGAGCTGCCCGCCGCGGTCGTCTGCTTCCCCGTGGGCACGGGTGAGTCGCGTCGCTTTCCTAACGGCCGGGCCGGGGCCAGGGGTCCTTCACTATAGAATCAAGCGTACACCGATTTCTCTGACTTTCCTCGTGTTTCGTGATTTTCCTTGATTTTTTCTGATTTTTCCGTGAATTTTTTTAAGGGTTTACTACACTGAAGGATTTCTCGGGAGTGGTTCGTCCCCATGACTCATGCCATTTCATTTGTCCTGCAGACGCCCGGGTGGCGCTGGGCGCGCCCCCGCACCGCCTGCTGCGGCCCGACGCGAGCAGCTCCCCGTGCACCAGCGCGGCGGCCGCGGCGGCCAAGGTGTTCGTCGAGGTCCCGTCGCTGGCGCCGAGGCTGCGCACCAGGCACGCCCGCCTCGAGCCCATGCCCCTGTTCAGCGTGACGGGCCCCGTGCTGGTGCCCGGCCTCGTGCAGGAGACGGCCAACACGCTCCTCTCGCCCGTCCTCGTCGCCGACGGCTCGAGGCAGTCGGCGGAGCGGCTCGCCGAGGTAAGAGCTCTAAAGGGTCCTGGAAAATTGACGGGCTGAGAAGGACGAGCTGCCGGTAATGCTGTGGCCTGGTTCGTAGGAAATTTTGCGGCTACAGCCTCGGGGACCCTGGGCGATGATGGGCGACTCCGAGAGCGTCGAGCTGGTTGGTAAGGCCGCCAGGCTGGTGGAGGAGCGGGCCGGCTACCCTGACTGGCGGGAGGTCGTGCACTTGGCCGTGCTCGAGAGCGGGGCGCAAGACGTCTTCCGCTGCCCCGCTCTGGACGGTTTGGCGGGCACTACCCACTTCATTAAGAGATACGAAGGCGCTCACAGCAAGTCAGTTTCTCTGGTAAGTCAAGAGAAGTTTGGTAACAGACGGTTTGTGGGGTTGTTCTCATCACAAATATGTATTTCCTTATTCCTTAGAATGAGAGGAAAATGCGGCATTTTGTGGATGGTCCCAGGAATATTGCAACAGTCCTTAACAACGACCTACTATCACCATTGTCCAAGATTATTTCATGTTAGTTACAACATAATGCATGTTTCGTTTTCCAAAATTGAAAATAAAACTTTACTTACTTAGCATGTTTTAATCACGGACTTACTCATTTGCTCTGTTAGTGAACTACATCTTTGTATTGTATATTATCCTGAACATGCAATGGCGTGCCTCTATGTCTGCCTAATCTCAAACAAAATACTACCAACGTGTATTCACTTTATTATAATTATAATAATTTTTTTTTAAATTATTGTTATGTGCATTGGTTGTGTCTGTTTTCTCATGGCATGCGGTTTTCTATTATTGCCACGAAAAGATTTACCCGCCTCTGTAGCCTGTGATTGTGGATTGGGGCCGAATTCGGGGGCGTGGGGTCGGTCCACACTACCCACCGCGCGAGAGACCTTAATGTAATCTCCTACAGGGCCAACAGAGGGCAGCAAGGTGCACAAGCCCGCGCAGCTACAGTAATACCCCTGTAGGCCAGAGCCCTGCTGAGAAGAGACACCTGCAGAGATGGGCACTTTGCGCTTCACTGCTCCCTTTCCTTATGCTTCTTATGCATTTTCTTTCTTAGCAGTCGTTCTTAAATCCGCATGTAATATAACTCAAAGTAATTCTGATCACTTGTTGGAAAGACCCAATTGCATTTGTTTCTTGGCCAAGCAAAATCTGCATATATTCAGAAAAGAAAACGTCAAAATGTTTATAAGTAAGATAACCATTAAAAGTGGCGCCTTGGAACTAAATACTGAGCAAACTAACTCCAGGAGCGGCTGCACCGAGGGGTCCGTCACTATAAATTACAGTTTACACAGATTTTTCCTGATTTTTCTGTTTTTTCGCGATTTTCCTTGATTTTTACTTATTTTTTCAGATTTTGTGATGACTTTTTAGGGTGAACATTGATATTTTATTTTCGAGCGAAGGGCCCCTCGGGATGCATCCGGTGCACCTCGTCCCAAAACACCTGCCATTATCCTATTTAGATACTGGGTAAACAAATGCAATTAACCTTTCACAAATACCTTTACATTCGCCACTGAACGAGATCAGAGTGCAAACGTCGTGGTGCAGGTGCGGCCGCTGCGGGAATGACCCCCCGCCCCCCTCTTTCCTTTGCTCCTACCTCTCTTGCCGTTAGGCAGGGAGGGCTAGGAGCGCAGGCGGGGGAGGGGGGGAGGGAAAGGGAGCAACTATCTTAATGTTTTCTCGCCCCACAGCCGCCCCCTCCCCTCGGTGAGGCATTGTGTCTGTCGCTGTGCCGTGCCGCGCCGACCTCCACCTCTGCTCCGCCCCACCAGCACGAACAGGACGCTGCTCAGAGGCGGCCTCTGTCCTCTTTTCCTGCCAGAGCGCGCCAGAGCGGGACACTGTTGCCAATCCCCTCCAGCCGACTTATTCCGAAGAGCGCTTTCCTCGCCCTGTCTCTCTCGCACTCATGGGCTTCGCCGTGTAGGTGCGAGAGAGACAGTGCGAGGAGAGCGGTCTTCGGGGGGGGGGCAAAAAAGTCGACAGGTTGCGCGCCCACAGTTTCCTTTCTTCGTGGAGCGAAGAGTTTGGCTCCACGTTACCCAGAGCGGACACTTCTCGGAGATTCAAACTGGAGCTTCGGTCGTAAAGGGGAGGGTTGAGGGGAAGAGGAGGATGCATCGAGCTCGAAATGCGTCGCCCTCAACGCGGCGACAGAAAGGCACCTCAAGCCAATGCAACCCACCAGAGACCCTTGAATCCTCCCTGAATTGAAACGTGATGCTACTTGGTTCGTAGCAGGACTCTGTAACCCCCGTTACGGTAACGTTAACAGCCCCCTGGAGGGTAGGTGTCTGGCCACGCTGCGGCCCCACCAGCGTGAGGGGGAGGGACAGCTAAGGGAAAGGGGTGGGCTACAGAGGAAGGACCTTGCCGGAAATTGCGCGGGGAGCTCGCTAGACCATCCAAGGAGGCGGGCGGGCAGCCGGGAAGCAGGCCAGGACAGGCCACGGGGACAGGCGCCGGCTCGGCTCTGGGGCGGCCAAAGGGAAGGACGACCCCTCCCCGTGACAGGTCGGAGGCCAGCGGCGACTTCGGGTCTAGTGTAAAGAAATTATAATAATAAAAAAAATCCACTCCTGGAAAAGCAGTTATATACGAAGTCTGCCTCCATATGACACGCTGCCTTTTAGGGCGAGAGCAGGTTAGGCAAACCCCGCATATTCTTTCATGTTTTATGTCAGACCCGATAAATCTTCTCACTCACACATTGAGGTGCGTAAATGCTGACACAAGCAAACAAAACACAAAGTCTAGGACACGACTGAAGGCCTCTTTTCTCTGAACAGAGCAAGGCACGCTGAGATGTGAATGATACATTCCGCTGTCGCTGCGCGGATGTGCCGGGCCGCGCCGCGCTCTGCCAACAACGTCGGTGTTATGATGTGGTTAGGCCCATCAGTGCGCTCTGCCTTTGTGGGATATGGATTTGGATTGCGATACGAACGGCGGGACTTGGTGCGTGGAGGGGGAGGGCGAGGGGGTGAGGAACGCGCTTTGCAGCGGGAGGAGCGTTTTGTATAAGTGGCTTTATTTCGCCAAGAACTCCGCTGAGGACGCAAACAGCCTTACTCGCGCGCGCGCGCTCTCGCTCGCCCAGGCGGGAAGCGGCAGGGCGGCCGGGCGGCCGAGGCCGGGGGTGGAAGGAGGATGGTTCAAGTAGAATTACAGTCGTATATTTCTCAACAAACAAAAGCGCACAGAGGTAATGGGGTTCCTGGCCGGGCTGGGCTGGGGTTGCCAGGGTCGGTCCTGCTGGGGATGCGGAACGAATCATGAAAGGGAGAGAGGAGGGGCGGGAGGGAGCGGGAGCTAGAGCAGGGGTAGTTTTATGTTGGATTGAACGAAGCATACAGCCGACCCCGGTATGTTTGAGACAGCGACAGTGTTCTCTTCTCGTGGTGTGGCAGAGGCACAGCGCCAGGACTGAGTCAGGTCAGAGGCACTCAGCACTGCTCGAACGCAACGGCAAGTAATGTGAACTGCATTTTCTCGAGGTGTCGTCAGTGTCTCATAACGCGAAACGTCGAAGTGTTCGAGGTAAATGACAGCTGTGGGCTCATTTTTGCAATCATTTTGGTTGGACGATAGAAATAGACATTATATCCACAGCGGTCTTCCGCTCAGTCCTCCAAGCGTTTTTACATCGACAACCTCTCGTCCGTGATGATTGCTGATGTAAATGAAACGAAGGTCATGAGAATCGAATGCTGGGTTCAGAACAGATCTTACGTGTGAATGAGGTACTTACGTCGATGCGAAATCGGCAGGAAGAAGGGGCCGTGGTGCCACTCAAACCTTCAATTTGGTGAGTAGCCTAACCTAGCTCCATGAACTCCATTAATTGCTATGCACCTATGCAATTAAAAGGGGGCGCTTAAAATATGTTACACATATTGAAGCACCTATAACCCTTTAAAGTTACAAGGTAGACGCACGTTAAAACCGTGAAAAGCTGAGCTAAAAGTGCGTCTACCTTGGCCTGCGGCGCGCTAAGGTTAACAGTTAATAATACAGATGTCGATTATCACTTAGTTGTTTGCTCAAACCAAGTTACGATGGCAACACTGATGTTTCCACATCTCACGTCTCACATCACGGCTCGCCCCGGCCGCCCCATGGCGCATGCTGACAGGGCTGAGCATTTTAATTTAAATTTTAATTTTAATTTAAATTTAGCTCAGCCAACTAGTGAAAGAGATTACCTTGAAAATGATTATTTCACGTTTAGTGGCAAGTCTTCAGGAATGGATACAACTATTTATTTGACAATGGGGTAGCGGAAACCTCACTTACTCTAAATCTACCATAAGACAGCGTGCTCTATAGAAGTATAATGATAATATCACTTACATTGATCAGTCATTTTGTTTTATTGAAAACAGATTAACTAATGGTTAACATACACTTGGCAACATCTGCTCCATGTAGTCTAACAGTAATGTCACCCATACTAAAATACGTAAAAATTATTATAAAAGTTATTTTCCTTGGTCAGCTCAAAATTAATTTATTAAACAAAATGAATATTACCGTAAATTATATTTATGTAAGTATATATTAAAATACGATATCAAAATAGAATTGCCAAAACATCAGTGGTTTCGACATTCTTTTTACATTTTTTTACTAGATAGTAGGCACTTTGGAAACGGCTTGACTGACTATTAAAATGTCTCCGAGTCTTCCAATTTTGCAGTAAACATAGTTGACATTTGCGCCTGTCACAGATGGGGCAGGGTATTTAAACTTTCTTTTGTGTATTTCACCTTCAGCAAGTGAACCATTAGCATATGCAGTGAGTCGGACCATGTTGAGAAGTTCAGTGAGGGCCACTGTAACAGAAATGGCTGGTTTCTGTAATTCCAGTCGAAAAGTGCACTTTTTAATTCGGTCCTTTTACATGTTTCCTGATCAGACCCCATCCTCAATATTTTGAGCACTTCCACATCACTTCACTTGCATAGCTTGGAAAAAAAAAAGAAGAAAAAAAAATCTGGATTTAGGTAAGGGGCCACACTGATTTAAAAAAAATCGGATCCTGAGACAAAACCATAAGGCTACTTCGCGCCTAAAAAAGAGCAGGCCTGGCTCTGGACTGGACATCCTCTCCTGAATTCAGGACAGTACTACTCGCTTCTCAGCCTAATCGAGTTGGCATTTCTTCCTCAGCTCAGCATGCTGGTGGTCCCAGCCGTGCCTGGGGCCCGCGCCGGTGTTCGAGCCTGCAAGTGCCCGTGCCCGGAATGCGGCGCGCCGTCCTTCTGGAGCAGCTGCCGCTTCTGCTCCCGGTAAGCAGGCGTTGCATAACGATTGTGAATATAGGGAGGCGGTGCACTGTGTGCTGCCTACATAAGGGGCTCTGTAGTTCAAGTTGCCTACCTTTCAGGATGTGTACTATAGCCCTACGGGGGCTAGGGGGTGGGGGGTGGGGCGATCGCCCCCGCGCCTGCCGGTGAGCTCATCTCCGCGCGAGCTGGAGGCGGGTCGGTTGGGTGCGGCCGTGTCCAACGACATCGTAGTCGGCAGACGGCTCGAGCGGCGCCCGGGCGCTGTCCTGGACAAGACCCACCTCAGCCCGCCCCGCCTCACCTCACCTCAGCCCGTCCCCAGTCCGCTCCCGGTCCGCCTCTTAAGTAGCCTCGTTGGCCGGGCTATGGCTCTGTCCCTCCCCGCCCCCGCCCCACCCCGTCTCCGAGCCAAACGGTTAATCCCGTCCCGCATCGCCACCGCCCTCCCGCTTTCCGGATCGCACCGGGCGTGGTGGAGGTTTGTCGGTATGGTCACCGTAGCGGGAATGAAGCAAACGAGCTGGGCCCGAGCGTAGCACGCGAAACAAGTGTGAGAGCGTAATTGGGCTGCCCCGTTTATTGGACAGTATTTTGGGTGAATGGATACGAGGTGGTCCGTGCTCGGATTCGCTAGAGCAAACGTCCAAACACCCAGTCAGTTTTTTTGTACCCTTTGACGAGTCGCTTTCGACTTGCACTGTAACTATGTATTACGACGTTATTGGACGTTATCTTCTCGCGCCCACCATCGCCTATTGTCATGTTGTGAGAACAGCTCCTCCTTCTTGTTCAGAAAAGGAATACGAAGCCACCCCCGGGTGAGTCATCTCAAGACTGCGACCGCAGAGAGTGGGAAAGAAGCAGCCAGGTCCGGGTGGGTCGGTCCAGACCCGCCCCTGGTCTCTGGGCTGGGAAAGTTTTCGCAACTCCGTGGTCCATTCATCTTAGTAGTGGAGTCTCCACATCATGCTCAGTCGGCACTCCCTCTCTCCCTCCGCCTCTCGCCTCTCCCACCTCCTTTTCCTCCCCCTTCTCCCCTCCCCACCCTCAACCCCCTTGGGGCGGGGCTGCGGAGCTCTCCACATTACCTCAGCGCATGTAAGCCCTCCACCCTCCCTTTCAGCTCTGCTCCTTTCCCTCCTTCTCTCTTTTCTCTTCCGCCAAGCGACTCGTCTCCGTCCGCGCGTTGTCGATCTCATTACACAAAAACGTCCCGAGGCGAGGCGAGGCGGGGCCGAGCCCAGGCCGCGGCGCGCTCACCCCGCAGCACACCCGCCTCGCCCCGCCCCGCCCCGCCCCACCCCACCCCGCCCCGCCCCGCCCCTCTCGGCGAATGTGCGCGCCGCGCCGCGCCGGCCTATGCCGCGGCCTCCAGGCGGGGC
Source organism: Frankliniella fusca (assembly GCA_029379305.1). Taxonomy (NCBI): domain Eukaryota; kingdom Metazoa; phylum Arthropoda; class Insecta; order Thysanoptera; family Thripidae; genus Frankliniella; species Frankliniella fusca. The sequence goes on from JAHWGI010000295.1 coordinate 636,853, forward strand.
GCGGCGGCGCGGCTCTAGTTTGGACTGATGAGGGCGCCGCGCCGTGGAAAAGGAGCGCCTGTAGCGTAGCGCGGCGGCCACGTTATATTCTTTTAGGGCTGACAACTCGGCGAGACGCCGCGAGCGCTGGTGGTGGTGCTGCGGTGGAGCTGGCTGTGCTCGCTCTGCTGGGGCGGTGCTGGCGGTGCCGTGCTGGGGCTTCGCAGCTGAGGCTACCCACCCGTCCCGTCAGCCCCCTTTGTTGGCGCTCGGCTGAACGAGGCGAGGCGAGGCCAGCAGCAGCAGCGCCGCGCCGCGCCGGCCCGCCAACATGACTCGCGGAAAGGCGGACAGCTCGTTCTCCAGCGGTTAACACACACTTTTCCGAAGCGCCCCACCCGCCCCGCCCTCTCCCGCCGCCCCACCTACGCGCCCCCGCCCCACCCTCTCCACGTGGACACGTGACTGTGGATGTGTGCCAGAGGCTGCCGGGCAAGGGGGCTGCCAGGGGCACGCACGGGGGAGGGGGAAGCCGAAGAGCGCGAGAGTTGACGGAGCGAGAGAGAGAGAGAGAGAGAGAGAGAGAGAGAGAGAGAGGGGGCGAGGAGGGCGCGAGGCAGGCGGGGCGGGAGTAGGATGCTGGGGGCCGCGGGCGTGGTGGCGCGGCGAGGAGAGACGGACACGGGCAGGCGATGCCGCTCGCTCGATAACGACGAGGGAGGGGGTGGATGCTGGGCCGGGCCGGGGCGGGCCGGGGGCGCCGCTGTACGCCGCGCTGCTCTGCGCCGCGCCGGGGCCTCGCCGCCTCGCCTCGCCTCGCCTCGCCAGTCCACGGTCGGCCTCCGACCCACTCCGCGCCGCGTGGCCCCACAGCGCAGCCCGCACCCGCGCCGCCCCCCTCACACAGACGCACGCCGCGCCGCGGTGAGCCGAGCCGAGCTCAGCCGAGCCGAGCCGAGCCGAGCGCAGTCGAATCAAACCGAGCCGTGCCGAGCCGCGCCGGAGTGGTGTTATAGTGTTTGTATTCGCGTGTGTTGAGTGAACCGCGTGTGCCAACAGTGACAAACTGGAAATTGAGTGAGTGTGTGTGTGTGTGTGTTTACGGTGACTCGTCGCTGAGGAGGGAATGACAACATCGAATGACCACGGTGCATTTGGAGGGAAACGATGAAACGGGAATTGCAACAAGGAGTTATTCACAGGTACGGGAAGAGTTAGCCGAGTTCAACATGTTGTTGCCAACTTTTGCAATGGAAATGCAACTCTCGTAACTCTGCTTTATGATTTAATTTTAAAAAAATGAAAACTCGGGCACATTGCTACTCATGCTTGTATTTCATTCTCCGCCCGTATGTCAAAATTAGTTGTGCTCCTTTTCTGTGCACACACTTTGCTCATGAACAAACGAATTGCGTCTGAGTGGCTCTCAGTAAGGCAGGTAGAGGTATATCCATAGATGACGGCGTGTGAGACGTGCAAAGCTCTCCCCCTCCCAGGTCCCGCTCCAAACTTTCTACCCCTTTTACTCTCTGCGCCCCGACCCGCCGCATAGCAGATCCCCGGCTCTCGCCCCCGGCAGGACCCGCTCTCGACTAGGGCTTCCCAGAAAGGGGTGCAGTTGGCTTGAATTAGACGACCAGCGTCGCTCTACTCGGCTGTGTTGCCCCCCTCCCCTCCGCCCCGCGCTGCGTCTGGAGAATGATTATCTCTGTCCTCTCCTCTCTCCTTCTTGACTCTCCCCTCCTGACTCTCCTCTCTCTCTCTCCTATTCTCTCCGTTCCTCTCCTCTACGTTCTTCTCCTCTCCTTTCTTCTCTTCTTCCCTCTCCCGCTCTCTCACTCGCCGCCCCAACCCGAGCGGAAGCGCGACAAAGACAGACGGCCTGAGGGGAGCCTGAGAACGGCAGAGAAAGGGGGTGTGCCGCGCGGGGTAGAGGGGGGGGGGGGGTCACACCTGGACAACAAAGGAACACCAGACCAGCAGGCCCGGGCCGTCCCGTCCTTGTCTCGTTCGCTATTGGTCGGCACGCCAAGCGCTGCCTCCGTGACTCGGAGCGGAGCAGAGCGGAGCAGAGCGGAGCAGAGCGGAGCAATAGGGAAGGGGAGGGAAAAAAGAAATGGCAAGCCACGTCGCTATTTCCGATATCAGGTCGGCGCGGCAGGGCACGGCAGGGCACGGCAGGGCGAGGGCGGCAGCATCAGGTGTGCAGCGGGTGTGGGCTGCGCGGGGGAGGGGGATGGCGAAGCCGAGCCACCTGCCGATATTATTGTAAAGCTGTCGGACCGAGCCTGGCCCGGCCGCGGCGTCCAGGGTCCAGAGAGCGCAGTGGTCGCATCTGAGGGCGGCTGGGAGGTCCGGGGCGGGGCAGGGCGCGGCAGGACGGGCTGGGGCGGGCTGGGGCGGGCTGGGGGGGGTTCGAGAGCAGGTGTCAGTTATAATAAGAGCCACGCTGAGAGGTTGAGGAGGGAGGGGCAGGGCAGGAGGGCGGCGGACTCCCACGCACCGCCGTTTTATTGCTCGCCCGGCTTTTGAACCTCCGCGCCGCGCGTCGAACAAAACGATAAGCGGTACTTGGTGAGTGCCGGGCGAGGGGTACCTCACTCTTGAAATGGGTGTACACTGATTGGAGGGTTGCATTGTGATTGGAAGGGCAATTTAACCAAACGTTTAAAACTGCTATAATTTTTTAGCATCAATTATATATTTTGCCATTTTAATGTGCTTGAAATAGATTTTTGTCGAAAAATTATGCGACTGGATGGTGATTAGAACGCAGGGTGTACACTGATTGGAGAGAGTGAGGTACCCCTCGGTGCCGGGAGTAGAGTGGGCTGAAGCGACCACCAGCAGAATGCTGCTTGGCATTTAATGCGCGTAATTTTTACATACCGGGTGTCCCAGAGTAGTGTTGTAAGACAATTGTCTACTTAAGTAGGCAAAAGAACGTGCCCACGCACCTGTGCGCGCCAGATGGGTATCTCCGCCTGCCTACACTGGAAAAACAAAGGTAGGACTCGCAGGGTTTTAATTCCTTTACGAAGGCATTCAAAATTAGAACCCCTGCAAAGGCATCAAAACTGCCCAAAGGTGTTAAATTTTAATACTTTCGGACAATTTCGTGCCTTTGCAAAGGCATTAAAATTTCACGCCCCTAGAAAGGCATTAAGTTGTACTTTTGTTTTTCCAGTGCACTAAACAAAATGTATCCTCATGAGTGGAGAGTTTACCTAGTAGGCAGGCGAAGATACCCGTTCAGCTTTGATTTATTTTTATCAGTTCGCCATTATTTCCTATCGCGTTTGATCTGAAACTGCGGTACATAACCTAAAATAGAAAAGTTGCGACGGAAAATAGTAACCAAAAGAGTGCTTACACTGTAAAAAAACAGCCCCTGGTTCGGAGCCAACTACGGAGACCGTACCCCCTCGAAAAATGAGTTTTCTCGATGAAAGTACGGTTTTTTCCGTACCTCGTTCCGTACCTTTCCGAACTTTCAGGAAGAACCTGGCTTTTCTTATGGGCAAGATGTGGAACCAAGGTACGGAACGCCGTTACTGATTCCGTACCAAAAACGGAAACCACCGGAAAAAAAATTAACGGTAACTTTTCCGTACATCTCACCTTACTTTTTTTTAACATTGAGTCTTATGGGGATAAAGTACGGAAACCAGGAACGGAGTGTCCGTAATCCAACATTTTTCCGTAGTATAAGAGACCGTTATTATTTTTACCAGTGTACTTTTTGGAATCAACCAGGATCTTTACGAGAAAAAATGTTTTCTGTTGTCATTGAGCTTGACAGCCACTCGCCTTAGCCGCGCCTATGGGCCCTGGGCTGAGGCCTCTCACGGGATTGCCATGCGGCTCCTTGTGGTGTTTTCCATGAGGCTGTCCCTGCCAGCAGAGCTGACTGTGCGTGGCTGCCTGCCTGCAGGGCCGCCTTTGGGGCGGGGAGCAGGACTGCCAGCAGGACTGCCAGCAGGACTGCCAGCAGGACTGCCAGCAGGACTGCCTGTGTGAGGCGGGCGGGTGGGCGTTATTATAATCACGCGGCTCTGGAGCGCAGCGCGTGTCGCTCCACAGCGGGATGGATTTTGCTCATTTCGCGCCAGCGTAGCGAAATGGAATGGCAAAAACAAAGCCAACAGGTAGGGTGGCGGCGAGGGGTCGGGGAAGGGTAAGATGGAAAGAGGAAACCACACAAAATAGTATGGGCGAAAAGATTCGTCGGACTCAAACTACATCGTCCTTTGGATTGAATGAGCTACACAAATGATAAATAACTATTTGTGTGAAATGTCCTCCAAAATCATCTTGAGTGATCGATTTCCGTAGTGCGGTTTCTTAGTACCTCTATTTTCTTAGGACGCGGAACAGAGTTAAGTACTTGGCTACCTTATTCGCCGTTACGACGCCATAGCCCCTGCAGCCCTTGCGAGTCTATGTGATCCCCAATTCTAGCTCGATTTCATAGAAACACCAGCCACACCGCGAGCCTGTATTTGGATCAAGACGTGATCCAACTGTCACGCAAACACAGCAACAATACAATTTGTCCTCTCTCGCCTTTTTCTGTGTAGCTTATCCTCAGTCTTTCCCTCCGCTCGTTACTCGTCGGCGTGTCTCCCCCTAGATCCGTGTTGCGGTTGGCGGCCGCCCCCCGCGCTCCTTTGTGATGCGCGACCCACACAACCGTGTTCCTCCGATCGCGTCGAACGGCGCAGAGCTCTATCCTCCTTTCTGTTTCACCTGACCGCGCCGCGCCGCGCGCATCGCCGGGCCGGACGGGACGCCCTATTCGCCTCCTTGTGCGTCTTCGTCCTGGGGAAGGGGATGATACAGCGAACACTGCCTGATCTTTTCTTGAATATAAATCGAAGAATTATAGTCGTCGTCCTCGTAGGCGCGCCCGGGCGGGCGGGCGGGCGGGCGGCGCACCAGGCTCAGACACTGCTGCGCAAGGAAGAAATATCAGTGACGTACGCGACACGCACACCGTCACGCCTGCCTGGTCACATACAGGCTCATTCCGTGCCGGTCGGCTCGGCGGGGTCCAGTCCACGCCGCAGTGTTCGATAGGCTTTCCGCCCCACCCCACCCCGGACCCCGGCGCGGCGCGCGGCGCTCCACCCGTTCAAAGGCGAACCTAAAACTCATTTCGAGTCGCCCTTTTGTTTCTCCGCGCTGTGCTGGGTTGCGCCGCCGCCGCGCCCTGCTCCTGCCCCAGCGGGGCCCCAGCACCCTCACGGGCCGACCGGAGCCCCCCTCTGCCTGCCTCTCCTCTGCCGATCTCCAGGCCGAGCGGCTGGGCGGGGCGGGGCGAGGTGGGCGGTCCGGCAGGCCTGGCCGCTGCTACAGCGTGCTACACGCCGCTCGCCTGGTCCTCCTTTTCTCTTCGTCCGAATTCCGCGCTCGCGCTTTCTCTTGCGAAACAAAAACCTCATTTCCTGCTGTGACAACATAAATGGAACGACGGCGCTGCTGCCCGGCAGCCTGTCCCTGTCGGCCCCGCCCCGCCCCACCCCGCTCCGCCACGCCGCGCCCTGCCCCGCCCCTCTAGCGACGCTCTCCATGCCACCCGGCGCCACGCCATGACTGAACGCCTTCAGATTGGAGGTGGCAGGAGGAGTCGTTGTTGTTGCTCTGTCTGCGTTCCTTTCCTTTCCTCCGTCATCTCCGTCACTTTCTCTTCCGTTACCCCTTTACCCCCTTCCACCATCTCCTCTCTCTCTCTCTCTCTCTCCCTCTCTCTCTCTCTCTCTCTCTCTCTCTCTCTCTCTCTCTCTCTCTCTCTCTCTCTCTCTCTCTCTCTCTCTCTCTCTCTCTCTCTCTCTCTCTGTTTACACTGCCCAGCTTAACTGGTTACCCATTGTCCAGAGAAGGAATTATCAAACACTGTGCCTGCTCAAAAAAATATTCTTGTACAGAACTCCTCAGTATTTATTAAGCAAGTTTACTTTTGTGAATGACATCCACACTAGATTCCTACGTGACGTAGATAACCACCTCCGTGTACCATTACACAGCACTGATAAGGAAAGAGGCTCTTTTTGGAAATCGTCAGTGATACTTTGGAATCAATTACCTGCCAGTGTACTAGAATGTAATTCTTTTAATACTTTTAAGATACGCCTGTCAAAGCACCTATCAAATAACATTTTACATTCCTAAACACTTGTTCATTACATATCTTATACTTCGGTACCTCAATTTGTGTGTCTCTTCGTTGCTCTGAAATTGTAATTATATGATGTACAAGAAAAAGACTCTCAGTTAAATCAATCAACCAATCAATCAATCAATCAATCTCTCTCTCTCTCTCTCTCTCTCTCTCTCTCTCTCTCTCTCTCTCTCTCTCTCTCTCTCTCTCTCTCTCTCTCTCTCTCTCTCTCTCTCTCGGGCTTTCTCTCCGGCTTTCTCTCTGCGTTGCTGTAGAGAAGTGGCGGCGGAAGCGCCAGAAAGTATCATGAAGAGTAGGGAGAAGAGGGGTGGGGCGGGGCGATGCCGGGCCGGGCGGGCGGGTGGATTAACGCGGAGAGCGGAGCGCCGGTGGTTGTGCTCGAGCCGGAACGGAACCCGCCGTGCCCGTGCCGCGATGTGAATGCGTTTTTATCCGCGGTTGGGTCTAGTTGGGTTGGAGCGGCCGTGTCGGGCCGGGCGGGGCAGGCTAGGGCGGGCGGGACGAGGGGCTGTAGCCTCCTCACCGCACGGAACTCAGCGATGCGGAATGGGTGTAAAGGGGCATGTAGTATTCATCGGCAGCCCGGCCGCAGACGTGGATCCAAAAGGAAAGGGGGGTGGGGGGCTTCGCCTTCGGGGCGAGCTCCCTCCCCTCCGGTATCTCGGTACTCTTCCCATGGTATGTAATCAAGCCGCATGCTAAGGTGGCTATGGCAATCCGTGTGACAATTCTCCTGAATCAATGTTAAAGGCATAAGGCATGCACCCTTCGGGCTCCCGATCACTTCCCTATGACCCCTTGCGCCCTCCTCGCAGCTCTCGCAGCTCAACTTGACATCCCCCCCTCCCCTCTCCTTCCCAGCTCCTCCGCCGTCGCCATCAGATCATTTGCGGTCGAGCTCGCCTGTGGTGGTGTTGAGAACGGTGGTTCCCGCGAGACTCTTCCTCTGTAGCCGCGCGCGGTACGCGCTCGTCCCGGTAGAACCGCACGGGGGGAGGGGGGGGGAGAGTCGTCACGGAGCGGGAGCGCGTGGAACATAGTTTGATGTAGGGGGCGGCCGGGGGTGGCGCGGAGCGCGCAGGGAAGAAAGTTTGTGTCGAGGGGCCGGAGGGGGGGGGGGGGGAGGGAAGGGGGCGATGAATGCAGCGCTCCGCTCCGATCTCACGCCAGGCTCCTGCGACTGTTGTTGGCGTCGCTTCACTTCTCTCCCAGAGCGCGCGCTCTTCCGACTTTTTTTCATTGTTTATTTATTATTCCCTTTTCATTTCCCGCGTCGGCGTCGCCTGGGAAGGGAATGAAAAGATAGGGAAGAGGGGGGGAGTGGAGGGGGAACGGGAGCGGAGGGGAGCGCCCACCAAACAAATCGGAAAGGGATTGGGATTTGCGCGGATTTGGCAGCGGGACCGGCGGGGCTGGGGCGCGCTGGGCGCGCTGCGCCGGCTGGTTGAGGTGTGGCGGAGTGCCTGCCTGGGGCTCGCTGGGCCGCGTGCTGCTGGGCCCAGCATCAGCTTTTCCCGCGGGCCCGACCCTCTGTCCGCGCAGGACAATGGCAAAAATATAGTCGCTCGCGGGCACTGAAAAAACGCCGGTGCGCTCAGTTTTGCCATGCATTGCACGAGAATGTTATTCGAAATGGCATCTGATTTGAAACAACGAAACCTAACCCGGTTCGCAAAGGCTCTGCGAGTTTGCGAAAGTAGCTCTCAGAGACTAGAGCTGCGGGCGCTGTGGAGTAGGATGGTGACACAAGTGGGTCACTTGTCGTCCAATTCCACATCATGATTGGGAATGTAATACGTGAGCATATGAAAGGGCGGGGGTGGGCCGTATTTAAATTCGGAGTAGCGGTCGCCGTGGCCGTGTTGGTGGTGGATGGAGCGAGCGAGCGAGCGAGCGAATGTTCGCATGCAAGGGGGGGAAAAAGAGAGAAAAAGTCAATCTGCAAGTCAAACATAGCAGGGCCCACGTGGCGTGGTGTGAATTCCCAACTCGCACACGAACAGCAGGGAAGAGGGAGGGGCTGGAAAAAAAAATAAACATTGCGGCCAAGAGGCAAGGGAGGAGAAAAAGGGTGTAACTGTGGGGGCCGGGGGCCCCGAGGGAGCCTTATCAAACACGTGTGCGTGTCGTTAAAGCCGACACGACGGGGCGGAGCGGAACCACCTCTGATAAACCGTTTTGAATTATGGAATTACGTGACATAATGGGGAGCTGGAGGCACGTCCGGCAGGACAATGTAGCCGCGGCGTGACTCATTAGTGCAAAAAGCTCAGAGACAAACAGACGGAAAGTCTACGGCGGGATGCAGACGCATAGAAATTCCTAGTGGGCGCGGTGACCTCGCTACGAGACTATGGTCGCGACGCGGCAGCAGACGACAGAACAACTGCGCACGTGACTAGTCCTCGTGCGTTTGCCAAGACGGCGGGGGACCTCGCCAAGTATCGTCGTCGTCGCGGCGGTCCCTCCCTCTCCGCGGCCCCGCGCTTCCCCCCGGGTATTGCACGCGCCGTGCACTGACAAGGGCGCCTCGCCCCGATCCCACCGGCGGGCGGGGCGGGCGAGCGCGGGCGAGAGCGAAAATATGGAGCGGAAAGCGCTGCCGAGCTGCCGCCGCCGCCGCCGCCTACATCGCCCCACCACGCCGCCCGCGCCGCCCTTTCTCGCCGCTCCGCCCTGTGCATATTTTTTGTCTACCTTTTGCCTTCCCCCTCCTCCCCGCCCGCCGGAGTTGGCGCGCGCGATCATCGATGCGAATGGGAATGCGCGCGCTCGCTGCTGTTGCGTCATGCTCCACGGCTCCCGGCCCGGCCCGGCCGTGGGAGGGGAGGGGCGCCTGACAGGCGGGCTCCAGCGCGCACATGCGTGCGGCCGGGTTGCCTATTGCCTACCGCCCGGGCGGCCTCCTCGGCAACCGCCTGGCAGGCGGGCTCCAGCGCGCACATGCGTGCGTCCGGGTTGCCTATTGCCTACCGCCCGGGAGGCGTCCTCGGCAACCGCCTGGCAGGCGGGCTCCAGCGCACACATGCGTGCGGCCGGGTTGCCTACTGCCTACTGCCCGGGCTGCCTCACTCCTCCGCAGCAACCGCCTGGCAGGCGGGCTTCAGCCTACACATTCGTGCGGTCGAGTTGCCTATTGCTAACCGCCCGGGCGGCCTCCTTCGCGGCAACCGCCTGGCAGGCGGGCTCCAGCGTGCACAGGCGTGCGGTCGAGTTGCCTACCTCCCAGGCGGCCCTCCCGCATCCCAACCCGGAGCTCCTGCTAGGGAGGCCTCGCGTATGCTCACTGCTCCGATCGCCTTGCTTACCTCTCAGGCGACTTAGCCGATTGGTCACCCTAAACGACTCCCCTCCATTCGTCTTTAATAAATAAGGCGACGAGGACGAGGCGATGGACCTTATGAGAAAAGCACGAATAGTAACGCGACACCTTTTTTTGCGGTACTCCGGTCATCAGTGTGTACTTTTGTGTCACGCCCTAATTCAACGTTAATGGTCGACCGTCCCGCTGTCGCTGATTAAACGGGCCATTAACGATGAAATGCCATCATAACGCGCGCGGTGGCGCCCGGTGCCGGGTCGGCTGCCTGCCCGCGCTGCCCTGGTCTGCCCCGCCGCGGCCTCCTGCTGCGTTGGGTGCGGCGCTCGCGGGGATGGCGATATATATGTAGGCCCTGGCCCGCCCATGTCTGATTGTCTGATGCATGCCCTTGCTGCTGGACCGTGCTAATACACAAAGAACGGAACGAACGCGCGTGACTGCATTTGCTCAAGTTTATAAACGAGCCGTACTTAACTTTGTTAGATGGCCTGCTGTGTATAGTGGTGCTCTCGGTATGTGGGTAACGCATATATGTATAATCATATTTATGCCTGAGTTGCGTTTGTTCACGCGAGCTTGTTAGATGAGTCTAGCGCGGCCTATATTCACATTCCAGGACAGAAATGTGGCAGCTAGTGGGCGGCTGTAGCTCCGTTCCCGCTGTGGCCCTCTTCCCCCCTCTTGTCTTGCCCCCTCGGTTTTCTTTTTAGGAGGACGAACATCCGTGGGCGTTACTCCGGGCCCGAGCCACCTCTGATTTATTTGATCCCGTTCTTCCTCTGCCCCCGCATCGCCCCGCCTCACCCTCGCCTGCCTTTCAACGGCCTCCTTGCCACCATCCACCTCCTCCTCCTCCTGCTCCCTCCCTCCCCTTTTGCGTACCAGATTTAATTTGGCCCTATGAAATATTCGTCGAGGTATAGTGGGTGGCGCTGCTGCCGTAGCATTTGCATTGGTAATTAGTGTAGCTAAAGACTCCCTGGCAACGCGCCCAGTGAGTGCAGTGTATGTAGCACAATGGCTGGGCCGGGCCGGGCCTCGTGGCGCCCAATGGCTGCTCGCCTCGCCTCGATGCTGCGACGCGCAGCGCCGCCGCGCCGCCGCGCACCCCACGCAGCATTAGAGGACCTGAGTGTCCAGACCTACCGCAATGTCGCCGCGGCTGGCGCGAAAGCCGACGGTCTTTTTTTTTCCGTAGAATAATAATTAGCAATTTTTCTGGGCGCGTTGCTTAAAAACGGGACTTAGACCGAATCTGAAATAGATGAGATGCCGAAATCCGGCGGCCGCGCCTGGAAGTTTTTCCCATCCGGTTTCGATGCATTATTCACAGCGGTGTAATGGCTGCCTCCGTCATCTACCGGCGTCCCACTTTCCCTCGCTTGAATATCGGCCTTGCTCTCCTGCTCCCGGCCATCGTTCCTCTCGATTTTCCTTAACCTTCGCCTCCTCTTCCTCGTCTTCCTTTTCTCCCTCCTTGTCCTCTCTTTCCTCCTCACCCTGTTCTTTCTCCTCCGCCCCCCCCCCCTATCGTCTCGGCTCTCCTTTTTCATCAGTGCCAAGCAAAGGAAAGTTTTGTAAAAACTGGTTTTGCCTCTCGTTGACCAGCGCGTGATCTGGAAACACTTTGGCGTGCTGCGGCGCCCCCGCGCCCCAGCCCCACGCGCACATCAGCTCGAGGGGCCGAGGGGATCAAGAAACTGGGTTTGCTTTACGACGCCGTTTATTGACCGGCTAGTTTTACGAGGAAGTAGTTCGATTCTCTTCCCCGCGACCCCCCCCCCCCCTCTCTCTCTCTCTCTCCCTCTAACGCCCTTCCGTCCCGGCCCTGCGCTCGCCTGCCGCGAGCTCGATCTTGGGGAACAACGCGCGAGGTCAGGAAAACAAGCGGTCCTACAGTTTGCTGACAGAGGTGCACTTCAGCTCGGAATTAGTAAAAACGACTTTCGTAGCGTTGAGGATGTCATGTGCCACGGGGAAGTTACTTCGAAAAATCATTGTACGTCCTAAACATCAAGATAAAATCGAGAAGTAAATAGTAAAATCCTTAAAATCTAGAACAAATGAACAAAAAGCTGAAAAAAAATGAAAAAAGTCAGAACTAAGGGAAATGGATCAAAATTTATCACGACCATGTTACAGAAGTTTTCCTTGAAAAATAAAAATAAAATAAAAACATCGCAGTATTAAAAAATCAACAACAACAAAAAATTTAAAGTCAAAAAAGTTGTTGTGCACATTTTGTAGGAATGATCGCCCCTCAGTTATGTGGCACTAACAATTAATGCGAGTGAGATCGTCTGCGAAACAGACCGGAGGAGTCTTTTTCACTCGTTGATGCAAGAGTGAATGTCGCGCCACCGGTGGTGCGGGGGGAGGCTGCGGTCGGTGTCTGGTGCTGCCAGGGGGACCTTTGAAGACGATTCGAACTGGAAGTCCTCGGAAACTTTACCGCACCGCCGCGCGGCTCCCCCTCCCCAGCGCCCCACATCCCTCCCCATGCCCGGCTCTAAAGTTTAGCAGCGACGTCAATATCTATAATTACATGGTGCGCGGTTGTAGTAGAGGTAGGGCGGCGTGTCGAGGCCGAGTCCGGTTGGCCGCCGCGTTGGTGCTGTTATTTGTCGCGACTGTGATCACCACATCACGATATGTCCAATGTGCTCCCGTTTGCGCGGACGAAGCGTGCTTCGCGTCAACCCCCGAACCTCACCTCCTCAACGAGCGTCTAAAAACATACTGAATCAAGAGAAATCATAAAAGTTTTGCCAATCCTTTTCGCTAATCTTTCACAACTCCCTGCTTCGCTATCCAGTTGGACTTTCAACTTTCGGTCAAGTGGTTATAAATCTATAGAAGGACTCATAAATTCTTGCCCTAACTACCGCGCATACTCTTTAGCACAGCTTTTCCTCCCTTTCATTCCCGATCCTGTGTGCAGCCGTCCAAGGTCAGCGCCACCCGCCTCCATCCCACCACACCGCCGCGCGTATTCACATTTTAAAATAGTCTGGCGAGAACAACACGCAGCACTCGGCCGTGATCATCAGCGGCGCGGAAAAGTTCCCTCATAAAACGGAACGCAATGGCCGATTGAGTCAAAACAAACGCGTGTCGTCTCGACTTGCGCCCTGCCACGCCCTGCCCCACCTCACCGCGCCCCTCCCCTCCTTTATAGACTCACCCTGCCCAAACTTAAGTTTTTTATTTCCTTCCCGGGCAGAGCGTCATGGCCGGCCAGGCGAGCGGCGCGCGGCGGGCTGGAGGCTGGAGGCCGGCGAGGTCGTATCGGTGGTCTCTAAGGGCCCCGGCGCGCCGCGCCCAGCGCCTCCTAAAGAAAGTTGAACGGTTGGCCCCACAAGCACACCAATTAGGCCGTTGCGTGTTCCCTTTGCGCTCGCCCCGGGCCGGGCCGGGCCGGGCCGGGCTCCTGGGGCCTCAGGCACGTCGCCAGCCGTGTGGGAGGAGTACTGCTGGGACCTGCCCTGCCCAGCTCACTTCGTCAGGCGGGAGGGGGAAGTGGCGGACGGGCGCTTGCGGGGCGTGGCCGGACGGGGCGGGGTGGAGAAGGGTCGGGTTGGGTCGGGTCAAGTGACCGCGATGCCTTGAGCAGCTAGCTCGTACACCACCACCAGTGTGGGATTTGCGGCAACGGCAGGATTGTTTCCACTCCCCTCCCCCCCGGCGCCTTCCCCGGCCGCGTTCGGCCGCGGTTGTTTATGCTCATTACCGGGCGGGCAGAACAGGACAGCCACGCCCCACCCGACGTGCCTGGCGCGCGGCGCGCCTGTAAAAGTGGAGCGGAGCCGGGCGGAGCTGCAGCCGCGGGGCTTCTTCTGCGGGCAGAGCCTGCAGAGCAGCACCTGTTGTAGTAATGAGTGCGAGAGAGAGAGGAAAAGACCTTGGAGTGGCGGGGGTTGACGGGGCGAGGCTGCCCCAAGGGGCCGGCACAACAGCAGAGGGCTCGGCCCGGCCCGGCCCGGCCCCCGTGCTGCTGCCGGCTCCGGGCCCGGGCGCTCAGCGGTGCTGTGGCAGGGTGGGCCGGAGGGGAGGGGAGGGTCGAGGGTCGGGCCAGGCCGCGCGGCTCAGGGGAGGCGAGGCGAGGAGGGCGGTGTCGAGGCTTATCAGGAACCTGCAGGTGCAGGTAAGAGGGCTCTGGCGGGCCAGGCTCGGAGGGCCAGAGGGCATCGAGGGCTCAGCCGACCTCGGTAATGGATCTGAGCTAGGCCGCCCGCCCCAGAGGCGAGGGCACAAGCGCTAGCGACCGGCCTTGCGGACGGATAATAAGATTTGCAAAAATAACATACCCTAACGTCGTAGGCATGGGCTCCGCTGCGGCGACATGACATGCTGTCAGCTTACACCCGTTGTGGAGCCGGAACCTTTCTCTCTAGTCTCTGCGCTCGGGAGTCTCGCGCCTGTATTTTCCATCTGACCCTCATTTTCATAAGAGCCATAACATATTGCGAAGCACAAGGTGCAGCGGCTCGCATAGAGTCGTTGCCAGTTTCTAACCCCCCCCCCCCTTTTCCTCCTCTCTCTCGGCCGCGTTTCGCTTTAAACTTATTTTCTGTTTGAATCCTCCCTCGTTGCGTGGAATGAATAGCCTCTTGTCGTGCTTCTGCGTCTCTAGTTGAGAAAGTGGATGGAACTGGAAGGGGCGCGCGCGGGGGTGCCGCGGCAGTCCCCGAAGCAACAGAAAAATGATGACGGTGGTAAGGCAAGGCAACGGGATGCCGCGAACACCCGCCGGGCCCGGCTCTGGCGCCACTCGGCTCGACCCTACCCTCCCCGGCCCGCAGGCACAGGGGCTCTTTACATCTGAAACTTTTATTTGGAGCCATCTCCTTGGATTTGACGGTACAATAAAGAGCGGCTGCTTGGCCCGGCCCGGTAAGGCGGAACGGGACGGGGCGGGCGCAGGGGGCGCGGGACTGGCAGGTGGGCGTCGTGGCGGCGAGGTGAGAGAATACGGCATGAACAAGCAGCGCTGCCTGGCCCTGCCTGGCCCTGCCTGGCCCTGCCTCCGCCGCGCCGCCCCCGCCCTGCCCTGCCGTGCCACCCGCGCCGCCCCCACCCCGCCCTCGGGGCACGCCCCTGCCGGGGCCGGGGCCGGGGCCTGCTACCACCCGAGCACTCCTCTCTTTGTCGCTCTCCTCTGCTGCTCGCCGTCCGCCCCCGGGGCCCTCGAGTCCTCCCCCCCTCCCCCCACGCCGGGATGGGGAAGGGACGGAACGGGAATCGGAACGTTAAGAAATATGAGTCATGGAAATGTTATCCTCCTCCTCCTGTCTCTCTCACCCCTTTCTTTGCCCTCCCTAATCCCAAACCCATTATTCTATTCTCAGGTGGGGAGGAGACGCAAAATCTTGTAATTCTATGTGATATTTTTTTTCCTGTCCTGCTTTGATTCTCCAGGTCCGGGTGCGCTGCGGGCTAGGCTGGGCTGGGTTGGCGTCACTCAAGCAGGCAGGGAGACCAGGGTTGTGGCGGCCCGGGCCTGGCCTGGGCCCGGGGGGCTCGCCTAAGGCCCGCTGGAGCAGCGGGCTAGGCTCGGGGTCGGCCAGGCTAGGCCCTTTGGGCTTTGGGCTTTTCGAAACAAGACCACCTCGTGCTCACCCGTGCCCCATCTCCCCCGTCTCAGTCCGTGGGATGGCCACCTGCCTACGTAGATTCTTATTTACATCTGCCCCTCCTGTGCTCCGCTCCGCGCACATCCAACTGAAACTGGGTTGGGGGAGGAAGCATGGCATAAACTCCGAAACTGCCTTTAACGCAGGTTTGGTAGCCTTTGCAATCCTATTTGGGTGCTTTCTTAATGTTTTGTAAGTAAGTATTAGTAAGCAAGTAGCTGGAGAATTCTTGTTGCATCACTGACTTATTTATTTTTCTTCTTTTCCTCACTGTTCAATTTTGTGACTTTCGGGAATCCGCCTGGGCAGACATACTCCACATACTCCTTGTCTCTGTGAAAGTCTCCATTTATTTCCTCGCTTCTCTCTCTCTCTCTCTCTCTCTCTCTCTCTCTCTCTCTCTCTCTCTCTCTCTCTCTCTCTCATTTCTTCTCAAGCGACCTCTCTGTCAGATAAGTTCTTAACAAGCGCTCTTCCCTCCCCTCTTGTTGCAGGTAAACGTCGCGCTGGCGTGTCGAGATAAGACAGCATCAGCGCAGGTCCCCGCAGGTCCCCCGCCCCCGCCCCCGCCCCCGAGCCGGGCCCGGAGCAGGTAGGTGATGTGCGGTGCGCCCGCATTTTGGCTTTCCAGAGAGCGACCCGACCCAGATCCCCGCCCGCGGTCCGGCCCGGGTAGGGACAGGGGCCACACGGCCACCACCCCACCCCGCTGGGTCAGTAAGATGTGGAAGACAGGAGGACAGAACGGCGACACGCGACCGCGCTCCGCTCTGGCCTGGCCCTCACCTCGCTCCTGTTCCATCCCTTAACACACAAAAGAATAATCCCCGTTGTCGTTTTTATTGCAAGTATGCTACGTTTATTGGATGACTAAAAACTCGGGGCGTACAATGAACTGACAACGTTTAGAGCTTTGCTTTGATCGAGTGAATGCATTGCGGCCATCTGATAAGCCACTGGAAAGGCTTGTGGGCTGAAAGGGGTGCCAAAAAAAGAGCACTTTGGTTTATCACGAAAAAATAAACAAGCAGCCTCCGTGTTGATTCGCTGTAAGAATTTTTTTCTCTTTGTGTAGTCGGCTTGATAACCAAGACGCGTAACCTTGTATGTTGGAACAATAAGAGGGGCTGCTGACGTGGGACCCTCCCCTCGGCCTGCCCGTGTGAGCCTGGAGCCTGGACACTCACAGGGCACTCCACGTGGCTGGGCCCTAGCGAGGCGGATGTTTCATTTCTCACTTGAGACCGCTTGTTGAGCGAGCGGCTCCCCTTGATAACGCGAGGAGGGCGACGCTGGTGTGGGCTGGGCGCGCGCGTGCCCGGCTGCCCGGCCCGCGCGTCGCCAGCAGCGGCCGACCAAACCCTTGTACACCCTCCCTCTTGTCCCGCTCCCGAACCTGCCCCGCCCCGCCCTGCCCCGCCCCGCCCTGCCCCGCCCCGCCCTGCCCCGCCCAGCCACCGCTTCCCCTCCCCGCACAATCCCTCACTAATGAAGCACCCGCCGCACAATGCCAGACGGCCCGGTGCGGCTGGCGCGTGGCTCGCTGGGCAACGCGTAACACCGCGGGCGCGCCGCGTCTCATCTTTGCGACGACGTGGTTTGACGTGCGCCTGAGCGGATTGGGAAGCGCTGCTCTGGAGGTGCGGCTGCGAGGCGAGGCGAGGGGTGAGGTGGGCGGGGGCGGCGCCGAGCGGCGCTGAAGGAGACTCATCGAGGACGCGACAGACAGCGCCGTGCCGAGCACACCCTGCCGGTGGGGCGGGGTGGGGCCCGGACGCGCCCATTGAGCGACCGGGCTGGTCCTGCCCTGCCCCGCCCTACCCGGCTCGCGCGTCCCGCCCCGCGCCACCCCAATTCGCCCCGCTCATCCCCGCTACTCTTTTATCTTTCGTTACAGCGATGTCCTTTTAATATCCCGGCGGGGTCCGCTCCGCTCCGGCCTGGCCCGGCTCTGTGCCGCGGGGTTGGGCCGGGGACGGATCACGTGCTGTCCCTGCTGGAGCGCGCGCTCTAAACGTCAGGGAAGAAAGGCCTAGAAAAAAAATAATAATAGTAGGAATAATGGAAGAAGCAAAACTGTTTGACACTGGAGTCGAGCCTAGGGTGGTCCAGGAGCGCAAAGTGTTCGGTAATATTGACGCTTGTTGTGGAAAAGTTTCGTTTCTACTTAAAAATGATACCTGAATTTTTTGGAATTTTTTGGACAAAATTTAGGGGTCGCGCGAGGGCCTTGAAGTTAACCCAGCATTCTTATGGGCATTTATGCCTAAAACTAAAAGCTGGCTGTGGACCCTGAAGTTTGTGCCGGTGAGCAAAAGTAGGTCCACAGCCGTAGTCTACGTAAAAACACGAGTCAGGGGATGTACCGCACGCCTTCCAAAGCCCTGTCACAATTGTTTAAAAAATTGTCAAAATTTACAAATTTAGCCAAATTTTACAAATTTTATTTTTGAATGAGAGGGCTTAGCAAGGCGTGCGGCACATCCCCTGACTCGTGTTTTTATGTAGACTACGGCTGTAGACTTACTTTTGCTCACCGGCACAAACTTCAGGGTCCACAGCCAGTTTTTAGTTTTAGGCATAAATGCCCATAAGAATGCTGGGTTAACTTCAAGGCCCTCGCGCGACCCCTAAATTTTGTCCAAAAAATTCCAAAAAATTCAAGTATCATTTTTAAGTAGAAACGAAACTTTTCCACAACAAGCGTCAATACTGCAGAATACTTTGCGCTCCTGGACCACCCTAGTCGAGCCATGTTCGCATATCAGCCTGTGGCGGCGCGCGGCACGCTCTTCGGGCCGCTCCGCGCGCGGGCGCCAGTATATTAGATTCTCGTTCGCTGCACAGCGTTATTTGCTCACGTCGATGTGGAGGAAAGTACTCGTCGCGAACACGGCGCGGGGCGGGGATGGGGCGGTGGGGGCTCTGCTGCGGGAGACAGCGACAGGGATCTGATGCAAATGCGTCGGCAGCGGCCAGCGCTCGGCCGGAGTTTTAATCGGTCGTATTCCCTTTGATGGCTATCGGGTGGCTCCCAGCGGCCGTCCTGTGCTCGCCCCCGGCTCGGCTTGGCCCCCGCCCCGCCCCGTCCAGGCAGGCTCTTTTCCATTCCGAGTGGGGCCTCGCGCCGCCCGCCCCCGCGATGAGTTTCGGGCGGGGCGTGGCGGAGCGTGGAGTAGAGCGGGAGCGCGGGCCGCCAGATAACGTGCCGGCCGGGCGGGTCCAGGGCCAATGTGCTATAGACGAGAAATGGTGGGCGATGATTCCTCTCGTTTGCACCGAGAAACAAATTGTTTGAGCGAAAACGCAGTGAGCGTGTAGCGATATTTGTCTGGATGCCCCTTTTCCTCCCGGAGCGCGCGCGCTATCATCTGCTGCCGCCCGAGAAGCGCTGCATCTTTTCATTTCTCTTTTCGTTGTTTCCTTGCTAGATGGAAGTAGGAATAAAGAAAACAGAGAAAGAATTGAAAGGTATCGACTAAAAACTATTTCTTAGAACCCAATTGGTTTAATGAGGTAGGTTAACCTAAAATTGTAGGGTTCCAGCAAACAATCATAAAAACTTCAATGCTACTGAAAACATGAACTTGGGACTTAAATAGAGTGAATCTTAGTATGAAGTCAGTATTATAAGCCTCGACCTTTTTTCAAATATTATTATTGGAAGGCGGCATTAGTCTCTCACCGGTCCCAGCCGCATACGGCGTGGCCGCGTCCGGAACTGCACGCTTACTTGATCTGTATTTTTTATTTGTACAGAGTCAAACGATCAAATCTTTTGCACATATTTGTGCGTGCAGTTTTTAGCACTTTAGGGCATAGTTTTGTACAAAATAATGTAATTTTGTGCACAAATTTGTGCGAAACGAAACGCAGGTTTAACTGTGCACAAACGTTTGCACAAAAATGTACAAATACATTTAGCGTGTGTACTTGGTTGCGCATCCCTTAACACAACACGGCCGCGCGAGGTAGCTACGATTCTGAAGGGACCAGTCCATGCTTTGATACTTTTGCTGGTTGAGGTAGAATGCAACAGTCGATCGTTTTCATTGGCTTGAAAAACCTGCGAAATAATTATTGTATTGCTTGAGCCGTCCCCAACTCGCCTTGGCGTATGCGAGGGGTGGACGACCCAAAATTTGGATGTACACAGGAGCACGCGGAGTACAGTCGGAGAACACGGCGTTCTACATGTCGGAGTACGCGGAGTACACCGGGAGTCCAGCTTGAATACAGCCGGAGTACGTCGGGTACTTGGGTCCAGAACAGCTGGAGTGCACGGATTACAGTTGGGGTATAACGGTAGTACGTTCTGGCCTGTACATAGGAGACATCCAGTCGTCCATTCCTTTCCTAGGGCGTATGGCTGAACTGCTTCTAGGTATACTTTAGTAACGGAAGATGCAAACCTATCGAGACAGTTGTTCAACATCAGGCATGTCTCAAAAGAATTGTAACTTTTCGTAGTATTTTAAATTGTAACTACTTTTGAACGAATCGCTGGGATGCGATCGGTTTCGATCATAAACGGCCATCCACAAGAGGGAAAAAAGGGGCGTGGGGGAGAACTTGAATGGGGTATTGAAAGAGGGGTTATGGAAGATAGAGGCTGGGGAAAGTGAGAGGTTTAGCTTTAGACATATGGAAACGCGTGAGAAGCACTTTCTCTTTTTTTTCCCTCTAGTCTTTATTGCATTTAGGTGTTCGGATTATAACCCGCCTGTAGGCGAGCTCTGCTAGCGTGCATTGACCTTGAGGACTCTCGAAAGGAATTAGGTTTGCCCTGGAATGAGTTTGTCTCTCAAGTCGCGAGGAGTTTGCCAAGTCCTAGGACCGGAAGGCGTGCGGACAGATAGACGGGGAGGCAGTCGGACTCCTCGAATTACTAATGCATAGTGCTAGGGCCCCACCCCCAGTCCTATCTGCCGCGACCTGCCGAGCGGGGCGTAGCGGGGCGGGGGCGGGGGCGTTCACCGAAGCTCGGTCGCTCGGTCGGCCCCTTGCTCTGATGCGCCTGCTGCTACTTGTTTCCCGGCGAGAAACCTCATCTGGTGAACCTTTCCATCCATAAAAGTGTTTATCACCATATGGTGCTGTAAAATTGTTATAACATCGCAGCGCCGCCTGTGTCCGCTACGACGCGCCTGAACTGCCGGCTGCTGAAGGCTAGGAAATGTGGGCCGGACGTGCTAAACTTTCACTGCAGCGTCTCAAAGCGTACATCAACCGAAAATGGAGATTAACAAGTTTTGCCACAGCAGAGGAAGGGCCGGGCCAGGATTGGCTGCAAAGCGCACTCAGTCGCGCAGAGCAGAGCAGGCAGAGGCGCTGGCGACGAGGTGGGAAAAGAAATGAGGCATTAATGCATTTTTAACATGAGACTTTTACCTGTGCGGGCCGTTGCTGAGGCGGGTCGGTGCTCACACATGAGCGCTCTCTCGTAAAATAATAGTGCCCCAGGGTATTGGGGGTATTATGCCCAAGCGGGAAAAAATGAAGGTGGAAGAATAAACATAAAAATGCGCAGAGAGGAGGGGGGGAGAAAAAAAGAAAAGGGGAATTAACTGAAACTGTTGCTGGCCGGGATAGAGCAATAATGGACGCCTGTGTGCCTCTGGGTGGCCTAGAGAGAGTTGGCCTCTTGCTTGTGAGCGCGCCACTCCGCGCCGCGCACGGGCACATTAGAGGGCCCTCCACCTCCACCCTCTGTTGTGCCCAGCCTCCCTCAGGGGACCGCGGCAGGGAGGGGTGAGGACTATATAACTAGCCGGGGCCAAACTCTGCGGCAGGGCAGGACAAGTCGTGGACCAATGTTTACACCACTCGGAATGAAAATTTGACCCCAGCAGGAACAAGGGTAGAGCCGGGCCGGGCGAAGGAGCGGAGGTGTGTGTGTGTGTGTGGGGGGGGGGGGGGGGCGTGTTCGTGTGCGCGCGCCTCTGCGTGTTTGTGTGTGTGTGTGTGTGTGTGTGTTGTGCCTGCATGATGCATGGTCGCACGGAGAGACGCACTCTGGCGCGGAAACAATTACCGGCGGTAGCGGCCCGACCCGACCCGACCCCACCCGTCCGGAGCCGCGCGAGTTAGCAATGTTTCTTATTCTTCTCATCCTCGTGGAAAAGAGCGCGTGCTCGTCTCAGACTGGAGTGAAGTGACTAGCAAACTATGTGCTGCTTTTGGCACAGACACAAAGGTAAATATTTTTAAAAGCGCGCCCTTTCCTCTCTCCCTCTTGTGTCTGTCTACTCGCACACACATTCACACGCGCGCGCGCGCACACGCACACACGCACACACATGCGCGCGCGCAGACGGTGTTGCCTTGTGTGGGGGTTCGTTTATAACCCCTCTGCCGTCCTCCCGCCCCACGCGTGACGTCACAGGCCATGTCCGGCCCGGCCTGCATGGTGAAAATGAAACCGGAGAGGAGAGCGGTGGCGAAATAGAGGACACACACCCAGACACACACACACACACACACACACACACACACACACACACACACACACACACACCAGTCTCGAAAAACACGGCAGCCCGCAGCCCCCCTGCGTTGCGCACACAGAGGGAATATTTACTGAAATGAAATCTACGCAGGTTGGCTTTTCGTTTTGTGAATGGTTGCGTTTTGTCGTTTCTGCCGCCGGCGTTTTTTGCTTTAGTGGGAACGCAACAGAACAACGAATAAGTTCTAACAAAGTCAGCGATTTTGTTATTTTACTCGTAATGTAGTACTTCTTCTTCACTTCAAAGAGTGTGAATTTCTATTTACCTGCTGCGACGAAGAGGAAGACCTACGCACGCTTTAATCAGGGTTCGCTGATAGGTTGGCTGAAAAAGTTTTTTGGCCACGCTCAGAAAGACGTTGCTTATAATGATTCCCTTTACGCTGTCCTTTTTTATCCAAATAAGGCCAGTGGCGTCTACACATTCTTCACCAAGGAAAAGTAGTATGCAGGTCTTGAGAATATTTACCATTACGTGTATCTATGAGCAAGGGTACGCATTCCAGCAGTTTTGTTTTACTTGTTCTCAGTCGAGTGAACCCGTAACTGATTCCACCGGATTCCACTTTCATCTCTGATCTCCCAATACACTGGTAAAACCAAGGCGTAACTGCACTCTTGAATGAAGCATACAGTTACGTAAAAAATTTTGCTAGTTTTCATTTTAAGTCCCCGCGAGTTGGCTCTTGGCTCGCGCTCCTTTCTGCGCCCAATAATCGGACCCGAGCGGGGGGACGGAACAAGGAACAAGGCCCGAGCCGAGCAAGGGCGAGTGTCCCAGGAAAAACTTCCCCTACACACACTTACACAATATGAGATGAAAACGGACTCACTCGACTCACATCACGTTTTACACTTCTGCCTCTGTAGCACATAATTATGTACAGAACAGAACGAGTTCCATATTTATCACAAAATTCATTTTGTGTTCCATTTGGCCCTTGTTTTTAGGTACGAAGTAGCCTTATGGTTTTGTCGGCGGATCCGAATTTTTTTTCTATGTCAGTTTGGCCACCCGTACCTAAATTCTGATTATACGATTTTGATAAGACTTGGCAGAGAGGTAGAACTCAATCTCCTTCTTTCACTGCTGAAATGCCAGCCCAAAGTTGGCAGCCAATTTTGAGAAATTTCGATCTAAAATCTCCGTTTTTATGGTAATACTCGACTCGTCTTTGGAAAGCAGCGTGGAAAGGGGAGCCCAGCCGAGTCGCCATTGTTGCGGGTGCTCGACGCCTCGGCGCGGCGCGCAGGGGAGGAGGATCGTGGCCGGGGACTTGTTGATTCAACTCACGCACAGTAGTTCAAAAAATAAAATTTGGGAGGACACGTCAGAATAAAAATGTGAAAGCAGAGTACGAATGCCCATTGCACAGCAAAGCCTACAGTTCAAAAATCAATCTGATCGTACAATTTTTACTGAGAGACTAACTTCTAAATCGTTTCAGCTAGAAAGCTAAAATTTGGCATGTGACTCGCTCTACAAGTGACGCTGATTAAACCCTGAGATAAAACAAATTCAATAACATCACAAAAGGCTAGAAATTTTTAGGTAAATTTCTAGATAAAAGTATTTTGTGAAACGAAAACATTAACGAACTTCGTGCCTACCAGGATTTCCTGAAATCGTATTTTTTTCTTTCTAAAATATGGTTGCTGCTGTTGAAAAATTAAATTATCCGTTAAAATAACTCTCTTGAGAATCTTTTTTTCTCTCCGGAAGAACTTTGTGTTGTCCTATCTCGTCTGCGGATCACCACTGCCAATGGCGCATTGGCTGTTTTCTCCAGCCTCGCTCTTGTTCCACGTTTTACTTTTCGCGTCCTTCCCGCACATTCTGTCTCTCCCTCGCGAGGGAAAGAGGCGCGCTCTCCCCGACGTTGTGCCCGCCCCGCCGTGTGTCCGTGCAGCTGTTCGGAGTGACTCATATCACTGGGCAGCCTGCCACCACGCCGCGCCGCGCCCGGCCCCGGCCCCCGCGCGCACTCTATCGTATTGAAGACCAGACCCCTCGCCTCCCCCGCTGGGCTTAAGAGCGTTGCTCTCTCCTCCCTTATCTAAAGCCTTGTCAGAAACTTAGAGTGTTGTTACGAAGGAACTTCAGCTCTATGCGGCGTCGGGTTTCCGTTGTGCCCTCCTGCGCACGTCCGCACGCCGCCCCTTGCGACCTTCGGCGCCGACGGCAGGGCAGGCGGAGGGTAGGGGGCGGGGTGGGGCGGCGGGACCCCCGCGCACCGAGTCATATTGGGACTGCCTCGCCCCCGCGCCCCGCCCCCACTGCTCTCGAGCTTCGTTATTGCAATAATTATTGACTTGGGTCTCCCGCTCTGAGGCGTCTTTAAGGCGAGGGCGGAAAGCCGAAGCTGCATGCATGGCTTGCTCCTCCTCTCTCCTCACCCGGCGGGAAGGGGTGGTGTCATGCTATGAGGGGACTGCTGTTTCTCTAATATAGGACCAACGAGGTCGCCCCCTTTTTTCCATATATATAATTCGCATTAACTATTTCTGAGTTTGGTAATTTTGTACTTCGAAACAGTGGTGGTTATAAGGGGGGAGCGATGCACAGTTAAAACCTTGCGAAGAAATGCTTCGCATTACGAAGAAAATCGTTCGTAAGCTGCGAAGCATTTGGCTGCTTTGTATTGCGAAGAATTTTCTTCGTAGCGTGCAAAGAAATTTCTTCGCAAGGCGGGGCTTGCGAAGAAAATACTTCGTACTGCGAAGCCTTACGAAGCAGCCAAATTCTTCGCAACGCTGCGAAGAATTTTCTTCGTAAGAATTTTACAGTGTGCCCATGCCCCCCTCCCCACCCTAAAGGCCGCCTGAAAGGTATGTAGGCAACCCACGGCACATCGCCCCTCCCGTCATCCGGACTTACAACCCCCCCTGCCTCGAAACTAGTGACTTATTTCGAATGGCTATCCCATGTGGCTTCCACTGTTGTGTTTTGATGGTAACATTTTGGGTTGCTAAAAGTTTCGGGGCGCATTCGCTGTTATTACCCCGCCTTCTGCGAAACTGGGTCGATGGGTGGGTGACTAATAGGCGCCGCAGGTCAGTGGGGTACGTGCGTATTGGTTTATGAGAGCTTAGTCTCTCTCTCTCTCTCTCTCTCTCTCTCTCTCTCTCTCTCTCTCTCTCTCTCTCTCTCTCTCTCTCTCTCTCTCTCTCCCCCCCTCTCCCTCTCTCTCTTCACACTCTCTCTTCACACTCTCTCCTCACACTCTCCTTCTTACCCTCTCTCTCTCACACACACACACACACTCACATCTCCGCACACATCTCCACACACATATACTGAAACGCACGAAACGCACGAGGCGGCAGCAGCTGACGAGGCGCTAAAGCCACCCACTTCTGTTAGCTTGTCGACAACGCGTCTCGCCCGTTCGCGTGGGGAACCGTAAAAAGTGACGGGAGGCCGACAGCGTGGGTGCGGGAGTGTGAGAAAGACAAAGTCAAAGAAGAAGTGAAGAGGTGGCGGAGAGCGCAGGGTCGTGTTGTGATTAGGGGGCACTGAAGCGTACATCCGCTCTCGTATATTCGCAGCATGAGAGCCCTACACTGATGTTCACGCTATTTTTCATGTCCTCCGTTTAACACCAATACCTCTCTTTCTCACTGCGTTTGAGGGGTGTTTCAGAGGAACACACAACAGGTCCGTCTATCCGTTCCAGCCATAAGGCGCAAGTGTCCGCACATGCTTGTAAACTAAATTCATTGGAACGATACGAAGAATTTTTTTTTTTTCGTATTGCGAACATATTTTGTAACGCAAAGAGCTTCTTTGCAGCACGTTGTTAAAATCCTTGCAAACTATTTGTTCGTATTCCAAAGAGATAGTGTGGAAGTTTGCAAGTATCTAGTTCGTATAATACAAAACTACAAAATTCTTTGCCTCTTGCAAATAAATAACTTTTGATTACACTGGTAAAACTAAGGCGTAAATGTACTCTTGAATGAAGCATACAGTTACGCTTGAAGACGTTACGCTTGAAATCAAGCATACGGGAGAAATTCTCCCATACATTTAGATAGGACGAATAGGAGCGGATCGGCCTGGTACGCTTGATTTCAAGCGTAATCTCAGTACGCTTGAAAACGGGGCGTAAGGCTACGCCTTAGTTTTACCAGTGTACGAACCTGTTCTCTGCCAGCATGTTACAGGGTGCTTGGATTGGTGGACCCGCAGCATCGTCACGTGTTCTCTGAAACGCCTGATACCTAAACTTCATCAAGTAGTCGTTTTTGCCCGCAGTCTCGCCTGCTTCCCGCCGAGTGCGTCCTACAAATCGCTACACCTCAAACAGCGTGTCGCTCTCGTGATGTGATGTGGCGCGGTGCGCCTGCCTCGGCGCGGTCCGCCCGGCCCGCCTTCGTTGGCAGTGTACCCTTCGGTTTCAGTTCGGGCAGGGCGCCCCGATGCCGCAGGGACGAGCAGACTCGGGTTGGGCGCGCCCGCCCCGCCTCCGCCCCGCCTCCAACCGCCTGCGAACACCCCGCCTCCCCCCCCCCGTGCGTCCCACCCACTTGGCACGACATCAAATGGAACACTATAATGTGCTCGCGAGAATTCCTCTCGCCATCACGTTGTAAGGAATTCGCAAACGGCCTTTTATTTTTGGTGCATCTTTTATATTCGTTATCTTGCCTGCCCTTTGATGCCTCGCGGACGGGGTGGGCCGCAGGTAAGGTGCGGTATCAGTCTCCTCGACCGTCCGGTCCGGTTCCGGTCTCACTATCGTCGCCGACCTTTGATCACGGCGAACGCGCGTCTGCGCCGTGGTGCCGCTGATACTGGGCACTGTAAGTACGCACTGAAAATCGCGTATACCAAGAACAGGTCCGTGACGCAAGCACGAAAGACAAAAGACAATAACATTGATGTGATCCTGGACTCTGCTCGATGGGGTAAATCCGATTGAAGGTATCGAAAATCCGATACCGAAAACCAGAAGTATAGCGGCCTGCTCACGATCTAAGAACTTTAGCTGCGGTTTGTTCTCATCGTACCAGGGTCAGATCGTCACGACCAACGCCTGGTTGTGGATGGTTGTTAATCACCATAAAAAGACTTTTGTTCTCGTGATCAAGGTAATCTTAAAATGCACTGCAAATCCTGGAATCCAATTTCTCACCCAAAATGGGAGAGGACACTTTTCCATACTAAATTAGAGTGAGAATTTTTAACCTCACTCTTTTTGAGCGAGACATTTTTGAGCCTCGCTCTATTTGAGTAAGGATTTTTTAACCTCACTTAATTTGAGCACGAATTCTCACTTTATTTGGGCGAGGTCTCAAAATTCTTTCTCATAAAGGGCGAGGAAAAAAATTCTTACTCTCCAGAGAGTAATAAAATTGCCCTCAAATTCTCACTCGTATGGGGGCGAGAATTATGACTCGTAGATTTTCAGTGTACGTACACGCTAAATGTATTTGTAGGGTTTTGTGCAAACGTTTACACGAACTATCGCACACGTTTCGATTCGCACAAATTTGTTCGCAAAAATGTACGAATTTGTCAACATGTTTGCATAAAAAACATGCAATTCTTCGCACAAATTTGTGCGAAAAATACGTATGTGCAACTTAGTACAAACAATAAAAGCTACAAATGCAGTTAGCATGTCTATAATGTGTAGGCTTTTGAACCGTTGTATCACTTTATAATTCCCCGTGAGCTTGTGAAAAAATAGCTCGTAAAGCAAACTGAATGTTCTTAAGAACTCTCATACCCTTGCGAATAATTGCTATGCAATAAAAAACAATTTCTCTGCAATAAGGAGATTGATCATTGTTCTATGAACGCTGCAAAGCGTTTAGTTCGTGAGCATCTAACAGGGCGTGGTTATTGTGCGTGGGCGCGCGCGCGCGCCGCAGTGTGTGCGTGGCGTGAGAGAGTGGTTCTTTTTCTGAGCGCGACGGATCCTAAAGGGACGTTGGACCGAGCGGAAGGGGAGAGTCGCGGGTGGGGCGGAGCGGGGCGTGGCGGGGCGTGGCGGGGCGCGGCGGGCAAGGCCCTCTTTCACTTGGCAGAGCCGCTGGCGCTGGGGGCCGGGGTGGAGGGAGCGCGACGTGAACGGATGGACGTCGATCACAAAACGATGACCCGAAATGACATGATACAACAAACAGGATATTGGCGATATTTTTCTTGTTTTATTTGTGCGGGAGTGTGGAGAGACATCCAATCCCCCTGTGTTGTCGGTGCGAGTGTGGCGTGTTGCGGTTGGATGGATGAGGTGGGGCGGGGCGGGGCGGGGCGGGGCGGGCCGGGCCGGCGCGAGGTGGGCTTGCTCGGCCTGCATGTGTTTGGCTTTGGCCGACAGATGGACGGCCTCTCGGCTTTGACGCGGTCCGACGCTGCCAGGGTCTGTCAGTCTGCACCCCGCCCCGCACTGCGCCAGGCCGGCCAGGCCACGCTACGCCTCATCTCGATGCTGTGACGGCCGGGCCGGGCCTACACGGCTGAGCGGCGCGGCGGGCGCCTCGTGCGGTGCAGGCCTCGGCCCCTCGTGGTGGCAGAACCTGATAAAATTGAGTCGTTCGGCGTCCCCGATTCGATTTGCGGTCCGAACTTTTCATCCCCATGCGGAATCTTCTGCTCGAGGCCCACTTAGAACTAAATGACACAACTTTATCCAAGATCGTCTTCATGGACAGTTTACTAGTTCATCCCTTGCCTTGTCCCTCCCCTTCTCCTGCTTCTCTCTCCCCGTCGTTTCTTCCTCTTGTCCCCGGCGGGGCGTGGCGCTGATCGCGCACAACTTTACTTTGCAGTCCACAGCGGAAAATATGGCATTGGCTCTCGCTACCCTCCCCCACCCTGCCCTGCTGCTGCGGCTCCTGCTCGCGACTCCATGGTCCTGCCTGAGTGGCCCAAGGCCGTCGCCGGCGGCTCCGCCCCCGCCCCCTCCCACCTCGTGCTGCCCGCGCGGCCCTCGTCAGAACGCTCGCGTCCACGGCTGCTTGCGATGGCGTTTTCATACCGTTATTTATACTGCTGTTCCGATGCGTGTGAAATATGCCGCCGCGCCAAACTTTCCTCTCCTCGGATTTATTAAAGGGCGACTTTCCTCGTTGTTGGCGAGGCAGATCCACTACGCTCGCCCTTCTTTGCCCCCTGCCCAGCCAGCTCGGCTGCTCGGCTTCTCTCTCGGGTCGCCCTCCAAAATTAAAAAAGCTCCGGCGCTATTAATGAAGCCCTGCTGCGCAGCGCAGCCCCGCGCAGCGCCCCGAGTGGCATTCAAGTACCCATATTTTTGTGGCGACTCTTTCGCATTTATTAGCCTCCAGCGCCCAGGGCAGGGCCCGGAGCGGGGCCGGGCAGGGCGGGGGTAATTCCATCAGCGTTTGGGAGCAGCGCTCTGCCCCGCCGGCGGCTAAAGTAAAGATCTGCACAAAAGCTATGGCGTTAGGGGGGCGCCGCTCCCGGCCCCACCGGCACGGCTGCATTATTTTGTTTGGTTTCCAACACATTTTACTGCGACGAGGAGACCTGCGGAGGCTGTCTGCGGCTAGGCGCGGCCCGGCCCGCCCGGGGCTCGTCTCGTCTCGGCTCGCGGCACGTTCATTACCTGCAGCTTTGTCACGCGGGGCGCGCGGGCGGGGTGGGGTGGGGCTGCTGCGGAGCCCCCCCCACCCCCTCCCCTCCCCTCCCCGGCCCTGCGGAGCGAAGTGCCGCAGCTAACGCTAACTTGCTCTCATTAAGACTCGGGCGGAGTGCTCAACTGATAGAGGCAGGCGGTGGGCGAGGCGGGGCGGGGCGGCCTGCGTGCCTGCTGGGTTGTCGCTGCTGGCGCGCCTGGTTGCTTTGCCCGGCTGCCCGCGCCTGCTTGCCTTGGTTGCATGAACGAGCCAAAGTTTGGTGTCGCTACGAGCGGGGCGGGGGCGGGGGCCGGGGCGCACCTGCGTAGTGGGGCTGTAGCGTGACGCGACGGGGTGGGGCGGGGCGGGGGCGCCGGGTGGGGCCATATGCGAAAGGACGACTCGTCTACACAGTCAGCAGGGTGCGCGGTGCGCGGCAAACGTTGCTGCGTGCCCGGGCCGATATGTCCTTGCTGGGGCTCACACAAACAACATGATGCTGGGCGGCGTTACCGTTTGTTCCTCTGCGAGAAGTGGTTGCGGGTGTTGTGCGCACCGGCCCGCCCCGCACGCCGCTGTCCGCCAGGCTGTCCCCTCCTTCATTCTCCTCTTTCTCCGTCTCTCAGGCAGGACACCAAACCGATAGTAAACAT
This sequence comes from Frankliniella fusca, assembly GCA_029379305.1. Classification (NCBI taxonomy): domain Eukaryota; kingdom Metazoa; phylum Arthropoda; class Insecta; order Thysanoptera; family Thripidae; genus Frankliniella; species Frankliniella fusca. The sequence goes on from JAHWGI010000295.1 coordinate 666,716, forward strand.
CGCCTGCCTCCGCTCCTCCAATTCATCAAAGTCATCACCCCTCCGTCCCGCAGCCCCTCCCGCCCCCTCCCCGCCGTCCTCCTAACTTCTCCGCTTCTGATCAGATCGATTTGGTCGCTGTGCGGCGGGGAGGCCGATCGGGTGGAGCGAGGCTGAGCGGCGCGGGCAGTGCTTGTTCTGCGGACCGGAAAGTCTTTCTTTTCTGCCCTCCTCTTCTCTCTGCTCGCTCGCTCTTAATTCTTTGTGATGAAAACCCAGGAAAAGTTGGTGTGCGCTCCGCTGCGCTGTCGCATCGTGGTGCTCGCCCCGCCCCGCCCCGGCGCTCTGAGCCCCGGGTAAACAAGGTCGGCGGTACGCCCCGCCCCGCCCCGCCCCGCCCCGCCCCGACTTGTCTCGGCCGCACACGCTAGCACTATCGGAACCGCGGCCCGCGGGGGTGGCGCCAAGCTGCGCCGCGAGAAGCATCGTTCTCCTGCGGGCCCGGCCCGGCCCTGCCTGCCGACTTATTCCGAAGAGCGCGTTCTTCGCCATGTCTCTCTCGGACTCATGGGCTCCGTCGTACAGGTGCGAGAGAGACAGAGCTAGGAGAGCGCTCTTCGGGATAAGTCGTCTGGCAGCGGCGTTGCCGTCTGCAACGTCTGGGAGGGGCAGGGACAGCAGGACTCGCGAGATGAGGTGGGGCGGGGCGAGGTCCGTGCTCCTGTATGTTTGTTGGCGGTGGACTCGCCTCGACCCGCCGCAGCGGAGGTGGCGCTGCTGCTGCTGCTGCTGCTGCTGCTACTGCTGCTGCTGGTACTGCTGCTGCTGCTTGCCAACAGGGTGCTCAGGTGCACTAGGACGGAGGCCGCGGGCGCGCCACGTTGGGAGAGGCTGAGGTCCAGCTACTAAAGGCTGCGCCCGCCTTGCCCCTCCCCGCCTGACCAGGCTTGCACCGCGCGCACGAGCATCTCTACGCTATGCGGGGAACGGGAGTGAAGTAGAAGAAAGAGACTTTATATTTTGGCCAGCAAAACTTCCCTGCTCGCTGCTCGGCTCCGCTCGGCTCGGGCCGACGGCGGCAGGACGCAGGATGGCATTACCCTCGCCACACGCTGCGCGCCGCCTGCCTGCCTGCCGCGGCCCAGCGGCCCACCGCGGGTGACCCCGCCCCGCCCCGCCCCGCCCCGCCCCGCCCCGCCCCGCCCCGCCCCGCCCCGCCCCGCGTGCCGAAGGTGTTTCCGTGACAGGTGGGGGCGCACGGGTCGGGGGCAGGTGCGAGCAGGAGGGCAGCCGCAGACAGAGCGGCGCAGATGGACGGACTGTCAGCCGGGTCGGGCCGGCGGGCCGGGCAGGTGCAGGCGGCGGCGCGGCGGCCGAGCGGACTGCAGCGTGGCGCGGCGGCACACGGCGACACGCCAGCTCGCCAGCTGTTCCTGAGTCAGGACCGGCGCGGGGCGCGGGGCGCGGGGCCGGCCGCCATAAATAGCGTTGGCGGCGGGCGGGGCGGGGCGGGCAGGGGAGGCGATGGAGATCGTCGGCGTGCACCGGCCCCCTCCGCCCCTCCTCTCCTCTCCCCGCCGTTACATTGTGTCATAGCATACCGCGGTGCACACTGCCTCGCCAGAAAGGCCTAACCCCCCGGGGGGGGGGGGGGAGGGGACAACCCTATATTTTGGTGTTCAAATGTCCGAAAGTTTCTTCAATTTTTTTTCCTTTTTCCCTGTTTTTCCCCCTTTACTTTTTTTAAAAAATTTGTTTGTCATTCATTTTTACAATTATTTAATAAAAATTTCTTTATTCGCAATTCATAGGAAATTTCTTTATATCTTTTTCGTGTTGTTTTTCTCCCATCCCCCCTGAATTTCGAGGTTTACAAAATATGGAGAGTGGGTTTCCGCATCGCCAGACGTTTTATCCGAATGTTGCGTGCCAGCGGCACGCCGGTGGGTCGTGGGCGAATAACTGTGCTGCCGTGCGCGTACCGTGCGCTCTGCGCCGCCGCTGCTTGCCACCCTTGCAGTATTGATCGGGCGTCTGTAAAGGGATTGGCGTACATCCCTGAGTGCTAGCGCGCGCGCCTGGCTGGCACAGCTCCGCGCCGAGGGAGAGCCTCTGCCTCGAGACCGGCGTGTCAAAGCAACAAGCCTCGGGCCTATGTTGACCCGGGCCAGGCCTATAGGCCATAGGCCAGGCGCGAGACACTCTGGGTGCGCTGCGAGCGGGTTGGGGCGAAGGGCGGGGAAAGCAAAGGAAAGCAGAGGGCGATGGGATGCCTCAGAGCGCTGGGCTGCTGGGCCTTGGCTGGGCGCGGCCCGGGTCTGCTTTGTGTGTCATCTTGATGCTGCGGCTGACGGCCCAGGGCGGGGCGGGGCGGGGCGAGCCGCAGGCGCAACACCTGCCGTGTCGAAGGGGTCTCGTTATCTGTGCCTTCCGATCTGCAATCTCTTCCGGTTATAGGCGTGCGTGAATGGCGCGGGCTTGAGGATGCAGGGGACGGGGATGTGTGTGTGAGAGAGAGATAGAGAAGGGGGGGGGGAGAGAGAGAGATAGAGTGAGAATGGGAGTGACGTAGGTAGGGGAGGGAGTGAGGGAGAGATAGGGGATCGTTTGTCACATGACCCCCCCGCCGCGCCGTCTCGGGCTCCGCATTCAAGCTACACACGGAGGAGGAAATTGACAGAATTGGGCCGCGGGTCGGGGGTAGAGGGAGAGCAGGGGGTGATGCTGGAAGTGACACAGCCCCATGCGTTGCCCGGTAATACGAATGTCGCTCACTTGTAGATGAATTACTGTTCGCTGACTTTCATGTTAGCGTAAGCAAATACTTATTCGCCTCCTTTTAAGTGAGCGAATACGTATACGTAGTCATTCGCTCTCTTGCAGTTTTATGTACGCCCCGAAAAATAATCATGGGCTGGTTGATTTATTTATTCAAATAATTTTTTTCCATTTACCGTGTGAGAATGAGTCCAACGACTCCATTTACTTAACTGAACGCGAGAAAATGACTATTTCTTCATTTACTAGTGAGCTAGTATGCCATTTTGAGCAGATGTTCCCCTGCATGTAAGTGGGTCGTTGTTATTCACTCCACTAGAGGTGAGAGGTTTTTGGAATGGTTTTTTGCTCACCTACAGTCGAGTGACTTAATTCGCTTCAAGGGGGCAAATTCACTCGCTTCTTTATAAGTGAGGGGCAGTAAAACACTTGGATTTCCAGTGTAGGCCCGGTCTGAGGCGGTGACGGGGGCTGCAGGAGGGGGCGAGAGGGGAACGGGGCGGGGGCTGCTAGTGGACGTCGAGTTGATTGGTTTTCGGGTGCAGCAGCGACTGTGAGGTTTCGTCCCTCTACCCCCTCTCCCCCATTCCACAGCGGCATCCGAGTGCGACCCTCGCACATCGCCCAGAGGGACGCTGGGACGCCGCCTGGTGCGGAGCGGGGCTGAGCGGGGCGGGGCGACGGTATCAGACGGAGCGCAGCGCGCAGCGACAAACAGACCGCAGAGCAGAGGGCCCCAGCCCACCCCACCCCACCCGGCCCCACCCCACCCGGCCCCGCCCGCCCCCGCATCCCGGCTCGGCAACCAGGCAGAGCAGGTCCCTTGCTGCCCTGTCGAGGCCGAGGCCAGCTAAGCGCAGAACAAGGTCGGCGCGCAGGGCGCAGGGCCGGGTGGCCGGGCCGTGTCGGCTCAGGACGTGCTGCGGGGTGCCCCACCCGACCCGACCCGACCCGTCTCAGATCCGACAGCAGCGCGCCTCCTGATCAGGGCCCACAGTACCAGACCTTTATCCGATGGCTGGCAGCAGAGGGACATTTTCTTTTTATCTGACATAATGGTGGGAGGGCGAAAAACAAACGAGTCCGTGGATCTTTTTTATGGTTTGGAACCGGGGCTCGCAACGTATCTGCTTTTGTTATGTGTGTATATATAAAATTGAGATTGGCTGTTGTTCTTCGCAGACACGCTAAGGCTTTGACCAATTTTCACAAGCGAAACTAATAAACTCGCTATGTCTCACCCGCCTACTACCGCCGGGCGGCGGCCGCTGCCACCACCGTGTCCGTGACGTAGGTGGACTCGAGTAGCCCGCCGGGGCGGGGCGGGGGGCGGGGAGCGCCGCTGTTGTCGGGAATGTGACGACGGCACCCCCCCTCCCTCCCCCGTCTCTCCCCGGTAGGAGCACCGCCCTCGTGTGAGGAGCGTTACTGCACTTGCCTGTAGCGTGCGCCCCTGTGCCTGCGCGACCTTGGCGAACCTCTTTCTTCGCACTTTTCAAGGAACTAGCTTTAACAGTGATTTTTTTTTGGGGGGGGGGAGAGACTTTCTAGAATCCAACGAAAGGGTTTCCAGTTTTCTTGCCAATATGTTCCTGCCGTGCTCAAACAGGGACGCCACGCACAAATCCTCACCGCACACCCTCAGGCGAGGACGGCCGAAGTTACCTCAGCTGTCACTGCAGAAGGAACATTGGGTTGTCTTGTCCCAGCCGATTACCTCAACACGGACTGGCGCCTGGCGGCGGTCTCCCCCCTCCCCCTCCCCCCCCTTTCCCTCCCGCATTCTGGCGGGCCGAAGGGCCCCGTTGTTACCAGGAAATTAATTGGGAAGAGGAGGGTCTGGGGGGCGCAGCGGCGCAGCTCGAGCGCCAAGCGCATTCTCTTTTGCGAGGGTTCTGTCGTCGTGGGGCCGAGCCGAGCCGAGCCGAGCCGATACCAGCTGCTGTACCTTCCATCCCCGCGCGCGAACCCGACGGTAGCGAGAGTATATAATTCTTTTCTCTTCAGTCTGATACGCGCTCCGCCCGCCGCGCTGCTCTCAGCAGCTAGCCTCCAGTAGGTCGAGGTCGAAGAGGTGCTCCGTGCGTGCACGGGTTATTATCAAGTTCTTCGCATGCCTGAGGGTCAGGGGAGCGGGGCAGGGGTGGGTGGGGGGGGGCAGCAGCCACAGGGACTGAGCGGGGTAGGGCGCTGCGGCGCGCAAGCCTCGCGGCGTAAGCTCCCCCGCTGTGAGCGAAATTGAAGCAGGCGGAAATGTCTGGAATACCTTCTTGCAGCCTGTGAAAACGTTCAGCCTGAAAAAGTCGTATCTTTATGCCTCCAGAATATTTTGCACGTACCGCTCGCAGTTTTAAATAGTTGAACTACGAGTACTGACGTTTGTGGAAGAGTGAGCCAAGCGACGCGGTAACTAGACGTTTGGTCAAATGCAAAGTGTGAGCATGACGCTCGTCTCGCCTGATGGCTCGCTAGACATAAGCCACCTACGCAAGTACACTTGTTCTTTCGCGCGAAACTATAGTTTCCTATTTCTTGGACAGTGCCTGTAACCCGCACATTTCCCCAGTGTCTGCCGGGGCCGGGTGCCCTGCAGTGTCCTGTTGTGTTGCGGTGTGGTCGCGCGTCCTTCACCACATTACGTTACCAAACTGGCGCCACCACAACCTGACCCGGAGTCCAAACCGAGCGGGGCCGGGGCGTTGCGGGGAGTGTTCCAGACGCGCTCCGGCCCGCACGGCTGCCCCGGCTAACCCCATCGGACATCATCAGCAGCCTTGCCACTAGAAACTAGCTCGCCGAGGGCTGACACTGTCCGCACAGCTGCGAAGGGGAGGGGACGGGACGGTACTGCCAGGCTGCTGCGGTGGTGGGCCAAGAGGGAGCCTGACTGGACCGATCCGGAACGGACCGGACCTTGCCTCTCTCTCTCCGGCCCGGTCCACTCACAACCGCGCGCTCGCTACGCTTGCTAGTCAGACTGCCCGCCTGGCGCGCCCCGCGCCCCGCCCCGCCCCGCCCCGCCCCGCCCCGCCCCGCCCCGCCCCGCCCCGCCCCGCCCCGCCCCGCCCCGCCCCGCCCCGCCCCGCCCCGCCCCGCCCGGCAGTAAAATGTGATAGCACCGTAAATTCCCCTTGGGAAGTCCAGCACCGGCAGGGCAGGCGCGCGCGTGTGTGCGCGCTCCAGGCCAGTGGTCAGCGGCGATCACCTGCGCGCTACGGCCCGCCCTTACCGGCGCGGTGGTGCGGCGGCGGCGAATGGGGGCACTTCCGTCTTCCCTAACTCGAGAACGGCGCCCTGCCAGACCAGCGCGCCGGCGAGTATACTGCGATTGGACCTGCGTGCCAGACCGTCGCGAACGTCGCGAGTCTAATGAAAGACGATGGCGCACCAGCACAGCAGGCCTGTGACGCCTCGCCTCGCCGGGAGATGAAGCCCCAGAAGAGTGTATTGCACAGCAACAATAGGGCGGAAACTCTTTGCACTCGAGGCGAGAAGGGAGGGGCAGGGCAGGGCCGGGCAGGGCGGAGGGCCCCTCCTGGCGTACTTGGTGCTGGCGAACGTCTTGACTCGAGATCGGATCCTGGAGAGACAAGAAGGCTGCCCGCCCTACCCCCCTCGCTCCTCGCTCTCCGTCCTCTGCAGGCGGGGCCGGGCGGGGCGGGGCTTTGTTGGTGCTAGCCGAGTCTTGGTGAGGGTGAGAGGCGGGGCGGGGCGTGGCGTGGCGTGGCGCAGCGCGGCGCTAGTTGGAAGAGAACACATTCCAGCATGTGCCGGGCAGGGCCGGCGCCTGGGCGCTGCGTGGGGTTGCGCGCGGTGTCGGCCTGAAGGGGGAGCGAGGTGGGGGGGGGGGGGTGAGTAAGGGCCGGAATATCTCGGCTCGGCTCGGCTCAGCGCGGCGGCACACGGAGCCGAAGAGCGCGCCTATATTCGGAAGGAATTCAGATTGGCGCGGAATGGGGAAAATGAAGCGAGCACGGTGACTTCATCCGGCACCCTCGTCTCCTCACGCCTGCTCCCATCTCCTCTCTTCCCCTTTATTCAGTTCTGTTTTCTGCTTTCTCCTATTTCTCTGTTTGTGTGTCTAGTTTTAAAACTTCCCCCTTTTTTTTTGTAACGTGTCGTTCGCGCAACAGTCCCTTTCGATTCTACGGGTGGTGTAGCTACTCTGTTCCTTTGAGAGCCGGGGAGTGTCCTTAGGTCCCTTGGCATTCCCCGTCTAATTCTATCAGGTTTGGGTCTTTCCTCCGCGCCCCGAGGCCCCTCGCCCCGCCTGGTCTAGATGTAGATGCCGTCCGGCACTCTGAATATTCCGTCTCTGCATGGTGCCGACGCCCCTCTCTGCGTCAACGGGGGATCCAGCTCTGCCTGCGCAGGCAACTCCACTCCTCCACTCCCAGCCCGGCAAACCCGAACGCGGAATTGCAAGCTGACAGAATAAGGACGGTCTGATGTCTGATTCTTTGCTCATTCGCGATTCTCCATCGTCGCATTTTTCCCCCGTTAAAATGGACCGCCGAGCATTCTAGTGGAAAAGGAGGAGCGTCAATATATTAAAACGGACGGTCTCAATAATTTTCGCGGAATCGTTTGCTGCAGATATCAATTTCGATCGGTTTGCTACGAGCTCAAAGGACGTGGAATGGATGATCCCACCCGCCCCCGGACTGGGATATGAGATGGAGCGGAGAGCAGCGTGGATGGAGTGGCGTGGTGACCCCCCCCCCCCCCCCCCCCCCCCCTCCTCTATTCCCCGGGGGAGGAGGCGGGGGGAGCTGGCGTGGTGCTGACCCGCCGGGCGAACATTCAAAACAAATATTTACTGAAATCATGCTGCCAGCATCTGCGTTCGGCATTCGGACCTCACCCTGATCGACCCGCTGGCCGCCAGCAGAGCCCACCCTCTCGCTATCCGCCCGGCAGAGGGCGCGCTCGCCCGGTGAAAAACTGGAGAAGAGAGAGGAAAAAGCAAACCCGCGCAGCGGCGCTGTGGAGTTTTAAGTTTTTATTTTGTTTTTATTTGACACATTGCGAATAGTTGTTGTTTGGCCGGACGGTAGCGCGGCACGGCGGCGGTTCGTTTCGCAGTTGATTGGTTCGTTTGGTGCCCGAAAGTTTGTTACATGCCTGAGCTTCAAGGCCCCACTGCCCCCCCTCCCCTCCCCAAGTTTTCTCAACCTCTCCTGAAAAGTTTGGAGCGAGCGCAACAGAGAAGCGACGCGGGGCGGTGACGACGCGACGGGGTGCGGCGCGGGGCGGCGTAGGGCTGCGAAGGAGAATTCCCACGAAGGCCGCGCACCCGCGGGAAGCCTCTCATCTCCGGTGGCGCTGAGGGGAAACAACTATGAATTTTAATGTACAATAAATTTGATAATTTTTGTGAATTTTCATGAATTTTCATGAATTTTTTGGAATTTTTATTTAATTTTTCAGAATTTTTGCTTGAATTTCACCTAATTTTTTCAGAATTTCCGTGACTTTTCCTGGATTTTCCTGAATTTTTCTGAATTACGCGGTGTACAAAAATTTTCGAGTTGTTTCCCCCTCGGGTGGCGCGGTGCTGCCGCTGGGCTTGTGGTAGCGGTGAAAGGACGGGACAGGGGCGTCGCTGCGGAAAGCCTTGCGGTTTTCCAGGGGCGAGACCGAGTGCGGCTGGTTTGTCGGCAGATTTCGGCCTCGGGTCGTGTGAAAAGCGGAGGGTCAGTGGAGGATGAGTTGGAGGAGCGCGCGGCGCGCGGGAGGAGGCGAAGTCTCGTCTCGTCGTCCCGGCCCGTCCCGGCTCTCCAGCGGCAGGGCAGGGCAGGTCCCGCGTAATCCACGGTAAACTCGGTCACCAGTACCGCCCCGACCCGAACACCCACAAGCAGCCCCCCCGACGACGGAAGCCCCTACTTCGCCCCTATACTTCGCCCCTGCTCCTGCTCTGCTTCGCCCCTCCTCCTCCTCCTCCCCTCCCGTCCTTTCCACTTAATTCCTAGGGGAGGTGCGGTGCCTTGTGTAAAGCAGGGGAGGGGTGAGGTGGAGTGGGGTCGTGGGGGAGGGGCTTGCGGTGGATCCTGCGAGCCACGACAGGGCATCGACAACACGGAGCGGGGCGGGGCAGGGCACGCCGTGCCCCTTTCCACTCCAAGCCTATCAGGCCCAGCCACCCCGGCTCCTCCCCCCACACAGCTCCTATATACCCCTGCCCTCTTCCTATTTCGCCAGAGGCTGTGGCGACATTCTCGAGAACTAATCAGCGTAATCTCCTCACGAAACGTGCGCTGTCGTAATAAAGCCTGACGAATGTTTGTCTTAATTTTCCAGGTGAGGATGGACTGCACTTTGGATAGTTCGTCTGAAGAACCCAAACGGCCACCAGCAATGGATTAGTCGAGATTCAGCGTTTCGTAAGTAATATCGTCAAACCTTCGTGTCCAGCTGTCCCGTGTCGTGCGCGTGTTGCCAGCACGGTGGCCGCAAAATGCGAGCTCCACCACAGTTATTCACCGAATGTGACGTTACACTCGTTAGCATGTGACTCTTGTCACGTTCACACTGAAAATCTACGAGTCATAATTCTCGCCCCCAGACGAGTGAGAATTTGAGGGCAATTTTATTACTCTCTGGAGAGTGAGAATTTTTTTCTCGCTCTTTATGAGAAAGAATTTTGAGACCTCGCCCCAATAAAGTGAGAAATCGTGCTCAAATTAAGTGAGGTTAAAAAAATCCTTGCTCAAATAGAGCGAGGCTAAAAAACATCTCGCTCGAAAAGAGTGAGGTTAAAAATTCTCACTCCAATTTAGCATGGACAAGTGTCCTCACCCATTTTGGGTGAGAAATTGGATTCCGGGGTTTGCAGTGCATTGCGGAATATTTGCTTGAACGTACGAATCGATACTGAAGGACACTTCAGAATAAAAACGCCAATGCAGTGTTTGAATGACCATTGCATTACGAGTTTACTGTTCAACAGGGTGTCGAGCGACCGGGAAAACCGGGAATTAGCCGGGAATTCAATCCGACCGGGAAAAGTCCGGAAAAAGTCCGGGAATTTTGCATTTAATCCGGGAAATCCGTAAAAAGGCCTACGCCGCCGTATGTTTTTATCCAAACGACTCGGGATGATCCTTCAAATGCCGCAGCGGCCACTCCCTGTCACTGGGGCTGCTGTCAGCTCGACTTCATCAATGCGTCGGCTGCTCGACTGGGCCACGGCACGGCGGGCACGGCGCACTATGGGCCAGAATCCACGAAAACGTGACCAAAATTATTCTTACGTCTGATATCATTGAAACTCAGGTTCCCAGGGTAACTTTTGATTCTGAATCGATTGGTGAGGTGCCAGAATGTGAACAATGACGAAAAGAGGCGCAAATCAACACCTTATGGACTTTTTTCATAACTTTATGGTGGTCCTTTGACTGATAAAGGAAAAATTAGAGGCCCAGTAGGAATTTAATATTCTGAATCGATTACCATGGTTTCGGACGTTCAGAACATAACTAATGCCCAAAATTTAGACGCATTTCCGATTTTGATGGCCCCCTTGAGCCTGATTTAAGTAAAAAATAAGAAAAAAGTCTACGTTCAGTTTTTTTACTCTAAAAATATCGTTTGTAACGCAAATTTTACGAAGAGCATGACACAAGATTTGAAAACTAATGAAAACGAGTTAAACTTCTCTTCACCTCAAACTTTGCGAGATGAAACTAAGTGGTTGAAAAACACTTAAAGGGAGTCATATTCTTTCGATTTTCACCAGAACTAGCCACGGAAAAAAATTTGGACGGTCAAATAATGCGGTATTTCTAAAAGCATCATTATGTCATAAGGTTGACCACGAAAACGGCCAAGTCCAAGTTGACTTTCTTTAAGTTTCTTTTTTTTTTAATCTTATTTTGAATCATTTAATTTCATTCCAAGCCAAAGTATTTTATTTGTTTACTTTGTTACTCTCGATACTTGGGATTGAAAAATAAATGTGTCCTTGTGCAATTTTTTTTTCATTAAGCAACTAACCTTGCTTCTGGCATTTACGGCAAACATACACACTGCCACACTGCAGTCAAATAAATAATTTTTAACTCCCTAAAAATGGGAAATTTGTGACTAAAAAGGTTAAACATATCCGGGAATTTCTTTGATTTCTGTCCGGGAAAACCGGGAAAAAAAACAGGAATTTTAAATCCGGACGCCGCTCGACACCCTGTTCAAAAATCAAGCTCATCGGACAAATTTTACTGACAGACTAAGTTCTTAATCGCTTGAGCTAGAAAGCTAAAATTTGTCACGCGCTATACTAGTGACTCTGATAAAACACTGAGGTTAAACATTTTCACTTACTACACAAAAAAGTAGAAAATTTGTAGCTCAATATTTACGAAGACCATCTATTAAAGTTTCCTATGAAACCAAAAAATTTATGAACTTCGTGCCTACCGGAATTTCCGAAAATCGGTTTTCCTTCATAATTTTCATAATAAAGGTTAAAACCTAGGGGGCCTTTTAAAGAGTTAGCGTTAGAATTTTTTTCACAGTGCACTCTCAACGGCGTGTGGAGCGCCATAGGCCAGACCGTGCTGCTTTGCTGTGCTGCGGGCCAGCCTACCTGACCCCTGACGGGGGCTTTGGTAGACTAGCCCGCCCGACAGCGCTGCGCAGCGGCGCGGCCTACTCGTTATCTCGCAGGGGCCGTGCTGGACCGGACGAGCCGCAGCGCAGCCCGGCCCGGCCCAGCGCATCCGACCCTGCCTGCAGCTCAAACTCATTAGCACGCGCTCGGGGAGCGGGGTGCTTCAAATCGAACCCTCGCTGTAAAAGCTGTTCCAGTCCGAGCGCATAATGGAAGCCCTGCCCCGCGGGGCTCGGCAAACAGCTGACGTGTTGTGCAGGGTGCAGGCCGCGCGCCGCGCGGGCGGAGCCCTGGCGCCACGGGCCGCGCCACGCGGATATATTTCCCAAAAGTTGTCTCCCTTTCCCTTTCACCATTTTGGCACCCTTCCCGCTGCCCGGGCCCTCCTCTCGACCCCCATAACCCCCTTCCCCCTGCTCCAGTCTCCCCGCTGCCCCTTAGGCGGTAAAGGGAGGGGGCGGGGGATTTGCATTCAGGACAGGGCAAAGTTTTGCACCACAGACTTGTGTGGTTGTGTGGGTGCGCCGCTGCCGACCGCCGCGCACCTCGACCGAAAAAATAATAGCAGGAGGGGAGAGAAAGAGGGAGAGAGGAACAGAGACGGGCAGAGCGGAGCAGAATAGAAGAAGTGATAGGTGCAGGCAGGCAGAGAGGAGAGAAAAGGGCTGGCACGGACAGAGAGGAGAGAATGCGACAAGGACTAGCGGAGAGGGGAGAGAGGGATAGGTGCAGGCAGAGAGGAGAGAAAGCAGTTGTAAAGAGAGAAAAAAGGGAGGTGCTAGCGGGAGTTGGGCTGAGAGATATGAAATGCTTCAACGGCAGACAAACAAACCGAGAATGGTAGCGAGCGATGCGGACTGTGAAAGGGTGGGGAGGCAAACGCTCGGCTCAATCACGGGCGTGCGGTGTGTTATGTCTCTAGCAAAATCCCCCCTACCCCCCCGCGAACACAGATCTCCATCAGCCACCGGGGCGGGGTGGGGCTGGGGCGTTATGCGCCCCTCCGCCCCGCCCCGCCCTAATCGCAGAGCAGGCCGCCCGGCCCGTCCGTCCCCGTGACCCATAACTCATCCTGGAGCGGACGAGAGCTACACGAGGAGGGACGCTGCGCGGGGCGCGGCGGGGCGCGACGGGCAGCACCGCTGTGCTGTGAAACAGGGTCGGACGCCAAGACCAGCCAGCATCAGGCAGCAGCGGGGGGCGCGGGGTGGGGCGGCGTGGGGCGGCGTAGGCCTGTTGTACCCAATTACGACCACCGCCTGATTTTTTTCCCCTCAGTGCGGACAGAGGGCTTTGGTTTGCTGCAGCACCGCGCCGCTTCCTCCCACACACCGGGGAGCCCTGCTCCGGCGCGCCCACCCGCCCGCACCCGCCCACCGTGCTCCAGAATTAAATTCTAAGTCAGGCGGGGGCGTCGGATTTTGCGGGGTGGGGTTGAAGGGCGAGGCGGTCGGGCGCGGAGGACGCTTCTGATTAAATCAAAATAATTAACACGGTCGCCAGTTTGTTTATTGATGCTCCTGGCCCGATAATCCGAAGCCCCACGCCTGCCTCGCTGCACCACGCCCCACCACGCCCCACCACGCCCCACCACGCCCCACCACGCCCCACCGCGCCCCACCACGCCCCACCCCGCCCTGCGGCCTGTACCAAGCAACATGTGTACGTGGACGTGTGGGGGAGGATTTAATCAGCGCTAGTTGAACACGTGGATTTCAACCAGCCCTGTAGTGCAGACCTCCCCTTCCTCTCCCTCCATCTCTGTCATGCCCCGCTGGCTGCGCGCACAGCAAGCGCACAGCAAGCGCACACCCACACAATTTCCCCCTTCTTCTCTCCCTCTCTCTCCCCTTGGCCTTCTCTCCGTGATGCCGGTGCCGAGATACCGCTGGCCACATCACTTACTCCTCCTCTCCACCCCTGCTCCATGAATCCTGTCTGCAGGCGCAACGTGCCAGCGGGGGGCCGGGCGGGGCCGGGCGGGGCCGGGCGGGGCCGGGCGGGGCCGGCCGGGGCCGGGCGGGGCCGGGAGGTGCTGCAGGGGGAGCTCGGCGTGGTGGGGGGCCACGCCGGGCCGGGCCGGGCCGGGCCAGGCCAGGCATTCACTATATCGCCTTCCCCATCCACGTTCCATCACTGAATGATTTTGCGCACCCAGCGTCAGCAGATCTGAGCTTGACCTACTTCCCTGCCGTTCGGCTGAGAGAGAGAGAGCGAGAGAGTGAGATAAAGTAGAGAGAAACAGAAGAGAGCGTTATTACCACCAGGGTGGTGCCGCAAAATTGTGTTGCGAGGAAAAGCCAGCCTGCGAGACGCCCGGCCCGGCGCGCGGGCGGCCGTTCCCTTCTTTCCGGTTGGGTGGCGTAAGTCTCTCTCCGTGGGCGTTCGCGAGGGCGAGGAATGAATGAATATAATAAGGAAATGGAGAGCGGCGTGGTGCGTGCGGGTGCGGGCCAGGCCCTGGCACCGAGCGGAGCGCGAATGAGGATCCGGAAATCGGAATCGAAAATAATATCCCTCCCCTTTGGATCCTGCGCCCTGCTGCCATTGCGCCCGGGGCCCGGGGCGGCGCTGCCCGCGCTGCGGCTGTAGTTGGCTGCCCCTGCCCCTGCCCCTGCCCTCCCCGCCCTGGGAATAGCTTTTCACTTGCCCTTTCATTTCGGAGTCGAACTAACTTGGTGCAAATAATGGGGCCCAGGTCCCGCCCGCCGCGGCGCCCCTAGCCCAGCTCCGCGCTGACATTCGGAGGGCAATCTCGTCAATCTTGGTTTCCCTCTGCTGCCGACCGAGCCGAGCCGAGCCGGGCCGGGCTGGGCCGGGACGACGCAACTTGGCAGGCGGGTGACAGTTGTGCTCGTGTACGTGCGCCGTGCGTGCGTGCGCCTCCGTGCGGGTGCCCCAGGGCCCCGGCCCCGTGCCTGCCCTTGGGCCGGGCCTTAAATATGAACCGCGCCGCGTCGAATTTTGACGGGTAGTGACACCAACTCCATCAGCGACGCGCCAGCCCGGCTGCTCTCGCGTTTCTCCCTCCCCCCTCTCACCTCGCTCGCGCTGACTCCTACTGCTGATGCTGCCTCCCTCGTCTCCCACCCCATCGCCCCACGGGAGTGACGCCGTTTCCTTCCGACAGCTCATCTGCTGAGCGTGCCGAGTGCGCATCCCCGCTTTTCCCCGAACCTAGCGCCCCCACGCTGCTACGCCCAACGCCGCCCCACAGGGCCAGGGCCAGGGAAAGACGAAGAAATGGGGAGGCTCGCAGCCAGCAGCTGCGCTGCTGCGCTCCCCATCCCATTCGTTGGCTAATGGCAGTCTGGACATACCGACACACACCTCGTTTCGGGGCCACCCTGGTCGTTAACGCGCAGTTGGTGCGCCCTGCATTGCGGAGAAAATTGACTTCACGCCGACGACCGTTTATTCAGATATAAAGGTTATTGCAAAACGTTACTCTTGTCATGTCGGTTTACACCTCAAATTTTTGACCACAAGAAAGAGAGGGAAATCGTGTAGATTTCTTTGCTTAAAAAATATGCGAAAATAAAGAACATTTATCCTAATCATCGCAACGAGGGGGCATTCACACTCAAAATCTGTGACCCGACCACTACGTGTATTACGCTGTAGTACGCTCCGAAAATTTACAGATTTGGCAAAGGTCAGGCACAAACGGGCAAAAACAGCCTATAACGACCGATAACGATCCAAAAATGAGTGAAATATGGAGATTTTTGGCCATAACGCTTCTATTACGCATTCTATTACGCCTTTATTACGGATAGAGTGACCCGACTAATACGCAAGTGCATGCCCCCTCGCATCGCAACGTGTAGTTTTACCCTGGCTTAATGCTGAAGGAAACTGTTTGGTGGGGCCCCGCGGGATGTCCATTTGGCCGCATTTCCTACCTTTTTTTCCTAGTGGGTGTAGGCCACTAGCATGAACCCCCCCGCCCGCAGGCCACAGCGGGCGCAGAGCAGAGCGTGGCTCCGCTGCTCGTCATCCGGCTGTGATTTTACGCCACTGTACCGAGCGACACGGCTATAGCGTACATTGCCGCGGGGGCTCATTGTTTAGGCGGGGCGGGGCATGGCGGGGCCATGCGGTATGGTGGTCAGGGGTAGTGGACAGGGTTTTTGTTCCCTGCAGGCAGCGTGGGGCGAAAGAGGGAGTAGCGGCCACAGTGTGATGACCAGTGGAGCGGGGAATGTGCGGCACGGGTTGCACCAGGCTCGGCGCGATACACTGATAAATCATGTGTTCAACCCTTCAACACTTTTAAGTGTTCAAATACCATTAAAAAAGAAGTGTTCAACAGAGTTGTTGTGCACTTACAAGTGTTCAACTCCCCAGTTGCACACTTTCCCGGTACAGTGCGTCCAAGCTAAGGAAGTGTGCCACTGGGGAGTTGAACACTTTTAAGTGCACAATTTCTGAGTTGAACACTCTCAAGTGCACAACAACTCTGTAGAACACTTTTGTATGTTTAAATGGTATTTGAACACTTTAAAGTGTTGAAGGGTTGAACACTTGGATTATCAGTGTAGAGGGGGCCTCATCTACGTCCCGCAGTGTTCAGCTAATCACCGTGTGTATTTTGGGACCTCTTCAAGGCAGAACTGCATGTAAGCAGCAAGTATACGGATTTTTCTACCTCTTTTTTCTAAAGATTTATTACGATTGGGCTTTGAAGCGGAAGAAGGGGATAAGTCCAAAACCCATACTTTTCAGGAAATCACAGAAGCTATTCACAATTATTATTTTTAAAATGTTATGATGTAAATGGGATTGCTTTCAAGTAGGATATTACTGCCACTTTGAAGTTTTTCAATGTCATGCTCCGTTACTGAGATTTAAGACTTGACTCCTTCTGCCAACGTAAAACTTATGGACATAAGTCAACTTAACTCTTTTGATGGGTTAAGAATTTGGAGTCAAGTCATTGGAAAATTGACAAAAAGAGTTAAGTTGACTTAACTCTAAATGCATTTGTTGCATAAGGACATAAGTCATATTGATTATTTTAAACTATAACATAATATGGGACTCCGGAAGCTTTCCAGAAATTAAAACCATGTCAAACCTCCTTCCGTAAATTTTTAATCTAACACTCAGCCATATAGTACTGCGTGAGAATTCAAAAGAAATGTGCTTTTATTTTTTGTGAAAAAGGGTATAAGTCAACTAAACTTTTCTGATATCATGCTACATAAGGAGTCAAGTCTACTTAACTCCTTTTGCTTCTGTTGAAATTTTATGAATTTGGGGATAAGTCAACTTACCCCCTTTTGGTTCATGATAATTACCGTACAAAACAAGTTATGTCGACTTATCTCTTTTTACAAACTCCTATATCTCTCATCCTATGGGAGATATCCCCATAATATTTGGTAGACACAAGCAGACTTAAATGTACTATAATATGCCATAAAAATCTCAGTTTGGGGGTAAGTCAACTTATTCCCTTCTTCCGCTTCACAGCCCAATTGTCCATGGATTGCCAGGTCTTTGTACATTGGATTTCATAAATTGGGGCTCCCGTATATGACGACCTCAACCATAACAACAACACGGATAGACAGAGTGGAAGTGCACGATGTGACGGACAGAGATATATTTTTTTCTACGCGAGATAGGGAGGGTGAGAGTCAGAGGAAGTGAGCGAGGCATATCGGAATGTGAAGGACGTAAGAGCAAAGGGGCGAAAACCCTGGTGGTCGGTACTGCGTGCATTTGCTTCCGTTATGACGCAATATTCGAGCCTCTCTGCTCTCCGCCGCGGCATCCACGTCATGAATTTGCCATCGCGGATCAGGCCGCGTATGGCTGATGAAAGGAAAGGGCTTTTGGCTTTGGCGCGGGCAGAGTGCCGCATGGGGCTGGAGGCGCCGCCCCGCCCTGCCCCGCCCCGCCCCGCGCCGCTACCCTCCCCTCGCACGGCCCTGCAAGGGTGTGAAAGGAAGGTGTGGCAGCGCCAGGGACTTACTGTACAACGCCACGGGCCGGGGCGGGGTCGTAAAACTATGAGGAGCGCCCTGGGGCGCAAGTGCCACTGCTGCCTGCTTCTCTCTCTCTCTCTCTCTCTCTCTCTCTCTCTTTCTCTCTCTCTCTCTCTCTCTCTCTCTCTCTCTCTCTCTCTCTCTCTCTCTCTCTCCCTCTTCCCCCCTTCCCTCCCTCCCTCCCTCCCGCCCCCCTCTTTCCCTCTCTCTTTCTCTCGCCCGCCCGCGTTGACGTTTGTAACAATGGAGAGCTGCTGGGCTGGGCCCTGCCCTGGGCCGGGTGATGGGATAGTCCCACTGCCACCCACTGCCTCCAGTGTGCCTGCTCCTCCGTCCTCCGGCTCTTGCTTCGCCTGCTCCGCACGCTGCCGTGCTGTGCCGCCGCGCGCTGCTGTGCGCTAGATGTGCTGTGCGCCTGCTGGGCGAAACTTGCCTCGCTCGCCGCGCGCCGCGCTCCCTCAAGTTTACCAAGTGGGCGCCGGCCCGGCCCGGCCCGGCCCGGCCCGGCCCAGCCCTTACGACCTCGTGTTTGGGCCGTGCGAAAGGGCGGGGGCTGGAGCCGCCCCAGGGCGCCGCATTCGTGATATACTCTCCCCGCCAGCCGCCTCCCCCAACCCCCTCCCCAAAGGCCCCGCCCGGTGACAATAAACGACACACTCCTCCAGACCCCGATACTCAAACTGAACTGGGGGTAACAGCGGTAAGGGGCGTGACGGGGCGTGGCGTAGCGGAGCGAGGTGGGGTGGGGCGGGATGGGCCCGCCTGCCCGTGCACTCGTCCCCTCCAGTCCCCTCCGCTATCAGTCCGCTTGTTTACCTCTCGACTTTCCCTCCCCGATAATAGAGGTAGTCGACTTTGCCTTATTTTTCCTTCATTTACCGAGGGACCCGGCGCGCACCGTCCGTGATTGGGAATAATGAGGGGCAGAGGGAGGGGGGGATGCAGCGCTTCCTGTGGAGCACTAAACTGAAAACACAACGCAAAACACAATACCGCTTTTTTTACCTGCTAAGACTTTCCTCCTCGGCCGGGGGTAATTTTAAGTTTGCGCTGCTCCTCGGGGGAGCGGTGTCTGGGGGAAGGCCCTCGTGCTGTCGAGGCGCACATAGAGCATGCGCGGCCGCCCTTTGTGTTAAGGTGTGCGGAATACCCTTCGCTCCTCCCACCACTTCTCTTTCTCTCTCACTTGCTCTCCCGGCCCGCATCGGTAATTAATTGCGTGTTTCCGTGTCATTTTGGAGGCGGCCCAGGCGTCGCGACGCTAAATCACGCGCGAGGTGAAAAATGAGATGGAACGCCTCGCGAGAGCCCCGCGGTCTGCGTGCGAAGTACTGTGGTTAGAGGGGGAGAGAAAGTGTGTGACAGAGAGAGAGAGAGAGAGGGGGGGGGGAGAAAGACGCTCTGCCTGGCAGTGTCGCCACGCCCTGCGACCGCGTGGTCACCTCTTGGAAGCGCGATGTGGTACACCCTGAAAAATTATTTCTTCTTGAATAAATGTATTTGCGACTTCATCTATTTCGCAGTGGTCTCTTGGAGCACGGCTGCTACCATGCTCCTGCCTCCTGCTCAAGTACCCCGTCGCCGTTCAAGCCTGGGCGCCCTCCTCCCCTTTCCCCCACAGCATGGTAATTACGTTTTCCGGTCGGAGTCGCGCACAACAGCGACCGCGATCAATTTCATGGAATTTGGGCGGAGTGACTGCGAGGGAAGGAGAAGGCTTAACTGGAGTGGGAGCGTGGAGTTATGGAGCACGAGGGGCGGCCGGGGGCCGGGGGCCGGGGCCCGGGGGCCAGCCGGCCGGGCGGGTAGCAGCTGGGCGCTGTGCGGCGGTGGCTGGGCTGGGCCGGGCCGGGGCCCCGGGGAAGGCTTGGGCGCCTCGGAAATCTATGAGGCGTGGGCTGTACAGTCTCCACCGGAAGGGACGTCGCGGGACTGAGTGGGGCGGGGCGGCGCGCAGGGTGTGCGGCAGCAGCGGCAGCCTCTGCGAGCGGGGAGCCTTGTCAAAGCCGCAGCACCAAGGCGAACGGGCTCAGGAACACAGCGGAGCTCTAGACATGTTCGAGGGGGAGGGCGGGGGGGAATCACTCATACACTCATTCAAAATGTTAACTATGATTTTGTTTTTTACCTTTTGATTTTTTTTTAAATTCACTTTCTGATTAATTTATTGCTCTTTTATCACCATTTCTGAATTTGTTCCAATTTAATATTGGTTATTTATTAATTTTTCTCGATTTTATTTAGATTTTTCTTAATTTTTTAAATGATTTCTTTCAGGGCAGTACAATGATTTTTCGAAGTGATCTACCTGATCGCCCCCTCGGACATGTTTTAATCACCGCTTTTCTGATCAAGGGCGCAGCAGGGCGGGGAATGGCGGAGCAGGTGTGCGTCCGGGCCTGGGGCGGGCGGGGCCGCCCGTCCCCGGGCCGGACCCGCGCTGTTGGGCTGTTGATTAACGCGGAGCGCTGATGAGTCGGCACGTTCGCCCTTGCGAATCTGCCCCACCCCACCCCACCCCACCCTGCCCCACGCCACCCCATCCCGCCATCGGCGTCGTCGGCCTCACCCTGCACACCTCCGCCGTATCGACGTCCGTGAAGAAAAGGAGAGCAGACTAGCAGACGAATGAAAGCGCCGCCGGAAATGACTTCACACCGTACTTCCAGGGGGATTTCCTCCTCGCCAACAAATCTTTATTAAATTGGCGCGCGCTGCAGCCGGTAGTGGTGAGGGATGGAAATAAATCCCCAGCGAAAGGACTTGGCCATTCGGGGCGGCCGCGGCCACCCGGGCCGAACGCGTGTCGCGCTCAAATACAGCGACGATGCCGCACATTCCGTCCCGCTCCACGCCACGCCGATGAGGCAGTTTTGCTTTTAGTGTCTCGCTCCTGCTCCTTTCCCCTTGCCCCTCCGTGCAACACGCCCCCCCCCCCTGTCCCCCGTGGCTCGCCGCCCTTCCCCCTCCCTCAGCCGTCGGGTCGGGACTGGCGGACGCCGTCTGCTTGGCGGTCAGCCGCGGACGCGAGCATCCCGTTGACGTAACCCATGAGGTTAGGTGGCGCCCGCCCCGCCCCGCCCCCCGCGGCGCTCCTGCCTACACCGCAACTCGAAATAAATGGGTATTCGGCTTGCGTAGCGCGGGGGTGGGGCGGGCGGGTGTTTGCGAGGGTACAGCACTGTGCGTGACGGTTGGCTGACTCATACAGCCGGACGACGGCCCAGCGCGAGCGCGGCCCGAGTCACGGTCCTCCAAAAGGTCAAGGCTTTCGCGGGAGCAACAGCCTCCACTGTCGCCGCCACACCGCCACCGGCCAGCAGCGAGGCGCCACGCCGCGGCAACGCAATCACAAGCGATCACAAGCGACACTGATATCCCGCTGTCACCCCCGCCCCGCCCCGCCACCCGGTTATGCGCGGTGCGCGGCGCGCCGCCCCACGTAGCCTGTTACTTGGACTGGGCCGCCAGCCGCCTGCTATCGACTTTTTCCCGATTTGGAAACGTTTCCCGCGGTGTGACAGGCTCGTCAAACCAGGTTTATCGCTGGGCTGGCTGCGCCCCGCCCCGCCTGACCCTGTCTGGCCCCGCCTGGCCACGCATAGTCCCGCCTGGCTCCGCCTGGCCCCGCCTCCGTACGGCGTTGAGGGTGCCGACTGAGCCCGCCCCGTCAGTGTCAGCCCCTTATCCCCCCCGGCGCCGCCCCGCCCCCCTACCCAGGCAGTCAGTCCCAGGGGCCTTGCCCGCCCCAACCCGCCTACACCGCCACCCCCTTCCTTCGCTCCCCTTCCCCCCGCATTTCTCTCTTTTCCCTGTGTCTCCTTTTATCTGCCACCGAATAAGCTCCGGCGCCGTGGTCTGCCGTGGTAGCGGCCTGGCGGGGCGGGAAGTAGACACGCCGCGCTGACGTGAATTGGCCGGGAATCCATCAGAATTAGCATTAATCTTGTCCTGCGCCCGAGGCGGCCCGAGGCGCTTGGGCTGGCGGGGGCCTGCCTGGTCGGGCCCAGGCGCTCGCTGCTGAGGGCATGATGAGGGGGTACTCGCGCCCGCCTCGCCCGTTCGGCTCACACCTCGATGCACTGCGGGGAGCCGTCCTTGGCGACACTTGGTGGACTGAGGCTGGGCTGGGGTCGCGGAGCCCGGACCTCTATAGAGCAGCCTTTTTCAAAGCCGTGGGCAAATGCTGTAGGGCATGCAACCCAGTTTCCTTTCACGCTGCGCGCTTATGGTCCTTCCCCCGTACCCAACCCCGCCACCCCCGAGTTGCCCTGGTTAGCAAAGCCTTTACTCGCCCATGCGGAAACACTCTGCCGAAACATTTTAGCGACCACGCGGCCTCGGCCCCGCGGGCCGCGGACCGCCTGGCCTGGCCCGCCTCGGCCTGCCTCCACCGCAGCGTTAACTTTGGTTCGGCCGCGCAGTGGGAGGGGAGGGGGGCGCGAAGGGCGGCGGGTGAACGGGACGGGCGAGGCGGGACGGACGGCTCAAAGTTGGCGCTACTGCTTCGCGCGGGAAAAGTTGTGTGGCGCTCGTAAAAATCGCGTTGTTTAAAGAAATGATAAAAAACGACTTGCGGTCGCGCGAGTTTGGTGACGTACGCCCGACGCCGGCGTCCCCCCTAATGTGACGTAAGTTCCTGAGTCGCGCCGTCGTGTTCGTAAGTCGAACTGCTCTCCCACCTCCCGTGCAGCCGTGCCTGTAAGCTTTCCCTGCTTCTTGTTTACAGGCGATGCCTCCTCCTACTTTTCCTCGCCAATCCAATTACTTCCGCCGCCAACCGGTCCGGTGCTGAAAAATATATGGAGACAGCTCTCGCTTCACCAATCTATAAGTTATCGGCGGTGATCGGTGGCTAGCGCAAGGAGCTATCGACACTGCGCCTCGATATCGACTGGCCTGCTCTGCCTCACTCTGCACGGCAGCAGCAGGCAGCCGGCGCGTGCCCCCGCCGCCCCTCCCCCCTCCTGCACCCGCCCATGCTCCTCGGCTCGGACGCAGAATGTAACCCCCACTCCCCTCCCCTCCTCTCCTCTCTCTCCCCACAGCAGCCAAAGCCTCTCATCGCAAAGCCATTTCAGCAGCGAGCCGTAACAAACGCACCGGACCGCCCCCTCCCCCTCTCCCTGGTGCTGCCCACCCCCGACGTTGAACTACAGGGCGCAGTCTAGCGAGAGAACTTGGGGAAAGCTTTACTTAGGGGGATGAAAGAACGGTCAGACGCGCACCTTTGGCGCAGCCCCTGGGGCGCGGGCATCGTGCTGGACGGCAGGGGGTGGAGGCCCAGACCAGTGGTGGCACGCCGGCCGGGCCGGGCCGGACCGGACCGGACGAACTGTCCAGGAGTTAGTTCTGTGAAAGTTTAGGGCGCGTTGGATCCCTGCCGCGCCGGGGCTGGGCCGGGGCTGGGCCGGGGCGGAAGGGCGAACTCGCGGTGGCGTGGCTGTTGACTGGTGTGGCCGCCCCCGGGCCCCGGGCCCCGGGCCCCGGGGCCCGACAGCCCGCCTGCTCCTGCTGGCCCTGGCCCTGCCGGTGCTAGCTGCTGGCGGGGACAGGGACAGGACAGGAGAGCCGCTGGGACTGGCACGGGGTCGGGTCCGAGTCGGGGCGGGGCAGCGGGGCGGGGCGGGGCGGGGCGGGGCGGGGTGGGGCGGGGCCGAGGGATGAAGCAACTCTGAAATTTTTGTACACCTAGTCTTTCGGAAAATTCAGGAAAACTCAGAGAAATTCAGAAAAATGCAGATAAATTCAAAAAAAAAAAGAGAGAAATTCTCGTAAATTTAGGTGAAGTGTAATTAAAAGTTGCAAAAATTCACGAAAATTCAAAAAAAAATTTCAAAATTTGTTGATTTTAATTGAGAGTTGTTTTCCCCCTGAAGCGGGGCGGGGCGGGCTGAGCGCGGTGGAGAGGAGTGGCTGCGGGCGTGGCGGGACCTGCCAGCGCCGCAGGTTGGGCTCGGCTGGTGCGAGGACCCGCGAGGACCCGTGAGGATCCCAGGCTGGCTGGGGGCTTCTCTCGCCACGCTGGCTGTGCCGAGCCGAGCCGCTGGGAAATTGAATCGGAAATGAATTAATCAGCGACACATTGAGGCACGGACGGGACGGGGCCGTGTGCTGAGGCCCGTGCGAGCGGCAGCCAACGATACGCCTATGGTCATGCGGGACCTGGCACCACGGGGTGGGGCGGGGCTGCGGGGGGCCCAGGCGGGTGCCATGGGGACGCGCCATGAGCCTCGCAGCACGCACGCCACCCCCGCGCCGCGCCAGGCCCGCTTGTCATGAGATTGGGTACATGTGTTGCGGAGGGAGGACCCGCTGGGAACTACCGGGGAAAAGAGGGGGGAGGGGGGGCAGGCAGCCCTCTCGACTCCATAATACCAGTGAGGCCAAGTTTGCACATCACACAGAAAATGTAATATAGGCGGGCCCTCGAAAAGAAGGTCCAGGGTTCGGCGGTGCCCGCCCCGCCTTGCCCTGCCTTGCCTTGCCCTGTGCCCTACCCTACCCCTCGCCAACCGGCTCGGCCACGGCCGAGCATTGTGTCCATCATTTCGCCGCTGAAGTGCTGGGTGGGCTGAGGGAGGGGCACTCCAGGACGCCTCAGCCTCGGCGCGGCGTTCTCCCAGCTGTTGCCTCTCCAGCCCTCAGGCCTGGCCGAGCAGGGCCGCCTGCCCAACACGCGTGTCGGAAGCCCTTCGAAGCCGTATCATGCCCCATCATCAGATTTGGGTGAGGTGCTGGGCAGCGGGGGTGAGGGTTGGGTGGCCTATAGTCGACGCCCCGCAGGCTGGCCTGGGCATGGGCCTGCCCTAGCCACCAGACCGGGCGGCCGGAAGCCCACCTAAAACCCTGTCCAAAGCCACGAGGCGCGCCTGACTCCCGCGACCACGCTGCGCCGAGGCCAGGCGCTCCTGGACGCCGCGCCAGGGCCCGGCTGGGGCGTGGGTCGGGGGGTCGATCTCATTTTAGTTCAGCTGCCTGCTCTTTTTCCTCGTGCGCCTTCTTCGCAGGAATTATACTTCAAGTTAAAACCCACGAGAAAATATAGTACTCGTATAATCATTTCTTTGAAAAAGACGTATTTAGTGTTGTTTCACATTAAAACAAATGCTCTTAATCCAACTCAAAAATTTACTTGGAAGAGAGAAATGTGATTGATTTGTGACACCAAAAAAAAAAAAAAAAAAAAAAAAAAATCGCTTGAAGCAAAGAAAAAAGTTTTTAATCAAAATTCAAAGTCTCTTTGCGACTATGTGAAAGAACGGAACCTTTGAATAAGCAAGCCTTTAATGTTTCTAAGAAACAATTTGTCATCTGACAATTTGTTATCCAGTATCTAATAATGCATTTGCACTCCTCAAGATGCGGCCCTCTGGCCGTTCCTCTTACCGTCAAGGAGTTACAATCTTGTTTTTGACGCGACCGCAATCATAAGTATTCCGATAGCGCCGCGCAGGCCTCGGTACAGGTACGCAGGCGCGTCGTAGCATAACAGAGCTTTGCGAAGCCTGATGCGCGAGACGTGGTCTGGCGTACATCTGCCCAGACCCAGGTTTACTGTGTAGCGGGCACGACCTAACTAATCCGCGCAGCTGGCGGGGCCGGCCCGAGACGGCCCTCTCCAGCCCGCCCGCCCTGGCGACGCTAGAGCCGATTACTCGCCTCAAAAGCGCACAGGAAGGCAGGCACGGCTCCCCAAGCCCCGAGTAGGAGCGCGGCGTGGCGGCGCGGCGCTTGAACAGCGCTCCTGCGCTTGTTAGCGAGTCTGAACTGAGCTGGAGGGAACGACTGTGCTCCGCTCCGACCCGACGCGTGCGCGCCGCGCAGGGCGAGAGGCGAGATGCAGGCAAGCGCGCTACTTCCCATGATGGGCTGGCTTAGAGCTGCTGCACGCGGGCTAAACCAAAGTTTAATTGGAGGAAGTGCACCGCAATCGTGGTATGAATACCGTTTAAATGTAATGAAACTACAAGTTGAGAACAAAAACGTACTGTGTCGAACACCATGAGCGTTGCCAGCTCGGCCCGGCTCGCTTCTCTCAGTTCGCTTTTAATGAACATGATATTACTTCGTCCCCTCTAACCCCTTTCCATCGTGCCACCCGTGATCATTTATTGGATAGGAAACCGATCATGACATTGCTTTGTCAGCCCACAACCGCCACCCCTCCCTCCCCTCCCTCTCTCCCCCTCTATCTCTCTCTCTCCCCCCCTCCCTCTCTCTCTCTCTTCTTTTTTTTTTTTTTAAAATTTTTTACAGCTCCGACACATAACCCCCTCTCCCCGCATCCGCCATCCATATCCTGCCTCTAACCGGTCCGGCCTGTTGCAAACAAAACCTAGTGGGAGTGGGCCCATTACAAATAAAAGAGTAAAGCTATTCTTTCCTCTTGTGCGAGTACATTTATTGTTTTCTAATGCGTGCCCTCGTCCTAGGGGTCCTCCTGTTTCGGGAGACAACAAAAGCTCGTACCGGGCTGCGCTCGGCTCGACCCGGTCCGGGATACATGTCCCTTCCGTTATCGTCTCCTTCCGGCACGGTGCCCCCCCCCCCCCCCCAGGCCATACGCGCCAGTTCCTCGCCCGCTGCACGGCGGAGAGCGGCAGCCCGAGGCGGAGGGCCCGGGGCACTCGGGGCAGCCTTCTCTTCTCCTCGCTACGCTGCGAGTTCATTTCTCCAGAGCGCCGCGCCGTACTCCAGCGGGCGGCGCTCCTTGTTCCAGCCGACTGCCTCCTCTAACGCTTATTGCACTGTTGCGTTTTGTAGTTGTTCATACGTTTGCCCTTGCGAAACAGTCGGTATAGCGGGGGCCACACGGCCAATACTACCGCCATATCGGTGGTAATATTGGAGAACGCGGCGCAGCCGCAATAGAAACGCTATTTTAAGTTACACGGAGAAAAAGGTCTAGTTGTTCTTGCAACGTTTGCATCTGTCTTAAACAAATCGACACTTCTTTGCGAGGGGGCGACAACTTTGGAAATCAGGTGTGCTCAAGTCTGGGAATCATCGCATCGTAAAAACTAAGGGAAATCAATAAAAACCAATACAAGAAAGCAGGAAACACCTGGCATCAGTTAAAATTTGCCGAAATTAGCGTTTTATGTCGCTAGAAACAGAAATGAAAATATATGGATGGGAATCATTGGGAATCAATCATGACGGGAATCATGTGTACACATTGAAGCGGAGTGGTCGCCCCCTCGCTTCTTTGCGACAGTCGTAAATCAGTTGAAAATAAAAATTCTAACGCTAACGCGTTAAACGGCCCCCTAGGTTTTAAAACTTGCCACAAAATGAGTAAGTACTTTTCAGTAAAAAATCAGTATTGGATACGGAGCTTGTCACGGCGTTCCACCGTACTTTTCGGAAAGGGAGTACGAAAACAGTGTGTCCAAGCTAAGGAAGTGTGCAACTGGGGAGTTGAACACTTTTATAAGAGCACAACTTCTGAGTTGAACACTTTTAAGTGCAAACGCTGTTAAACACTTTTATGTGTTGAAATGGTATTTGTACACTTCAAAGTGGTGAAGGGTTGAACTCTTAGATTAACAGTTCAAACGGAAGAATCAAAGCACAGCGGTTTAAACTTCAAAACTGGCGAGTTAAACGGATTTATTAAAGTTGTTGGAGTCTTAAGTTTTCCAGTTTATACTATTGAATAACTCTAAAAAATTAGGGTTTGAACTGTCGTATTTCAGTTTTGCAGGTTACACTGTAGTTTCTTAGAACTCATAGATTTGCAGGGTAGCCGGTGCCCGTGGTCGCAAGGACCGTCGCGTCGCACGCTGAGGGTCCCTCGCTCCGCGCCCCTGGCCCGGCCCGGCCCGGGGCCCGGCCCAGCCTCGTTTCTCTTCGTTTTCTCGACCTTACCGTCGTCGCCTAGGGGCCGAGCGGCCCGGGGCCAGGGCCAAGGCCTCCTTAATGGGGCATTAGCCGTCATGCCCCCCCCCCCCCCACGGCTGGCCCGTTTTATATCGCTGACCGTACAGAATGGATTGGGCACTTGAATCCCAAAGTCTGCAGGCTGGCTGGACAGCCGGCCGGGGAGCAGCTGCTGCGGAGCTGCGGAGTCACGGCGAGCGCCACGCCTGCCTGCCTCTTCATGAGTGAAAAAAGGAGGGAGGAAGGGTATCAAACAAAAAATGAGAGAGAAAGGGGGTGTGAGGACGGGCGAGAGAGGGGAAAAAGGGCAAGGGAAGGGTCTTTTCTCGGATCCCCGCACCGCACGGCGGCGGCGCAGTGATGGATGAAAAAAAAAGTGGGTCAGCTGGTCGGGTCCGCTCCGCATCTCCTCCTCACTCCCCATCCCCGATAGTCGGCAGCCCTGCTGGCCCGGCCGCACCCTTCGGGAACCAACCGTCTGCTGCTTGCATTGGCTCCTTTTTGTTTTATCGTGCTGCTAAGGAGTAGAGGGGTGGGCTTCGCCTCGCTTAGCGCGTGCGGCCCGGCACATAAGCAGCGCATAAGCAGCGCGCGACCCGCCCACGCTTTGCCCGCAAGCTAGCGGCTCTCCTCACAATCGCGGAGTCACTCGCGGAGGACCAGCGCAAATCAGCGCGTAACCCGAGGGATCCCTCATTTAAAAGAAATCAGTGTGCACCGTAAGACAAAATCAGAAAAAAAATCAGGGATAAAAATCAAGAAAAAAAAGATAAATCAGAAAAAAAAATCAAGAAAAATCAGAAAACTCTAGGATATTACGAAAAACTTGAAAAATCATAAAAATCTGTTTTCGCCTGAATTGATAGTAAAGGACCCCTCGCGCGTAACCCGTCTGAGTGGCTGCTGAGGTGCGCCCGCGCCCGGCACCCCACAGGTTAATGGCGCCTATGCCACGGAGTTACACGCATTACATGACCTGGCCCGCCCCCGCCCCGCCGCCACGCCCGCCCCGTCTATTTAAGCCCCCTTGTTTGTGTCCGTCACGCTGCACGCGCTCCCACGCGGCCCGCGCCCGGCCCGCGCCCGCCCGGCCCGGCCGAGACGCGAGCGCCGCCCCGCGCGCTGTTGGGACTGGGGTATGTCCTGGGAGTGAGCGTTGCGCCTGAGAGTGAGGGTGTCACGAGAGGGAAACATCTCTGCGTTTTAAAGTACTACACATTTTGTGATTTTTTTTTTTTTTGTGAATTTTTCTCTTTGATTTTACCTAAATTTTTCTGAATTTTTTACTTGGATTTGACCTAAATTTTTGCGAATTTTCACTTGGATTTTACGTAAATTTCTGTGAATTTTATTCCTTAATTTTTCCTTAATTTTTGTGAATTTTGCTGAATTTTTCTGAAGAACGAGGTGTACAAACATTTCAGAGTTGTTTCCCCCTCGGGGTGATAGTGCACTGGTAAAACAAATGTTTAGTTTCTATACATCATGGTGTATAGTTGGCAATTATATACATGACGTGATGTATAGCAGGAACTAAACATGACAAAATGTTTAACAACTAAACACTTCGTAAATGTTTAGAGGTTACACATTTTGTGATGTATAGAAGTAAACAGTTTGGTTGACGCTTCACATGGAGAAGCATAGGGATACCACGCTGCGCCAAGTGTATAGCCTACTGAACACTTGCAAAGTGTTTAAAAAAATAAACATCTGCTGGTGTATAGTCTGAACTAAACATGATGTAGTGTTTAAATATGAAACATTAGCAGTTAAACATTATCAGGTGATGTTTAGAGCTAAACATTTGTTTTACCAGTGTAAGGGTGATAGTGAGTGTGAGAGTGAGGTTGAGTGTCTGTTCTTGACTGATTCGCGGCCCGCGCGGAGCGGGACGGAGCGGGGCCGGGCGGGAGCGCATTCCAGGGGCCGCCGGCCGGGTCGACAGCGTGGTGTGCTGCCCCGTTCGGCTGGCCTGCCTATGCCGTTGCGCGCAGGGGCCCAGACCTCCCCGGCCTTCGGGTAAGGTCAGCGGGGCTCTCACAAGTCTGTAAACCTGGAAAAGTCACAGAAAAAATAGTGGTCATGGAACGTCATAAAAATCGTAGCGAGCGTCGTGTAAAAAATTTGTGTCGTGGACTCCGATATTTCAGATCTTCCTGGGAGCCCTGGAGGCACAAATGTTTGGTCCGCGCGGTCGGCTTTCATTATTTTCGATTGATATTTCCTTCTCTTTACACCGCAGTGCTCCCCTTCCCCCTCCCCTCCCCTCACCCATCCCGGCTCGGCCGCGCGCTCCAATCTTCTTCCGCTGCCGCAGCCTTTCCTCGTGGCGCGCTCAGTGCGGTGGTCGCTTTTCGGCGAGCAGCCCCGCCCCGCCCCGCCCCGCCCCGCCCCGCCCCGCCCCGCCCCGCCCCGCCCCGCCCCGCCCCGCCCCGCCCCGCCCCGCCCCTCGTCTCTTTCCGTTCGTTCGCCGAACAGCCTCTTCGTTCCGTCCACAAATCCCGGGGCGCCGTACCCGGCCAGAACCGTCTGCGTCTTCCCCGTGTCCTTATCATCATCTCTCTCCCCTACCGCCGTTCCGTCGACCCGGCCCTCTCTAGTGCTTAATTTGGCTTTCCGTCTCCGTCTCTCTCTCTCTCTCTGTCTGTCTCTCTCTCTCTCTCTCTCCCTCTCTCCCTCTCCCTCTCCCTCTCCCGCCCAGCTCCCCTCATCCCCCGAGTGTTGTAATTAAGATTGCCGAAGTGAGGCGTAACGTTCTAATGAGTTTTTCAATTTGACAGCAGAATATCGCGCTGGGCGATATCAACCTTTGTCCGTCTTCCTCCGTCTTCCTTGTCTATATCTCCTCCTCTCCTGCTCGACCCCCCCCCCCCTCTAACCCTGCTGGTGGGCTAGAAGTGCCAACGGAAAGAGGGGAGGCACTTTTTTTAAAGTTAGGGTAGAGGGGAGGGGTTTGGTAGTCTCTGCCGTCGCCAAGCAGTCGCTCTGCAACTTCTTTGCTACGCGTTAGGTAGATTTGGCGCCGAGGACCCACCGCAGCATCCGGCGGGAGGCCCCATTCCTCCTGCTATGGGTATACCTCCGTAAAAACCGCCGTACCTACGGGATGAGTCGGGGTCCCTGCGAGGAGCTGTAAAAGTGCTCCACTTTCCATCTTTCGATATCTCTCCTACACACGGACAGAGTAGGGAGAGCAAGAGAGATAGAGAGGCGCGCACGGTCCCACACGGACCCTACAGAAGCCAATCGGACAGGGTGTTGTCATCGGGAGGGCCGAGCCGAGCGCGGAGGGGGCTATTTGTCAAACAGAACGGTCACGTACTCAGTAATAAAATTCGGAGCTGCTCCGGCTGCCCTGGCGCGCGAAGAAGACACAAATAAATAAATAAAGAAAGCAAGACACTACCGCTCCGGGGAAAGGGGGAGGAAGGGGGTGCGGGCGTCATCGATGTGGCGTCCCAGGGCGAGCGCGGTGCAGCATCACAAACAAGGCGGGCCGGCGGCCGGTGGTGATCGTGCGGGAGACTCTGGATGGAGGGAGCCGCCGCCGCCGCTGGCGCCCTGTTCTGTTGTTGACTCGGACAGAGCCGTGGAGAAAATATGGGTCAATGTGGGGTTCGGTTTCAGGGTTGCGACGTGGAACTGCTAAGAAGGGGAGAGGGCGGGCGACGAGGGTCGGTGGGGCGGGGCGGGGGAGGGGGGGGGGGGAGAAAAGGGCTCGGCCCGGCCGCGCCGCAGCCCTCCTCTTCCTCTCTTTGCCGTTGTTTATGCCAAAGCTGCGCAACCGTTTCGTGGAAACTGACGAGCTCACGGCCCGCCCTGTGTGGCGGGGGCAAGCCGGAGGCGGGCCTGGGTCGGCCGGGGCCGGGGCCGGGGCCGGGGCCGGCTGCAGACGGGGTGGCGCGCCGAGGCGTGTGGAGATTGTTGTCTGGCAGAGATGGCGGGGCGGGGTGGATCGGGGTGGTGCGGGCCGGGGGCAAAGGGTGTGGCGGGGGGCTGGTCGCCTCGCACACGGACCATAAAGTTTTCAGATTGCTTTTGCTCTGGGAAGGCTCGTCAAATCTGGGTCGTTGGCGGAAAAGCGGGCTTCGGCTGGGTACGCGTGGCACGCCAGACGGTATATAGGCAGGCCGGCTGGGGCGAGAGGAGAGCATCCAGCCCCTCCCATGCCATGTCTCTTGTTTGGAGCCGTGTCCCTTTGATTAAAAGCTACTTTATAAGAGTGTCCTCTGTAGCGGAACGCTATTTCAATAACGAGAGGGTGCGGGGCGGGGCTGTGTGTGGTGGGGCGGGTCGGGGCGGGATGGGGTGGCCCGGGAGAACAAGACGAGGGCGACGACGAGGCTGGGCGGGCGGGGTGTCGCTTGGAAGGACACATCAAAGACAGAGTTGTCGGAATGCCTTTCGGTTTTTTTCCTTGACTCTTTCATTCGAACTGTCTTGCGTGATATCGACGCCCTGCCAGCTGGATTGTGTTGGTCCCGTCGTGTATGCGTGTGTGGGTGTGTACGAGTGTGTAAAATTAAGAAAGGTCGAAAAGTGTAATATGTTTGCAAATACTTTTATTTGGCTGCTGCAGCTGCACTCGCCATACCACCCGCCCGGCGCCCTGCGTACCCACTCAGAAAACCACTTCTTTGACTATTATTTCATGTAACGAAAAATTTCGCACCAAAACTACAATAATGTTAGTTTTAGGTAAGTTGAAATGTTGTTCACGCAAAGATTTGGTTTTTTGAGTGCCGCGCAGCCTGTTGTTGAGTTAGATCAGGCCGAGGTAGTGGCTCCGCGACTACATAAGTGGCGAGGAGAGTTTGTTTGTTGTGTTCTGTTGATGCGCAGGGCGGGGTGCAAGCTGAAGGGGTGGGTTAAGGTAGGGGTGGGGGAAGGGCGGCGTGGACAACATGCTGGGATCCTCCGTCCTCTCTGCACTTCTCTCTCGCGCTCTCTCTCTCGCTCTCTCTCTCTCTCTCTCTGCACGTCTCTCTCGCTCGCTCTATCCTCTCTTCGCTCCGCGCGCCGAGCTAGGCTCTCTGACAGGTGCGGCTCACTCGTGTTTACGCCCCGCCACGCCATGCAGCAAGCTCAAGGCTACCCGAACGCGCGCGCCTGCCTGCCTGCCTGCCAGGCATAAAAGGAAGGAGGAGAGAGAGAGAGAGAGAGAGAGAGAGAGAGAGAGATGGAGAACGGAAGATAGAGAGAGGGAGACATGTCCTCCTCGCTTGGCTATAGACTGGGCACCTCACTCCTCCCTCACTGCACCACCGCCAGCACGTCGGAGCGGCACTCGTCTCGTGCTCCTGCCGGGGAATGCTCGCCGCGAGGAGAGCGTTCCGACTACACACGACAGACACGAGGTTGCGCGGCTGCGGCCCTATGTGTTGGGCACGCGCACTTACACACACACACATACGCTCGCTCTCTCTCCCCCCTCTCTCTCTATCTCAATGGCGCGCGCGCGCTTTCCCTTACACACACACACACACACACAATACATAGTACATACATATAGTCGGAGAACCCACGCCTTCTGATTCCTGCAGAGCGATGGCAGAACGTTTATAAATCGCGGTGCTTAGACCATAGCTGGAGGCGGCTGGAGGCAAAGAGGGTGGAGGGAACGGGTCCATGCTGCGGGCGTGCGCGGCCGCCAGAGCCCCGTGCGCTGCTGGATTGATTCTCTGATTCTCTGTTCGCCTCCCCCTTCCCCCTCTGGAACAGGCGAGGTGTGGTTCGTTCTGGTCGGACCAGCTCATCGAGAAGCCTTTCAATTTGTGCGGTGCGGGGGCGCGGTGACTAGGGGCAGGCCAGGCTAGGCCAGGCCGAGGCCAGACGGGGTGGAGGGGGAGGGGCAGACTTTGAGCCATTCAGGGTCTTTGAACAGAGTCAGCCAGCTATGCACGCCGGGCCGGGCCAGCCTCGGTCGCCTGACGTGGCTGCCTAGCTCCCCTCCCCTCCCCTCCTCACCCCAGACCCCCTGACCCATGCTCCACCCCGCCCCGTCAGCGGGGCCCCTTTTGATTAACGACGCTGCAGTGGACGCGAGGCGCGGCGCCTCGAGCCTCGAGCCTCGAGCAAGCTGTTTGTCGGAGGGCTTGAATGCCGCCTCTACCGACCCCGGTCCCGACCCCGGTCCGGCCGCCCTTTTCGTCCTGGGGTTCGGTCCCTGCTGGCCATCGCTGGCCCGCGGGCCTCGTTCCGCCCAGTCAGCAGTTTGGCGACCTGCCGCCCCGCCCCGCCCCGCCCCGCCCCGCCCCGCCCCGCCCCGCCCCGCCCGTCGTAACCGGGAGTAATTTCCAGCTGACACTCGCACAAAACCAGCGCGGCCGGCGTCCTCATCGCCCGCCCCGCCCGCCCCGCCCGCCCCGCCCTGCCCTGCCCCGCCCCGCCCCGCCCCGCCCTCCCTGTCGCCGCCGCCCCAGGCGAGCAGGCCAGGCCGAACCCAGGCATGAGGTCGGTTTGCTTTGCCGCGACGCCGCTCCGTGCTTTTGCCTCAACAAATAATGTACTCCTGCGTTCGGCAGCTACTCTGTATACATTTGAAGAAAGAAAAATACATGAAACATTTTTTTCAGGCGAGCTACGTCGTCCTCATTTGATCCCACCTACACCTCACTAATGAAATATTTCAACAGTCCCGAATTGCGGCTTCAGAAAAAGTTAAAATTGGAAAGCGTTTTGGCAAGGAGCTCGGGACGTGCGTCGCGAAATGATCCCTCTACTGCAGCTGGCCCCACCTCGACTGCGTGTCTGACGCGCGCGGAGATAGACGCCCCGCGCGTTGGGGCCGGGTGCTCTCCCTTTTGCACCTGTCTCGCGGCGCCACCTTTCGCCTCCTCGGGCTGGACCCCGCGCCTCTCTGGCTTTTCTCTGCTGCCAGCTGAGCTTACTTTTCTCCCTTATCCTCCCCTCTTCACTCGCTACGCTTCGCAGCAGCCTTGCGCTCGAGTCCTTTTGTGCCCACGGCGGCCCTAGAGGTCTCGTGCACCTTGCCTTGCAGTCCACAGGGTTAGGGGCCGCTTCTGCCAGCACTCTGTAAGGCATGGAGCCACAACTGCTCGCCGAGCCGTCCCCGGACGTGTTCAAAGCAGCATGCGCTCCGCGCACCGGAGCCCCGTGACCCGTAGCGAGGAAGGAGGAGGAGGAGGAGGTCGCTCGCCCGCTTGCGCTGTTTATCATGGTGGCCACAAGTCAGGGAAATGTCAGGGGATTAAATTCGTCAGGAAAAGAGGCTCGTTGTCAGGGAATTTTATTTTCCATTCGGCTGCTTTTGCCAATAATCCGCCCGCCACGCGGCGCGCATCGGTTCCCCTCCAGCTTACCTCAAAGTATCTTCTAGCCACCACGCTCGTTCTCGAAATAATAATGTATTTTCTCATCTTCACGCACCTCTTTTTCACAGTCTTCCACACCTGAAATTCTTGTATGCATGTCAGGATGTCAGGGCAAATCACAAGTTTGTCAAAGTAAAGTCAGTGAAATTTCAGGGGGTAATTTGACTCTCCAGATGTGTGTGTGGCCACCCCGTTAATGCATGACACGAATTACAGCTCATTGCAGAGGGCAGGCTATGGGGCTGGCAGGTACATGTCACGGCCGATACGCGGAAACCATTTTTGAAATGCCCTGCTTCCGCACCTGTTATAGAGATTACATGACTGCAAATAGACCTAAACGTGCTTTCCCGATCCAACTGGCGACTTCCCGGTAAAATGTTTGCTGTGAGTGACGTTGTACGTGATGGTTAACGTGAACGGTCTGGCCCAGTTGATATAAGAGCGGGTGTTGGAAGCGGAGCGGGCGACCTGCTCGTGATCGCGGAAAACAGCCCAACTCAGCCCGCGCATGTGCTGGAACGAGTCCTAGATTAGTCAGCTGTGCGTTCCAGCCTGCTCAACGTGAAGCAGAGGGGAATGAAGTGAGCGAGAGAGAAAGAGGGTAGATGGCTTGGCGAAAGGACGCGGGAGCGTGCCAGAGTCAAAACCGTGGAAACGCTCTGAGTCCCCTGATGGGACGAAAAACTAACGGGGCTTCAGCGCAGCGCAGCAGTGGTCTTGTTTTTTGACGAGGGGCCGGGTTCGGGAATGTGGGTGCAAACTGCAGGGAAAGGAGCTAGAAAGCCAAACGGGCGCTGGTGTGCTGCCGCCTGGGCCGGGGCCGTTATGGCCTCGCACTGTGAAAAATACTCGTAAGGGTTACGGGAAAATTTTCCATGATAAAAGTCGTAAAATTACAATTTGAAATTGTAAATTTACAAGCACTCCCTATTGACTGACGATCAAAAATGGGCTGTCGTAAATTTACGACATATTTTGTAAATCAAAATTACAAAAAATGTAAATTTACGAGGATATTTTTCACAGTGCGTGGCCCACTACGCTCCGCCCCGGCCCCGCGCGGTCCCCGCTCGCGAGCGTCGAAGCCGCCCGTGTTGTCAGGGGGATAAAGAGTGGCTCTAGTGGCGGGCTGCGCGGGGCTGCGGGGACGGGGTGGAGCGGGATGCTGGGGTGGAGTAGGGTGGGGTATAAATACAAGCAGCGTGCCCGCCCGGCGCGCCCAGCCCGGCCCGGAGCCAGCAAACTGCCCAGCGGCCAGCGCGGCGTAGTGGGGTGCTGTGTGGCGGGGCGGGGTGAAGCCAGGCCGTTACTATGTGCTTCCCGGACCAGATTTCCTCCCGCTCCGCATAAATCCGGGCGCGCGCATCGCTGAGGCGGAGGGCCTACGGCAAGGCGGGCTGGCCCAGCTCGGCCCGGCCCGGAAGTGTAAGTGTAGGACCGCCCCCGCGCCGCGCAGCCCGCGGGAGCCGCTGGGACCCCGACAAGGAAAAATTGTGAAAGAGGGGAGAAGAGGAGGAGGTTCGAGGAGAATGGATTTTTTTTCTTTCGCTGGTTGTCGTGAAAGAGTGAAATAGCAATAGAGGGGAGAACGCTGTGCGCCGCGCCGGCTTTGTGGAGCTGGAAAGAGGCTCGGCCGGGGCCGCCGGGCCGGGGACTGCCCGGGTGAGTGTGTGTGACCTGGCGCCCCCGGCCCCGCCCGGCGCAGACCCAACTCCCCCCCCCCCCGCCCCCTCCCCGCGCAGCCGAAAAGGGTTCGGACATAAATTTGGTCACAATGAGCAATGCCGGGCTGGGGCCACGCTGAGTGTCGGGGGTAAGGTGGGGGCTGGAGGGCGCGCACTCGCGCACACGAGTTACTTAATTTATTTGCCGGGGCGGGGGCGGGGAGGGCACGGCCAACGGCACAGAGGCGATGCGCTTGATGCGGGCAAGAAGCCGCAGCGCTCATGTGCCTCTGAGAGCCCTCTCCGGCCCTAGCGTATTACGGGGAAGAGTGTGCGGGCTTGTGGGAAAAAAAAATTACAGTTAGTGTAAAGTGATAACAGGTAGTAATATACTTTTTGATGTCATATTGTCGCGTTCACTGTCAAATAATATTGTCTCTATGAGTTGGACAGCCGTGCTTTTTAAACAGTGGTGTATTTGGACTGCCGGTCGCACTAGTAGATTTTCAGAGTTCTTTCCGGTTCCATACTCAGAAAAAAAATTAGAGGATTCTCGGGGTTCTTTTTATGAACCTGCATTTCAAATAAGAATTCTTTTAGTAGCCGTTGCAATGGAAATATTTGAGATCTTCGGAGAAAAGATTTCCTCTGAATCATCGCAGAAAAATAAATAAATCAGATACTCGTATTCGCACAAGCGTGCGCTCACAAATACAGAGTCAGACACAGTGCGCGCGACGCACAAACAGCCACATATGTACCATGCTGACAACGAAATACGAAGGTGAAATATGCGCTACATACATAACGAAGGTCTCGTCTCGCTGCCCTCCCCCACCCGCACGCGCGCACGCCCATGTTTCCGTCATGCGCTCCCCCGAGCAGGATCCCGTGTAATGCTAAAACTGAACATCCGCCATACCGCAGCCCTGGGCGGGGCGCCCTTGGCGTCATTCGGGTGTCCACCCGTGCATTCCGTGTGGCCTGGGGCTGGGGCGGGTCCAACAGCATCACCACCACCACCGCCGCCACGGAGAGGCTGTTCTGTCTGTCCCGCCCGCGTGATGGGTGACCATCGGAAATGACTCGGCGGCCGTGGCGTGGCTCGGCGTTGTGCGGGCGCCCTGGAGCCGGGCCGGGGCTGCCCCCAGCGGGCCCTCCGGCCTCCCCGCGCGTCCATACGCCTCCGCGGAATACAAATGCGGCGCGACGCGACACGATTTTTCAAAAGCTGCGGGGATGCGGTGGCGGGCGCATCGCATCAGCAAAGTGTCATACGTGTAACGCCTGGCGCGGACCTGGCGGGGACCTGGCGGGGCAGGGGAGGAGGATCGCAGGAGGGGAATTTGTCGTCGTGGCGCGGGGTGAGGCGTAGGGGGGCGCTCCCTCCGCACAGGTCCGGCAAAGCGCTTCGCGCTGCCAACTTTTTTACGTTTTCTTCTGATAGAGGCACTAGGCGGGGTAGAACGGAGGGAGCAGTGAACCCGGCGGGTTGCGTCACTGGCGCGATGCGGCGCGCGGTCAGCCCCGTCTATAACGTGGAGGAGACGTCGTCGTGGTGCTCACAGCGGGGCCAGGCTGGACCGGGCCGCGTTGGGGCTGGGCAGGGATCGATAGTGTCTTAATACCGTGACCTGAGCTGCTGCCGCAGCAGCTACTCTCCTATTGGGGGACTGCTCCCAGTTTAGATAAGAGGATTATGTCGACCTGCGCGCTGGAGATGGAAACCCCGCTGGAGGTGGAAGCAGTGCGCACGCCACGAAATGAAGAGGACCTTAACTCGAATAAACCCTTTGGGTCGGAGCCTCTGGTGCCCTGTCCTTTATCGTGTTGTGACAGACACGTGCGCTCTGTGGGTTAGGGCTCGCGCGCGCGCGCGCGTGTGTGTGTGTGTTGCCTTTTAGCTAACGCCTCCGAGGAAGACAGTAAGGACTCCCCGAGGCCTCCTTTTCGTGACGCCCGTCGGGCTTGGTGGGGTGGGGGCGGGGTCGGGGGCGGGCCCTGGGTGGGAAGCATGCCCCTTTAATAATGCAGCCGGCCGTAGTATCGTCGGGGTACGACCGCACCTGTGCCTCACCTGGTCCCCCCCGCACCGCACCGCATCACGCCGTACACTGTCAAAAGCGCTATAACGCCAGGCGGTGTCTCATTACCCATCCTGGATTATTCAGCTCGCCCCGCGCCCGCCCGTCGGATACATATTCCATCTCCAGCCGGCAAGGGGGTTTTCACATTTAACGCGAGGCAAAGCCGCCACGCCACGCCTAGCGCTTCTCCGTTCTCACTCATCCTTTTCTGTTTCCCGGACGCACGTCGCAATTCTTTCACGTTATTGGCAGTCTGGATTACTGGACGCGCGCTGCGCGAGGCGGCGGGGCGGGACTTAACTTTGCCTCCACTTGTGATGCTGGTCCGCGCGCCCCGCTCGGACACTCCGGTCCGGTCCGCTGTGCCGGGTAGGGCAGGGCCGGCAGGGCCGGCAGGGCGCCGTGACCCGACTGTCCGTATGGGGCGGGGTGCGGTAGGGTGCGGCAGGAGCACCCTCGCCCTCGGGGAGGCCCGTCCCCAGCGCGGCGGTAGCAGGCCCGGCCGGTGTCGCCAGGGGACGCGCCGCGCCGCGCCGAGTAGCTGCGGCGGAGAGGTCTGGGAGTGGGTTCTGCACGCTGATGAAAAGGTTGAGTGGGGACGGTGCGGGGCGGACCGGCCGGGCCGGGGACGCGAGCTGAGCGCCAAAGTGCGGCCCGGCCGTGAGGAGCGCGGGTCGGGTTCGGGTCGGTCGGTCGGGACACGGAGGCCGCGCCGCGCGCTCCTATTTGCATAACTCGGGAGATGGAAGTAAGCGTGGAACGGCCGGGCCAGGCCGGACCGGGGACTACAATGGCGACCAGGTGGGACCCGACCCGACCGCACCTCCTCGGCGCCGCCACGCCGCCACGCCTCCCTAACCTCCTCATCCTCCGGCTCCTTCTCCTCTGCCGGGCGCCTAGCTGCCGCCAGCGCTGCTTTTTGCCGAGCCGAGTTAAGCGCCCCGCCGCCCTTCCCTGCCCCGTCTACCACGTTCTGCATTCTGATGTTCTGTCAAGAACCTCGCGCCGCGCGCTCCTCGGCAGCGCAACCCAGAGATTTGGGACCCAGAGTTGTTCGTCGCCGTCGAGTCGAGTCGCCTCCCTTACAAAATGAGCAGCAGAAATTCCAAGCAGCAGCAGCAGCCCAGTGGAGTATCTCTCTCTCTCTCTCTCTCTCTCTCTCTCTCTCTCTCTCTCTCTCTCTCTCTCTTTTCGTAGCTGTGCAGCGCTTCACCCTCTGCCGTCGCTCCGCCGCGCCCCACTGCTATCCCTCAAGACTAAAACACGAGTCGAGTATACGCGACCCGCACCTCCAAACTTCGAAAGACGGTGTAGTGTTCGCTTGCTGGTCGGCCGCTCGCGATTTAACAAATTCATCGTGGCGCCGTGCCGTGACCTGAGCATCGTGACCTGAGGGACACGACAGGGACACTGACGCCGGCAGGGGAGGGGGGGGGGGGGAGGATCCTTTGCTCTGGAAAGATAATTACAAACGGTAAGCCTGTTGCGAGGCTCGCGGTGCGAAGCTCATATTCCTGCGGGTGCGGCGCCGCGCGGGGGAAGGGAGGCGCGCCCCGCGCTCTGCCGCTCTGCCGCTCTGCGCGTGGATTTGCACCGTCGCTTGTCTGCTAATGGGCTTAATCCCCTCCTGCTCGCGGAGGCTACGCCACACCCACACACGCTCCCCTCCTCTCCGTTCCACACCTTGGCCTGGATCAGGTCTAGCGGTGGGATCACTCCCCTCCCTCGAGCTGCCCCGCTTCGCCGCCCATTTTAGTCTTGCCAAGGTTGAAATTTGTTGACGTTGCCCAAAAGTTTATGATGACAGGGCAACATAAGAGCAAACGTATTGAGTAGTTTGCTTCTCTGTCTAAACATAAATTACGAGTTTAGTGTGGTTTTTACCTGTTTTCGGTTTTTACTCGTTCTTTACCTCCACCTCTCTCCTGTGGCGAAAAGAACGAGTATTGTTCTCAGTCGAGTTTAACCCCTAACTGATTCCACTTTCATATCAAATCTCACAAAACCTACAGGCATGATACTTATACTATTCTAAAATGGAAATGCTGTTCTTTATTCCAACGAAGAACTTTGGTTTTCGAGTTTAATAGTATTTTTTTTGACAAATTTAGTATTTTTAGGCTCCCGTTAGGGGTGCCTATTCCATTCGCCAGAATGTTTTCTTATTCCTCCTCGACAATGGCCCTTTATGGAAGTAGACGATTGTTTCTATACGGTTTTTACGTAAGAAAACTGAAAAATAGTTTGAAAAATTAGAAAAGTTTCAAGGTGTATTTGATGTAAACTTGTCTATACGTTTTTGAGCAATTTTAGTTTGCATCCTTAGTTTCTATAGTGATTGCGAGCCGAGCACCCTGTGCCGAGCCGGCTGGGTGGCTCGGTATTGTTTGAGAGGCTCAACGCCTCGGCGCGCAGGGGAGAACCGCGGCTGGGGAGACCTGTTGATTCAACTTATGCACAGTAGTTCAAAGACTAAAATTTCGAAGGACATGTTAGAATAAAATTTTTAACGCAGTTTTCGAATAACCATTGCATTACGAGCCTACAGTTCAAAAATCAAGCTAATCGGACAAATTTTACTGACAGGCTAATTTCTTAGTCGTTTGAGCTAGATAGCTGAAATTTGGCATCTAACCCGCTGTACTAGTGACACTGATCAAACACTGAGGTTAATTTTTTTTTTTTACTTAACAAAAAAAGTAGATTTTATTTTCTTATTTACCTAGAACATCCTCGAAAGTCTCCGATGAAGCCAAAAAGTTAATAAACTTCGTGCCTACCAGAATTTTGTAAAATCGATTTTTTTTTTAAATTATTGTCAATTCAGCTCGCATCTTTGGGTTTATGGTGATTGCTTGCGGCAGCGTTTTTGATTGCTGGCCCAGCGGGTGATGACATTTTATGAGGAAAATGTGAGGCAGATGAAATTCACGCTTTGGTTTGATAACGTTTTGACTGAAAATTATTAAAGTCTTTCTCATTCTCGAGTTAGTGATAAAACCTAGGGGGACGTTTAACGCGTTAGCGTTAGAATTTTTACATTTCAAGTCCATAACCCAGCTCATTAGTGGAGTTTTCAATCACAGAGAGCACAATACCCTGCGACATGAAACTTGCACTAATCTGAACTAGAAACCTTCGTCTGAATTTCAACTATGAACCTTTTTTCACGTTTAATAGTATTTTTTTGATAACAACAAATTTTGTGCTAGTTTTCATTCTAAAATACCCGAGTAGGCTCGCGCTCCTTTATGCGCCCCAACAATCGGACCCGATCGTGGGTCCGAACAAGGCCCAAGGGCCCGAGTGTCCCGGGAAAAACTTCTCCTACACACACTAACACAATTTGAGATGAAAATGGACTCACTCGACTCACATCACGTTTTACACGTCTACCTCTGTAGAACATAATTATGTAAAGAACAAGTTCCATACTTATCACAAAATTCATTTTGTGTTTTATTTGCCCCTTGTTTCTTTTCCAACCCGTGCGCTTCAATTTCCTAATCTTACTTTTCTAATCGTAAAGACAAATCAAAGTCGTACTGCTCGCTGCAACACATCCCTGGTTTGCCTACTATCCGTTCCTTTTTTCACCCCCATTAAAGGTGTACACCGTACAGAAGGGGATACCCCTCGGTGCAGACAGTAAGCTAAAATTACGGTTTGAACTAGGTAGCAGATTTACCGAGCGGACCGTTGTCTTTTACGCGTTTTATTATTATTATTATTATTATTATTATTATTATTATTATTATTATTATTATTATTATTATTATTATTATTATTATTTATCTCACAGCAGTGGACGCTTGAAAGCCAGTTTTGAACAATACTGCAGCTTCCGAATTCAAGAACTGTGTATTGCAGCACGGAAAAATGTACTTGATTCAAGTGCCGTGTGCTTCTTTAAATGCTTATCAGTGTTGCGGAATAGGGTATTCCGCTGGAAAGAAACCGGAACCTAAATAAGACGTAGGGACCCGTGCGTTACAGTTTCGCACGGGGTAGCTGAGCGAAGTCCGTTAAAATTATATTACAGAGCAGGGTAGCTTGATCGTGTTTTTTTTTTTTAATAGAAGTTAGATTTAATGTACGGGGAACAAGAATAGAATGTGTGCAAGGCCGTCGTCCACTTGCTCGCCTTTCCTCCAATGAGGCGGCGATGGGGACGGCGGGAGTGGCAGGGACGGTAGGAGCTGCGGAGGTGGGGAGGGCGGCGAGGGCTAAGGGGTGGTGGGAGCAGCGGAGTCGGTCCGGCAAATGTAACATCATCGCTGGGGTCGGTACGCCGGTGGGTTAGGCAACTTAGCTTACACGCGCCTAGTGGGTAGGCAGCCACCCGTACGTGGGAGGGAGCCACCCCCCTCAGGCAGGAGCGCCCACCCCACCCCTCCCCGCCCCTCGCCTCGTCCTACCCAACGTCATCTGGGTGGCATCAGCGTATCACCTGCTGGTAACGCTGTCCGGGTATCTTAGCAAGAGCAGGAGGCTCGCAGCACCGAGAGTGAATTTCAACCACTTCACCTCACAGCAGATAGTAAAAGCTAGGTAAAAGTATGTAGTTCAATGTTTTAGAAAGACTGTTTTAATGTAAACACTCCTGGCATAACTAATATATAACAAGTACGGTCTCTCACCTAAATCCTATCCCCAGTATCGCCCGTAAAATTTGTAAGAGTCAAATCTTATTAAAATAACCATGTTTTCAAAGCAATTTTTTTCTCTATCAATGACTTAGTGGAGTGACCTTTTTTCAATCTGAATTCTTAGGCATAACGGACCAATGAATAAATTTGGGTAAGCACATGATGTAGCTCAATCAGAAATCGTATCACTGAGAAATACGGAGTAGGTTAGGAACCAAATGCTACAAAGTTTACCAAAGTAATACCCAAACTCTTTTCTTGTTTCTTAGTAGGCTTAAGAGTAGTAAGATTTCAATACCCAAACCGCACTTTCATATCTTATCTTTAGTAGAATAATGAGACACCAAATATTCAGTTTACGATTTAAACTTATTATTCTTTTTTATTACAAATGCCTATTGTCGTATGTCAAATATGGGCACACTTCCACTAATACAATTAAACATCCCACACCGCACTGAAGAAATCGTTCAGCTGCGGTTAACTTGTGGTGGCTCAATAAATCAATACGCTAGGGAACCAAGCAGGGATTCAAAACTAAATGAAACAAAATATAAGGAAATCATACTGCTGATAGTTAACTCTCACTTGTCAGGCCATGGGGTTACCTGATTTCAATACTCAGACCATACTCTAATGTTCACCAAACAGTTTCACAGCTTCGCTGTAAACAACATTGTCTATCATATTAGGTTATGTCACCCACTCACCTAGCAAGAACACAACCAAGTTGCATCGATACTGGCTGTCATTTCAGTAGTCCGTGACGTTCATTTCACAAATCCAACGCAATAAAAAGTATTTTGAGGCACTACCCATCTCACTCCTTCCCAAGCCAAAGACGTAAACAAACAACAAATAA
This sequence comes from Frankliniella fusca, assembly GCA_029379305.1. NCBI lineage: Eukaryota > Metazoa > Arthropoda > Insecta > Thysanoptera > Thripidae > Frankliniella > Frankliniella fusca. The sequence goes on from JAHWGI010000295.1 coordinate 710,567, forward strand.
CTCGAACCCACACTTCTACACAATGTCGACACTTGAAACTTCGTGCAGCGACGTCCGCAACCTTAAAAGAGACTTCAGACTGCATATTACGCGAAAAAGACTATTATAATTATTTAATATCGATAGTGTAAACAGCCGAGATGTACGCCGGGCGAGCCTGAAGAGCCGAGCCTCTTGAGCATGGCTGACGCGAAGTAGTTCCCGCGCTGCCGCTAGGTGGCGCTATCTCTGCATGTCCCCCTGCCAACCTTCCAGAAGTGAGTTTCAAATTAAGCTTTTAAATATTTCAAACTAAAGAAATATATAATGTTTGTGCGAATACATCTGCCCCACACATTGACAATGTTTGGGCAAATGCGCCTCTCCCCATTCGTGCAGTCATTTCGTAGTCTATCGAGCGTATGAGAACACGGACGGACGGACGGACAGACTCACGACGGAGAGAGCACCTTGGTCCCTCTGCAACTTGGTCTTCGCTTCGCTCAGCTGAAAAGCACGACCGACAGATCTGTTTCCTCCTTGGCCCTGATTGGTCAACGGTGACGTCACTGTAGCGATCAGCCAATGAGCGCGAAGGAGGAAACAGAGCCGACGGTCGTGCTTTTCTTCTTTAGGTTCCGGTTTCGTTCCAGCGGAATACCCTATTTATGTCCTCAGAGGATATGGCGGCTCATACGGGCGAATACGGAAGGAAGATCCGCAACACCGTTGCGCATTCAAAGTAACACGCGGGACATTTCCCGCGTTGCACATGCAACTTCTTAAAGCTGCTAGGTGCAGTTCTTATGTCATTAGACCTGGCTTTTTGGGCGTGGCAATAAGAGTGGGGCGCGGGGGCGGGGCGCGGGGGCGGGGCGCGGGGGCGGGGCGTGGAGCCCACTCTGCGGTGCTCTGCCGCCGCTGTGCGCCGCTTTGCCGACCCGGGCATAACGACCTTCCCGTCCCGCCGCAACCCTCCCTCCTCCTTTTTTATGTATTTGATTTGAGTGAACCCCAGCGGTGCGCTGTCTGGGTCGGCGTGGTATATTGTCCGACCCTCGTAGCCCCGGGGCCGGGCTGGGCCGGCTGGCTGGCTGGCTGACTGCCTGGCTGGCTGGCTGGCTGGCCGGCTGGCTGGCCGGCTGGCTGGCTGGCTGGGCCAGGAGGGCAGAGCGGCCAACCTCCCCGTTTGGTATTAATCCCGAGCGCCGTGCCCCTTGCGTCCTCGCCCCGCCGGTCCCCCCCCCCTCCCCCAACCTGAGGGGACAAACACATCTCGGAGAGCCCGTGCTCCGCCCCCCGCCGGCCCCGCTACGGCCCCGCCGCTCTCATCCCGGACCCATTTCCAGCCCGCAGCCCCTCCCATGCAAGCCCAACTCCTACCCTCGTGCTTCCTACCATTTTTCAACCCCCTCAGTCCCCCCGACCCCTCCCATTCTTTAGCCCTTGCCTGTAAGCTGCGTTGGGACAGAGCGGCCGCCCCGCCGCCCTGGCGCCGCTCATCGCGGTGTGGTGGCGAGGCCCCGGCCCCGGCCCCGGCCCCGGCCCCGGCCCCGGCCCCGGCCCCGGCCCCGGCCCCGGCCCCGGCCCCGGCCCCGGCCCCGGCCCCGGCCCCGGCCCCGGCCTCATCCCTACGGGTCCTGCCGGCTCGGCTGGGAGGGGCGTTCATAATGCAGGATATCCCTGCAGGAGGTCCCGTGCGCGTGTCCAATCTATTATACAGCAATACCGGATGTGGCGAGGCGGCCGCAGTCAGCGGCAGTTAACACCTCGGCGCTCGGCTCAGCGCACGGCGGGGAGCGGAGCGGAGCGGAGCAGGTCCTGGGCGCCATGAGCCTCGGCGAGAGCCTGCCCGCCCCGGCCCCGACCCCGCCTCCGCCCGCTCCTATCAAAGTCATGAATACCTAATTTATTTCGCTCAATCATTAGCCCGGCCGGTGCGATGGTCTCAAGAAGCAAGGCCTGTACCCTGTTAAAAATTTCTTGTGATTTTACAGCACTAACTCGATACAAAGCAATTGTGAAATCCCAAACACCTCTTTGTGGTTCGAAATTAGGGATTTCCCTAACGTAATTTGTTATAGTTGTAGACCGGTCGCAATGCTGTCGAAGTTAAAAAATTTTGAGAACGAAGAAGAGTTGTGATTTCCCAAAGGAGAGTTCTGATTTGCCGAAAGAAAAAATAATCACGAAACTTTTTTGGGGGGAAACTTTTTTCACGACGAATACTTCGTGACTCCTCGATGTTTTTTAACAGTGTCACCTTTCCCGATTTACGTTGCGTGATGATTTTTGAACCGATATATGCCAAGGGTGTCGGCGGCTTGCCGGGGCGGTGAGACGCTCAGTTGTTTGGTTGCTTACACTCCTCCCTCGTGTGTGCTATTGCCGGCTAGGGTTCGAGGGGAGCGTAAATTTTAATAGAAGGTCTTTCGAACTTTCCACGCAGTAAATAAATACTACAAACCGAGGGGGAAACGAGGGGGGAACTCTTATGGAGCGGAGTGGGACGCTGTGCGAGAGAGAGGTCTATCCCATCTCGCCCCGTAGTGCCAACCTCTGCCAACTAAAACGCGCTCACCCCTCCCAGCAGCCACAAGAGCGAGCCGGTCAAGCGCTTCTTCTCATCACAGCGGTAGCTCAGTGGACTAAGGTGCGGCGCCGCAATCGAGTGTCGCAGGTTCAATTCCGCCCGGAGTATTTTGGATATTCCAGTTCCGCAAATGCAGAGGTTGGCACACCAGGATAGTGTGGGATCTATCTGTCTCTCTCACCTAAGCGCCCCTCTTCTACAGCACTGAGTTCCCCACCGCGGGGGGAAATAACTTTGGAGAAAAGTGTACACCGCATTATCATTTCCAACCATTTCCAGCCATTTTCATTCTTCCTAGTTTTCTATTTTTCACGCATTTCCACACATTTCCATGCATTTCCGCACATTTTCATGCATTTCCACACATTTTCATGCATTTCCACACATTTTTACCATTTTCGGCCATTTCCATGCATTATCATTCATTTTCGCGTATTTTCACACGTTTTCATGCATTGCCCTATTTTTTGCTTAAGGCATTTTCGGCCATTTCCATCCCATTATCATGCATTTCCAGTCATTTTCGCGCATTTTCACAAATTTTCCCTATTTTCAGCATTAACAGCCATTTCCGACCCATTTCCGGTCCATTATCGCACGAAGTGTACACCATTTTCGCGACTTATTTCCCCCTCGCTACAAACTGTAGTTTTAAAAGACGACATCTTGAAACTGTTTGCCGCTACGTAAATTTGTCTGTGTCCTTTAATTGTTAGTAAATATCAGTTCGAAATATGTCGACAGAAATTTAATAATTATCTGAATTATACTCAAGTATTATACCTCATTATACTTCTGCCGAAGTTACCGATTATTTTCTCCCTTCTGCCTAGCCTAAGACACAATAACACGCCTACTTTTTCCATTTTCCGTTTCAATGAAAATTTCGCAGTGCTGGACACTGCAAACCGAAGTGTGTACCTAGTACACACATATTTGTGTGTACTTGCAAGCACACACGCGTATAGGTGTGTACTTGTCATAGTACAGACTTATTTGCCGTGTACTTGCCATAGTACTTACGTATAGGTGTGTACTTAGTACTCACTTATACGTGTGTACTATGGCAAGTACACACCTATACGTGTGTATTATGGCAAGTACACACCTGTTGGTGTGCGCTTGCAAGTACACACAAATATGTGTGTACTAAGTACACACTTCGGTTTGCAGTGTACGTGCCGTGCTCCTGTGGGTCCGCATGACCTGATGACGGGTTGTCCTTCCTTACGCAATTACTGTTGGGGCAACTTGCCGTCACACGACACGGCCAGAGGAAGGAGGCTTGGGGAAGGCGTGGCGGGGCGGGGTGGGGTGCGGCAGCCCAGCCAGCCCAGCTGCCCGAGTGTGAGTGAGTGAGTGAGTGAGTGAGTGTGAGAGTGAGTGGGGAGCATCATAAACCTCCCCCGTTCCTCGCAGGCGTCGCAGCGCAGGCCCGGTCGGCGCGGAGTTTTGCCGGGAAGATGCTCCATGCTCCCCCTCCTGAGAGCCTCATGCCACCATCTCTCTTGCTCTGCTTTTATCCCTCTTCCTCCGCTCCTTTCTCCTGCTCCTTTCTCCTGCTTCTCTTTTCTTCGAACACGCGGACCCGCTGGAAACATATCTTGTCCCCTACTCTTTGCAGATTCCAGTGAAGTCCCTCCTTCTGTCTCGAAGGCTAGACGACTCGCCTGCTGTCTTTGTCGGCGCCGACTGCCTGTTTCTTTTTTTACGCCTGACATGAAATATGAAGAACGTTGTGGACTGTCCAATAGTGGGGTGCCTGGCGGGGCCGGGTGGGCCGGGGTGTTAGTTGTGATGTTAACCTTCTGCCTGGCGGGGCTGGGCAGGTCCTCGGGCCTAGCCGGGCGGGCCGAGTGGGGCCCCAGAAATAGTTGCGTCAGACGCATTGTCTCTGACACGGCCGGGGTACTCTGTGCCAACCGAACAGGCAGAGGATGGGATAATCTGCTACCCGCCCCCAAGCCTCCCCCCTCAGCCAGCTAGCACCCTCTTTGCTCTACTTTATGGTTAGGCCAGCGGTGGTTCCCTCTGGGGCCCGGCCCGGCCCCGCCCGCGGCCTCAGAACACGACTCACATGTTTCACTTCCATTCGAGAGGTAACGATCCATTTGAGCGGTCCGGCGGGCACCTCCCTGCCTCGGTCCTGTTGAGGCACGCAGGCCACGCTATGCCTCGCCACGCCCGCGGGGCAGCCGGAACTTGTGAGAGTGAGTTACGGCTGACGATCCGTCCGGTCCGCGTGCTGTTTTTTTTTCTTCTTTACGAATATCTCTTCGCGTAGTGTTCGTAATTCCTTTTTTTTCACTCCTCAAAGCAATGCGGGGTTTGGCCGGTTTGGCGCCTGGTTGTTCGAGGGCGCTGCTGCTCCAGTGTGCTAACGTCACGTGCTAATGTGCTCTGTTATTGCTGTTGCAGGCCTCCACCATGAGCCTGGTGGACATCCGGTCGTCCTCGCTGGTGGACATGTCCGGGCCGGGGCCGGGCCCGGGGGCGGGGCTGGGGGCGGGGGCGGGGGCGGGGCTGGGCCGCGGCGGCCGGGTGGGCTCCTCGCTGGGCTCCCCCCTCGGCTCCCCCCTGGACTCGCCCCTGGACTCGCCCCTCGGGTCGCCGCTGGGCGCCGTGTCGCTGGACGCAGCCGTGTTCGTCGCCAAGGGCGGGCTCAATGCGATGAGCGCCATGCTGGACGAGTCCTCGGACAGGGCTGACAGCTTCGCTGACGGTGAGTACCTCGTGAGTCGTGCTCGGGAAGGAGGCGAGGCCGCGCCCCCCTCGGCCCTCGGCCTGACCCCGGCGTCTGCCGCGGAATACAGAATGCCGGCGGGGCGGAGCCGGGCAGTAGGGACAGGGAGACGGAAAATGAAGGGCAGGGACGAATAGGGACGGCCAGGGTTGGGTGGGCAGGGGTCTGGGGGTTGGGACGGCGGGGCCGAGCGTTGTTTCTGAGGTTGGAGCCCATCACTCCCGGCGCGTTGAGTGAAAGAGCTTCGTTACAGCCACGACTAGGCGGCGACGTGCCTCCCCACCCTGCACGCTGCCTGCCTGCCCTCGGCCTGCTCCCGCACCACACCCGCCCCGCCCCGCCCCCGACACGTCACCCCGCGCCGAGCTTTGCCCCGCTCCTGCTGCTGCTTCCTTTTCCAGGTGATTTCGAGACGAGAGAAAAAGTGACGCAGTTCGTGAGCGGACTGTGGGCGGCGGTGGTCCGGGGCGCGCTAGGGCGGGAGAGCGGGCGGGCCGGGCTGGCGGCGACGATTTATGGTGGGCGACATCCTTTTATTTCCAGGCTGCACGGGAAGGGCGAAAGGGTCACAGCGGATGGGGAATCAGCACCAACGCAATGGTGCGATGCGAAGAGCTGCGCGCTGTGTGCTCCAGCCGGTCCGGGGATCCAATTGTATACCTATGTGGCTTTGTTAGGCGCTGGGAGCAGGAGAAAGAAAATCATGTGGTTTCGTTTTCTTTTTTTTTTTTCAGATTTCCTGCAGACAGGGTCACAGCTCATGGAGCTATGGGGTGTGTAGCATGACTTCGTGTGATTTGCCGTGTTTCTGGGTTTGCCTTTTTTTGCTCCCTCTCGCGAGCGGTGTTGTTGTGCGCTCTTGTTATTGTGTGGCTCCGTGTGCTTACAAGCATCATTTAACTTTCATGCCATCCGGTCTGACGAAACCAGTCACGGAGCCAGTCGTCAGTCGTCCTGGATTAATGAGCCCCATGAGCCGAGACGCGATGTCCGTGATTACGTCATCACGGGAATGAGCGCAGCGCCGCCGGCTGCACTTCTCGCTGCGACTCGGCTCACCGCTTCCCGAATCCCGATTTCTTTCGTCAGAACGATATTCCATTTATCCCCATTTCCTTCTCAATTGTGCGGTTGATTTTACACCGGCAGCCATACCGTTCCCTGATTTCCATTCCGATTCAATCACGTCGGCCGCGCACTTATTTTTCAGGGCAGTTCGAGCAGGAACCTCTGAGGTTGGATGGGGGCAGAGGGGGCTGCTCGAGCAGTGCGCGGAGTGGCGGAGTGGTCACTGGGCCCGGCGCATATCGATCCGCACCGCACCCACCCCCGCGCCGCATTAGGACCGGGCACCGGGCCCTCCTACTTTGTATAATCTGTGAATTTATCTGGTCCCCGTGACCTCATGTTGTCCATTGCGCCTGCTGGTCGTTAGGGCTGACTGAACCCAACTAACCGTTTGTGCTGTGTGATTTTTTTTGTTTTTGTGTGTCTGTTTGTTTCTCTCGTGTTGCTGTTCATTTGCAAACTTTTTCACTAACCTCTGCTTGGCTTTGTGTTTGTGTGTTCCCAGCTTGCCGTGTTCCTTCCACCTCCACCCGTTGCGCCCTCTCGCCGCGGGCCGAGAGCCCCGAGGCCGAGGCTGCCAGTGACGGTGATCCCCCGGGGCCGGGGCCGGGGCCATGCGAGCCCACTAGAGAGGCCGGGGCCGAGGCCGAGGCCGGGGCAGCACTTCGGCCGTGCGCTCGCGAGACTAGGTCGTCAGCGGCGGCCAAGGGCTGCCCGTGCCCGGCCGAGGTGCGGCTAACCCGTAGCAAGCTATCCAGCAGGGATGGGCCTGGGCCGGGGCCGGGGCCGGGGCCGGCCGAGGCGCCGTGCTACGAGACAAGGGCCACTCGGGCGCGGAGGACGCGGCGCGCCTCGGCCACGGAGCCGCCGTCAGCGGAGCAGCCGCAGCACGATGCGTCTTCCAGCACTTTTTCCGACGACACCAGCGCGACGAGGCCGCCTTCGCCGCCGTGTGCCGAAAAAAGCGGCGACAGCGAACCGACGGGAGAATCGCCGGACCGAGCGCTGGCGGTGCAATCGTCTGTGACTGAGGCGCCCCCGACACGGGCGGAGACGCCGCCACCACCTCCTCCTCCAGACGACACCGCGCCCGCGCCTGCGCCAGCCCCGGAACCTGCAAACAGCACCCCGGCAGTCGATTGTGTGACACCGGCCCCCACCTCCTGCTCCCCGCCCCCGCCCCCGCCGCCCTCGTTAGAAGGCCCAGCCCCGCTTTGCGTGGGGAGCGCGTCGCCGAAATCGCATCCTTCCACATCAGCGCCTCAAGCGGCCGCTAGTAACGCCATGAGTGCGGCGGTGCGGAACAGCCAGCCTGCCGTCACTCCCTCCGTCATAACCCCGGGCACGACTTCTGCGGCCAGCCCGGAGCCGGCGGCGGCGAGCTCGGAGCCCACCTCGCCTACCATCGCCCCCGTCCCCGCCCCCACCTCCACCCCAGCGGGCCCCGCCGTGCCCGCCGTCACGCACTCCGACACCCCCGCCAACACCACCGTGGCCACGGTCGCCGTAACGGCCACCACGATGCTCGTCGTGACCACCACCAGCACGCCTGTCACCGTCGCTGTCTCCCCGGCACGGCTGCCGGGGGTGCCGCCACCGCGGCCACCGCCCACGAAGAGGCCGCGCCTCACGGCTCAGATGTCGACGGAGGTGACCGACTCGCTGGGCAGGAAGCTCTGCCTGCTTCCGAGCCTACCCAGGCTGAAGACCTTGTCGGGCTCCACGGGCGGAGGCATCCTGTCCAGAGCGTTGTCCGGCGGCCTGACGGTGGCGTCCAGGACCACCTTTGTGAGCGCCGCCGCCACTACCACCGGCAGCACGACCTGCGCCACCCGGCCCGTCCCCGTGCCCGTGGGTATCCTGGCGCGCACTCTGTCCGCGCCGGCCGACCTGCAGCCCACCAGCACGTCCCAGGAGGAGCGGCCCGCGCCCGGTGCCTCGACGTTGACCACTGCCAAGGCCGCGCCATCCACGCTCTCGTCCGTCGTCACCCCCAACGCGCCCGCGGCCCCGCTGCTCCTCACGAGGATCAGCGCCGTGAGCACAGCACCCTCCACGACGCAGGCGGTGCCCCCGGCGACCTCCTCCTCCTTAGGCGCGACCGTCCGCCCTTCCGCACCCCTGGCGGCTGTGACGGCGACGGTAGTCCTTCCGGCGACGTCCTCGACCAGCATCTCTCCCACGACATTCCGACTTGCCTCGCCACCAGTCATCGGTAATACCGCGACGACCAGCCCTATCATGTGCGCAGTGACTTGTTCTTCGCCGTCACAAACCATCCTCATGAACCCCATTCTGTCGAAAGCTCTCTCTCCCACGGGGATGCTGCCTACGTTCGTCTCGAAGCCAATAGAGATGGCCATGGCGTCCACAACCAGGCCGGCAGCCTCGGCCGCGCCCACTAGCCTCTCCCCAGCCGACACAAAGGAGAGCCCCGGCCAGACGGAGCAGACATCGATCGCGACCAGCACGACGACAGACGCCCTGTCAGCTGAGGGCGGCGCAGCAGCGTGTCTGTTGTCGGGAGAGGCTACTCGATTACGATCCATCAACAGCACGTCAACATCCAACACCTTGCCCCCGCTCCTTGCCACGGCCTCCACCCCTACCTCACCTACAGCCCTCCAACCCAGCGCCTCGGCCCCGCCCCCGGCGGAGGACGACGCCACCTCCAAGACGGGTAAGGCTAAATCAAAAAGCTTCTGCGCAACTGACTGCCCGCCACGTCCGGCCTCGCTTGTAGCTCACTGTGTCGGAATCCGCGCTGCCTGACTGACATTGGACCACGATAATAATGCTATACTCTGCAAATAACAAATTGATAAGTAGCGATCGCTTCTGGTCGGGTCAGTCCTCGCCGTGCAGCGGTCGGGCTGTGGCGGCTCTGTGGAGCTGCGGAGCTGTAGAGCAAGCAGCTTGATAATTCAATTTTCTACGCCGTCGATCATGTCGACAAATCCTGGCCCAAAGCGACGTGACGTCAGGGGCCGCGTGGCCCGGCCGCCACCCGCTCAGAGAGCGCTAGCCGCTCTCTGCATGCCCGACTGATTCGATTATCCGCCACTTATTGGCGCCGGCTAAAAAGCTGCAAAGATCAATTGTAGCGTGGGGGAAGTTGAGGCAGAGCGAAAGAACTCCGCCGAGGAACGCAACCATTAAAATCCTGGTCGGGAAGCAGTTGTGAAAATAATTGTTCTCCCGCCGAGTGTACCGAGGCGGAGAGAGTTGGGGCGGGCGCCATCCCTCTCTCTCTGTCTGTCTGTCTCTCTCTCTCTCTCTCTCTCTCTCTCTCTCTCTCTCTCTCTCTCTCTCTCTCTCTCTCTCTCTCTCTCTCTCTCTCTCTCTCTCTCTCTCTCTCTCGCACTCCCTCTGCCTCACGTTCGCTCTCTGCTCCGCAGGCCTCTCCGACTCGTGCGCTAGCAGCAGCTCGCTGTCCGCCGCCACCTCGCCGCACCTCGGCCTCGGCCTCGACAGCCTCCCGGTGGCGGAGCAGGCCTCCGTCACGCCGCTATTCGCCGAGTCCCCGGACGACCTCATCGACGTGGCGGACGCGCTCAACGCCCTCAGCGCCGGTGACGATGACGCAGGTGAGAATGAGAATGCAGGGGAGGTGAGCCCTGGCTAAACCAGCTGCCGAGGCCCGGCCGCTGTGCAGTCGAGGGGAAGCAACTCTTAAATTTTTGTACACTTCGTAGTTTAGAAAAATTCAGGAAAATTCAAAAAATTCACTAAAAATTAGATTCAATTCAAGTATTTAAAAAAAAAAATTTCAATCAAGATTGTAAATGAAAGCAGATGATACTAAAATCTAATTTTTATTTTTGGATTTTTTTTTTTTTTTTTTTTTTGCTGTGTTGCGCCTCGCGGACTGCGAGCCATTGAGCCATTCATCATCAGTCCCCTCTAGGTACAATATACCCAGGGTACGCGCTTGGTTTTTGAACTTGGGAGTAAAAGCTAGCTGACACCTTATTATGTCTTGCACTTTTGTGTATTAAGGCGACGTTACGAAAATGTGCGTACGAATAATTTTATTTCAGCGCCTTCTGCACTTACGGGGTTTGGGTAGTCAGCCACCGTTACACATGTGTTTGGCGGGTCGTCCCACCCATGGTCTGGCACATACTGCTATAAATGTGTTACACTCGGGAGAGCCGCGAGCGTGGCGCCGCCGGGCGCCGCAAGGCAACAATACCATGGGTTGGAGCCTCGCCTGGTCCCTGCTTCGGCCCCGCTGGCCCCGCTGGCCCCACCTCCCCCTCCTGACCCCCTCGCCTGGCCCGCCTGGCTTCCCCCTCTCCAGGCCTGCACACGCGCCGCCGCACCGCACGCCGCGCCGCACTGTGACAACCCGGCCCGCTCTATACTACTGCGAGAGTACAAGCCGATGAAACATCAATTCTCTTTAGTTTCTTTTTATTTTATTTTTGCTAAGATGTATCATCTGCTAATAAGCAAAAATTCAACATGAATTGTACACCAGAATTCAGAGTTGTTTCCCCCTCGTGTGCAGTGATCAGCTGGCAGAGGCCGAGCGACGACGCGACGCGCGGCGGGCGGAGAGGGCCGCCGGGGAGTTCGCGGCGGGTCGAGTGTCTGGCGCAGCCATGCGTGATCTCTGGGCAAAGAGCCACGAATTCGCCGGGATCAAGTGAGAACAAGGGGGGAGCAGCAGGACGGGAGCGTCGCGGAGCGGGTAGCAGCGCCAGGGACATAGGCGCGGCCGGGGCCGCTCCGGTCAGGGGCCAAAGGGTAGGCATAGGGTTCCAAAAGCCGAAAAAAAACATGAAAAATATGGAAAAAAACCGTTTTTTTCGGTTTTTTATTTTTGCAAATTTTCCGAAAAATATGCTTTTTTCGCTTTTTTGTATGAATTGTTTTTTTATGCTATTTGAGCTTTTAGGCACTGGTATTAATAGATAACGTCATAGGTATTAGTTTGGAAATATTTAAAGGAATCTCCCTACGCCTCTCCGTGCTTCGCGTTAACCGTCTAACTCACGTTTTTGAGGGCAAGATAATATTTTTCCGTTTTTTTCGAAAAAAAAACTGTTTTTTTCGGAAAAAAACTGTTTTTTTCCATGGTTTTTTTTTCCAAAAAAATATTTTTCCCGCTTTTTTAGAACCCTAGGTAGGCAGAGGAAGACGCGGAACCGCGCGTTATTGCGGCCCGCCGAAGGGAGAAGAGGGAGTAATAAGAGGAACGCGTACAGTAGTGGCGCTCTCGGTCGAGGCTTCGCCACGCGTGGCGGCCTCTGCGGAAGTAAGTTGCGCCGCCGGGAAAGAAAGAGGATGTCCTCAAAGGTCCCCACCCTCAACTAGACACAAAAAATATGGCATATGCTATGCTAATCAAAAGCAAACCAGGGAGAAAATTTAACGATCAGGCCAAGCTTTATATCTCCATCGTGTAGTTGAGTGGCGGCCCAGCCGCGGCGCCATGCGCCTCTCCACAGGCAGTGGAAACGCACAGGGCTGAGCCACGGACGAGGCGCGAGACCGGCTGAAACACCTGTACTTGGGGGAAGACACAGAGGAAACTGTATACATTTTCAGTCAAAACCAAGTGGTGATTTAGAAAGCCCATGAAATGTACTGTGTAGTAGGCCTTTTATGAGGAAAGATATTATAACGGAAACATGAAGAAAAATTGATGAAAAAGGTGTTTTTTTTTGGCCATACATAAATTTACTCTAGCAGACGGGATTTGAATACGAATTATAACACAAGAAACATTCACTGCCGTGATTATCACGTTGAATGTCACGGGCTTTCTGTATTTCAACTTAATTTTAATTATTAAAAATGTCTATTTTTTTTTTGCGCTGTGTCTCCCCCCGACGTCGGTCTCGCGCCTCGTCCTCGTCCCCGGCTCAGCCTACAGCGTTTCTGCTCCCTGCTCTCCATGAGTTCTCTCAATGCAGAGCCCCTGTGGCCTGGAGGCTAGGCAGACCCGCGGGACTGCGCTGCTGTGCAGTGTGGCCTACCCTGGCAGGCGCTCCGCCAGCAGCGCAGCTGTCCTGTCCGAGGAGGAGTGAGCCATCCTCACAGAGCGCGCGCGAGCTACAGAGCGTGATCAGAGGGGCCGCGTCGGGCTCCCCTTCTCGTCTCCACTCATGTGACCTCCCCGTTCGGGGCGGATCCGGCCCGCGATGTCGGTGTCTGTGTGCCAGCCAAGCGGAGCGCGCTCCGCACCACGACATCACAGACGTGTCCCGCCGCGCCCTGGCCTGCGTCTGCGGCCTCGAGCCAGCAGCCAGCCTCTGACTGTGCGGGGCGGGGCGGCAGTCTGCACTACCACCACCACTTCCGCATTAAAGCGGACGCGGGCCGTCCGCCCTACGAGACCCCGCACAGAACGTGAAACTGATCGGGCTGGCAAAGCAGGGCGGAGAAGGGCCCGCCGCGCCCCGCTGCCGGGGCCAGGACGTGCTTTTACTGCGATGCAGCGACCCGAAAGATGTGGGGGTCTGTGCGAGGGAGAGGGAGCAAGCGATAGCAGAGGCATGGGTCGTATGGATAAGAATGGCACTCGCGCGGTTTTCTCAAACGACCCTTTCTTGTGGGTCAGGCCGGATGGGGCCGCGTGAGGACCGCCGCGCCCCACCGGCCCGGCCCCGCCTGTCGATACTAGCGGTTGGCTCCACCCCGCTTTGCGCCTGCTCCGCCCCACCCCGCAGCGGGCTTTGGTTCTGAGAGACGACGCGCTTTATGGGCGGGGAGAGTGACTTTGTCCTCGACCCAGTCTCTCGGCGCCGCCGCCTTGCATCACCGCGCCCCGCCCTGCTCCGCGCCGACCTGCAACCTAACGAGGGCTGGTCGACAGCCTATAATTATGTAGATTTACGGCCCCTTTTCAATCGGCCCGGTTGGCGCGTTGATCAGAGGGCTGGTGGTGTGCAGGCTGGCTGGGGCGGGGCGGGGCGGGGCAGTGCTGCTGGCAGAGGGAGGGGAGCCTGCTTGCTGGCTGTGGGGACCGAACGTCAGGGATGGAAAGCGACCACGGGGGAGGGGCGGGGCGTGGGAGGGTCGAACCGTCCGATGGGGATAATGCGGTTATACGGCCCCTGCTCACGTTCACGTTGGCTCGAGGGGGAGGGGCTGCGCGGTGGGGCGGGGCCGGTGGGGCCGTTGCGTTGGGTTGGGGAGGGGAGGGGGTGGTTTTAAAGGGCTGGCCATGTATGCTGCTCTCTCCAGATCTACATCCGCAATCCCAGTGGCGAGCATCGGCCTGTCGGGGGTGGGGGTTGGGCGGAGGGGGGAAGCGTGCGACTCGAGAATAATGCCGACAGGGGCAAACAAAGCTTTGCTTTCGCCTTTCCGCTGAAGGGTACTTGTCGCGGGGAGGGGTAGCCGGGTGGTGGCTGTGGCTCGCTGGGGCCTCTCGGGCCGCTGAGGGTCTTTGTGGGGCGGGGTGGGGGTGCTGTGTAGCTGGCGGGGCGAAGCGGGACATGTACTGAGCAGCGCAGCGAGGAGGGCTTGCGCTCGGACCACCAATGACCCCGCTTACCTCCCTCGTCTGCGTAATTATGAGCCGCAAAAAGTAAACTCGTTGTGTGGTGAGCGGAGCAGTGTCGGTCTGGGCTGGGCTGGGCACAGGATGGGCTGGCCCGGGCTGGGCTGCCCTGCGCTCGGCTGGCCCTGCTCGGGGCCTTGCCCGGGGGTAGCGGCCCAGCCCAGCCTGCCAGTGTGTCCTCTCGGGCACGGCCTGGCTCGCCTCGCCGCGGTCAGACCCGCTTCCCTCCCCCGCCCCGCCCCGCCCCGCCCCGTACACCCGCGCGCTCCATGGTCCATCTCCCTTTGCCGAACGTCCAGGTTTCCCATCAGCTTGGGGCAATTTCATCGTCCTTTGATGTGTAAGGGGCTATTAGGGTGATTGGGTTGTGTTGCGAGCTTCGGTGAATCGCGGGACGGGCCGAGCAGGGGGCGAGCCGGGGTGGGTGAGGAGGTGAGGGCGCTCGGGGGAGGGGGGAGGGGGACGGGGAGGCACCCCACCGACCGCGCCGTGCCGCACTGGCCAAGGGAACGGAATGTGTGTCGTCACTTCAAAATTAATGGCGGAGGTTGGGGCGGGGCGGGGCTGGGTGACATTGTGTAGCAGATGGTGCGTGTGTTCGGCCCGATATAATTGGGCAATACGGTTCTCTAAAGTCTCCCGCGGTGTGACGAGTAGAGAGTAGACCTGGTCCCGGCGCCAGCAGGAGCGCGAGGCCGGCACCGCCTGGCCCCCTCACCCTCCGGCCCGTGTAAATAGAGCTTAGCGCCTTGCCTCACGGCAGCTACGAGCCTCCGCCCGCGCCGCCAACGCTCAACATAACTTCGAGGAGAGCAGGGAACTGGGAACTGACCTCGACGCGACTGGGACGGACACGAACGAGGGGAGGGGGCCACCGCTCAGATTTTGGACGTACACAGGATTATACACTGTAATACTGAGAGTCATGGTTTTGACTGAAATTGAGCGACGTATTTTACCTCGCCCAAAAGGAGTGAGGTCATTCTATATCGCTCATTTAGAGTTATGAGCATTGGCACGGACGTCACTCAAATGGAGCGAGATGGCTTGATATCGCTCGTTTTGAGTCATCTCGGTTACGGCTCATACCAATGAAACTACTCTGAAGGAGTGATATTATTCATATCACTCTCTTAGGAGCGAGAAAATTGGGTGCACGGTGCACCAATATCGCATGGGGTTGAAAAACTTAAATTCATAAATCTGTGAAATTTAGAGTGTGTTTTTTTTTTTTCGAAAATTTGTCGGGGACTACCGTTGAAGTTGTACACAAGATTACCTGAGTGGTGGCCTCCTCGGGAACGGACAGCCTGCGCGGCAAAACACAAATAACACGTATTTTTGATAGCGAAGGTCGTAAGTATGCCGGTGAGCATCCTGGCCCTATCCCGGTCCAGCTCACAGCATTCAACCCACTTGTCATCCTTTCCGCTCACGTCACTGGTAGAGTGTGCTTTGGGATGTGAGCGCTCCATTGTCCCGTCCGAGCGGAGCGCCCTGCCCAACTCGATAAAATCTTTTACACCGGATTCACCAGATTACCGCACACTGGTGATTACCTGGGATTTACAAGGTTTACCCTGAGATAAACTGTGATTACCAGAGATAGCTAGTGATAACAAGAGATAACTAGTGATTTCCAGAGATTACCACGGATTATACCAAGAAGTTGGCGGGCAAGACACTCAGACATTACCAGTAATCATCTAGTGCCTACCAAGTGAATGTGATGAATTATCGGATCACGACATCTATGAACCTGATTACCTCGGTTGGGCATGAGTACCCGAGGAGGGGACCTTCTCTAGAATAAAAATCAGTGTACACCCTAAAACAAAATCAGTAAAAAACAGAAAGAAAAAAATAATGAGAGAAAAAATCAAGAAAAATTCAGGAAAAATCAGGGGAAAAATAAGGAAAAAACAAAAACAAAAATCAAGAAAACCAGAAAAATCGATGTACGCTTGAATTTATAGTAATGGACCCCTCGTGGGCACCCCTCGTGGGCACCCCTCCCCTCAGCTGCGGCCGCGGCTTCGGACCCGGGCCGGGCGGCGAGGCAGTTTGGGTCTGCTGCAGCTGCGGCCGCCAGAGTACAACGTGCAGCTGCAGTCCGCATCTCGTCTCGTTCTCCGCGGCATTGACCAACGGGGCGTGGCGGTGCAAAGAGGCAGTGCAAACCAACAGTGACCTTCGTTTTTGTCGCAGTACAATTGAGTCATCTACCCGCAGTCTCGGAATAAAGCCTGGCCCCGCGCCAGCACACGGCCATTATTCTGCCCGCCCTGCCCCACCCCGCCCCGCCGTTGCTCTACCGGCCGAGCGTGGCGCACCGGTTCTCGCGGTGGTATCGGGTTCAAATACCTGCAGTCGACTAAAGAGGCATATTTTTTTTTTTTAATGGCACTCGTCTTGATTTTCATTTCGGCTGTTCAAGAATGGCCCTTCTCTACCACCCCTGTAATACTCATCTTCTGAAATAGGATTAGTGCTTTGACATGGAAAACTCGAAACTGCCATTTCACGCTGGTCATTTTATTGTAAGCGTGTTGCATGCCAGGAGACTTGGTCTCGTCCGTTAGCGCCATTTCGTCATCCGCGTGACACATTTTCCAACTGTGTAAGAAGGGGCGCCTCGCAGCACGGCCCATATGGCTCAGCCGCCCGTGGCTCATGGCACTGAGTGACGTAATGCGTGTCTGTTGGATATGTGCCCCGGCCGGGACGGGGTGGCAGGGCACGCCAGGGCCCGGCTCGGCTCGGCTCACCGCGCCAAAAGGACCCAAGGCGCACACAACTGCATTGTGTCCCGGCGGACCGCGCCACGCCACGCCACCCACTCCATGTCCCGCCCAGCGCGAAAACAACATTAGATCAGGCCGTATTTAATTGGTGCCCTGCCGGGCTCGGCTCGGCGTTGGCCAACACGCATAGTCCCGGCCCGGCCCGGCGCGCTGTCAAAGTTATTGCGGCTCGGTCTCGGTGTGGGCCCCCGCGGCCAGGACCAGCCAACCTGTTGGGGCGCATTGTTACGACCTGCGCGGCGCCGCGGCGCCCCTCGCGCAGCTTAGAGATGAAGATGAGGGAGTTATATCCCCTCTCCACCCCCCTCCTCTGCCCATCGCCGATGTGAAACGGGAGATAAGGCAGAGCAGGGCGCCGGGCCGGGCCGGGTGGGGCGCGGGGCGCTGCTGGCGTTGGCACACGAGTCATGGACCGCTGAATGTCACGTTTCTTCCGCAGCAGCGCCCCATCCTCCGCTCTCCCAAACCTTCCTACCTCAACTCATCCCCGGCAAAACTGTCAGCTTCCTCGAGTTATTGTATGAAAAGAGCGTGACGATCTGCTCTCGAAACATTGCGCTTGGCCACGGTGAATACTAAAGTGAGTGTTGGTCGGAATGAATGATCAGTTGATTCACTACTTTTTTTTTCCTCCAGTGGGCAGCAGCCAAGACTCCACCCAGCTGTCTGCGGGCAGCAGCAGCAGTAGCAGCAGCAGCAGCTGCTGCAGTGGCACGAGCGGATGCAGCGGCACGACCAACTTCAGCGGGAGCACGACGGGCGGCGCGGCCGGCACCTGCTGCAGCGCGAGCCGGCAGCACCAGCTGCAGCAGCTGCAGCAGCTGCAGCAGCTGCAGCAGCGTCCCAGGGCCGTGTCCCCCAGCAGGCTGGGCCCACAGCAGTGTCAGGTAAGCAACTCTTTGCCTGGTCTTGATCGACGGGGAAACAAATCTGAAATTTTCGTACACGTCGTAATTCAGAAAAAAATCAAAAAAACAATTCAGAAAAAAATTGGAAAAATTCAGAAAAATTCAAGAAAATTTACAAACATTCACAAAATTCGCACACCAAAATTCAGAGTTATTTTCCCCTCGTCTTGATCCATGGGCCCGCACGCAGTCAGACGACGACCACGGTCCCAGCGGGCCGTGGCAGGGTCTCAGAGGCCCTGCCCCGGTGCCGCGCTGACTGAAAAGAAGTTCCATCATAAATTGCAACTCTTTTTCATTCACTTCCGCACTCTTTCCCCCTCGAACCAATGTTTACGGGAAACTGGATAGGCTGCCTGGGGTGGCGGTGGGTGGCGACGGGGGAATCGATCGGCGCGCGCGCCCGATGAACCGGGGCTGGGCCGGGAGCGCCGCGCCACGTTACTCCCCGGTGGGAACTTGTTTTTTAGGTTTCCCAACCAATGCATTTTATTACGCGACGTTTCCCGCCGGGTCGGGGAGTTTACCTAACGCTTCTTCCGTTCCCAGGTGTGCTCCAAGGTGTTCAGCAACGCCTCGGCGCTGGCCAAGCACAAGCTCACCCACAGCGACGAGCGGCGGTACGTGTGCAGCGTCTGCTGCAAGGCCTTCAAGCGGCAGGACCACTTGTGAGTACCGCTGCACTCCCTTGCGCCCGCCGCGGCGCCCCTGCGTCTCACGCCGTCATGTGCCTCTCCTCTTGGATTACAGGAACGGCCACATGCTGACGCACCGCAACAAGAAGCCGTACGAGTGCATGCTGGAGGGCTGCAGCAAAAGCTACTGCGACGCGCGGTCGCTGCGCCGCCACGAGGAGAACCACCATCACCTCAAAGGGCTGCCGGCGCTCAAGGACAAGGGCGCCGAGAAGGAGAAGGAAAAGGAGGTGCGGCGGAGGAACTCCAAGACCATCCTCAGCCTGCTGTCTGCGGCCGGGGAGAGTGGGGACAGCTGCGGCGCGCCGGCCAGCGAGGAGGGCAGCTGTCCACCCGCGCCCGCGACTGTCACCTCCAGCGGCGGGGCGCCTGCGCCCGGCACCGGCACATCGAATAGCGCCACCCTGTCGCCGAAAAGGAGCGTTGCGGTGACCACCACCGCGTCCTCGGTCCTGGCTGGGGCCGCGGACTGCGCGTCGGACCCGAAAAGTCCTAAAGTATCGACAGCCGCACTGTCACAAGTCTCGGGCCTCGGCCTCGGCCTCGCCGTCGGGGACGCGTCGCCACAGCAACAGCTGGCGCAGGCCGGCCGATCCGCAGGCGGGTCCGTGTCGCCCCTCGTCATCCCGTCCGTCCCCGTCCCCGCGCCCGCGCCCTGCGTGTCCTCGTCCCAGGCCTCGCCGCAGGCCTCGCCGCTGCCCAGCCCCGCGCTCGCGCTCACCTCGCCCGTCACGGCCTCGTGTCCGGCCCCGGCGCCGAGCCCCGGCGTGTCTGGCGTCCTGGTGGCCGCGCAGCCCTCGCCACTAAGGATACCACAGTTGTCCAACCCCTCTCCCATCACCATCCCGTCGGTGAGGCCGCAGCTGCTCACGGCGAGGGTGGTGTCCTCCAAGCCGCTGGCGGCGAACCAACTGCAGAGCGCGCAGGCCGCGCCCCAGCAGACGGCGCAGTTTAGTTTACTCCTTGATCAGTCCATTCCACAGAGCCCCGCGCAGCAGGCCGCTCTGACCCCGTGCCCGCAGGCTCAGGGGGAGGTCAACTTCGTCTCCACCTTCTTGACGTCCTCGCCGCAGCAGCAGGTGGCTCAGGGCTTGAGTCAGCCCATCTTGATTAAGACTTCGAACAGCATGGCCGTCGGGATCCAGTCCCCGTCCGCAGCCGTGGGAGTGCGGCCGCGGCCACAGCCCCCCGCGGAGCCGGCCGCGCAGGCTGCGCAGGCCGCCGCGCAGGCCGCTGCCCAGGCGGCGGAGCAGGCCGTCAAGATGCTGCCGCCCGTCACGTGGTCGCACATGACGGTCACCTCCACGTCGGGCCAAACGATGCAGATCTCCACCCCGATCGTCGGCCATAGCACGACCCACATGAAGAGCAACCTGGCGCAGACTTCAGCCCTGCTTGTGAGCCCGGACGGAACCGCGACGGTGCAGTGCCAGCAGGACGCGCCAGCGCTGGAGGCGTTCCAGTCTCAGCTCCACACCGTGCAGCAAGTTCACCTCGTGCCCATGCAGTCGCAAGTGTCGCTGGCGACGCCACACGCCGTGAAGGGCGCCATGGTGACCGAGGTCGTGCAGAAAAGCGCTCAGCAGGTAGGTCTTTGGCGTGAAAGACACTGTGTTCGTCTAGACCGGCCAAGTCGCGTGTGTTTGACGGGTCACTTTCGTCCTCAGGTGCCTGCCGCTGCCGGTCAGCAGTCCGACGTGTTTAAAAATGGCGTGGATGGGAAAGATTTTGTCGGCGCTCTGAAGCAGCCTGTGCGAACCTTCCCTCTGCACCAGAAAAAGCAACAAACGAAATCCGGTTTGGCCCACGAAATGCCCGCTGCTAGCACGTCGAATTGCGCACCTGTGAGCACCCTCACCACCACGACAACCGTCACCACCACAGCCAGCACTCTTGCCTTGACCCTTACCTCAACCAAATCCTCGTCAGCTCCAGTTGTTATCACCTCCAAGGGAAGCACCAAAACAAGCACCAACACCACCTGTAGTTCCGGAATATCCAGCTGTAAAGTCAGCAGCACCGCTCACCTGGGCAGTGTTCGAGATGCTCAGGTGAGCTAAGCTGATGGCTGATGTCGATTTCGTTCTAAAGTTTGGCCAGTAATATGCACCATATATTTATTACATATAATGTTGATGACGTTTGCAAAGGTTTCCCTCCATATTTTTAAACCACCTGTAGATTACTTTACAAAGACACCAGCAGTTATTTTGTTTTTTTCCATACTGACCAGCCCCCGTTAATACTCCTCAATGTGGTTAGCTCATTCTGCGGGCAAAGCTACTGATAGCTATTAACTGTAGTTTTAGGTCATCAAATAATTTCTAATGTGGTGTATCCACGTGGTCACCACCTATATTTTATCCAGATTTTTTATTAGAAAACTCTGCTAATAAACACTCTTTAAATTTTCAGAACAACAATTCCGTTCAGGCCTCTCGAGCTCAAACTCCAGGATCCCAGGAAGACGCTAAGAAGAACGCGAAGGCCGCAGCTGACGCTGCCAACAACCAAAGCAAGCCTGTAGCCTGCAACCTATGCAACAGGCGTTTCAAGAACATTCCCGCGCTGAACGGGCATATGCGCCTTCATGGTGGCTACTTCAAAAAGGTGAGTAGCAATTCTGATCGAGCAATAAGTTCGCCTCGCATTATAACTGGGAATGCATTTTTTTAAAATTTATTTCTACCTCTCTCAGGAATCTGAATCGAAGCGCTCGGATAAGCGCGAGTCCACCGGGCCGCCCCTGCAGACGGCGAGCGTTTCAGTAAGACAGCTCATCGAAGAGAAAATTATCCAAAAGCGCGGCGGGACGATCGGCAGGGTGGCGCTGCTCGCTGGACGAGACAGCGCCGTGTCATCGACTTCTTCCCTCGTGGCGCTGACCAGCACGGCCACCACGACCACCTCAACGGCTAGCTGCCCGCCATCCTCCCTCCTCACTCAGGGCGAACGCAGGCGGCAGGCGGAGCAGCACGAGCAGGCCTTCAGGAAGGTGGGTACAGCGACTGGCGATGTCCGCTTCGTCTGTACCGGGCGCGTCAGAGCTCTTGTTACAGTATTTTGGCTCTGCCTAATAAAGGGGTCACGCCACCTTAAAGCTGGAGCGGGTAGGCAAACCCGTATACTGTTACACGGCGTGTACACGGCCGGTGCTTGCCTGGTAATGTGCGTCAGAGTGTCTGATAACTATTTTCCCTTTTGTTCAGCTGTCGATGTCGTCCGATTCGGTCTCCACCGCCACTGTCCTCCAGCACCACAACTACGCAAATAGTTCCTTCCCAACGCCACCGCCCTCCGTGAACGCATCCAACACTAACTCGCCGCCACCGGCACCTCCGTCACCACTGACATCGTTCCTACCTCTTTCACCGCAGAGCGATGGTTCGGAGCCGCACCAACTTCTCATTCACTCCGAGGACCCATTACTATCCTCAACTATCAAGGACATAACGCGGAAAAAAATTGATCTTGGGTAAGTAAACTGATCAGCAGAAATCACCTACATTGGCGCTGGCGTGGACATTCTAATTCTCTTTTTCTCTTGCTAGCTCACTGACTGTTTTGGGAAGCGTCCTCGTGGAGAGAGGAGGTGAACTGCATTTAATTCAGGCTCCAACGGCGATCGTGCAGAAATTAAGCGGTCGCAACACCAAACCTAAACACAGCGTTGACTCCATTCAAAGCTTTACTACGACGGAGAGCCAAGCCTCCATCACGGGTGCCTTAAACTCCTCCTCCTATCAGATGATGCCTCAGTACTTTAAGTCGGAAGACATAGAAGATGAAGTATTTCTAAGCCCTCCCATGTAAGTTTGCCCACCACACCCGCTGCCAGTTTACGGTGTCAACAGAACAGCGTCACTCCGTTTTGGGACCTAACGCGCCTTTCTACCCTTCTCTTCTCTCAGCGTGCCGGACAGCCCGCTCAGCCTCAACAGCCCCGCGGGAGTGGGAGGGCCGTGCCCCGCTGTCAAGAGCCCGGGCGCGGGGGCGGGCGCGGGGGCGGGCGCGGGGGCGGGCGCGGCTCCCGTCTGCTCCCCGCGGGCCAAGCGGCCGCGCCTCTCCCGCCCCTATCCCGCCTACAAGTCGCGCCTGAGGAGTTGCCGTCGGGAGGCCATCTGCTCGGCGAGCATGCCGTTCACCCCCGCTCCCATGCTGGACCCCAACCGCGTGGGCCCGGGCCTCGTCGCGCACGCGGGCTCGTCGTGGCACTGCTCGTCCACCACGCCCGACGGGGAGGACAGTTGCGACGCCATGGCCATCTCGGCCCCGGAGTCAGACAGCTTCCCGCACGTCAATGTGGGCGCGCGCTTCCAGTGCGCCATCCCCCCCTGCGATAAGAGGCCCTACTCGTGGTGCGACGAGCCAAGCAGCGGCCAAAATTATCTCTTGTGGGAGCCCGGCGTGGTTGAGAAGTGCACTGACGCTGAGGGTAAGTAGATTTGCCTAAGTCTTAAACTAGCTCTCCGTTGAGACTCTCTTCACTTGTCGATTTTCTTGCAGTGGATGCGTACTTGGATTTCGCCTGCTGCGACGCGATCCCTTGGGGTGGACGTAACCAGGAATATGCCCTGCACCTCCTCCACATGTGCGACGGTGACATTCAGGAGGCCATGGTGCAGCTCATGCAGCGGACCCCTATCCTCCCCGCCGATCACTCTCTACTATCGTATGATTATGGCGTCACTGAATTGTGGAGCGTTGAAGAAATGGACACATTTGTAAAAGCCTTATCAAAACATATGAAGAATTGGACACAAGTGGCTAAGGAGGTCTGTAAATATTAATATTATTTGTCTATCAATCTCTTTTGTGAGGGTATGTGACTACCATGTTCTGTTAAATATTTTTTACATTAGGTTGGCAACAAATCTGCTAGAGAATGTGTTCAGTTTTACTATTTGTGGAAAAGACTCTGCCCTGATGAGTACAATTTCATCAGATCTGCTTGGAAAGAAAAAGAAAAGATGGGTGATGATATGAATAATAATGTGCAAGAAGACTCACTTTTGAAGAAATCAAACTTGCCTTGGCAAAAACAAAGCTTAAATTCAAATATCATATCGCCATTAGACAAGAAGCTCACTAAATTGGATGATTTTCAGAATGTTGTGTATTCTCTTGGGGAAGGAAATTGTTTGAAAGGCAGTACACAGACTGGGACAAGTGTGAGGTCAATGAGTAGTTCCATATCGTCTAGTAACAATGCCAACCAATTTGGTAAAAGTACATACAATGGACATGAAAACGAATCAACAGGAAACACAAGTATTCTTCAGGTAGACAAGACTCCCACTGCCAATACTTCGCTAAACAGTGACGATACACAAAATGCAGATGAGTCAAAGACATCATCTAAACAACATTCTGTTGAAGTTGCTAAGGATCTTGAAGACCAAATGGCTTTAGTGTCCAACAATTTTGATGACGAAAGGGCAGGAGAGAAAAAGAAAAAGGTGCTGAGCAACGTCAAAACTGAGCCCTGGGAGTATAGCGTAAAGAAAGAGGTGAAAGAGGAACTTGAAAATATAGCCACAGATTTTTCTGAAACCAAAGTCTTTATCTCTGAGGTAAGCAAAAAAAGTCTTATCGCTCATAGTAGTTAATGAATTCAACGTTGTATTTTGTTGTGATGTCCTTTTTATTTACAGTTCGATGAAGTCAAACTTAATCATGTCAGCAACAGTACGAAAGATATTAATGAAACTGTAGAGGAAGCCCCTATCATTGTTAATAGGTCCTCCCACCTCAATGATGATGCTGATGACCAAGTTAAAATGGAGATAGAATCCATGATGGCCCTCCATGGAATAAGAATGGAGGATGATGCTGACACTGAAGCTATAAATTGCGAAACACGAGACATGCAAACCATTTTTAAAGAAGAGCCTCAGGACTGTGATCTGGTATGTTGGCTACCCAGAAAGTTTTTGCAAGTTGTTTGCTTGTAATTTTGAAATTTTCCTAATATTTCCTCTATTATTTCTATCTTTTCTGAAAAAAATCTGTTCTTAGGTGAAAGACACATGTTCACCCTCTCCTATTGCATTAACTGAAGAGCATGTATCCACATCATCTGAAAGTCGTTTATTTGTCTGCGAACTGGCGGACTGTTCAGCGGTATTGTGACATCCCTCTTCTCCCTGAAAACTTTTATCTTGAAAGGAAATACTTTTATTACCAGAAATTTCAATTTTATTACAATTTCAGAGTTTTAATTCAAGAGCTGCTCTGAACGGACATATTAGAATCCATGGCTACCGGAAATCTCCCCCTCCAAATATGAATGCAGCATCCCATCGGTTACAGCGTCAAGAATACCACTGCGAAACATGTGGGAAGTAAGTGAGAACAAGTGGCCAATGGCCAACCTGACCAACCGTCATTCACACCTCGCAGGTAACGGCAGACCGCGTCAAGAGTTAGGCAACTAACGTGGAGTGACGCTTTCTGCCTGCACCCAATTTCAAACAAGCATGTAAACTAAATTTAATACTCAGTATTGGGCTAACCCTAACTCTAATCAATGTAAAGAGCAATATATCAGTGGTAGTACCTTGCTCCAAGGACAAAAAAAAAGGAAATCTTTTGGCTGAAACGTCTTACCAGTGCTACCTTACAACAACCCATAGTAAGCCATGCTTCTTAATTTGTATGTTCATCAATTATGACCTGAACTGTATAGACTTCCCTAAGAGGAGAGCTGCAAACATTTTTAACCATGCTTTATTCTAATTTACTTATTAGAATTAACTTTTCCACCAGGACAGTGAATCCCTCGATTTATTGGACTTTTGCTTTTCATTTTATTGATGTGTAAGATTTATTTTGTGTTTCTCATTCAGTATGTTTCATATCTCATATCTTTTTCTTCTCAGGACTTTTGCAAAGCTGAAGAGCCGAAATGCCCATATGAAAACTCATAAGCTATCATCAGCAGACCTTGCTGAAACTTTAGCTGGGCGAGCCACAGGTATTTCTTCTTCTGGTGATTTACCGTCTAATCCCAGAAGTTCCAGCTCTGGTCTATCCTTTAGCACATGCCTAAATTTTGGACTGCCTCAGAGTGAATGTAAAGTAGCCAATAAAGATTTCACTTCAGAAGAGGAGGCAGATGACAAAGAGGAAATGTTAATCGAAAACACAACATGTTCCCCTCATCAAGAAAGCTCAAGCCCTAAAGATAATTGCCCATCGAAGAGTAGCTCAGAAACAAACAAAAAACGCACAGGTTCAAAGAAAATTTCTGGCGCTCGCCCTGTTTCTGACAGCAGCAGATCAGCATCAGCTTCCAGTATATTTCGATCAAACAATGTAATGGTTGGAAAGCCAGCTTTAACTGTACCATGTACTTCAAGTGTATCAATCACTAATCCTGCAAATGATAATGCTCAACAATTATCATCTCAAAGTGACAAGAAGTCCTCGCCCAGTTCTACAGTAAAATTACCCGAAACCTCATCTGGTGCATCTGATGAGTTATCTAGTAAACCTTTATCTATTCACCAACACAAAGTAAGTAACAAACCTGTTACGTCAGAACCACAAAAGGCTTTCCTCAAAAAGCTGAAAGCTAAGTCAAAACAAAGTCCATCAGCATTTTGTTCACTTGGGAGAGTTAAATAATTCTATTTTAAGTATTCATACATTTCTCTGGTTTCTAAGTGTATTTTCATGTTAGATTGTCATAGTACACACAGGTTGTGAGTGTTTGCATATATTTTGCATACCTAAGTAACAGAAAGCTCTCACTAGAACATAAATTGATTTTTTTTTTTTTTAATGTCTTTCTATAAAAATGAAGAAATTATTTTCTACACATTCTAGTCCTCCCTTTGATTGTAATATTTATCAAGTGACAGCACAATACTTCTGTTAGGTAGAATTGTGCTGAATTTGAATGTGTCAAAGACCTCGTGGGTCAGCATTTCTGTGGATTTTTCGGTTGTCCATTGAAAATTTGCTTGTGAGTGAATCAGATATCATTATAATTACCTACATAATGAAATATGTAATACAGTTTCAATTTTTATTTGATCATTTGAAGTGCTATAGTTTTGCACTCTCTGTCTTAGTGACAATCATATTACTAAAGGGATATCCAGGAACATGTTGTCAATTTTCATTTCATTACAAAATTACAGTTCAAACATGTCAATCTGAATTCCGGAAAATAAGTTGCATCAACCATTAATCTTTTGCCTGAGAACACAAATTCAAAGCTGGAATACTCAAGAGACTGCTGACAATTTTTTTTTTCCATTTTTTTTTTTCTTTTTTTGGTACTTAATGAGAGCATGAGAGCCTGGCAAAATGTTGTTACCTGTCGTGACTCCTCGTACAAATTTATGTGTTGTTTATAAATAACTTGTTTGTATGTGTGTATGTATGTATGTATGTATTTATGTATTTATGAACATAAGTGTATGAGAGCATAATTACGTTTAGTAGAAAATTTAAAATTACTAGAAGGCAAATTCAATTTGTCATGTTATGAAAAACAGAGTTCATAGAATATTTTGTTTATCAAATTTACATTTTGAAATATTTGGTTGTGTGTAAAAATATACCTTCAATATGAAACACATAGACATGTGGATTAAATATAATAGATGGAAATGAAGGTGAAAAGTGATCAAGAATTGCTCATTACCCTTTTTAATTGTATAAATTAAGATAAAATGTAATTTAGAAAAATGTTAAATCATACGGTCTATTTTCTAAATATTGTCTATAGTCCTTAATGCCGCAAGGCTCTAAAACTAAACAAAACAACTCTAAATCTGAATATTTTCATTCGAGTAGAAGCTGTTTTATAATTGAAATATTAAATCATACATTTCTCCAGCTCAATTACATAAAATATCACCCAATGTTGCTATTTTCTGAACTGTTATTTGGAGTGTTATAGTTTGGATATAGTTCTGTCCTCTTTTAATCTCCTTTCCCCCATCCTTTTTGTTACAAGAACATTCCCTAAAAAATTTTAGTTGAGTTGTCAACTTATTCGCAATACAAGTAAGGAAATAAATCTTTTTAATTGGTCTATTTGAGAGGGCATAATGTAATAGAGCTCAATGAGAATTAAACTTTTTCTAAAACTAATTAACATTTTCAATCTAAAAGATACTGAAAAATTAACAATAAATCTTGTTTTAAAGAATTGATGATGGGCAAAACCAAACAAGTACTATATCTGTGGACTTTGCTTTTGTAAAATGAAATCCAGATTGAATTGGTCTCTCAAATATCCTATTAGCCCCCTTCTCCTTATAAACAAAAAAAAAAATGCTCAAACTATTTCTTGCAGTGTAGGAGCCTCAATAATGTTGTGATATTGTTGCTTTTGACCCCTTAGTCTTATGATCATCCATATTTTGCATTCTTAGCAATGCATGCAGTGATGTTCAAATGCAAACAGTATTATTTCATGTTTAATGTTGAACTCACATATGTAAAATTGTGTGTTGATTTGGAGGCTTTGTGTCATTTATTGTCCTCATAGTTAAATAAAATCTGTTGGTATGTATACAAATTAGTTCTGATGATGTCTTTGTAGTAGTAGGGTAAATGTACATCCTGAGTGTTAGTATTTGTCTTTGCCTTTGTTGTTTTAAAACGTCCTCTGAAGACTAAAGTTAAATCAAACAGCAGTAGAACTGCTAACTGTAAGGTTGTGTGTATGTTAAGTGCCTTTATTCGTTCTTGGAGGTCTTGAGTTGTGGAAAAGGTATTTCAGTATGCGATTCTGTGGACAATCCTTCTTGTGCTCTGACTTTTCACAACTTCCATTTCATCTGATGGCCACTAGGCTCACCAAAAAGTGATAAATTAATTGTTAGTTTTGTGTCTTTCTCTTCTCTTTATGAATTACAAATCTCTTTTATCTATTGTGATAGCCCTGTCTGTTATTGACTGTCCATATTTTTCTGACAATCATAATGTCAGATGTAGTTTATATATTTAAGATTGATGTTAGTTTGGTGTTCTTTATTTGGAAAATGTGTGTGCATTGACGTCATATGTAGTTGAAATTTGCCTCTCTATCAATAGAGTCATTTTGTTTGTGTCTTCTTCACATGTCTTAGATAATGTGTCTTCATGTGCTGTTTTATCTTAAATTAAAAAAATGTTGTTTGCATTTAATTTTGACGCTGGCGACATTATATGTTGACAATTTTACTGTTCTATTTTATATTTGTTGTTTCAAAAACTCAAATATAATTGTGTTGTTCCGTTCCAGTGCCCTAGCATAAGTGAAGTGAAAGTACTGTATTATTTTCTTGGAAGATGTTTGATAAAAATTAGTAGTCAATTACTCTCTCCATGTGACACACTGCATGTATTATGCTTTGGTTTTTAATAAACTGACCTTACATTTACTATCTGCTGCCCTCAATGGGAATGGCTTGATGTAGTGCAGGATTTAGATAACCTATGGTGTGTCAAGTATTATACCGGGTTAGAGGGTGCATACACTTCTTTACAGTAAAAGAAAAAAATGTTTTGTCATGAGGTGGTGGTGCGTGGATGAGAGATAGGCTTGCCATGATCTCCTGGGAACTGTACTGTTTATAAATGGTCTAAAAAGAGGCTCAGACTTCCCTTCACATTTACCTTTAAGCACACCACAAAGTCTACCTTTCAAATTCGTACTAAAACTTTTAGATTTACTTTTTACATTCATGTTTGTCATATGTTAGCTTAAGACTGAATAGTCTCAAATCTGTCATAACAACTGACACATTATGTAATATTGTTGTTTTGGTAAGAAATTAAAATTTTTCTCTTCTTCATTCTCAGTGACTAGTGTAAATGGTATACAAAGTATGCAGGAATGGAAAGATTTCTCACCATATCAATTACTTTGATTTGATAACCATCTCTGAGATCACTGTTCCCCCACCCCTATTTTCCATGAATTCCCCTCAACCGTCCAAAATACATAAAATTTTAATACAATTTTAATGCAAGCAAACCTTTCTTCCTGTGTGCATTGCACCTGAAAAATTAATAATAGTGCAATAACAAAAATCTGCACTAATAAATATGTAGATTACATAGATTATAGCGTAATAATTTGCATTATTGTGTCAGTAGTTTCACATATAAAGCATGAATGTATTTCATTTTCTACAGCATTGTACTGGATATATTCAGTTACAATTTTCTCTTGAGATGTATTAAAATTGTTGTATGATCACTTTGCACAGTGTTATTTAACTATGTTCGGTACAAGGTATGAAATGTGTTTCTCATGAAGAAAAAAAAATCCCGTATGTAATTTGCTTTTTCTTAGTTTCATGACAAAGTTTGACTATAAATGGAAAAAGTTGAAGGAGGCACAACAACGGTTACGTCGTAAGAAAACAAGAAAAAAAGGGGGGAAGGGGGGGGGGGAGAGAAAAAAAGGTTTGAACCCAGTAGTGTCCCGACAGCCTATATAGCTTGGGGCGCTGTCCGACCTGGATTTTGTCCGACCTTGTTTAGACGGGTAAATTGTATATGTTACTGTTGGAAGTAGGAGGTTGGTTGCACCTAGGTGTAACCGGTTGGAAGTAGGTCTAACCGGCCCGGGCTGGTTACAAGTGGAGCCACCTACTTGTATCCAGTCATCATCCCAGCTATAACTAGGTGTAACCATTGAATTTATTTTACGTGCTATTGTAACCAATGACTATTGGTTGGAAGTGTTCCACCCTGGGGCTAGGGTGATCCAAAATGCCAAAAGTGTTTGATAAAATGCGGGACCGCTCGGCAAAACGTTCCAATACTCTCTCCTAAACTACTAGAATTTTTTCAGATTTTTAGAACAAAATTTAGGGGTCGCGCCAGAGGTTTAAAGTTAACGCTGGTTTCTTATGGGTGTTTGGCCTAAAACCTGAAAATTTGATGCAGGGCCGAAAATGTTTACCAAAAATTGATTCCGACACCAAAATCGAGATCTGCGTCGAAAACCGCGTCCGATAATGTATGGCACACACGTGTGTACAATGTAGAACCGAAAAAATAAATCCCAGATTTTAGCCAAAATTGGCCAAAATTAAGAAATTTATTTTGGAATCTACGGTGAAACCAATGACTTGCGATACGTTTCCAAACTCGGTTTTCGACGTAGATCACGATTCTGAGCCGTTTTTTAAATTTGGTAAAAATGTACATCCCTACACCAAATATTCAGGTCTTCAGCCAAAACCCCATAAGAAACCAGTGTTAACTTTAAGCCTCTGGCGCGACCCCTAAGTAAGTAAATTACATGAATAAAAAATTTACCCCATCCACCTACTTCTAACTGACAGTAATCATGTGTGAACACTTTTAACCATGACGTTTGGTTACAACTACTTCTGACCCAAAATAGCTGGATACAAGTAGGTGGCTCCAGTTTTAACCAGCCCGGGCCGATTAGACCTACTTCCAACCGGTTACACCTAGGTGCAACCAACCTCCTACTTCCAACAGTAACATACATATGTATCATCCATGACCAGGCCGGAGCATGCGGCAAAAAAAATGCACAAAACCTCAAATTCATTAAAATAATAATAAAAAAAAACTTCCAGTCAATATCAGAAATATTCAATATTCAAATATTTGTCAAATTTGCAGAGCCTACAGCCTTTACATTTTTAAAGAATTTTGGTCCCCCAAAAAAATTCCTCCAAATTGACGGGACTTGTGCAGGGGAGCCCTAGTGCACCTAGAGACCAACCCCCGAGGGTGAAATCATCCGAAAACCGGCGAAAAAAAATAATTAGGTCGACAGAGATTCGAACACGACAAAAGCGTCCCGGCAGCCTAGCTGGTTTGGGGCGAGGGGCTGCGAGGGTAACCACTAGGCTGTCGGTTCACACACCAGTCGGCGATGCGAATTGAAATCCCTATCTACCGGCCTGGACAGGCCCGGCGCGGCGGAGACGACTTCCTTCACCGCCCAAAACAAGACCGGTATCGTGCTTCTGGCGACTGAAACATGTTTCACAGTGTGTAAAGAATATTCCCTGTGAATTTGGGCGTGATCTGAAACTTTCGATTTTTTGTCCAATTTCCAAAGGCCTTTGCATTTTTTGATATTTTGGTCGAAAAAAAAAATACTTCTAAATTGACTGGGCTTGTGCAGGGGAGCCCTAGTGCACCTAGAGAAGAGACCAACCCCCGAGGGTGAAATCATCCGAAAACCGGCGAAAAAAAAATTAGGTCGACAGAGATTCGAACACGACAAAAGGGGTCGCCTCTAGTACCTCTACTGGAAACACCTCTAATTTTGATTAGAGGTAAATTTACCTCTACGGCAATATACCTCTAATAATATTGCTGCGAAAATACCTCTACAAGATTTACTTCTACGGTTAGGAGTAAAACACAGAGTTGGGAATTCACCTCTAAAAAGTTTTAGGAGTAAAACCTCTCCTACTGTGTTTTACATGTAAACCTTGACGCGGCGGAATCACGTATGAACTGTGATGAAATCTGAGATGAAAATGTCTTCACTCGACTCACATAACGTTTTACACTCCTACCTCTGTAGCACATAATTATGTACTCAGCAAATCTAAGTGTGTAGAGTTTGCCACTTTAAAGTGCAAAACTAAAGTTCTGCAGTTATAAGTGCAGAACTTTTTTGTTCTGCACTTACAAGTGCAGAACTTTTTTGTTCTGCACTTACAAGTGCAGAACTCTCTAGTTCTGCACTAAAAACTGGATAGAGAGTTCTGCAGTTGCAAGTGCAGAACTAAAAAGTTCTGCACTAACAAGTGCAGAACTAAAGAGTTCTGCACTTGTAACTGCAGAACAAAAAAGTTCTGCACTTATAACTGCAGAACTTTAGTTTTGCACTTTAAAGTGGCGAACTACTACACACTAAGATTTGCAGAGTAAAGAACGAGTTCCATACTTATCACAAAATTCATTTTGTGTTCTATTTGGCCCTTGTTTTTTTGTAAGAGCTATTTAAAAAAAAAATGAAAAATTGGTAGGCCCCTACCTAACTCGCAACCTGCGAGCCCCGCCTGCTTAACTTCGGAGTTCTGATGGGATCCGGTGTGTTCCAGGCGACCGCCACCCCGCGGGCACGAGAAGTCCTCTCCGCTTCGGGGAGAGTCCCCGCTTAAGGCTGGCGGCCTGTCAGGCCCGCC
This sequence comes from Frankliniella fusca, assembly GCA_029379305.1. Lineage (NCBI taxonomy): Eukaryota > Metazoa > Arthropoda > Insecta > Thysanoptera > Thripidae > Frankliniella > Frankliniella fusca. The sequence goes on from JAHWGI010000295.1 coordinate 743,011, forward strand.
GTACTACCCTATTTAAACAGCGCCTTGAAGCCGTAGGTAGCATTTCAGACCAACGACTGGGCACCACCGGACCGCATGACCGGTCAGTGGGAGGTAGAGGCCAGGCAGGACGATAGAGGGGGAGAAAAGCAGAAAGAGAAGTTTTTGCGGAAGAGTAAGCGTACGGTTGGTTAGACCTGTACTGACCCGCTCCCGCACAGGTCATGGAAAAGCTGTTTACTAAGGAGCCAGATTCATAGGCCTTACTTCCCCACGAGGGACCACCCCCCGTGGCATGGGACGGAACTTCCTGACAACTCGCTTTCGCTGCCAGTGAACAACCTACCTGGGAATTGAACCCAGGCCCCAAGTGCCGAGTCTCATGACACCCCGCGGCTTTCGTGGTACTAAGACCACTAGACCGTCGGCGATTCCACGAGAGAGCTCCGTTGAAATGGGGGGTTTGAATTCCACGCCAAGCTGCTGTCGTCGGAAAAATTTTTGTTTTATAGCAAGATTTGAACCCGGGTTCTGCGGCTCGCGGGACAACACTGAGCCGGCACGGCTACGACGCCACGATACAAGCCGGGTTTCCTCTAAAGGGTGACGCTGCGAAGAGCCGTAGTCGCCGACGAACCTGTACCGGTGGCGTCATCAGTACGCCTGCTCTCCTTGCTGGGACAGCCTAGCCTCGTGGCGACTTTGGTATCCACATCGGCACCGTTAGGAGGACTGGATGGGCACAGGTTCGAATACCGATCCAAATTTTTTTTACGAAGTAGCTTCGTCTCTTTCAGTTGCCTGAGGCACAAGGACAGTGGATAAAAAGGATTAAGTAGGTAAAAAACAAATCAAAACGACGAACAATACTTGACCTGTTCGATTAATCGCGGGGGACCAGGCGTATGGCCGCGTTTCTCACAGTGAGAGTGTGGAACAACTATTCCAAAATGTGAAATGTGCTCCACACAACGTAGAAGTGTGGAACAACTATTGCCCGTTCCCCTGCCCCCCCCCCCCCCCCCCCCCCCCCTCCCCCGCAGCACCCCGCGAGTCTCCTCGGGTACCCTCCCCTCCGGGTGGCCACGAGTAACCGCACAGACGAGCACCCGAGTATCCTCCGCCGATTAGCGACGTGTCCGAGGATTTCGTCCACAAAGCCAAGCAGCGTTCTGACTGACCAGACGAGCGTAAACGCCTTCAAAAATTTACGACGAATAATACTTTACCTGTTCCGTTAATAGCGGGGGAACAGGCGTATGGCCGCGTTTCTCACAGTGAGAGAGTGGAACAACTATAGCAAAATGTGAAATGTGCTCCACACGACGTACACGCGTGCGGAACAATTTTTGCAAAGTGTGAAATGTGCTCCACACACGGTAAAAACCCGTCCTTGGACTCCAAGGACAAAATGCACGTTTTCAAGGACCAAATGCACTTTTCAAGGACCAGAGGAACGTTTCAAGGACGGTCCTTGATAATTAACGACTTTTCAAGGACCAACAGATGCGTCCTTGAACCTAAAAACGGCATTCAAGGACGGTCCTTGAACATAAAATCTGAAAAACAAGGACCATCCTTGAAATCAAATGAGACGACGAAAACAAGGAAAAGACCAGGTCCCATGGGTGCACATGAGGTCCCCCACCACCACTCAAGGTCCCAGGCGTGAACATACGGTGCCAAGAGTGTACTTTACGTCGCACCTGTCACTTGAGGTCCCACCTATTCACTTGAAGTCCCCCGGTGTGTACATTACGCCCCATCTGTTCAGTTGAGATCCCAGACGTGTACTTGAGGTCCCATTGGTGTATTTCAGGTCCCACGAGATCACTTGAGGTCCCAGACGTGAACTTGAGATCCCAGGGGTGTATTTCAGGTCCCACCAGTTCACTTGTGGTCCCATTGGTGTATTTCAGGTCCCACCAGATCACTTGAGGTCCCAGACGTGTACTTGAGATCCCAGGGGTGTATTTCAGGTCCCACCAGTTCACTTGTGGTCCCATTGGTGTATTTCAGGTCCCACCAGATCACTTGAGGTCCCAGATGTGAACTTGAGGTCCCAGGGGTGTATTTCAGGTCCCACTAGTTCACTTGTGGTCCCATTGGTGTATTTCAGGTCCCACCAGATCACTTGAGGTCCCAGACGTGAACTTGAGGTGCAAGGTGTGTACCAAAGGTCCAATATGTTCATTTGAGGTCCCAGACGTGAACTTCAGGTCCCAGGCGTGTACTTGAGGTCCCACGTGTGTAACAAAAGTCCTATATGTTCATTAAAGGTCCCAGACGTGAACTTCAGGTCCCAGGCGTGTACTTGAGGTCCCAGGGGTGTATTTCAGGTCCCACTACTTCACTTGTGGTGCCATTGGTGAATTTCAGGTCCCACCAGATCACTTGAGGTCCCAGACGTGTACTTGAGATCCCAGGGGTGTATTTCAGGTCCCACCAGTTCACTTGTGGTCCCATTGGTGTATTTCAGGTCCCACCAGATCACTTGAGGTCCCAGATGTGAACTTGAGGTCCCAGGGGTGTATTTCAGGTCCCACTAGTTCACTTGTGGTCCCATTGGTGTATTTATGTCCCACCAGATCACTTGAGGTCCCAGACGTGAACTTGAGGTGCAAGGTGTGTACCAAAGGTCCAATATGTTCATTTGAGGTCCCAGACGTGAACTTCAGGTCCCAGGCGTGTACTTGAGGTCCCACGTGTGTAACAAAAGTCCTATATGTTCATTAAAGGTCCCAGACGTGAACTTCAGGTCCCAGGCGTGTACCTGAGGTCCCAGGGGTGTATTTCAGGTCCCACTACTTCACTTGTGGTGCCATTGGTGAATTTCAGGTCCCACCAGATCACTTGAGGTCCCAGACGTGTACTTGAGGTCCCAGGGGTGTATTTCAGGTCCCACCAGTTCACTTGTGGTCCCATTGGTGTATTTCAGGTCCCAGCAGATTACTTGAGGTTCCAGACGCGTACTTGAGGTCCCAGGGGTGTATTTCAGGTCCCACCAGTTCACTTGAGGTCCCATTGGTGTATTTCAGGTCCCACCAGATCACTTGAGGTCCCAGACATGTACTTGAGGTCCCAGGGGTGTATTTCAAGTCCCACAAGTTCACTTGTGATCCCATTGGTGTATATCAGGTCCCACCAGATCACTTGAGGTCCCAGATGTGTACTTGAGGTCCCAGGGGTGTATTTCAGGTCCCACTAGTTCACTTGTGGTCCCATTGGTGTATTTCAGGTCCTACCAGATCACTTGAGGTCCCAGGCGTGTACATGAGGTGCCAGAGGTGTATTTCCGATCCCACCAGTTCACTTGTGGTCCCATTTGTAAATTTCAGATCCCACCAGATCACTTGAGGTCCCAGACGTGTACTTAAGGTCCCAGGGGTGTATTTCAGGTCCCACCAGTTCACTTGAGGTCCCATTAGTGTATTTCAGGTCCCACCAGATCACTTGAGGTCCCAGACGTGTACTTGAGGTCCCAGGGGTGTATTTAAAGTCCTACCAGTTCACTTGTGGTCCCATTGGTGTATTTCAGGTCCCACCAGATCACTTGAGGTCCCAGACGTGTACTTGAGGTCCCAGGGGTGTATTTCAGGTCCCACCAGTTCACTTGTGGTCCCATTGGTGTATTTTAGGTTCCACCAGATCACTTGAGGTCCCAGGCGTGTACTTGAGGTCCCAGAGGTGTATTTCCGGTCCCACCAGTTCACTTGTGGTCCCATTGGTGTATTTCAGGTCCCACCAGATCACTTGAGGTCCCAGACGTGTACTTGAGGTCCCAGGGGTGTATTTCAGGTCCCACTGGTTCACTTGTGGTCCCATTGGTGTATTTCAGGTCCCACCAGATCACTTGAGGTCCGAGACGTGAACTTGAGGTCCCAGGGGTGTAATTCCGGTCGCACCAGTTCACTTGAGGTCCCAGGAGTGTATTAGCGGTCCCACCAGCTCACCTGAGGTCCAAGACGTGTACTTGAGGTCCCAGGTGTGTAACAAAGGTCCCATACGTTCATTTGAGGTCCCAGACGAGAACTTTAGGTCCCAGGCGTGTACTTGAGATCCCAGGGGTGTATTGTCGGTTCCACCACTTCACTTGAGGTTCTATTGGTGTATTTCAGGTCCCACCAGCTCACTTGAGGTCCAAGACGTGTACTTGAGGTCCGAGGTGTGTAACAAAGGTCCCATATGTTTATTTGAGGTCCCAGACGAGAACTTTAGGTCCCAGGCGTGTACTTGAGGTCCCAGGGGTGTATTGTCGGTTCCACCAGTTCACTTGAGGTTCTATTGGTGTATTTCAGGTCCCACCAGCTCACTTGAGGTCCAAGACGTGTACTTGAGGTCCCAGGTGTGTAACAAAGGTCCCATATGTTTATTTGAGGTCCCAGACGAGAACTTTAGGTCCCAGGCGTGTACTTGAGATCCCAGGGGTGTATTGTCGGTCCCACCAGTTCACTTGAGGTCCCATTTTCGTATTTCAGGTCCTACCAGATCACTTGAGGTCCCAGACGTGTACTTGAGGTCCCAAGGGTGTATTTCAGGTTCCACTAGTTTTTTTGTGGTCCCAATGGTGTATTTCAGGTCCCACCAGATCACTTGAGGTTCCAGACGTGAACTTGAGGTCCCAGGTATGTAACAAAGGTCACATATGTTCATTTCAGGTCCCAGACGAGAAATTTATGTCCCAGGCGTGTACTTGAGGTCCCAGGGGTGTATTTTCGGTCCCACCACTTCACTTGAGGTCCCAGGGGTATATTTCAGGTCCCACCAGATCACTTGAGATCCCAGACGTGAACTTGAGGTCCCAGGCGTGTACTTGATGTCCCACGAGTCTATTTTATGTCCCACCAGTTCACTTGAGGTCCTATATATTCATTTGAGGTCCCAGACGTGAGCTTTAGGTCCCATTTCTGTACTTGAGGTCCCAGCTGTGTAACAAAAGTCCCATAAAATTATTCGAGGTCCCAGACGTGAACATTAGGTCCCAGGCGTGTACTTGAGATTCCAGGTGTGTAACAAAGGCCCCACCAGTTTATTTGAGGTCGAAATAGTTCACTTAAGGTCCCAGACGTGTACTTAAGGTCCCAGGTGTGTAAAAAAGGTCCCATACATCCATTTGAAGTCCTAGACGTTTCCTTTATTTCCTAGGCGTGTACTTGTGGTCCCAGGTGTGTAACAAAGGTCCTATATGTTCATATGGGGGTCCCAGACGTGAAGTTTATTTCCCAGGCGTGTACTTGAGGTCCTTTTCTCGTACTTGAGGTCCCAGCGGTGTACTTCTGGTCCAACTAAATCACTTGAGGTCCCAGGCGTGTACTTGAGGTCCAACATGTTCTATTGAAGTCCCAGACGTTTACACTGCTAATCCAAGTGTTCAACCCTTCAACACTTTAACGTGTTCAAATACCATTTAAACATATAAATGTGTACAACAGATTTGTTGTACACTTACAACTGTTCAACTCAGAAGTTGTGCACTTAAAAGTGTTCAACTTTCCAGTTACACACTTCCTAAGCTTGGACGCACTGTATTAGGGAAGTGTGCAGCTGGGGAGTTGAACACTTCCAAGTGCACAACTTCTGAGTTGAACACTTGTAAGTGCACAACAACTCTGTTGAACACTTTTAATTGTTTAAATGGTATTTGAACACTTAAAAGTGTTGAAGGGTTGAACACTTGGTTTATCAGTGTACTTGAGGTCCGAGGCGTGTACTTGAAGTCCAACGGATGTGCTTGAGGTCCCAGGCGAGCAGTTTTGGTTCCACTTGGTCACTTGAGTCCTCAGACGTGTAATTGAAATCCCAAACGTGCACTTGAGGTCCCAGGGGTGTATTTCGGTACTCATGGTCACTTTAGGTCCCAGGCGTTTTCTTGAAGTGCTAGGGGTGTACTGTCGGTCCCGGTGCTATATCCAATTAGGAATTGTTCGTTTGCACGCTCAGCGCAGCGCGCGCTCACGCGGGCGTGAGGCGGGCAAGTGGGGGAGCGGGGAGCAGGGTAGGGAGCGGCGCGACACTCAGCTTTCCCTACACTGTTAAAAAAAAGCTTGTGAATTAACAGCGAATTCGTTGTTAATTTTTTTAGCGACAAGTATTGTTTTACAACAACATAACTTGTAGGGCAACAACGATGTTGTTGAGCAACAACAAAAGTTGTCTTTCAACAACAAAAGTTGTCCGCCAACAACAAAAAGTGTCCAGTTATATATATTTTAAAAAGTTGTTCAGTTACGACCGAAGTTGTCCAGTTACAACAAAACTTGTCCAATTACAACAAAAGTTGTTCAGGAACAACAAAAATTGTTCAGGAACAACAAAAGTTGTTCAGGAACAACAAAAGTTGTTCAGGAACAACAAAAGTTGTTCAGGAGGATAACGACAAAATTGTTTAGGAACAATTTTTTTTTATTTTCAATGCACAACAAACATTGTTGTTTTGCTACAGCTTGTGTTGTTCTCAAACAACATGGCTGTTTTCGAACGACATGCCTGTTGGCCAACAACACGGTCATCACAAAAAGAGCTGTTTCTCAACAAATATTTTTAACAGTGTTCCCGCTCTCGCCTGCCGACGCCCGCGTGAGCGCGCGCTGCGCTGAGAGTGGAAACGAACAATACTTAATTGGATATAGCACAGAGACCGACAGTACGCCCCTAGCACTTCAAGAATACGCCTGTGATCTAAGTGACCATGCGCACCGGAATACACCCCAGGGACCTCAAGTGCACGCCTGGGACTTCAATTACACGTCTGAGGACTCAAGTGACCAAATGGAACCAAAACTACTCGCCTGGGACCTCAAGCACATCCGTTGGACTACAAGTACACGCCTCGGAACTCAAGTAGACGTCTGGGACCTCAATTGAACATGTGGGACCTCAAGTACACGCCTGGGACCTCAAGTGATCTAATTGGAGCAGAAGTACACCGCTGGGCCCTCAAGTACACGAATGGGACGTCAAGTACACGCCTGGAACATAATGTTCATGTCTGAGACCCCATATGAACATATGGGACCTTTGTTACACACCTGGGACCACAAGTACACGCCTAGGAAATAAAGTACACGTCTGGGACTTTAAATGGATGTATAGGACCTTTTTTACACACCTGGGACCTAAAGTACACGTCTGGGACCTTAAGTGAACTAGTTGGACCTCAAATGAACTGGTGGGACCTTTGTTACATACCTGGGACCTCAAATACACGTCTTGGAAATGAAGTTCACATCTGAGACCTCAAATGAACACATGGGACAATTGTTACACACCTGGGACCTCAAGTACACGCCTGAGACCAAAAGTTTACGTCTAGGACCTCGAATAATTTTATGGGACTTTTGTTACATAGATGGGACCTCAAGTACAGGCCTGGGACTTGAAGTTCACGTCTTGGACCTCAAATGAATATATAGGACCTCAAGTAAACTGGTGGGACCTAATATAGACCCGTGGGACATCAAGTACGCGCCTGGGACCTCAAGTTCACGTCTGGATCCCCATATGAACATATAGGGCCTTTGTTAAACACCTAGGACCTCAAGTACACGTCTAGGACCTCAAGTGATCTGGTGGGACCTGAAAAACACCCCTGGAACCTCAAGTGAAGTGGTGGGACCGAAAATACACCCCTGGGACCTCAAGTACACTCCTGGGACCTAATTTTCTCGTCTGGGACCTGAAATGAACATATGTGACCTTTGTTACACACCTGGGACCTCAAGTACACGTCTTGGTCCTCAATGAGCTGGTAGGACCTCAAATACACCCCTGGGACCTCAAGTGACCTGGTGGGACCGAAAATACACCCCTGGGACCTCAAGTACACGCCTGGGACCTAAAGTTCTCGTCTGGGACCTCAAATGAACATATGGGACTTTTGTTACACACGTGGGACCTCAAGTACAGGCCTGGGACCTGAAGTTTACGTCTGGGACCTCAAATACACATATTGGACCTTTGGTACACACCTGGGACCTCAAGTTCACGTTCGGGACCTCAAGTGATCTAATGGGACCTGAAATACACCAATGGGACCACAAGCGAACTGATGGGACCTCAAGTACACATCTGGGACCTCCAATGAACATATGGGACTTTTGTTACACACGTGGGACCTCAAGTACAGGCCTGGGACCTGAAGTTCACGTCTGGGACCTCAAATGAACATATTCAACCTTTGGTACACACCTGGGACCTCAAGTGATCTGGTGGGACCTGAAATACACCAATGGGACCACAAGTGAACTGGTGGGACCTGAAATACACCCCTGGGACCTTAAGTACACATCTGGGACCTCAAGTGATCTGGTGGGACCTGAAATACATCAATGGGACCACAAGTGAACTGGTGGGACCTGAAATACACCCCTGGGACCTCAAGTCCACGTCTGGGAGCTCAAGTACACGTGTGCCACCTTAAGTGAACAGATGGGACCTTAAGTACACGTGTGGGACTTTAAATGAACAGGTGGGACCTAAAGTATAAACCTGGGAACTCAAGTCCAACTCTGGGACCGCGCTGATACCCCTGCGACGTCAAGTCCACCCCTGGGACCTTAAGTCCACGTTTGGGCCCTCAAGTACACGCCTGGGACCTGAAGTTCACGTCTGGGACCTCCAATGAACATATGGGACTTTTGTTACACACGTGGGACCTGAAGTACAGGCCTGGGACCTGAAGTTCACGTCTGGGACCTCAAATGAACATATTGGACCTTTGGTACACACCTGGGACCTAAAGTTCACGTCTGGGACCTCAAGTGATCTGGTGGGACCTGAAATACACCAATGGGACCAGAAGTGAACTGGTGGGACCTGAAATACACCCCTAGGACCTCAAGTACACTTCTGGGACCTCCAATGAACATATGGGACTTTTGTTACACACGTGGGACCTCAAGTACAGGCCTTGGACCTGAAGTTCACGTCTGGGACCTCAAATGAACATATTGGACCTTTGGTACACACCTGGGACCTCAAGTGATCTGGTGGGACCTGAAATACACCAATGGGACCACAAGTGAACTGGTGGGACCTGAAATACACACCTGGGACCTCAAGTCCACGTTTGGGCCCTCAAGTACACGTGTGGGACCTCAAGTGAACAGATGGGACCTCAAGTACGCGTGTGGGACTTGAAATGAACAGGTGGGACCTTAAGTCTAAACCTGGGACTATAAGTCCACCCCTGGGACTTTGCTGATACTCCTGGGACCTCAAGTCCACCTTTGGGACCTCAAGTACACGTCTGGGACCTCAAGTGAACAGTTGGGACCACAACTACACATCGGGGACCTGTAGTTCACGTTGGGGACCTCAAGTACACGTGTGGAACCTTAAGTGAACAGGTGGGACCTCAAGTATAAACCTGAGACCTCAAAGAGACAACTGGGACCTCAAGTGAGCAGTAGGGACTTTAAGTGAACAGGTGGGACCTCAAGTGAACGTTTGGGACCTTATATGCACGTCTGGAACCTCAAGTACACGTCTGGGTCCTTAACTACACGATTATGACCTTAAGTTTCAAGGATCGCTGTCGTATTCAAGTACAGTCCTTGAAAACAGACATTTTTCAAGGACCGTCCATAAACTCTTCTTCTGGTCCTTGAAAATGAAAATTTGTCCTTGGAGTCCAAGGACGGGTTTTTACCGTGCACGACTTAGATGAGATTTCTACACATTTGCAAAGTTAATCTAATTTCTATTGGATAAGATTTGCGTGGATGTAAAAACTGCTCCACACGTGGAAGAACTTTCCGTGGATGTCAAAACACGTCCACGTGCTCTGGAACAATTTTTCACATTTTTTGAAAGTTCCTCCAATTCGAATTGGAACAAATTTCCGTGGAGGTAGTGGGCCGCACCCCCAAAATGGAATTTGCTCCAAGTTGACGGGGGTTGTATAGAGGAGCTCTAGTGCACAGACAGACCAACCCCCGAGGTTTAAATCATCCGAATTCGAACACGCCAAAAGCGTCCCGACAGCCTTGATGGTTTGCGACGGGGGACGGGGACGGTAACCACTAGGTTGTCGGTTCGCACACCTGACGGCGATTCGAATAGGTATATGCACAGGCCGACTTCCGACCCGACTTTGAGATTCAGGGCAGGCGTTAAAGAGATATCCTCAATATTATTTTACTGATTTTATTAACAACAATATATCACACACAAGTAGAAAGAATCTGTGCTAGCTTTACACAGAATGTTTGACAGCAATAATTTTTTTCTATTCTTTGAATTCACTGTAACATCAAGAAAATATACCACCAAATGAGTTATCTACTCTCTAGGCAAGATGAGGGTCACATTTCTATTTTTCAATATAAAGTTTTGGCCAAACTACCTTCTGCAACTCTGTAATAAGAACTTATTGCAAGGCTTGACTGGCCAGTGTTTATCTAAAATATATTTGAGACAAAACATAATGTAGCTGAGAAAGTATATCTTAAGTAGCTACAGACAGGGATATAATTAATTTAAAGTATTCCCATAAATACCTTTCAGTAATGTCTAGCTCTCAATGTAACATCTGTTTTTTTTATTTTTTATTTTTTTTTTTCAAATAATATGTCAACAGTTTATTTACAAACTTACTTTAACAGTTACATTTTTCTTCTTTTTACTTGTTCTTATCAGCACGTACAACAACAAAAAAACACCTCTCAGTCAAGTTATAAAGTTAATGGAGTTTAAATTTATTGTCTTTGCTCTTAGCCACGACAAATGCTGATTATGAATATTTTAATCTAAAGAGCATGCGGATTTAAAAGGTTTGGTAAAGTATCTGTTTCTATATGTTTACTCTGAAATGTTGCAATTTGGCTAAGGGCAAAGAGTCAATTGTCGTATGCATGTGCAGAGGGGTATAACAGTGTTCAATAACAATGTTGAGTTCACACTCGTTTTCAGTGTTTTTTGAAGATTGATCAGGTATTTTTACAGTCGAATCTTAAATTCGGATGCCTTATCAGAACACGGGATATACAAATTAGGCCGAGGGGTTTATGCTTAAGGAGAACAACTATCTACTTTTAATCACATTACAGAATTCTATGGGACAGCTTGGGGAGTCTTAGGTAACTCATCAAAAAATTTGCACACATCGCTCCATGTGATGACAGTAGGGGGCTTAATTCCTTACAATGTGCAGAGCTTTAACATCCATTGTGTTATTGGCTGTAATACATTTATTATTGTAAACTAGCTTGCCCTAACCTGGTAAGATTGTCACTTGAGTCAGTGAACATAGAGGTAATTCTTTTAAAATAACGAGGAAAGGGGTTTTCATAATTTCTGTTTTCAAGGACATGATCTGCACCTGAGTAAAGCCGATTATGGAAGCGTTTAGCTAAATAGAGGGTCTGTGATCGTCTGTTCTTCCCATTTTTCAACATATACTAGAAATGTGTAGCTTTGTGCTGTACCAGCACACACAATTTTGATAATTCTTAAATTAAACTAAGATTCGTGGGACAAGGGCATATAACAGTCATTGGCAAGGTAAGAAACAATCTCCGTAATAAGCGTATCGTCACATTATCGTAATAAAATAAGGCGCAGAAGGCATTCTGCTAAAACGATTTGAGCGGTCACACTACGCCAGTGACTCCGCTGACACCGACTTGGATGATACGTTGGAGAGCTCGCGGGGGCGCACGAGCACGGCGGGGCCTGGCGGCAGCGGCAGCGGATGCGGCATCCTCTCCCGGGGCACCTCCTCGATGCGCTGCAGATCGTGTGCTGCCCCCGCAGAGTTCTGCTTGTGCAGACCCCGTCCTTGGCCCGCAGTGCCGCTACCCGCCCCCAGCCCCGCCCCCGCCCCGGGCACGCCCACCCCCGCCCCAGCCCCCGAGCCTGACCCGCCCGCGGGGTCGTCCCCGCGGTCGAGGCTGTACTGACGCTTGAGGAAGCCGCGCCCCAGCGAGGCGATGCTAGAGACGCGCGCTGCAGACGGCTCGTGTGGCGCCAGGCACCGGTAGTGGTTGAAGCCGGAGCTCAGGTCCTCCTCCTCCAGGAAGGCGCTGGGCTTCTTGGTCCGCGGGGGCAGCGGCCCACTCAGGTTGGTGCTGCTGCTGCGCCACGTCCCCGGCGGATTGAGAAAGGACACGCCGAGGAGGTCGACCGCCACCTATGATCAGCGCCATGAGTACCGCGCGGTGCAAGTTTGCAAGCGACGCGCGAGCCAGGGAACACTGAGTCGCGCCTCAACTTACCTCCGACGTGGAGAAGGGCGTCGATATCCCTGGAGACGTGATGAAGGACACGGCTGACGGGGCAGGGGCAGTCTCCGAGCGGGAAGAGGCCGTCAGCGGCTGAGGCGTGGTGGGGTTGCTGCTCGCGACCTGCGTCTGCACACTGGGGGCCGCTGGCGCTGGGGCAACGTGAATCTCAAGCTCCACCTCGTGATCCTGGTTGTCCCTGGACCCAGGCTTGCTGTCACTGATGCTCATCGTATACAGGCTGATCTTGGCGCTTTCCGTGGCGAGCTGCAGGGACCCGCGTCTCGTCGGCGTCCTCTCGTTGTCGATTGACGCGCACACCAGCATCCTGAAAACGAGCAGTCAACAGTCTCAGCGTGCGAGCGCCGGAGGTTACATCGAACTTGGTCGTCTTGGCTTGGAGCCCATCGAACCTGCTGGCGCGCTTCTCCGCGCTCTCCGCGTCACCGGCCGAGATGGCGGCTTGCAGTGGGGTTTTTCCGTGGCTCACGTCCACGGACTGCTGCGACTGCTGCGCCTCCCCGGAGCTGCACGACTCGAACGAGCGTCGCTTGACGGACGCCGACGTGGGGTCACTGGGAGCCGCGCTGCTGGAAGGCGCGGGGACCGTCACCTTGGGCGGCAGCAATAGGCTCTCGTCCAGGCTGTGGCAGGGCAGAGGAAATATCTTACGTTAACTAACCACGGCTGAGTTTGAAAGTGTGCGCAAAAAACGATATCTTACCCGTGACTTTCACTAGAGATCCAGATGCAAAAAGAAACGAACATGTCAAACCGAACATTATTGTAAGTGACGCAACTGAAGAGAGACAAGAAACAAATAGGGCATCCACTTACCCGATGGGGGGCGGGATGGGCAATTCCTTGTCGAAACCCTTCTTCCCCAGCAGCCAGTACGTGGGCATCAGTCCCTTCCCCTTGAGCTCAGTCATTCCACGATACTCGATGCTGTAAGCGTTAACTTCATCTAGCTTCTTCTTCGTTGCTTCCGATATGTGAATACGCCATGCAGACCCTGCATCAAAAGTGCATCCCATCAGTTCGATGCAGGTCAGGCACACGCAAACAATACAGAAACAAGATCCACCACTCCAACAGTCACTAATGACTGCGGCTTAAAAAAAATAAAAAAATTCTAACGCTAACGCGTTAAACGGCCCCCTAGGTTTTAAAACTAGCAACAGAATGAGAAAGAACTTAAGTCAGAACTATTTGTGAGAATCACATCACGAATTTTATCCGCTAAACAGAAGTCCCAAAAAATGTTGACCAGCCGTCAACAACACAGCCTGGACGAGCACTAAATGCAGCCACCAATCATACAAAAGTGGGTGCAAATCTTACATTTTCCATTCACTTACATTAAAATGTGCATTTGGCCACACAAAATAGCGCCCAACGGGCTAGCTATCAACAACGCCTAGTTTTACAACTGAATAATGAACATTATTACGTTTTCGTACAACCTTTTTAGAAAGGAATTTACATTTTCCTTGTATAGATGAGAAAAATAAATAAAAGCATTCAGTGAAAACATGGGCTTGGAGTACAGAAATATAAGGTGGCGATTGTTACCGCCCCGGCGGCTCGACTCGGCCTGCCGGCTCGGCTTGTCATTGTCATAGAAACACATGATGCAAATTGATTTTATGAAAAAAACGTATAGACGAATTGGCATCAAACCTATCTCAAAAAATTTCTAATTTTTTGAAGTATTTTTCATTGTAAATTGGTATATATCGCCACGACAGGATCGGCTGCGGCCATAAGGGGCCATCGTCAAGAATAAATAAAAAACTTTCTGGCGAAAGCAATAGGCACCCCTAACGGGGGCCTAAAAATTGGACATTAAGGGCAGACTTACCTGTAGACTCCATCCGGGAGGCCGTGTTGACGGTGTCGCCGAACAGGCAGTACCGGGGCATGGTGAGCCCCACGACCCCCGCGCAGCAGGGCCCCGTGTGCAGGCCGATGCGCAGCCGGAGGGGCGTGTGCGGGAGGTGGCGGATCTGAAAGCGGCCGCTCTGGTGCAGCAGGTCCAGCGCCATGGTGGCCACCTGGTCCGCGTGGTCACCCACCCGCACCGGAAGCCCGCCCACCACCATGTAGGCGTCGCCAATGGTCTCCACCTGCACGCAGTACAGGTTGCAAGGAGATGCAGGGCGGGGCGGCGCGGCGGTGCGGTGGCAACTACCGGTTGATCGCGTTCTCCGTGTCTATTTTCAGCTTAGAAACCGAATACAAAGTGCAGCTTCGTTGCAAGCTCGACTCTTTGGCTGCGCGGAGTGATGATGAAGATAAACTGCCCCAAAACATCGCCTCTACTCTATCTCATAGAAATGCAAGTACCTTGTAAACGTTGTAGGCGTTGATTGTGGCGTCGAAACACGTGTACAAGTCGTTGAGTAGGTCGACCACCTGTCCCGGCGTCGAGTGGCATGATATGGCGGTGAAACCGACTATGTCAGAGAAGTAGATGGTCACCTCCTGGTAGTCCTCGGGCTCGACGGGCTGTCCCATCTTGAGCTTGTCGGCTACTTGGCTGTAATCGAAGGGACGGCATCAAAGCACCGTTACGCTAACTACTGGCCGGGCCCGGCCGGCTAAGATAAAAACACATTCTCTGGCGCCCCCCCCCCCCCCGAAAAGTATGTTGGCGCCGCCGTCTTGGCGTCACATGTCTCTATAGGGCCCCGGGCGGGCGCCTCCCATCTCCCTCCCACCCCCAGCTCACCCGCCCCTCCCGCAGTCCCAGCCTCGTTCCCTCCCCACCCCGCCGAGATAAACGGGGCGCGAGAAGGGCGGAGGAGAGAGGGGGGAAGGGGGATGTAAAGAATAACACCCAGAGGGAGGGAAGGAGGTCGCGGGAATAAAATAAGGGTAAGGAGAAAAAAGGAGGTCCGCACCGCAGCCGGCGGCAGTAGGAGCAGCAGGAGCAAGAGCAGGAGCGCGTCACCGCTGGACCAAGCTGGACCTCGCCCCGCCCCGCCCCGCCCCGCCCCGCCCCGCCCCGCCCCGCCCCGCCCCGCCCCGCCCCGCCCCGCCCCGCCCCGCCCCGCCCCGCCCCGCCCCGCCCCGCGGCCAGGACAGGACAGTGCGGCGCCAGAGCGCCAGGGCCAGCCCCGCCGGGGGGCATTCCTTCCAGGGGCAGGGCAGCACGCTTGCCAACCACTCTCCACGCTCAGAACCGTATTCCGGACGAATATACGCCTCTCTCCTCTCTACCCCTCTCAACTATATGCACCATTTCGCTCCCCTCTTATGTTCTTCCTTTTGCACAGAAATCCGCGAGAGTGTTGTAGGAACCGGAATATTACCGTATTCCTACAATTCCACCACTTCACACAATCAGACCTTTGGGCCTAAATTGCTATTCATTGCTATTCTATTGCTATTCATTTTGAAGACACCCTACGCTTTTCTCGCTTGCAAAAAGAAAAAAAGAAAAACAATTGCCAAAGTAAACGCAAAATGCATTTTGTGATACGTAGGTGACTCGTCCTTTAATAATTTGCTGTGATGTCTCATTAAATGAAGAAGTGTTAAGTTGTGCCATTTTCATTTCAGATTGTGTGTTTGAGAGAGAAGAGGAACTTTTTCTCGGGACACTCGGGCTCGGGCCGCTCGGGCCCTGTTTACAACACAATTGTAGCTAAGTTTGTTTGCAACACGCATGTCGTATCATTACAACCAACATTATCATGTTGGTTAAAAACACTAACTTTTCCAACAGAAAAATGTGTTTCAGAAAATTTTAAGAACTCTGTTAAATTACAACCATGCTCGTAAAATTACGACGTATGTTGCTAACAAACTTAATTGCAAGTATGTCGTAAATTTACGACATATTTTTTAACAGTGCGCACTGAGAACAATACTCGTTCTACTACCACCAAGTAAGTGGAAGTGGGTGGTAAAGAACGAGTAAAAATGAGGAATGAATGGCGACAGTTTCAGTACATTGCGAAAACGGAGCGAGGTGTCAAACGAAAAGGAATGTATCAGGTGGAATTTTAGTTGTGGCAACGCACTAATAATAAAAGCAATGCGAAAGTTTGAATAGAAATGGAATAGGGCTTAAAGCCTGGCCTGCCCGCCCTCACCTCGGCAACATTCTGTTGAGGAGCTGCTCAGTCTTCTTCTTCTCGCAGTCCAGCTGCTCTGTGCGCTCTCGGATCAGCTCCTCAAGGTTGTTGCTGTACTTTTCCAAAAGCTGAAACATGGTGTCGACGAAGTTGACCTTCCTGCCGTGGTTCAACGTCTTGAACTGGTCGTGCACGGCGTTGAAGTCGGGCCGCGAGTCGGGCAGCTCCGCCCAGCACTGGCGCATGATGTTGATGGCCTCCGGCGGGGCCGCACCCTTGCTCACAGACGGCCGGATCAGCGGCGGCGGCCGCTTCAGTTTCTCTATGATCTCTGCGGAAACACGATAACGGCTTTAAAATACCATACTCATAGCAAAAACAGCGAAACTATCTTTCATGAAATCACAAAGTCAGGATATGCGAGCCTGGCCTTTTCTGATTGGCTGAGCTAAATTTAAATTCAAATTTAAATTTAAATGCTCAGCCCTGTCAGCATGCGCCATGGGGCGGCCGCCGGGGCGAGCCGTGATGTGAGATGTGAGACGTGAGATGTGGAAACATCAGTGTTGCCATCGTAACTTGGTTTGAGCAAACAACTTAGTGATAATCGACTAATCGAAATCTGTATTATTAACTAACCTTAGCGCGCCGCAGGCCAAGGTAGACGCACTTTTAGCTCAGCTTTTCACGGTTTTAACGTGCGTCTACCTTGTTTTAATGAAAGCTAGTGGGACGACCCGCAGTTATTGACGGTTTTAGGTGACCCTTTCAGCCCCAAACGAAGATGACTGCCGATCCCATGTGGTCGTTGCAGCGCCGCGCGCCACGCCGCACCCTAGGCCTGTGCGATGATGGGAATTCATCGAAATCGGTCGATGATCATAATCATCGCGATTGTTGTCGATGCCGATGCGTCGTCATCGACCATCGATTTGCCATCCGATTAATCGGTTTAATTCGATTAATCGTTTATTTCCGATTAATCGGATTATTCCAATTAATCGATTAAATCTGATCAACTTTTAAGTACTGTTGACTTTGACTTATTGAGTGATAAACCGATGACATGAGTGCAACAATTTATCGTAAATTCGAAGAAAGTTGACTGTTTAATACTTAAAACTGGATTAAACTATTTTATTTTGTACGAAGTATTACAAAAAATGTGTCAAAATAGTTTTAATCTCTCTCAGGTAATCAGATAATAATCGGCCATCGACAATCATCGAATAATCGTTTCAAACATGGTCATCGGTTAGGTCCAAATCGATGATCGATGTCGGTCATCGGAATCGACATGTCAAAATTCATCGTCGATGGCCAGAAATATCGATGACGATTTCGATTAATCGAACAATCGCACAGGCCTACGCCGCACCCCGTCCAGCAGCGGGATGCGCTAAGCTGCGTTGTGGCACACAGGCCGCAGTAATGAGCGAAGTTATGCGGCGCCACGGCCAGTCTGGTCACGTGCGCCCCGCCCCGCCCCGCCCCGCCCCGCCCCGCCCCGCCCCGCCCCGCCCCGCCCCGCCCCGCCCCGCCCCGCCCCGCTCAGCCCCGCCCCGCTCAGCCCCGCCCCGCCCCGCCCCACCCCACCCCACTCCAGTCTCCGAAGCAGACGCCGCCGGCCGCGGCCGGCCGCCCAGCAGAGTAGCGCAGGCAGTCCCGCGTGACGGCGGAGCTCGGCGGGTCTGCCTACCCGGGCTCCGACAGGCGCTTCCGTCCAGCAGGCCCAGCCCCAGCCGCGCTGCGCGAGTGGGAAACAACCTCGGAAACTACTCTGAAGTTTGGTGTACACATTTAGTGAATTTTCGTAAATTTTCGTGAATTTTCACTTGAATTTTCCCAAAATCTAGGTAAATTTTCCTGAATTTTCCTGAATTTTTCAAAAAAGAAATTCTGTTTTTTTTTTCTGAATTTTCAAGAATTACGAGGTGTACAAAAATTTCAGAGTTGTTTCTCTTCCCGCGCTGCGCGCTCTGCTCGCTCGTGCCCCTCCTTACCCTCCGGCTTGAGCTGAAGAATGCAGAACGGCTCTCCGCGCAGGACCACCTCCTGCATCACGATGCTGAAGGAGTACACGTCCCCGGGTTGCGTCCCCCGCCGGCGGAGGTTCTCGTCCCGGAGCAGCTCCGGAGCCGTCCAGAGCAGGTCTGCAAAGTGAGGAGGAAGGCACGTGTCGCCGTGAAGAAAAACCCCACGGGCAGGGAATGTGAGCGGAAGCGGAAGCTCTGGAGCAGGAGCCGGGCAGCGGGAGCGGGGCACTCACCCCTGGCAGTCTGCGGGGCCGGAGAGATGCCCTGCGACTCGTAGAAGCCCGGCAGCCCGTAGTCCGTCACCTTGAGCACCCAGCGCGCGTCGATGACGCAGTTGCGCGACGTGAGGCGGCCGTGCACCCGCACCGGCGTCGAGTGCAGGTACTTCATGCCTCGCACCAGGTCCGTGAGCAGCGACAGGCGGAAGGACCAGTCTAGCTTGATCTCGTCCTGCACGAGCACGTCCTCCAGGGAGCCGCGGCTACACCACTCCATGACCAGTGAGGGGCGCGCCGAGTCCAGCAGGCACCCTAGCAGAGGGTTCAGGTTCTCGTGCCGCAGGCCATGAAGCTGGAGTGGAGAGAAAAGAGACCAGTCAGTCAGCGGAGCAGCGGGATGAGCACAGTATGGCAATCGCTGCGCTCACCGTCAACAAGATGTCCATGGCCTTCGTCTTGAGTTCGAAGGTGCCAGAGGTGGGGAGCTCCTTGAGGTGGACCAAGTCTCCCTGAGCAAAGACAATACAGCTTGTCTGTATACTCTGGACGGCAAAGCCTCCGGAGGAGTTTGGCAAGGGTTCGGGCCGGGCGAGGGGAGGGTGACTGAGTAATTCATTACGGGAGACCGGCACAGCGACCCCTCCTCCAACGCCCTTCTCCCTCCCCGACGACCTGCCCCCTACCCGCTGGATCGGCCGGGATGGGGAATGCATCCCTTATTATGCACGGGACAAATGGGCCGCTCTGCCCGGCCCGGCCCGGCCCAACCCGGACCCTCCTCACTCTGCGGGTCGGCTGGTGACGCCCTCCGCTCCCGGGCCGGTTTGGTCCGGTCCGGTCCCGTCCGGGCTGGGCTGGGCCATGTTATTTACGATCGGATTACTCTAACCTCATGCCTGTCTTGGCGCTTGCCAGCGCGGCCCCCCACAGCAGCATCACGGTTCCCATGGTCTCGACCGCAATCGTCTTGCTGGGAAAGTGCGAAGGCGAGCAAGCCGCGCGCGGACCGCTTCGGCCACTACGCGTCTGTGCAACGAGGACCCCCCCCCCCCCCGGGCTCTGGTACCGGAAGGCCGTCTAGATCCGCCCGCCCCGCCCCGCCCCGCCCCGCCCCGCCCCGCCCCGCCCCGCCCCGCCCCGCCCCGCCCCGCCTCGCCTCTCCCCACCCCGCCCTGCTGACCCAAACCCCGACCCTGTCGGATGTAGAGCGTCCGTCTCCATCGTAGCGCGAACTAAAGAGGATTAATTAGATGGGATAGCGCAGTGGCCCCAGGGTCCAGGAGTAATGAACGACGAGCTTTTCTCTTTTCTACGCTCGAGCCGCCGAGTGTTCGCCAGGGTAAGTTTAGTATTGAGGCCCGACTTTTTTGCTTTCTTTTTTTTTCTTTTTTTATCTCAGCAGACGAACGAGGGAATCTAATTTCCTCGCCGTTTCACTCCCCTTTCTCGGGCGGTCAATATAGTATAGGCAGTCTGGAAAAGCAGGCTGGTGGCTGGCTCGAATAAGAAGAGGGGGGGGGGAGGAGGAAAGGGGGAGGGTAGCAAGGGGAGAGGGGAGACATGAAGAGCTGCAGAACGGTGATTTATCGATGAGACCTCGTTGTCTCCGCCAGGCAGCACGTGCTCGCCGGCTAGCAATCCAATGGCACAGCGCGTGAAGGGGCGGGTGAGGGAGAGGTTGGCTAAATACGGAGCGTGGTGCGGCGCGGCGGGAATCGGCTGAACGGTGAACATTCGTTAACAGCCCAGTCACGTTCACCCATTCCGCGAACAGCGGCATGTAAATGGGTGGCCTAGTCTTTCGCCATAAAAGGCGTTTCTTTTTTCAACAATTATTTCATAGGACATCGATGAAGACATAGTGATTATTTTTTGTCTATTCTTTTCAAGGATACAGCGTGATTTAAATTTCAATTTCATCAAAGCAGTCGTAAATTTGCTGCAGAACCTAGACCTAGGCCCACTACCCTTTGCTGAGCACAGCTCGTGTGGTAATTTTTCCGCAAACGTTCCATGCAGGTTGAAATAAACGCAACGGGCATAAGTTCTTGTGCCTTACGTTGTAGCGTGCCTTGGGATCCACGATGATGTTGTTCGCAGTTCTGGCTAGCGACCCTGACGACCCCGGACTCTTGCCCTGGCCTGGTGGTGGATGGAGCGACTTGAGCGAGCCCACGGACCCCTTCAGCAGGTCGGGCTTGTCCACCTCGGGGCCACCAAACTCCTGAAGCTGCTGTAGCCAACAGCAGAGCATGGCTTCCATGCCCTCATCCACCTGCGCGATTTCACATTTAGATATTGGATACAGCTATCGTTAAGTGTGAAATGAAAGAAGGCGCTCTGAAGTGGTAGAGCACTTACTCTGCGCGCGTCTGGAAGTTGTGGAAAAACCAGGTCATTTGGAGTGAGCAGGATTTTGCAAGGCCCCTTTGACATTCGTTTCCGGAGAAGTTGCTGCCTGTAAAAGTAAAATGGGAAAAAGTTTCAGAACAAATCAAGTTAGCTTATTTAAAACAGAGGTTTGTGGCAGAACTCACCTTATAACAGTGGCCATGACCAGGAAGACCAGCAGGACGAACCCAACTGCGGTGACCAGCACCGCAAGCTGCACGCCACCGCTCAGGAAGCTCTCATCGTCCTCTGCAACGGGCGCAGTTCAGGCGTGAGGAAGTTGGAAACAGGACTGTTGGCGTGGCCGTAGTCAGGCCTGAAGGGCCGGCTGATTCAGAAGATCGCCATCGCGCGTCCGTCCTTGTCGCAACCATGGTGGGGCGCCTCGAGTGCGACAAGGACAGCTGTGCGGCAGTGATCCTCGGACTCGTTCGGCTTACTTCACTTGTACTCACCGCAGCCCTCGTCGTCCTCGGCGTCGCAGGCGCCGTCGAGTGCGCCGAGCGCCGCCCCCGCGCTCAGGGTGCTCTTCCAGCGCGGCCAGGCGCGGGGCGCGAGCGCGCGTACGCTGGTCCTGGACGCGTTCCTGGACGCGTTCCTGGCCGCGACCGCGCCCCCGCCCACGCGCAGCTCGAGCAGCGGACGCCAGCGCGCGCCGCCCTCCGCCGCGGAGCCGTCGGTGCCCGCGGGCGCCGGGCCTGACACCCAGTCCAGCAGCACCAGCGTTGCCTCCCACGGCCCGCCAAAGGAGGTCAGGTTGGGCGGGGTCCTGACCAGCAGGTCCCAGCTGCGCTGGATGTAGTGCCACAGCTCCAGGTGCTCCTCCAGCCGGGGACACGACAGGTCGCGCTCGGGGCAGCCCTCCGTGTGCAGGAAGGCGTCCTCCAGCTTCAGGTCAGAGTCCAGGGAGGTGAGCACCAGCAGCCCGGACGCCGTCTCCGGTCGCCACGACGCGCTCGGTAGGAACATAGGTAGAAGTGGTCGCTCCCGCCCAGTCCTGTTCCGGGGACAGAGAGAGATAGTATGTACTTACCGAAAACTCCAACCTGCGGATGACTTCAAATTGGTTCATGTAGCTTCGAGGGGGCGACAATTTTGGGAATCATGTGTACACAAGCCTGGGAATCATCATCATAAAAATTAAGGGAAATCAGTGAACACCACTACAACAACGCAGGAAACTCCTGGAATCAGTTATAATTAGCAGAAATTAGCGTTTTAAGCATTTTAAGTCACAAGAAACAGTTAGAAAGGAAATGATATGGTTGGGAATCATTGGGAATCAATCATTCCGGGAATCTTGTGTACACATTAAAGTAGAGTGGTCGCCCCCTCGTCTGGCTTGATGACTTTTTTTTTTGTTTTCTTTATGCGTATAGATACTCAGACACACGCGAGAACGTGACGCCCAACTGCCCCCACCCCACTGGAAGGTGCAAGGGAGGCTGCTGCATCTCAGCTGGCGCGGAGCCCGCGGAGCTAGTTGTCTCTCCCAGACCTGCCGGGAGGTGGCGCCACCGGCTGTGCGGCGCGTCGAGTCGTGTCCTAGCGCCCGCCACGCGCTGTGCCCATTGCCTCACCAGGTCGCGCCGGGCCGGTGCGAGGTGACGTAGGCCGGCACGGTGGCGGACGCGGGTGTCGTGGTCCGCGTGCTCGCCGTGGAGGTCCTCATCGACGTCACCGCGTCAGAAGTCGTCGTCCTGAGCTCGGGATGTGCGTCGGATGTGAGCCCTGGAGGCGGCGGGGCCCGCGAGGGCGTCCTCAGCGTGCCTGGAATCGGATATGTTGAGCGAGTTGAGCGAGCGGGCCCGTACCATGCCATGACGAGGCGTGCCGTGCAGTGCAGTGCCGTGCCCTCGTCGGTAACGAGCTTGAAACTTTCTCAGGACCGTCTCGAGGAGTGGCGGGAGCAGCGGGCGAGCCGAGCCGAGCCGAGCCTCGTCGCGGGCCCCTCAATGGCACAGCCGATAAGGACGCCAAAAGTGTCCGCAGCTTTGTTGCGGGCGGGTCCGGGTGGACGCTATTTCCTCCCCCCCCCCTCCCCCAAGTCCAACCGCAGCCCCGGCTTTAATCTCAATAATGACAGTCGGGTCGGCAGTGGCGGGAAGATGCCGCGCCGCACGCCGCGGCGACACGTCTGCATTCTGACGGTGATTCAACGACAAGCAAAAGGGGTTCGGTTAAAGAAAAGAAAAGAAAAGAAAAGAAAAGAAAAGAAAAAGAAAAGAAAAGAAAAGAAAAGAAAAGAAAAGAAAAGGGGGGAAAAAAGAAAAAGAAAAAAAAGGTCAGCAGAAGAAGCACTGACTACCCAAAACTCGTGAAAGAAAAGACTCAAGTATGGGGGCAACGGGCGAATAACAAATAATTAAATAGGAGTGCTGCGATGTCTGCTAAAAAGAAATATACGAGGACTAAAGCCGATGCGGGACGATAAAATTGTATCTCAATTTGGAGATTGTTGTTTCATCAACAATGCACGATGCTCATTGCTATGCAAATCTAAGTGTGTAGTAGTTTGCCACTTTAAACTGCAAAACTAAAGTTCTGCAGTTAAAAGTGCAGAACTTTTTTTTTTGTTCTGCGGTTATGAGTGCAGAACTTTTTTTGTTCTGCGGTTTTAAGTGCAGAACTCTTTAGTTCTGCACTAAAAACTGGATAGAGAGTTCTGCAGTTGCAAGTGCAGAACTAAAGAGTTCTGGAGTTACAAGTGCAGAACTAAAGAGTTCTGCAGTTACAACTGTACCACACACTAAGTTTGTAGAGAGGGGTGCATCTTTGGCCCTCCATTTGATTTCAAGGGGGCTTGTCGAGGGGGAAACAACTCTGAATTTTGGTGTACACATTTTGTCAATTATTGTAAATTTTATGCGAGTTTTTGTGAATTTTTATAGAATTTTGGGGGATTTTCATTCGAATTTACTTGAATTTTTCCTAAATTTTTCTGGCCTTTTTCTGAACTTTTACAGGTGTACGAGGTGTACAAAAATGTCAGAGTTTTGTTCCCCCCTCGGGGCTTGCTCACTTACCTTCTTGCGATGGTGGCTCGGGGGCAGTGATGGTCACCCCCGCCGACACAGTCGAGGCGCCTGGAGGTCCGGCGGGGTGCGGCGCTGGCGGCGGCCTGGGCCGGGAGGCGGGGTCGTGCGCCATGAAGGGCGTCGCTGAGGTGGGGTGCAGCGCCAGCAGCGTGGTGGCTGGCAGGTGGACCAGGGCCAGCCTGTCCGCGGCGGCCACCGTGCGCGTCCACAGCGCCGTGCGGATCGGCACGCACAGCACCACCACTGTGGATTAGCAAGGCAGGGGTCAGGGCTGACGGGTAGAGCCAGGCAGTGCCGGGGCCGGGCAGGGACAGGGCAGAGCGCAGTTCACATACCCTCTCCGGCCTCCACTGTGCTCTCTGTGCTCGCCCTGCCGGCGAGACGGTTACAGTTTCTTTTTTTCCTATTCGCGGTCGTCAGAGATGTCTCTCCTGCGAGACAGCGGCGGCGGCCGCTATCCAGAGTGTAATTCCAGTGATTTACACTTTTTGTCGCTCTAGCCGCGCCCGAGGGCGGCGGGAAGGAGAGACGGAAAGAAGGGAGCCGTGTCCTGCGTCGCGTCGTCCTCCTAAATTTAAACTCCCATTGTCGAGACAAAGTTTCGGTTGGTACCACCCGGCCAGCCCCGGCCAGCCCCGACGCGGCCCCGGGCATGTTTTTTGCGCCGGTGTCGGGCGGGGAGAGCGCGTGCGTAAAACCGGCCCGGGCGGGAGTGAGAAAAAGAGAGGAAGGGTTGGGGGGAGGGCATGCCCGGTGCTGACGGGAGGGGGGAACCATCAACTTAAACTTCGCTTTTCGGTTACCCTGCGGATATGTCGCAGAAAGAGGCAACACACCGAAACAAAAACGAAACAAATTGGTGTGGCGTTTTTCCGACCACTAAAACGCAAACAAAACCAAAAAACACAGAGATTGCAATCAAGAAAGTTAGCTGTGGCTACAGTTCATCCCCCAAGCAACTCGAGCAGCGCCGTTATAACGGCTATAGCACCTGAGCATTCTCTTTACTTTGCTTCTTCCGCGGCCGCGGGCTTCCTATTGCTATCCTGGCCGCACTCCCCCAAGAAGAATGGCGTGAGCGGGTCAGGTTCAGGCGGCCTCGAGGCCTCTTTAGGGCAGGAGACGCACTTACTTGCCTTATTGCCGCGCAAGCCGAAAAGGCGCGCCGGCCGGAGGCCTCTGAGTGACCAGCTGCCCAGCGCCCCGCCCCAACCCACGACGCCCTACCCGGCCCCGCCCCGCCTGCCTGCCTGCGATTGCTAATTAACACTTGACGTGTGTTTGCACACACTTGGAGTGAGGTTGGTGGGGGTTAGTGCGTCAGGGGCTAGTCCATATCGCCATAGCCCAGTGGCTAATTGCGATTACACGTTGAAATGGGCTCTACACACATACCAACATGTTGGCGCGTATTGAAAGAGGCCATTCAGGGGGGTCAAAAGCGGCGGGAAAATCCGCACGAAAAGAGGCCGGGGCAAAAATTACCCGGGCGAGCGGAGCGATGGTGTGGAATCAGACTATGAGAAAATGGTAATGGAGAGTTTCACTGTAAGCTACAGTAAACCCTGCTCTCGACCCTGTTGCTCGGTACGTGGCTTTCGATTAAAGATTAATTTCAGTGTAAGCAACGTTGATTCACCCTCATTCACCATAGCTTACAGTGGCATTCACGACGTAGTAAGTTCACGTTAGCTTATGGTGTAAATTCACCGTAAGCAGTCGTTATTGTAGCTGACAGTGAGTGCATGAGCGTGCTGTATGTGAGCTCACCTCGCACAGGGTCCACCAGCAGTGGCCGCAGTGCGTCCTGGAGGGTGTCGTCGCCGTCCTGCTCGCTGGGGATCATGACGCGGTGACGCACCTCCACGTCGGCGGCCTGCAGCGCGAGGTCCAGGGCCTGCGCGGCCAGCTGCCACCAGCCCGAGCCTGCAAAACCGACACACACGGCTCTCTGAGGAGGACTGGCTCCAGACAGCAGATGTTTCAATAGACCTTTTCGCCCACAAATTTAGCGCATGTCGTATGTTAAACAAGTAGTGGGGGCACGTTTTCAAAAAAAGTCAAACACTTGGACATTGTAAATTTCCCAAGTATAAGAGTGGCGATACGAAATGTTATTGACAGTCACTCTTACGACTTCAAATCTCAAAGATAAAATAAGAATTGCGGTGTTTCCACGTTCTGGGCGCAATGGTAAAAGCTGGTATCTCAAACTTAAGTTTTTAAGCTCACTGGGTTGTGTTTGCATCTGTAGGGAAAAAGAAACTGTGCTCACTGGAGCATTACAAAGTGCGCAAGCGTAGCATCGAAAAAAATTTTGCCAACTTATCCGGCAACATTGGACGCGGGTACCACTTACACCTCGACGCGCACCATGAGCTTGGATCACACCTCACCTCGCGACCCGGCAGCCCGCCCGGCCTGCCCCCCCCCCCCCCCTCCGGACCCCTGTACTTTCAACGCCACCACTACCACTATTCGCATAGCGAGGAGGTCGGAAAATTAGAAAGGGGTGAGTTACGGCGGCGCGCGCGCAGGAGGGGAGGGGAGGAGCCCACGGCAGCCAACGTCACCCCCACCCCCTCTGCTCCCCTCAGGTACAAGCTACCGGCGCGGCGCGGACATGACAGTGCTCGACCGCCCTTGAGGCGTGGCGCGATGACTTTTGCGAAGCCGATAGTGCTATAGTTAGGAGCTCGTCAGAGTCGGCGGGACGAAGTCGGCGTGCGCTCTCGCCGAGTGCTCCGAGATGGACCGACCTAACCTTTTCTCGGTACATATTTCGTAATAAACTTTGTTGAAAATTGTAACATTATGACCACAGCATAGTTCGAATGTATTACCAACGCGAGGAAATGCTTTACAGCACTGTTACAAACAAAATATGGGCCAAGATGAGGTAAGGCCGCTACGCCTGCAAGCTTGCACTCGGCGCACTCGGCGTGAGCGCACGCCGACATCGTAGCGCTGACTCTGCCGCGCTCTCTGAACCAAATACAGCATAGGGACGGCCCGTAGTTGTCAGGACCCCGTAATCCGCGCGCCCCGGGTCCGAGACCCCTGTCCCGGCCCCCCAGCCTACGTTGGGCACCCATCACGACAAAAGCAATGTCTCATACTTCAAAGAAGAAAAAAGAAAAGAAAAAAATAGAGAAAAAAACAAGGGGGAAGGGGGCAACAGGTGAGGAACTCCCTTACTTATTTGAGAAAATCTCTCAAGATTTCGAGGAAGTCTATAATAAGAAAATATCTCCCTCATTTTTTGTAACTTTTTTAAAATTTAAGATTTCCTTAAAATTAGGGAGTTTTTTTACAGTTTTCACGTTTTCCTCAAAAAATCAGATTTTTTAAAAATCGTGAGCCGTCAACCCCCACTTTAAAAAACCACGCTGATATTTTATTGATCTGTTTAATTAGTTGTTACTGGAAACGTGCCTGACGGCCGCGGAATGAATAAAAAGAATCACGGGCACGCTGCGGGCTGCGGCCGAGGCTGCGGCGGACCGGACCGCCGCTGCTGGTTGATTTGTCACCTGGGCCGCAGAGCAAAGGGGGTGGGGGGGAGAGGGGTAGAGAGGGGTGGGGAGGGGTAGAGAGGGGTGGGGAGGGAGGAGGGGAGGGGTGGAGGAGAGGAGGGGAGGGAGGAGGGGAGGGGTGGAGGAGAGGGGGGGAGGGAGGAGGGGAGGGGTGGAGGAGGGGAGGGGAGGGGAGGGGAGGGGAGGGGAGGGGGAGCCGCGCGCGGCCGTACTCAATCTCGACGACGGGAGAGGAAATTGTTTTCAAGTCCCCTCAGCAGCACAGCCTGAGCCTGGCGCGGCGGCGGCGCGGCCGAACGACAGCCCAGGAGGCCGGTCCGGCCCGGCCCGGTTCGGTCCGGTTCAAGTCCGGTCCGGTCCGGTCCCTCCCCGCAGCCTCTCCACCTCCTCGCGATGAGGCTCCGTTACGCAAATAGAAGTAGAGCAGCCCGCCCCACCCCCCACCCCTCTCGCTGGTGCGGTGGACAGTTATGAAGCGGGGCCGGGCCGGGGCCGGCGCACACTCATCCGCCCGCTGGAAATTGCTAGGAATAATTATAGCAGAGAGGACGGTCCGCTGGTCCGCTCCGACAGGGTTAGGTAGCGGCTTTGATGATACGACAACCAGCGCCAGCAGCGGGCCCAGGCAGGGAACGGCGCAGGCGCGCAGGCCCGGTGCAGCCCGGGGTCCGGGGCTGAGGGAGCCTGCTGTCAGTCAGTTTAGGTTTGGGGTCAGAGGTTACAAATACTGGCTTTTCCCCGTATTTTTCGGTGATAAAAAGTAAAATAGTGTAACCCTATCATTGTTTCCGTTACTCCGCCCGGCCGCAAAGGGTGGGACGTGTTTGTGGTTGGTTGCGGTCGAGCGCAGAAGTGCCCAGCCCGCAGCTAATGCTGCCCCACTGCCTCCCCCCCCCCCACACACACACAGGCGCGTTGTACTCGTCATCGGGAGCCTACATCGGTTGTCCGTCCGACCTTTTTTTGTCCGACCTCGGGATTTTTGCGGCCGCCACCGTCACACGTTTCTTTTTGTCCGACCTCATTTTGTCCGACCTGGCAGTCGGGGTGTCATAGTTATTTTTCTGTCCGACCTCGTTTTCTCCGTCCCCGACGAACCGTTAGAGTCGCCTGCTATCCTCTGCGCTGCAGCTCGATTGTCCGACCTAATACTTTCCCCCAAATCTGAAAAAGAGCCTGGTGGGTTAAGTACCACGAAAGCCGCGGGGTGTCATGAGACTCGGCACTTGGGGCCTGGGTTCAATTCGCAGGTAGGTTCTCCACTGGCAGCGAAAGCGAGTTGTCAGGAAGTTCCGTCCAATGCCACGGTGGTTGGTCCCTCGTGGGGAAATAAGGCCTATGAATCTGGCTCCTTAGTAAACAGCTTTTCCATGACCTGTGCGGGAGCGGGTCAGTACAGGTCTAACCAGCCGTACGCTTACTCTTCCGCAAAAACTTCTCTTTCTGCTCTTCTCCCCCTCTATCGTCCTGCCTTGCCTCTACCTCCCACTGATCGGTCATGCGGTCCGGTGGTGCCCAGTCGTTGGTCTGAAATGCTACCTACGGCTTCAAGGCGCTGTTTAAATAGGGTAGTACGGCGGGCCTAGGCCGCCAGCCTTAAACGGGGACTCTCTTCGGAGAGGACTCCTCGTGCCCGCGGGGTGGAGGTCGCCTGGAACACACCGGATCCCATCAGAACTCCGAAGTTAAGCAGGCGGGACTCGCAGGCTGCGAGTTAGGTATGGGCCTACCAATTTTTCAATTTTTTATAGCTCTTTATTATTTTTTTAATGAATTTGAGATGTTGCATAATTTTTCGGTGCATGCTCCGACCACGATACCTATTCCTTCTCCACTTTACGAGTGTAAACAAGGTCGAAAAAAATCCAGGCACTTTTTCAGATTTGGGGGAAAGTATTAGGTCGGACAATCGAGCTGCATCGCAGAGGATAGCAGGCGACTCTAACGGTTCGTCGGGGACGGAGAAAACGAGGTCGGACAGAAAAATAACTATGACACCCCGACTGCCAGGTCGGAAAAAATGAGGTCGGACAAAAAGAAACGTCGGTGGCGGCCGCAAAAATCCCGAGATCGGACAAAAAAAAAGGTCGGACAACCGATGTGCTTCGGTCATCGGGGAGGACTAAGGACTGTGCGTCCCCCACTGGTGAAAATAGTCGTAATTTTACAGAATTTTTTTTTTTTTGTAAATTTATCAGTTAATATTCAATATTAGAGTTTCATGTAACTGTGTGAAGAGCGAACGAAGTTGTAGAACTGTGAGGTAGCATTTCCCGACTTCAGCAGAAGAAACATTTTGCTTTGCAAGACGTGGCCATATTTTACAGAAAACATCTGTAAAAATTTTACCGTTAAAATATGGGGAAAAAGTCCATGACATTTCTGTCATGTATTTTACTAGTGTTCTGTAATTTTACAGACCATGGTAATTTTACCGTACAAAGTCTTGGCATATAGTTTACCCAGACATTTCCTGTACAATTTTTAAAATTTTTAACAGTGATACCTCGCATATGAGGTGGCGTCCCTAGAGGGTGAAGCTTGTGCCGTGAGGCCGCGGGCGTGGTGCCCGGTGTTTCCTTGAATGCGGGAATGCTCACCCCACTGGGTGCCATGACGATTATGCCATCCCGCGACGCTGCTTTTCAAAGACACACCCCGGCACGGTATATGGACTGAGGGCGGCTCTAAGGGTGACATCGCCAACTCGTTTGACGAACGCGCGCGGCAGGCGCAGGGTATGAAAGGAAAAGGCCCAGAGGAGTCGAGCAGAGGGGGTGGAGCAGTAAAGCTGTTCGGTGGGAACCGGCCTGGTAGGGGTAGGGTGGGGCTGGGGCGCGGCTAGGCGGGGTAGGGTGAGGCAGGGGCGCGGCCTGGCGGGGTAGGGTGGGGCTGGGGCGCGGGTAGGCGGGGTAGGGTGGGGCTGGGGCGCGGCTTGGCGGGCGCAGCCTCCGTGGCCATTACTGCAAACAGGTTCCGCCGCCGCTCCGCGCGTCGCGCCCCATACCGCGCCGCGAGTTACACACCCGTGAGAGATAAGGAGGGCCGGGCGCGCCGGGCGCGGCCCAGTGAGTGAGGAGGAGAGTTAGTTACCCTCCACAGCGGGGGGACGTGGGCGGGGCAGCGCAGGACAATCGAGACTCGGCCGAGCTGAGCATATACATACATAGCCAGCCACAGCGGAGGCGAGCTACACTACCGCCACCCCCCGCCGACCATTTTCTCATCTCTCCGGCAAACGTAGCCGTGCGGGGCGGGGTGGGCATTTGGATTATATGCGTACGGCAGAGATAATATCGAGAGCTTGGGAAGCGGTGACAGCCCCGGCCATAAGTCACTCCCCCCCCTCCCCTTTTCCTCGATCACGATGCCCACCTTGCCGACCCCTTCCGCTACCCCACGCACCGCACCACCCCACTCCGACTTGTCCCGCCCCACCCCGGCCGATAGCAGTCAGCTGGCGGGCGCTAAACTCCTGAAAACTCGAGACCCCACGGCAATTTCACGAAGAAATGCAATTCTCCAGTATAGGCCCACATAGTACGAGGCCTCTCCGTTGACGATAAACTGAGAAGAACAGAGAACTGTTCGAACGGTGCGTAGTAGACAGACTCACCGACCAAACTTTGCGTGAAGAGGACGACGCCACGTACGACGGTTCCGTTAACCCCTCTCCGCTACTTCTCGAGGAAGTGAATTTCAGTGGTGCACGCCTCGCCCCTGCAAGCGCAGGACGACTTGGTCCGACCCGCAGAGCACAGAGAGGGGGGGGGGGGGGCACAAATGGGGGTAGCTTAGGAGACGCACCTCCCAGTCGACGTGACCATACTGGCAAGCAGCTGGCCAGCCCGGCCCCTATGCAGCAGCCAAGGACGAGACGGACGGCACGACACGAGACCGACGACGCAAAGGATGAAGAGGGACCTCCCGCTGTCAAAGTATTCGACTCGAGCAGGCGCGGAACGAATGTAAAACGTGCGGGTGCGTTCCCTCCTATCTCGCTAAAGCTTCGAAAAAACAGTATTAATTTTGGACTTTGTGTTTACCACATCAACTGCAAAGCTTTTCTCTTTTCGTTTTTTTCTTTATTCCTCTGTTTTTTGTCTCGTGCTCTCACAGCTTTCACTCTTTACCCTCATTTCCAACCCGAATTCTCTCTCGCTTATGCCCTCGTAACGCCCTTCATGACCATACCCGCCCGGACTTACCCCGCCCCACCCCACCCCGCCCGTGTCTTTGCCCCGGTCGGGCCTCTCATGTCCCCCGGACGGGTCTTTATGGCGAACGTATTGGCGGGCTACCCCAGGCCAGGGGCATTCCCCTTCTCCTCAAGTCTCCCATTGCGAGTAGCTCTGCGCACCAGCAGCGGCACAAGGACCTCCTCCCTCCCCCCGTGCATGTGACCGTTTGTTTGCCTTTGGCGTCTCGCGAAGGTGAACAAGGTGGGTTTGCGGGCTGGAGAGGAGAGGCGTATTGGGGCTCCCAGGGCGATGTACGCCGCGCGGGAACAACGCACTCGCAGTCGGGGCGGGGCGCCGTGGGGCTGAGCAGGGAGCGGCTGCAGAGGGCTTACGGAGCCCTTCCCACCCCCACTCCTTGCCTCCATCCCCCGCCCGTTGTCCTGGAGCCCGCCCCGCACCCGCCCGCACCGTACCCGCCCGCTGCCCGTCACGCACCCCCCCCCCCTTTCCCCCGTCACACCTGTATCCCCGCCTGTCACTCCTACGGTGATAACTCTTCCCGCACCACCGTGACGGTGCGGAGCGCGCATGCGTCGGGACGAGATGGGCTGCCCTAAAAACTCGCCTTACAGAACGACGCTTCGCCATACGGCTACTTTCCTCCCTCCCTCCCTCCCTCCCTCCCTATCTCCCCTCAGATCACGTCGTCGACCAGATCAGCCTGGGGCGACCTACGGGCCCTGGGCCATGGGCGGGCAACAGGTTCCCCTCGAGCCGAGCCGAGCCGAGCAGGTACTAGGGTGCTGCTTAGGGTGCGCGGGCGGGGCCTTGAGCGAGGCTCGCGGTGCAGGCTGCCAAAGGACGCGCACCTTAATGAAAGTCCTGAGCCGGAGCCGTCAGCCGCGCTGGCTCAAGCTGGGCGTGTTCGGGCGGGGCGGGGCGGGGCAGGGCGAGGGCGGGAGGGGCTGTGTGTTATCAGCTTCTCGCTCCCACCACAGCACCCGTCCTCGTCCTGTATCTTCCCCCTCCCCTTGCATCTTGGAAAGTCAATTTCGACTGGCTTGGCCCGGGCCTTGTCGCCAACTTTACATAAATGACAAGCCTTGTTCCCTCTCCCCCTTTCTTTCAGACGGCGAAGAAAAGAGTAGTTCCCAACTGAAATCGGAGGTTCAACAACTTTCGAACATCAGCTGTACATGATTACTGTGTGAGTTCTTAAAACTATCACGCTACACCGGAAAAACAAAGGTGTGCTAAACTCACACCTTAAAAGGTGCTACAATCATTGTTCCGAAATCCGGACAATTTTTGAAGAAAAAAGTCGGTATCTTCTGTAATTTTTTAAATCTGAAAAATCGCTGGGGATTCTAGAATACTCACGTCTAGACCCGCCCATGACCATTCAAAAATATTTTTTCGAGCAAACGGTGTATGGGTGAGGGCTGTTTGAATCGTGTCCATACTTAGGAACCAAAGCGTCCTAAAGTCGGGCAAGTTGTACTGTACTGTTTTCCCCATTAAATTTACGATTGAGCGACTGAAAATCACATGGAATCGTTCAATTAGACCATTCTATTGTCAAGGGGTAATTGTTGGTACCAACGATTAAGTGAAGAGGGGCGGGGGGGGGAGTGGTAACGACATGTCCATGTTTTTGACTCGTTCTTTACCACCACCTTTCTCCCGAGAGGTGAAAAGAACTAGTATTGTTCTCAGTCGAGTGTAGCCCTTAACTGATTCCACTTTCATCTCAGATCTCACAAAACCTACACGCGTGATGCTTATACTATTCTAAACTGGAAATGCTGATCTTTATTCAAACAATAAACATTTTTTTTTTTTCAAGTTTAATAGAATTATTTTGAGAACACTTAACAACATGCTTTGTATGTCTTCATTCTAAGTCCATAACCACCATAACTCAGCTTATTGGTGGAGTTTGCAATCTCAGAGAGCAAATACCTACAGACATGAAACTTGTACCAATCTGAGCAAGAAACCTTCGTCTGAATTTCAACAATGAAACTTTTTTCACGTTTAATATTGTGATTTTGAGAACTCATAACAAATTTTGTGCTAGTTTTTATTGCAGGTCCCCTGTCAGAAATTACAACGGGAATTTTGACGGGATGGACCGCTAATTTTTTAGCCGGTCTGAACCGTATTTAAATTTACGGGACGAGAAAAATACGGACCTTCCCGCACATTCAATTTACGGACCGGCCCCCGTACACCAAAATCCCGTATTTTGTGTTTTATGACTCCCAGAGCATTTTTGATGGAAACTGTTTTTTGGACCCTTTGCATCAAAGTCGATCAAAGTAGGAACGGACACGCCCGTGATTTTCTAGTACGGATTCTTAAATATATTTAAGAGGTACGGACAGATCCGTAAAAAAAATATATATATATATATATATATATACAGTGCGTCCCGTAGTTATTTTCGTAATTTGCTACGGGATTTTTAACAGTATCCCCGAGTCGGCTGTCGGCTCGCGCTCCTTTATGCGCCCCAACAATCGAACCCGAGCGGGGGACCGAAGGCCCGAGCGGGAGCGGAGCAAGGGGAAAAACATCCCCTACTCACTACTCACACCCACACAATCTGAGATGAAAATGGACTCACTCGACCCACATCACGTTTGACACAGCTACCCCTGTAGCGCGGCCAGACCGAACCGGCAAACAACAATACGACGACGACGACAACCGAGGTAGCTCGGGTCGTTACACTCACAGCTCGGCAGGCGGAGTTTGAGCTCCAGCTGACGGGGACGGGACGCGCAATGAGTTGCCTGTGCTGGCTCTGTGCTGCGAATGGCCTACCTCTTAGGCGGCTCTTTCGTAAAACGAAACCTGTCTTTTCGGCAGGGGCACCAGAAATGATCACAGAACGCGGGGATAACGAGAAGAAACAACGTGTCCGACTTTAGGGCGCATTGCAAAATTGCTTACCACAACTAAACCGTGCGACAGAAATCCAAAAATATGATGTCGCAGGGTAGGCAAAAGAACCCAGTTTCACATATGTCGGGGTCAAAATGACCCGACCTTCCACAGTTCGAAGCCTTGTATTCTCGCAAGACTCATAAAAAAGTCCTCTTTTTCCGGATCAAAATCCAAATTTCAGGAATTTTTGGAGGGAGCAATACTCTTGAGAAAAATAATTTTGTTCGCAGAAATATAAACTAGAGGGTCTTACCTTTCTTATAAAACCCATGAAAGTTAAACGTCGCCAACGAATTATGAATTTAGAGGCAATAATAGTGACAAAACAGCTAAATGTCCGACTTTAAGGCGCCAGTCCGTATTTAGGAACAATGATTGTAAAGGACTAGTGCCTCTGCAAAGGCACTAAAACAGCTAAAGGCACTAATTTTTAGCACCTTTAGGCCTGTTTAGTGCATTTTAAAAGGTACTAAACTCAAAATTTCTTTAAGGCCCCTGCAAACACTGTGAAAAATACTCGTAGGGGTTACAGGAAAATTTTCCATGATAAAAGTCGTAAAATTACAATTTGAAATTGTAAATTTACAAGCACTCCCTATCGACTTTGAATCGACAGACGAACAAGAATGGGCAGTCGTAAATTTACGACATATTTTGTAAATCAAAATTACAAAAAAATGTAGGATATTTTTCACAGTGAAAGGTGCCAGTTAGCACCTTTGTTTTTCCAGTGCATTCGTGTGTTTTAATACTTCAAACAACAGCATGCCTTATTGAATTTGCGCTTTACCAGACAAATCCCAGAGCCGATACAGGGCTAGAAAAAAAAAAGGTCACACGAGCAGGCCGCAACGCACTGGCACTGCCTGTGTCCCTACTAAACTCAAAGCAGCAGGGCGAGGGGGAAAGGCAAGGGAAAGGGGAGGGGGGAATATCCACGACAACGTGCCCCCGGTGGCTATTGGGGTGCAACACTATAGCGGAAGGGTCCACTAAAATATGATGGAAGTGCCGCCCCCCGCCGACCTGGAGGAGATGGGCCGGTCGCTTAGGATGCTTAGGAGGCTCAAGAGCAAAAGGGGCTCGAGAGGAGAGGAATGCGGAGGGGAGTGGGGGTGGCAACAAACTATACGGGGAGGAATGTTGGGAGGAGGGGGGCGGGAGTCTCGTACTGGCGCGCTCACCTCGCTAAAAGTGATTTTTAGGTTTGCGCCGCGAGGAATTGCGGGTGGGCGCTCGGGGTTTTCGACAGAACAGCGGGAGGCGTTCTGCACCAAAGGTCGGCGCTAGCAGCCCAGCAGATTGCTTCTTTCTCTACACTTGTGGCTGGCCCCATGCCTCCTCCCTACCTCGACCCACCTCGCCTCGCCCGCAGGGCCCGCAGCGACGGCAAGGCATAATAACAGTGGACGAAGCGGAGAGGAACGCAAATAGGCAAAATAGGTCAGGAAGGGCGCAGCGGGGCCGGGGAAGGGGAGGGAAGAGGGGGCCGGCGAGCGAGCGCGGGAAATGGATTTTTGTTGCATGCAATACGAATTTATTCCTGCTGCGCCCATACATCGAGCGGAACAGCGTATTTACTGCACTGCTTTTTCCCCCAACGATGATAGGGTACGGGCCTGGGACCGGGGCACGGATGTGTAGCTTCAGCTACCCCTGGGGCTCGGCTCGGCTCCGCCTGGCTCGGCCCGGTCAAAATAACGCTCCCCACCCCTACCTTCCCTAGGCAAGGAAAACGAGGAAATACAATATGGCAGCCGCGGCGCAGGGCAGCGCGGGGCGGGGTGGCGAGGTGTGCAGGTGCGCGACACACCGCGGATTGGCTGTGCTGTGGACTGCTCCGCTGCGGTCCGGTCGGGCCCGGTCCGGTGGGGCCCCGCGGCGCAGCTCCGTGCTGCCCCCTCCCCTCCCCCTCCCCCTCGCTTGTCCGGGGCTTCTGATTCATGAGCCACTGCGCCGCCCCACGCTGCCGTATATGGACTCATGAAAACGTCACCAGCGCCATGCGCGTTACAGCAGCCAGCCCCGGAGCGCGCTGGGATACCGCCGGGCCGGGGGCCGGGCCGGGGCCGGGCAGGACCGGGCATAGCAGAGGGGCGCAGCGGGGCATACGGGGGCATACCGGGGCGTGGCGGGGCATACCGGACGGGGGTAGGGGCCCGGAGCACAGCCCGAATAGAGAACACTGACCCAGCCCAGCCTAACCCAGCCCACATCCTCACGCACATGTCGAGCATCTTCGTGGGGTTCACTCCCGTCTCTACACGGCGCCTACAAGAAGCACCAGACTGTACTACAGAAAGTCGCGCGTGAAAGTGAAATGAAACAAAACTTGTGGACGTGCGGCCGTCCCGCCCCGCCCCGCCCCGCCTGAGGGTGGACAGAACACGAGGTGGGGCATGACTGCCACGCCGAGATGATCCGCTGCTCCAACTAACTTTGCAGTAAGTTTGATTGACTCCTCTGTTGGCTCGTCCCAGCCGAGGCCCAGGCGAGCAGACGGACGGTTCAGCCGCGTGCCACCGCTCAGGCCGCGGCCATCTCCTAAGGAAGGAAGGCCCGGCCCACCCCGCCCGCACCCCGCCCTAATCTCAACACGCCCGCCCCCATCCCACCCCAGCCCCCCCCCCCCCCCCAGCACCACCCCGGCCCCGCCTGGCGACAGCTTCAGGGCTCCAACGCGCTGTATAGCTCCAGCTGCTCTAGCGAGCTCCAGCGAACTCCATGGAGCTTCCGCGACTGCATCTCCGCAGACAACTTTCCATGCCGCGACGGTTTGTGAAAATATTTCGCCACAGAACGGCTCGAAATTAATTCCGCGAGCAGAGCTAGCGCTCAGGCTCAGGATTCTTCCCCCGTAAAGACGTTAAAGTTAATTTCTCTCGACTTGGAAGGAAGGGGTTGGGGGAAGGGAGAGTGAGAAACTCTGGCGCGTCGAGTTCAAAACCTCCTCACCCGGACTCTCCTGGTCTGGTGCACTTCCTTGATTGGGCTCTGCGAGGAACGGATCACCGCTTGAATTTTGGGCAACATGGAATGTATTCCAATACCATGTATTTCAATGAAATTTTGGGAGTATGTTGGGGAATGTATTAAATATTTTTAACTAAGTGTGTAATACATTGCAAAGTAGTTTTTACTGTGGAATGGGAAAGAGACTTCAAGAAAATCACAATACGTGTTCGAAAAAAGAAAAACAAGTGCCAAACAGAGCGCAAAATGAATTTTGTGACAAGTATGGAACTCGTTCTTTACATAATTATGTGCTACAGAGTTAGAAGTGTAAAACGTGATGTGAGTCGAGTGAGTCCATTTCCGGTCCATTTTGATCTCAGATTGTGTTAATGTGTTCAGAAGTTTTTCCCGGGACACTCGCTCTTGCTCGGCTCGGGCGTTGTCCTCCCCCCTCCCCCACATCACTCGGGTCCGATTGTTGGGGCGCTTAAAGGAGCGCGAGCCGACTCGGGGACTTTAGAATGAAAACTAGCTCAAAATTTGTTAAGAGTTCTGAAAATGATACTATTAAACGTAAAAAAAAGGTTCATGGTTGAAATTCAGGCGAAGGTTTCTATTTCAGATTAGTACAAGATTCGTGTCTGAAGGTATTGTGCTATCTAAGATTGAAAACTCCAAAAATAAGCTGGGTTATAGACTTAAAATGAAAACATACAAAATTAGCTAAGTGCTCTCAAAATAACACTATTAAACGAAAAAATATCCTTGTTGGAATAAAGATCAGCATTTCCAGTTGAGAATAGTATAAGTATCATGCCTGTATTTATTGTGAGATCTGAGATGAATGTGGAATCAATTAAGGGCTACACTCGCATGAGAACAATACTCGTTCTTTTCACCACTCATTAGAGAGTAAAGAACGATGAAAAAAAAACGTTGACTGTTAAGAGCAGGCGACCCACCCGTACCACGGATTCCGGGTCCGCATTCTGGGACTTTGGTGACAGGTAAAGTAGAATGAGTGATGCCGCCAAACCACAGAGCGCCCCGGAATACTGCTGGTCAAAAGTTATATTAGCCTCGGCGTCGTTTCCTGGGCTAAAAATGACCCGGGTTCTGATGAACGGTCATCCCCGCTGGTTCTTTCTCTGACGGAACACAAGAATATTATAGTAAGGACCCCGCCTTCCCCACACCGTTCGGCCCCGCCCCGGGGTTATTTTTCAGAAGCGAGCGAACTTTAATAACACGGTTCACTGCGCTCCATAAAATGGTGTGCTCTCTCCGCGGCCCGCCCCGACCCACAACACCCAGCCCCGCCCGCCCCGCCGTACCCCGCGCTCAGCAGCAGGTGCCTATCGACGATCAACGTTTCAACATTTCCACCCTCCCTCCCTCCCGCCCCCTTCCCTTCCCCCTCAAAAAAAGTCGTGATGACCGCGGGGACGTAAGGCCGGAGCGAGGCGACGCGAGGCGAAGCGAGGCCCATAGTGACCCGCAGAAATAGCAAGATCTTTGTGACACCAAGCGAGGGTCTGAAGAAAGGACGCAGAAGACACTGTCAAGCGATCTTTTGAAAACTATAACGTAACCTTCACTTTTATCTAGAATAGATAGTGACATAAATACACCGAACAGTTGTGAATGGAATGGAGGGGGCCGTTCTGTTTCATGATTCATTGATCAAGTGCGACATTTTTAAAAATTACGACAGAAAATGTCAGCTAATTTGTAGCTGGACTGAATTGTTTTTCAAGAGTACGGGAGGACTGACACTACGCCGTATGCGGCCTGTCCGTACTGAAAAGAATACGGACCAGCCCGTAAACGAAAGTCCCGTTTCCCGTTTTTTTGTCTCTCAAAGGGCTCTTATAATGAAAATTTGTTTACAGATTCTGCCGAACTGTATGGAGTGGGTACGGAAGGACCCGTCATTTTGTTCCACGAATTTTTCAATTCTTTGGAGGAATAGGAAGCTGCTGTAAGATTAACGGAGTATTTCTTAGTCGTCACCGTAATACGACTCAGAATTTCGCAGTTTACAACGACCGACCCGTTAAAAAGAGGCTTTGATTATGGCTCGTTGCTGGTCGCCGCTGGCCCTGTTGACGGACGAGGTAGGAGTTGGGGCTGGGCGGGGCTGCCTGACCGCTCTGCCGTTATTGTGTTTGTTCATCTCGCTTTCTTTCCATTAACGTGGCTGGGTGGGGTGGACGCTACGCCACCCGCCATCATGTGCTGCTTGCTTTTACACCCCTCCCTCCTCTTCCCTTCCGTACCGCTGCGATGCCGTGGGCACGGCACGGCACGGCACGGCACGGCACGGCACGGCACGGCACGGCACGGCACGGCACGGCACGGCGGGATCAAATGACACGCCATGGCGGGGCTCAGCCCGTAGCCCAGCCAGCCCTGCCCCTGCCGTGAGCTGTATACGCCACACGTTTGCCACACAACTAATGCCGGCCGACCCGCTGGGATTATATTTTATTATTTCATTATCTGATTTTTGATTATGACAATAAAATAATCGCGCTTTTGTACGGAACACGAAAAGATCTTTTGGTCTAGTTTCACGGGGTCGTCACGGAAAGAATGTAATTTTAGTCGTCATTTGGTAAATGTCACTCCCCAAAGCACCGCTAAAACAACTGAGTAGCGAGGGGGCACAAAAAAAAAATAAAAGAAAAGAAAAAAAGTAAGGCAACGGTACTCGTCCCATCTGTTCTGGCGACGTATCCACGAGGTTTTGTTTGTTCCGGAAGATTCTTTCCGCCCACTGTCGCAACAGGGCAGCTGTAATGGCGACGGGGCGGGAACCGGCCTCCTCCTCTGGCGGGTAATTTAATTTGAAAGAGTCATCAGCAGCCCCCTTAGCAGCTGAGGTGCCGCGGGGGGAGGGGGGAGGGGGGCAGAGGGTAGGCAATCCGTCGGATCTCATGAAGGGCTGGGCTACGAAACAGGTCAGGGGTCTGCCGTCAACGGTTGAGCGGAGCATGTCTCACGACAAGAGGAGGCGACTTTGTTGCATAAAACGAACAACGGACATCATCCCCTTGAGTGTTCAATGTTGCGGGGCGTCGCTCCCTTACGCACTGACAGCTTACTTGACAGAGCGGGGAGGAACTAGTAGCCTGTTTTATGGAGCACTTACAGGCCGACGAGAGGAAAATTCTATGCATCGCATACAGGATCAGGCCAGGCCAGGGGTGTCCCGGCCCGGCTCGAAAAAGAGAGAGACGAGAGAGAGAGAGAGAGAGAGAGAGAGAGAGAGAGAGAGAGAGAGAGAGAGAGAGAGAGAGAGAGAGAGAGAGAGATGCAGTTATTAATGGACAACAAGTTGCCAAGCGCCACGTAGCGCCCTGCACGAGCATGCCAAGTCCTGCCGGGTGGGACGGGAGGAGTACTACTGCGCAGGGCATTACGGATGAAGGACGAGATGACAGCCGCGCGGCGAGCCCAGCGCAATACAAAGGTGTTGTACAGCGAGCAGAGACGAGGGTAGAGCTGCCGCCTGATTCCGAAGATCGCTCTCTTCCCTCCGTGCGGTGCCCTATGCTGGCCATGGTAGTGCTCCACGAGTGCGACGAGGACAGAGGTATGAAAGCGATCTTCGGAATCGGTTGGCCGGGCGGAGCGGAGCGGGATAAGGGGCACGACGGGGCGGGGCTAAGCGGCCGAAGCGGCGGTGGTGTGCGAAAGAGCTTGCATGGCCAGGCCGGGCCAGGCGGTCCAGTCCAATTTGCCAGCCGTACGGACGGACAGGTTAGGCTCCCGGCCCCCGGCGGCGGGGCGGCAGGGGCGGTGTGGCGCCGTCCTGTCGCGCGCTGCTGTGCTGCTGGCTCTGGACCTGCAGGTCGCCTGCTGCGTGCCCTGCTGCGCGCCCTGCTACTGCGTGGGCTGGGCCGCTGGGCCGCAGGGCCGCCTCCTGCTGGGCCCCTGCCCTGCCCTGCCCTGCCCTGCCCTGCCCTGCCCTGCCCTGCCGCGCGCTGTGCTGCTGGCTCTGGACCTGCAGGTCGCCTGCTGCGGGCCCTGCTGCGCGCCCTACTACTGCGTGGGCTGGGCCGCTGGGCCGCAGGGCCGCCTCCTGCTGGGCCCCTGCCCTGCCCTGCCCTGCCGCGTCCTGCTGAGGCTGAGCCCTACAGTCCAGGCGCGTTCGATCGCCCAGCCCAGCAGAAGCAGAGGGCAGTGCGGCGCGGAGCGGAGCCGCGGAGCGCACAACGCGAGCAGAGCTCTGCTAGCAGTTCGGCTGCCTGTCGCCTCCCCTCCCCCCTCCTCCCCTCCTCCCGGCGGCACCGGCACCGCCCACATCCCTGCGGCCCGCGCCCGCGCGCGCCCGGCCCGGCTAGGCTGGATCTCACAGTCAAGGGCAAACCCAACTGCTCCCACCCCTCTCCATTCATATCTCACCTCCAGTCCACCCGCGCCCCGGCCCGGCCCGGCGCTACCCGTCCCCTCTCGCTTAGGGCCCAGCCGACGCCTCGCGATGAAATAAATCCTGACGTCTAAAACACACATGGCCGTGTTCTAGCAAGTAAAAAAAAAGAAGAGTAGAACGACGGTACTGCCTCTCATAAATATGTTTTCCCGTTAACTCGTCGGGCAAAAGAGAGCTCGTGACGTAAAAACAACGAAATAAACATACAGCCAGTTATATTCTGTAACTATCGAACGTAAGTGAGACAGTAAAAACAGGTCAGTATGAAACACATGAAATTTAAATTGGCGTCAAACGTAACCCTTACTCTGCAAACTCAAGTGTGAGACAGTATCACACTTTTTACTGCAGTACCATTGTGTCTCACACTTTCAAAAACTATTTTCTGTCGTTGAGTAGCAATCACGTTTTAGAGAACAGCATCAGCTTTGGTTGAAAATCCCGATTAAAACGAGCTACCATGTGATGGGGTTTGGAACAACAATACATTAAATAATCGTAAATTAATGGTTTCAAAACTTTATAGGAACGTTGTTGTTTGCGATCAGAACCCCATCACTTGGTAGCTCGTTTTAACCGGGATTTTGAACCAAAGCTGATGATGTTCTCTAAAACGTGATTGCTATTCAACGACAGAAAATAGTTTTTGAAAGTGAGACTCAGTGGTACTGCGGTAAAAAGTGTGATTCTGTCTCACTTTAATTTGCAGAGTACGGATGCCGGATTGTAATTTTCGCTGTCATATGCTGAAACCTATTTCCCCTCAGTCCTAATTTGAAGACGAGCGCGCGCATGCACGAGGCACTCCCTCCCCAGCTGGCTGAGGGCCCATGAGACCCGCCGGGCCCCGCCCCGTCCCGCACCTGTGCCTGACAGATGAGGACAGTGTAGTGCTGTCAATAGCGGACGTCACCGCCACACGCTGGGAGCGCTGTGTGTGCGGGCGGGGCGGGGCGGGACCGCCAGCCGCGCACAGAGGACGTCGTTATTCCGGAACACTCCGGGAATCTCCTCTCCCGTTGTGACAAGCCCCGCACCGCCGCACCGCGCCTCCCACCGCCTCCACACTGCTGCACTTTGTGCTCAGCTGTGACGTCACGGGTTGAGCCTCGCTTTTCTACACGCGATGTTGCAGGGGGCGGTCGGCGGTCGGGCCTTATCATCGAAGTACTCGCCCGTCCCGTGCGTCCCAGGCCAGCGGAGGCCGAGCCCGCGCCGCGCCCAGCTTTTCACCCTCAGCACAATGGAGCGGGAGCGGGGCCTTTTATCCACCCCACCACGGCGGGGTGGGGCGGGGCGGGGTCAGAGCGGAGCCGAGAGCATCATACCACTACTGCGATTCACGGAAATTTTTTAGCCATTTCTACACCAAAGTACTCTT
Source organism: Frankliniella fusca (assembly GCA_029379305.1). Lineage (NCBI taxonomy): Eukaryota > Metazoa > Arthropoda > Insecta > Thysanoptera > Thripidae > Frankliniella > Frankliniella fusca. The sequence goes on from JAHWGI010000295.1 coordinate 786,422, forward strand.
TGGCACCAAGCCCTGTCTGGGCCCCTGCCCTGCCCCGGTCCGACTGCCCTCAGTGACCCCCGACCGCCTCTTGAACCTGTTGCCCGGAGCGGCTTTAAGGTAACGGGGCGATGAGGGGATTAGTCGGGTTCGCCTGGCCCAGCCCCCGCCCAGCTGCTTTTTACTGAGGTGCGGGGTGGGACCACCGTGGGTGGGACGGGCCGACGGGGCGAAGGGCTGGGGCACCTGGGGTCCGCCCGACCCCACCGGGGCCCGGACCCGCGGTCTCGTCCGACCCGTCGGGGGCTTGACGTGGGGGTCCTGGAGGGGGGGTGGGGGGTGGAGAGACTGGCGGTTGGCCTGGTGGGTGCCCCGCGGGGGGCCTGGCGAAAGGCCCTCCGGAACCTTTCCGCTCTTTTTCTAGTCACCCAGGGCCCGGGATCCAGGTCCGCCACAGACAGGACAGAGGGGCTCCAGTCGGACCGGGGCAGCAAAATCGTGCTCGGGCGAGCGGCGGTGTCTGCGCCCCCCCCCCCCTCTTTTCCCCCGGGGCCCTCGCTGCTACCTTGGAGGAGGCCAGGGGTGGGGTGCAAAACTGCTGAGGCCCTACCCGGCCCCATGCCCCCCCACCCCTCTCCCCAATTCGTTCCCCTGGCCAGACCGGCTGAGGTCCTTCCGCCGCCCGCCGGGCCTCATCTGTTCCGGCCCGGGCCTGGCCGGGCGGCAGCGTCCCAGGGGAGTGGGGTCGGCACAAGGGCGAGGCGGTGAGGCGCCATGCACAACTGGTGGGGCATATGAAGTGCGAGCTTCAGTGAGGCCGGGGCAGGCCGGGCCGGGCAGGGCAGGGATAGACCGCCCTGCAGAGCAGAGCAGCAGTTGTGCTCCTGGCCGGGGGCCGGCCCCACCAGCTCTCAGATATAACCCTTGCTTGCCCCCCCCCCCCCCGCGCGCGCTTCCTTCCCCGCCTCCGGTGCCCATCAAAGTTCGCGTGGCAGCAGCAGAGTGTAGCAAAAAAGTTGAGCGCCTCGCCTCGTTTCTCCCCCTTTGGGATTGGCCCTCTCGCTCTCTCTGCAGCAGACTCCCGCGGAGCCCCTGAGCTGGAGCGCGCGGCGCGGCTGGCGGCGGCCACGGCACTCCGCTCGGCTCGGCCCGGCGCGCGGCTGAGATTAAGGAGCTCGGGCTCGGGCCGAGATGCTGAGGGCCACGCCACCCGCGAACGGTAGCATTTCTGACACCCGGTTAAGAAAACCCGCAGTCTTGTCTTACCCCCGCCGCCCCGCCCCGCCCCGCCCCGCCCCGCCCCGCCCCGCCCCGCCCCGCCCCGCCCCGCCCCGCCCCGCCCCGCCCCGCCCCGCCCCGCCCCGCCCCGCCCCACCGCACTCCCGGTTCCTGTTCCGGCGGGGTGTGCGCGGCGCGGAACGTGTCGGAATGGGCTGAAGCTTGGGCGGGAGGGGAGCAGAAGGTGGGAGATCCGCGGGCCGGGCCGGGCCGGGGAGGCGTGGGGTGAGCACGTGCTGGCGCTGGCTTTGCGGGCCAGCCGTCGTGCTCGCCCTCGCCCTACTGCGCCGCGCCGCGCCCGCCCCGCCGAGTCGCGCAGCCTTACTTACAACGACCCGCCACGCCCCGATCGTCAGTATCGGTGATCATAAGGCGACGACGTGTGGCGAGTGACAGTGTGGGTAGAGGGGAGCTGGGCTCGGCGAGGCTTATGGGCCACTGCAAGCAGCCTGCGCGGGAGCTGTCATGATAAATCACCTGCAGATAAATCATTTTACTGATCGATGCAGTACTCGACCCGACCCGACAGTTCTGTTTCGCCGCGTTAGCCCAGCAACTCGACTTGATTCAGCACCGCCAAAGTTATTCTGAGTGCGGCCAGGTCAGGGGGAGGGCTCAAGTGGCCTAGGCGGGGCCAGGAGACCGCCAGTGAGTTCGCGAGTGTGGTGCGCGCAGCGCTCACCGCCGGACCGCAGTCTGAAAACTGCTCACTGCTGTGCCAACCAGAGAAGTGAAATACGTGGGTACGCGTATGTGGAACGGTATATCGCTATCAGTCCGTAGAAATAGTGAGCGCGAGCTTCGCTCCGATCGACCGCCTGACAGGGCCTGTCCGGCAGCAGGATCAACACTACACCACGGTACAGAGACTTAGAGTAGAGGATAGCTCACTCAAAGCACCGTTTCTTGCGGGAGAAGATTTCCCCGACTTAACCAAAGTTTCCCCCAGACAAACCGGGTTGCGGTCTGGACCAGGGGGTATCCGGGGTGGACCCGGGAGGAACCCGATTCATCGCCGGAGGGTCCCGGGACAGACCCGGAGGGAACCCCCGGGCAACTACCCCGGAGGCCTATGGGGTGGGGCCCGGAGGGACCCGGTAAATTCCTGTAGTGGTCCGGGCAGGTGCCGACTTTGTCCCGACCGCGCGCCGCCGGCCGCCGCCGGTGCCTCGTGCTAGAATTCATGGAAATGTTTTTCGTTATGATAACGAAAATTATATTTCATTCAAATGTTTTCTCTAATTTGGCATTATTCGCTGGGTTGGAGAGAACGTATCTTTGTTGCGACTGAAATTCCATTGGTTCCAATGCAAAATTTCAATGGTTTCTGCTATGCCACAGTTTCATATAACGAGAATGAAACAGTGCAGAGCGACCAGCCGGGCTCCCAAAAGTGGACGGGTGGGGCTGAACGCATTTCCCGCGAGGGAGAAGGTGTGCGCCGGAATGGGAGGGCGAGTGTAAGGCGAGGGCAATGCCGGAATAGGGGTGAGGGGCTGGGGGCGAGCCGTCACGTTTTCAGGTCAGGGAATTGGACACGGGCAGGAGCCTGCAGGACCACACCGGGGCCCGAAAAGGGCGCTCACGATTGCCCGACCTTTTTTCCTGAATGCGTTTGAGCGCGCGGTTGGAACGAGGGATTAGGAAGGCGTGTTTCACACCTTGTTTATAGGTACTGAACCCCCAGAACATCGTGTTCAGCATACACTTCCGGAGGACACGAATATAGAGCCGCTACAAAGCCTCCATCACTGCGACACGGTGCCGTGCCGGTCGTACTCACCACTGCTGACGATGGCCGCCGTCCTCAGGCGGTAGAAGGTGGCAACGCGCACGGCGCCTTGCACCGTGGCGGCGAGCGGGGGCAGCAGGCGCGCCACGGCGGGCCGGCCGGGACCCCGGGGGTGCGGCCGGGAGCTGGGGGCAGGGGCAGGCGCGTCCCCGGCGCCGGCCAGCAGCTCCTGCGCAAAGACCACGCCGCTCAAATCCTGCACTCCCAGCACAGCTCCGTCCACCAACATGCCGCGGGTCGGGAAAGTGAAGCCTGTGTGAAAAGTGGACTCAAACAAGGAGGTCCGAGGGTCGGCGGCCTGCAGCGGCGGCGCGAGCGGCGGGTATCTCAGACGGACCGGGAAGAGCGGAAGCTTCAGACAAGACAGGGGAGCAGCATGTGCAGGAACACTGTAAGTCATATGGAATCATATGTGTCACCATACTTGGCGACAAATCTTTGGAAACTTCCCTTTTTTGATTCCAAAAATGTGGTGACACATATGATGCCACCAAAGAAAGGAATCAAATTTGTCGCCAAACCTGTTCAAACTATTTATAGAAACTTAATTTTTCTAGCTGACAGTATTGTATGTTACCTTTTTTGGCGACAAAGTTAGATGTCGCCTTGAAAGGTGACATTTGTGATTCCGTTAAAGGTGACATTTGCGTTGCCTTAGAAGGTGACACATGTGTTAACTTAAAAGGTGACATGTGTGTTACCTTAAAGGAAACACATGTGACCTTTATTAAGGCGACACTCAACTTGTGGACACAAAAAAATAAAGTGCGCCATTTTTTTAAGTATGGTTGGCGACATATTTGATGCCTTATTTATTTTGGCATCACAGTTATGACCAGATTTTTGGCAACAAAAAAGGGAAGTTTCCAAAATCCTATGGTGACACATTTAATACCAAAGCAGGTTTTCGTCGCCAAGATTTGGAAACATGTGTTTCCATACGGAATACAGTGAAGGCATGTCCCCTAACAGAAGTTGAAATCCCAAATTTGTCCCAAAGTCCAAAGCCCCTCGAGATCCCAAAGTCCAAATCCCCTGGAAGTCCCAAATAGTAGCATATGAGGGAGTTGGGATTTCACGACTTGAAGGGGTTTTCGCCCTCGCTCAGATCCCTCTGAAGTCCCTGCGTAACTACCGCTGAATCCTATTCGCATAGCTGTCTGGCGGTTTTAAAGCACCGTTCATGGATGAAACATGTATGAAGGAGACATCTATACAATAGTATATTATTTCTGAACACCTGAATTCCATGTGACGTGTTAAAAACGACCTGGGAGTCCTCCTAAACCACTTTTTCGATTTGGTCAAAAAGGCATCGCGATCGCAAATGGAACTTCGGAGGGATTTCGGGGGGCAGGGACTTCAAAGGGATTTGAGCAAGTGCCAAATCCCCTCCAAGTCCCTTGAAAAGTAGAGGGACAACTTTGGTACTTCAAAGGGACAATTTTGGGATTTCAACTTCTGTTAGGGTCTCCCCTACCCCGTCGGAAAAAACAAAACAAAACACGGTAAACTGCCTACGGGCCACTCAGTAAATTTGTTTCCCGTAAATTTTGTTACCCTACAGCCTGTATTTTACTGAATACATATTACTGGATAAAATACAATTTTGCAAAACTGCTGGAGGGGCTCGACAGTGGTAAACCGTAACTGCCCTCGAAACAATTTTTTTTTTCAACAGCCTACCGGTCTTTCACGAAACAAAATACGGGTTTGCCCTTTTGCTCCGGCCGGAAGGTGCCATGGCCCCTTAGGCAAACCCGAAAGACTGTTCCGTGTTCTCTTGAGCACCCGGTACGGGTGGGATTTGGCGGTCGCCTCGGGTCGCTGCCTGGTCGCTCCCTTCCTCACTCGCCGGGTCAGCGGCCCTCCCCTCCAACAGTTTCTTTGACCCCACCCAGCCACGAGCCACGAGCAAGGCCACGAGGCCCACGGGCTGCCAGTGCGCAGAGCTGCCAAAGATGAACGAGGCCATACTAGAGCGCAAAACTTAATAGAAACGACGAGTTTCCTTTTTTGTGGTGGCGTCGAACCAAGTGGCAGAGCTTCCCTATAGAGGGATGCCACCTTGAAAGTCGGATTAGGTTACACGGGGTGAGGCATTAGTGGAGCAGAGCGTAATGGAAACGGAATCAGCCTGCAGAGCTACGCTACGACGCGCCGCGCCACCCTCTCCGCCGCAGACATACACCTGACGCCCACCGGTAGCGCGGCACCCAGCCCAGCCCAGAAAATGTTGGCACAAACACACGCAAATACATTTAGGCTGCACCCATGCATCGCCGTGACGGGCTCGTTATCAATTAATCAGCAAAGCAGCGCTCATCACACAGAATAATTGGAGAGATATGTAGAATGAATCTGGGCTGCATCACCACTCCAAAAATCGATTAAATGGGAGGGGATTGATGATACTCGAAACTCGTTTCTGCCTCTCTTCCTCGGCCCTACCCTCTATAGGCGCAACGTGGCGTGCTTTCTGTTGGGGGGAAATTTGCGTCCTGAGGCGAGGCGTCCTTTCGGAGGGGGAAATGAGAGAGCATGGGGGAAGTTTGCGCGAAGGATGGAGTCAAATCCCGAATGAGGAATTAAGTGCACTAGTGCGCGAGGTGGCGTTCACTGTCCTAACTTAAGGGTGCAAAATGTTCGTGCCTTCGGGGCGTTTTGAATTGAGGAATCAACTCCTTTAAAAGGTGCGATGTCCAACCTTTGTTTACCCAGTAATGTTAATAAATGACTACAGAAGAGCCGGCAATAATAAAAGGCTCTCTCTGGGGAAGGTTTTACGAGCAAACCAGGGGAGCCGCCAACTCCATAGTAACAAACGTGAAGTGGTGTTTGATAACCACAAAACGGGAACAAAAAAGGTGCAGGCATCTGGAGGACAAGTAAGTCTGGATTTATATTCCTGGAAATTGTAGTAAATTCTCCAAATTAATATAAATCAATGGTATACCCTAATTGATAAAAAGGTCGTCGCGGAAGGTGCTGCACATTCTAACAGTTGGTCAGTGGCCCGGTACAGACCAGGTACAGCAGACACTCGTCGTGCCTGCCCCGGCTGACGGAAATTTAATTAAAAAGGGTGACCAGATTGCGTGGAGGAGAGCTGGTGGGCGGACCGGAGTGGGGCGGGCGGGGCCAGGGGCGCAGGGTACACGGCGTACAGGGCTGGCCCGGTGGCGGGCCGGGCCGCTTCCAGTCCGACAATGGATAGACAGTCGTTGGGGCGGGGCGGAGCGGGGCGAGGCGCCAGTGGGCGCCAGGCACATCCATACTTTATGAATGAGGGGGATGGGGGGGTGCATAGGACCCATACTCCCTCGGAGAGCAGTTCGGAACGACAGGGCGCGGTGCACAGAGGACAACACCCGTGAACGACCATGCCTGAATGCACTCAATCTCATAACGGGATCGGAAAGAAAAACTGAAAATTTACGAGTTACAAATTTCGCTCCTTTACAGGCGAGAATTCAAGGGCAATTCTATTTCTCTCTGGATGGTGATAATTTTTTCCCATGCTCTATTTGAGGAATAATTTAGTAACATCGCCCGAATAAAGTGACGATTCGCGTTCAATTAATAAATTGAGGCGGCTCAAAAATCCTTACTCAAAAAGAGCGAGGCTAAAAAATATATCACTCGAGGAGAGTGAGGCTAAAAATTATATCTCCAATTCAGTATGGAAACGTATCCTCTCATATTTTGGGAGAGAGATTGAATTCGAGAGTGCCGAGAAGGCTAAGGATGCTTTTCTTTTCCTTTTGTCTTTCTTCAAAATTATTAGACAAGGATTATTTTTTATTTTTTTGAAAATGACAAGAAGTTCGGTTGTATATGTTAATCACGTTCATTCATTGCTGAGCGTAGCGAAGCACCCTGTTGGGGATTTGAGCAGAGAAAATGTCCGCCCCGTATACCTTTAGTTTACAAGAGGTATCTTACTATTATTATTTTTCCTATCTTAAAATTTAAATGTACATATGCATGCACAGGCTGCACATATAAGCATAGGTATATATGTACAGGTATATATGTACAGGTATATATGTACAGGTATATATGTACAGGTATATATGTACAGATATATATGTACAGGTATATATGTACAGGTATATATGTACAGGTATATATGTACAGGTATATATGTGCAGGTATATATGTACAGGTATGTATGTACAGGTATATATGTACAGGTTTAAATGTACACGTATCTATGTGCAGGTACATATGTGCAGGTACATATATATTTTTTGCTGAGCTTAGCAAAGCGCTCTGTTAGCGATTTGAGCAGATAAAATGCAACCCCGGAGACCTATAGTTTCGGATTTTTACCTAGCAATGGAAGGGTACACTGTAAATCGAGGAGTGAGAAATCTCGCTCTCAGGAGAGCGAGATTGGTGACCCAAATTTTGTCGCTCCTTGGGAGTCATATTATTAAATATCACTCCTTTTGAGTCGCTTCTATGACTCAAAACGAGCGATATCTAGTGATCTCGCTCGATTTGAGTGAGGCTTATCACTCCAAATGATCGATACAGAATTTCCTCACTCCTTTAGGGCGATTATATGCCTCGCTCAATTTCAGTCAGAAACATGACTCTCAGATTTACAGTGAACTCGGTACGAAAAACCGTTTAAAATTCTAAGTTTCGTGCGTCAAGAATTTTTCCTATGCTGGGTAAAAATCCCGTTTTAATATCCCAGGCGTAACGTGACCCCCCGAGTCCGATGTTGTCCATTTCGGATTTTTACCTAGCAATGGAAGAGTGCCCGGTACGAAAAACCGATCGAAATTCTAAGTTTCGTGCGCCAGGATTTTTTCTATGCTGGGTAAAAATCCCGTCTTAATATCCCAGGCGTAACGTGACCCCGAGTCCGATTTTGTCCATTTTGGATTTTTATTGTCCATTTCGGATTTTTACCTAGCAATAGAAGAGTGCCCGTTACGAAAAACCGCTCTAAATTCTAAGTTTCGTGCGCCAGGACTTTTCCTATATGCTAGGTAAAAATACTGTTTTAAGATCTTAGACTTAACTTGATCCCCCGGATCTGACTTTGTCCATTTCGGATTTTTACCTAGCAATGGAAGGGTACTCAATACGAAAAACCGATCGAAATTCTAAGTTCCGTGCGTCAGAATTTTTCCAGTAATGCGTTTAAAAGACCGCCACCAAGAAAGTATACCTAAAGGTACGTTTGTTATACTGCTGGGTCTATATGACTGTGTTGCGATGGTAAATATGGAATAGACTCCAGGAACTACATTGTCTACCTTTTAGCAACCCTAGATTTTAATTTAATAAACATTTGTCATAAACATTCGTCTTAAATAGGTAAAACATTTAAGTGCAATATGCAGGTGTTTGTAAGCTCAGCAATCAAGCCGGGGGCTTGCCTGGCTAGTATTATTAATCAGTAAAAAGCAACATACACAATAATCCTATATTTTCGTCATTTTCACGTTTATCTACCGACATGCTATTCCCAGTCTTCACTTCACTCACCTGCTGCGGGCAGCCCCAGGTGATGATCATCTTGGAGCGATGCATATTGGCAAGGAGGTCCAGGACACCGCACACGGCCGCCTCGAAAGAGCCCATCACGGCGCGCGTCGAGTCGGCGGACAGCGCGGCCAGCAGTGCGGACAGCTCCTGCTCGCCGCACAGCTCTGGAAGAAAAACCCGAGGAGGAACGTCCGCATGAGCACAGTAGCGAGGCGTGGAGCGAGGCGTGGAGCACGCCGTGGAGCACGCCGTCGTGGAGCACGCCGTGGAGCACGCCACGGAGGACAGCAAAGCGGGCGTGGAGACCCATCCCCGGGGCGCAGTATGTCAAACGGGAATCGAGATGGCTGAAGGCCGATATGCACCGCTGTAGCGGCGGGCGGACCGAGTGGGGGAGGACGCGCGGGCGCAACTGAGAGAAAAGAAAATGGGTTAGGGAAAAGAGGGCATTAGGTAATGGGCCCGGGGCTCGGCGCGCCGGGGACCAGCCGGAGCCGGCCGAGCCGGATCTGATAAGGACATGGTCGGGCGGATCGGGGCGGGGCAGGGCAGGGCAGGGCGGGCGCGGCGGGCTAGCCGGCTGGCCCAGTGGAGCTGCCGAAAGAAAAGGGGGTCGCTCCCATACGCTTTCGGAATCCCAAAATGGAATTCCACAGAGAGGCGCAGCAGGGCAGGCCCGGGCCCGGCTGGGACGGTACAGAGGCGGCGGCGCCGCGGACACCGGGCCACTATGGGCTCAGCTGGGCGATCCGAGGTAGTGTTTTCGAAAGGGCGGGTATGTCATCAGCGCTCACCCGACGCTAGAGAGAGATAGCACTGTGCGGCCTGCAACTGTCTTTGTCGCTCACGTCTGCCGATGGAGTCGGGTACAGTTCGCCCGACACCTCCAACGCTTGCCTAGCGCTTCACAGCAACGCCAGTCGCCACCAGTCCCCGCAACCACACCTCTCGCCCGGCTGGACTAGCCAAGCGGGGTCTGCGTGCGAGTAGCGTGCCGAAGCGCAGCTGAGGGCCGGTTTTTCGGAAGCTGTCTCGAGTCGGGCTAAATCTTTGCCCGGCTCGCCCGACATGCTTTGTCGGGCGGGTCGGGTCGGGTACGGATGCCAGCGAGCATCGGGCAAACGTAGACATGCAAACCCGCCCTATCGAAAACACTAATCCGAGGAGCGCAACCCGACTCCAACGCCGACGCGATATGGGCCCTCTACATTACATACATCTTATTGTTTGTTTCACTTCCTCGTAAAGCCTTATGGTGGGGGAGGGCCAAGCCGCCAGCCTCATGGCTCGGTAGTCAAGGGCCGCGACCAGGAGCCGATTGCAGGCCGGGGTTGAATGTGCCGGGCCGGGGTGGGGCGGGCGTGGTGAGGCGGAGGAGGGTAACCTGAAGCCTGAAGCCCCGCCGGTCCGGCCCCGTCCCACCCCGCTACCCTGTAGACAGATTCAAAAGGCTCTCCTCGCTCTGTCTCTCTCGCACCTACTCGGCGCACCCGCGCACCCCATCAGTGCGAGAGAGATAGAGGCAGAAGAGCGATCTTCTGAATCAGTCTGCTCGGCCCCGCCCCAGCGCGCGGCTGCGCGGCTCGCCACCACACAATCAAGCCAGCCAGTCGCCTGGGAATGGAATCCGAATGATACGCGAGGAGACGAGGGGAGCTCTTCCTTTTTTCTCCTTTTTGCGTCTTCCAATTCGACTCGACATGATGAAAAAATATAGAAAGGAAGTATATAGATAGTAAGAAGAGGGAAGTCGCGCGCTACGCGGCGACGACGAGGGCACGGACGTGGAGGACGTGTTAAACAAACATCGTAAAAGCCGGAGCACTATAAAATTCATAGAGTTTTGCCGGACCCGGATCCCGGCGGCGTGGCCTGGAGGAGGGGGGGGGGGGGTGACGAGGGAGGGTGACGAGAATGACGGGGGCTGCTAACCGCACAGGATGAATGGTTGTGGGTCAACGAGGCCTCATCGCTCTATCCATATAGCCACCGCCACCGGCGCGGCCGCGGCTGATCGTCGCCACCCCTGTCGTTTGTTGTCTTATCGGAAAACTATGAATTTCGTTGGCGGGATGGGCGATATCACTTTATGAAATGGAATGCAACCTGTCACGCGACTGCACGATGGCCTCCCGATGCAAATGTGACCCCGCGCCCGCCCGGGGCCCGGGCGCACCCCCTCCGCAGGCAGACCGATATCCAATACCTCATTTCGTGAGCGATCAGCCTCTCCTCTCCCCGGTTGAGCTCACCTGTGCCTGCGGCCTGCGCGGCTGCCTGCCTGTCAGGCGGAGGCTGAGAGCTCACATTCTGTTTTCATTCTGCACCTTTCCGCGGCCCAGAGTGATGTCGGGTCGGACTGCCGGCGAGTAATTACAGCGGTAACAATCGTGTGGTACATTGCACCGCACCGCACCGCACAGCGCCTCATCGTGTGGAGTGGGCGGAGTCCAATAAAACGGAAGGGGAGTTGGAAAGGGTTGCGGGAGGAGGACGAGAAGGAGAGGGAGAAGGAGGAGGAGGGGGCTGCGTGGAGCGGAGCAAAGGGGTTACTCTTCAGTGAGAGAGGGCGAGGCAGAAAGGGGAAAGCGTTCGCGTAGAGGGGAGGGGGAAGGGGCTCGGAAAGCGGTTGAGTTGAGACTGCGGGGAGGGGCGCTCTGCTCGGCTCTGCTCCTCTGCCATTCGAAGGCTCTGTGTGGGGCATATTTCTGCCTTAATGGTGGCGGGTAGGGCAAGGCAGGGAGGCCAGTCCTGGGCCCGGGGCCGCTCCCCGCCGCGCCCTGCTCCGCCCGCTCGGAGCCCGGAGCTACACCCGAACGTCAGCTCTGCCTGCGCGAAGCCCACCACCCAAACCTACGAACCGTATGGTGGGCATATTTTACTATGCTCTAATAAACTAGTCAGCTGAACAAGCAAAACCCCAGTGCAGATTGAAGAGATTTGTTCCTGGCGAGGGCATTGCGCTTGTTTAGGCCCGGGCCCTGCTCACTACACCTCTTTATTTCAAAGGTGTATTGAGTCAGTGCGACTAAGCCGTATGCTACAGAAAACCGAGAGACTTGCTTCGACTTCTATATAAACTGGCTGTGTGGGAGCTTTGAACTCCAAGCCAGGAAAGTGCGGTACCATGGTACCATAGTCAAGGGGCGGCCAACTCACGTATTTCTGTGTACACTTGCATTGTATTTCTAATGTATTTTTCGGTATTTTTCTCGTATTTTTGTTGAGTATTTCTATGTATTTCTGTGTATTGTAGAGTATTTCCTTGTATTTTCAGTGTATTTCTAGAAATACACAGGTATTTTTCTGTGTACACGTTTTTTTCGAGTTGCCGCCCCTCAACCACAGTGTATCCAAGGAACACGAATTTGATGTCGCATAGGATGGCGTTCGATGGCGTTGAACATACAGGGTGGCCCACGCATCCCGGTCCATTTTTTCTGATAGGCAGACCCGCAATAACAAATTTTCTTTTTATTATAAATTTGCTATTATTGGTAGTATAGGAAAAGTAAAAGTTGCAATGAGTTGGTAAAAGTTTAAGGAACATAAACAATATTTTACTTTTTGTCTATATAAAATTTATAATGAAAAGGAAGTTTGTTGTTGCGGGTCTGCCTATCCGAAAAAAATGGACTGGGGTGCGTGGGCCAACCTGTACAGCACTGCCAAAACTGACTGCGTAGGGATTTCGAACGATAAAGGTGTCCGCCCAGGAGGCGAATGAAGTCGCTCCATTTTCTGAGCCATATTATGCCTCTATCTTGCCACCACCACACACCTTTCAAATGACGGTGTACTGCTCGTCCAGCGCTACTCTGACCTGCAAACCCTTCCCCTTTTCTTTGTTTTTTTGCTCCGAACCAAAAGCCGACGTCGCACAAGACTTCTTTCCGGTGAAGATGGGCGCAGCCGGAAAGCGCCGCAGACGGCGCCTAAATCACGGTCAGCAACAAAAAAAAGATAGAGCGGAAAAACAGCCGTCTGCGTGCAAAAGAACAAACAAATGGAATCAAGCGACGGGTGGAACACACACAATGCAGGGAAGGGAGTCGCGGAGCCGCGGCGGGGAGTCCCAAAGCGGGTGATGAGCGAGGGGGGTCCTTCACTCAAAATCTTCAGAGAACAACCTAAAACAAAATAAAAATAAAATAAAAATAACGATTCTACGAAGTGAAATCCTGGAAGTCACGAAATAGCATAAAGTTTAAAGAATTTTTTAAAGTTTAAGTTTGGTTTTAGTTTTACTCTTGTTCAAGTCTCACTTTATTTGAAACAAATTGATGAAAAGTTGATACGTCCAAGAGCGTGCATGTGTGCGTGCGCGCGCCTGATTGCACCACTAACTTTACAGACTTCCTGAAAATGCGCGCGGGTCCTCGCGAGGTCGTTGAAAGAACCGCGCATACACGGAAGCATAGCTCTTATAGTTTCAGGAAAAAAAAGTCCCCAAAATACCCCATTTTTCGAGCCGCTACACTGAAAACCCAACAGTGAGCATTGCACACTGTATATAAAGCGTGCATGGCATGCACGCTGTATAAACAGTGTGCACGGTATGCTCACTGTTTATAACGTGTGCATGGACATGCTCACTGTATATAATGTGTGCATGGAGATGCTCACTAAATCTTCAACAGTAAGCATTGCTCACATTTTGTACAGTGAGCATGGTCATGCACACATTACAAATAGTGAGCATGTCCATGCACACGTTATAAACAGTGAGCATACCGTGCACACTGTTTATACAGCGTGCATGCCATGCACGCTTTACATACAGTGTGCAATGCTCACTGTTGGGTTTTCAGTGTACACTAGGATCCCCCCTTAAGGAATCCTTGGTGATTCGGCGAGCTGCTGCTGACCCACCTGCTTTTGACACGAACTTGACGCGGAGCTGCTGGCCGCGGGCGCCGCGGGCGCGCCCCTCCACCAGCCTGCGCAGCGCCGCCATGTCCAGCGCGGGCTGGTCGCACTGCTCCTTGACGAACACCACCATGTCGGCCGGGGCGGCGGGGTCCGCGTCGCAGCGCCCCGCCACGCCCAGGAGGACGACGAGCAGGAGCAGGAGCAGCCGCAGGCCCGGCGCCATGGCCCCGGCGCGGCCGTCACGGAGGGGACCCGCAGGGGGCCGTCAGGGTCTAGGGCCCCGACGCCGCCGCCGCCCTGGGGACCCCGGGGGCATGGCGGCAGCGGCGCCGTCCCGAACCAGGGGCCCCGCACAGGGCAGGCTGGGCGACGCCCTGGGCACAGAGAGTACCGGTGCGGTACACTGTTAGAAAAAACACATAACACTCAAACGCAGAATACACAAAACAAGGGCCAAATAGAACACAAAATGAATTTAATTGTGATAAGTATGGAACTAGTTCTTTACATAATTATGTGCTACAGAGGAGTGTAAAACGTGATGTGAGTCGAGTGAATACATTTTAATCTCAGATTAGTTAGTGTGTGCAGGGGAAGTATTTCGCGGGGCACTCGCCCTTGCTCGGCTCGGGCGCTCGGGCCTTGTTCCGCCCGCCCGCTCGGGTCCGATTGTTGGGGCGCATAAAAGAGCGCGAGCCGACTCGGGCTAGAACTAGACTCGGGGACTTAGAATGAAAACTAGCACCAAATTTGTTAAGAGTTCTGAAAATAATACTATCAAACGTGAAAAAAGGTTCATTGTTGAAATTGAGATGAAGGTTTCTAGTTCAGATTCGTTCAGATTGGTAAAAGTTTCATGTTTGTAGGTATTGTGCTCTCTGAGATTGAAAAACCCACTAATAAGCTGGGTTATCGACTTTAGAATGAAAACATACAAAATTTGTTAAGTGTTCTCAAAATAATACTATTAAACTTGTATATATATATATATATATATATATATATATATATATATATATATATATATATATATATATATATATATATATATATATATATATATAAAACATTGTTGAAGTGAAGATCAGCATTTCCAGTTTAGAATGGTGTAAGTATCATGCCTGCGTATACGCAGATCTGAGATGAAAGTGGAATCAGTTAAGGGTTACATTCGACTGAGAACAACATTCGTTCTTTTCACGACTCAGGAGAGAGGTGGTGGTAAAGAACGAGTAAAAACTATGGTGAATTGTTCACCCTGAATGTTCGTCCCAGTCTATCCTTCGTGGAGAGAAGTGCTACGAACGGACAAAAAAGTAAATAAATAATTAAGTACATAAATAAATAAATGCTGTGGACCTGATGTGTTTTCTTATCGCAGAGTTGAAATGGCATATAATTCTACACACAATCAGGAAATAAGACACCACTCTACCACTAGTAGTGTTAAGTTTCATTATTCTGCATTCGATGTGCCTGGTCTGTGCATTTTAATGACAGAACTATTATTGCGTTAACAGAAGCGGTCCGTCTGTTTCTGTCAAATGATCTTCTGTAGAGCAGTCAAGGGTACCGCACGGCCTCGAGCGCCTGCAGAAGACGCGGTAGGCAGTCCCGCACGGCTCGCATGCTGCACGGGCTGGCCTACCAACCGCCTGCTGCCGCAGAGTGCGCATCAGGTGGCCTCACTGCCCACACACGTCACTCTGTCTCTCTCTCGCACTCAAGCGAGGGAGCGCGAGCACTCTGCGTCTCTCGCTCTCTCAAGACGTGGATGGAGGAGAGCGGGCAGCGGAATCGGACGGTCGAACTCACCGCCTGCTGGGCAGAGGCCGGTGCGGCGGCCGGGGCGGAGGCCTCGGCGTGCTGAGCTTCAGTCCGTTAACGGGAGCCGCTCGGCCTCGGCCTCGGCCTCGGCCCGGCGCTGGCGGCCATGACGGAGCGGCAGGCGACAGGGGCTCGACAGGGTGACCTGCAACAAGTAGAAAGCGCCTAACTGAGACGGGCGCGGCGACGGAGGAGGGTGGCAGATAGGACGTCGCAAGTCGGCCCACGCCAGCGCCGTGTAATGCAATAAACCACCCAAGATTAGTTTCGCTGCCTGGCGTCGACTCAAATATACGAACATCACAGGGTGCGAAGGATTTAAGTAAATTAAATTATCTGATTATCTTGCATGGCGCTTGCGACGAGTTGGATGGGCCATTGAGTGCAGAATCTAAAACCAGCCTCTAATCGTAATATTTTTAAGTGGTTGCTCATGTTCCCTTTAGGAAGGTCCAAAAATTGCCACTGTGAGCGGTCGCCTTGGCGCATTTTTCCTGTACCGATTTCAAACTTATTTCACGAGCCTGTCTGTGAAGCTGCTTCGTGGTTCAGGTCGTAAAATGAAAGATTGGACCCTCCACCACATTTTTCTTGCGGGGTCAACAGCCTCCCGTTTTCGGTTTGGAATAACATAAAAAAGGGATCCATCCATACGAAAAACTGCGACAAGCGTCGCAATTTCTCTCTCTGAGTCGTGCGTGTTCGTTCAAATATGAATCCAGACCTGGGAACTCTACTCGCTCCCTTCCGTGAGAGCGGCTCATCGTTCGCAGTGCTCTGTACCCGGCGAGGCCTTAGTCCCGGGCGGAGGGGGGAAAGGGCTTTCGGGTAATAACTCGTTACATAGTTTGGGCTGCTAGGCGCCACGCCACTCCTCGCCACAGCCACGACCCGGCCAGGTCCGCCACTCCCTGGCCGCCGAGCCCCACACGGGGTTGTGCATGTCCACGGAGTCACCATCATTACTTCGCTTTTGAGATGCAAATTACCCCCCCCCCCCTCCTAGACGTCATCAGAGTGGTGGATGGTCCTCACCCCCCCCCCTCTCTCTCTCTCTCTGACACACACGAGCGCGCGAGCACGTTTGTTTCCTGCTCGCATCTCTTTCTTCCTCCTCTTCCCTACGCAACCTTCCGCCCTCTCTGTCTCTCCCCTTCTCTAACCCCTGCTCTCATTTCTCCCTTTCTGTATGAGTTCCCTATAAGGTTAACCAACCCTTCCTCCCGGGACTCTGCTATAACGACGTTGTTCCTGTTGTGGAGGGTCGCTTCCCTTGGAAGGGGAACTACAATTTAACAGCTCCGCTGTACGCCAACTGTTGTGGAGTTACTTCAGGTTGGCCTGCATCTCCTTCCAACCCTCCTTGCTTGTGCTCTCGCTCCCTTATCCTCCCAAGTATCACAACTTATCTGGTGAGGGAGGGATACCTCTGGGACTCCTCGGGTAACCCTCCCCCCCCCCCCCACCCCCCAGGATGCGGGCCTGGCTAGCCCTCTCCAAGTTGGACGCACCGACTCGCCTAATGACAGCACGCGGCGGCCACTGGCCAGGATGCAGGCCCTACTCTGGAAAAGCAAGGGTGTACTTGAATGCAGTATTTTCCTGCATACCTACATGTATGCAGGAATTCCTGTGTACTTAGTCAAGTATGCAGGAGTTCCTGTGTACTTGACCAGGTACACACGAAAATCTCCATCCATTTATGGGGGGGATTTAGTTTTATTTTCTCTGACTTTTTCTCGATTTCTTTCTGATTTTTCTGATCTTTTACTGATTGTGCTTTAGGGTCTACACTGATTTTTTTTTCGAGTGGAGGACCGCTGCGCTCGGCCACTCGGCCGCTCGGTGTAAATCAAGGTGCATCAGCGCCTGCCTTCCAGACAGCAGGAAACGACGTAAGCACAGAAGCGTCGGCCTCGTAGGCAGTCGCAGATGCTGTCTGCTTTACTGTCCACTGTGTTTGGGCTACTTACTGCCTGCCTACCTCGCTGGCAACACCAGTCAGGGCCTGCAGGGCCTTCCAGGCACAGACTCATTCGCAGCCTCATTTCCTTTACGTTTAACGCTGCTGTCCCGGGGACAGCACTAAGGGCAGCAGACACGCAAAGAGTGCGGCCAGACCGTGCTGGGCCGGGTGGCAACGCGAGGAAATTAGAACCACGCGGAGCGAGGGGTTGGCTGCGGGGTTGGCTGTTGGCTGGGCCAGTGCTGCCAGCTAAGTAGGCTAAAAATCCCTCGAGTTCACCTGTGTGGGGCAGACGGGTCTCTCCGCATGCTTACAAGGCAAAACTCTCGAAACATGAGACAACTTTTTGCTAAGTAGGAAGGTGGGGTAACTGAACACACTAAACCCTTATGCACAATTTTATACAACCATAGTTATGCACAAAATTTTATGCATAACTATGTTGCACGTTGTAAATTCTGCCCGAATTTGTGCATAAGGAACAGAGTTAAGCATAGTTATGAAGGAAAAAATGTGCACAACTATGGTTGTGTAAAATCCTGCAAGGCTTATTCACAAAAAAGTGCATAGGAGTTTAGTGTGAACTGTTCACACAGTCACACAGGTGTATGCGTGAAATTATTAATACACTCCATAGAGCTAAAGCTGAGGTCTGCACCCTTTCCAGGGCGGGCAGAAAGAACGGTGGGGATGCGAGATGGATAAAACGACAAGAGTAAAGAAGATAGACGCATACGCCAGATCAGACGAGCTGCGTCCAGCTCTGAGGCCCGGCGGAGAGAAATTCAGTAGAGGGGAAGCGGAGCATTTCCCCTCTGTTCTCTTTCGAGCGGGAAATTCGTTTTCGCGATGAATGTGCCCCGGGCCGGTTTGGTTTGCTAATCCTCCCAGTCCACGCTCCTCTCCCCTCCCCTCCGCGCCCGTTTGGCTCCGTCCTACGAATTGCCTGTTTCCCTTTGCGATAAAAGCTGCGGCGGCCGGGCAAGAAGTCTCCGCAAGATGAACACACAGGCGTATGAGCTGCGCGGTGCTGGCCGGCCGGCCTCAGAGTGCCCCACCACCATCCCCACCCCAGCCCACCCCACCCCAGCCACAGACCCTCCACATCCGAACTCCTCTTCCCGCCTCAACTCTCCATAAAAGGCGGGGAAACACTTGCCTCGAAACTCAAATAAACGGGCGGGGCTCTCCCACGACCCGCGGCGTGGCGTGGCCTGGGTTGGGTTGGGTGGCGGGGAGAGAGAGAGAGAGAGAGACAGAGAGAGAGAGAGAGAGAGAGAGAGAGAGAGAGAGAGAGAGAGAGAGAGAGAGAGAAGAGCTGTAGGAGGACGTGAGGGTGGGGAGAGAAGAAGGCATTAAGATTCGGCTGGCATATCGATTCCTCCGCACTGGTTTATCGCCGGCAGGCCAGGCTAGGGCTCGCGGGCGAGACGCGGAGAGGCGAGGCTCGTCATTAAACGGGAGCTCAGACCATGCTAACCACCCAAACCACCCAGGGTTTCTAAAACTTCCAGCACAGCAAAAAATAAAATAAATAAATAAAAATCTTTCGTTAGTTCCCGGTTGATTCCGAAAAGGGGTTTCCGGTAGCCACATTTCCCTCCGAAATTTTTGTTGCTCTGCGTTACATTTCAAATTATAGTGATATCTGGTGAAATAGAAATGGCAAACTGATAAAAACTCAGAGCTGGGCAGGGTCCGAATACATTTAATTGTTTGATACACACGCAGAACATTTTGTTTTGTAAAATAAAGAATTTTGTAAAATTTCCTTACAGACGAATACATTACTCAAAACTGTGAATCTCTTCAAAAATAACCGTGAACTTCACATGAAAAAAATTGTGCTCCCATCCCCTCTGCCTCTGCAACAGCCGCTGAGAGGAGTTGGCTGGCCGGGCGGGGATTTTTTGATTAAGCTATCCGGATGGAAGATGACATGTCCCGTCCCAGCCCCAGGCTAGGGCCCGGGCCACCCTCACTGGAAGATAGGGACTTGGTCGCGGTGGGGGAGAAGCGCGCAGCGCGCACTACATTGCGTCCTCAACAAGTCTGCTCCGTTTTGAGGTTAAGAGGAAGAAGGGTCGAGATGGACTTTCCACACTCTCTCGCACGCACTCCCTCGACCCCTCCCACCCTCCCTCTACACTGTGACTCATGGAATGAAATGGGTCAACATAGTTGATGATTGTCATCAATTCTTTGAAAACTTCTCCATTTTTACTCGTTCCACAACCTCTCTCCTGTGTGGTGAAAAGAACGAGTATTGTTCTCAGTCGAGTGTGCGTAACCCTTAACTGATTCCACTTTGATCTCAGATCTCACAATACCTACAGGCATGATACTTATGCTATTCTAAACTGGAAATGCTGATCTTTATTCCAACAATGAACTCTTTTTCACGTTTAATAGTATTATTTTGAGAACTCATAACAAATTTTGTGCTAGTTTTCCCCGAGTCGGCTCGCGCTCCTTTATGCGGACTGGAAAATGATTGGAACGCAGGGTGTACACTGATTGGAGAAGGTGAGGTGCCCCTCGGTTCCGGGCGGTCCCGGGAAAAACTTCCCCTACACACACTAACTCAATCTGAGATGAAAATGGACTCACTCGACTCACATCACTTTTGACACTTCTACCTCTGTAGCACATAATAATATGTAAAATAATTATGTAAAGAACGAGTTCCATACTTCTAACAAAATGCTTTTTGCGTTCTATTTGGCCCTTGTTTTTTGTTTGTCTCTTTTGCCCATGCGAGTCACAGTGCTCTGTTGCAGCGCTAATTAGTATCGTCTTGCCTGTCGGTCGCTTCGCGACTGGGTTGGCAGGGAGCGCTCCCGCTCGTGCCCCGCGCAGTACAAAGCACTGAGTCTCTCGCAGCTGCGCGAGCTGCGCGTGGAGCGAGACGAGGCGGGGGGGAGGGGGGCAAGGAGTGGTGGGGCGTGGGGGCGGCGCAGGGGGTAGGAGTAGGAGTCGTAGGAGTGGGGACAGCGGGTGGCTCCTTGACCTCGCCGCCTGCCTTTCAATGGAGCTGCCATTAGGCCGCACAGAGTCGGGCGGGGCGGGCGGGGCGGGGCGGGGTGTGCCATGGCGAGGTGGGACGAGGCGAGCCCGGTGGCTGCCTTTGTGATTGTGCATGACTGGCAGCGGGGCGGGGCGATGCCGGCTGGGGCCTGCGGGACCGGCAGCAGGGCTAAAGCTGGATCATCGACGTGACGGGCCGCAGGCGGGCCCCAGGCGGGCCCCAGGCGGGCCGCGGGCAGGTCTGGAGAAAGTGACCGAGCAGACGACGCGACGGGCAGCGGGCACGGCGGGGTCTGGCGGGGTCCAGCCGACAAGCGCGGCCTAACGTGGCCGCTCTGGAACCAAGGGTCGGGCTATGCAGTGGTGCGGTCGTATTTCAAGCACTTCTCCCACCCCCCACCCCCCTCGCCCTGCCCCTGTCCCAGCCCCTGACCCGCTACCCGCGTGCGACTCTGTGTGTGTGGCGCAGTGGACGCCACTACGTTTCCCACCCCCTCTTTCCTGTGCTCGTCCGGATGTTCAGCCTCCACCGACCCCCCTCCCCCCCCCCCTTTCCATTCCCACCCCGCGGGCGTGTGCGAGCGTCCCTCATCCTGTCCACGTTGGTGAAACACGATGGAGCTGTCCCGTCCGGACCCGGGCCCGGGGCCCTATTGGCGTGGAGGACCACGTCAGGCGGCGTGTGTTGGAGAAGGAGCGGTGGGAGGAGCAGCAGCAAGGGGACGGACCGCAATCATCACGAGCAGCGCCGCAGCCAGGAGACAGACCCCGCAAACACTTTGCGTCATTTCTGACGAGAGGAAGTGCGCTACGACCTGCCAAAAGCCGGAATAGTCGGAAAGACGCTGCAGCCGACTGTAGTAACTGTAAGAAATGGA
This sequence comes from Frankliniella fusca, assembly GCA_029379305.1. Taxonomy (NCBI): domain Eukaryota; kingdom Metazoa; phylum Arthropoda; class Insecta; order Thysanoptera; family Thripidae; genus Frankliniella; species Frankliniella fusca. The sequence continues at coordinate 807,549 of JAHWGI010000295.1, forward strand.
GTGGATTTGATGGGGGATGCAACAGTGGCGTCGGCGCCGTGCCCTGCCCCGCGCTGCGGCACGGTGGGGCCCTACATCACAATCGCCGCGCCGCCGCCTCCCCGACCCCCTCGCCGGGGCCCCCTCCGCCAGGCGGGAGGCTAGGCGCGGCGGGCGCCGCACGGCGCTGTGCGGTGAAAGAGGACGAAGATTCTCGCTCCCTTTCCTTCCCCTCCCCTCCTCTCCACCCCGCTCAACCTTAAATCCCTTTTCTCAATGTTTTCCTCGCTCTCGCGCAGATCCCCAGAGAAACAAAGTTGAGAGGGCAGCAAGCCGCGAGAGGAGAGCGCCGGCGCCCTCTTCCACAGTGATATTATAGCCGGCCCAGCTGCGGTGCGGCCTCCAACGCGCCCTCTGGCCCGCCCTCCGGCCGGCCGCTACACGGCTACTTAGTGTCGCCAAATCACAAACCTGCAGGTCCTAATCAGTTCTCTCGGAGAGGTGGTCGGGCCGGGCCCGGGCCCGGCCGGGTACACTAGTGCTGAGGCTGAGGCCGGCCCCGGCCCGGTCCAGCACTCTCAAATTCCATCAGGAAATTTACATTTTAGATTCAAGGAGACGGTCCAGGGCATCGGGGCGTCAGGGTGGCGGGGCGTCGGGGCGCCTGAGCGGCGGCCCGACCGCCTGCTCCCTTCAGTCTGCGCCGCGCCGCCCGGCCGGCCCCGCCCCAGTCGGCTCGGGCTCGGGCTGGCCCGGCCCGGCCCACTACGGCCCACGGCGCAGCCCTTCCAACCCTTGGACCCACGCCGGACCGGCTGGGACCCCAGCCCAGCCCTCGAGGTATTTACCGTGTCGCCTCGGAATCTTGCTAACCTGGCTCCGACTGACACCCTGCTCCCTCCCCGCCAGACCCCACCGCCCTCGAGCTGCTCGGCGCGGCACAGATAGGGTACGGCTCAAATCTTCATTCCCCTCACCGCGCTCCGCCCCGCCCCACCCCGCCCTCTCCTGCGCACGCTCCGCCGCCCTTAGCTCCACCCCGCCCTCCAGCCTCAAATGCCGGCCAGGCGTGGGCCCCGGCCCGGCCCGCCTCCTCCCCCACCCCTGCCACGCCCGGGCAGGCCCAGCCAGAGCCCTATGGACCGGGGAGCTGTCCCCCTTCCGCCCGTCGTGCAGCCGACGTGGGCGAAAAGTTTGCAAATAGCGCGCGGGGCGGGGCGCGGGGCGGGGCTAGTGTTTTCGAAAGGGCGGGTATGTCATCAGCGCTCACCCGACGCTAGAGAGAGATAGCACTGTGCGGCCTGCAACTGTCTTTGTCGCTCACGTCTGCCGATGGAGTCGGGTACAGTTCGCCCGACACCTCCAACGCTTGCCTAGCGCTTCACAGCAACGCCAGTCGCCACCAGTCCCCGCAACCACACCTCTCGCCCGGCTGGACTAGCCAAGCGGGGTCTGCGTGCGAGTAGCGTGCCGAAGCGCAGCTGAGGGCCGGTTTTTCGGAAGCTGTCTCGAGTCGGGCTAAATCTTTGCCCGGCTCGCCCGACATGCTTTGTCGGGCGGGTCGGGTCGGGTACGGATGCCAGCGAGCATCGGGCAAACGTAGACATGCAAACCCGCCCTATCGAAAACACTAGGCGGGGCGCGGGGCACGGCGGGGACCGCGAACTGTGGGGCGGGGCCGGCGGGGTGCTGCGCAGGCAAGGAGCGCCGGCTGGGACCCGGGCCCGGGCCTGGCCACGGCCAGAGGGGTCGTGGTCCTGGGTATGGCCTAGCCTTGGCAGGGACGGGGTGGGGCTGGGCAGGGAACGGCAGGGTGTGGGGTTCCCTTCCCTCCCCGCCATCAGCACCCCTCAGGGGGACAGGACCAGGACCGCATCCAGAATCTGCACATACAGATGTTACCAGCACCCTCCTATTGTACTATGCGCCTACCGCTGCACCAATGGGCTTGGCTTGACTCACCCTGCCTCGCCTCGCCCACAACCATGGCGGAGGAGATCTCTCTCCACCGTGCCCACAACACACAACGCCTCTACCCTACCTGAAATTGTGCGTCAGGGGCGGCCAGTACTATCACTGCAATTTAATATTTTGCTTTCGATTTCTTATTTCCAGCGAGGCCATGAGACTTACCAATCTCTGAACTCCCCCTCCTTCACCCTAGTTTTCATCCTGAAAGTACGGCTGGCCCGCGTAACATTTGCACATGTCTGCACTCCTATGAGGGAGTGCTAAGAACTGCAAGGACGACGAGTACTACGCATAACGATAATACTCTGTCATTCAATTATGGCAAAGTTATACAAAGAGACAGGCGCGCGAGGAGAAGATTCAAGGCTGACGGAGGAAGAAAGAAGAATGGAAGGAGGGTGGGAGAGACAGAGAGAGAGAGAGAGAGAGAGAGAGAGAGAGAGAGAGAGAGAGAGAGAGAGAGAGAGAGAGGGGGGGGGGAAGGGGGGGAGCCACTGGTGTAGCTGAAATGGCTAACTTTACGTACCGCTGATCGGCTGTGCGGGACTATTGTTTGGGGAGCCCCAAACCGAGTTTGCGTTCCCCCTCCCCTTCCGCTTTTGGTCGCGTTTATAGACGCAGGTGATCTTGCGATCCCCTACCTGCAGCACCGCCGCACAGCGCTGGCTCGGTCGCCTCTCTAACCTAGTTCGAAAGGGTGCCGCCCCTGCTGGGTGCCCCGTGCCGTGTGCCGTGTGGTGCCGTGCCGTCCCGGGAACGTTATTGCTTTAACCCCTGCTTGTCGGGTAGGGCACCCGAGCGATGCTACGATAAGGTGGATTTACCAGGATGCGGCCCGCTTAAGTGCAACGCTGATTCTCCACATTCGTTGGATGGGCACTTGCGGTGTGCTATGCTGGGGCGATTATATGCCCCCGCGGGCACAACGCAGGCTCCAGCTGAGTCCGCTACACTGCGGCGCGGGCCCGGGGCGGGCTCGGGAACCTCGCCCCCACCCCCACCCCGAACCACCAGAAACAGCCCGCGCAGCCCGCGCAGCCCGCGCAGCCCGCGCAGCCCGCGCAGCCCGCGCCACGAAGCCGTGCTATGGCTGAGAAGTCCGTCGAGCGGGACGCGGCGGGGCGGGGCGGGGCGGTGCTGGCAGTACCGGGGGCTCGCCAGTAACGACTGGGGCGCCACAATGTTGTATTCAGCAGGGCTCAGCCCTCGCCCCGCCCAGCCCGCCGCGCTATATCGTCTCCGTAGGAGTTGCCATCTGACCGACGCAAATTATCGCGGAAGAAGCCATGTTTATTTTGCCGTCTAACAAGTCCTGTTTACGTTGGTCTGGGGAGAGGTAGAAGACCAGGCGCAACAATATACCCTGCCTTAAACGCGCGTGGAGTGGAGAGTTCGGTCGAGGAAATTTCCAATAAATTGCACGCTAACTGTATTTAAGGTTTATGAGCAAACCTTCGCACAAAGTTAAACATGCAGTTCGATTCGCAGGAATTTGTGCAAAGAAATGTACTTTTTCGTGCATTGATTTGCATAAAAAGGTACAAGTTTGTGCATAAATTTGTGCAAATAAAGCGTAGGTTTAACTTTGCGCAAATGAAAGCTACAAATCCAGTTAGTGTGTGAGTCTCGTAGCGCTTTTGCGATGGTGACAGATACACCGGTCTCTGGCAGCTCATCTGCAGGGCGCGTCACGTTGTGGACGGACCGGTGGGACAGAAGCTTAGCAACCAGCATCGAGGTGATACGCGCCCCACGCCGGATCTGAGCCAAACCCAAATCGCTTCAGCACCAAACTGGTACTCGATATGATTCCGATCTGTGATCCTGCTTATCAATCGTTGGATGCGGGGCCACTGCTTGGTCTTGGTAGGTTTCTGTCGAGCATTGTATCGGCGGTGCATAAAGTGGTCCGGGCTAACTTTCGGAGGTGATCCATACAATCCAGCATCTCTCTTACTGGCATCCAAGGGGCACGGCAGGGCGAGGCGGGCAAAGCAGAACAATTGAAGAACCAGAAGAATTGGCTCAGCATGGGGTGGGGTTCATGTCGAAGTCGATATTGCCTCTTGGCTGCAGCCCGTCTGATAGAAAAGGTAATCCGTTAATAAGGAGAAGGCGCTTACCTGACCCGCAGCAGCAGCCATCGCCAGTGAGGCGGCCCTCATCCTCTTACAAGGCCAAACTCCGAGCCGAGCGCGCCGCATCGAGGCCCGACCCGGGCGCCCCGCACACCGCTGTGGGAGGGGCGAACCCTCTGCCACGCGCCCTGCGCCCCTTCATGGCCCCTCCCCCTCCCCCTACTCCCCGCGCCATGCCTACACTTCAAATGTGTCGGGTTGTTCATGTACAAATACTTAAAAGATGTGCGCAATGAACTTTTGATGTAGTCATACCTTCGGACGCGAGACTTACGTTATTGGAGTACCAATTTGCGTACTTCGGAACGACAAAAATTGCTTAGAGAACTTTTGAATAAGAGTTGCAGGCCAACGTTAATGTCATTTTTACTGTTCACAATTTCTCACAGGGAAAAAAATCGCTCAGCTGAAATTTGATGTGAAAAATGAACACTGCGCCCTAAAACTTTAAATAGCAGAAAATAAATAGCAGGGTAGCTAGAAAATAAGCACGGTAGCTTAAAAATTAGCTGTGCCTATACAGTTAAAATATTAGTACACCTGCTAAAGTTATGGCTGAGATGCGACTTATTTTTTGGGGCGCTGCTCCAACTAAAACAATGTTCGAATGTTGAGATTGAACACAAATATCTTGCTTGAAAACAATTAAGAAAAGTCATCAGGCAGGATCAACACCATCATCTGTGCCCTGCGCGCACACGGAGCTCCGCATCTTTGGGAAAAGGGGAGGAGACACGCCCCTCCAGACTCACTGTAAAAAATCAGTCTTTGATACGGAGCTGGCGTTCCGTACCCCGTTTTTCGGAAAGGGAGTACGGAAATTAACCGTTCCTGGTCACCGTACCTACCATTTTTACATGGGCTAGCATAGGGAAAGGGGTACGGAACGCCGTTATCAGTCCGTACCCAAAACGGAAACCGCCGGACACAAAATTAGCGGTAACTTTTTCGTACCTTGGCACCGTACCCACATTTTTTTACATGGGCTCTTATGGAAAGAGGGTACGGAACCGAACGTACGGAGACACCGTAATCTAAATAAACGGCATATTTCCGTATGGGCGACCGTGATTTTTTTTTCTTTTTTTACAGTGCTGGAGGGGGAGTTTTTGCGAAAGCCCGCACTTAATTGAAGGCTTTACCGTAACCCCCGAGAGCAATGATGGTATAATGAAGCGCCGTGCCGTCAAGAAAGTAATGAGTGAGTGGAACGGGAGCGGATATAGATAGCGGAGCCGAGCGGAGCGGCCCGGTTTGCCATTAAATAACCATAAGCATCTCTCACTCGCCACCCGGCCCCGAAGCGAGCCGAGCCAGCCGAGCCGAGCCGAGCCGAGCCGAGCTGAGCCTGGTGACGTTGCTCATGTCAGGCATGACTTTGAATGACACCCTGTCCACAGACAGGGGCTTGTTGGGCTTGGATGTGCTCTCTCTCTCTCTCTCTCTCTCTCTCTCTCTCTCTCTCTCTCTCTCTCTCTCTCTCTCTCTCTCTCTCTCTCTCTCTCTCTCCCTCCCCAGAAAAAAATTGAAATTTCAAATTTTCAATTTCAATGTCTCTCTCGGTCCAATTCATTAGTATTTTCACAATTATTATGTAATCTTAGAGAGCGGGCTTACTTGCCAGCGGACGTATTTTGGCTATATTATATGCAATAACAACAAATACAATAAATACATAATCAAAAATCAAAGCCCCCCCCCCTCTCTCTCTCTCTCTCTCTCTCTCTCTCTCTCTCTCTCTCTCTCTCTCTCTCTCTCTCTCTCCCCCTCCCTAGTTCACACTCTCTCCTTTCCTTTCCCTTTCCCTCCATCCCTCTCCGTCCTCCAACAACCACCTCGGCTAGTGGTCACCATACGACGCACCTATAGCCAGCGGCTCAAAGTTCAAAAATAACGGAGGTAGCCGACGATTTTCCGTTTATCCGTCGTGTTTTGCAAACCTCTTTTTTTTTTTTTTTTTTCCATTGCTGCCGTTGGCAGCGGCGAGTGGCCGCTCCGCTCGGCCTGGACCCGGACCGTGCCACAAAGCAGTCGGCACACAGCCGTTCTGCTCACGCGAACGTGCGGCGGCCAGGGCCATTACTGGACCGGACCAGCCGGCCACCCTGCAGCGCCCCGCCCCGCCCCGCCCCGCCACGCTCCGCCACGACCCGCTCCCGCTGCCCCACGTCCCGCACCGACCCTCCCCTCACACATCCACGCTAACAGTACCAAACATAAGCAATTTGTTCACAGGCATTTCACGAGTGCTGTATTTTCAATAGCCAAGCATACGAGAACGAATAAGTCAAACGGGACACCGAGTGGGAAATGTCTTTGTAGATTTACGATGTACAATTATGTGTTTACGACTTCTTTTTCATGTTCGACAATGAATTACAAGTCCATACGCAATGCTTATAACTAGACGATTTTAAACAATTTTACAATAGGCTTCATTGAAAAAATTTTAAAGTACATATGGAAAAGGTGAGGTCGAGGTCCGCATAGGGGTCCGCCCCGCACACCTCACAGCCTCAGTAATTCAAAACGTCTCACAAAGTTGGATCTGCAGAGCACTGTTCTGTTCGTCTATCTGGCGAATGTGGGCGCTCATTGTTTGCCACCATGGCTCAAAGGATTGGTCAGAAACTAGAATAAGTAGAACTTAGAGCTGATGTAGACCGGTGCGGTAGTTCTATCACAATCTTTCCTCCGGACGAACTTTAAGGGATCCAAAAGCCTGCAGCTCAAAGGGACTCAATATTGTCGCTCTCGCTCGCTCTTCCAGGCTTGGTTAGACGGTCAGCGCCGCGCAGCTCCGGCCAGACCATCGCGAATATAAATTGCGATGTGATGTAAATCTGCGTGGGCCGACCCGAGCGCGGCGCACCTCTGCTTGCCAATGCAACCAGCTGCTTTAAATTTCCAAATTTCAATAGGGTCTCCGGCCGGCTGCGCAGAAGCATGATCTGCAATCTAGCTGAAATTAATCGGATGCTGCTGCAAACATACCTGAAGGGAGACTCCCTCCCCCCTCCGGTGCTGTTCACCGAGCTGCCGGCCGGACCAGCGCGCCGCAGCGCGGAGCCGGAGCAGGCCACCGCCTAGACACGACCAAAGTGCGCCCCTCGCGTAGGATATAAAGCAAGTAGATTCGCAGCAAAGTGCCAGAGATTTTAAAATTTTTAAAAAAGAAAGAAAATGGCCGAGAAACGCTGGATGGGGATGAGGAGCGGAAAAATAAAACTCTTGAGAATTGTATTTTATTGAGATGTGCAGTATCTTCCTAACAGGGGAATTTCACACCTCGTATTTAGATTGTGAGCAGATCGTGACCGGGAGGCATATAAAAATGCAGAGGACGGTGGGGCAACCAGGAAACGCCTCCATTGAGTTCACGTACGTAGTTCTGTTAATTTTGCCTTTCATAAAAGCTTCTGAACTCCAAAGAATTTTTTCCGATGTTTCAATGAAAATTCTGCTTTGTAGAAAAATTGAAAGATTTCAAAGGTTCCCCACTAGATTGTCCGCGGAACCATTTGCAATGTACGAGTCATTTTTTTCCGTTGGCTTAAGGGAATATCGCTTTCTGTGGGTGGTTCTCAAATAAGCATGGCCGTGCTGATGACAGCCGACGGGTGGGGCACAGGGAAAATACGCGGGAGAAAGCAAAGAGTGGATATTATAAAGAACGAATAAAGAGACCGGCTAAATAATTTAGAATCCTTGATGTAGAGCCATGCCTGCGCCACAGCACGGCCCAACACGCTCTTGACATACTTTTCATCCACGTGACACACCCGAAGTCAACCGCCGACGATGAGCGGGGAAAGGAGATGACGAACTCGCGTCCCGCCATTGAAAAGCGGTGGTTTTGTGTCGTGAGAGCGCATTTGCTCGACCATTATACTCACATACAGAATCTACGAAATAAATCTTTTTATAAAAGACAATTTTTCAATTCGGGAAGAGAGTAAATGCCCTTTTTTATTTTAAGGGTAAGCGCCCACTGTCATACTTGTCCGGAGATTTTTTTCTTTCTTTCTTTTTTTGTGCTACAGATCACGTCCGGTACGTTCTACGCGGTGAGAGTGGATTGAGGGTCGGAGGCAGCAGGGCAGGGCAGGGGTGCAGGTGCGGCCCGGCAGGCCAGGCCAGCGCCCCCGCGGCCATTCGGCCCCGCCGCGCCCAGCCGCGCCCCGCCGCACCCCGCCGCAAAATAAACTTTAGTACTGTATTGGGGCAGTTTGCCGCCCCGCCCTCGGCCCCGCCCGCAGGCCCAGAGCGCGCTGTGCCCGAGGTATCAGGCGCCCCATGAATTCTGAGCAGGAGTGCGGCGAGGCGGGGGCGGCCGGCCGCCGCAGGACGGATGCTGTTCCGTCCAAGGAGAGGCTTGCGGAAGGTAGCGAGGCTAGGAGGCACCGCACCGGGATCAGCCTCGGCGAGCCCACAGGCCCTGGGGTGCGCCCCGCGGCCTCTGCGGGCGGGGCGGAGTGCACCCTCGGCCTCGGCCCTGCTGGCCTCGAGGGCTGGCTACACGGGAGCGAGGCGCGGGGGAGGGGGCAGGGGCAGGGTAGGGTGGGGTGATCAGCGGGCCGGGGGGGTGGGGGTGGGCTGTAGTCCTAAGAGGAAACCGGCATCGAAACTGAAAGATCAGTAGAGGCGCTGAGCAACAGAGCAAAGGGAGCACTGTAAACTGCCTCTGCAAAGGCATTTAAATCCCTTATCGTCTTATGGCCACCGTGGTCTTGGCACTGTTTTCCGAGCAAGAGAGCGGAGAGAAGCAAGCAGTTCAGGAAACTTGGAGGTGAGGTGCTGCACGGCGGAGGGGGGGGGGGGGGGGGGAGCGGGCTGGGCAGGGTAGAGTGGGCCGATATAACGGGTGGTGCCGGCCGGTGCAGAGCCCCGGGGCCCGGGCCGGGCCGGGGCCCGCTCCTCATCCCGTCCCGTCGCTCACCACGGCAGGCCGTCCCTTCCCTCCCCTCGCCCCGCCCCTTCCCCACTCGGATTCCGCGCGTCACCGTGCTCCCTCGCTCCCTCTACGGCCCGGCCCGGACCTCCTACGTGTACCGTACAGCCCGAAGCCCTCACAATTTTTCCACCGGTTTCCTCCGGCGGGAGGAGAGCGTCAGGTATCCCCGCCCCCGCCGCGCCCCCGCGTGGCGCACATGCAGGCCGCGCTGTGCATCAGCGCTGTGAGCACCGACCTCCCGCAGACATTACCTCCTCCCTCTCCCTTTTCCTCTTTGCCCCCCCCCCCCCCTCTCGGGCTGCGCAGGCTGCGCGCTTACGCTCTCCGACTACTTTCTGAGCGGCTGACGCGCCGGGCCGCACCGAGTCTTTCCGACCAGAAACTTGTCCTGCCACAGCAGGAGCGCTCCCCTGCTCCTAGTTCACGCGGAGCGCATGTAGTTCATAGCTGAGTTAGCGTTGCCAGCCCCCTGGGCTGGGAGACTCGCGGGGAGAAAAATGGAGAGTGATATCCCCACTTCCGCTTTCTGCTGCAGCAGCGCAGAGGCTGCGAGACACTCACAAGCACCCCGCGGTGGCGTGGAACGAGAAGCAGGGGCAACGAGGTCGCAGCCACGCGTCAGCCTCGCCAGGGACACGCCGCGGGGTAAAAAGAAGTAAAACCGCGAACCTCGCGGTGTTTGAGGGCGCACCCAAGGGCGCACCGCGCGCACTCGGGACCATGACGCTCCAGTGCGGGTGCTCATTCCGCGCGCTGTCCGCTTCCCCCACCCCACCCAAGTGTTTTCGCGGTCTTCCCTCTTTGTGTTAACCTACTTCGTGTTTTGTTCGGTGGGATGGCGGGCGGGACACCGGTCAGTAGGCAGCGGCCCCGACCCGACCTACTCCTGCCCGCTTGGGAAAAGAGAAGTTGGGCAGGAAATCGATCTGCCGCCCGCTTACCTCCATTCACATCCCTCTTACTTATCATCTCTGTCTCTCTCCCGCACCTATCTATCCGCCTTCTCTTTTACTCTCGTCAAATGTATGTGTATGGGTGTGTATATGTGTGTGTGAGTGTGTGTGTAATGCTCGCGGAGAATATTTACGCCTTCGTTTTGATTTAGTGCAGTTGGTCGACTTGGGCTACCCCAGCTCGGCCCGGCGCGGTCCAGCCGTGGCCCAGGCGAGAGGGGTAGGGAGAAAGGGAGGGTGAGGCGGTGGACCTTGAATTCCTACTAACAAACAAGTGGAGGTGAGCCATTCCGGGGAGTGGGTGGTGCTCGGAGAGCGGCACGCTGAAGGACACCCGATCGGCTGCTGTAAGGGGAGCGTCGCGAAGCGGTCAATGAAAGACGTCCGGTGCGTCGTCAACTCCACCGATTCGCACTGAGGCCTTAAAAAAAGTAACTAAAAAGCAAGATTATGTTTTTGTAGAGCGGCAGTTAACACAATCTCGCTCGTTAATCTCAACATTATCCCCGTCTCCGTGGTCGGTGCGCCAAATGGCCAACTGGAAGCACGAGGAGAAAAGACTTCCAAATTTCGAGCCGAAAAATTATTTTTGTAACATCAAAAAAAATTAAGGTTTGGTTGACGACGACGACGAAGTAGAGGGAGGAGAGAGAGAGAGCAGCGCTCAGTGTAGAGTGTGTTGTGAGCGCTCTGCTTCCTATTCTTTCGACGTTGAACGTCATGCGGTCTGCCTACGTGAAAAGTACGGTGTCACTCCGGGCCGGGCTGTGAGAGGGGTGAAGGCCGTGCGAGTCCGTGCGGAGCCGAGCGTGGCCGCAGAGCGGCCTGTGAGTGGGGCAATAAGGCCTGATTTACAGGCAGCTTAGCATCAGCCTCTAATGAGCTGCTGGCCGCCCCTCGCCCCGCCGGCCTCCACTACTGGTCCACTGGTGCGGGAGTAGGCGTGGCGGGGCGGGGTGGCCTTGATGCCCAGCGGCACCAGCGCGGCGCCGTCGAGCAACAAGCGCGGCCCGCGCGCCGAGCTAGCAGGTGGGCCGCCGCGCCAGGCCAGATACAGAAAGCACGTTATTGCAGTGACATATGTCGTTTAAAAACTGTTCAAAACACTGCACTAAATGACTCATGACTCAACGCGTTTCGGACGCCAGTTGTACTAAAATCCAATCTGAACGATGTTTGAGTCAAAGCTTTTTGATTCGTTGAGAGATATCTGCCGATTCTGTCTCGCGTGATGGAGTAGTCTCACTTTCAGACACTCCTGAATCTCGAAGAACAGTGAGTGCGAGTGAGAAACATGTCACGGGACGGTTCATGGCTCCATACGCTCTGCCAATAGAAAATCGTGAGCAGCCGCCGTATATCGGCCATCTCCTGCGCGAGCCGCCCCGCCCGAGCAGCCAAGCTCATCGCCATTGAAAGGGTACAATATCGGCGCGCAGCATCGCAATTTTCAGACGCTGATTCTCTTGGCGCCGCTCCCGGTGCGGCCTGGCTCTTGCTCTGCCCGCCCCGCCCCGCCGAGGTGAGGTGGGTCGGTCTGCTGGGACGCCGTGCAGAGCAGCGAAACGCGCGAGCCTGCTCGCTGCTCCGCCTCAGCTACCTCCCATAGCAAAGGCGCCATCGACGAGCAGAGCAAAAGCTAAGCTCGCTAGAGTGTAACTTCAGTCCGTTACCAGGTGACAGAATCAGACGTAATAGGCCCGGCAAGTGAAAGAGAGACAGAGAGAGAGAGCGCGAGACAGAGAGAGAGAGAGAGAGAGAGAGAGAGGCACAAGAGGCTCATCGTCCTCGTCTGCGGCTCCCGACGCTGCTTCGAGCGGCCTGTAGAACGTCGCTTCTGCCTAATCGAGAGAGTTTGGAGAACCTTCACCAACCCTAGCTCTCACCACCCTCCTCAAACGAGCATCTTAGCTCGTTACTCTCGCTGCTCTGTCATCAGATTCCGAGAGTCGGTTTCGTCCACGATTCGTCAATCTGTCCTTGTCGCACTGATGCGGTGAAGCCAAAAGGAGCAAGAGTGAAGACACTACAAACCGCTTTCCGGAATCAGACGGCTGGCGCCGTGGGGTATGGGGGTGGGAAGCGGGTAGGGTACGTAGCGAGGGGTACGTCACCTTCTCCAATCAGTGTACACCCTGAGCTCCAATCATTTTCCAATCACTATCGAGCCACATACTTTTGCGACAAAAATTTTATTTTAAGCCCCTTAAGATTGCAAAATATCGAGTTTGGTGCCAACAATTTTTTGCTTGCATTTAAGTTTGGCCAAATTTTCCTTCCAATCACAATACAACGCTCCAATCAGTGTACACCCATTGCGAGAGTGAGGTACCCATCGTTACGTAGCCCCTGCGGGTCGCAGGGGTGGCAGCGCACCGCACAGCCGTGCGGAGCGGGCTGCCTACCCTCGGAGCGACAGGCGCCCACCCAGGTCCCGCCCAGGCCAGGCAGGCAGGCGGCCCGCCCCTGGCCCGTGCGACGTGTACCGGCCGGAGACACGTCGCGGGATTGGAGTAAGGCGGGGTTAGGCGGGACGGAGCGCGGCGGAGCGCAGCGGAGCGTGGCGTTAGGGTGGGGGGTGGGGAAGGGAACGGGACGTCGCGGTGCCCGAGAGGTGTCATCAGTCAGCGTCGGCCCCGGACGCCGCCCAACCAATCTATGGATTAGCCCCCCCCCCCCCTCCCCTCCCCTCCTTCCTCCCCGACACTGGCCCAGCCCAGCCAGCCGGAGGCGGGGTAGTAGGGGGCGGGGGACGCTCGGGGGGAGTGAGGAGATTGAAGAGAGGGGTGGGCGGGCGGGCGGGCGGCGGAGAAACGCGCGGGAGAATCAGGTTCGACGGAGAGGGAAGTGGGCAGGCAGGCACGCAGAGAAAGGAAGCACATTTTCCATCGCGACGACGCTGCTGGCGCTAGTGCTCTGCTGCCGGGCCGGGCCCCGGCCACAGCAGCAGACAGTCGGAGCCGAGCCGGGCGCCGCTCCGCCCTGGTGGGGTGGCAGCGGACGTGTACGAGACGAGGAGGCTGCCGCTGCTCTTCGCACAGCCCTCCGCTCCGCCATCCGCACCGCAGCCGCAGGCTCCGCCGACTGGATAATTGCTCGATAATTGTGGCTGCTGGCGCCCGGCGGTCCTGGTCCTCCCCAAACCAGAGAGGGGCGGCCGGGGCCGGCCGGCGGCTTTGCGGCTGAATGTCATAGGCAAAGTCCGGTCCAGCCTCCCGCCCCCCGGCCACACCCGCGGCCCTCGCACCGCCACCGGACTTGTGGTGGTCAGCAATCACTTCCGCCCTGAATAATTGGCAGCTGTTGGAGGGACGTGAGGTGGGGGCGTAGTGTCCGGGGATGGGGGATCGGAGCGGTGGAGGGAAGGGGGGGGGGAGATGATCTCGTGTGGATGAGGAGGGCGGGAAGAGGAAGTAGGTCGGGCACGTGTGTGCGCCCCCCACCCCCACCTCACCCCGTCCTCTGGGGGCAGAAATAGTTTGAGACCAGTTCACTGCGCTCCGTTCAGAAGGGTTCGGCCCAGCCGGGTCGGGTGGAACCATCGGCCCTTTGACTCGTGTCTAGCCGCTCAGCCTCCCATTAGCTGCGGGGCGGGCACTCCTCCCGCGCCACACTGTCAGCGGCGCTGCTCTGCTGCTTCTGCTTCAGAACTTTGCAACTGGCGGTGTTTATTGGGCCCGTAAAGTGCAGAGAGCTGCTCGTAACCGCTCGTGCCCCGCGTGCCCCTGCCCTGCCCCTGCCTGCTTGTAGAATGCGAGTGCGGGGGCGGGGCGGGGCGGGGCGGTTAGCAGCGTCACCGGGACCGGGACTGGGCCGGTGGCTGGACGCGCCCCGCCAATGGGAACTTGTTGGGGCTGCTGTAGTTACGGCGAGGCGACGAACGAGAGAGAGAGAGAGAGAGAGAGAGAGAGAGAGAGAGAGAGAGAGAGAGAGAGAGAGAGAGAGGGGGGGAGAGAGAGTTGGCAAACAGGAAATGGGCCGGAACAGGGGGCACAGCGCACAGCGAGGCGGGGGCCGGGCCGGGCCGGGCGCAGCGCGCAGCGCGCAGTGGCAGGGGCCGCGGGGCAGACCGGGGCGGGGAGGCCCTGTCGGTCCGCGAGTGGGATGAAATTTGTGTTTCTAATCCTAAGGACGGCGCGGCGGTGCGACTGCATGGAGGGAACGAACCCTCCCTGCTGGAGAGCGGGGCAGGGTGGAACCGGGTGGTGCGGAGCGGGGCGGAGGCGGGCGCGGAGCTGCGAAGCGGGGGCGGCCCGGCGCTAATGACGCGTCTGAATGGTCTGGGCCGGGGCTTGGCCCGGCCCCGGCCCAAGGGCGCCACGAATGAGTGACAGTCGTGCAACGCTCTATTCACGACGAGGGCCTAAATTTCGCTTCACGTCGATGGCCATCAGGCGTAAAATTATTATTACAGCACCACACACAAAACGCAGCTAGGGGCGGCGGTTGGTGCCCCCACGCCACGGTTGCTCGCCTGGACCTGAGAGGATATTCGTTAATGAAACTGGGCGAGTCTCAAATCGGTATAAATACCACTCCATGAGATGGATAGTTTTCACGGAAAACTATTTACGGATGTAAAATGCGCGGATATATAAGGTGCCTGGCCTAGAGAAAATAAGGAACGAAGGGATATTTTTTTACTCGTTCTTTAACACCACCACCTCCTCCTACTTGGTGGTAGAAGAACGAGTATTGATCTCGCGTGACGGTAGTCATTCTCGCAATACAGAATACCTACACTCATGAAACTTATACCATTCGAAACTGGGAATGCTGTAGGCGTGACCAATAATAGACCTTTTTTTCCAGTTTGACACTACTTTTTTGAGAACTCTTAACAAACTTTACCTGTTTTAGTTCTAAGTCGATAGAGCCGTGCCACACAACGAATGTTCATCTCGTAAAACGAAGCACGTACACGCATGATAATAAGGCTGCAAGGAAGATTGTTTAAGTCTAATAGTAATATTTTGAGAACTCTTAACAGATTTCACAAGTTTTCTGAGTCTAAGTCAAGTTTTCCGCTGCCATTGCTGCTTTTATAGTGCTGCCATCTGTAAAACAATGGCTGGTTACTGGCAGCTATTAATTCGTCTTCATATTGATTGACGCGAAACGACCCGAAAACTGAAGCGCGTCTTTATGAAAGCGCTGACTTTTGCAACAATGCTCTTGTGACCTGAAGAGAATACCCAGAATAGCGTCATCAGTGACAAAACTATCAGCATTTCCAGTTTCATACAGTATATTTTTAATGACAATGATAGCATTGGCTGTGTAGAGAACGAGTGCCAGTATTAGCACAAAATTAATTTTGTGCTTTTCTTTTCTCCTTGTTCCGTAATACATTTACAATTGCCATAGGTAATAGGTATTTCAAGATAGTACGCGTGATGAAATACTGAAAACTACCAAACATAGCTATGAAGCGGAGAAATTTTCGATGTAAGTCTAGAGAATAATCGCGTTACATAGTTTAATAGAAAGTACTCCGAACAAGCATTCTTTTCTTTTCCTTATGGAGAAAAGTCAAGAAGGTCTTGTTGCGGACCGATGCCGTTGGGTAACGGGCCCAAACTTTAGAAAGCCAATCAGGGATAGTTTCACTGGTAAAACAAATGTTTAGTTACTATACATCATGGTGTATAGTTGGCAATTCTATACATGACATGGTGTATAGCAGGAACTAAACATGACAAGATGTTTAAACCTATACTCTTCGCAAATGTTTAGAGGTTAAACATTTTGTCATGTATAGAAGTATACACTTGGGCGAAGCTTCACATGGAAAAGCATAGGGATACCACGCTGCGCCAAGTGTATAGCGAACTAAACACTTGCAAAGTGTTTAGAGAATAAACATCTGCTGATGTATAGTTTGAACTAAACATGATATAGTGTTTAAGTATTAAACATTAGCAGTTAAACATCATTAGATGTTTAGAACTATACATTTGTTTTACCAGTGTTGGAGTACGCCGCGCGCTAAATCCAAAAGGCATCCAGGCATACATCCCAGAAACTCCCTCGCTGTCTTTTTCTGCATCCTATGGGGCAGAATATTCCATTGCTGGGGAAGGGGGGCATTGTGCTAAACCCGTTCCAATTGGAACAGCAGCAACAACAGAAACGTCAACCACAAAAAGAAACAAAACCATTTCCCACCGGGCGGGTTGCAGCGCCCCGCCCGCCCCGCCCGCCCCGCCCTACCAACCTCATCGCAGAGCCGCGCCGCGCACAAAGGCCGCATTGTGTATTGTTTATTCTGCAGCCGCCCGCCCGTCCCGCCCCGACCCACCGCAGACGCCTTGTTATTAGGAGCCACGGAAGAAGGGGCGCCTGGGTACCAAGATGGCGTTCCGGGCGAGGCGGGGCACAGCGGGGCAGGGCGCGACCAGGCAGCTGACAGTGATGGGGACAGCACGGGGCGCTGCCGGGGCGCTGCCGGGGCGCTGCCAGGGCGCTGCCGGGGCGCTGCCGGGGCGCTGCGCCGGAACGGCCCTCCGCCACCAGGGACGTATCGGGTGTCTTTAGGACAACCCCCACCCCCTTCGCGCACCCGCCCCGCGCTGCCCGGCCGCCTTGAGCCACAAGCCAGAGGGGTGTCGGCTAGAGGCGGCCGGGCGGGGCCCGGGGATCCTTGGGATCGCTTGTCGGGCGAAACAGTTAACCACCGCTAAGTGGACTTGGCTGAGAGGCGCAAGGCGCGGTGGGGAGGACGGAGGAGGCTCTGAGATGCTCTGGGATCCCCCGGCTCAGTCGCGGCCCAGCCGGGCCACTCACCCATCCCCGCCCTCCTTACCCCACCCGAGCCGCCGCGCTCCGCCCCGCCCCACCCGCACCCGGGCACGGCTCGGCAGCGGCTTCTTGAAATCAATCAAGCACTCCGGCGCGGCGCGGCGGACGGAATGGCCGAGCCCGGCTCGGTCCAGAGCTCGGTCCGCGGCGACCAAGAAAATCAAAGCAGTCAAGGCGCATTCTCTTCCCGTGAAGATCCTTCACTAGACTGTCGACATCACATCATCACCGCCCTTAACCGATAAGGGATGTGATCGATCGGTTTTCGCGTTTGCCTCGCTACAACACATAACGACAAGACACAGAAAAAAAGAAAGAAGAAGGATAAATAAAAGATTGCTTACATCAACGACAGTCTAGTGTTTTGGGATTTATTTCTATGTATTTCTGTGAATTTTCAAGAATTTCTCCGTATTTTAGTGTGATTTTGGGAAGTTCTGTGCACGCGGCTTTTTCGAGTTGACCCACCCTGGAGTCACACTTAAATCGTTCCCGGGCGGGGCGAGAAGAGGTTAGGTGAGATGAGGTGAGATTTCTTCTCCTTGAACCACTCTCCCAGCCCCGTAATCCTTTTTCCGATATTCTTAAATATCCATCAAACTAAAGAGAAAAATTCTCTGATAAATCTATACTGTTAGGTAAAATACACGCAGCGTCAGTTTTCCAAGATTTCTAGGAATCACAGTCGTCGTTTATACCGAATAATTTATCTGGCTTTTCTATTCTGACAACTTTTCCGCTCTGACGGTTGATCTAACCAAAAACGAGAGGAGGCCCTGAAGGGTAGGGTCGGAGGGGGAGGGGGAGGGGATACACTGGGGTCCGGTCGAGGGGTCAGGCTGGGGCTGGGGCAGAGGGCGGAGGTGGGTCGGGGCCGGGGCCGGGCCGGGGGAGAGCCGAGCGGAGCCGAGCGGCCCCAGGAGACGAGTAAAGCTGCGCTGCAAGACGGGCGGGGCGGGGCGGGCCACGGCAGGGTCCGAAGTGGCTCGTAGACGGGGTGATGGGGCACCGTGCAGCTAACCCCCCGGCGCGGCCCGGGAGCGGCGGGCGCTGCGGGGAGGAGGCTGAGCCCTTGCCGCGCCGCGTCCTCGACAGGCTGGACCGGAAGACACGCCAACTAGCATTTACGGTCTGGAGGCAGCAAGAGTCGAAAGATCCGGGGGCGGGCCCGGGCCGAGCCGGGGCGGGGGCAGGGCAGACCAGGGGGTGGGGCCGAAAAGGGTTGAGACACTGCCACTTGGGAGCGGATGGGCGTGGCGGGGGGACTGTGTGGAGCACAAGAGAGGGAAGGTGTCTCCGCGAACTGGGCTAGGCGGTTTTCCTACCGGTTTCCCTATAGAGAAAATGCTTTGCTGTGCCATGGTTTTTCAAAAACTGCTTGAAAACTAAAACGTAACCGCAGCTAGACCTACCCGAGACCCGAGGGTTCAGTATGCTAAATAATGCGTAAAAACTTTTTCTGTTTGTGGCCCTCTCTCATTGGAGGACCCATAACGTAGCCCGCAGGCCGGACGGGGCCGGGTGGGGCCCCGCGGAACTACACGCCAAAAAAATGATCGCGCAGCTCAAATTAGATGTGAAAAATTAGCACCACGACTAAACACTTAAAACAGCAAAAAGAAAAAAAATTGCAAGGTAGCTAGAAAAAAGCACCGTAGTTTAGAAATTAGTTGCGCCTCTACACCTACAAAATTGGTACACGTGCAGGTTGTTTGCTCAGACGCGGGTTATTTTTTGGCGTGTAGAGACTGGACAGGAAAGACACCCGCGGCCATCGTCGCATCCTTTGGGATTAAATCCACCCTCCAGTCCAAGCCCGCGCAACGCAGCACACCGCGGTGTGAAATAAAACCAAAAGGTTAGGACGCTGCTTCAGAGAAAGTTTCAGGGCAAAAGTAATTACAAAGACCTGCCGGCAAAGTTTCAGCAGTCGGCTTGAGAATAGAAGGGGAAAAGGAGGGGGGGGGGAGGTGGCTAAGGTCACATGACAAGGGACTCATTACCCAGCGTGGCGCCCTTTGGTCCGCTCCGCTCCGGTCCGCGCAAACAGCGCAGCGGACCATAGAAAACACTACTGTCGCTTAGCGGCACAGCGGGGCGGGGCGGGGAATCGTGGAGGCCAGCGGCCGGTGGACTCTCGTACCTCTGCTGAGCTGAACCCCCCGGGCCCAGCAGCCACGCACCACCGAGACCCGGTCCGTCACACGGCACGGCAGACTCTAGGAGGGCAACAGCACTGGTATTTCGATAATTGCTTTCGGGTGCCGGGCGAAGCTGGTGGCATGTGGCATGGCAGGCCAGGCCGGGCGGGGGGCGCATAGGGCGCGCGGGCAGCGCGGGTCGGGCTGGAGGCACAGTGTGTATAGAGGGCCAGGTACAGGAGGCCCCGCGCCCCGCTCGCCATGCTGCCGCAGGACACAAGAGAGAGAGAGAGAGAGAGAGAGAGAGAGAGAGAGATAAAGCAAGAGAGAGGGGGGGAGAGAGAGAGAGAGTGGGGGGTTGAAGTTCTGGTCGCGTGGCGCTGCCGTGCCCTGCTTCTGCTTCCTCTGTCCTCTGCCCGAAGGCCTCGGCCGCCTTGTTCGGCGCTGAGCCGCCGGAAAGATAGAAGGGCAGTTGATAGGGTAGCTGCGCGGCTGCACGGCGCGCTGGACACGCGGGCGGGCGCGATGGGAGGGGAAAAGTTTGGGGGCGTGGTGTGCCCCGCACCTCGCCCCGCCCGGGGCCGCCCGGGGAGATCCTTCGTGAGCCACCCCGCTGATAAAACGTGACACTGCGGAAAGTCGCCGTGCCGTGCCGTGCCGCTCGCCAGGGCCGTTCCGCTCCCGCCGCTCCGCTCCGTCCGTTTCTGCCCTGCCGGCCTCATTGTGGCCTTCATATCTGGATAAAAATGTTGTTAGGGCAGGGCCAGGGGCTGCGCCCCAACGCCTCGTGCCTCGTCCGTCGCGCCGTGCCGGCCACTCTACGCGCCGCCGCCGCTCGAGATCGCACTTCATTTGTTTTACGGGCGATTGCGAAACGTGAGAAATTGTCCGGCGGGATCTGTCTCTACGCGTGGAAAATGGAAGCGTCAGACAGAAACAGAGAGGGAATGGTGTTGGAGCTATAAATCAGAAAAAGAAAGGAGAGAGTGGGGCCGCGAGTGAAGAGACGAGACGGTGGAGAGATTTCCATCACACTTCATGGAGCCGTATTTCTTTACCTTGGCCCGCCTCCGATGGTGCCTTTCCGCTTCACCTCCTTGGCGTTCTTGGAAGCGGTGAGAATAGTAGACAAGCTCTCCGTATCTCTGGAATGAAGACAACACAAGAACATTTTAGAGTTTAAAAGATAATTTCGGAGAAGTGGAGGATGGGCACGAGTCACATCCCCTTAATCAATGTGAACAGAACAGGCGCGCCCCCGTGCCCGCGCCGCGCCGCGCCTGCCTACGGGCGCCCATGTCTGACACACATATCCAGCTCAGCCGAGCATGCACTCCGACAAGGAGCCTTGTCAACCCCTCTGCTACACGGTACCGAGTGGCCCCCCGGGGAATGGGGGTGCAGAGACGAGGGGGGGAGGGGGCGAGTCCCTTTAATGCGCTGCTGCTGCTGCCTTTCAGAATTGTTCAAACAGCTTCGCTCCGCCAAGTCAGCTGAGTAGTTCCCTTCCCGTCACAGACGCCACCCCTCTCCCCCAATCCCCCGCTCCCATACTCTATAGTAAATGCCAAGCAGGAGACCCTATTTCTGGATGGGAGTATTTTTACAGCACACCACGTTAGTCGATGTGACCGGTCCAGTAAATACGGCGCCAGAGTGAGGTAAAGCGGTCGGCCCGGCCGCCCCAGGGCGGGGGTCGGGGGTGGGGGGGTCCTTGCCTAACAGGAAGGGTAGGGTATCACAACCAGGATAGATAGCCTGCCAGCGGGCGCCACCGTATAGACAGCTGCTATTGCTCCTTTATGGCGAAACAAATCTCTTGTTTACTTTGCCATGTCAGCCCAGCCCTGCCCTGCCCTGCCCCACCTCTTCCCGCGCGTCAGCTTGTCGATCTCAGCCCCCCCCCCCCTCCAAAGCTCCCTTCCCTTTCCGCCGACGACCTACAGGCGGGCGAGCGGCTGCAGGTCGACACGGCGACGTTGTCAGGAAGACTGATGACGATACGACAGCCGCCCCGCGCCCCGCCTGCCCCGCCGCGCGCCTACTCGAACGACTCGATAGGCCACCGGGGTGTGGTGTGATCTCGGGCCCGGCGTAATCCTCGCCAAGCCCCCCGGCTCCAGCTCCGCACCACTCCACCCCACGCCGCCTCCCCCTGGCGCCGCAGAATCATTCTCCTCGTCTGGCCTGCCCGTCCCAGCACGTGGCCCGCGCCCGCGCAATGCTGGTCACTCGCGCCCGGGTCGGGGTCGGGGTCGAGTCGGGTCTCAGCCGGCTCTCGCTCTGGCTGAGGCGGTGCGGTGTTTGCCCCTCAGCGCACGGGCGTTTGCTCCGCGGTCAGGCGGAGGAGCCCGCCCGCCGGCACGGCCTGGGCTGGGCCCGGGCGCGCCGAATGCCAAATATCAGACGGCAAACATCCCTATAGGCGGCTGCGGGCGAGGTGGGTCCTGGGCCGAGCGGGGTAGGAACCACATCCAGCAGGCCCGGTCGTGGCGGGGCGGGGCGGCGCGGGGCGTGAGCGCAGAGCCACATGGGGGTCACGTTTGATGCCCGTCTGGGTCACGACGCGATGCTCAGCCCACCGTGAAATCGATGCTTTGCTTTCGAAAAGGCCCCGCGGGGCTGGGCGCGTGTGGCCCGTGGCCCGGACGGGGATGGTCGCCGCCCCAGCCCCGGCCCGGGGCCCATATCTCTGCAGCGGAAGCTATGCGGCGGGGCGAAGGGCGGCGTCAGCATGTGTGGATCAACGTCACGCGGACGCGGACAGTCGTCTTTTCGCCCGCGCCTTTGCGTACAGCTTGCAAATCAAGACAGCATATATATCATGACACTGGCTGGTGCGACATGCGAGCGCGGAACCTAACCGGAAGCAAGTCTCTTGAGCCTCACCGCGCTGTGCCAAGACAGACTGGTCCTCCCCGTCTCTCACCCACACCGGCGCGCAGCGCGCAGCAGCACCCTTACTCCATCCGCAAACAAAAAGCAGCCCCGCTCCCCTCACGCCCTTTCCCTTTCCTCTCACGCGATCCATGCCAGGAAGTTTATAACCCGGTCGCTGCAATGGCTATGGCTAGGGGACGCGCGCCCGCCGCGGCAGAGCCCTCCTCGAGGCTAGAGGGGGCTCGAGGATGGGCCGGGCGGGGAGGGGAGGGGCCAGGAGGGGCGGGACGGGGCCAAGATGGGACGGGCGGCGCGGCGGGTATAAAATATTTCATAAATATAATCGGGGTGGCGCGGTAAATGGAGCGCGCCTCTCAGACAGCGCGGCGCTGAGGAGAGGAGAGGAGAGGAGAGGAGAGGAGAGGAGAGGAGAGGAGAGGAGAGGAGAGGAGAGGAGAGGAGAGGAGAGGAGAGGAGAGGAGAGGAGAGGAGAGGAGAGGAGAGGAGAGGAGAGGAGAGGAGAGCAGAGGAGAGGAGAGAGGTGTCGCGCTCCGCTCCGGTCCTCTCCGGCTCCTTGTCCTTGTCCGCCGCACCGATACGACCCGCCCGGACCCGCGCCCCACATCCCTATTGACACACCCCGAGCAGCAGCCCGGCCCGTCCCCGTCGGCCCGGTCCAGGGCTGCAGGCGGATTTCACTTGCAGACCGGGCTGGGCCAGGGCTGGCTGGGACCTATCAGGACCTTTCACTCGCTCCACTCCACCCCGCCCCCCTCCCCCCTCCGAAATATCGACATGTGAGCCTCCCCGGCCCGGCGCAACCCGCCACGGTCCCGTCCAGGACCAGAGATGGAGTCGCACTGCCAGATTACGTCGTCAAATTGGAACTGGAGAAGGATGGCAAGAAAGAGGGCGGGCGAGAGGGTGACTCAGAGAGAGAGTGAGTGAGTGAGTGAGCAAGTGCGTGAGAGGGTGACAGAGAAAGAGAGAAAGAGAGTGAGTGAGTGAGTGAGTGAGTGAGTGAGTGAGTGAGTGAGTGAGTGAGTGAGTGAGTGAATGAGTGCATGGAATGAGTGAGTGGGTGAGTTAGCGAGTGAATGGAGCGAGTAAGCGAGCGAGTTAGTGGGTGAGTGAGTGAGTGAGTGAGTGAGTGAGTGAGTGAGTGAGTGAGTGAGTGAGTGAGTGAGTGAGTGAGTGTGTGAGTGAGTGAGTGAGTGAGTGAGTGAGTGAGTGAGTGAGTGAGTGAGTGAGTGAGTGAGTGAATAAGCAGGACTATGAGAGAGAAAGAAAGCGAGCGAGAGAGAGGCGGAGCGAGCGAGACGATGGAGATGCCTAACCCCGCATCATTGAGTGTTCCGCATCCCCTTCATCTCTGCGCGACCCGGACGGGGACGGTGGGGATACATCTCGGGGGACATGGCGTCCCTGGTGGAGGGACGAAGCGGTGCGGGGTATGGGGAGGCAGGACGAGTGGGGAGCCAGGAGCCATGGCAGGGCTGCTCTGCAGGAGACAGCAAGAACCAGGGGCGCCAGGCCCAGGCCGGAGGCGGCAGCTCTGCACTGCAGGGCCGCAGATCTTTCACACGTACGCGCGCGCGCACGCAGACTCTCACTCACACACGCACTACGAGTGAGAGTCGCCATCATCCCTCCGCAGACCTGCCCCCCCCCCCCCTCCTCCCGCACCTGCCGGTCGAGACCGCACAGGCGAGGAGTCCCAGTCCCCACACAGCAGACTCTTGAGCAAGTTCCTGTTGGCAGTTGACTCCACCCCTGCCTCTCCCCCCCCCCTCCCCGACTGCTCGCTCCGTAGCGGCGATGAAGAGCATGTAGCATCAAGTGCAGGAGCGCCGCGGCTGTGAGTTTGAACAGACGACACTGAGGGGCGGGGGCTGCGACGCGTCGGGAGAAAGTTGTTTGTCTGCGGGTGGGCTGGTGGAGGGGAAGAGGGGGTCTGCGTCTGGACTGCCTGGCCGCCTGGCCCTGCCCACTCAGTGCCACCGCTGCTGCATGCCACTGTGCCACTGTCCATGAGCGGAGCAGACACGCTAATACAATCTGAGATGAAAATGGACTTACACGACTCACATCACGTTTTACACTTCTACCTCTGTAGCGCATAATTATGTAAAGAACGAGTTCCATACTTATCACAAAATTTATTTTGTGTTTTATTTTTGGCCCTTGTTTTTTTTCCCATCCAGTTACGCTAGTTTGACTAATTTGATTTACCCACACCTCTCCGGCATGTCACGCCTCACCTCAGCCTCTCGTCCACTAGAGTCCTAGAGTCTCTTATAGGACTCTATCGTCCACGTCCACCTCCCGAGGGCCATGCTTTTTAAAACTAAATTTAAGTTTAGGGCGCCTAATAATTCACAACTCTCCAGCTTTCCGGCGGGATCAGCGTAGCGCGATGGGGCTGGCGGGCAGGCAGAGGCAGGGGCAGCTGCGGGTGGGAGCAGACGGGTACACCTCCAGCAGACAGCCACCTGTGAAGTAGGCGCATGCCGGGGTAGGGCAGGGGCAGGGCAGGGAAGGGCGGTGGAATAGGTAATGCCGGGGCCAGGCTGCGCCCGCCGCGCTCCACAAGGCCGCGAGCGCCAGGAGACAAGAGTATTTCTCCTCTGCAGCTGTCTGCCCCTCCCGTCCCGCCCGCCGTGTCTGTCCGATCACTCTATGTCAGACTCCCTTCCCCCTCCGACGCCCCTCCCCGCTACCTCAGCCTAACTCCGGCTGACTTGACGTTTTCGACGGCCTGAAAGCGTCGCTCTTCTTCGCAAAAGGAAACTATTTTTGTGAGCGTATGAATATGCATGCGCGGCTGGGCTGGGCCGAGAGCCGGGGCGGAGCCGGGGGCCGGGCCGTCGTGTCACTCGCAAAAGCGAATCGGGCGCGGAGGGGCGCCCCTCCCACCCCAGCTTCCACCCGGCCCGGGTCCCACTGCCTCGTCGGCACAAAATTCAGCCCGAGGGGTGGTGTGGGCTGCGCATCCCGCAGACCCGGCCGGGTGTAGCCTCGGCTCGGCGCGCATGCCGTCGGAGGGTGGGATGCTCCTCGGCACGACGTTCCCGTCAAAGGCGTGGCCGTGCCGTGCCGTGCCGTGCCCGGACGGGACGGTTGCGGTACTTTAGGCGCCGGCGGCAGGCGCTCGCATACCCGAGCGGAGCCCAAGGCGCCCCCCCCCCTCCCCCCCCGCCCCCCCCCCTCGCCCGCCGTCCCCGTCTCCAACTTCACCCCCCCCCCCCCCCCCTCGGCCTGGCAAAACAAGTTACTCCCCGTTTACCTAACCCGCCGGGCGCAGAAATACAGCGGCGTTTTCACGCAGAAAAATTCAGACGTGGAGAAAAAAATAAATAGAGAGAGGACTCGCGTGAAGAGACCTCAGGACCTTCGGAAAACGATTGAATTATTTGAGGAGGCCTACACGGGAAGGGAGTCCATCTGTTAAGGCCCTTCGACACGACACGAGACGTGGCGGGCGGACAGCCTGTGGCGTGCGCGTTTACCGCGGATGAATGGGAAAACTGGCCCCGCCCTCCAACACGGCAGCTGATGTGATGGAAGTTTACGTTTAGGGCAGGGAAGGGCTGCCTGCTCGTCCCGGGCCACCCTGGGGCCAAAACGCTCCGCCTGGTGACGAGCCTCACGCCGGACCTCGCACCGGCCTCAACTTCAAACGGACGCAAATAATTCATACCAGCTCGGCAGAGCCCCTTTCCTTCCCTCACCGCCCAGCTCCGGCCCGGCCACGCACCGCGCCTCACCACCCAGCGCGAGCTCAGCGTAATAGGATTGCGCTAAAGAGCGAGGGACTCCACACGATTACAGCCCAATAGTGTAATACCAGGAAAAAATTGTGGATTGTAGAGCGGTTCGCGCCGGTTCGCGCGGTCCGTGCGCCGCCCGAGGTGGCCACAAACACACCGCAGCTCCCGGCTTGCAGCGCCGTGGTCCAGACCAGTCCAGTTTCCCCCCCCCTCCCCCCTTGCCTGCCCCCTGAGCCCCGGGGGAGGTGGGCGAGAAGAGGGTACGCCGCCGCCTCGGGGCACGCCGGCACGCCCCATAGTACCAGCGGCACCGACCCGCGACCCCCAGGCTAATGTGACTCAATGAATAAGTGGGTCAGCCTCTGGGAAAGGCGGGGAGGGGCGGGCGGGGGCGGGACGTGGGTCAGGACAGGAGGGCACAGGCACAGGCACAGCCCAGGGCAGCACGCGAGCCTCCACGGCGATGCCATCATTGAAGTGGCCGCGGCCGTCCCACGCGTCCCACACACTTCTGCAATCCCGCTCCTCTCCGCCCCACCCCGCCCCACCCCACCCCGCCCCACCCCGCCACGCCATACCCCACAACGCGCTGCCACGCCCGCTGGCGCGGCTATTTATCACTGCCTAGCTTTGCGGGGAGGAATGACGCCTCCACGCCACACTTCTGACGTGCCGAGTGTCGAGCCGAGCCGAGCTGAGCTGAGCTAAGCCGAGCCGAGCACACCGGCCGAAGACAGAATTTCAGACTCCCATTTCCTGTTCGCCGCTAAGCCAAGACACGCCGCGCTGGTCGCCCGCCCTTCCAAGGTTGTACAGCGCTAGGGCCAGGCTAGAATGGGCGAACTCCATGGCAAACTGGCCGTGCCCGCGGCCAGCGGTTGCACTGCGTGTTGTCACTCAAAGGTTGGCCCTACCTCATCTCAGGCCGAAAGCGCGGAACTCTCGGGCGCCAGGGCCACATCGCTCCGTTAAAGTTTGCCCCCCGCAGCTGCCCGGCCCGTCGAGTCCGGCACATGACAGCAGGCGGATGACGGTAAGCAGAAGCGCTGCTCGTGCTAATTGTTCGCGCCCATGATTGTGCAAAAAACAATAGCGGGGAACCACTGAGGGGCACCGAACAATGAACGAAGTACACAACCGAGAGGGAATTTACAAATGAAAATGTTGTCCAGACTACTCGGTATTAAGTGGTATTACAGCTGTATTACAGTGGAATTACACACAAGATTTGATCACTTAAGGACATATTTTTGTGTGTTTCTTTATTACACTACGGGTATTACCGCGTAGTACACATATGAGGTGTACAGTGTATTACGCAAGTGTACACAACGGCAAAGACGCTGTCCAGGTTGTCCCAAAATACATCGATACCCCGTGCTTGCTGCGAATCAGTTGAAATTCCATCGGGGCTACAAGACGTGGTGGGGAGCGGCGGGTCGAGGCGGGGGCTTCTACCTCCCGTGGAGCTCCTGGGGAGCGGAGGAAAAAGAGAAACATCGAGCGCAGCTGGAGGACAAGGACACGCTCGAGCCTCGACGTTATTACATTCCTAACGAAGCAAAAAAGGGGCTGCAAGGATTTGCTTGCACTGCCCATCCCAGCTCAACCCAGCCCAACCCAGCCCAACCCAGCCCAACCCAGCCCAGCCAAGCCCAGACCAGACCTCAGAAAAAGCACCACCGTTTGTATTAAGCACGTCCGTGCAGCGGGTATAACTGCAAGCTGGAAAAGAAAGAAAACCCGCCTGGAGCAAATTAATTGCAAGAAAGATGGCGGTGGCTGCAGGAGGAGAAAGTGGATGGGGGAGAGAGCGAGAGGGGAGAGAGAGTGAGTGAGAGAGAGAGAGAGAGAGCGCGCGCGCGCGCGAGAGAGAGAGAGAGAGAGAGAGAGAGAGAGAGAGAGAGAGAGAGAGAGAGAGAGAGAGAGAGAGAGAGAGAGAGAGAGAGAGAGGGGGCAGCTAAAATTGCTGTTCACCGTGCGAGCGGTTTAATCAACGTAATAATGACGATGAGGTAGGGCCTCCCACCACAACTCGACTCATTAAGCCAGCCCGGGCGGGCCGGGCGGGCCGGGCCGGGCCCGCAGGGCGGGTCAGCGCGCTAAAGGCAGCAGGTCATCAGGTCGTGTTTGATCAGAGCCCCTGCAGAGGTACCCTTCCCGCAGACCTGCTCGTCATGATCGTCCGCCTACAGGAATGGGATCAGCTCCAAGGCGTGCCGCGTTGCGGTCGGACCTGGAGGCCTCCTCTGTAATGACCCACAGAATGGTAAGCGAACCGGAAAACTTTCCAAAGTTATCGAATTAAGGAGCCGAGTGGAAAAGGGAAGTGGGGTGGGGGTGCAGACCGGGGGGGGGGGGAGGGTAAGGCGAATCTGGTAGGGGACTGGAGGGAGCCGCACGGCTTGATGGCGCTCTGTTCGGGCCTGCCAGCGGGCTGATTCCGAAGATCGCTCTCGTACCTCCGCCCTTGTCGCATCTATGGCGGGGCCCTATGTTGGGGATGGCGGGGCTCCATGAGTGCGACAAGGACGGGGGCGCGAGAGCGATCTTCGGAATCAGACGGCAGAGGGTGTGGCACGGAGGAAACGGCAGCGCTACGTGTGGTTGGCGCACAGAGTGCCGCTACAGAAGATGAAAGCTCCTGGCCCGGCCCCGGCCCACTCCACGCCACACCCGCTCTGGAACGCCCCCTCCTGACTTGCCGTACAGACAGGAGGATGCTGCCAATTCATTAGGGGTTATTACATCTGCTCTCCCACCCGTTTCCCTTCCCAACATCTCTCGCACTATTGACAGTACGGGCCGCACTCTTCTAGCTCCACACGTGACAGGTCTCGCGGCAGAAAAACGAAAAGAAAAAGAGAAAGGGAAAAAAAGAAGAAAAAAGGAATAACTTATTGTATTTGCACATAGGGGTTTTCCTGGAGTACTTATTTGACCCTGTTTTATTATTCATTTGCAGAACACTCTCTCCTTTGAAATCTTAAGTTCATTTCCTAGTTCGTATTATAAAATGAACCCATAGTATGTACCAGGTGTTTCTTTGAATGCGTAACAGTGTTGCGGGATTGCATACTCGCCAGCGCTTGCAGGGGCCATGGCGCCTTACGGGAGAATTGGGTAGGCAAACCCGCAACACCGTTATGCATTCAAAGAAACACCCGGCTACATGTGTGCATGATTCTGAAGAAAGCTGTGCTTTATAATTCTACACGTCATGCCGTCCATTATCATGCCAAAAAAAAAATCAATAAACAGTTCTTATGTGTTTGTGCATCAGTTGAGTACAGGAGCAATAGGGGCAGGGGGAGTCGGGGCGTCCGGGGCGTCCTATACGAGGTGATCAATGTCAATCGCATAACGCATTCCGGTCCCTTTTGTAAAGGGATGCGAGCCCAACCCCTTGTGGTTGTGGAATGACATGAGGTGGTGGGGGTGGAAGGCGGGCGGCAGGTAAAACGGGCGGAGCGGCGGAGCGGGTCACCGAGTGGTCCACGCCACGCGGTCCCGGCTGGGGCTGGGAGGGACAAAGCACGGGACGCCATCAAAGGCATCTATTCTCTTGTGACGGACTGGTTTTGGTTTCGCGGGGGTGATCCGCGAGTCCTCGCGGAAAGCTCGCGGACCGCGGGTCCTGCCGCGGGGGTATATCGCGTAGCGCGCATCCTCCGCGGGTCCTTCGCGGACTGCGAGCTACCCGCGAGAAGGATCCGCGGACCGCGACCTTCCCCCGGCGAAGGATCCGCGTTACGCGATATACTCCCGCGGGAGGACCCGCGGTCCGCGAGCTTTCCGCGAGGACTCGCGGATCACCCCCGCGAAGCCGCGAACCTCCCCCCTGGAACGCCCTACCGTAGACCGCGCGAACCGCGAGAGGGCCCTTTCGGGGCGGGGGCTGCAACGACAGTGGCGCAGCGGAGCGTCCGCGCCTGAAGCCGGTCCCCAGCGCCTGATGGGTATGCAGTCCCGGATGGAGCGGTGCGGGCGGGTTGCATAGTACAAAAAGTGCCCGGGGTCCGTCAGCCACCTGGTAGGCAGGCCTCCGACCCAATTAATCAGTATTAGAGGGCTTGTCTACGACGCTTGTCACCAATGCGACCCGTTTGAATTCCGCGGTGATCGCGCGGAATGAGAAATTGCGATGACAGCGCTGAAAGTCTTGGAGCTGGCGGGCTAACCTAGTGCGGATTTTTATCTCTCTACATCCTGCGATCGGTATAAGTCTCAGCGCCACAAATGATTTCTATCGCTTTCTGCAAGCAATATGTTTGGTATTTTCATATAAAACAGATAGATTCCGACATAGCTGAGTTTAAAATGACTGTCAAAAATGCGAGGTGGAGACAGGGTCGCCATCTTGCCTGATGGCAGCAGCCGCTCGTCTGCTAGGGCGCGCTGAGAGGGGACCCGTGCGAGGCTGTCTGGGACCATCGCTATTGGCAGTCGAGGGACAAAACTTTTCAGACTGATAGTACTTTTATCAATAGCATTAGTTGCACTTTGGTCATTTCACACTCCTTCATGGTAAGCCGACATTTCCTGTACCTCCGCTTCACAGGTCAATTTTCTCATACTTGCAGGTGGCAGCAACAGCCAGAGAGTTTCAGCGAGTAGAAAGTCACGAAAATCGTGGCACAGCCAGACCGTTGGTTAACTTTTTGACATGAAATATAGCAGATTCAAGCTTATTCCTCTCTCTGAAGGCGCGGCGGTGCGGCCCTCCGGCCCTGCGGTCCTGTCGAGCGACCCCGACCAGCGTGCACATCGCAGCGCCCCTCCGCCTCCCCGCTTCTACTTTCCTTCACCTCCAGCTCCTGCCTGCTCTGCTGTGCTCCGCCTATTTTCCCCCGTAACTCAATTTGTGGGCGTGGCAGAGTGAGGCGTGGCGTGCTGGGACGGGGGTGGGGCGGGGCGGCGCAGGGCTAGGCTTGGCGGGCGCCCCCAAGCTCCGGATTGGGCTTGTGTGTAGGACTGTACTCGCTGCAGCGCAGCGCGTGCTTCCTACATCAGCGCTGGGATGAAGGGATGCAGACTGGCCTCAATGGGAAAATGCTTCGGAATGATTGGAAACATTTTGAATAATGAATGTATTCATAGTATGCATGCATAGGGTGCATGTTATCGATGGGTTCTTCCTAGTTCGCGCGTCAAACAAAACAGTGCCAATTATCAAGTAATCCTTGTGCGCAATACAAGCATTAGTTGCTTGATGCGCAATGGCAAGTCAAGCCTCTGTGATGTGGTTTGTTTCAAAGCGAGCCGGAGGAGAGTGACACACACTACGCACACTCTGGCCGAAAAAAGAAGCCAAACATGACACATGGCCCACATGGCACGGGACGCACCACATTGCCCGGCTATAAAAACAATGGACCCATCACTAGTTTATGACAACACGCGTCAAAGAAAATCAGTGCGTGGCTGTAGATTTATGGCGCGGCACCGCGCACGATAAAATCAGTGTTTTTTCTTAGTCTTGCGTTCGGTCTTTTATATTGAAGCAACATTTCTAGCCAGCAAGAATTTTCGAACCATGTTGCTATGCTGCTCTCACCTTTGTCATTTTTTTCTTTAATATTTTATCAATGAAGTCGGCAAAAGAGCGGTAAAAATGGCAGAAATGATTACGCCCCCGCCGAACCGCCTCCGGTGAGCGCGGGTGGAGTATTGAAAAACTCGTGTGTCGGCCCGGAGCCGGAGGTCTTTTTATTTTATTTCTCCCACCCCCCGGCCCGGAGCCCGGAGCCGCCCTCCCTCTGGCGGCGACGCGGAGTATTCCTCAATGCAAAAGAAATGTCACGCGGCCCCTCGCGGCCCCGCTTCTCTTTCTCTTCGGGATGCCTACTTGACGCGGGGCCTCCGGGGCCTCCGGGGGGTGGCTGCGCGGCTAGCGATGGCGCGCCGAGCGACCGCGGCCGGGCCGGAGTTTGAGTTTCCAGTCTCCCATGAGATGCGCCACGCTCTACTCCCGTGAAGCAGACAGCGGGGAGCAGAGCAGGGCAGGGCAGGGACGGGGCTGGTGGAGGAGGCTCTGCATCGGGCCAGCCCAGAGGCGCCTGGTGGCGCAAGGCGAGGCACCCTTAGCCCCGCGTCTATAGAGCGGCAGCGCCACGCGTGTTACGCAGACCGTCGTAAGTAATCACGGAGGCGAAATGGAAAGCGAGTGCGAGCAAGTGCAGGCTGTGCAGGCCCTGCCCCCTGCCACGACCCGCGCGCCGCGTATGGTGGTGGGTGTCTCCGGGGTGTGAGTGTGAACATGCATACCCACTCAGCCCACACGAGCACCCGTGACCCCCCGGCCCCGTGCGAGCAGAGGGCCCCTGCCCGGCCCTACGCTCAACAAACTTGACAGCAACAAAGTTCAGAAGATTTTTCTATTCTCTCTCTCTCTCTCTCCCTCCCTCCCCCCCTCCCTACCTCCCTCCCTCCCTCCCTCCCTCCCTCCCTCCCTCCCTCCCTCCCCTACCTCTGAAAAGTATTGCCGCTGCTACGCGATGCTCGCGCGGGCGGGCGGCAGGGGTGGTATAGGCCCGGCAGCCGACTTATTTCAAAGGGCGTTCTCCTCGCTCTGTCTCTCTCGCACATATACGGCGAGCCCCATGAGAGCGAGAGAGATAGGGCGAGGGAAGCGCTCTTCGGAATAAGTCGGCTGGTGCCGGCAGGTGTGGCAGCTGCCGGCAGGTGCGGCACGTGCGGCAGGCTGCCCTCTGTGGAGTCGAGGAGGAGACTCGCTCTCTGCACGGCAGGGTACAAAGTTATTAGAGCCGAGTGGGCCTCGCCCCCTGCGACCTGGGGGTCCTTTACCGGTGACACGTGGACCCGAACACTTTATCAGGCGACACGGCACGGCGTGACTGCATGCGTCGAGTTTAGTACTCAGCATGCGCGATAGGGGAGGGGGAGGGGCTGCTGGAGTGCCTCGACCCGCCCCGCCGCGCCCCACGTGCTCGTTTCACACGTCGCTCAGCGCGCTCAGCGCTCACCTCGGGGGCGGCAGTAGATAATCCCGTGCAGCACGAGGGGGCGCACGCTGCGCACGCCGCGCACGCTGCGGAGGGCGGGGGATAAAAGATGAGACGGACACATGGCGGGGCTAAAAGCAGAGATGCAGGCCAGGCACTGCGGGGTGGGCCGCTCTGACGGGCCTGGATTACGGAGAGTAAAGACCTGACCCTGTTTACGCTGGAGCGGCCCGGCCCGGGCCCGGGTCGGGTCGGGCGGAGCAGAAGGAGCGGACGAGCTGGATGAGTTAGTCTAACCAAACAGCCGAGCGCGCGCGCGCACACACACACACACATACTCGCAATGCTTACACTCGCTCTCCCGTGGTACCAAACCACAAACTAGACTGCCGCGCTCAGCACACGCGCGGTAGACCGTGCAGTCCACCAGTGGAGCAGCCCGTCGAGCAGCAGCCAGCCCCGCCCCGCCCCGTTCCACGACAAGCAGCGAGATGCGGCAATCCTATTAGCGCTCCAGTTCCAGCTCCAGCATGGCTCCAGCGACCAGCGCGGCCGCTGCCGCTCCAGACAGTCGTTACCAGGCAGCGGGGCGGGGCGGGCCCGGCTGCGCTGCCAACAGCGAGGGCGGAGAGGAGAAGCCGCCGGGCCGGGCCGGGCAGGGACCGGGCAGGGCTGGGCCCTATCGGACGCGCCCCGGTCATGCCCGGCCCGGCCCGGCCCCAGCGTGTTGTCTCGGAGCGACTTCCTGCGGAAGCAACTAGCGCACGACCAGACGAAGATATAAGAGTCGAGGGGAGGATTCAGGGGGACATGAGGGTGCGGCCGGGGCCGGCCCCCACACACCCACCCCGGCCCCGCCAGCGGCGCCTCCCGGCGCCTCCCCACTCGCGGCTCCACCATCGTTCCCAAAGTTGTTCCCTCCTGACCGTCGATATGTCAGTGGGGGACACGCAAGGTCAAGTCCAAAAGCAAAGCATTGTAAGAGGGAAGCACTGCGAAGTCACTGCAAAACTTTCTCTCCCTGATAGCAGGTTTGCCACGGGCGGCCGCGGCCGCGAAGGAGATCCCGGATACCGGGCTGGACCGGACTAGCTCAGTTCTGCTCGGACTCAGACAGACTCCTCGCGGCTCCTGGAGGGGGCGGCACCACCGGCCCGGGACGGGCACGGCAGGAGAGAAATAGAACCAAGCCTGTGCAAACAGGATTGTGTGCTCCGGTTCTGTCCGGCCCGGCCCGGCCCGGAGCCCGGAGTCCCCGGAGCCTGGAGCCCGGAGCCGGTGCTGTACGGACTTGGCCTCCCCCTAACAAGCACCAACACCAGCTGATCTCGTACGGACCGCCGCGCCGCCCCCACCCGCCCAGCCAGGCTCAGGACAGGCTCCACGGGCGCAGGGCGTCGAGAGCCGAGGGGTCCTTCACTATCCATAAAAGCGTATACCGATTTTTTGTATTATTTTTTTTCGTGATTTTCCTTGACTTTTACTGATTTTCTGTAAAAAAATTTCTTGATTTTTTTCTGACCTTCACTTGATTTTTGGCTGAGTTTTGTTGATTTTCCCTAGGGAAAAAAATACCTGACCCAGGACTGATGTTAACTGATCGGACCTATCTAAAAGCTGAAGTGAACCTGTCCTGGACCTTCATTTTAGCTAACTTTTAACTGAAAGTACCTCACAATTACGCTAAATTATCTGAGTTTGGCGCGCTGAAAGCTGATCAGTACTCAGCTCTAAATTGGCGATACCGCTTGTAACTGAGTTTAGCTGCTTACGTAACTGACTCCAACTGAGTGTAGTTGAAATCATCTGACTCCGCCGTTCAGGTTCACCTGACGATTGCGCGTTGTTAGCTGAGTTTTTAGCTGAATAACATTCACCTCGCATAGTGTGTAAAAAAATGTTTGCGGTATATATCCCATAAATGTATCTACAGCTTTTTACATATATAGTGTGAGGGATTTTACGATTTTCCTTTACAGGCGTATGGAAAAAATCAGAGCGCTAGTTTCTACAGTCCTCCGATGTATTTACCGGACGGAGCAGCTGGGATTCGAACTCGCTACCCTTGGGTTCGAGAGCGCGCACGCTACCCCTCACCCATCGGTCACTTCTGAGAGGAAGGTCGCTAGGACACCATCCTATTTCAATTATACGAGGACGAGCTGCTTGTAACTGATTTTAACTGATAAAAGCTGAGAGTAACTGCTGGAAATACTTGACATCACGGTCACGCACGGATAAGTAGCTGATGCAAAGCTGGCGGGAAACTTCCAAATAACTGAGGCTTAATCAGTTAACATCAGTCAAATTGTCAGTTAAACGCGAACTGAATGAAATCTGAGTGCGAACTGAGCTGCAACTGAGCACTTACTGAATGACAGTCAGTTCCGATCAGCGCTCTGTCGCTTAGCTGCTCCGAGTTGACTTTTCGCGCTTCGGAAATCAGGGAAGTTAAGTAAAAATTAGCCACGACTGAGTACACAATTCAGCTTCTGGTCAGCTCACATTCACTTGTAAGTCAAACTGATCAAAGCTGACTCTTACTGATTTTTAGTAACTGAGAAAAGGCTGAAACTAACTGAGTATCGTCCAGCTATCACCGTTTTAAAACCAGGTAACTTGACGTTATTGCTAGGTACAAAATTGCATTTCAGGCATCGTCAGTTAAAATCAGTTTTTAGATAGGTCCGATCAGTTAACATCAGTCCTGGGTCAGGTATATTTTTCCCTAGGGTTGTTTTAGGGTGTACACTAATTTTTATGAGTGAAGGACCCCTCGGCGAGAGCCACCAAGGGCGGCAACTGCACAGGTAACGTGCGGCCAAACTCTGAGGAACGTAGTGCGCCTCGCCTCCATCATTGCACGAGACTCGCTTGCCCACTGACCGTTGCGGCCCAGCCCGGTCCGGCCAGCACGACTATCTTTCTAGGCACCGCGCCTGATTCCCGGACGTAATTCCCTCTGATCTCCTCGATAAGTTTTCATCATTGGCGGGAGCGGAGCGAGGGTGATGCCGACAGCAGTCTGCGCGGAGGCGGCCGATGTAGAGGGGAGGCGGGGGCGGGTAAAATCCTATATCTCTTTAATGATCGCAAGAGCAGCAATGTAAAAAAGTAATAAGGACAAAACAAAACAAAAAAAAAAAAAATCATCAGTAGATTTTCAGATAAATCACCGTGAAAATGATTTAGGAGTCAAACTGTACCCGGACTTGATTATAAAAAAATTATACCTTTTCGCACGTATCAGAATGTCAGAGGCACCCATCTTAATAATCGCAAATATATATTCCTAATGTGCTCTAAATCTTTGGTTTCAGTCTTAGTTGTAATATACTGGAATTCCAAGGCTACTCTGCAAATCTTAGTGTGTAATAGTTTGCCACTTTAAACTGCGAAACTTAAGTTCTGCAGTTAGAAGTGCAGAACTTTTTTGTTCGTCAGTTACAAGTGCAGAACTCTTTAGTTCTGCACTTGTAAGTGCAAAACTCTTTAGTTCTGCACTTGCAACTGCAGAACTCTCTATCCAGTTTTTAGTGCAGAACTCTTTAGTTCTGCACTTACAAGTGCAGAACTCTTTAGTTCTGCACTTGTAACTGCAGAACTTTAGTTTTGCACTTTAAAGTGGCAAACTACTACACACTTAGATTTGCAGAGTACAAATGTTGCCCACCTGCGGATGAGTGAATTTATTCGTTCACTTGCAGGTGAGTGAGAAATATGTGCACTATTGCAGGTGAATGAATAAAAGTTCCCTCATTTGCAGGTGTGCGAATGAATAGTAACGTACTTAAATTCACTTTACCTGCAAGTTTCATTCGCTCATCTGCATGTGAGCGAAGTTTCATTACCACTCCTTAAATGAGCGAAAAATTTTCACTCACCTACAAGTGAACAAATACATTCACTCATCTGTGGGTGAGCGACATTCGTACATGTGGATTTCCAGAGTAGTTTCGAAAGGAAAAGTTAAGACTGCACTGTAGTAATCAGGACCCGAGGTTTTCCGAAAAATTGAAAAATATCTTGGCCTTGGCAAGCCAGTTACTGTATGCTGGCAACGTCAGCCGCCGGACCGGCTTTAGCTCTAAGGACCCTGCTTGAGGTCCGGTGCGGAGCTTTAGGATCACCAGAGAGCGACCCTCTCATCACGACCATGACTCTGGTGGCTAACGTTCTAGCATGGCAGCACAGCAGTCTCGAACCCCGAGTCCCCACCCGGTAAAGTATTATTTCTCCATTATTTTACAGAACAAATGGAAGAGAGTGACTTATCATGCAATCGTATCCGGTCGTACCAGCTCTGGGGGAGAATGTAAAAGATTGATATTATTTTAATATTGACGATACGGTCCTATTAAAAGTATGTGTTTGAATTGTCATGGTGGACCCTCACATTTAAGGATTACTTATACTGAAAAAACAATACTAAAAATTTAGACTACTTATAAAAAATATATACATAAATGAAATGAGAATAAAAAAACACTAACAGTAATGGAGTTTCGGTTAAAATATTGTAATCGTGAGGAACCCGTCGAAGGGGCGTGAGTTTCAATTTTTAAGCGGCTTATTTTAGGGACTATGATTGTTTAACTGTGATAGTGACCTGGTTATGCTTTACCACATTTTCGAGGTACCATTTATTTCAATAAATTAAAATTTGATCAAAGAAATGAGATATACCTCCTTCAAGTCCATGAGAATTTGTGAACAAAATAAAATAGCACCTATTTTCGACCCGAAAAATATTATTTAATATTCGCAGCAACCAATAAAACTTGGCGATTCCAAAAGAGTTGCAGGATATATGAGGATCTCTCTCCAGTGAAGGTCACTCTTTAGTTTTTTTGTTAGTTTCGGCGGACTGAACCAGTTTAGAAGGTTACTGGTCTTCCCGGCTCTAAGAACAGAAAGTGAAAAAAATCTTATCCCTTCCTTTTAAAACATTATGAAATAAATTTGAATTTTACAGAAAATTCACAATTGAAAAGAATTATAGCATAAGAAATGGTGAAAGTGCCGCTTACGTACAACGGACTGCGTAGCCTCGGCTGCTGTGGTTAAGTCCTTAGTGACACACACACACACTCACTCTCACTCTCACACATACACGCACACACACTCGCGACGCGCCGGCTCGAGTCGCGCACGTCTCTCGCCTCGCCGCGCCACGCCAAGCCACGCCACGCACCCCTCCCTGCTCTGGCCGTCCTACCCCCTCCGCGTCCGGGATCGAACTGCTGCGCTGCACGCCGCCCAGCCCAGCCCAGGGCGGCCTCCGCTCCGCTCGCTCCGCTCGCTCCGCTCGCTCCGCTCCGGCAGCAGCCGGGACGGGACCGCGCGCCCGCCCCGCCCCGCCCCGCCCCGCCCCGCCACTCCCAACCCCTCCCCGCGCACCTCCCGGAACTGCCCAGCGCCAGCCCCGCACCCAGCCCCGCGCCCCTCCCCCGCCGCGCTCTGCACCCACCCCTTACTCCCGGGCCGGGCCGGGCCTGGAGGAGACGGGGGCCCCACGGATCCCCCAATCCCCCGACCCCTTACGGGGGTCCCTATAGGGCAGGGGGCCCCCGTGGGGCTGCGGGGGCGGGGCGCGGGGGTAGGGGTTAAGGTGTGGGCTGGCGACAAGCCGACGGGAAGGTAACTCCCCTGCCTTACAGGCTCGGCGAGCGACGCTCGGCCTATGCCGACCTTAAGTCGGGTGGGCTCGCAAGGTGATTCCGAACACCGTTTGGTGGCGTCCTCTCTCTCGCTCTTTAGGGCCGTGTCCCATGAATGTGACAAGGAGAGAGCGACGAAACCAGTGTGCAGAATCACCCTCTCGGGCCGCGGATCCAAGCCTGGTCGGATGACACCAGGTGACACGAGGGGGAAACAACTCTAAAATGTTTGTACACCTCTTACTTCAGAGAAATTCAGCAAAAACTAGAAAAAAATCAATGAAATTCAGTAAAATTTACAAATATTCACGAAATTTTAAGAAAAGTTATAGCAAAAGTTCACAAAAATTCTTTAAAGATAACAAAACTTCACAAAATTTGTTCACCAAAATCCAGAGTTGTTTCCCTCTCGGGATGACAGCGTGCAGTGCAGCGAAAAGCACATGCTTCTGTGCGGCAGCTGCTGAGGAGGGCTGGCAGGACTGGGCCGACAAGCAGCCCACTACCCCTAACAGCACGGCGGACTGATGTAGAAGAGCGCTTTCCTTGCTCTCTCTCTCTCTCTCTCTCCCTCTCTCCCTCTCCCGCACCCCCAGAGCGCAAAAGAGACTTACCGAGCAAAGCGCTCTTCCGAATCAGTCGGCTGCCTCGACCTTCCGGGCCCCGCTCCTGCTCACCGAGAACACACGCTCCGTGCGCAGAGTTTTCATTCGGGTGGGTAGTAGGATCCGGACGCCTCGGAAAATGACGGGTGTGAGCAAGATAGAGCTATGGCCCGGCTCAGGCATCTCACTCCCACTTGTCGTTTTAGGACGCGTCCGGGTCTTTTTACCCGCCCGCCGTGCGGCGTGCGGCACAGGAGCGCCTGCGGAGTGCGGGGTAGGCCACCAGTCCAACAGGCGTGTCTCGGGAGCGGGCAGCGGCCTACCCTCAGGCGCCCCTAGTCAGGCTCCGGCCGTCCGGCCGTGCCCCGGCCCCGGCAGCGAGGCAAGTGATGCCTGGAGGGAGGGGAGAGTGTCGGGAGAGGGGTGGGAGTCGGGGAGAGCGGGGCTAGGTGAGCAGCCGACTCATGCCGAAGAGCGCTCTCCTCGCTTCGTCTCTCTCGCACCTACATGACGAAGCTCATGAGTGCGAAAGAGACAGGGAGGGCGAGGAGAGCGCTCTTCGAAATAAGTCGGCAGGGAGCGCCCTTCCTGCCCGAGTGAAAAGTTTGTCCGGGCCGTCCGGGCGGGCCGGGCCCGGGGATGGGGCCGGGTGGTGGCTCGGAGCGGGACAACGCAGCCACGCAGCAGCGGCCTGATTTGATGTACAAGGTGGGCTAGAGAGCTTCACCCTGCTGCCCCTCCCCCGCGGCCACTTCAGCCTTCAGTCAGGCCGCTCCTCCCCCGGCCCGGACGCTACGGAGGAGGCAAAATCAAAAACACTCCTCCGCTCTGCTCGGCCTCGACCTCAGGTCGGGTCGGGTCGCGCGTTACAGTGGGGCTGAAGAGAGTAGCAGCATCTCCCTCTGAATAATTAAAGTTGAGAAGAGA
Source organism: Frankliniella fusca (assembly GCA_029379305.1). Taxonomy (NCBI): domain Eukaryota; kingdom Metazoa; phylum Arthropoda; class Insecta; order Thysanoptera; family Thripidae; genus Frankliniella; species Frankliniella fusca. The sequence continues at coordinate 847,293 of JAHWGI010000295.1, forward strand.
GCGCCCCCCTCTTTCCCCCGCCTCACCCGTCTGTCTCCGTAAAAGCGCCTCCATTATCGCCATGATTATTCCACCTTTTGTGTTCGGCCTCGGCCTCGGCCTTACCCTCACCCTCTCTCACCCGTCTTTACTTCATGCTGATTTCCCCATGGGGGTTGCACCTAACGGCTAGCTGGCCTGGACCGCCTCGACCGGTGACCGGTATGTCACCAGCTTCCTGTTAGTCGTACATTCCGGCCCCGCCCCGCCCAGCGCGCAATCGCCGACCGGCGTTAGCGGTGTGCCCGCTGCCCGCTGTGTGCTCGGCTCACAATGATTTTCGACGGACCATGAAAAAAGGGCTCCCTGGAGCTGGAGCGGAAGACATATCCCCGCTGCTCCTCACAACATTGCAGCACTTCTCCGATCGCCTGCACTATAGTGTACTATATACTTCGAGTCGCTTAAAGGCCTACAATGCTCGTCTTATTGAGAGAGTCCCCCTATAGTATGTGCCGTTGCCCACATTTATCCGATCAAAATCGATAGGGGTCGCGGTTTGCAGGTCGAGGATATTGCAACACAAAACCGATAACAACGGCGCGCAGGAGGGTTTGGGAGGACAGCTGCACTCGGGCCGGGCTTACTAACACTACACACCGCTTCCATGGTTGTTGTCCAGACAGTGGTCGTTCAGCCGAGGTAGGTTAACTACAATGGGCAAATTAAGACTGCAGGAAACAAACGCTATCTCGCAGTGCAATACAGTTACTCATTGCCTGCTGAATGTGGCGCGATCTTTTCCACACTGTACTCTTCGTCACCAGCGTGATGCTGTTTTAATTGGACGGCATACAGTAGAGGCATTGATACCGTGCAATAAGCCAAGCTCTGAGAATCTTGCTTCATGATGTTGTATTTTTCGAGTCTTAAATATCACGATGGCCTGGGGAATACGAAATCCTTATCGCCCTCTTGGTTGCCAGGCGGCTGGCTGGCGCCCCACCGCCTCACTGGTGTGTAGCTGCTCGCATCGCTCCGTCCTTCTCGCACTCAAGCGACTCAAGCACGGCGGCCGCGAGCCGAGTCGCTGGAGATACAACAATTAGCAGTGGGCTCCCAAGTAGGGGACATTGGGATTGGGAAGGGCACGCTAGAACTCGACAAACTAAATTTACAGGTATGATTTCCGAACGTGATGTAAGTACACGCTGTGAAAAATAGTCGTAGGTTTGTGGAAAATTTTTCCACGGAGTAGAGTTGTAAAATTACAATAACAAATCGTAAAATGGCAATCACTTCGTATCGACTTGAAATTCAATTACGAGCAAGAAAGGGTCGTCGTAAATTTACAACACATTTCGAAAATCGTAATTTACAAAATAAATCGTTAATCTACAAAAATATTTTTCACAGAGCATGCGCATGGTGCTTAGTGGCCTGACGAGTCCATTAGGAGAGTTTTCACAGCATGTGTTGGCTACGGTTAGGAACACTGTCAAAAATCCTGTTCCAAAGTAAGGACGAGGTACGGAAAACTGTGGTGGGCAAGGTACAGGATGACCGTACCTCATTCACTGAGGCCCCCATAAGACTCCATGTTAAAAGTAACCGTGATCCATATTTAAAAGACCATACTCGATCAGGTACAGGCTGACCAGACAAAGTGTCAACCAGACTTTAGAGTACCTAGAGCCCTAGGACTCTAAGCGTCCCAAACAACGTCGTTTTTTTTTTTCTGACAGTGACGGCTTGGAGGAGGACTATGTAACGGGAGTACCGACTTGGTAGAGCAATGGACAGAGGTGTCTGGCGTTTTCTAGAGAGAGAAAACCGCCAAATCGCTAGACGACCGCATGAAATCAACCGAATTTAGCCGAAACGATTTCAAACCTTTTATATTCTTCGCCTTCTTAATCCATTTTTAAAAACCAGAACCTTAAAAGTTGCCCCAGTTGAGGCTACACCCGGAAGAAGTTCAAAAACTATCTCTCCCCCCCCCCCCTCTCTCTCTCTTCAATCTTCCAAAGACATCTGACTGCCATGGACTTTCGGTTTTGCAGCCGTTCTTCCTTGGTGATTTCCGAGTTACGAGAACACTTAAAATGTCGTCACTCTTGTACATAGCCTTCCTCCAAGGTGACGGTGCAACAAGCTGCGTATGAGGACAGCCAGCCTGACACCTGCCAGAACGTTACCTACCTGGGTCTCTTCGAGTGGCAAATGCAGGGTGGCGGCAGCCATAACCTCCTCGGCCCACTTCTCTCCGGTTCCCTTAATGGGTGGGGTTGGAATTACAAGATCAAACTCGTGCCAAAGAAGACAGATTATGTTGTTAAAAAATAAATAAAAAAGGAATTCACCAGAGATCCCGATCCTCCATTCAGACACAACGCTGACACAACGTGTAGGTCCACTAGTTCACTGTCAATGTCGCTGCGTCGCTGCCCTGCCTGGCCCTGCCCAGCAGCCGGTCGCCGGTCCGGGAGGAGGGGCAGGCGACTTGTTTTCTCCTGCGCCGTCATTGGTTGGGTAAGTAGAAGACGTTAGCGATAGCTAATGGGCGTGTAGGAAAGTTATTAATATTTTTGTGTGTGTGTGTGTATCTTGATAACCCTATTTATTTTACTTGTTGCTAGAAAATTTAAGGATGTGTTGAAAAATGGGAGTGGCGATAGGAGTGCCACAGATAACAGGCGTCACTCTCCACTTGTAAAATTCTGAAATGCTCATTGGGACAAGACGTGACCCCAATGAAAAAGAAGAAAAAAATCATTTGTGTGTTTTACAAAGAAATGGTGCCATTAAGAAACACACCACTATCGTATCACCTTACAAACATATCTTGCAGATAATTAAGTTTAGTTAAATATTACCGGAATCAATTATGATTTACAAGTACTCCTCCAGTTAGGGGGAAGAGGTATTGGGACAGGTATGAAGATTAGCAATGTTTTCTTAATAAACAATTTATTCAGTCGCTAAAATATGTGTGTGGCAAACCACACAATGGCTACAGCCACTTAAAAGTGGACTGCATTTCTCAGTCAAATCTTTGAGCATTAAGTGGTAATAAAAAAAAAAAACAAGTGAGGTATAAGGCAGACCTCAGGAATCACATTCAAACCAGAAGCTTTCATAGGACAAATTAAATGCCACAAAATTACATGCAATCTAGAGATCTGTCCTGGAAGCCCCTGATAAGCAAATCAACAAATTATAAATATTTGATATGAAACATTTCAAAAAGAAATCAACAAATAAGCATACTGAGTGGCATAAGAACTACACATCACAAAAGCACACGTCAGTCCAATTTAAAACAGAAAAAAGTAAATGCAGTACTAGTGTAGTGTTCACAATAAGTTCATTAAAAATTGCAACTGTTGTACAAATAAATAAATACCAACATTGCAAGGGCAAATGTATGGGAGTTACATGAATATTAATTTTAAAGTTAAATGGACCATGAGTCTTTAATGTCAAAGAGTAATTAATAAAACTATTTTTAATCAATGGGACTTAACGAATGTTAATGCATGAGGAGGGGGAATCTACAGCATAAAATGTTCAACAAATGCCACTTAGATATGACCATCACAGAATGTATCAAAAGGTTAGGTTTTTGATTTGTGCTTCAGCCAGTGCTACTTGATTAAAATTATCACCATTTCATCGTTTGACTCTGAGCCTAGAGAAATGTACTTCCTCTTCATTAAAACTTCAATTTCAACATCGCAAGCTTGTCAAGTAACTTCTACAGCTAATCAGTGCAAACTCGTACAGTATATTAGGGACTAATATAGCTACATCTAAAGTGAGTATGAGTTTGAATATGTGACCAAGACGTATGGTTACATGACCATGTGTCAAAACAAAATGAATCCCAATTTAAAAAATAATAATAAAAAAAAGCTGCTAATTCATTTCTATAAATTTGTATTGGCACAACTAGAAATGGCCCACAAGTATCCTTAAATGTACCCTGATGCATAAACCTAAATTAATAGGATGGAATCTTAATATTCAGCAAACAACCTTAATGAGTCCCTGCCGTGCACTTCCGGTCCTGGCGCGGCAATCGAGACTGCCTGACAACCTACGCTCGCTTCAAAGAAAAGTCGTCGGCGTCCAAATAACGTCCGCAGCGCGTCCTGCCCAACGACTTCTCTTTCATCCGAAAATGGGAGATCCAAACAAGCCTCCGCCGTCGTGCGCCCGGCGCCTGGCCTGATATGTACAGTGAGAATCCAGTGCCTAGTTGACGGTGATGCGAGGGGCCGGGGCCTGTAACTGCGGTTGCAGCGGCACCTCGGCCACCAGGATCTGCTGCCGCTGAGGCTTCTGCTTTGGGCGCTCCTTGGCGGTGAAGGAAACACCGGCAATGGCGCCAGTAGCGACCACGCAGGCCACGAGGAACCACAGCCCGAGGGGCTTGGCGGCCAGCAGGAACGTGTATAGCACGACGGAGCTGAGGCAGCCGAGCACCAAGACCGACAGGTATACGGCCAGCACCAGCCACACCGCCTTCAACTGCGTGAGCACCCTGCAACAAGACAAAATACTGACTTTACCCGCTGACCTACAGAAGAATGTTGCACCACTCTGTGAAAGTGCGGTCTAACGCCGGCCGTCGACCCAGCCCTGACCCTTGGGGAAACGAGATGCAAAGTAGGTGTTCTGAGTCACCAAAACCAACGCTAGAGACACGAGCGGAACAAGCGACTTCGATAACGTCACGGCTAATGAAAGACATGACGACCGATTTAGAAAGAAAGAAAAGTCAATCAAAATAGTTCAACTTGAGACTTTCTAAACTCGCCCACCCACCCGACCCCTAACCGCCATATCGTGCCCAGGCAGTTATTGATAAGCGCCTAAGACCGCCCATCCCCGCCTTGCCTCACCCTGCTCCGCGCCGCGCCGCGCCCACCCCACAGGCAACGAGGCATTAGATTGTTTGGAACACAGGCCAACTTTCAGGGATTACAAGAAAGCGCTTCATCGTAACGAACTTTGGAACGCGAGGCGGGGCAGAGCTGGGCGCGCTCCGGGCCAGCAGAACCGTGTCTCGTCTGGTACCCACGTGCGATACCCGACCGCGCCCGCGAACATGGTGAACGCCACCCACCTTGAGATGAGGTCGCGGATGGTGCGGGCGCTCTCGTCCTGGCGACCGCTGATGAATGCGGGGAACTGCCGCAGGAGCTGAGAGCACCGCGACTTGAGGAAGGGCTCCGAGCCGGCGACGTTCTCTGCAAACACAAAAGGGCGGCCTCATTAGTAAACGATCTGGGGCGGGAAGGGGCGGGGCGAGGTGGCGGGGGTGGAGTGGGCGTGGACGTCACGGCCGCGGCGCAGCAACCGTCCTCATGCACCCTGACACACACGCCAACGGAAGTTTCCCCCTTCCCGATCCTAGAAAGTATTCTCATCCAGTGGCCCGTTCCGTATGGCCCGCACCGCACCGCGCACCACACGCAGGATCAGCGGGGCGCTCCCACGACAGCGTCCCGGGTGACGACTGCGGACAATCATAGGGTCCACCATCACGTCCATGCGGGCGGATAGACAGCGGCCAGGGGCGGCAGGGCGGGGCGGGGCAGAGGAAGTGATGGAAGTCAATGACGGTCAGAGCGAGGGAGCCTGCGAGGAGGAAAAAGGGTCAAGCTGCTGCAAGGAGGCGGGGCCGGGCGGGGCAGCGGGCACACGTATCCTCTAATTACAGCGGTAGAGCACAGGTCGGCAGGGGCCAGGTGCAGGTGTGGCGGCGGGGTAGAAAGGGGAGGGGGGGGGGGGCACCACCGCAGCTTCACGTGCCATGAGCGGGGGGGGGGAGGGGGGGAGCGGACACTCGTGTGCACGCGGCACTCCGCTCCTCTCACTCCACTCCACTAGAATTCAGTTCGACTTCTACAAGTTCCACAAGCCGTCAGCCAACCCTCTCCAGTCCCGTTCGCTGGAGAAAGCCCTAGAGCGCATTAGAATAAATTCGACCTTGCCGCGGCGGCGGCGTAGCATAGAGGTTCAGAGTGCCGTTCCGCAGACCCCTCCATCCCCTCCCCTCCCCTCCCCTCCGCCCCCGGCCCAATCTGTGCTAAGCCCACCAACAACAGACCGGCTGTCGACGGGACGCGGGCCGGGCCCTTCCCCCCCCCCCCCGGTCCCTCACATGCCGTGGCCGTGGGAGGGCAGCCCGGCCGCGCCAGGACGAGACACACTGGAAGCGTCGAGACGTTCCGCGACAGAGCGGAGCGCGAGCAACCGCTGCGCTGCAGACTGATTTAGAAGAGCGCTCTCCTCACGCCATCTCTCTCTCCCACCTACAAGGCACACCCCATGGACAACTTGCCCAGAGAGGCGGAGCGTGGCGTGGAAACACAACAAAGCAGACAGCGCTCTATAAATAATGCACTTTAAACGGAAGAATTGTCATTTAACGTGATGCAAATATGAATGTGCAGGCATGACAGACACCTCTTACTAAATACAGCTATGATTGAATCGAGTCTAAATCAAGATTTAAAACAGGGTAGGTTATGTTGCTTGGTTGCTCTGGGCAAGATGTCAGTGCAAGAGAGGCAGAGCGAGGAGAGATCTCTCCAAATCAGTCTAGTGCGTGCGCGCGTCAACAAGCGCCATCCTCAGGCTGCAGCAGCGCCCCGCCCCGCCCCGCCCCGCCCCGCCCGGTGTCATTGTTGGCGACGAGGTGCCTCGCAATGCCCGCAATAGAACGGCGAGCTTACTCGACCTATCAGCAGCGGATCGGGTTCACATGTCAAGTGGTCGGAGGGCGCGGGCGCCAGGGCAGCTGAGCTGGTCAGCTTGTTCCCAAGAGGGCGGGCGGGTCCTCCGCGTGCCCCTGTCGGCATGCAGCCCAAGCAGCGCCGGCCGGCCGGGGCCGGGGCCGCGGCAACAGGCTGGTCACCGCGATATGCCCCCCCCCCCCCCCCCCCCCCCTCCCCCGGTCTAGCCCCGCGACCTTGGAAAGGCAAAACCGGCGGACCGATCGGCAATGACTAATGTGCCGGGCCGGGCCGGGACTGCCGGGACAACTATCACAGCTCACAGCACTCAGCTCCACCGTCGTTACTCAACAGGCGACGTAGGCCAGAGTTCTATGAACTGAGCCGAGCCGCTCGACGCACAGATTCAGTGTTGGGCTGCGAGCCTCGTCCACCCCGTCCAAAGGACTCGGCGTAGAGCCACACGGTTACGCGAGGCCTTCTGCATGGCCACTACCACGACCGACCGACACGTCAGTCGCTTTCTGCTTGGAGCGGGATTCCCCCCAAAGTTCTTTTTATGGCAATTGCTGCTTTTCAAGCGGCGTGACTCCTGTATTAGAATGTTTGCCGCCACGGGAGACCTGCTCGCGGGTTACTGTACATTTACAGTTGAGATTCGTGTTCCCACAGTGTACCGGGCGTTTCATAGAAGACGCAGTTGCGGGCGGGTTTGCATACCCAAGGGGCTATGACGCCTTACGCGAGGGGTCGACCACTCAGAATTTTGGTGTACATGGAATATCTGGAATATTTGAAGGATTTCTGGAATATTTTGGGAATATCTGGAATAAGTTGGGATATCTGGGATATTTTTGGATTATCTGGAATATTTTGGGAATATCTGGAATATTTGTGGAATATTTGGTTATTTTTTGGTGGAATATCTGGAATATTCTGGAATATTCTGGAATATTTTGGAATATTTTTGGAATATTTTTCAGTGTGTACATGGAATATCTAAGTGGTTGACCCCTCGGCCTTACGGGAAGATCGGGTAGGCAAACCCGCTCGCACCTGCGTCTTTTATGAAACGCCCATAGTACGAACAAATCCACACTCTCGCCTCGCTTGATCATCACTTCTTTTCCTCCTCGCAACAGCCGCTTATGGCTGACATGCGATTGGGAGCAACTGGGCGTGCATTGCCTGCATCCCGTTCGTGTCGCTGATGCAGCGCAACACAGCGCGAGACACGTGCTTTGCTTACGGACCAGACCGGCACTCTACTTGGCTCCTTCCCCCTCCCACGTCCTCGTTCAATAGGGCGAACGCAATCTACATGTAGTTGGTGGAATACTGAAAGTTTACTAAAACTGGGGCAGACAGCTCCCCACCAGAAGGGAACGTCACACATTCGAGGTGGCGCTTGCCGGTCTAAGGCTCAGCGAGGGTACTACACATTGATGAGATTCAGATCCAGGTTGAGTTGGGTGGCTCAGGCGCAGTCGGGTCGGCACCCTCCCTACCCCACCCCGCCGCGCCTGCCGACAGCCTGAGTGTCCGAGGTGCCACCGGCACAATCACGCGGTGCGGGCCGGGCGCCACAGTACAGTCGCGACAGCCGCACCCGGCCGCGCGCAGGCAGAGAGGATTCAGTTCCCATGCGACGCGACGCCGCCTATACTCGATCCAATCCGAACCAGAGAGCGAGAGATAAGGACCCTGCACAGCGCGCGGCTGGGCGCGGCCGGGCGGGGCGAGGTCGCCTCCCAAACCTCCGCGCGGCGCGCTCCGCTATACGCCCCGCGGCCAGGGCCGGGCCGGGCCGGGCCGCCACAACACGCCGCGCCCGCGTGGACCGCGCGTGAGCCCCGCGTGGCACCGAGCCTGGCGCGCAGCGCGCAGCTCAGGGCGCCCATCCTCCGGCCGAGCCGAGGCGCCACGGGGCCCGACGCGCGGCGCGGCGCGGCCCGGCCCCATGCGCGAGCGTGTGAGTCAGTCGAGCGGTGCGGCGCCGAGAGCTATCCCGTCCCGTACACGGCGCGGCGCGGTGCCATCCGACACGCCCTCTTGCACCGAGTGAATGACAGATAGACTGAAGTTAAGGTGCGTTGGCTAATCCGAACCGGACGCCATAGCGGCCGCCGCGCCTCCGACAAAAGAAACGGTCGCGAATGATTGATGCCCGCGGCTCGAGGCGGACGCGACGGGGCGCATACCCAGGCCGAAGCACAGAGTGGCGCCAAGAGGAGGACGCAGGTGCAGCGAGTGCTGCGCCGGTAACATTAGTAAACGCAAGAGTGGAAGGAGACAGAAAGGAAAGAACGACGCACGAGAAAGAAAGTAAAGAGAGAAGAAGAAAGGAGATCGAAGAAGAAAGGAGAGGAAACAGGGGATGGCGAGGGAGAATAGAATATGAAGTCAACAGGAAATAATACGGGGGTTGAACAAGCGTCTCCAGCTGGGCACGCAAGACGCTCTGGCAGACAGCTGACGGTACTATACGGGTGAAATGGAAACGAACAAAAGCCGGCGGCGCCAAACGAGTCAACGAACGTCCCATCCTATGATCGCTCATTTCTTAATGAAATAAAGAAAATCGTCTTGGCGCCAACAATCTAACTTACAAAGTAGCTTACGATGATTTTTCAGAAATTCACAGTATCTTACTGTAGTTAAAACGCTGCATTTGCATAATTCACTAAAGCCGTCAGCTATTCTCAGTGCGGGGAAAAAGATTGAGCTGCTTGCCGAGGCGGGGTGGGGAGGGGTGTGGGGTGGTGTGAGGGGTGGTGTGGTGGGGTGGGGTGTGGTTTAGAATGGTGGGGATAAGGAGGCATAACAAGAGTGACATGGAGAGAGTAAGGAGCGGCGACGGAACCGACTGTGGGCGATGGCGATAGACCCGCTGGGTGCTGGGTGCAGTCCTGGGTGCAACCTAAACCGCGGACTGCACGCAGTGGGGCGCGGTCGAGGGCGCGGTTGTGTGGGGTGGGTCGCTGCCGAGGGGTCCTTCAGTATAAATCCAAGCATACACCGAATTTTCTGATTTTCCTAGTTTGACATGGTTTTCCTTGATTTTTATTTTTATTTTTTTAAATCAGATTTTTTTTTTACTGATTTTGTTGAAGGGTGTGAAGAACGCCTCGGTCGCTGCTGCACCCGACAGAGTTCCAGGACGCACACCCGGCCCGTCAACGTCATTGCACTCACCTTTTGAGATGAACGGCCAGACGAAGGAGAACCGCCTCGCGAGGGTGGCGTTCGGGGTGGTGGTCTTGGAGGGCGTGGGCGGCAGCGGCGTCGGGCCGGCGGCCACCACGCGGAAGCGCACCTGCTGCGCGCCGGGGGCGGGGCCCGGCTGCAGGCCTTGCAGGCGGCGCTGCAGGTCGGACATGGCCTCCGCGGGGGCGGGGCCGGTCACCGTCGTGGTCTGCGTGGTCGTGAGGCTCATGGTGCTGAAGGAGCGGGCGGGATGGGCGAAGCTGTCGCGTCTACCTGCAACCGAACAGAAAACCGAGACTACGTTAGATGAATCGCGTTTCACAGAGCAGCACTGTCAGGTCACATCCATCCTGGATGAGCCGACCCGAGCCGAGCCGGGCCGCCCGCGACAGATCAGCACATGCGAGCACCCCCCCCCCCCCTCTTCTCTCGAGTTGAACGCACTGCAACGCGACGCCAGTTAGGCTAATTTTATCCCCATTGTATTGTGCAGTATCACGCGTCGCCCTCTGCCATTTGCATACAACTCACGAACAAGGGCGGGGGTAAAAAAATCACATGTCAGATCACGAAAGCGGAAGCGATTCAACGCAATTGCTTGATATTTTGAATAAGACTAGTAAAAACAGTACACAAGGTTGGCAAAGATAAAAGCTTTGTAGTTACTCTTGGAGTGGCTCGGCGTTAGCTCTTTTCCTACGGCGGGCGGACGCCGCTCTGCACATCCATTTTCATCTCCGGCCGTCAGGTAAACGTCCTGGTGCGGCTGGGAGAGGGGGGGGGGGGAGGATCGTCTCGTCTAGCGCCGGCAGGAGGGGAGGGCAGGACGGGTGTCTGCCAGAGCTTGCTTGAAAACCGCAAGAGGAGCCGAGGGTACACAACAAAGCAGGCGAATCACAAGTAATGATGAAGCCTGTGAGGGGAGAGAAAAACGGAGAGGGGGGGGGGGAGGGGGGCATTGCACTCTCACGGCGCGGTGCAGCGCGGCGCACTGGAACAATTAAAGAGTTCCAGGGAGACAAAAAGATGTGGCATGCCGTCAGGCCTGGTGCGCGCTTGGCGCGCGGTGCCCCGCCTCCGCCATCAAAGTGCCCAGGCAGTACACGGCTCGGCTATCAGCCCCGACAAAGCGCCGCCCCCGCCAGCGCCAGCCTTGCCCTGCCCCGCGCCCAACCCCGCTCACAGTGCCGTTCCGGTTGCCTGACACCCGGCCCGGGCCGGCCCGGGGGTGCTGCGGGGTGCCCTAAGAGAGGGGCGGGTACACGCGCACTTTATTTTTCACAAGATTTCTATGATCAAAAGATGCTGCTGCAGGGACATATAAGAGCCGTTTCAGCCGAACCAAATGTGGTGACCCGTGCTCAACTCATTTATGCGCCGAATGCGAGATCGTGCAAACTCAGCGGCGCCGGCGGGGCCGGGTGGATAGCGCAGTGGGGTGGGGTGGGGTGGGCCACTGCTGCTTTCGATGCAGGGCACGATGCGCCCCGCTCCGCACCACGTGCAACCGAACGTTCACACCGGATGAGTTCAAGTGCACCTTGCGGCGAGGACACAGCGCGCAATTCAATTACAGAGGAGGGATACATGCCCAAAGCCGAAGGGGCGACAATTTTGGGAATCATGTGTACACAAGCCTGGGAATCATCATAAAAATTAAGGGAAAGCGATGAAAACCACTACGACAAAGCAGGAAACACCTGGAATCAGTTATAATTAGCCGAAATTAGCGTTTTATGTCGCTAGAAACAGTTAGAAAAAATGAAAAGAGATGGATAGGAATCATTGGGAATCAATCATTCCGGGAATCATGAGTACATATCAAAGGAGTGTGCTCCCTCCCTCGCCAAAATTAAGCTAAGGCGATTTGCGAACCTCCCTTTAACTCCGAATGCATTACAGAGAGCAACGAGATTTCCACGCTAGTTGGCTGACATGTCAGTACCATTGAAGCAGAAATTTTTTTATACAAGGTAAATTTTTTTTTTAAATCTGACAGCCTGTGTTGAATTTGCGAACGCCACATGATGATTGTTCAGAAAAGGTTTCTCAGACCAATCATGTCCGGTGCCAGGGCCTCGCCTGTTGCTGAAGAGAGTCTCACCTCTGGCACGGTTCCGCCCGCGGAGAACACCCTGGGCTTGTGGCTCCTCAGGACGGCGTCGTCAGAACCAGACCGGCGCGGCAGCTCGTCGCTACAGAATCCGTATCCTGGCCATGTCTGCAGCTGAGGTCGCGCGGTGCTCACGGGGTGCAGCTGTGGCGAGCGCGCGGTGGGCGGGGCGGGGCGGGGCGCAGTCAATCACTCCTGCTCGGCCGAACACCAGACTGCTATGAGGACCGCGTCGGGCTGCGCGCGCGTCGCGAGATCGAGACTGACTGATGCGACCGGCCGGCGTCGGCGTGCCCAGCAGAGCAGGCCGTGGCACAGCACAGCACCGCGGTGCCGAGCGGGGGGGCCGCCGGGGCCGCGCCGCGCCCATCTCCGCCCCGCCCCGCCACAAGCACGTGGTCGACAGCAGAGCAGGTCGAGCCGGTACGCGACCAGAAGAGAGGAGTGGAGGGAATGCCGTGGCAGGACAACCCGTTCGCGGCGGCGTCTCGTCCCGTCTTCGTCTGATCACACGCCCGCACTCTCGTTCCGTTTCCTCATCCTACTCCTCCACTATTCCGTTTTGCTCCCTTCGTTCCGCGCCGTTCTGCTCCTCACATTCGGGCGCATGGGAGCCACATTTGTTTTCCTCTCGCTGTTAAACCGCCCAGCGAGCGCCTGATCTTCACGTGAATGTCTGGCCCCGGCTGCCCCGCCCGTCTAGCGCTGTCTAGTGTTTCCCCCTCCCCACCCTCTCTACAGCGAGTGCGGCGGGACGCGGGGGCAAGCACGTGCGCCCAGTAGGCTGATTCCGCACATCGGTCAAGGCGAGGTAAACGCGGTCCTTTCTCTCCCAACCGATGGCAGTGCCTCATGAGTGTGACAAGGACGGGAGGCACACTGCAAACCGAAGTGTGTCCTTAGCACAGACATATTTGTGTGTACTTGCAAATACACACTTTGGTTTGCAGTGTACGAAAGTCCCACGCGGAATCAGTCTACTATGCACTGCCCGAGATCAGAGAGACCTCAGAGTGACTCACGTACACGGCACGGTTCGCGGACACTTTTTAGCCCAACCTTCTACTTTTAAAAAGGTCGAGAGCGGGCTTATTTGGTTCTAATTCTGGGGAGATATCCGCAGTTGGCCGCGGTGTATCAGTAGCAGATTATCGCCCAGCGCCGCGCCGTCCGAGGACATGTCTGCACAGCAGGGTGCCTACGGAGACGAGAGGTGCGGAGCATACAGCTCTTCGTCTAGAGTCACTCGCCACACCTAGGGCGTGGTACCGAGATCAGAACGAAAGTGGAAGAGTGCACCTTGTGCAGACACGTATACCGGGCGCTTCAGAGATCACGGAGCAGTTTTGGGGGTCCGCCTCCCTCAGGGGGCATCATGATGGCGCCCGACAAGTAGCTGAGCCGGATCCGGATATGTAGGCAGACCCACCGTCCTCTGTTCCGTGATCTCTGAAACACTCGGAACGCATGGACATAAAAACAGCAGGGACAGCCGCCACATCGAAAAAGTGACTGCGGCAACAGATGACTGGCGACAGGCAGGAAGTGCCAGGTGTGGAGGGCAACGCCCCTTCGTGTCAATAGCAAGGTGAGGACATGTCTGATGTCTGTAGCTGTCCTAACCACTCATGTCGGGACAGAGGATTCGATCATTTATATCTACTCTAGAACTTGCAGTCACTACAGTTTTTAGCAGACGTGACCGTAAATAAGATAAGTCCTGAAGGGGGCGCGAGGGCGAGGACGGCGGCGCAAATAATATTCGAATAAGGAGTTTCGCTGAGCTCATTTTTCCTTTCTTTTTTGTTTGGAAGCGCAAGTCTGCGACGCAAACACACACACACACGCCCAGTCGCCAGCCCGAAGAGGGTCGTTATCAGACAGACGCGCGATGCGACGCACCTGAGCAAGCCCGAGGAGCCCCGCTCGCAGCGCGCACAGCCCGGCGGGCCTAACCAGGTTATACAACGGACGCGATAGGACAGGACAGGCGTCGAGGTCAGGCTGGCGTCCTGACCCCGACGCTATACGCGACGCGGCGCCGAGCGACCCCTTCGTCGGTCGCAGCAGACCGTACGACCTGAGGGGGAAACAACTCGGAAATTTTTCTACACCTCGTAATTCAGATAAATTTAGAGACATTTAGAAAAATTCTGGAATAATTAAGAAAAATGAGCAAATTTCAGAAAAATTAGGACAATATGGAAAAAATTATGAAAATTTTGACCAAAAAAAATCAGGCAAATTCACAAAAATTCACTAGAGATTACAGAATTTCATAAAGAAAAAATCTCAAGCAAAAATTTAAAAAAAAAATAAAATTCACAAAGCTTGTGCACCAAAATTCAGAGTTGTTTTCCCCTCGGTAGAACCTCAGGAATGGGGAGAGAGGGAGCAAGAAGTTTATTTTGAGATCGAGACGCGCTGTCGCGCCGCTTCGGAAATATCACCCATTCGTATTTACTTGATTCGGCGCGGAACGGGGCAGACGTGCTAGATAAGGGCATAGGATAGCCGAGCAAGCGCGCCGTGCGGAGCGCCCATAGACGCTACTCGACCCTCGGACTGATTGGGCACGCACGCACGCAAGCACGCACAGCTGCTGCGCCCTGACGATAAGCCCTAGATAGCGTTCCACAGGCCGCGAGGCGAGGGGCACCAAGGGCTGCGAGCTGCGCGCTGCGCCCCCTCATCCCCCCGTCCCGCTCGGCTAGATAGACTTTGTCATCACAGTACTTCCGCAGCGCCCGACGCGGCCCGACCCGACGGGCCCAACGCTTCTACTACACAATGAAAAGCGACAAGATGATATTGGGCCAAACACAATGAGGCGGAGAAAAGGGGGCGGGGCAGCGGCGCTCGCAGGTGAGGTGCACCGCCTCTCCTCACGGACCGATAGGGGGGGCATGACTCACACATAATGTGTACAACGATTTATTTTACTTTTAATTTTTGATTTTTTGATTTATTTTTTGTATTGATTTTTCCGTAGATGAATTTTGACCTTTCCCCCCATTTTCTGGCATTTTTGTTGTCAATTTTTTTGGTTCATTTTTTCTCGATTTCTCAGATTTTTCGGCATCTTTATTCTTACTTTTATTTTCATTTTTTAAAATTTTATTTTCTCAATGATATTTTGAGGGCCGTACAATGGATTTTCGAAGTGACTCCCCTCCCCCCTTCCTGTCACAAACCGTAGCTTCCCGCCCGGCTGTGAGGAACTTGCCCTTGCACAGTCGCCTACCACCTACACTGGAAACGCAAGTGTGTGAATGTCGCACATTTGTAGGTGTGCAAGGATTCATTCGTACACTTGGCCACTTAAACGTGTGAATTTTCCTAGGATATTCACACGTTTGAGTGGCCAAGTGTGCGAATGTCGCACACCAACAAGTGTGCGACATTCGTACACTTGGAATTTCAGAGTATACAGCAGGCGCGGGTAGGTAACCGGACCGCGACCGGGGACCTGGACCTGCGCGCTTCGGCTACGGCCACGGCCCGGCCAGTTGTCCTAGGTCGGCGGCGATCGTGCAAAACAAGCCGTGGAGGCGCTACGCCGCGCTACGCGACGCGCGGCAGGGAGAGGGAGAGGCGCGGGCGCGGGGCGGCACGTCTGCCACGTCTGCTGACGCCCCCTCCCCCCCCCCCCCCTCACCCTTACCGTCCTTGGAAGTGCAGCGCGGGTAAGGGGGGGGGGGGGGGGGGGGGGGGGAGCAGCGCGAACGTGAGCCCAGCCCAAGCCGCAGTGCTAAAGACCTGATCACATTAAGCCAAATCAAACCACACACGCGGTGAGTGAGTGCCGATTTGATGGTCCTTCCCCGACCGAGCCCGCGACTCACCAAGGTCCCGTCCTGCCATTGCGCGCGGCGCTGCCTACGCCTGAGGACTCACGTAGCCCCATCAGCTGCTGCAGCTCCAGCCTGGCGAGCAGAGCGCGGCCAGCGAGGAGCGAGGCATGGCGCCACAGAGTCGCTACAGTCAGACCGGACTAATGGGGTATCTCGACGAATCGTTAGGCCGGAAGCAAGCAGCAGAAAGGGAGCCGAAAATCGGGAGCAGCCATTGAAGGCGATTTCATCCGTCCAAAGAATGAGAGAAACATGCGTGGCATCATTAGGAGCAAATGAACGAAACACCCAGCGCCGCAGCGCCGAAGGGCGCCGAGGGAGGGCCGAAGACAGAGTCTGACCCCTAGCCGACCCTAGGAGGGAGCGGTCACCATCGGCCGTCCCGTGCACGGCGCGCAGCCAGCGCCTGCCGACGCACCAGTAAGACAATCCAAACGGAAGGGTTTTCTGCTCTCTCGAAAATAGGGTTCGCAATCTCGGAAATTTTTCCTAGAAAAACCCTGCCTACAGGGCAACATTCCGACAACGCTATGTGGCAGGTTGCCTAGTAGGCAGGCTTTGTCTGGGAAAAATTTCCTAGATTTCGAACCCTACTCGAAAACGAGCATCCTGAACACGAGACCACGGATGGGTTTGGGTCCGCCTTGAGCCAGACCCAGCGACAAGACCTATATCGACGTGAGGGGGAAGGGGGGGTGGGAGGGGATCGGGGTCTCACTTCAGGAACCCGCTCCCACTCGGGGTCACGGGAGGTATTTGTGATATGGGCGCATGGTGACCATTTAGGGGACGCGTGCTACGCGATCAAACAACACGTTATCGTCATTAATAAAAAATAATAAAAAAGTACAGCAGAGTGATATGCACCGATATATTAATTCAGCTTCCGTCGATGCGAACGACCAAAATTTTCCACAACATATTACTGCCTCACTTTTGAAGGAGCAGAAGTGAAGGTACTCCAACAGTCAACTTGCGGTGATCGAACGAGTAGCAGGTTGTCCGGCCGCCTCAGCCCAGCCCGGTCAGCACTGCGGCTGCGGTCCGGCTCACAGACCCCGACCTCATGACTTCCTGTCCTCGCTCACAACGAACGGACTCTCCCTCGCCAACCCGCCCGGCGGGGTCACCACAAATCCCCCGAGTCCCTCAGCAGAGTGGATGAGAAATGTTTGGTTAGAATCAGCATACGACCTACTGCTTGGATTTGCCTTAATACCCACAAAAAAAAAGGGGGGGGGGTACTGGGATAAAGAGAGTTTCACTAGTGCACATCAGGTGATGTGGGAATTAGAGCACCTGTGTAGGAGGCGCAATGCTCCGTAAAACTTTCAAGTACACCTTCTCCGGCATGGAGAGCGCGGAACAATTACATCTGTGTGTACACTACCCCCACCACCGCCCACCGCCCGCGTTAAAACAAACACCCCCAGAAGCTACGAATTCAATCTCAATCTGCTCTTAGCGTAGAGGGGGAGCAGAGGGAAGGACGGGGTGGGTGTGGGGCGGAGGCGGGGGCGTTCAGACTCACACGCACACGGCAGTGCCCCCCGACGCCTCCACGAGATGGCAGTACAATTCCGCCCACAACGGGACGGGAGGCAGCCAGCCTCACGCTCAAACATTAATTCCGTCTTCCCTCTCGATTCTAAATTTATTTTGCGTCTCTCTTTCCGTTCCGCTTCGCTTCGCTTCTTTCTTTTCCGCAGACGCCCCTCCCCTCCGCTCCGCAGACGCGCCGGCAATGTCGTCTGCAGATTTGAGAGCAGGAGAGGGTCTGGGAGAGCTGTCTCTCCTCTCAGCTCCGAGGGCTCCGCGCCGCGAGCGGTGAGGGGAGAGGGGGCGGGGGCGGGGCCGGGCGCTGGCACCCATGGAACCCATCGGCCTGACACGGCCAGGCGGACCGCGGGAAAGGGGAGGACAGGACGGCGCCAACACCTGTCGCACAATTCGCACAACGGGATTCGCTCCGAGCCGCTCGCTACAATCCAATGAGTCCGAAAATAGAGCAAATTGGATTCAACGGTGAGCAGGGGCAGCGCGGCCCACCTTTCACACGGATACAAAAGCTTCGCGCATCGCCCTCCCGCAGCAATTACCAGGCCCGGCCCGGCCCGGTAATACAAACTCGCGAGTTTTGGCGTCCATAATTTTGCATCGCACCACCAGCGGCCCTTTCTGCGCCCCAGCCAAAAGGCCTCGCGGCCGGAGCCAGGCGGGGCCAAAGCCGACCGAAAAAGGGACGGCGAGGCGAGGCGAGCCAAAGCGCGGCGGGATTTTCAAACGGCAGTGCTGACAGGGCGATGTGGGATTGGGGCGAGGGAGGCGAGCACAGCAGGGCCGCCAGGGCCGCCAGGGCCGCCCGCCAGAAAACGGAAACCCAATTTGGAGGTACGCCCTGTACATCGCGCCGCGCTGCCCCGCCCCGCCCCGCCCCACACCATCCCCCCGCTAGACGCACAGAGCTCCCGCCCGCAGGCCGCAGGCCCCGTCTCAGGCCGACCCGATCCCGCCCCGCCCCGCCCCGGACACAAAGCCGCTTATGGGACAATTCCATGAGGCAACAGCCGACCGGCTGGCCGTATAGTTTATTTGACGGACTAGCCCGACGATGAGATGGAGCCTTTGTGGGAGGGCGGGCCGTATAACCGATAATCAATGAGTGGGCGAATGTCGGGCGGTGTCCACGCGCCTATGGAGCGGACCAGGCGAGGCGAGGCGGGCAGGACACCTTGCGGTGGTGCATCATTATAGCACCACCATCAGCCAGGCGGTTGATTAAAAAATAAATAAGTGAAAAAAGTGAAAGGGCTACTTCGTGTCTAAAATAATTTAAAAAAAATAAAAAATAATAATAATAAAAAAAGAGCCAAGTCCATGTACCTTGCCTCATGCGCTCTGCCGAGCTCACCCTACTGTCACAGACTGCAGATCGCTAATGTTACTCGTTTGCGTGTGGCTGGAAATTGCAGACGCAGAGTGCGTCTGTTCATGGCGTGCGAACATGCCCCGGCCCCGGCCCCGGGCAGCTCGGCAGGGCAGGACGTGGGTGGTTAGCGCCAGGGCGATACGGGTCGCGCGGGGGGCGGCCTGGCGGCCCAGCCGCCCAGCGTTCTACGGGCAAAACGCAACACGTTGGAAATCGCTTTCAGCCCAATGATTGGAGTCACCGCCCCGCCACACATGTTTTTGAAGAGCCCACCTCAGGGGAGGGCTCGCTCTCCCTCTCCCTACCTCGATCAACCCATCACGATCATAGGAAGAAACAAGGGCCAAATAGAACACAAAATGAATTTTGTGATAAGTATGGAACTCGTTCTTTACATAATTATGTGCTACAGAGGTAGGAGTGTAAAACGTGATGTGAGTCGAGTGAAGACATTTTCATCTCAGATTTCATCACAGTTCGTGTGTGCAGGGGAAGTTTTTCCCGGGACACTCGCCCTTGCTCGGCTCGGGCTCGGGTGCTCGGGCCTTCTTCGGCCCTCCCGCTCGGGTCCGATTGTTAGGGCGCATAAAGGAGCGCGAGCTGGCGCGAGCCGACTCGGGCTACGACTAGACTCGGGGACTTAGAATGAAAACTCGCACAAAATTTGTTAAGAGTTCTCAAAATAATACTATTAAACGTTAAAAAAGGTTCATTGCTGCAATGCAGAGGAAGGCTTCTAGCTGAGATCAGCGCAAGTTTCATGTCTGTGGGTATTGTGCTTGCTGAGATTGGAAACTCCAGTTATAAGTTGGGTTATGGACTTAGAATGAAAACATTCAAAATTTGTTAAGTGTTCTCAAAATAATACTATTAAACTTGAAAAATAGTTCATTGTTGGAATAAAGACCAGCATTTCCAGTTTCGAATGGTATAACTATTATGCCTGTAGGTATTGTGAGATCTGAGATGAAAGTGTGGACAGTTAAGGGTTACACCCTACTGAGAACAATACTCGTTCTTTTCACCACTCAGGAGAGAGGTGGTGGTAAAGAACGAGTAAAAAAAGTTTCAAAAGAGACGAAGATTTGACCCGCTTGTTTTGATACTGCGCAAATAAGAATTCCCACAGCGAGTGGGCCCCCGCAGGCCCTGGCGGGGTGGGGCGAGTCGCCTGACTGAGACGAGATCTGGGCGATAAGCCTCCAGGCGCCGCACCTTCACATCTCTACACACTCCAAAGAGAGCCGGGGCAGTGCGGAGGGGAGGGAAAGGGGATTACAGTATCAACTCTTAAATACTACTCCATATTCCTGAGCGGGCCCGCCCCGTGCCTCGCCCCGCGCCTCGCTACCGACCTTGGCTGACCCTGAGGGAGCGCCACCCTCCCCCCCGCAACAAACGTGATCTGTTGCCAACATATCTGCGGGTCGCCTCCGACCTAACGGGCTTATCAATGAGGTGGAGTTACGCGATCGAGTATTCTTGTTAATTATTTTCAGAGCGGATGCAGGTTATATGGTGGTTTGGGCGGCAGTCACAAACGAGGACAAGTTCGGAGGAAAATTTAAAATTGGTGAAAGATTTGTGCGTCGGAGCCAACAGAACAAAGGAGAGGGTAGGGGGTTCTAATACGGCGTCAGAGGGAAGCAAGACCAGCGCCAGGACAACGTTTGAAAGGGTAGCAGGGAGAAAATGGACCGCAACGCCGCACCGTGACGGGGGCGGAGGTCTCCGCTGCTGATCGTAACCCTCTCTAGGGAGAAAATGTAATCATCAGGTGCGCTTGCGAAAACCAGAGCCAGGGTAATGAACTGGGCCGATAAACAAACAATGGTCAGAGCGGGCAGCTGGGCCGGATCGGGAGGGGACGAGCTGGGCCGGGCCGGGCCGGCGAGGGAGCGAGGACGGGACCCGAGGTAAATATTTTGAAGACATGTTCACGTCAGAAATCGATCCGCCCAGACGAACACCCAACGAGCAGCAGCACAAAAATTGTTTGTAGTCCATCAGCATAGCATGTGGGCCGGGTGGGTAGTGGGCATGACGCCCGGGGGACGACCTGAACTCAATGACGGGGTTGAGTTGTGTCGGGGCGAGTCGCATCCACAGCGAAATTCGGCAACGGACGCAAAAGATCAGCGAAGTGGTCAGACCAGCACATTCAACGACCCCCCCCCCCCCCCCCGCCCTTTCCCCCTTTTTCTCTTACCCACCCTGCCACTCCACGTAATGATGGGGCACGGCACTGCAAAGGTATTGCGAGCGTTCAGCGAAAAGCATCTGCTGCCGCCGCTGATTTTTCGTGAAAAGAAGCAAGGGAATGCGCGCCTGCCTCCCTGCCTCCCCGCGCCGGTCCGGTCCGGTTCCCTCGCGTTGTATCTGCCCTCAGTTTCTCGGTTTCAATGCGAGCGCCGAGTACCGATCAATATCGCTTTCCTACTTCTACTACGTGCACTGTTAAAAGCTTTCGTCATTTTACAACATATTTTGTGACAGTTAATTCGTGTTGTGTTTATAATAAATGATCTGTTTATGTGACAACATACTTGTAATTTTTTTTTGTGTTTACTGCATGACAAGTAAATTGTCTGTGTATGACTATTTTTATGTCTGATACAAAACATATATCTTTTGACAAGAAAATTATTAAAATCTATTGATTTTAAACAAATTTACCGTCAATGGCAAATGAAAAATAATTTAAGCTCATTATGACAAATTTATCATGTTCCACTTTTATCCGGACGATAATTGTCAAATGACAGTCAAAAATTTTACAGTGTGGAACTTCTGTGAACTGGTTTCTATTTTATTCTACGAATGTTTTTTTTTCTTCAATTGTTGACTAAGACAAAGACACGCTGGCAAAATCTGCTGTAGTCGAAAAGGCACTGTGTCATTTTGAAAGGGAAGTCCCACCTGAAATCCAAATGGCAAATCATTTTCATCTTAAGCTCCATTGCAATCTCGTTCTTCCTCTCTGATACACAAGAACAGCCGAAGAAGAAAGTGAACCGCTTGCAGATGAGAGGGGCTGGGCCTCCGCCGCCGCGCGGGAGTTTGCCTGAGGAGCGCGGAGTATTGACGCGAGGGTTCGCCGTAGATACGCCGGGAGCTAGGCCCGCGGAGTAACGACGGTCTATTCTCCTGCCGTGGGCGTGGGGTTTACTATTCCCAACTTTCCAGCCTGTCGCCGCAGAGTCCGGAAACAGATCCGGATCCAGACGGTGAGGGTGACAATACTCGCGCCCGGCCCGGTTCAGCCGCGCGCACGGTCATGCGGGCCACAAGGGCAAAGTCGCCCGGCCCGGGCCGAACCCGTTCTGGCCGGCGGCCAAAGCGTCTGGCTACTTTACGACCGAGTTATCGCCGATTCACCACCCGCCCCGGCTAGAGCGTTGTGGGGTGGGTCCCCGCCCCGCCACACCCGGCAACACCTGTCGACACACCACTCGGGGCTGGGCCAGGCCTGTCGCAAAGCCGCCACCCTTATCAAGAGTGGCGCGGCGAGGCGAGACGGGGCGAGGCTCTTGGGGCGGAAGTGGCGGCGGGTCGACCAGAAGAGTTGCGTTGGACGCCAGCGCGTTTGATGGCACGGCAGGACAGGGCGACGCTTATTCATGAAAGGGGCGCGCTCAATCCATTCCAGCCTGGAGGAAGAACGGCCCGGGGCAGCACGAGAACCGGAGTGTGTGTCTGTGTGTGTGGGGGGAGACACGACAAACTGACCGGACGGGAAACAGCGCGCGGCGCGCGTTCATTGAACTGCAGGCCGGGTCCGGGCCCAAACGCAGTCAACTCGAGCCGTGCCGCAGCCGCAGCTGGGTTACACTGAAAATGGAGGAGTGAGATTTGTCGCTCTCTGGAGAGCGACTTTCTTGTACCCAATTTTGTCGCTCTCCCAGAAGCGACATTTTCTGAAGTCGCTCAATTGAAGTCATTCATTTCTAATTCTCAATCATGGATCGCTCAATTGGAGCAAAGCATTTGTGGACTGCTCTTCACGAGTCATCATTGTAAATATCGCTCTATGAATGATTAGCAGGTGTTACAGAATCGCTCTACTTTATCATATAATCTAAGATCGCTCAAAAGAAATTTTGCCATAAAACAATGTTCAGTATAAGAGTATTAAGGGTGCTATGACCTCTGAACAGTCAGAACAACTCTGTAGGATGTAGCATATGCACACCAAATAGTAGTGACAAACTTCGTCCTGCTGTATAACAGAGACTGTGTTGGTTCAGTAATAAATTAAACATTCAAAACAAGTGAATAATTTTCCAATAAATTAACTTTGTATCAAAGCTGGAAGTACTCACGAGAGGGTAGAACTTCTGATTACTAACCAGTAGAGATAAGTAGAAGCCATCACTAAAGTGGGCTGGATAGGGAATGTGGTTATGGTCTGTGCTCTGGCAGAAACTCATGCAAACTTTGTGATGATCCCATGGAGGGATTTGCAAAACAATGAAATTATGTAAATACGCTGCGTCATTAGAAGTGATGGTGAAATAACTAGCTCCTGTCATTACAGAAAACACAATGAAATTTCTAAAAAAACACTGACATTATGTCTTCGAGGGTTTGTCTTGTTATTAATGCTGCTGAAACCGAATTAATCTTTACAGTTATTTTTATAGAAGGCGGCTTCTCATCGCGCGAGGGAGGGGGAGGGCGGGAGGGCAGGGGCAGGGCGTTGTTCCGGTTGCTCTCGCCTGTAGCCTGTGAGTAGTGGCACTGTGAGCTGTGACTTATAATGTTTCACGAAAATTCTGACGGAAATGATGACAATCATTACTAACATGATACATGCGTTCAGCTGCAGTTCCTCATGAAGTACGATAACCTATTCATACCAGCAGCACCGCGATGATCGTGTAAATGCTGCTAGGTGCAAGCTGAATTTAAGGTGCGTACCGTCGTGGTGGAGTGAGAACGTAATAAAAAGCTTCAGTGGCTTTTCGCCTCTATTGCATGATTTGCCTTTCACCTTGTGGTTTGGATGGATAATTTCTACTTTTTCTCGTTTTTAAGCTTCTTCGAGTGAATATTACATTTGTCTTTAGTTGCTCTATTTGGATCTTCTCTAGTTCAATGTTTTGGCACACATAACCTGTAACGGCTTGTGCTTTCTGTTAGTTTTAGCAGGAGATAGTTTTAGGTTTGCGTAATGCATTTTCCGTTGATATTTCTCAGTGCCATTTTCAAAGCTTGGCGCTAGGCATAGTCTAACCTTAATTGTAAGAAAAAAAAGAAAAAAAAATCTAATGTAATGTATTTTTGTTTTCAGACTCAGAAGTTTTATCCTGTGCTTGCCGTGGCTGATTCATGAAATCTTCACACCCTGGACACTGCTCTGGATTTACTCTACAATGTTTCATTACTGTTGTAAGTTTGTTTTCTTTCTCCATCCATGCTAATCAACTTCTTGCCTTTCTCTGTTCGTCTTTGCTAGTTGTACATCGATATCTATCTAAACTTAATTATTACTTTTAAACTGACACTCTTGTAACTTTGAATTATGTTGGCCTACAGGTAAAATCATCAAAGGTTTTGGTCTTCTGACAAAACTCAAGTAGCACTCACCCGCTTACACCACTGAGGGATGAATGTGTGTGTCAAGAAGTTCTGAAGATCCGGCCAGGTGTCAGCAACTTCTTCTTGGTGTATTTTGTGTATATTTGTGTACTTGTGTCTGTGATGTTGTAAACTTTTTATGTTGAGTCATGTCTGTACTTCAGTTGAAGTATTTCCATTATAGATCTTAAAAATTATGATCTTTTTTCCCTTAGCCTCCCCTGCAAGTTGCTCTATCAGTTCTATTAGCACATTTTAAATGGATTTCCTGAGATGAAAATAATGAGGAGTTATCTTCTTACTTTGTTGAATTGGATACACCGGAATCACCTTTCAAAGCAGTATAGTAAAAACATTTCATAATCAATTAAAAATAAAAAATATATTTAAAATAAAATAGACATAAAAAGGGGTTTGTAAACAGTATTATTTTTTCTTACAAAGAATAGTTGCAGGGCTCATACTGGGCAGAGAAGTCAGGAAAAAGTCAGGGAGGAAAAAAAAAAGGGTCTGGAAGTCATGGAAAAGTCAGGGAAATTTTATTTGGGTCAGGGTAAACAATGAAGGTGAGAACAGGCCCCTGTAACTCTCGAGTTGGGGGAAGGCGGGGACACCCTCTTCTTTTTCGCACCAATGTGCTTCTTAAGGGAAAAGAGAGATAGGTTTAGGTTCCCCGTTTAATGACGGGGAACCTTTTTAGAGGCGAGAGTTATTCTCCCCTGGGTGAGAGCAAATGCTGTCCATAGTTTCGAAGCCCTGGCAGATATGCTCCGCATTAGGCTGCAGCCACTGTTGTTTACCCAAATAAAGGAGTATTTTATTTTTTTAACAATAATAATTTTATCTTTGCGCCCTGATTTTGTTTCATTTAATGTATTAAATGGACCTCTAAGAATTAGAAAAAAGTCAGGGAAAATTTCGATTTTCAGTCTGGAAGTCAGGGACAGGAAAAATCGGAATTGGGATCCAGTATGCTTTACAATGCACTAGGTATTTAGAAATACTGATAAGGGATTGGTTGCAGTATTTTAGCAGCTTGAATTAGCTGAGGTGAGTGGTAATGAAAATAATAA
Organism: Frankliniella fusca; assembly: GCA_029379305.1. NCBI lineage: Eukaryota > Metazoa > Arthropoda > Insecta > Thysanoptera > Thripidae > Frankliniella > Frankliniella fusca. Next base: position 872,774 of record JAHWGI010000295.1, read on the forward strand.
TAATCACTGAAGGTAAAAGTTCATTTTAATACATGTGAGTTTCAAGTTATTGCAATTACACTTCATTTAGGGGTAAATTAGTTGTTAGTTACCAAAATTTTCAATATAAACTGACTTTGGCATTTCCCTTTTTTTCCCCCAAATATAACATTTGGCTTTTAAGAGTGAGAATGTAAAATAAATACACATGAAATTATTTCTCTATTGAGTTCCTTGTTAGCAATTTAAATTGTGATGCATGCAAGCCATGATGAGCAGCAATGAAGAAGAGTCAAACACAGAATTGAAAATTTAAAAATGTAAACTGAGACTGGGCAAAACTAATTAGTACCATATGGAAACCTCACAGCTTTGAATGGGCGAAGCTCCTTTGAGGAGCAACAACATAGTTAGTGCTAGATGACTTAATCAGAAATATTTGGTGGTGGTATGGGAGATCACAAGCAGCTACTATACCAAACTCAGCATCAACACAATAACGAACTTTAAAGGCATTAAGAGAATTATCACAGCAATCAGTTGAAAGTGGCTTATACATAAACATTAATTTATCACTATGAAGGAACATGTGGACAATTTCTCCAAATGTAGGTAGTTTCCTTGATTTAACTATCATAATTATTTGATTTCTTCTGTATTTTACACCATTATAAGAGGCAATCTTGTACTGAGTGAGCATCAGGTCACTAGAAATGTTTGGGTAAAAGTTCAATAAACCAGAACGATACAAAAGTGACTGGAGTTTCACATTCATCGGAGCACCAAGTGAATCACTACTCTGGAGGAAGGGGCCCGTGACTCCTTTGTTACTAAGCAGCATAAGACCACAAAGGCGTTGCTGATGGGCTTGAGCAAAAGTTCTAGCTGGATCCTTGAAGCACCGATAGATTCTCAGTAATCTTTTAAAGTAAGCATGTTTACCTTCAAACCTGAAATTTGCATTACAGAAAATTATTATTGAGAAACTCCACAAAGCACAAATACAGTTAAGGCTAACTTACCCAAAACACCAAAAATTGCGTGGAGGTCCATACAAGAGGATTTGGTTAAGATGACATTCGTAATGCATTTTTGGAATGGCACAGTTGTACAGTTCTTGAAATAATAAATGGTGTTTTTCTGTTAATCTTCGAATTTTCTGCACATCATCATAAGTAAGTTCCTCTGACATACAGTAGTCTAATAACTGAAGACGCATCATAAAACACTTTAAGTTAGCTTCTTTGCACACTGACATAACACCACCTCTTGTCTTCTTCCTTAAAACAAAAGGGAGCATGTAAGCTAGATTCAGAGTCTCTGCGGCAGTCTGTCTAAGTTTCCTATTTTCCAGGTGGTGCATTTCAATAATACTAGGTTTATTAACACCAAAGTGTTTGGAAAAAATCTGTATCCGATTATTAATTCCAGCTAAACTAAGCTGCTTCGAATTTATAACTTCTTCCAAAAGACAACATATTTCAAGCTTCAAAGAACCTGCAATCAAAAAATACTTTTAAAAAATGTTGTTGGAATCTTCTATTACAACAAAATGAAGAGTATACTAGTTTCATGACTATTTTTAAAAAATGAGAGAATGTTTACCTTCAATTGTGTCATGCATAAAGTCTTGAGGAAGACATTTTGTTACATCACAACCATCAATACTAATTAGAACACTCTTTCTTTTAATTCCATACAAGACAGATGGGTTCTCTATACCTTCCCTGTTCTTTGGAGCAAGGTCAAAATAAGCTTCTACTTCAGCAACTTGCTGATTGTGGGAGCTCATAGAGCGTAAAGGAAAGTCAGTTTCTTTAAAACTCTTAAAAAGATCCTCCCTGTGGACAAGGCAGTGCCTACACGGTCTTTTTGCAAAGTGGCTTTCCTTAAACCCGCCCAAATTTTCAGAAGCTGGATTATCTCCACAACAGCATACGAATATGGCATGAAAATTCATTGTCTTGCCTTTTATGTCAAAATTTACACCTTCACGCCTAGAAAGCTGATTTAGTCCAGCAACAAAATCTTTCAAAAACTCTCCATACCCATGCTTCTTCAAGACAGATGTTTTCACAACACCAAGTAGAAAAATTGAACGTCTACAGGACCTCAGCTTTGGATCAATATTGAAGATTACAAAATAAATAAATGTAACAGCATGAACACCGGATTTGCTGCTTGCAGAATCGGTTAAGTCAACACTGTCAGTGTACATTCCTATTCCTAGAGTTTTAGGGTCTTCTTTAACAAGAGGGTGGTTTTGGTAGAAATAGCCATCTATAGGAGATGTGAACACTCCAGATTTGACTGGGGCAGGATTCTCAATGGTTTCCAAAATTTCTGGACAAGACAAAATCTTCTTTAAAGATGGTAAAAATGGCACAATATAACCATAATCTACATCAATTGTCCTCACAAGATTGTTTTTAATGACATCTTTGGTGAGAACAGTAACTTTTACAGGTTTTAATGATCCCTCCTCCCTCTCAATATACTTTTCCAGCTCTGTAGGAGTTTCAACTCCAGCAAAAAGAGATTGATTGCGAAACGTTTCGATGCATGAGACAATTTCATGTGTTGTGAGGACTTCATTTGGGTCTTTGCTAAATTTGTTCTGACAAAAGAAGAAGAAAAGTGAAGGTGAATTTAAATGCATAACAACTCTATTTTGACTAAGAATGAAAGGGGACTAACCTGCAGAATATCCAGAAAAGTATCAAACAATTTAGCAACTCCAACTATCACTTCATTCACAATTGGCTGAGTCGCACAGTGTGTGTCTCTTAGTTGAATTAACAGTGATGCTGCTCTCAATTGCAGCAACTGATCAACAGACATGTAGGATTTAGCTGAAAACAAGAGAAAGAATAGTGTCACATAGAAACCAAAATTTTTCTGAGTCTCTTAACTTAAAGGTGAACTCACCAGCTTCTTCCAGCACACTTAAAAGTTCGTCATCAGGAAGTGAACAGGGAATGGCTTCACCTATGATATCCAGGAAAAAAAAGTAAAATAAGGAAGTAACCGAGGCAATACTAATAACAGGTAAGACATAGGTGGGATTTCTAAATAAACAAACCAGTGGAGGTGCTGGATGTACAGGCACTGCTTGCCAGCTGCTCCTTGCCACCATGCTTTCGAGTAATGTGTAGCTTTAAGCTATTGTAATTTTCATAAGACGCATTTTGGCAGAGGGCACAGTTAAACAATATTTTTCCATGTTCATTTCGGTGGCGAATTTTGATGTGCTGAACCAACTTTTCACGAGAAGAAAAGTTAACTATAGAGCTTGCTGGGCACAGAGGGCACTTCTGATAGAACATCCTGAAACTGTAAAAAGGCATTTTAAAATTCTATAAAATAAAACTTTTATGCAAAAATTAATTGACTCACTTTTGAGGAAACTCAGAAAGCAGGGAGGGAGACTACAAATTTCGTCACTATGCATAAGAGGCGATTGGCCAGAAAAATAGTTGATACAGATAATTTCAACTACATGTGAGTGTCCACAGACCCTTTTTTACTCTTGTATTGTGAGATATTTTGTGCAGTACTGGTAAAAATAAAGAACTGACCGAGGATCCTTATCCACAAGTAGGGTTAGAAGACATCCTATTCAAAAAAGAACAGTTCTAGCTAGTTTCAAGGAAATTGTAAAATTTGTTTCGAAGGATTAAAACACACGAAAAAGTAAAGAATTAACACCTTGAAACGTCAAATTCATTTCGTGTTATAAAGAGGAGAACCGGAGTTTCGTAATTATCATAAGCAGGAGGGAATCACAACAGTCTAAACCTGTTGTTGATCTCGGGATGTGCAACATTTCAAAATAAAATTCCCTGAATAAAATAATAACAAGATATCTCGGATGATTTGAATTGAATGAGATGTGTTAGTGCTCTATATTTTACAAAGCCGTGTTTTTAACACATCAAAATTAAAATAATATTCATTTTAAGAGAGTTGGTGACTAACGATCCCTTGAGAATACGTACTTTTCGTTTTAAATTGTTGGTCGACACGTCTGGCGCGTCATTTGTTTCAAGACTTTGAACGAGCAGGTCAGCAGGTCCGAAAGTCCTTTGTGTTTTGTTGGTTTTGTGCGAAGAGAAGTGGAAAATTAGCAGGAAAATGGACAATATTAGCGTGCTGATAAACGTAGACGATCGTTGCATTGAATTAGAGTTGGAGAATAGTAGTTTTTTCACACTTGAAGCATCGTTTATTGATTTTTGTAAAGCTGACAAGAGCTTGAAGAATAGGGTCAGTCATTCAATGCCTGTCTTTCAGAGCAAAAATGAGAAGTTCCATAAATACACGGAAATCAAGCAAAATAAGCCAATAGTAGATGGGCAGGAAATTTTTGTTAAGTGGGTGAGTCCACAGGTAAGCAAAACTTCAAAACAAAGTCCACTTTCACCTTTGCAAATGTGTATTTCATGCTGAGGTGATGTTTGATTTCAGGCTCAGCCTTGTCACGCACATCAAGCCCTTGAAGATGCAGGTCCTAGCTACGTTACACCCCTACTTACTCAGGAGGAGAAAGAGAAAAATAAGTGGGTGTCACTATGCTTATCAAATGGATTCAGTAAAATATCTGAGAGATGCTTTTTATTGTCCTTGAATAACAGAAAAGTGTTTCACTTTGAGTTGGAGTTTACATCACAAATATTTATATCTTTATTCCAGTGAGAGTGATTGTGCTTCTGAGTCCAGTACAAGCTCATCATCAGAGGATGACAACTGCAGCGATGTTTGGCTTACAAAAGCAAAGAACATGTTCACTGTAAGAGAATGGGAGGAAATGTCCAAGTACGAGAGGAAGTCATATGCTAGGCGCCTGGAAAAGGATGAACTTCTGAAGTCTCTTGGTAGGCCTACACTTAACATTGTGCTATCGTCAATGCAGTCAAGCAAATTTTTATCTCTTTGAATTGCTCCAGGTTTCCTGAAAAGTGATACTGAAATCACTCCTCTTCAGAGAGGCAAAAGCGCTGTCAAACGCAGAAAAACTGGCTCAACTGTAAATGACAAAGTAATTGACACCTTTCAATTTCATTTGGAATAAGAATTTTAGCTAGAACAATCTGAATAGTAATTTATTCTTTTCACATTTACAGGAAAATGTAGACCCTTCAAAGAAATCCAAAAAGGTAGGTTGATATTAGTACTTAAACTCCAGATTAACACTTGTCTTCCACTATCACAACTGAAATACAACATTTTCCTCAGGAAAAGAGCAAAGTTTTGGTGAAACCAGTTCGAAGGTCCAAGAGACAAATATTTTTGAATAAGACCCCTAATCAGCCTGAATCTGATGACGAATTTAATATATTTATTAATAGTGAAATTCCTGAAAAAGAGGTAAGTGAAAACCAATAAAAAAATCATTTTATCTCTTTCTCTATGTAAAAGGGACGAAATACAAATTTTATGACTCAATTCCTGATTTCAGTCAAATGACATTGCCTTGACTGATAGAGCAGCTCACAATTTTTATGATGATACCAATCCTCTGAAATTCAGAGAAGATTATCAAGTGCTTGAGGAACAGACATTGGAAGAGACATCAGACACAGCAGTAAGTTCTTCAGAGCTACAAACTGTAAGTTTGAATCAAGTATTACACTTGCTTTGTAAAACCTATTTCTCGCCAAAGGGTAAGTTTCAAAATAAAACTTAAAACATTGATGGGAGGGTTTATTTTTTCTTTTTAATGTAGAAGAGGACCAAAGTTAAAACTTCCAAGCCAAGAAAGCCTATATCTGAAAGGCGCAAGCCACAGCTGGTATTTAAAGTGTTACATAACTTTTAAAGTGGTTACAGATAATTGTAAACTGTGACAATTTCTTAGATCCATCTTATTACAGATTAACAGACTTTTTGGACAGCAAATTAGGCTAAACAATGCTTTACCTGAATTTTCACCAAAGCTGAAAAGTGATCTTAATAAAGGATGCTATAACACCCACAGACTGAACATGGAGATCAGAGATCATATAGAATACCACACTGGAGGTCTCTATCTCACTAGAAAGGAGTGGACTCTCCTTTGCTCTGCTATAGTAAGAGAGTACCCTTTACTAGGAGACTTAGATAACCGCAAGGATCATGTAAGTAAAAAAAAAAAAAAATTGAAATTTTGAAAATGTTGGAAAAGCACAAACTTCCTCTTTTTATTTTGTAGAAACATTTAAAAGTAGGTATTCAGAAGTCGATAACTTCTTTAAGATACAAAAAAAATGAAAAAAGAGCACTAACAGCAGAAGGCGAAACACAAACTGTTGTTGTTGTGTAAGCATAGTAATCTGTAGTTTGAGTTTCATCATATTTTATTCACAAAATACACACACACACAAAAAAAAAAACACTTCTTCATTTCAGTGAGAGAGTTTCAGATGAAATGGAAAATCACCTAAATGAGCTAGAGGCAGGTCCTGTGGCGGAAACCAGAGTCATGTGGTTAATAAAAAAGACTCTTGAAGTTCGCCAAAAAGAGTTAGCAAACGCTGCTGATGTTCAAAGCTATTTAGCTAAGTACCCTCATCACAAGAATAGTAAAATGGTTTGAATCTAATTATTTATTGAATATATGTGCCTCCATACATTATTTAAGTGATCCCTTTAAAAAGAGTAATTAAAAATTGCAGCTTCTTTATGACTATGCCGTAAGTGGCAAATTAGATCTTATTAAGCTACATGAGAACTCAGATTTACTTCTGAAAAAGTTGAGGAAACTTTTTGAGCAGGACAATGTTGCAGACAACATAGATGTCATTTTACTACTCCAAGAACAGCTCTATCCAGCTGCACTAAGGAAAAAACAAGAAGGTGCAATAACAAAACTCATCACAGTTATGAATGTTAGTATTTTACTTTTATTATTGTCTCAAAAACAGGACTGTTCTATTTTTTAACTGAAAATTATCACTAGGTTACTGAAGCTGAAGCTGAAATTGGGGTGCTTGACACAAATCAAGAGCTCCACTCACCTTGCATACTTCTAACTGTTGATGTTGATGACAGTGGCCATCGGGTCATCAAATCTTCATTCCTGAAGATGTTCAAAGGCACTGCATCAACCTATTCAAACCCAACCTGCTCAGCAGTTCTTCTTCAGTTGTTAAGTCCGTATTTTCTTTTCAACCTAGCATATCCCAATGCCTATAACAGCCTTCTTCGTTTTCTCGAGAGGTATATCCATGGTTTTCTGTGTGAGGCAACATCAAAGCTTTCCGTCAAGAAAGAATACAAAACTTTTGTGAAAAGATTTGAGGAAATGGAGCTCTAATATTTATCATCATTATCAATACAGTATATATTGTTTTCAAGATTAGAAGTGCATTGTTGGTACTTAGAAAACAAAATGTCTTACCCTGATATTATTTCATCAAATAAATGAATCCTTCCATGCAAATCGAATCTGTAGTTAAAGGTGCGAATCCACAATACTCCTTGAAGAAAGATTAGCCTCAACGCACAGCAACGATGAATTCATTATAAGATGGCTGCCGCGAAAAATAAACCATGACGATAAAACATGAGCTGAAAACAAGAGAAAACAAGCAAAAACTGGATTAGAAATTAAAATACACAAAGAGACTCAGTATCATGGAGGTTATGACATGTACCTTTATATTCCCCTTGTGTAGCTTGATTATACACCAGAGAGGATATGGGCAAGATATGCGACGAGGGTACATTTTAATATACATTGCTGAAAGTAATCGCACTTTGCATTCAGCCTGCTTCCTAACCGATACTATTTCTTGCCACCATGCACTCGAACGATATGTTGCAGACGAAATATTACCAATCCACATCAGCGATTTCTCATTATTTATTTCTATTATAGGAACGATTCTGTTTTTACACACCCAACCATCAAGCAGACGAAACTTGTGCTGTGCTTTTCAATGTGTTTGCAAAGTGTTTGGCAGATGCCGTCAGGTGGCCGTTCATGTCCATATTGGACCATGTACAACCGCGCCAAAGACTTAATTTATTATTTCAAAAGTAAAACGAAAAAAGTAACAAAAATGGTGATGCGTTTGGCAAGACTCAAGACATGCCCGGAGTGCGGACAATTTTCTGATCCAAGGTTCGTTTTACTCAGAAGGATCTATAAAAAGGGCTGAAACACGCGAAAACACCAAAACATCCATGGATAGGCTAGGGAAAGCAAGGGAGGCGGCGTTTATCGAATTTCAATCCAAATACTTGTACTTCGTAAGTTTGTACAGACATACGCAGTTGCGGGAACCGTCAACTGTTAGCCTACTTGTTAACTGATAAAATTCTTAACCTGATGTAGCCATAATCTCTTTAGGTATTAAAGCATGTGTTAGGGAGGATAAAGGCAAGACTATTTTGTTTGCTTGAAAATGTTGAGGAGAAAATTGCTACGGTTTCTCTATATTTTCTAGGCTTGTGTCAAAAGGTTGATTTTCTGTAGTAATTCATAGCAATCGGAAACATTATCCAGCCTGGAGTGAGATAAACATTCAATAATACAACATCAAAATTAACTTGACATGTATAATAGTTAGCGGAAAAGCTTCAGAAAAGGTTTACATGGTCTCATAATAGTTGTGTTTCTTCGGGTGTCACTCATTGAGTGACGTTTCTGTGAAAGACTTAAAATAAGCAAGTTTTCGATGAAAGACTTAAAATGAGCGAGCTTTCCTGCATGTCCCTAAAAGAGCGAGATTACTGGTGACTCAAATTGAGCGATCCAAATATACAATGCTCTAAAAGAGCAACTTAGGTTTATGTCGCTCTTATGGAGCAGAGTATAAATAAGTCGCTTGTTTTGAGACAAAAATCTCACTCGACCATTTTCAGTGTAGGGAACCGGATCCGGACCAGCATGGAGCGATCCCCGCGCCGCGCGCCGCGGCGGGGCCTTACGGACCAAGTCCAGGGCAGGGAAAAAAAAATACCTGCCGTGACAGGTCCAGTCCAGGACAGCAGGCCGTACTGCAGCTGCAGCCGAGGGCCAAGGTGTCCTTCCTTCACTGTAACTTCAAGCAAGCCAATTTTTCTAAATATTTTTTTTTGTTCGAAATTTTCCTTGATTTTGTTATAATTTTTCTCTTTTTTCTTGAGTTATTTTTAATTTTTTTCTCAATTTTTTATTTATTTTGTTTCAGGGTGTACACTATTTTTTCTGAGTGGAGGACCCCTCGTCTGCAGCTGACCGCTAACCACCGCAGGCACGGGCGCACGCCTCCGCCGCGCCTGGGACGGGACGGGCCAGGGACCCCGATGAACCGGCCGATGTTAGATTTAGGAGGCCATCTCTGGCACAAGATACATGGATCTTTGGACCGGTGTGCACCTTGCCCCCGAGCCGGGCGCCGGGCAGCCCTGGCCACCTTATCGTCCTTCGACTAAAGGGCATACGTTCTAGTTATCAGATGCCCCTTCCCTTGAGCGCGCATGCCCCGCGCCCCGCCTACATCCCACCCGGAACAGCGCGCCCCGTCACTTCCCGTCAAATACATTGAGCCATGACGACAGAGTTTTTATTTTCTTTGATTACGTTATGGTCCAAAAGGGTGTCCGCATAAAGCACTGGTCCAGATAAACGCCCCGTCAACCGTCGTTAGTCTGGGCGAAAGTCCGGATCGTCGAGTCGCGCCGCTCATCAACATCTCTTACGTGCTATATTCACTTAAGCTGCGATATGGGAAAGCGTATGGGTGTAATGCGAATGCACAATTCTACCCAGCAAGCAGAGAACACGAAAAGAGCGCAAATGCGCAGCCGCGACCTTTTCAAGGCTTCTGATTGGCTGATTTCTCAGTAGGGCTAAGCTTTACGGTTACGCTTTCCCATGTCGCAGGTTAAGAGAATAAGGCAACGGTCTTTCCCCGCCTCGTTAGCAGAGAAAAGCACGGTGGGGCGGGGCGGGGCAGGGGCAAGGCGGGGCGGGCCAAACTACCCCAGGATTTCCCCGACAGAAAAAAGTGAGTGCACTTAATCGCGTCCTACTAGGTAGCATTACGGTAGGCTTTCCTCCCAGCTCGGTGATGGAGGACGGGAAGAACTCCTCTTCCAGAGCAAGGAGGGAGGGGGAGAGGGGATGGGGAACAGCAAATCTGTGCTGTGGCGCGCTAACGACTGCGTGATTACCGCGCGACACGATAATACGCCCCAAGCAAAACATAAGGGGCTGAAAAGGTGCAAAAATAGTGCTTGACAAACTGACAATCGTGGACTCCACTATATCTTCTTGACGAAGAGGACGACGCGTTTACCCAGCCGCAGTCACGTAGCGCGAACAGGACGCAGTAAGGGGCGTGGCGGGGAGGAGGGGTGGATGTATTTCCGGCTGCTGTCGGGGGAGGGCAGGGGGAGGGCGGGGCGGGGGCAGGGCGGGAGCGGGGCGGTGAGGAGTGGAGGGCAGCGCAGGGTAGCCCCCTAGGCAGGCCGCACGCCACACGGGATCGTCACTGCGCTCCTCAGCGGTGACAGAGGTCGCCAAAGTTCACACACGGAAATTTAACTTTTGTCTGGCCTCCTCCTCTCCTCCCCTCACTGTCTTCGGCAGGAATATTAGTGATAATTGTAGGGTACGGGAACCTAATGGAGGTAGGGTCCTACGTAGTGAGGCGGTAGAGGCGCCGCGTACCTTGACTGGGCGCTTATTCGTGGTTCGGTTCGACTTATTCCGCCACGCCGACTAAGACAGAGGAGAGTTGTATGGACGACGGCCGTGGGCGCGGCTGTGGAGCCTACGCAAGGACAAAGGACCCGGGGCCAGGCCAGGCCAGGTCGCCCCCGCAGCGGGGCGGTGCTCTCGTCGTCCGCGGCGACCGACTTTATTCCGAAGAGCGCTTCCCTTGCCCTGTCTCTCTCCTACTCATTGGCTTCGCCGTATATTGCGAGAGAGACAGAGCGAGGAGAGTACTCTTCAGAATAAGTCGTCTGAGCTGCAGCCGCTGCAACGGGCTGCACAGGGCCGAGCCTGGCCTGCCTGGCCTGGCGATCAGCTGACGCACGCCATCTTGAAAAATGCAGGCATTGCTGCGCCGTGGCTGCATCAAGGGCTGCATCGAGCCTGCGACGCACTTGTGAAGCACTGTGCTCCAAGCGCTACATTTAAGAGCTTTAGGTGAAGCGAAAAGTTCGTAACGCGAGGAGCACGCTTGACCCTCTCCGCCGCCCCGCCCTCACAACGCCGCGTCATGAGGGCTCCGCGCAGGACGAGCCGAGCTGCGCGCAAGGGACAAACGGGCTCTAAATCGCCCGCAAAGGGCGACAGCTAAAGTACATGGCAAACAGATAGAATCAAGTTAACTCACCAACCAATGCCGGGCTCAGTTCGAAACAGTTGAAGCAGGTCCGGTTTCTCTCACGGAGTTAGTCGATGGCGATATAGAAGACAAGCACAGTTGTTGAAAAGAAGGCGATTCTCACAGTCACACAAGGATGGGATTCACCAAGTAACGCTGGCCGTGCTGTCAAAGACAGGGCAAGCGGAATAAACTAGTCTCTAAACTTGAGCGTGGGAGCAGCTTGCTCAAATTGCTGTATCCGTCGACACAGGGGAGCTTTTCAGCACATCGCAGCAAGGCGAACCGAGCTGCTGTAGCCATGGAACGGTTCCTGAGCACACGCGGAACCAAAGTTTCAACAGTCGTCTTGAAAAAGGAAGACCCTAGGCCCGCCCAAGAGGTGTGTGAAGTCCTGAGATCGATGTTGGCAGGACAGGAGTGAAGCAGGACCCGCAGGAGCACAGACAACGTCGTCTGCAGCGTGGCGAGGTGCGTGGAGTGGACTGCGGTGCGTGCTGCGTGCTGCGTGCAGTGCAGCCGGCTCCGCTGTCTGTCTGCTCGTCTGGGCCGCAGCAGCAGCGGGCGGCACAGACGGGGCTGGCAGCCATGGATTGTGTTTTGGTTTCTCTCCCCCTACGTCCTCCCTCTCCCCGCCTCCTCCGCCCGGTCCGGTGGTCCCGCTAGTACAGCCCCTGCTGGAAGTTTACAGTCTGAAGTAGAGTTCTTTCTTGCTATCTCCTTCCGACGTGAGTCGCTCGCGTCCGGAATGGGATGTCGTCTGTCGACACTCATTACTGACCGATGACGCAGGTTCTTGAGGTCGCGTGCAACCGCACCCCTGCCTCCGGCGCATCCCCAAAGAACACGAAACAGTCACGAAGACGTCACGAGGACGTCATAATGACCATTTTTAAGTCACTTCGTGACTCCACGAATTCCGTGACCTTCAGATGACTATGTCGTGACTCCGTCAAATTTCGAAATTTAAAACCAAATTTAAACGACACTATTTGAAAAATACTGGTTCTGCTGTACTATGAAGGTGCGGAATGAATTTTAACCATTGGACTGGGAACCGCATTCGTGATTCCTCCGTGACTTAGTTGTGACCTGAGGTTTCCCAGTTTTCCACAACCGCCGGTAGGGTGCGTTGCAATAACCTCGAACCCTGCTGTAGCTGTAATTTCCCTTTAAAGTAGATAAATTTCAAAAATTTATTTTATTTGATTATGCCAATCAATAAAGATTAGCTGACTGCATGTGAGACGATATCTGGATTCACATATGCAAACACTGAATTTGATCAAAATAGCTGGAAAATGACAAACACGCGGATGACATTATCTGTCTATCTGGTTGGGCTGGTCCCAGTCGCCATCCTCGGTACTCATGTGGATGGAGTACAAAGTCAGCAATGATATTCACTGGGGTCACACTATTTTTGAAGTAAGACTGCTGAGCTCTTACGATCTGTGCACATTAATTATTATCTGACTCCATTCTACCTTTCGCTCACGTCCCGCTGACCGCGGTTAGAAGTCACGATGACGTCCTAGGGACGTCATGTTGACGTCAAAATTTCGAACTAAAAAGCGTCACCGTGACCATTCGCATCGTGACCACTTTAGGACGTCCTCGTGACGTCTTCGTGACTGTTTCGTGTTCTTTGGGATCAAGAGAAACCGCTCTGATAAAAAAGAAATGATGATACAGTTCCGATAAATGGTCTCACCTTGTAGGGGCAAGCTTCTCGCACCCTCGCATCAAAATAGTGCCTCTAAATGCTGAGGTATGAAACAACTTGCTATGTGCAGTATTAAGGACTATGAATTAAACTAAACAGTGTTTCCTGGTATCGCTTCAAATTTGGCGCCATTCCGTACGGGAAATTGCCAACTGCTAGACATCGGACACCCGAAAAGCTTGTCTTGTAAAGTAAAATATATAAGGGTTGTTTTAAAAGTCACTGTTGTTTTCTTTAATTCTATAATGTTTTCTTATTCTCGATTTAATTCCCGAAAACAAACTGTTTCGGAATTTCTCCCTCCAATTTTTGTTTGAAATTCGTTCTGTTCCTCCCAGAGCCAGAAGGCTCCGATGAAATTAAAGTTTTTCAATGGAGTCTTGTTTGCTCATTATGATATATTTTGTGTAAAATTGGTGTAATTTTATCTATTCCTTGAAATTTGAGAATTCTGTAACGCCGTCATAGGAGAAAACCCTAACCCCTGCTTCAACGCGAAATGTCCCAAGCTGCCATCGCGGTGAAGGAGGAAAATCGCGACGGCACAAGGAATCGTTCCTCAGGAGCAGGAGCCAACTCCAACATGGTCACGAACATTAAAGATCACATCACTTGTACAAGATCTATGGAAAACTTTACCTCTCAAGACTCAAAAGTTGGAATCGTGTCGTTTCCTTGTGATTTTGATCATATGTACGCCAGTATGAGTGAAGGAATAGTTTCTTCCAAAGAGAAAAACGAATACAAACACTTGAAAGAAATTTGTTTACAACACCTGGACCTCATCCAACAACAGTCTGAACTGATCGCCAAGCAAGAAAAGCAAATTCAGACGTTGCGTCAGGAGAAAGAGAAGGTGAGTAATTTTTCTCTTGTTTGCGTCCTGTCGGAAACACATCATATCGCAAGTTGAGCATGTCTCAGCTTGCATCCCACCTGCCAGTTCCAGCCTTCCTGCCCGTTGTGTCGGAAATGTCCGGTTAAGATCTTGCTTCCACTGGTTATCAGTTTTATTACCGCAGTTAAGGGTCTTTCACGATTTCTATTGTGTTTTTTACGAATACTGTTCGTGACATTTCCGTTGTCACTCGAAATTTTCGTTACACTTGCCCGAGCTTTGACGCCGAAACTTCGTCGATCAAGATTTCTGTTTTGACGTGGGTGAATTGTGTTTCAAAAGATCTTTCCCGTTACATATTGTATGAAATGGTTCAAATAATTTGGTGAATATGCCGCTCGTCTCGCTCTCACATACTGTTTGGCATGCAATGGATCGGTTGAAGAAAAGGCGCACAGTTGTTGTGGCACTTGTAGGTTATGTTTTCCACTTTTAGAACAACTGTCACAAGCCAACTGCTTGTTTCTCCTCTTGCTTAATCTTCCTTCATCTTCTGACTGCTATGATACTCACATTCATTCATCTGAAATGCAGTATTTTTCTATATCGGAACTCATAACTTTTCTGTTGTGATACTTACATTGTGTATTTATCTTAATTGCAGCTCAAGCAACGTATACAGCGTTTAAACCGCCGATCTGGTCATTCTAAAATTAACTGTGATTCAGAAAATTCTGAGAGTAAAGCTTTAAGAGGAGATACAGCAACTTCGCCTAGAAATGCAAGTCCCATTACTTCAGAAACTGGCAAAGGTTCTCGCCATAGGAACAATAGATCCTTCAGTCCTAAGGTTTTGTCGTAATACATAATTTCAAATTGATATTTAAATTTCTTTGGTTCTGGGTTAAATTTTTTATGTTGCATCACAGGAACGATCTCAGAGCCCTATGCAGTGGAGAAGATCTGTGCAACGTAGACAGAGTGAAGATGGTGGAGCCTCTGTGAGTAGTGAATGTGAAATGCAGGATGACTCTTCCACAACTACTATTAGTCAGAAATCTGCCTTAAGAGGCAAACGATCTGGTGCGCCTGGAAGGAAATGGCAGAGAGGAAAAAGGAGTATTTCTACTGCTTCAAGAGAAGTCAATGCTGATGACGCACCCAATGAGGAAGTTCAAGTATCTGATACTCGACAACACAAAAGAGCTAAAAAAGGTATAACAATTATAACCTTGGGATTTTGATTTGATATAAAATTTGTTTCACCTGTTTTTGTTAATTGTTATTTTTATTGTTTAATTTTCCTTATAAACTAAGATGATGTAGATCTCAATTTAAGTTCTGTCAATCAAACCACTGCTGTTCTCACAACAAGCCAAGCATACTATACAGCAACTGGGAGTTCTGAACCGGGCTGGTCACTGAGTGAAATGTGTATTGAAACAGAACCTGAGCCAGAGCTCTCTGGAGATGTACTAGAGGTAATTTTGTCATAAAAAAACATTTATTGCTGCAATATGGTTCTAGATTTTAAAAGTTAAATCATGATCTTTTAGACACCGCAGTGGCGAGTTAAAGTATACACAAGCCTGTATTCGATGGAGGGCACTGAGAATTTGGACGATGAAGTGTTTTTGAAGCGGCACCATAGGCTAGAACTTGATGAAAGGAGAAGAAAGAGGTTAGAATTTTTTCATCACAGTAACTTTTGTTGTTGTCAATCTCAATATTATTTTTATCTTTTTCCTTCCATTTTGTTAATGTTAGATGGGATGTTCAACGGATACGTGAACAGAGACATATAGAGAAATTGAAGCAGCGGGAGTTGCAATCAAATGCCCTTGGAGGATCAAAAGGTGATGGTCAAGCTGAGGAACCAGTCAGTACTCTTTGGCCTACGCCTGATGATGCTCAGTACGTCGAAGTAGCTGATGAGTTGCCTGTCGCAGCTTTTGGTCTCCCAGTTACCAAATTTACCCCAAGGTATGACATTTGTACTGATGCTATACACAATGACTCTTCATACATTTTTGTAATCTTAAATCTCTCTGTTGGGTGCATAGTGAATTTTCTCTACCATGGCTGCAGTCTAGTGGTGCAAGTGATGATCACAAACCTTCAGGAAAGAAACCATTGAGGAATCGACGAACAGCTTCTGGTGGTGCTACAGCAAGAAAGAGAATAGTAAGAAGAGGTGGTCACAGGGGTTCTCACTACCTCTCAAGTATGTCTTTTTAATCACCCTAATTTATTTTTCATGCTTTGTATTCATTTTCTCATTTTCTTATCCTTCTATTGCAGGGAGAAGAGGTGATGGTACAGAGAGAAAGTAGAACATGTGCATTTTAAAATAAGTGTGAAGTCATTATTTTTGCTAATGTCTGTCCTTTATCACAGAAGACAATTGATTAGCTAAAACAAAAATATTCTTGAGAGTGTTGTGTAAGATTTTAATTGCCAAACAATCATCATGCTATGTAGCGGGAGTGATACTTAGATTTTTATCAGGGATTGCCTTGAGTGACATCTCTCTCTAGCTATTAGAATTCGTATCTTATTTCTGTTCAACATTTTTTAACTAAGCAGACCTTAAATGCCATTGTGTGTTTAACAGGTTTTAAAATCTTTTCTAGTACAGTTGTTTTAGTCACAAATACTGATTTTGTACTTTTATTGTTTTTTCTGTTTTCCTTGCAAAATCTATCTTATGGTAATGTTTTTTTTTTCTTTGGCAAGTCCATGTTTTGTGGTTTAAGTAATAGTTAGGAATTTTGTTTCTCTTATCTTGTTAAGAAAGTTGTTAAACTCTTGAGGTCATGCAATATCATTTTTCTTACACATATATAGATATATTTTACTACTAATGTTGAAGTTTGATATACACATTTTGTGTATCAATGTATTTTTCAAAGATAAGTAGATTCATGTGCCTAGTCACTGTTTGGTTATTCCACTTCCAGTCATGTGGCTGTTCTAAGATAACTGCTTAAACTTGTTCAGCAGTATCATTATGGAATCTGAGTCCAATGAAGCCATTTTTCTCAAATATTAAATTACTGATGAATTTGTGTCGGCATTCACAATACTAGAAGATAACTGCCTTCAGAGGTTGTGTTGTGATGCATATCTTCTTGGTCTTCCAGGTGATGGACAATGTGATCAATTTATGTATTTTAAAAATGTTTCTCCCAGTTAAATTTTGGTCCTGAAGGATTTCTATAGTAGCATACAACAAAAACCTGTTCAATGAAGACGAGTACTCAATTTTGCGGTACTCCCATCAAAGTAATCAGAGCAGATGGTTCCAGTGCGGGTGCTCGCGTACTTGTTATAGGAAATCTTCGTACTCCTCGTAATCAATTTCAGAAAGCGTTTAGTGTATTATTTCTTAAAGCTTCTTGTTCTATATTTTCCACTCTGAAAATGTGAAATAATTTGTTGTTGATCAGATTATCATGACTTTCAACAATCTCACACAAAGTAATGTATTTACTATTTTCCACCACTTATTGAAGATTTGGCATTCTGGCATTAAGCAGATTGGTGATTGTCAATTTGCTTTCGATTATTGCACAGAGCTGCCTTTATTTTTATGAATCTCAATTGTAATCTGAGGTAAAGTAAGAAAATTAATTTGCATCCGAAAGTCAGTTATATTTACCTCATATTGAAGACGGCTGTGCTGGCTTAATCTGTATTAATGTGACTTAAGAACTCAGGATTCTGTATTGCAAGTTGCATATGTTGAAAAGTATATGCCTAGAGCTTTAAGGATATTGATTTAAATAAATGTAGTATGTGTAATAGAAGTAGATTTTCCAAACAACCTTCTTCAGTACAAATGATTTATTGTAAATGATTCATGCACATCAATAAAATTAAATACTTTGCCATAAAAATAAATAAACACAGCATTGTCAATGACTAAACAGTAAATGCCCACTTCTATAAAATAAATTATAGAAAATTCTTGGTTGAAGCTTCAATATCTTACAATAAATTAGGACTAGAGCAAATCAGCAATCTTAGACTAGAAACACTTGCGATGAACAATAGAAGGGCCAGACTCATCATACTCTTGTTTTGAAATCCACATTTGTTGGAAGGTTGAGAGGGAAGCCAAAATAGATCCACCTATCCAGACAGAATACTTGCGCTCTGGGGGAGCAATAATCTTGATCTTCATGGTAGATGGAGCCAGGGATGTTATCTCTTTCTGCATTCTGTCGGCTATACCTGGGTACATGGTTGTACCGCCTGACAATACCTAGAAAGTAAGCCACAGTACATTACTGCAGTAATTCTGATTCTCTTACTTTTAACAGCATTTCCCAAAATACTTACGGTGTTGGCGTAAAGATCCTTACGAATGTCAACGTCACACTTCATGATTGAGTTGTAAGTAGTCTCGTGTATGCCACAAGACTCCATACCCAAGAAGGACGGCTGGAACATAGCTTCAGGACAACGGAAACGCTCGTTACCTATGGTGATGACCTGACCGTCGGGAAGCTCGTAGGATTTTTCGAGGGAGGAAGAAGATGCCGCGGTGGCCATCTCCTGTTCGAAGTCCAGGGCTACGTAGCACAGCTTTTCCTTGACGTCGCGAACGATTTCGCGCTCCGCCGTGGTAGTGAAGGAGTATCCCCTCTCGGTAAGGATCTTCATCAAGTAGTCCGTGAGGTCACGGCCCGCCAGGTCGAGACGCAGGATGGCGTGCGGGAGGGCGTACCCTACACAGACAGATCGAAAGCTCTTGTAAAGTGAGTACCGATGCTACCTGTGCTCGATCTTCGCGCGTAATTCTCACCTTCATAGATCGGGACAGTGTGCGACACGCCGTCCCCGGAATCCAAAACGATACCCGTCGTTCTTCCAGACGCGTACAAAGACAGCACGGCCTGGATGGCCACGTACATGGCCGGAGTGTTGAACGTCTCGAACATAATCTGTGAGAGGCAGAGTGACATATGTTAGTCAAATGGTCGGAGAGAAGGGGCGGTCGCAATGGAAATCATAAAGGCACCTGGGTCATTTTTTCTCTGTTCGCCTTGGGATTAAGAGGAGCTTCGGTAAGCAGGACGGGGTGCTCCTCGGGGGCGACGCGCAGCTCATTGTAGAAAGTGTGGTGCCAGATCTTCTCCATGTCGTCCCAGTTGGTCACGATACCATGCTCGATTGGGTACTTGACGGTGAGAATGCCTCGCTTGGACTGAGCCTCGTCCCCGACGTAGCTGTCCTTCTGGCCCATACCCACCATGATGCCCTATAGATAACAAAAAAAGGTCAATTATTTGGTTTCTGAAAAAAGAAGGGCAAGCTTTAAAAATAAACATAGGAGGAAGGGGGCTGTTCATTATGCGACGGATGAAAGGATTAAACTAAACAAGTGGTGCGCGGAGACGTACAGACAAGACGGTATTTTCATGGCCTCTTTACATGCGCCACCGCGCCTGCCCATCCCTCACTCTGGCTCGATCTTCATTAGGGAGAGCAACATAACGTTTCACTACTTGGGCGCCAGCGGAGTTGTACGTGGAAAGCGCGGAGAAGAGGGGGTGGAGGTGCAGGTGAAAAACGCCCTGCGTGCAGGCTGCATCGCGCTACACCTTGCCTGCAGAGCCGCACTCTGGCATAAAATACCCTTACCCAGGCAATTAGGCCCGGTGAGGAAGCGCCGCGCCGTAACGCACAGGGGCCGCGAAGCGCTTCCCGTCGGCCCCGCCCCGCCCCGGCCCCGCCCCGGCCCCGCCCCGGCCCAAAGCTCGGTTCTTGCCCTTGCTTGCAGCGATTCGGGAGGATACGCGAGGGGGAAGGAATTATTTGTGAAAATAGTGTGCACATGCCAATCGAAACGGCTGAGAAATGTTAACTGGAAATGCCGACAAGGGATGGGATATTGCTTTAAATGATTGAAAATAGCGACAGAATGGAAATGGGGTGTACACGTGCACCTCCACTTTATTTCCCCGCACGGACGGCGGCAGCATGGCAGTGCGAGCGGAGCGAGAAGATAAGAGCCAAGAGGACAAGGGTGTGGGGGGGGGGAGGGGGGGGCAGAGAAGTGGTCTCCTCGGCACATAACACCAAACGCGACACGACACTTCGGACGAAATACGTCCTCGAAACTATTCACTATCGGCGACAGTCCCACAAGCACTGAGTTCACGACGCACAACACTGTAATCCTGGAGGCAGACGGGCGAGGGCCGGGCAGGGAGCGGAGCTGCACTTCACCTGGTAGCGAGGGCGGCCGACGATGGACGGGAAGACGGCGCGGGGAGCGTCGTCCCCGGCGAAGCCGGCCTTGCACATGCCGGACCCATTGTCCACGACTAGCGCAGCAACGTCGTCGTCGCACATGTTTGTTGTGGTGAGTGTTAGGTGCTGACGGGCCGCGAGTACACGGTGCACTGGGAGGCGGCCAGGCGCCCCCTTCGTCTTATAGAGCGGAGCCACCTGCCCCGCCCCGCCCCGCCCCCGCCGTGACGTCACAAGGCTGGGCGGGCGGCTTCAGCGCTGCAGAGCAGCTCGCTCCGCTCCATACATGACGAACCAGCGGCACCGCAGCACCAGCAACTAGCAGGCTGGTACCGGGGCTTGGAGAGGGCACCAAACCGACGAGGAAAACCACCATTCTAGGACCGTTCGCCCCAGTGGAGCCAGGACTTTTTCGGGTCGGGGCTGGCAGGCAAGCCCCCTTTCCATGGCTCCCTTTCGAGGGATCCGCAAGCCGCAAGTACGGTCTGCCGGGGTGTTCGCATGCTGTGGGCTTCCTAGTTTTCCTAGGTTTTCCTTTTGGTTTTCCCGGTCTTTCCAACTTTTTCTTGGTTTCCCCAATATCTGGTGTTCTAGGATCTTTTGAAGGCTTCCTACAGTTTTCTGTGGTTTTCCCTCATCTTCATTGGTATTCCCTTCCCTTTTCCGGGCTTCCTTCAAATTTCTCGGTCTTCCCTCAAGTCTTTCCGGTCTTCCCAAATATTTTTCGGTTTTCCCTCGCCATTTGTGACCTACGATATCACTGGTCTTCTTCGGTTTTCTTCGGTCTTCCTGGTGGTCTTCCCGGTCTTTCCAGTTTTCCGTGCGGCCGGTGTACGCGCTCAATCCTAGTTGCGGACCCCTCGCTCCCTTTACACTCCGTTTCACCACCCTTTTATTCCATTTACATCTTTTAAGCCAGTTTTTCCTCCTTCCTATATCACATCTCCCTTTTTCTCTCCCCCCCCCCCCCTCTCCATTTCCTTCTCTCCGTTTTAGTCCTTCCGTCTCCCCATCTTTTACTCTCCCTCACCTCCCCTTTTACCCTCTTACTGACATCCTCCGCTGGTTGCAGGGCTGCAGCTTCGGGCACCACCGCGGTTCGCACGCAACGCTCGCAACTCACACTTCTCCGCACTTCTCTTTCTTTTTTTACGGAGCAGAGTATAAGTAATGGAAAAGTCATAGATAATATGCCCGGAGCCAAAATGTGGGACTCTGGGGAAGTCCGGGTAGGGGGGGGGGGGGGTACTTTGTAGTGGATCACAGAGAGAAAAATACTTATCCCAGACGGAGCATGCGCGGATCAAGGGGGGGGGGCGACAGGCCTTTTGCCCCATGGCTCCTCGGTAGCCGCCTGAAAGGTAGGCAAAAAGTAATACTTTGCCCCTGTAAGTAGGCAAAAAGTACTACTTTGCCCCCCCCCCCCCCTCCCCAAAAGGCTGGCTCTGGATCCGCCACTGATACGGAGAGGGTGAAAGCCCTTTACCGCACAGTGGGGTTGGGGGTGGTGGATCAGCACGTATCGCTTACAGTAGCCGCACATCATGCCGGAGACCTACACGCACGCGCTGCTGTAAGAGCACAAAGCATATACAGTGACTCGGAGCTGTGGTTGTCGATCTGTGCATCCTGATGCGCCCCCTCTCATCCCAGTGAGTCTACTTGACAACTACAACGTTCTCCCGATTTTATACAGAATTTACTGCATGACATGAAGAATGGATAAAGAAGCGAGGAGCGAGGGGAATCTACCAGCTCATCGAACCGTCAGGAGAAAAGCACAAATTGGCTCTGCAAAGCAAGGCAAAGCCACGGTGCTTGGCGCGTGGCGATGGACGCTCGGCATTTCCGATGCCCACTCCGACCACCCACCCAGAGCCGCTGCGGGCTGGTGCAGGTGCAGCGCGGCGCAAAGGGTGCCTGAATGCCATGTACCCGCGCCCAGCCCCGCCCCGCCCCGTTGCAGCTGCAGCCCCCGCTGCTGCGCCCCCACGGCATGAACTGGGCCAACGCACTTTATTCGCGTTATCGCCCGGCCCGGCCGCGCTCCGCCACCCTGAAGTGCGAGCGGAGGGGAGAGCCAGACGTGTTCCGCCCAACGTGCCACGAGGTATCCACGATGAAGCACTAAAAATCAACCCACACTGTGGCTAACTCCTCGGTGAAGCTAGAGGCGCCGACACGGTCGTAAACAAGGGTCAGTTTTATATTCTTTGAAATAATCCTTATCTCGGCCACAGATCACACTATGCGGGGCGGCGAGGGGAGGGGAGTGGTGGCCTGATTAGAAGGAGATCTCATTATCACACGTGGAGACGCTGGCTGAGCGCTGCGCGAGGCAACCCCCAAACTGACCCGCAGCCTGTTGAGTGTGGCTCTACTGCAGCGCCTTATGGGAACATTATGAGGCCAATAATTTTGGGGTAATTAGGTCCAGCGCTCGGGGCAGGGGGCGGATCAAGCAGTCTCTCATCTTATGGTTGTTGTCACCATACGCATACAATAGTAAGTGATGCCCGAGTGCTGCGCTGCTCCAGCTGCTCCCACCCCACCCTACACCGTCCCTCCCCGCCTCACCCCGCGTCCACGACTGCTCTTGAGGCTCTTGATGAGCTCTGCGCGCCGCGGCCTGAAACAATTAGCTGCGGCAACAACACACGCGAGGCGAAGGTGTGTGTGTGTGTGTGTGTGTGTGTGTGTGTGTGTGTGTGTGTGTGTGTGTGTGTGTGTGTGTGTGTGCGCGCGCGCGCGCGCGCGCGCGCGCGCGCGTGCATGCGCGAGCGCCCCGCCGTGCCCGAGGGTCGGGTGCGTGCAGCCGGCACACGACACGCGGCCCGTTAGAAACGAGGCTGGAGTTGGAGCTGGATATGCCCTCCGACGCCATAAAGGCCGATGACGTTCCTCTACTTTTGATCCTGCTATCGCGGTTGAAGAAGAGTCTTCCGCACAATAACCTGGAGATGTCGTCACTTGCCATAACTGGAGGCGGATCCTAATGCGGGCCTACTGAGCGACTTCCTTCGGCCCTTCGTGTCTGACGCGCGCATCCACATCAAGAGCCGAAGAGTTCTTTGGCGAGCGCAAATAGCATACAGCTCTGCCGCGATCTGAGACCCAGTTACGCTGATTCCGCACAGTGGTTTCGTCTCTCTGCCCTTTCGACACTCATAAGACGTGTCCAGAAAGAGCTGTTCGGAATCATACCCGCAGGCCCAGACCAGGCGCAGGTGCCGCCGCCGCCGCGCCGCTCGCCGCGCGCGTCTCAACTTTCTCGCCTAACTCTCAGCATGAGGTATGAGGTGCGGTGCGAGGAGCGCAGAGCAGGGTGTAGGAAAGAGCCAAGGAACCGCCTCGCGCCTCCCCGCCGTTTGATGCGGCGCGGCACGGCGCGGGGAGGAGCACTGCGACGTGCAATCGTTTATGACAGACATTAAACGTAGGCGGCGCAGCTCGGCAGCACGCGCCGCTGGGTCCTGGGCAGTGCAGTGCAGGGCGGTGCAGCGTGCAGCAGGGAGTCCACAACCGCGCCGCCGTGATACAGGAAGCAGAGCCTGAGCAGCCTAAGCGGTCGCACCTGCAGGAAGCGCCGCGCACCGCGTCCGTGTCCGTGCGGGTCCAGGGGGAGAGCCTTGTTGAGCGACAGGTGGAGTGCGTGCGTGTGACACACGGCGGGCGCCATGTATGGCCGGTGCCGGCACAGCCCTCAGACCGTCTGGACGCGGTGACCGTCCCGCCCCGTCCCACCACCACCCCGCCCGCCCCGCCAGGCACGGGCCGGGCCGGGCGCGCGCGGTCGCGGTCCTTCCCCCTCCGTGGAGGAGCAATCACCCTTGCACCCGCAACGCCTGCCCGCGCTCAGGAGTAATTGCACCCAAGATCTGCAATTTTTCTTATTTTCTGTCCGATAAAAATCTCTATCTTTCTCTCTCGCTGTGTGTGTGTGTGTGTGTGATGGTGCGCTCATTAGACCAGCGCGGTGCGGGCGGTGCGGGCGTTGGGCCGGAGGGGGCGAGGCGGGGTGGGGCGGCCGACGGATGAGGTGTCGTCCCGCCCCGCCCCGCTCCTTCCCTTTTACTGCTTTTACCCAGCTTCTCTTTTCGGCTCGTGATAATGGATGGCCGCGAGGTATACGCGCGTGCCGAGGGCGCCGTGGGCTGGCGTGCTGGCTCGCCCGCGCCCGGCCCCCGGCCCGGCGTGGTAGAGAGCGTGTCATGCCGGGCCGAGCAGCTCGGCTCATGCTCGCGGCTCGGCTCGGGCCGCCCTGCTGCTGGTGCGCGCCGCACTGCACCGCACCGGGCCTAACCGGCCACTGAGGCGTGGTTACATCATTTGGTGCAAGGGAGGTCTCAACAGCCTGTCGCTCAGGGAAGTCACACACAGGTAGACAGTAAAGCGCACGGCTGGGCACATTCTCTGCCCGTGGCGAGGGGTGGGGGTGGGGGGTGGCTCCTCTCCACTTACCCCTCGCACACGAGCTCAGCTAGCCCGTCGCCCGGTCAACCGCTAAGCCCTTAGATGGCCACGGAATGGTCCGCGTCATCGACAAGCCTTTTACAGCGGTGGACTGTGCTGTCAGGAACATTATGGAGAGTAAAAATGCTCAGATACTACTTCAAAGATATGGTCTGATTTGTGATTTGGTGGAAAGTGCTGTCAGGAACTTTATGGAGAGTAGTAATGCTCAGATATCACTTCAAAGATAGTCTACAGTCTGATTTGCGAGACCAGCCCACCACAATAACATACATATTAGTTGCACCTTCTGACTCCTATGGAGAGTAGTAATGCTCAGATATCACTTCAATCAAAGATAGTCTACAATCTGATTTGCGAGACCAGTCCACCACAAAAACATACATATTTGTTGCACCTTCTGACTCCTGATTAGTTTAGGTAATCTGCCTTGTTTCCCATTATACCTAAGACAAACAGGAACATCAAAGCAAAGAAGTAAGCAAATAAATTTTATAAAAAAAAAAGAGGAAGAAAAAATAATCTTAATTACTATTGCCTCAATATTAAATTTATGGTACAACATATGCAATGCAGTCAACATACAAACAATGGACAATTTTGGTGAAAAATATGTCTTTATCTCTCTATTAAAAATATAATTTTATCTAAACTTTAGACAGTTATTGCATTTACATTACAGTACATGACACAGTGAATCGAGAAGAAAGTTCCGAAGTACAGGAAAATTGACTACTATGTTACATTTATACATTGCTTTTCTTTTCCAGAATTGAAGTTAACGATAAATTAGCCAGAAGAGAAGCATCATTTCATTGAGAGATGATTGAAAAAGTACTTTCCTTTCTCTTTTTCAAGGTCCACACATTTTTGAATGCTAAGATCTCAAACAAAAATCAAACCATTACATATTCTATCAATTGTAAAAAAATTAGGTTAAATTTGTCAAATATGGTGACTAGATACAAGCACAATAAATGATTGATAGTGAAATCAGGTGCAACTTCCAGGATAAAAATCAAATCAAAACAATGTGCACCGAACACTCTTCAGAAAGATGTCATGCCTGCAGTACTCACAGAGGACAAGACAAAAGTTTACATACCTAGAAAATAGATACAATCTTAAAACTTAAACAAAACCATGATTGCACAGTCATTGGGCCACATATACAGATAAATAAACATAGGTCAAACATTTCATAGACATGAATTATTTTGATTCAATAAGTTTATGAATAACAACTATCCAAACAAAAGCACACCTACATTTACACTTACATATGATCATAATTTCATGAAAATGAAAAATCAATTTGAAAGGTTTTCATCTTAACCTTACTTATCCCATAATCCCAGTTCCTTCATTTTTGTTTGAAAATACTTTTCTAAAACTGTAGCACATCTGTAGTATTCTGTATCAGGTGAATTATAAAGACGGCAATTTGTGAATATTCTTGTCATGTCTGCTATGAACAACCGCCGTGTAGTGTAATAGTGAGATTTCAACCGATCTGCCATAGTTTTCAAATCTACAAAGAGGAATAGCAGTCATAGAACCAGTAGAAAATTGATTTTTTGATAAGAAAGCATAGTGTAGAATGACTGCTTACCCATGGGATACTTGATGTGCTCATAATAATCAGGTACCTCATTTTTGTCCACTGGCTTGAGGAATGGCCATGCAGAACTATGACCTTTAATCTGTAAAAAAAAGACAACCTCAGATTATTTTTTACAATGAATACAGATAGAAATATTTCTTTTTTAGATATTGTTCAAAACATGAAAGGAGAAAGATGAGATCTTACAGTATTAAGTACTTGACGTAATGTTTGCTGTAGAGTGTCATGGTCATGGCTTTCCTCAGGTGAATGCTGTAGGGCACGAGTTGATCTAGCTGCAGGTTTCCATCCAGTTTCAAGGATACCTGGAATACTTTCGACTGGAATACTGCGGACACCATCTCGAAAGCATGTCAAGCCAGGGTGGATTTTTTGTACTTCTTGCTGTCGCTGCTCGATTAGTTTCTTAATAATCTAATTCATTTAAATAAATTTTTAAAAAATTTGAAATTTTATTAGTGAATACTATGTATAAAAAGAAAATTTATTAGGAAGTAATCAAAATATTGTACCTCTTTCTGTTTTCGAACAACAGCAGTAAATTCTGTGTAGACTATTCTTGGATCAATTTCACAGTGCATCAGTGAGGCTCCTTCATAATCTTTGATGTAACCCTGGTAGCAGCCACGAGGCAATCTTATGTCCTTACTAAAGCCTTGCTTTTTGAAATATCCTATTTAGTAAATAGAAAATGAATTATTACCTGATTATTAAAAATAAACACAAGAAAACTCCAGACCAACCTTATTTTGTTGTTGCTTACCTATAGCAAACTCATCAGCAAACGTCAAGAAATGTAAAACATTCTTTCGTATATGGTAATCTTTTAAATGATTCATGAGATGTGTACCATATCCCTTTACTTGCTCATTGGAAGTTACAGCAAGAAAAACAATTTCTGTAAATCCTTGCTCAGGAAACATGCGAAAACAAATACCTCCTATGGCTCTGTTGTCCTTTATTAAAGCCAAAGTCCTGTGCTTACTAAAGATGATAAAAATAAAGACTATCATATATTTGGAATTCACTTTCAATTTCCTGATATCAAGCAAAGGATGAGATGATGATGTACATACGGATCAAAAACAAGTCTTGTAATGTATTCCTTGGGCATTCGCGGCAATTGGTGTGAAAAAACATTTTGAAGGGCAATGAGCCACAGCATAGTTTGCTTTGACACAGATTGAGAAAGTGAGTTGCCAACAACATGAAATCGTATTAGACCTTTAGATTCTTCAACTTTCACAGCGGCATCTCTTGGTGCATTCTCGGGGAAAACAGCCTGTAAAAAATATCAAACAATAATTATACTTTTTATAAAAGAAATTAAAATCACTAGAAATATTTTAGGGGGAAAAATCTGGCATTAGACTTGGAATCTAATTACCTCAGGTCCAGCCATGCAACTTGGATCGTTTATAGTGGCTATTATTTGAGCAATTGTTTGATCAGAAACATCATCACAGCTGTCTTCTAATCTTGAACGTTTGGCATTAGGTTCCAAAGCAGCTCTAAATAAAAACACAGGTCAATCAAAGACAGACAGAATATCATATTTATGTTCAGAATTATACAAAAAACATTAAAACTAAACTGAAGAGTGTACCCAGTTTCAGGCCTTCCATGCTTTTTCCCAATTCCAGGAGTCAAGTTTATAGTTGTGAATTGCTCTTTGTCATTGGGCATAACCATTAATTTCTCAAATTCTCCAGGTCTCCGTACACCCATTACCACTGTTAATAATAAAGCACCATGTAGATAAATGGATACAATATAATTTAAAGGTGAAAATCAATTAGAAATAAAACAAAAGAAAAACCTTTCGGATCATGAGGTTGTAGATGTTGTAAGTGTGCAGGAAGCTCATGTTTAAAATCAACATCCCAAATAGGTGAACTTAAAGCATAAATTTCTTCCTCAAGTTGAGCCAAGAACCTTTAAGGCAAAAGTTTCATCAAAATAAAATCTCTACAAAAAGTCTACAATATGCAATTTATGAAGTATCAGCATACCTTGGAAAATTATTTAGAAGAAGGTAACGTTTCTCATGTGGCATCCGACTCTTTTCATTTTTAATTTTTTCTTTCAACTGTCTTTTAACAGATTTGAATACATATCTAAGCAGTGATCTTCCAAAAACCTGAGTTGTCTCAGAATGAGGAAAAGAGTCACAAAATGCAGGAATGTGACAAAATACAAGCCATCTATAAACCAAAAATGGATTATACAGGTAACAAATGTAAAAAACATTAATGGTGAAATGAGGGCATCTTTTGAATGAAATGATAGCTGTACCTAGTATAATGTATTTTATAGAGACTGAAGTCCTCAGTGGACAGAGTGTTCTTCTTAACACTAGGGGCTTCAAAATTCCAATGATTTAGACAATGCAAAAACATTTTTGCCAAGTCAGACATAGTGGAATATTCCTAGAAGGCAAGAAAGAAATTTTTTTTTATTGTAGCATAGAGTGAACACTTAATCAACTGAATTGGTCACATTATAGTATGATATGCAGATCAGAAGTTCAAGTTGTGACTCACCCTTTGGGTAGCATGTGCATATTTCAGCAAGACAAAATTAGAAACAGCTCGATGAATGCTTGGTGTTTCAAAGGGAGGTTGTCCCAAAGGGCCTTCTGATGTTGTGGGAGTAGTGTTTGCCATGATACATTTCCGCAGTAACTGAAAAATCAGGGGAAAAGTTGTGGTTTGGAAACTTATATGAGTTGTGACTAGACAGTTCAATTGATTTCTTTACGGGACAGAAAAGTGATTGGGATTTAAGTTGACAAATATGGTAAGTCTGATTTAACAAACCTTGAAAAGATAGAAATAAACTCTTTTGGTCTCCTCATCTTCTTCTTTGTGCATTGCCATAAATATATTTTCCACATCAACCACCATACCAAGTAATTTATTTAAATCATTTTCATCAATAGATTCCAAGTGGGTTACATGGGTCCCTGAACAATTAAGTAAAAAGTGAATAGAAAAATGTTGCTAACAAATTTGTGTGAAAATAGATAAAAATGCATATGGCACAAGTTGAAACTTACGAAGATCATGGCTACAGCATCTACATGGATCTGTAAAGTTTGCCAGTGGCTGTGTGGAATCAGCACGTGGTGATCGTGCAGGGGGAGTTGGAGCTTTCCACCCATTACATTTACAACTGTCACCCTGTCAATACATAAGGTTTAGACTACATAAAAACAAAAAAACTATAATAAAAATTAACAGCATTTCAAAAACATGAAAACTTGCCTGGCACTCTGAATAGATGGCTAACTTTAAGAGCTTTTTACTGTGCGGCCAGTTTGACACTTGTTTCTTTCGAAGTTGAATCCGCTGAACATGATTGTTAGGCCTCACTGGCTGTTCACTTGGATTTCCAGCGGGGCTACCCACAGTTCCTAAGCCAATTCTAGCAGAATCATCAGTTGTGCTGGTGCTGGGCTCAGGAGCTGGACCACTGCTTGCCATAATGACAACTATAATCTGTTGGGGCTGAATCCCCTATACATGAACAAACTTTGTAGCTATCACACGTAGAGATGTTGTTCGAGCAATGAAGAAAACCTGCAGGAGGGTAATACAATGCTAAGGATATCAACTGATAATACTTTTTTTAAAATAAAAATGTAAGCATGTTTATTTGTTGACATAATATTCCTATTCAAATATAGGTTATGGCGCCGGTGAAGAGGGAGCGTAAATGACAAGCTCCCCATTACGTACAGCAAAGAGTGTTGGCAAACACTTGTACAGAAAAAAGAGAGGAATACCCTCCATTACTGCGGGATGCCCTTCTTCTAAAAATGTAAAATGAAGCAAATATAGACAGAAAACTACAAATACCTTAGCTTTGGAAGATTACAGGAACGACGCCATATTTGTTTTCCCTCCTCCACCTCCCATGCACCGCCTTCTATATAAAAAAAAACAAAAATGAAAATATGGAAAAAATATCAATGGGAGAAGAATGCAAAATGCTACATTATATCGCTAGTGTTGAAAATAATTTTAAACGGTCTTATGATCCCATGAACACCATCAAATCTAACCTAAATTCGAAATTGGTTACATGTTCGTGCAGCCGAAACAGCGCGAAATTCAGTAGCAAGGGAACGTGGGGTTCTGTATTTTTTTTTTTTTTTAAAGTTGGGAATTTATTTGACAATGTGCTTCTTCCTTCAACTGAAAAAAATCTATAAAACTCCAAGCATCTCCTTAAGAATCCAACCGATTATAATTCAAACGTTTAATTTTGTTATGAACGAAAAAGAACCTTCCACAAGTTTAGTACCAGTATCGTGCGCGTTTTGTTTTCTCGCGGCCGCCATGTTTGAGCTTGAGCTGTCGACAGCACCCGAATATTTCACGGAAATTCACGAAGGCATATTCTTGAAATCCTAGGAAAAGTGTTGTGAAAGTGGTTATAACACGTAGTTATCCGAAATCATCTGCATGATTTTCGCAATATTTCGTTCAAAAATGATTACAAAACGTGATAAGAAAGATTTAAGATTCTAAGTTCGTGTGTCGTTCTTTCCTCATTGGAAGATAGTTTGTATTTATAACAAAACGCAGGTCCCTCTATGAGGACTCAAAGCGTAATATCAAACACGTTGCGATGAGCATGCAAAAGGGAAAACATCAAGGTGGACAGAACCAAGGATTTTCCCGATACCCTCCTAACGCGTATCCTTATCGTTCATCATTCATTTAACCTTGTAGTTTGGTAAGTGTGCGGTGTTGAAGGTAGTCCGGTCCGGTCAGGGCTGTGACACTTATAGCTCAGCCCGACCGGTAAGTTAGTGCTGTATTTACCGTATGTCCCACGTATGAAGTGTGCATCGCGGCTGTGCAGTGATCAGAAGCTCTTCGGACGCACGACATCCCAAGACTGAAGACCTTGAGAGGTTAAGGGTGTCTCACCAAGTCCGGCAATGGACCCTAGACTAGCTTGCCAACAGGGGCCCTGTGATGATTTGACAAATCATCCAGGTTATGGCAGTGACGTATCCATGGAGCAAGAAATGTGGAACTATGGAGAATTCTACCCAGGGGAAGGTAGGAAACAAAGTATTTGTGTACTCTGTCTGTGCCTTTGGTTTAGCAAGTGCCCTGAGTTGTCATTTTCAACAATAACATAACAAGTGTCATGGCATGACAGCAAGCTTTGGACATGTGGGTGTGTACCTGTGATTGTTTTAATGTGTGTTTTCAAAATTGGTTTTGCTTGGGTCAGCTTACAGTTTGGTAACAGAACCAGTTAGTGTTGGTTTTGTAGGATTTAGCATGACTCATACTTAACCTTTGAGCATCATGCCTCTCATGTTTCAAGTTTTCTCATCTACTTTCACGTAGTTCTCAAACTTTCTGCAATAATGTGACCAAATTCAATGTCTAAATTTTCTCACTTGATCTTTAATGTCTCCTGTATTTGTTATCTACTGTCATCCATTCCTTGTTATCCTCTTGCACAACTGAACTGAGTTGTATTTTTTTAAGCCATGGAAGAAGCAGACATTTCCTTTGTATGACTTGTTTTTATTCCGTTTAAAAACTCTCTCTGATACAACTGTTTTGATTTTTGCTTTGGAAGCCATGTTACACATCTAGGGATATTAGTTCATGTTAAACCAATAGAAATCTTAACAGTCTTAATCTGAAAGTGTTGAAGATATTCCAATTGGAGGAGTCTTGGTGCCTAACCTTGAGAAAAGATCCTCATATAATTTTGTTTTTGTGAGTGTGGAAGTGTTCAAGTAGTTTGCGATCAGCTTTCTTTCACTTTTTCTTTTCTGTGCTAGGGGTCTGGAAGTAAAGCACAAAATCATGTTGTCATATTGTGCATATTGTTAAAAAATTTCCATTTTACAAAAATTCTTTTTGAAAAATTTATCTGATCAGTCGTTTTTGAGTGAAGTCTTACGTAATTTATTTCTTGCTACGACCTATTGGTAAAATCAACTAAGGATTTTCACTTCTCAATGCTGCTTCTCCAAAGTCAAGGAGGGTTGGACTGTTTGTTTAAAATTAAGCTATTGAGGCCGAGGTTTTTGATTCGCTTCATCTAATAAACTGTCACTCAGTTTCAAGCATTGTTCCCCTGCATTTGTCATTTTCTTGCATCTAGAGACCATGCACCTCAGTTGCTTCTGGTTCCTCACAGAGGTTTATTTAACTCCTCTTAGATTTTGTACTTTGCTGATGACTCAGTTCATGTTTTCATGGATTCTCTCGAATAATCTTTAATTAATCTTGAATTACTCAAGATTCTAAGACTTCTATGTGGTCATCATTGGGTAACTAGTGACATAACTTGAGTGGTTTGATCAAAACTGGATTATTAAATTCTCAAAGCAGTAATAGACATTTTTTTATTCTTCTTTATTCGCTCGAAGTTTGTTTTTGCTAATAGCTTAAATGTTAGAATAGGCTATGGAATAGTTTTGCTGTCTAGAAGATGGTTGTTTTGGCTCAATTAATTTGTCCAGAGTGTCTTTCGATGCCCCTCCGAAGCCTCCTTACCCCGCTCCCTAGGGAGCTCCTCTGCGGCACGCCCAGCCCATCCCTGTCCCCTGTGCTTCGCGCGCGGAATGCGGCGAGTGGACTATGGAAAGCGCAGCGCTCCGCCCACGGCTGCGTCCAGCCCAGCTGTCTCGCAAGATTCCTGAATGAATGGCACGTGGCTCTGGCTCCCATTCGCGTGCGCTGCTGGCTCGGCGGGAAGAAGATTGAAGGAGAGGGTGCAATGAAGACGCGAGAAGGAGAGTGGAGGGGACAAGTTTCCTGAGAATGGGCCGAGGGCGAGGGTCAGTGCCATTGAACGGCGCCATTCCCTAGGTTCGCGCTGGGACCAGGCACCCTCTGACCTACTCTGCGCTGTGTCGTGCATTGCCTCTCCTCTCCTCCGACCTCACCCCATCACACCTCACCTCGCCTCCTCTCGTCTCCCCCGGCCCGGCCCGGCCCGGCGCGGGCAGCCTCACCTCTCACCTCTCCTCATCCCATCTCATCTTCTTGCCTCTTCACAAGACTCGGCTAAAAGGCCGAAAGGGTGAGAGTACAGCACTACTCCAACCATACACGGCTACCTCAGCACCCCATTTGTGATGATGATTGTCTCTATCTGTCATGTCATTTTTTTTATCTCTCTTTCGCTTTTGTCCTTGTGAAAATTAGCAGGCTCCTTAACCAGATATCTCAGTTTTCCACAACGACAGCAGGCTCCACAAAGTGAGTACCCGACTGGATGTCGCCACTCATCTTTCATTCTCACTCTCTGTAGTCTGTCTCGCTCTCACGCGCGCATGCATTGGAAGTGGACCGATTTGGGCCGTCCGCGGTGCTCTGTATGTTGGAATGTGCATGGCATAGTGTAGTTGGGTCGGGTGATGGTTGTAGCAGGGATTAGATATTATGTCCTTGTCCTGTGTTTGCTCTTTTCCTATATGTTAAACTTATTTTTTTTTTTTTTTTGTCGTGTCGCAACCTTGGCGCGTTGCACCTGACGCCCTCGCCCACGACGCTGCACGCGCGACAGCAACAGTGTCCCGCCCTGCCCCGTCCCCGTCCCGGCCTTATCAACTTGGAGTCAGTCGGTCAAGTTTCCTCGTGCAGTCATTTGCAGGCAGGGCTAGGCGCGGGTCAACAGCGCGGGGCGGGGTCGGGCCAGTGGGACCTGCAAGTACGGGAGTCCTTGCAGCCGCGCCTCGCCCCGTGCACCTGTCTGCCGCCCCGCTCTGCCCCGCCCCGCCCCAGTGCTGCACTCCCGCCCAGCGCGCAGCCACCCCTTTGCGCCGCGGGGCGGGGCGGGCCGAGGGCATTCACCCTTAGGATGGCCCGCATTGTGCCGCGGGGCGGGGCGGGGATCGCTCGCGAGTCTGGCCACGCCTTGTCTTGACGGACCCGCCCCCGCCAGGGGCACTGTCGTGTCGCGTTGAACCGTGGTTTGAAAGTCCCTTGGTCCGAGTATTAAGATCTGTCACTGAGGGAACAGGCCAAGCGTCATTCGCTCGTCTTTTTCGCAGCGGTTGAAAATGTGCAGGGCGGAAGGGGGGGGGTGTAGGACGCCGCTGCGGAAGGGCTGCGAGAGGAGGGGGGGGAGAGGAGTGGTTAGGGGCAATGACCTCCCGACGCAGGCCGCCTGCCGCTGCCGGCCAGCAGCCCAGGCGTGC
Source organism: Frankliniella fusca (assembly GCA_029379305.1). Lineage (NCBI taxonomy): Eukaryota > Metazoa > Arthropoda > Insecta > Thysanoptera > Thripidae > Frankliniella > Frankliniella fusca. The sequence continues at coordinate 907,166 of JAHWGI010000295.1, forward strand.
AGGCAGGCAGCCTAGGCTGGGCGTGGCCAGGCGTGGCGAGGCGGGGTGGGGCGCGGGCGCGGGGCGCGGACCAGGACACTGGTGTCGCCCTATCGATCGCCCGCGCCGCGCCGCGCCGGGTCGGGCTCAGCCCCGCGCTGCGCTCCCCTACCCTGGCCTCTGCAGCCCCGCTCAAGCCCGCCCCACCCCGCCCCGCCCTACTCCTCGCCCGGGTCCTACAGCCACGTGGGTTCCTTGGTGCAGCAGCTCGGGAGCGTTTTGTCCTGCGGGTGCGGGGCCGGGCCGGGCTGGGCGCTCTGGAGCACAGCTTCAGCCTCTGGCCTTTATCCCAGCCCGACCCGACGGCTATTCGCGGACCTGCATCGCAGGGCGCGGCGGGTCTGGCTCTCGGACAGCCGTCAGCTCCTCCGACCTTGGTAAACACTGGGTACAGTGCGAGTCCCACTTGGACCCGACCCGGGTGGGTACCAGCTTCAGCTTCCTACCCCCGACCTTGTGACATGGTAGTACTGCCTACGAACGAGATGTCACATGTTCAGCGTCATGAAAACGGACGGTATCGGTGGCGCGATAACGATGAAACGGATGATTTATGTGTTTGAGACGGTTCTTATCACCTTTCCTTTCTGTGCCCACCGGCACGGCTCCGGTCCCGGGCGGTGGGGCCGGCGGGGCGGGGCTGCGCCGCCAAGCCTTTGCGGCTGCTCTGCCTGTGTGACTCGAAGGGCCCGCTTTGATGATACAGGACGAGTTGTGATCGCCTCAACAATAAATGCGCATGTTGCTGCGGTGATTTGGCCAGGCGGTCTCTCCCTCTCGCCACCCCGTCGCCCCCTCCTCCTCCTCCTCCTCGTCTTGTGCGTCGTGCGCTTCGTGCTCGGGTGACAAGGTTACGCATTGTCGACGGGCGCCCTGGACACGCCCATCTTCTACGTGCCCCTCTGCGAGCTGGGTGAGCCTCCCGCCTGCATTACATTTAACGCTTGTAATTGTGAAACGAGCCGATGCTTCCTTTTGGTCTTTCCACCGCGCTAACTGCTGAGGTAGCAGGTGGTGTGTATGCCCGCCGTGCCCCTCCCCTCGTCCCCAGCGCCCTCGTAGTGACGCAGTGCATACTACCGTTCCATGACGTCACGCGTTCTGTGAGGTGCTACCGCCCCGGTCGAACACGCGTAGCGATGACGCGATGAGCGGCTGTTATCAGCATTAGCCCGCCGCAGACAAGCGCCCCGCCAATGTCCTAATGAAAGCAAAAGAGATTCCAGAGGACAGTCTGGTCAGTGGTCAGTCAGTCTGAGTCGGTGCATTTTGGTCGTGAAGCCCTCAGCCCGACCCGGCTCGAACTTCCGCTGGCCGCCGTTGGCACAGATTACACCAGAACCGCCGGCGGCCCGGCCCGGTCCGGTCCGACCTCCCGTCCCGTCTCCGTTCCCATTCATTGCGCTGGCTCTGCCGAGGGCTCTGCAGATAGCCCCCAGATTCAGAAGATCGTTTTGTAGTGAGCTCTCACTCACTCCTAGTGCGGACGGAGATACGAAAGCGCTCCTCTGAATTTGACGACAGGTCGGGCCGGGCCCGGCCGAGACGGTCAGTGCAGCAGGCAAAGGCAGCAGGCCTACCCGACCTGTTGCTCGTCCCGCCCTGCAGTGTCAAACGGTAAAGGTGTGTGCACCGAGGTCATCCGAGCCGCGATCTCTCCCCGCGTTGTCTGTCGGCTGCGTGGCGACTGGCGACCCGCCTGGGCCGACTTTGCTCCCGTCCTGTTCGTGTGTCTCATTGCACACTGTCGGCACAACTACGTACTCCCGGAATAGAGCAAAGGCACGTGAATAGTTCGGCACTGTCTGTAAAGAAGAATGAAACTGCATGCGAATTTGTTTTGATAAAGAGCAAGTCTATATACTGCAGTATGGACTACTTAGAAGGTTCGAAGTCAGGCGCGAATGTCTTGTACCTGCGTGCGTTTGCCTCCTCAGTAGCGTTTTATCCATGAAGGCGCCGCTCCGACTGAACCGCCTGCACGCGTGCGGCCAGGCCGGCCTGACCGGGCCGGGCGGGCGGCCGGAGCGGAGGGCGCCGTGCTCAGCAGTGATTGGCAACACGGCGCGCACCAGTGCATGCGGTGTAGTCTAGTCGTCGCTGCTCCCCTCCCGCCCCTTCCTCAAGTGGCCAGAGAGCGGACGCGAAAGCTTTGGTTGAGAAAGATCTCGAGGATTACTGAACGTGGTGTCTCTCTCGCACCCGCGGCTTGGCAGGCCGGCGGCCGGTGCCCTTCGCGTACCTGTCACGGGGTGGCGGTGGAGCCTGGGCTTCTCGCGAGCCCTCGGCACGGGCCGGGCCGGGTCGGGCACTCGGCACGCTATTTCAGTGCGGTCGCCGCGCGGGCCGGGCCGGTCCTATTTTCAGGGCGCGGGGAGTGGCGGGGAGCCCTGCGCTGCGCTGCCCGCTGGCGGCGCCGCGGCGGTCTGCTCCGCGACTGGTTATCAGAGGTCCTTGATGTGTGCCAGCGCGCTGCAGGGGCTGGGCTGCGGGGGCCTCCCCGCCCGCACCGGCCGGCACCGGCCCAGCACGGCCGCTCGCTGCACCTGACGTGTCTCGCCCAGGCTGGGCGGGCTCCCCTAGGCTTCCCCCTCCCGCCCACCCCTGCCCCTGCCCTGCCCTGCCCTGCCCTGGGCCTGGGCCTGGGCCTGGGCCCCCGCGGGGGCATGCCGTGCTTCTGCTGGCTCGGCTCGGCTCTGCCCGCTGGCGCGGCTGCTCGACTCGTCTCGGCTCGGCCCGGCCACGGCCTGCCAGCGCGCCTCGCCGCACGGCCGCCGCCGGGCCGGGCCGCCGGGCCGCCAGCCTCAGTCAGTCGGCAGGTGGAGTCGGAGTTGACGGCGAGCCTCCCGTCCCGAGCCTTTCGTTGTCGTCGTGGACGCGCTGCTGTCTGCTGGTGTGTGTCCTACACGCGCGTGCGCCCCGCGTGCGGGCTCGCGTGTGCGCTCGCGTGTCAGTGCGTGTGTGTGTGTGCGTGCGCGCGCGCCGGCAGCGTGGAGAGTGCTGGCCGGCCACGTAGCGCGGTACCTGCCACGCACGCAGCGTGTGTCCTGCCGTCGTCCACTCTGATAGCCCCTCCCCTACCCGCGCCAGCCCGCCCCGCCCTGCCAGGCGCTGCCCGCCCCGGTCGCTGCTGGCATTTCGCTTGGTCAGCTGGTGCACGGCGCGGGGCGGGACCCGGGCCTGGAGGCTGGTTCCGAACAGCGTCCACTAGTGCTATCTCCCTTGCTCCTTATGGCCGCGCCCCATGAGTGCGATAAGGACAGGTAGACGAAACCACTGTGCGGAATCAGCCGCCTGGGCTCCAACGGGACTGGCACCTGCCATGCTCGCCTAGTGCCGCTGCCGCTCGCCACGGCCAGGCTGGGCTCCGCGGGCTGCGCGCTGCTCTGCCCAGCGTGTCGGGGAAGGCCCGGCCCCTCCCGTCCCGGCGCGGGCCGCGCTTGTCGTGGCCGCAGGCCGCCCTCGAGGAAAATGTCATTGCGTTCTGGAGGGCGACCCGGCCCGCCCAGGGCCATGGACTGTCGCGGGCGTGGTACAGCGCGGTACGGCTCGTGCTGGCCGACCCTTGGCAGAGGCGCTCTACTCGCCGTGGAGGAGCGGGGGCGGGTAGGGGCAGGGGTGGCGGGGCGGTGCGTTCCGGTGCTGAGTGAGTCGCCGGGGCCGGGCCTGGCGGCGGCCTGGGCCTGTCCGTGCTGGCGGCCCTGGCTCGGCTCAGCCCGGCTCGACTCGGCTCGGCACTCCGGTGCTAACAGAGGTGTCCTGGACTGGGCCGGCCCGCTGTGAGTCATTTATGTGTCCCGCAGGACTCTGGTCTGCAGTGTTTAGAGAGGCTGGACGGACAGTAGTGATTGCCGTGGTGCAGAGTGACATGGCTTTGTGAGTGTGTGCGTCCCTGATATGGGCATGCAAGGCCCCGGCCCTGCCAACGAGGAATACGTTCAGCCAGGTAAGCTGCCTGTGTGTGTGTGTGTGTGTGCGCGCGCGCGTACGTGTGTGTGTGTCCCGCGAGGGGCCTCCTTTTGGCTCCACCGCCTCGCCCCGCCCCGCCCCGCCCCTCGGTGACGCAGCGCGGCACGCCGGAAGTGCGCCCGGCTGGCTAGGCCACCACGCCACGGGCCGGGCCGGGCCGGGCTGTCGTATTCTTTCATTCTTGTGAGGGGCCGGCCCTTGAGCCGAGGCTTGCTCCACTCTCCGTCTCCCTTTGATTTTCGCGTGGAACCTGTTACCTGCCCAGCCCTGCCCAGGCTGGCCTGGCCAGGTCAGTGCAGAGTCCAGTTTCCGGTCTGGCGGGGAAAGGGGCCCCCGAAAGATGCCTCGGCCTCCCCTCCATCGCGGCGGCCCCGCGGTGCGCGTAGAAGCTTGATATGCTACGGAGCGCCCGCTAATTGGTCTGATTCGAGACAAGCGGAGTGAGCAATGTGGTCGTATCGGAGGTCGGGTCCGGCTAGGAGACTGTTGTTACTTATCCGTGGCGCGGTAGCGGTACTGGCCCGGCCCGGCCCTGCCTGGCTGTTCTGGACGCTGTATGAAGCTTCGCGTATTAGAGTTGCAAATCTAGGAAATTTTTCCTAGATAAACCCTGCATACCAGGCAACATTCGGACACCACTGTGTGGTAGGTTGCCTAGAAGGCAGGGCTTGTCTATGAAAAATTTCCTAGATTTGAAACCCTATTGCGGATGCAGCCTCAGCTTGGTCCAGACTGTTCTAGTGTTGAGATCTTCAAGTCTCACTCAATGGTCTTCTTGTGCAGCGCGAAGCCAGAGCCAAGCTCAGTGCTCCGTGCGGAAGCGGCCCGGGCCGGCCCAGGAAACTGCGTGCGTTAAAGTCAGATGCTGAACCTATCACGAGGGGCCCCGCCGTCTCGTCTCCCCGCGCCCCGCCCTGCGCACTGTTGTGCAGGCCTGCTGCCGCCGCCCCAGCCATGCCCGCCCGGGCTGCGCTACCATGCTACCGGCACCGTTTCCCGTTACTGTCTTCGAAATCTCTAGATTCGCCGCTCGCGAACTCGCCGTTCCGTGACGCTGGCGGTTTTTATATAATTCCTCCCCCTCCCCGTGCGCTGGAAACCGCTCACCTCACGGAGGGGGCCGGCGCCGCGCCGTGCCGGGCCGGACCCAAGGAGTCAGTCGAGCCGTCCGCTCTCGTCGGACAGTCCCTTTTATCATTTGTACGATATTGCGATTTCCCTCGTGTTGCCGTGTCAGCTCGCCCCGCTATGCCTCTGTGTCAGCTCGCTTGCTGATAGCTCAGCCCGACGCGGTCCTACGCGGCCCCGCCCTGCACCGCGCTCGGCAAACGCGGCCGAAAGAACCATTTTGCGACTTGAGTTAGGTCGCAGCCGCGCCGGGCTCCGTCGTCAGCTGCTACGGGGCAGTCCGAGCGCCTACCCCCGCCCGCGTCCCTCATTTCATTTCCCCATGACGCCCCTGTCAGTCCCGCCCCGCGGACCGTGTTGCCCCACGAGGCCTTGCCCTACCCCACAGTCCCGCGGGGCTTAAAAGCTATGGCCTTCCGGGCCGCGCCGGCTGGCCGGCCGACCTCGCCGTGGAATGCGCTGTGACACTTTCTCTGCCTCGGTGCCCTGCGCTGCTCTGCGCCCGGCCCGACCCGACCTCGCCGCTGAGACGGACGGCGCTGACGGCTGACGCGTTACGCAGTGGCTGAGAGTTTAGGGGTGCATTTCTGTTGGTGTGGAGGCCTGGGATGGGCCGGGCTTGGCAGGGCTGTTCTCGCGACAACTTGTGCGCCACTTGGCTCGGCCGTGGTGTCGAAAACAAGTCTCCCAGCGCTCCCCTCCCCTCTGCGCCCCCTCCATGACGCCGTCAGCGCAGGACGTCGTTATCTCGAGACTCGACTTCCTCCTGACGAAAAGCGAACCCCGTAATCAGAGGGCCGAGTCGACCCTGCTGGCCGTGGCAAGCCCCAAGGTCTGGGGTTGCAAGTCGCGGGAGAATTCCGTCCTCTATTTGTCGCCTTGTCCAGGAATTCAAGGGGTGATGTTTTGGTCGAGTTTGTTTCGTTTTCGCCCGGGGATTGCGTTCTTGTTTGTGAGAGGCCTGGCCTGCCCTGCCAGGGACAACGGGACGATACTAAGCTATCGGCTGCCCGGGTTCGGAGGAGGACCGCAACGGGCCTCTGCTGTCTTACCCGGAAAGTCCGGTCCGAGGTCCGGTCGCTCCCCGAAAGTGAGGGCGAACTCTGTTTATAAATCTGGCGTGGTGACTCCCACGTTTTATTCTATTATCGGATGATGGGATTGCCAACGTGTTGACGTGCACAGTGCCCATCGAGTGTGCAGGGTGCAAATGTGCAAATGCGAATTTAGGTGTACACATTTTGTGAATTTGTCGAAATTTTTTATGAAGTTTCACTAGGAATTTTCCTTTAATTTTTTGTAAAATTCCCCGAATTCTTCCTAAACTATTGTAAAATTTCTTGAATTTTTGTCATCTTTTCTGAATTTCTTAAATTTCTGTAATTTTTGTAAATTTTTCTAAAGTTTTCTGATTTTTACTCGTTCTTTACCTCATCTATCTCCACTATATACATAGAGGTAGAGAACGAGTATTGTGCTTGGTATGGTGTAATTTAGACCACACATAACTCTGAGAAATGGCAATACATACAGTTATGTATTTGTAACCAAACTGTAGCATTTCGACCAGTCACGAATCAATGATAGAGGTTTTTTTCAAGTTCCTAAGCAAAATTCAAAGAAAAATAGAATTCAAATTACGACCCTTCATGAACCCTTCATCGCCGATGCAGTGTTTTCACATACAAAATTTAGCTCATCTGCCGAATAATATACTACCAAATTACACTATATGTAATATCACATTACTATTTAAACTTCCCAGTCATTTTCAGAACTATTCTTTGTGTAATTAAGAAGTAAACAATACAATAATATTTATTGACAAACATTAGAAGAGTCAACACGAGGTTATACGCATGCGCGAAACAATAACGCCATCTATTGGCGTTCTGCTCAATCTCGACGAACAACGCCAACTATTGACATTGGACTCAAATTACACCATACCAACTCATCTTGATATATACCGAGTGTCCCAGAGAACACACGGCAGTGTTGCGGGTCTGCCTACCCACTCCGGCCGTAAGGCGCCATAGCCCCTGCAGCTCTGGCGAGTATGCGATCCCGCAACACTGCCGTGTGTTCTCTGGGACACCCGGTACTAACTAGTAAAGAACGAGTCTGCTTTCTCATGTATCAAATTTATTTGGTACACTGATTATCTACTTGTTTCTTATTTTTCCTGAATCACGAGGTGTACAAAAATTTCAGAGTTGTTTCCACGTCGGCAGGGTGCCGTTGGTAGTGTTAGGCCGTACCAGTAGAGTCAGACCGAGGCCAGGAAGTGGCTCGTTGGAAAATGTCCTTTCAAGGCCGTTTTGTTGTATTTATGTGCCGATGTATGTGCACATTGGAAATAGTTGTGATGGTGTAGATGGGAGAGGGCCCGCGGCCCGCGGAGCCTTGTTGCGCGGCCTGGCGCGGCTCGGTGCGCCGCGGGTAGGGCCCGCGAGTTGCATGGGAAGAGGAGGGCTCCCCATCGGAACGCAGCGTGGCGCCGCGCCGGGCCGCGCCGGGCCGTGAGAAGCTTTCCGTTAGATCCTTTTGACCTACTTTAGAGCTTTGTACCTGCGTCGCGTGGCGCGGGCGGCTCGCCAAACGCTCAATGGAAAACCTACCGTAACTAGAGAGTATCATTCTGTCGGAGACGAGCGTACCCACTCTGCGAGCTTGTAATGTCATCGGACTAACTGCCCTTCGGGTTGCCTGTCTTATACCGGTTGGTAATCGATCAATGGGTCGAGTAGCAAGTGAGGTAGAGACTGTGCACGAGGGCCACCGAGGAGTTTTTCACTATAAATTCAAGATTTATTTTTTTCGTGATTTTTCTTGGTTTTCACTGATTTTTTCCCGTTTTTTTCTTGATTTTTTTCTGATTTGTTTTCTATTTTTTCTGATTGTTTGCTGATTTTGTTTTACGGTGTATACACTTTTGTTTTGAGTGAAGGAACCCTCGGGGACCACTGCCCATTGATTCTGATCAGAAGTCGGGTAGCTACTATGACGTTATGCGACAACGCCATGCACCTTGCGCACGCAATTGTTATGGGCTTTCTAATGAACCATAGCCTGACAAGATACCTTGCACCGTTTGTGAGATATTGACGTAAAAGTGTGTAAAAGGCCAAAATAATTACCGTTGCGTTACGACCCCTTGCCTTGATCGGAATGACTGAGGAGTGGCGTTTTGTCATGGAAGAAAACCAAACCGTTGTTGACGTTAGATCCTTGATCGTGTCATTACCCGACACAGCTTCTTGTGCGTGTTGGACTTCCCCGACAGTCAAACTTGTGACCCGCGCTTATAAGGGGCATCGTCACCTTTTGTGGTCGAGCAGATGGGACCGGATGGGACGATTATGACTGGCGATCAAGTGTTCGCCATCGAGAGAGTCCCGGGCCGGGTCGGCCTGTGCCTGTCGGCCAGTGCCGGCGCGGCGGTTAGCACGGCGGGTAGCGCGGCGGGCCGGACCGCGCGGCCAGGCCGAGGGTGAAAGTAGCTTACAGCTCGCTCCTGCCCGCCCCGCCCCACCAGCACGCTAGCACGCTGCGGATCCCGGATGTTCACATCATCCCTCTGCACATTCCTGGCCGCGTCTCCGCGTGCCGGCCCGGCTCGGCCCGGCCCGGCCTGCTGTGCTCGGCGGGCTGCTGCGAGCGCGTCGTGCACAGAATGCACCGTGTGTTTTGTCTGCGTCTTATCTCTTGAACCTCGTGGTGAACCCTGCTTGCCGGGCCGGGCCGCGCCGGGCCCATCTGTGCACGTCGCGATGGTGTGGACCGGGCGTGGACGCGCGCCCCCTTCCCTCACAAGGCTCCCATGTCCAGCCGCCGGCACGGGGGCGACCCCGCCCCGCCCCGCCCCGCCGCCCCTGCGGGGATGGAAGTTCAGGACGACGCCAGGCCCGGCCCGGCCCGGCCTGCTGCCCGGCCTGAAGCCGCTTCGCGTTGCGGCTCGTTTCTGTCTGCGTGCCCATCCCCACCATTTCTCTCAAATCTCAAGGTCGCTGGCCTCCGGACTGACTCTTGGGAGCGGAGAGCGACGGCTTCTTCGGCGCGATCTGGGGGATGGGCTGGGCAAGACTGTGTTGCCGTAAAGATCATCGGTCGGAGCCACGGCGTGACGCGGCCCGGCCCCGCGGGGCTGGGGGCTCCCCGCATGTATTTCGTAAAGTCGCTGGAGACGCGCGCGCTTGCTCTCTCCCGGACCGCCTCACCCTCGCAATCGATCGATGTCTGTTCGGGGTACCTCTCACCAGGAGGAGGTGCCGTGCGATGGTTCACCAACCCCACGCGAGGTGTGCGCGGCCGCGCCGGCTACTGTCTACTCCACCTCTGTGCACGCCGCCCGCCCGTTCCGCTTGGAGTGGGGTCAATAACCCGATCACCGAGAAGTGTCTCTGCTCCCCGCGCCACGCCGCGCCACGCCCCTCTCACTTCCTTCCCGCCTGTTTCCTCTCGGCCGGGCCTGGCCGCGCGCGCAGGACGCCGCAGGACGCCGCAGGACCTCTTCGACGACCTCCCCTTCCCTCTCGCATGCCCTGGTTGTCCTGCTCTGTGTTGATGCGATGGCGTACAGTATGATATTTGCGCAGTCGTCCCGGCTCGGCCTCCGCGGGGGCCGCGGGGTGAACGCCTGCAAGGTCACGTCAGGTCGAACCCCTCCCGACCCGACTGGGGCCCCTCTCCCAAAATCTCGTGCCTACTCCACAGTGGGGGAAGGGGAGAGGGGGGGCAGAGGAGAGGGGGAGCGGAGCGGTCAGCGCACTCTCCTTAGGCCCGAGCGACCCGGCATGGCGTGACGTTGTGCGCCAGGATGGCGGCCGTGCCAGTTGTGTTTACATCCAACGGAGAACGTATCAAGGTGGTTGGCCTGGCCTGGCCTGGCGGCGCCGGGCGGGCGAGGGGGGAGGGCTCCCCGGCAGGCGACCATCCCTTGCTTTTCACGGCACCTAACCAAAGCCTCCGCATGGCGAGTTCCCAGGGCTGTGCTGTGCTGGGCCGGGGCGCGGTGCAGCAAGCGCGGAGCGGCGCGACGCTGGTTTGGCGCTGCTCGCCAAGGCCCGGTCCCAGCCGACGGGGCGCGGTACGTCGCCGCCGCCGCCGCGCTGCGCCGTGCCCTGTGTGGTGTGCTGCGCGCTGCGCCACGCCCCGGCCGGCCCGGCTCGGCCTGGCTGCGGCTGCTGCGCGGCGCGGGGCAGCGCTCCGCCCTGCTCGGCTCGGCTCGGCTCCGCTTCGGCCGGTCTCGGCCCGGCTCGGCTCGGCTCGGATGCCTCGCGGTGCGCAGGCGCGTTGCGGCGCGGTGCGGCGCGACGGGGAGGGGTATGCCTTTGTGGCATGGCACAGCATGGCCAGTGTCACGGTGCCTCGTCACGTGGCGTGACGCGTCGCAACGCCAGACGAGCCGAGCAGCCGCCCCGCGCTGAGCCGTGAGCGTTGCTGTGTGTGTGATAGCCGTCATCGCGGACCTGCTCGACATGTGGGTCCGAACGTCGCCGTCGTGGCCTGTCGTGGGCGCGGCCGTGGACGTCTCGAGTGCCGTGCGCTAGGCGAGGCGAGCCCAGCCCAGCCAGCGCGGGCCGGGTAGGGACCAGGGCTCCGGGCCGCGCCCGCCAGGCCCCGCCAGGCCCCGCTAGGCCTGCCCGCTCCCGTCAGGATGGTGGCGCGGTACTTGGGTGGCCCCGCGGGTCCGACTGGCCCCGCACACGGCCACGGGCACGCCCTGGGTGGACTTGCTCGCGACGGCCATGCTGTGAGCTGTTACCTGCCCCTTCACCCGCCCCACCCGCAGCAGCAACAAGCACCCCCGCCCCACCACCACCACAACCACCACCATCACAACCACCACCACCACCACCCGGGGCAGCAGCCGCAGCAGCCCCCCCAGCAGCAGCAGCCGCAGCAGCCTCCCCAGCAGCCGCCACAGCAGCCGCAGGCGTTTCAGCTGCGCCTCATCGGCAACGGGCCCGGAAGTGAGTCGTTGAGTGCAGCCAGAACATCCCCAAGAGGGACAGGACAGCGGCCGGGCCGGGCCTGCCGGGCCTGTTAGTGGCCCCGCTCCGCCCGGGCCCCGGGCCCGACCCCCGCCAAGGCCTTCCGCGGCCACCTCCCGGCGCAGGCGCACCCCCCGTGTCCCGCTCGTCCGCGGCTGCCCCCCCTCCCCCCCTCTCCTCTGCAACGCCGCCCGCGGCTTGGAGCACTTGGAGAGAGGGGATGTTAAAAATGTAAACACGGCGGTGACGACGCCTCTTATCGCTACTTGCGGTCCGGCCGGCTGGGCCGGGCTGGGCAGTGCAATGCAGGTCCTGATCGCGGGGTGCAGCAGCGCAGCCGGTGTGCGGGCGCGCCGCGCCGCGGCACCTCGAGGGGAATGAGTCAGTGGGGTGGGGGTGGAAATCCTCCCCCTCCGCCCGCAGACACGCACTTCCCTCACCCCTTGCCCTTCCTCGCTCTGTGTGCGCGCGCGCTCAAGACCGCAGGGCGGGGCGGCACGTGGAGGTTCAGGACGCGTACTTCCTCTACCTTCTCGCCATTCCCACATCACCTGTTCTCGTGGCTTTTAAAAACTTGTTAAAGACGCGTAGTCCTGGCCGGGCGTGGCGGTGGGTGCGGGGAGGTGGCGGCAATGTGACGTGACGGTCGTTGACCCCTCCCCTTCCCTCAATGAGTGTTGACTCACTCGCACTCACCGCCGCACACGTTGCGCGGTTCGGTCCAAAACTCGACGCCCGGCCCTGTCTCGTGTGTCGTGTACAGTCATGACGGCGCCCTAGTCCGCGGTCGGCTCGGGTCGTTCATGTCTTCCCTAAAGGCCTTGCATGCGCGGGGAATAGACTGCGACCAGGCGCAGCACCCCGCTCTCCGTTTCCCTCTGTGCTGGGTACGGACGTGGTTTTAATTTTCACAGTTCTACCTCAGTTTCGAGGCAGCCGTTGTTCGAGATTTACCGTTATTCATTCATTCATTCATTCATTCATTCATTCATTCATTCATTCATTCATTCATTCATTCATTCATTCATTCATTCATTCATTCATTCATTCAGCCATGCACTCATTCATTGATTGAATATTTCATTCATTTGTTGAGTCATTATCATGCTCGCGGACCCATTCCGCTTTGGATCGATTTCTGTGCCCCAGAAGCGCGCGGCCGTGGCGGGACGGTTTGGCGGGGTCCAGGAGGGCTGCGTCTCGCGCCGCTCTCGCCCCCGCCTCTGCCGCCACCGCCCACCCCATTGACCTGACCACCCCAGCGCTGTCCCAGCGTTTGTCGAAACCGTGTAACACCCTCGATTATGAATCGTAGAGAAAGGGGGGGGGGGGGTTGTGGGAACCGCCGTTTTGGTGCGGGTCGTGGCGGCCTTGGCGTAACTGTCGGTGTGACGAGACGAAGTGGCGGATTGTGCTCAACCCCAAATTGGCACAGCGGGACGTTCTACCGCGCCCTGTCGCCGTCTCGCCCTCCCCGCCGGACTCGCTTGCTTCGTCGCTCCACTCGCTCGGCTCGGCTCGGCCTTGACCCACTGCCAGCAGTGCCGCCCTGCAAGCCCTCCTGCCCGCCCCACCCTGCAGCTGCCTGCAGCTGCCACGCCCCGCCCCACCCCGCCTGCAGCTGTTCCAGCTGCAGCCGCCGCAGCGCGGGCCCCCGCCCCGCACCGCCCCGCCCTGCCCCGCCCTGCCCCGCCCCTCTGCACTCTGCAACAGCCGCGGCCGCTAGGCTGGGCAGGCTGCGCTAGCGCTTGCATCCGCCGCGCTCGCTTCGGCGCGCTCCTCGCCTCGCCTCGGGTGGGCGGGCGGGCGCGGGCTTCTTCGGCCGAGCTCGGCTGGGATGCAGACTCTCCTCGGCCATGTGTCGTCGGCGGGGATTTTTCATTTATTTGGTATCTCCCGCCATCTTGAGCTTGCCATTGAATCGCACCCCGCCGGCCCCACCCTCCCACCAGCGAGGCGTGGCGGGGGAGGCGCTGCGTTGCAAGGGGGTCGCGATTGTCCTGGACAGCCCGCTCCGCTGCCACGTGTTGTGCACATGGCCGTAGCGTTCTGCCTGGCGACTCGCAAGACCATTGATTAGGCACGTAAAGAAGCTTGGTTTCTTGGCTCTAGAGCCGTGTATACATGCACGCGCCCTGTTGCTTTCGCCTGGCCTCGGGCCGGGCGCGGCTCGGCGCTTTACCGCCCTGACCGTCAAGTCAGTCGGTGCAGCGGCATAGACGCCGTGCCGCGTGCCGTGGCGTCGGCGATGATCGCATCCAGACGCACCGGACCAATGTCAAGTTGGCTGGGCCCCCTCCTCTGTATCGCGATCTCTCTGCACGGCGCAGCACGCCCGCGCGCCGCCCCGGGGCCGGGCCGGGGGCTCACGCCAGGATCCTCCGGTCACGCGTGTTGGCGGGGCGGGGCGGGGCGCGGTGGAGCGGGCGCGGCGGCGCGACGCGGCTGGGGCACAGCACAGGCTGCGTTGCCGCGTTGCCAGCTCACCTACGGCTCTTGCGCGGGGCGGGGCGGCGTTGCCGCGCTGCGATCAGCTGACCATCGATCGTCCCACTGTGCTCCCCCGCGCCGCCCTGCCATGCTTCGGGGGGGTTGGTCCTGTCTGTGCACTACAAGGCGGTTCCACGAGGTTCCGCTGGGGGGGCAAGAGAAGCAGGCTTTGTCGCGTATGCGGCGCGACGAGGGTGGAAATGGCGGATGTACCTCGTGGCGCGTTTCAGCGCGGCCCAGGCCCCTTAGCCCCGAGTAGATGGACTACCGTGCTGACCCATAGTGACCTCGTGCTCCTTGGCCAACCCCTTCCCATGCCCGAGCCGAGCGAGGAGGGGGCGGAGCCAAAGAGGTAGGGCGCCGGGCGGGGCGGGCGGGGCGGCTCACCGTCCATCCGAGTGGGTGGCGTGGCGTGGCGTGGCGCAGCGTCCTACTTTCGGCCCTGCAGCTTCCGTCGAGGCGGGGCGGGCGGGGTTGCGTCCCTCTCCGGAGCGCCCTTGTCCCCATTCGACACTCCTCCCCTGATCGATTCTTCTCTTCTGGCATGTGCAGCGCCTATATTCCGGCCCGTCTCTTGTCTTCCACCTTTTCCCTTTCCCTCGGAGGGCGGGGGGGGGGGGGGGAGGTCCGTGCTCTGCCCTGAGTCGAGTCTCTGCTTCAGCATGCTTCCTTGCGCCGCACTCAAAACCCTCTACTCTGACCATGCCATTCTGCTCTGAGCCACCCCGACCCCGCTGACTCGTTTGCTCCGTTGTGTTTCAGGAGGCGGTGATGTGTATATGACAACGGGCTACCCGCCGCAGGCCGGCGGTGGCCCGGGTGGTGGACCCAGCGGCGGCCCTCAGATGCGCGTCGGGATGGGAATGGCCATGCAGCAGGCTTCCCAGCAGCAAGGCCCTGGCGGCCCGGGCGGCCCCGGAGGACCAGGGCCGGCGCCCACATCAACCCCTCCGGGCCCGGGGCATGGCACGGGGCACGGCGCCGCGGACCTCACCAAGGGCCTGCACATGCAGGGCCAGATGCAGGCTGGCATGCTTTCCTACCAGTCTGCACCGAGACAGAGCGCCGCAGTAAGTCGAGTGGCCTACGTATTTCCTTTTTTTATTCTGTATAATTTTTGAGTGGAGAGGATGAAAGCTCATGTTGTCTGTCTGGGCTGTTTTCAGAACTACAGCTTCCAACCAAGAGCAACCGCACCACGGATGCCCAACAGAAATCAACCTACGATATACACAAGTATGGGCAACTCCCAGCCCATTGTACAAGGACAGCCTTTCGTGCTTGGTCCCTCAAATGCCTATGTGCCAGTTCAAATGGTGAGTGTCCTTAAGCCAAGTATTCTCCTACTTTTAGTGTAGGAGAATTATTTTTAGATTTTTGTAGGACTTTAATGGTATTATTCAGTGAAGTATCTTAATATTATGTTTTTCTTCCTTGCAGTATCGTAACGCACCTGCTGCCCCCTCACCCTCTTATTATCCTAATCCTCAGCAGCTAATTTTTCAAACTAATATGCCCATTTCACAAGGTGAGTTGGGTTTGGTCTCTATGTAGTTTTTGTAGATTAAATCATAGGAGTACAGATGTATCCAACATTTGCAAAAAAAAAAAAAATGTTTTTATCATATTTAATTTTTAACCGCATATTTATTTATTTTTTTTATTTCAGGATATATGTCTTACCCTGTGAGGTCAGGACAGGGTGCAATGAATATGCCACCACCTCAGGGACAGCAAGGTCTACAGGCCTCAGCATCTCATGGCCCCACACAAAGCCAGATAATACCAGTTTCAGCTGCTATTATGCCAAATGTTACCCCTCCAGCACCAACTGGTTTGTTCTCTCAACTCTTAGCCATTTTCTCCTTCCTAAAGTAAATGAATCATTTTTACCATGAAAATAATTGTTTAGGTGGAAATTCAGTTCCTGCTGCCCAACCCAAGCGTAGGAAGCATGCATTGGCTATTGTAGATCCTAACAGTGGAAGAGATGTAATAGAAGAAATGGAAAAAGAAGCTTCTGCTTCAGGTGGTTCGAGTAACAGGGAAACACCTCAACCGGTGAGTGTCATTTCCACTTATTTTAATTCTAATGCTTGTTATTTTTCTACAAGTATGTCTCTATAGAAAGGAAATTTAAATTCATACATTGCTGCTTGATGTCTCACTAAAAAGTGCAAATTCTTAATTGAATTTTTTTTTTTTTTTTTTTTTTTTTCAGGAGTCCCTGCAAAATCATAATGTTGCAGCTGAATTTGCTGAAAGAGTAGGTAAAGCTGCTAGCGAAGATTCAACCCCTTCAGCCCCCACTCAACCTCCAGATTTGTCTCAACCAATGGGCAGTATTAATGGTCCTGCTCAAAATGAGGCTAGCTCAGATCCTACAATTAGTCAAAACAGTTATTTAGATGAAAGTAGTAGCATAGGAAATTCGTGGAAACAGGGAGGACACAAAGGCCCTGTTGAATTAGGTGATAAAATCCCTGATGCACAGCCTGTGTATTTGTATCAAACTGTGATACCCCCATTTAGTGCCAAGGAAATTCATCAAGATATATACTCATCTGTACAACCTCCAGTTCCAATTGTGATGCATATGCCTAGAACTAGTAATTCCTTGGCTTTAAGTGAGCAGACACCAGTTGTCAGCGCAAACACCAATGCCCCAAGTGTTGAGGTTTATAGGTGAGCCAAAAGTCAGATATGAAATTTTACAAAATGAGTTCAATCAAAATCAACTTATTTATCTAACATCCGTATATTTTTTTTCTTTTAAATTTTTCATTACAGGCCTCGCGGGCCTCAACAATCTGGAGGACTTAGTTCAGCAGGACACCCTGGTAGCCATCATTCTCCATCAAAGCGGAAAACACGGCAAGAAAACAATTCTGCAGCTGCCACAAGTAATTCTTCAACCAGTGTATCAAGCACTGACAGCAGGTACTGTTTGTAATGTAATGTTATGCAAATTTAAGATGCTCATCAAAAATCAAATGGCTTACAAAGGAACATGTTTTTCAGTCACAATATTGACAGTAAGAAAAAAGGAAGTCCAACTCCATCTACTCACAGCACTGGTCCCAAATCTCAGTCTGGTCAGACTGGACCACAGAAAGATGGAAAGCGAGAAAAGGGAAGAGACAAGAACTCAGTGCCTAAAGAGGTTCCCAAGGAAGTGGTTGTTGAGAAACAAAGTCAAACTGAAAAGGGTGAAGCAACCGTTGCAGCCCTTGCTACGAGCACGGCTCCCAAAGGCAAGAGCTCTCCTATCACCACCACCACCGCTGCTGCTCCGCCACAAGCGCCAGCGCCAACAGCGGCTGCTACACAGGCCTCAACAGTCGCGCCTGCCTCATCAAGTTCAGGCTCATCCAAGACCCCTCCGGCCACGACCACTCCATCGACGGCCCCCACAACCCCTGCAGCTGTCCCAGTGCCTCCTGCAGCCACTGCGACCGTCACGGCCACATCTGTCCAGGTTGATGCACCCACACCTGCTGCTGTATCTGCACCAGTTGCCGCTGAGGCAAAGGTTGACAAGAATGCCAAGCCGAAGACAGCAAGTAGTGAATCAACGTCTGAGCAGGAAGGTGAGTGATCGCATTGTACACACTTCTTATATTTAACTTTATGTCTCTATATTGCGATCTTCATTTGGTGTGGGCTAAGCATCAGGGTGTTCCAAATGGAAAGTTTTGAGCTTGAGTTGCATGTTTCATGATCTTGGATTCAGACCGAGCGAGGCAAAGAAGCCTTGCTAGGTGAGAATCTGAGATAGGGAGACCTAAACAACTCATGCTCAAACTTCCCATTTGGAACGCCCTTCTGAGCATTGCTGCAAATTACTCAGAGGTCATGAGTAGGCCCATGTCTTGAAAAAATACATTTCTCAGTTTACAAGGCACATTAGAATTAGCTACTGGAACAGTAGAGGAGAACCAAAAGAAATTTTGCCTCCTGTAATGTGTGTGTGTCTATACTTTGCAATCCAGAGTCTTTTCATTGTGCCTATTCCGGTTGTCATAAAGAAAGGCCTCGCTTGTGCTCCAGCCCTGTGGCTAACCCAGTTGGTGATGAGAGGCATCCCACATAGGCTCAGGCACATGCTGTCCCCCAACCTCTCTTACTTGTCCTGCCTCCTGATAGGCCAGGGGCCTCAGTAAACTTATCATTAAATTTCACTTGGAGAAATTTCCTTTGAATATTTGACTGAGTATTTGCAAAACTGGAAGATCCTAAGTGAAAGTTAAAATCCTGGAACTCGTTTCTGTTTCCTAAGGAAAATCTATTTTCTATTTATTTATTTTTTATTAATCTTATCTTATGTGATGTACTCGTGTATTATTGTCATTCTTCATATGTGCATCATCGGATGGGTCCATTGGGTTACATCAAAATCAGCAAATGTAGATCATCAGTCAGGGTAAAAGTAAAGTAAAACTCATGGCACTTAAAATAAAGAATGTTAAAAGACGGGAAAATGAAATTAAGGGAGCAGCGCCATTGTTAAATGGCTACTGTATATGATCTGATTCCAGACCCTCAATTCCAGAACCATCATTTATTTCTCTATTCCTGCTTTATAGATCATTGCCCCTGTTGGTAGAAAAGACATTGGTCTAATAACTAAATGTGGCTTTCAAATCTATTTTGCCGTAGTTGGCTGGGTGCCAGCTTCTTCCTTTTTCCTTCTTCTTTTTTTTGATTTTTAATTTTTATTTTATAATTTTATTGTTATAATTTTTAAAAGAGATGCACGGTCTGTTTGCTCGCGCGGCAGCTGTTAGCATGTGGTGGTTGCGCAGCAGGCGCCTCCCACAACAAGCAGGAAGATATCCAGTTAGCGATTTCGGGATGCGTTATGCGATATGCGATGCGATTTCGAAAATGCGAGATGCGTTCCGAAAATGCGAGGTGCGATTTTGAAAATGCGAGATGCGATATCGAAGATGCGAGATGCGATTTCGAAGATGCGAGATGCGATGAGCCCATTATATGCAAGGCGAGAGGCGATGCTTTTTTCCGGAGAAGAATGTTACGCTTTGTATGGGAGCTCTTATTGGCAATACGACCACTAGAAGTGTGAATACTTTTTCGAAGTTTATGCACCGCGTACTGATATCGAGTTTGACAAGATTGGTTCATATGACTTTCCACTTCGTATCATAGTGAACGAAAATAGATGGTTAAAAATTAAATAAATTTCGTGAAAGTATTCAGACCTCGAGCGTGCCACCACCACACTCCCCTCCGGAAAAAGCATCGCCTCTCGTGCCTCTCGCCTCGCATAATCGGGTCATCGCATCTCGCATTTTCGAAATTACACATCCCGAAATCGATAACTGAATATCTTCCAGAAACCTCTGCCGGCGCGGCAAGCGCAGTTGACTTGTAACCGCATCGCTCGCCTCCCCCTCTTCCCCGCGCACCAGAGGCATAGACAGAAACGGCCAGTTCCGTATCAGCCGCTGAGCTTACCCGAAATACCCTATTAGGCTTCTAGTGAAGATCTTTGATCGGAAAAAAAAGGTTCCATATTTTGCGGAAAATAATATGATTTTATAATTGGGCTTCATTATGCGTTCTCTGCGCTTATCTCGGTGAAATGTTGTGGGACGCCACTACGCTCCGCCTACTGCGCAACCACCCCATCCTTTGCCTTCTTGGCGGGGGAGGGCACTGGACTGTACTTGATTCTTTTAGCTTCATATTTGAACCAAGTGAGTCATGTGGTGCTGAACGTCGTGGAGAGGCGGCGAACTGCCTTGAAGTAAACTGACAGCCGAGCGATCCCGAAGATCGCTTTCATACCTCTGTCCTTGTTTGTCGCACTCATGAAGCACTACCATGGCCAGCATAGGGCACCGCTGTAGGTGCAACAAGGACGGAGTGATGAGAGCGATCTTCTGAATCAGTCGGCATGGTTTGCTAGCAAAGACATTAAGGTCTTTTGTCAGTACAGCGAGGGGTACCTTCCTTTTACTTCCGAACACAGCCTCCCCGCCCCCGCCTCAGCTAGCCCCGCCTCGCCCCGGCCGGCCGGTGAAATGGGGCCCGGCTGGCAGCGCTCTCTGCATTGGCTTACCCCTGCCAAGCGCAGCGCCGAGCTCAGTCGCGTCGCGTCCGCTCGCGGTGCTTCGTCGGGGCCGGGAGCCCAGCGCATCCGCAGTGCTGCTCCCCCAATGCACCTCGTTTTTTAAAGTTACTTCTTAAACTTAATTTATTTGTATCGCATTTTACTAGTATCGTGGACGCTTTAACAGTTGGCAAAGATGCGGCAGTCGTGCTGCCGTAAAGGAACATTTTAGATTCAACGTGTTGTGATACCCGGCGTGTGATATGATCAATCTGTGATTTACTGTCCCTGTGATTTACTCGTGTCTCTGTGAGTGTGTGTCAGCCAAGTGCCTGCACCCTCCAGCTTCAAGATGGTTTGCAAGAAGAACAGAAAGGGTTAGTGGAACTGAATGAGTGTGGTGTGCGTGGGACCATGCGGCCCCCGTCGCTAGTGGGGTGATCAATCGACGGCGTTTCTTTGCCGTTGGAATTTGTCGAGGGGCTCGCAGCTCGCACGCCCACTGGGGCGGGGCGGGGCGCACCTCGCCTCGCCTCGTCTGGTCAGGTCAGAGACTCATTTGAATTGCCTTCGACTGTTAATGGGGCCGGTGTCCCATGTCCTCCGCCGACCTTGGTGGCGCGGGGGGACGCTATGCCTTGTCCTGCCCTCCCCGGCTCTTGTCAGGCTCTCGTATGTTTCGCCACGGCGTGCCTGGGCTGGCTAGCGCCGCGCCGGCGTAGGGGTAGGGGCCACGCCCCGCCGGCCCGGCCCGGCCCGGCCCGGCCAGGGCAGCGGCGGCGCCTAGCCGGCAGTGCCCCGCGCCGCCCCGCGCCGCCCCGCGCCGTGGGGTTGGTATTAATAGACCGGCCGACCCAGTGCGGCCCCCCTGTGCCGGGGATGAGACCCACCCCCGCTATTTCTGTTGGGATGGCACGGCGTCAGGCCTGGCCCCATGTGGGGTCCATGGCTGCCGGCCGGGCAGCAGACGGTCTTGGTTCTCAGTATGCCCCTATTGGAGTCGATGTATTTGAATCCGTAGAGTCAAGGCTGGTCAGACCGTAGCGTGAGGTCGTACCTGTACAGCGACAAGTGATCACTTCCTCTCCTGGCATTTCTGGCCATTCGATTGCTCCCTAGAACAAAGTATTTTCTTTTTCGTCCTTATAAATGTGTCATTCTTTCAACTCCCCTCACCTGTTGCTGACAGGCAAGGAGGGGATTTGTCGACACCTTAGTTTTCCCAGCCAAAGAATAGTTCATCTCTCCTTGCTGCTCTCAAGAGATCGCCGTAAGGTGCGAGAGAGAAACTGTACTACTGTTTAGTTGGGAAGATTACTGATGTGCATTGAACTTTTTCTAGTGGAGCCATCTTATGGCTACGTCGCCCCAGTTCAGGTTCCGCGTTCTACCCCCCTGTACTTCCCCGTCACCCTCGTTTCGTTGTCGCGTGTTGGACCGGTGTGAGTCGCGTTGCAGAGCAGGTTCAGCGGGAGAGCAGCGCATAGGGAAGACGAGCGTGTGCCAATATTTTGTCTGGCGGCTTGACGCGGGCCCCGCTGGCCTGGGCAGGGCGAGGGGCGAGGCCGCGGCGTGAGTTCTCGCGGATGCTTGTTAATCAGAGTCGTGCGCGGAGATCGCTTGAGATGGGACCGCGCCACTTTACCCGCCCTGCCCGGTTCGTCTTGCGTCCTTGCTGCGTATGTAGTAGGGCAGGTTGTGCCCGCACATTAATACCCGACAAGAGCGTTTTGACTAGAAATGGGCAACGGGTAAGGGGGAGACAAATCTGAAAGTTCTATACATCTCGTAATTAAGAAATACTGAGTGATTTTGTGAAAATAATTTCTAAAATTCTAGGTAAACTCAAATTCTAGACAATTTTTAGCCTTATTTCCAAAAAAAATCGATGGAAATTTGATGAATCAGCCTTCACACCGGGCAGGGAAGTCAGGGAAAATGAAAACGTACTGGAAATCAGGGAAAAGTCAGGGAAATTCGATCGAGGTCAGGGAAAAATCCGAAGATTGGGTGAAAGAATTTTTTTTAAATATTTTCATTTGCAATATTTGCCTAGATTATTCACCATTTGCTTGTCTTATTGGTTTCTCGTGCGCCCCCAAAAGTCAGGGAAAAACGCGATTTTTCCGTCTGGAAGTCAGGGAAAAGTCAGGGAAAATGAAAATTAGGATCCGGTGTGAACCCTGTGAATATTTACGGCATTTGCACACCAAACTATTGAGTTGTTTCCCTCTCGTGGCCAGAGCCAGTGCCTCTACACGGTCTGGCTGCTGCGAGCTGGTCACTCAAGCTCGGAAGTGCACCAACCCGCATGAGCCCGCAAGGTTAGGTTGGTCTACAATTTGCGCATAATTTTTAATTGGATTTCGTTTTTACCTCGACATATCTATATGTATTTATTTTTTAAAAAACGTACTTTAGATCTATCCCTTCAAAAATTCAATTTCATTGGAAATTATGTGCAAGTTTCAGACTCGAATAACCTCTCAAGCTCGTGTGGACTGGTGCCACTTTCGAGCTAGTGTGGCCAGCCAGCCAGCAGCAGCCAGGTCGTCGTTTGGAGGCGCTGGCCGGCCTGAGCGCATGGACCTCAAGGGGGAAACAATGCTGAAATTTTTATACACCTCGTAAGTCAGGAAAATTGCAGAGAAACTTGGGAAAATTAAGAGAAATTAACAAAAATTGTCAGTTAACAAAAATTCTCAAATTTAGGTAAAATTCTAGCAAAAATTCAACAAATTCACAAATTCACCTTTAAAAAATTGAAATTTTCAAAAATTCACAAACATTGTACTCCCAAATTCAGAGTTGTTTCCTGCTCGCTGGAGCTGCAGTGGACGTTGCGCTGCCGTACACGTGCCGACCGGTGCAGCCGTGAGAGCCCTCAGCAAGTCGGAGCTGCTTCCATCAGTGAGAGATTACCCGGGTCGGGCCGGGCGAAGGCTCAGGCGCCTCTAATTTTGACATTCATGTATCCTCATTGCTCTCCCGCGGGGTAGAGAGGAGCGCGAGTCAGAGCTCTGCGTCAGCCTACTTGAGTGTCTGTCTGTCTTGCCCTGAGGTAAACCCGGTTCGTTCGTATCCGATCCGAGGGGGAAACAACTCTGAATTTTGGTGTGCATTTTATAAAGTTTTGTAAATTTTCGCGAATTTTTATTTACATCGATTTTTTCCTAATTTTTTGTGAATTTTCCTGTTGTTTTTTTTTTCTGAAATACGAGTTGCACAAAAATTTCCGAGTTGTTTCTCCCTCGACCTCCGAGTAGCTCAGCAGAGGCTGGTCATGGTCGCGGGTCCTAAGCCTGGCCTCCTCGCCCCGCCCCGCCCCGCCGCGCCGCTCACTCGGCTCGCCACGCCCCGGCCCCCGGCCCCGCTCGCCACTCACCGACCGAGTTGCTGATCATCTTGCTGGCCATAGGAGCCGGCCGGTAGGAATTGGGTTCGGTTCCGGATACTGAAGATTCGGGTCGAGTCGGATGCAGACCCGTCCCAATTCTGGCGCCGTTTGGATGCAAACCGCGTCTATATTTTCTGCAGGGTGATTCTGAACAGAATTTTTGTTTTTTAATCCTTCCTCCCTTGCTCCTTTTGGCCGTGCCACATGAGCGTAACAAGGAGAGATGAAACCACGGTGCGGAATCACTCTACAGGCTAGTGTCCGTCGCCCCAACAAGGGTCATCCCCCACATGGGTGAGATGAGTGATCGTGAAGGTGAGAGGTTCGGGTGCCGCTACGGCCGGGCCCTGTATGGCAAGGCTCGAAAGCAGTTGACGTCAAGTCTGGTGCAGGTTGGGGGTGGGGGCATGACTGGTGACGCACGTTACGTGAAGCCGGTGGAGGTGGAGTAGGAGTGTTTCTGATTTAGCTGGACAAGTGCACGGGGCTGGCAGGCTGGCAGGCTGGCAGGCAGAGCACTGGAAAGCCTGTTCTTGGCCCTACCCGTTTGGCCTGCCTGAAATGGGGAACGGGGCGAGCGGCGGGCGGGCGATCGCGGCCCCTCAAATGAAGCAAGCGGCGCGTGCAAGGTAGACAGCTGCTACGTTCGAGAAATAAAAAAGAAAAGGCGCAGGGTAGCGTGCGAGATGACATGAAGGCGTCTCTGTTGCTCTTGGGGCCCAAGTGCGGGCGGTGCGGGGCGCGGCGTGGCACAGGGTCCACAGAGAAAGTTTGGCAGTTCGCGGGAAGGGGGTGTGGGGCGGTAGCGCTGGCGTGGAGGTCTGAGGCTTCTGTGAAGGAAAGGTGGGCTGTACGTTTCGTTTTTTTTAAAGGGGGGGGGGGGGCATACGCCTACTCCACATTTGCGCCGTTGCAGCGGCCGGATTGAGGAGCGTAGCGCCCGCGCGGTGCTGCGGATCAAAGTCCAGCGTGCACTCGTCACTGGCACCGTCAAGTGCTGACACGTACCGAAATTTCGGGTTTGACTGGGGCTGGGTTGGCCGCGGTTCGGTTCGGGCTCTCCACCATGCGTTTAGTGAGTTCAGGTCTCCTGTCTGGTTCTGGTCCGGCTTGAACGCTGATGAATGCTGACTGACCCCCGCGAGCAATGTGTGGTGAGCGAAAGTGTGCAGCGTGGAGCCGGCGCGGCAGCCGGCGGCTGGGCCGGGGCCGGGCGAGGCGCGACATGAATTACCATGTGATTAAGCCGCTATCGCTCTGCTGTGCCAGGCGCTATCTTATTTGCTGCGCCTCCGGCACTGACGTCGATGAGGCCGCCATCTTCGTCGCGCTATTCAAACTTACACACATTTCGCACGAGAGCGCAGTCTATAGACCAGACGGCTTTGCCACTGTACGCGGTTATCGAGAGGTCTTTAGGAGGGACTTGAGGTGCTCGACGTGGTGGTGGCCCGGCCTGCATCGCGACGGCGTCGGCCAGGTTTATGGGTCGGGCTTGGTGTCATAAGCGGCGGTCCCGACCGTCGCCGGAAGTGTGGGGGACGACCAACGCCCACCCAGCGCTGCCCTGCCCTGGCGCGGAGAGCGCCGCGGTATTGAGCGCACGAGACACAGGCGATGCGACTCGCTTTGCTCGTTGGTTTGGGTTTGGCCTGGCTGTCCCTGTTCTCGGAGGAGACGCCCGTCTCATCGCTGCCGTCCCGGGCTTGTCCAAGGTGCTGGGGGCGCCCGGCCCGGACCGGCGCTCCCCCGCCCTCCCTCTTACTCCCCCGGCCGCGGCCCATCCCTGCTCCACCGGCGGCCCGCTGTAGGCGCTCATTGCCTACACTGGCGTCCAGAGGACTGCTATTCTGATGGCCTTTCCTCTTTTACCGAAGTGGAAGTGCGCATGGGAGGGGGGCGGGCGCGTAGCGGAATGTAGCCCGGGGCTGCCCCGCTCCTCGCCCACATGGTAAGGACGGCACGGGACTAGGAGTCGGTGTCCGCGCCGCCGAGCCCCTTCCCTCGCCGACGAGAGGAGGCCCCCGTCCCGGCCCGACGGCCTGGCCCGCTCCGCTCCGTTCCGCCGGTCCGCGCCGAGCCGCACCAGTCTGGTGTCGCGCACAGGAGAGAGAGGAGTCGGGTCGAGCCGAAGTGAGGCGAGGCGAACAGGGTCGTCGTCTCGCGCTGGCCTGGCCTGGCACAGCCGAAGTGGAAGTGGAGTGCTTGTCGCTGGCCGAAGCCGAGCGGTGTGCACGTGGCGCGTTGGGCCCTCGGCGTCGTGCGGAGCACAAGTTGGGTGCAGTTCGTCCGCCATGAGCACGTGGGTGCACGCCGAGTGCGCGAGTGCGTGCCGCTGACGTGACCTTGAAGATGTGCGTGTGTCGCCGGTACGTGTGTTGCCATGCGCGAGGCGCCGGGCCCTGCAGGTCAGCCCTCCTAGGTGTGTGCAGCTGTGGCATGGCCGTGCCCCAGGTGTGCGCCGCAGCCGTGCCGCCCGCGGGTCAACAGCTGTTAGATCGTCGCGCTCCGCCGTGGGGGCCGCGGGCCGCGGGGCCGGGGCGGGCGCGGGCGCACCTCGTGGCACGGGCTGTCCGCGTGGACGGAGCAGGTCAGGCAGGCAAACCCGTCCCCCCGTCCCGGTCGCCTCGGAGATAGGTTAGGTGGCTCCGTGCGACCTCTGCGGGGAGTGCCGGGTCGGGCCGGGGCCGCGGGGAGGGGCCCTCGGAAGGGGCTCGGGCCCCATGAGAGGTGAACGCCCCCGATGAGACTTGCGGCCGCCCGGCAGCTGGTGACGGTATGTGCCGGGCCGGCGGCGCGGCGCGTGAGGTGCACGTCCCCCGCTCTCACCGGCTGCACGGCACCGCGGAGGCCGTGCCGTGCAGTGCCGTGCCACGTTGACATGAGCCGTTGAGGTCCTGGACGTGCTCCTTGATGTGCCAGCTGGTAATGCCCCTGGTCCGGGTTGCCCCGTGCGCTGCGCGCCACGCCCTGTGGGGCGCACTGTGTGCCAGTTGCCGCAAGGTCCGGGTGGTGGCGGCCTCGCCTGTCCCGACCCGGCCGACCTTGTCCAGCAGCCCGGCCCGGCCCGGCCCTGCCCAGTCTGGCTCGTCCCGGAGTCTCGCAGGCGTAACTGGCTCGCCTGCGACGACAGGGCAGGGCGAATACGCAGTCTCGCGCTGCAGAAGTGCTGCACTGTCCGCTATTTATACGGCAGCGCTATTTCCGACGCGTTTTTTCTGCACACCGTTCAGCAATTCTGCAGAAAGTGCGTGCTTGTGCGCATGTTGCGCGTCTGGCAATGCCGGGGGTGAAACAGGTGCCAACGCACCGATGAACGGGGGCGCTCAAGTCACCCTCACTTGCCAACCCTGCCAGCTTCCATTCCATGTCTTCCTCAGTGTTATTTTATCTTTGGTCAGTTGGTGCTGGATTTTAATTCGCCTGCTCTTCTTTATCATCAGCTAAAACCGGCCGCAACAAAGGCAAGAAGATGCGCGACTCGAATGCCAAGGGCGCCGAGAAGGAAGGCTCTGACGTGGAGACGACGGCTGAGCCTGCCCTCCCTGAGGAGAGTTCTTCAGCCCCCGCCTCCGCCCCCGCCTCCGCCCCCGCCCCGGTGCCGGAGCCGGAGCCAGAGTCTGCCACTTCTCCTTCGCCCTCCGAGGATGCCGCAGCAGCCCCCGCCCCTGACCCCGCCCCAGCCCCCGCTCCCGCCCCCGCCCCTGCCCCCGCCCCCGCCCCCGCTCCCACTTCGACCCCCGTCTCCACCCCTTCAGTCGTTGCATCCGAGGCGACTGAGAGTGCCGTGACTACCACATCAGCCCCCGAATCAGCTGCCGAGCCAGCTGCTGAGCCAGCTGCTGAGCCATCTTCAGAACCTGCTTCTGAACCAGCGGTGCCTGAGCCGGCTCCAGCTGCGGCTTCACCGGCAGTGGCTGCGCCAGCTCCCGCTGTTACGAATCCAATCCCTACTCCAGCGTCTGTGTCGGCCGCTCCTGGCGCTGGCTTTAACTTTTTTAATCCTCCATTTGCCATTCCCACAACTCCTATCATCATGCCCAAGTCTTCTGCATCCTCAAATAAGGTTAGTGACAGACCAGCTTCTCTATTTAAGGTTTCCTTTTATCAGAAATCAACAGTAATTCAATTGCTTCAGGAGGACAAAGAAAATGATAAGGAAGGCAAATTAGTAGCTGCACGTAATGAAGAAAATGCCAAAGTGTCTGGCATAAATGATGATGGCTCTTCTGACAAGAAAAGACAGTATACTCCAGGTAAATTTACATCTTACTTTTCCCCCCTAGAGATGTTCTTCAATCTAACAGTTTTGTTTTATGCAGATCAATGGAGCCCTCATAATCCTGATGGAAAGAAGAAATATGATCGCAAATTTTTAATGGAACTGAGAAATGACCCTCAGTCTCAAAAGAAACCTGATGGCCTTCCTGAAATAGAAGTTGTTTTGAAGGATGGCAATAAGGTTTGTTCTCTTCATAGCTGAAATGCTGAGCAACTTTATTGTAGGAAAATGAACTAATCATTTGAAATTGTTAACAGAAAGCAATGCAGAACAACTTTACTAATGAATTTGCACCTGCTGGTTTCATCAGCTCAAGGGGCGGCTCAAGAGGGGTAAGTAAATTCTAAGCCCTTCTGTTGTCATCCTTTCTTTCAGCTTCTAAACTCTCAATATGCAAGCATAGTCGGTCATGGTATTGCTGTCAAACAGGATGACAAATTTGATAACCCCTGATGGCAGACTGATGTTGAAAGATGAGAGTAGTGGACTGATTGTTCCTTGATGTAAATCTTATCACTGACTGCAATTCTACAAGAGAATGGCCTTCTCTCTACCTCTGTTATTTAGTAATATTCGATCCACTAATAATGTTTCTAGCTAGCCACTGATTTAAGTCACAACAAATTTTCTGACATGGCATGTAATTTTATAACAAAATTCTTGTTAAAAATCCTATGATGAAATTTAAGCTAAAGTCACTGATCTATGTGACGACACCTATTTCTGAGCACTCTGTCAACTGTGGTTGTTCTTGTCTTTGATTCTGCATTTCTTTCCTGTGTTAATTTCTTTAATTTTCACCTCAATTTCAGCCACTTCCAAAGAGAAACAGCCAACAGGGTAATAAACCTAAACCTGGAAAGGTTGTTCACATATCACTCTTAGGAGATGTTAAGCTTCACGAGACTGAAAATGCTTGGAAACCTGGTATTCTTGCTCCTGGGAAAGATGCAAGTGAAGAAGAAGCCAAGACACAGGTAATTATTTGTTATCTATAAAGTGTTGCATGTAACACTTAACTAAATTTGATTAATTTGTCTGCTTCAGGAACTATACAAGAAAGTCCGTGGTATTCTCAACAAGCTTACTCCTGAGAAGTTTGACAAGCTCGTTGGTCAAGTCCAAAACTTGCCAATTGATACTCCTGAGAAATTAACGGGCGTAATTGATCTTGTATTTGACAAGGCTGTTGATGAACCAAGTTTTTCTGTAGCCTATGCAAAAATGTGCAGTGAGTTGAAATCTAAAGATGTCCAAGGGGCCTCCTTCAGAAAAATTCTCCTCACAAGGTGTCAGCAAGAATTTGAGAAAAATAAGGAAGAGGAATTAGCTCAAAGAGAACAGAAACTTCAAGAAATAGAAAAGCAGCCAGATCCTGTAAGTAGGCATTCACTCTAAGGTATTATAGCTATTGTTTAAATAAAATTACAATATGTCTACATTTAATTTCAGGAAAAGAAAAAAGAGTTAACTGCAATGTATGAAGAAGAGGAAAGGAAAGTCAGAATGAAGTCAGTTGGTAACATTAGGTATGTTGATCAAAAGTTTGAATTTCTTTATTGAACTGCAATTAGTAAATGTTTGACTTTGCAAAACTATAATAATTAATACTTTGTTTTATTTAGGTTTATTGGTGAATTGTACAAGTTAAATATGCTTACCGGGGCCATTATGATGCGCTGTGTGAGTGCATTGCTTCTTAAAGAGGATGAAGAATCTTATGAATGCCTGTGCAAACTCTTGACAACTATTGGCAAGAAGCTTGAGCAAGTGAGTATAGTGTTTGGTTGTATGGGTACTTGAGGAAAGCCTCATTTGTAGACTGGAGGTGTTCCACAGATGATGACAAAGCCACCCCATAATTACTGTGATGGTTCAAACTCAACAGGGCTGATGTGCTTGCACTCTTAACTTTTACTCTCTGTGCACGTGATGACAACTTTCTTCCCATATTACTGTGATGGTTTAAACTCAACAGGACTGACTTGTGCACTGTTAAAGTTTAAGGTGTTATCAGTGTTCTAAAGTACTCTACTGACATTAAAATTGCTCCATTTTAAATGTAGCAAACTCGTCCAAAATGATCCAAATTGCCTTGGGAACAACTAATGTGCACGAATCAGACGGATTAGGCTCAACAACCTCTCGCGACATAAAGCGGGATTTTGCTTCAATCGCCTTAGCTTGCAAAATCGACGCGAAATACTTCCGAACACTACCGCAAGTTCTGAAGGCAATTATATAGATGGTTTTGGACAGTTTTCTGATGAAACGCTAAATTTCATGCGTAATTTAGCGAAAATTCGTAGCGTCACTCAGAAAGCTATTATTATGTCTACCCAACAGACCTGATGACTCTCAAATCATTGTGTGAGAACTGTTTCAGGTTAGTTTTGATATACTTTCCTTTTCTATTTCAGGAGCTTGGTGATAATGTTTTGGGATCATTCTTTGAGAAAATGGAAGACTTAGCAGACAAGAAGAGGAGAGGCAGACATGTTTCCTCTCGTGTTCGATTTATGCTTCAAGACTGCATTGATCTTAGGGCTAACAAATGGATTCCTCGCCGTGATGATTCTAATCCCAAAACAATGACTGAAATTAGCAAGGAAGCGGAAAGGGAAACCCTTGAAACTAACCTGTTATTGTCTCAACCTAACACCCCCAGGAAGGATGACAGAGGCCGCATGGGTGGAATGGGAATGGACAAGAGGGGAGGGAGAGGTTAGTTTTGTTCTCAAACTGTCCTGAATGTTAATTTTAAATTGGTCAGTAATTAACCTGAATGTTTTAACAGGATCTATGGCATCTGACAATGATGGCTGGAAAACTGCTCCATCAACAAGAAGACAACCTATTGATGTGAACAAGCTATCGAAGGGCCTTAATCTGCTGCCTGATTCCTCTACTACTTTAGGATCACCTTCTACATTTAGCAAATGGGGAGTTGGTAGTGGTAGCAGTGCAACCAGAGACCCTAAATCTCTCAGGCCACCAAATGTCATCAGCGGAAACCCTTACTCTGCCCTGTCAGAGAAGCCCTCTATGTTCAATAATGCGTGAGTATTGTAATCTTCTCATTCAACTGTGATGCCAGATGATGCTTAGAAAAGTAGTGGACTGATCTACTTGAAGAAAACTTTTTCTGATGGCTGTACAATATCATTAATAATTTAAATGATGCAACAGAATTGAAAGTAGTGGACTGAAGTTCTTGAGGAAAATCTAAAACTGACCCATCTGAAAGCTTACTCACTTTTCTACACTTGTTTCATTGTGTGTATTAATATTAGCGTTTATTTACAGAGACAGGAAGATTCCATCTGGGCCAGCCTCCAAAGATCGTAGCATGGGTGGTAAGTAAGATGCATTCCCTTTTAAACTTAACACATCAATAGCTTTTATGTAGGATTCTGATGCTCTGAACATAAATTAAGTAAAATCTTGTGATGATCCATCTGCTTGAGAAGGGGCCTTGTGGTCTCGCTGTTTGGACAAGCCAAAAGGATTCTGATGATTTAAAAATTTCTTACATTAAGTCTTGTGATGATTCATGGAGTCAGGCTAGGCTAGGGAGACGTAAGGTATGGCGCACCGACACCTATTTAAACACTTTGCGGTGCTTAAATCACAAAATATTGCCATATTTTTAGTGTTGTCGTATTCCTAAAGTTGCATAGATGAAAACTGTGGAGCTCATTTTTCCCATACCTTGAAGTGTATGGGTTATATATACAATAAAGCCGATGGGACAACGTCATGCAGAATCGTGGGAGAGAGAAAGGCAGCTTTGGGAACTTATTTAAACACTTTCTGTCGAAACTACGTAATTATCATCATGGCTGAATCTTTATATGGCAACTAATGATGTAACCAAAGAAAACTGTGGAGTTAAATTTTGATATTTTTACCTATTTAATATTTTTAGAGGCTAGAAAACCGGACCTCTCTCTCCCACGATTCTGCATGACGTTGTCCCGCCGGTTACTGCCTTGCGTCTCCCTAGCCTAGCCTGACTCCATGGATGATTCAACTGCTTGAGAAGGGGCCTTATGGCCTCGCTGTTTGGACAAGCCAAAAGGATTCTGATTAAAAAATTTATCTTAAAATCTTGTGATGATTCAAATGCTTGAGAAGGGGCCTCATGGCCTCGCTGTTTGGACAAGCCAAAAGGATTCTGATGATTTGAAAATTTCTCATCTGAAATCTTGTGATGATTTAACTGCTTGAGAAGGGGCCTCATGGCTTCGCTGTTTGAACAAGCCAAAAGGATTCTGATGATTTGAAAATTTCTTATCTTAAATCTTGTGATGATTCAAATGCTTGAGAAGGGGTCTCATGGCCTCGCTGTTTGGACAAGCCAAAAGGATTCTGATGATTTAAAAATTTCTCATCTGAAATCTTGTGATGATTCAACTGCTTGAGAAGGGACTTCATGGCCTCGCTGTTTGAACAAGCCAAGAAGTGTGAATCTGATGTCAGTTTGTGATATTAAATAAATTGTAGTGCTAGGGGGTAGTGTGTAAAGGTTAGAGTACACTATAATTTATTTAAACGTAAGCAATATTGGAAAGCGCCTTAAACTGACATCAGATTTACACTCAGCACACCCAAATCTATCAGAATAAAAATATATCAATCTTAATGCAGGAATTCCATTATGTACATAATTACCATTCAATCTTGTGATGATTCAACTGCTTGAGAAGGGGCCTCATGGCCTCGCTGTTTGGACAAGCCAAAAGGATTCTGATTATTTTAAAATTTCATATCTTAAATCTTGTGATGATTCATCTGCTTGAGAAGGGGCCGTATGGCCTCGCTGTTTGGACAAGCCAAAAGGATTCTGACTTTTTTTGTTTTGTTTTGTATGATAATCCTTCCCCTGCTTTAGAATTGTTTTACAGTTGCAATGATGTTGGAATGTGTTATTCAGGTGAGAGGAGTGCTGGTTCCCGTAGCAGTAGTCAGCACAGGATGGGCTCTCAGCCAGCTTCCAGAGATAGCTCTCTAGCAAGAGGAAAACTGGAAGATGACAGGAGAAACAGGTTGGTTACTGTCTTTTTTTATATTTGGGATTTGATACGTGAGGCTTCTGTAAGGCTTTGAAATCTTGCCACTTCCAATCCCTACATCAAAATAGCTCTCTGATGACTGTAGCTGTTTAAGATGTTAGTTACAGACAGATACGGAGCTGACATTCATATTTATGTGAACAAATGTGTGTTGAGGTGTCTCAGATTATTATTTATTATTATTATCATTATTATTATTATCATTATTATTATTTATTAATATCAAAGCCCTAAGAGCAGAGCTCCATAATGGGCAGAGTACAATTAGCACATGGCGGCACATTGCAAGTAACAAAATAAATTATTATTTTTTAATTTATTTTTCAGGGTACCTACTCCGTCTGCCCTCGCAGACTCTCCTCCAAGTGATGTTCAGTCTACTGGAGAAGCTCGTGGAGAGGGACCTGTGTGTAAAATTAAGAGAGTGGAGGATCCTGAAGAACTAGAAAGATTTACAAAGAACATCTTTTTGGAGTACCAAGGACACAAAAATATGGAGGTAAGTGATCTGTGCAACCACATTTTTGGGGGATGTTT
The DNA here is from genome assembly GCA_029379305.1 of Frankliniella fusca. NCBI lineage: Eukaryota > Metazoa > Arthropoda > Insecta > Thysanoptera > Thripidae > Frankliniella > Frankliniella fusca. The sequence goes on from JAHWGI010000295.1 coordinate 940,155, forward strand.
GGGAATGTTTTTGTTCTCATTACTAATTGCAAATACCTATTGCAGGAAGCCAAGTTGGCAGTTATGGATTACTTCGATTGGACGAACCTAGGAGCATTCAATCGTGAAATTTTAATTCTTACATTAGACCATCCTCAGAGTTCTCAGCTAGTTTCACAATTTTTAGCACATCTTATTAAAATTAATTTTATGAAGAAAGAACATTTCCTCTCAGGGTCAGTATACTATTCAGAATCAGAATTGCTTGCTGTATATGAAATAAATGTGTTTAAATTTGTTTTCTATATTATATAATTTGATGACTGAAAATTTCAGGTTGGCTGAATTTTTAGAATTATGCCCAGATCTTATCTATGATTACCCAAAACTTTGGAATCTTGTAGGAGATACAATTGGTATGATTAATCCTAATTCTGAATTTTAATTTTCGATCATTGATGTACTCATGCCCTAATGCCATGTCTTAACATTTGCAGGGCATTTTCTGCTTACTGAGGCTGTGACTTTCAAAGATCTAGCAGAACCTTTTAATGTGCTTAAAGGCTCAAAAGATGCTGGGCTACTGCTCAAGAATATTATTCAAGTTTTAGTTAAGGAAAGGGTATGTGTACAATTCTTACAAAGTCTTGAAACCACATACTAATGTGGAAAGCCTCAATCCTCATCCAACCTCTAATTTCAATGTTTTCTCATTTTGAAGGGTCCCAGCTGGATCCGGGACCATTGGGAGAAGTTTGGGGTCACTTGGAGTGACTTCCTTGCTGCTGAAGATGTGTCAGACTTTGTTAAAGAAAATGTAATCAATTGATAAAACTTTTGTGTATGGTAAAACAAAAATCAGTCAATTCATGATTTTAATTCCGTTTGTATTTTCAGAAATTTGAATCTTTCTCTGGTGGGGCGCAGGCGTCCAGATCAGAGATGACTCAAGCAGAAATTCAGGCTAAGATCCTGGAGCTGCTTAAATCAGAGGTTAGCTTTGATGCTGTTCAGGAGTGGATACAGGTAGGAATTTTCTTTTATGGACCTTTGTTACATTGCTGTTAGAACTTGACTAATGCCCATCATCCTCCATTGCAGTGTAATGTTGGGGACAGAACAAAAGAACCTGCCTTCATTCGTGCTCTTATGACAGCTATTTGTAAAAATGCTATTTGTAAAAACGGTATGTTGGAAACAAGTGTCATTATTATGAAAGATTGGAATATTATAAAAGATTGGTTTCCTAATTTTCATTTCTTTTTCTTTTCTAGAAGCTCAATCAAATAAATTGACATTAAATGATACAAAATTAAGACAAGACAAATTATTGCTTCGGTATGTTGACAATAAGGAAGATCTAGAACTTCAGTGTCTGTTTGCTGTACAAGCATTGATGGTGCAACTGGATTACCCTCAGGGTGAGTATGAACCTTTTAGTAACTATATCTAGTCCCCTTTGCGAGTTGATGTAAATTATTATTACTTTCTCTGCAGGCCTTATTTTATCCATATTCAATACATTGTGGGAAGACAACTTAATATCTACTGAAGCTTTCTTGGCTTGGTTTGAAAGTGATGATCCTCATGAGTCTGAAGGGAGAGGTGTCTGCAAGAAGAGCTTAGCATCATTCCAGACACTTCTTGCTGAAGCCGAAGCTGATGAGGAGGAGGAAAATCCTTGATATCAACTTAATTTGAACTCCATGTCAAGCATACTTCTATGCTCCAATTTCTCCAATTTCTATGATGGACTCTAACTGAGCCGTTTGTGTGGAGTGATCGTGTTTTCATGTGCACTCGACACTGGATCTACATGGAGGATCTTGTCTGAAGTCTGAAGGAATAAACTGCCCTCAAGAGCAGTAGTATTAGTGTCTAGTTCGTTTTCGAAACTAAAATATGACTGATATGGTATCATGTTTCTCATGCTTTGAGAATGCTTTTTTTACTTTATAAGCAGTTTTTTTAACATAGCAAAGAATATTTACTACGTAATTTTAAATGATCGATTCAGGAATGACTGAGCAGGCGTGATGGCTTCAGTATCACTCGTTTTGGCGACCCACGCTCGCACCACATTAACAAGCAGACCAACCTGATTGTCTTTCCATAACATTTATTTTCCACAAATGGCAAATGTTATCCTTTACTTCAAAAGTGAAAAGGAATAGGGCATTAATTGTTACTTCAAGCAACTCTGAAATGGAATGATGAATGAATCAAACTAAGTCCATATAAATATTATTATTATTGCTATTAAGAGATTTATCATGCAGTGAGACTGGAGGTGAAATTGAATAAACATAATTGTGTATTATACTATTAAAAATGAAGTGTTGTTTTTGTTGAATCAAGAACTTTGTGGCTTCAAGCTACAGTTTTGGTTGGGATTATTTAGTTTTGTAAATTGCAGCATTTGAATAGTGAACTTCGGCATGTTAATGAGAACAGAACAGTGGTCGCAGGAGAGTTGTTGTTTTGTATGTAGAAATATGGAAATGCTCGCATCCATTCTATGTAAATGACAGACTATATTTATGGATGAGACATGTGGTTATGAGGGGAGTAGAAATATTAAAGTAATGGTGTACAAAATGTGTTGGTTGTTATTTGACCCTGATGCCTTACTGTTTTTAGGCTTTGTACCCATTTCATCATTGTAATCATTGCTAAAGGAAACTGATGTATTTGAAATCTCAAGAAGAGCATTTAAGTACTGTTTTGACCTATTTTGTCAAATTTTGACATGTTTTGAAAGCGCTGTATATAAAAAAAAATATATATGTACATTTCCATATTGGTTGTTATACCCTTTCAGATACCTTGGTCCTGTTAAATCATAAGTATGAAAAAAAGAAAAAAAAGGAATGAACAATTTCGGTATTTTTTATTTGACTTCAATTGGCACATTTTGGGTTCAGATGCTGACCACAACTAAGCTATTTGGTATACTTGCTTGTGTCATCCAATGAAATTTTCAGTCCTAGCCAGATGGGTTTAAACAGCGGCATTCTGGAAAATATGCGCCGCGTAGCTTCTTATTTGTATCAGTTACATCATGAAGTTCTGAAGTGGTGGCTTAGAGGGCCTTCATCGGCGTAGCCAGCAATTTCTTGTGGTATGATGGCACTCTCTTCCACTCCGGTGCAGGGACGACACATGCACTCAAGTGGGGCTTTTGTAGATACCTAGTTTTATAAAAAAAGAGTCGAGCTGTAATAACGCAAAAGACGCTTCTTTCCAGAACAATTGGGATAAACATTTCCGCATCATGCGCACCTTTCGGAACTTCCGTTCCCCCGGTTTTGCCTTTGGACAGAATAGTGATACGCTGGCCTCTCTTTCACCGCTTTCTTGGCAACACATGCAGGAGCGCTCCATCTGCCAAATTTTGGATCCTGACACCTGGGGAATGGAAAATGTTAAATGGCCTGGACTGGGGTGTACGATTACCCCCTCCATTCCTTCACGTGAGTACCTGCAGGTAGCTCGAGCAGCGGCCGGTGCATGCGAAGGAGGGTATGGGCTTCGGCACACACCCGGGGTACTGCAGCACGTGGATGACGGGGGTGACTTGGCACTCCTCGTTGGGCGTGGAGCCGCTGGCCGCCGTGTCGCTACCGCCGCCGCCCGCCCCCGCAGCAGCCGCGACCTGGCACGCAGGGCTCAGGCCCAGGCCCAGCCACAGGAGCGCGAGTCCGAGCGCCCACCATGCCGATGCCGCCGCGCCCGCGCCCGCTCCAGCTGCAACACCTCGAGCCCGTGCCGCGTGAGTACCCCGGCAAGGGTCTACCACTCCCATAATCCTCGTACACCCCTCTAGATAATTATTGATAGTCACATAATCATAATTATGTAAAATTTAAAAATATTGACAAATTTTGACAAATATGGAGAAATATATTCAAATTTGATCAAAACTTCGGTGATTATTCGCCAATAATCAATTAATATGTTAAGGATTAACTCAAATAATCATTGGTAATCACCATACAATCGTGACTGATTATAATCCTCGTACGCGATTTTTCAAAGTGGTAGACCCTTGGACCCCGGCCCCGGCGCGGCGCTCTGTACAGGTTTAGTCCCTATATCCTTGTCGCACTCATGGGGCACGGTCATAAAGGACACTACTAAACCCTGTTCGGAATCAGCCCGCAGGGCGCAAAGGCCCCCGCCGCGCCCGCCCCACCCGCAGACTAATTCAGAAGTGACCTCTCCTCGCTCTGTCTCTCTCGCACCTGTTTGGTGAACCATATGTGCGTGAGAAAGACAGGCCGGGAATGCGCTCTTCGGAAGAAGTCGACAGGCCACGGCGCGGCGCGGCGCAGCGCTACTCACGAGACATGCGCTCTGCCGCTGCGCCCCGCGCGCCCCGCCCAGCTGCCGGCATGTCGGGTGTCGGGGTGCTCCTTGCAGCGGCGCGTCGCACGGGTCACGTGGAGCAGGGTGCAGGGTGCGTGGCGTCGTCCGGAAAGCTGCCCGGTACGGCTGGGGGACGAGCGTCGCGGCCGATCGACTGGGGCGGACTGGACTGGACTGCGGGTTCCAGCCGGGCCGGGCCGGGCCGGTTCACGTCTGAGGACTGAGGGCCGCCGCCCCCCCCCCCCCCACCTCCTTTTACCCTCGGGGTTGCTGGTGCTGTCGGGTCCATTAAGTCTCAGCGGGGCGTTTGTTCCCGGCTGCCTGGCGGCGGCCGCATCTAGCCCGGTCACCCCCGCCAAGCTAGCTTGTCCGACCCGGTGGTAGCACTTAGCGCTGAGGTTTGTGGCTGGTTTTGCATTTCTGTCGACGAGGCGGGCGTAGAACCATGTTGGGTCGAGGCGGGACCGGGAGGCGGTCGTGCTAGGGGTTTGTCGCCGTCACTTGGCGTCACGCCCGGCCCGCAGCGGAAGTGGAGTTAAGGGGGAGAAAGTGCGAGTGCACGTCGCTCCACGGGGCCTCCGACTCTGCCTCCGGAAGACTTTAACCCGTTTGTACATCTTGCCAGTGGCATGCGACATGGAAGGGGCAATGTAGAAATCGCAGTGCATGAAAGGGAATACCTAATACTTTTGTTGTTTGAGAGCTGCTTGTGAGAGATAGCCGACTTCTGCGAATAATTATTTCACTCGTTGAAAACTAAGAAGAAACCTCACTCTTAACTTCTTACAAAGAAAATTCCTTGTATTACAAAGAATTCTGTGCAACCGTAATACAAAGCCACTACAAAGCAAAATTTTCTTTGTAATACAAAGAAAATTCCTTGTAGTACAAAGGAAAACTCTTTGTAATACAAGGATTTTTCTTGTATATTACGGTTGCACATAATTCTTTGTATTCTACGAAAACTTTCTTTGTAGAAAGTTTACAGTGTGCAATGAGCGAGCTACGCGAACTAGACCCCTCTTTGGGCAGGTGAAAAGGGAGGGGGGGGGGGGTGGCATTAGCTCGCTTAACTCGCTCGTTGCAGTTGCAGGTCTCCGAAACGAAGCGAGAAGGTGTCTGTTTCTTGGACGATCATAACTCTCTTTCACGGGATAGTTGCTCTCCGTAAAGGTGCAAAGTCCTATGCTACATTGCCCTACCCTCCATCGGTCATCGCTCAACTGCGCTATACCTCTCCTCAACAAGGGTGGTTTGGGGGGGGGGGGGAGAGAGCACGCCTCCCCGTTAGACTTTCCTGTTTAAGTTTGTAGTCTACGAAGTAAGGCTTGTACCTGCCGTTTCTCGTATCTCCTTTTAGTCGGAGCTTTAATGCCGCTGCTCGAACCTCACATCGGCAAACAAAGACTGACTCGTCGGGCCCCTTCTTCGAGATACCCTGGAATGGCGCCCCCACAATAGCCGTTACCGAGGCGGAACGCCTGCGACAAACTGGATAGGCCAACCCGCCAAGCACTCGTGTGAAGGTAGCGGCCTACCCGCAGAGGACAAGCGCAGAGGGAAGCAGGAATTAAATTCCTGGTATCCAAAATTTCGTTCCGTCACCTCCCGATGAGTTGATTGTGGGGGCACCTGAAGGGCTGCGGTGCGAGGAAATTCGAGGCCTTGCAGTACGAGCGTTCGCAGCAGCACAAACACTCCTCACAAACACCTACACCTGCCGGTGAAAGCATAAACCCGCCCTCCCACTGTGATATGCCTCGTACGAACGGGGCTGCAAGGTGGGTGCTTGATGTCTTTATGGATGTCGGTTACCGAAATGTCCCACGTAACACAAAAAAAGTCTTGAAGACGTTAACATGACATCCTAAGGACTAAAAATGGTCACGAGTTGGGCAAAAAACAAGTAATTTTGACTGACATGTTGACGTTTTGACTTTTTTAATTTTTTTTTTTTCATACAGGTCAAAGGTGCATGTAATGATACACTGTTAAAAATAGTCGTAGATTTGCGACATTTTCGAGAACAATAATGTCGTTTTTAATCAACACATTCTAGTAACGATTTTTGTCGTTCGTGAACGACGAATTGATCGCTACTTTTCATAGCGAGACAAAATCACTTTAAAATGAATAAAGTCGTAAATTTACGACTTCGATCCAAACATTATGACCGATCGTAAATTTCAGGCGCAGGATGTCAAACAGTTAAAACTTTATTCGTAAATTTACAGTCGTAAATTTACAACCTCGGTCGTACAGCTACGACACAGATTGTAAGTAAACGACAAAATTTGTCACGTTTTACGAACTTTTCAAGCCTTCAGTGCTAGAAAAGTTAACGACCAAGTCGTAGAGATGATTTTTTTAGCGTTAAGTTTGACCAAATCGTCCCAGAAGACTGCAATCGCTATAAAAATTAGCGACTTTGTCATCGTTAATTGACGACAAAATTTTTAACAGTGTACCTTCCATCTTAGACTCATATTATGTGGTGGTGAAAAGTATGAAAGTGTGAATGAAATCTCTTTCGAACAATGTGATGCGTGTTTTATTCGTCAAACAAAGCAAATTCAGACCATGGTAATTAAATACAATATGTACAGAAAAGTTCTTAAACGCTGCCAAAATATTGAAGCATTTCAGGCAAAATTACAAATACATGTGAACTTCTCGCGGCAGGAGGGGAAGAAAAGAAAAGATCAAAAACTTACAGACCTTTTACGATGCTTTGCACATTTGTGACTCTCAAGAAAAAAAGATCACAGGCCGTAGCGTTCCTGGGACTTGTTGCACAAACAGACAGTTGAAAAATGAAATTCTCGTTGCTTCACAAGATGTTTGACAGTTCTCACTCTTACACTCCGACTTTTCGTGTCTTTTGGTCGTGTGGTCAAGGGCAAGGACTGGCGTGCTGGAACACCATTCTCTGTTCGCCTTTCCCCTTTTCTCTTCTCTGGAATGATTCCGGAGCTGCTGGAAGAGGCAGGTCCAGTTGGTCTCTGACCTACTCCTCCCCTCAACTCCCGGCACTCACGACCGCACCTCACAATCGACTCACTTATACATGGCGAAAATTTATCCCCTCAAAGAAATGCATCAATTTCAATAGGGCACACTCTGCCTTACTTTTTCGTTTTACGAAGACTTGCTGGATAAAGCTCGCATATTTACAAAAGCACCGACTTACAATCATCCAAATAACTCACATTCCCCCGCTCACTTGAAAACCTCCAAGCCGTCTAGAGGTGAGCCACTTATATTTGAGGGGAAGTCAAAACGCACCCCTACAATGAGCGGGTGGCGATAGGGATGGGATCAGGGTGTCGGTGCAGCTGTCGCGGTGATAGCGTTCTCATTGGGTTAGAGAGGAAGTTTTGACGTGAAAGCGACATGGAGCTAGGAGGCTCCCTGGTCCCTCACCAACGAAGGGGAGACAACTCTGAAATTTTTGTACACCTCGCAATTCAGAAAAAAAAATAAAGAAAATTCACAAAAAGTAACAAAAATTCAGGTAACATTCAAGCAAAAATTCAATAAAAATTCACAAAAAATCACGAAAATTCACAATAGTTCACAAAATTTGTTCACCAAAATTCTGAGTTGTTTCCCCCGCGCTCTCCAGTCGCCACCCGTTCGTTGTAGAGGCGCCTACTGATCCCGCCCTTGTTGAGCAGCCGGCCCGACTCGGTCGCCGCGCCGTGACCCCGGTGCCCTGGCGCTAACGCGAGTAGTCGCCGCACTTGGCACAGCGGCAGTCCGCGGGCTCGCGCAGCTTCACCTCCATGGAGTGACGGCCCTCGGCCGTGAGGCGCGCGCCGTCCGGGTCGTAGCAGTGCGTCAGCGAGACGACCCGCTCGCGGAGGAAGCTCTCGCGACAGCAGTAGCACTCCTGTGAGACAGTATGTAGGCCCGTAAGAAAACCACTTTCGACAGGGCAGTAGCCTACTCGCCGTCATCAGCTGATACCTTGAGGAAGCCGGTCGGGGTGATGACGCTGGGCTGGACCTGGGAGCTGCACGCGCCTTCGCATTTGTTGACGGCAATGTCGCCGTTGCAGGTACGTGACAGGCGCCCCAGCTCGTCGAACTCCTCTGCGGCCGGGTTGACATGTGTTAGTTGTTACAGATAAAAGGCATGAGCTTGTCCGAACTCCATAGTACCCCCTCTCGAAATGACAAATTGATGCTATTGGCCGTAAGCACTGTCAGATTTCCTCACCCTCCACCCGTCCTTTCGAAGTCTCTGAGTTGAGACAGGTGCGAGGATTTTATTGCAAAGGCCATACCGCATGTGAGAGCAGGGAGCTTCCAACATGTTGGAAGCTCCCTCATGAGCTAAACACACACTATATGAGTGTCTGTACCTCAAACTTCAGTTGCTGACCTTTGACGATGTGTATTTCGGACGGCAAGGTCTCACAGGCCTCCTCCGTCTCGGCGGCCGCCCCCTGCGCGAGCACCAGCACGGCGAGCAGCGCGGCGAGGAGCGCGCCGCGCACCAGCCCCATGGCTCGGATGCTCGGCTCCACTCGGCACGGCTGGACGGCACCCGAGTCCTTCTTCAGCTCGAGTCCGCGCCCGCGCCCGAGCCCGGGCCCGAGTCTGAGCCTCAGGCTGTGCTCCCCGGAGCCTCCTGCAGCGCAGCGCATCGCTCGGCTCGCACGTGGAGAGCGTCGTGAGCGAGTCGGTCCGGTCCGGTCCGGTCAGGTCGCGGGCGCTGCTGTCGCTGCTGCTGTCGCTGCTGCTGCTGCCCGGGGCGGCTGTGTCGGCCGAGTGACGCGACGGGATTTGGCAGCACCGGCGGCCCCTGGTCCTTCCCCCCACTCGCGCGCCCTGACGACTTACTCCGAAGAGCGCTCTCCTCGCCCCATCTCTCTCGCACTCATGGGCTTCGTCGCATAGGTGCGAGAAAGACAGAGCGGGGAAGTGCTCTCTTCCGAATAAGCCGGCTGGCCCCGTCAGCCTGGCCAGTGGGGTGGAGCGGAGAGGAGAGGGGTGGCGCGTGGCTCCGGTCTGGTCTGTCTCCTTCCTCCGCCGAGAGCGCCCGTCTGCGGCCGGGTAGGCAACGTGCTGCGCACGGGTGTCGCGTCGCGCGTGGGTGCCTACCTCGCAGGCGTTCCGAGATGCGAGGTAGGTAGGTAAGTCGGTCCCTCATCACTGGGTTGAAAAATGCAGCGTGGTGCGTATAGCCATTCGAATATTTGACCTGTAGCGGTATACTAAGCGACACGAGCCGGTCGCAGGTCTCATCGGTGCGCTACAAATTAATTGAAAACGCGAAGAAGTAAAAAAGGGAACGAAGAAAGGCGAGGCGGCGTGCCGCGAGTTATACCAGGCGGATGATGGACCCCGGACACTTTCTGTACTATGCAACCCGCCCGCAACGCTCCATCCGGGACTGCATACCCATCAGGCGCCGGGGGCCGTCTCCAAGCGCGGACGCTCCGCTCCGCCACTTTTGTTGCAGCCAACGCCCCGAAAGGGCCCTCCCGCGTTTCGCGCGGTCTACGGCGGGGCGTTACAGGGGGGTGGTTTGCGGTTTCGCGGGAGTAACCCGCGAGTCCGCGAGTCCGCGGGGGTATCTCGCGGTTCGCGGATCCTTCTCGCGGGTAGCTTGCAGTCCACGAAGGACCCGCGCAGGATCCGCGGTACGCGAGATTCCCGCGCGGCAGGACGCGTGGACCGCGAGCTTTCCCTGCGGACTTGCGGGTTAAACCCGCGAACCTCCCCCCTGTAACGCAGGGCCCTTTCGGGGCATTGGCTGTAACAACAGTGGCGGAGCTGAGCGTCCGCGCTTGGAGCCGGTCCCCGGCGCCTGATAGGTATGCAGTCCCGGATGGAGCGGTGCGAGCGGGTTGCATAGTACAAAAAGTGCCCGGGGTCCATCAGCCACCTGGTACACAGACGTTTTCCGGGTGGTTCCCATCTTCCAGACGTATTCGGCAAACTGCAGATAGGAATTTATTATTAGCAGATGATACGAATGTATCAGCCTGCTTGTACTGTCATACAGCGAGCAGACAGCAAACGGCAGAGCGAGATTGGCATAATATTATACAGGGGGGAAAATGTCGCGCCGCGGCGGCGGCGGCGGCGGCGGCGGCGCGCTCCGCGCGCGCCCCGACCACGCGACTACTCCACGCCACCTCTCAGGCCGCCGGGCGGCCGGGCCGGTGCCCCCTCCCGCCCCGCGCCTTCCCCCTCTCAGCCCAGCGCGACAGCGCTCCTCTTCCCTGCGGCCGGCGACGCGTACGGACATCAACCATACGTATCATCTGCTTTCAAGTTCCGGCTCTCCGGAACTTTTGGTCACGGTCGCGTGGTCTGTTTTTTTTTATTATTATTTTAAATTATTTTTACTCAGGCAAATGTTTTCTATCCTATCAGAGATGCATAATCCATGCAACTCCACTGAAAATCTACGAGTCATAATTCTCGCCCCCATACGAGTGAGAATTTGAGGGCAATTTTATTACTCTCTGGAGAGTAAGAATTTTTTCCCTCGCTCTTTATGAGAAAGAATTTTGAGACCTCGCCCTAATGAAGTGAGAATTTGTGCTCAAATTGAGTGAGGTTGAAAAATCCTTACTCAAATAGACCAAAGCTCAAAAATATCTCGCTCGAAAAGAGTGGGGTTAAAAATTCTCACTCCAATTTAGCATGGAAAAGTGCCCTCTCCCATTTAGGGCGAGAAATTGGATTCCAGGGTTTGCAATGTCGACTTCTTCCACTGAAAAGTGTTGGGCCTTCCCTTCCCCCTCGGCCTGGGAGCACGAGGCAGGGCGCGGCGCCACCACGCGCCACGCCACGCCACGTCCGCACACTCCCAGCACCCCGCTGCTGGTAATGGATCGCCACTAGACAATGCCATTATGCGCCGTCGCGACAACCCCGCGGGGGATCGGGGGGGGGGAGGAGGGGGGGGGGTAAGACTTCCCACAGACCTCGACCACAGCACGGGGAAGTACTAGCCAGCGCTCGTGCCTAACTAGCCTGCCGGGCGCTGCCGGGCCTCATTCCGCTATGCTGGACTGTTTCGTTTTCATGAATATGGAGTAAATATGGAAGCCTGGCAGAAATAAATATTTGAAGAATTAAAAGAGGAAGGTACCTTTGTGAGAGTGTACTGTTGGCTTATCAGGGCGCGTTTCCGATGAATGCAAGCATTCCTGTTGCCTGTTGCCGCAGAGTTGCATCGATTCTTCTCATCCGTCCGGCATTCTGTATGAGTGGTGAAAATTTCAGTATGAATGGGGTGCATAAGAATTTCATCAAATAAAGCCACCCATATTAATTTTTTAAATCATTTCACACCCTGAATTTGGTTTTGATAAAAATTTAAATTTACGCGCATAAACACGGAAGTGCAATGGAGATGGGATCGTGTTTTGTTTTGAGTTGTAACCGGCTGCTTGCGGCTGCTTCAAAAAGTCGCTCTGTAAAGCGTAACGTGAAACTTTACGAAATATCTGCTAAGGACCTGCATGTATCCAAGCAAACCCGCTCTCCTTTTAAAATGGCCTTTAACCGTCCAGGAAAGCGATTGTCTGACGGTGGTATGTCTCTTCGCAATTACTTAACCAAACGTTTAGGGCTTGACAGTAACCTTAAAACTGTATTGTATCAAGCAAAGTAATGCTTTTTATTTGTTTGGTTTTTTGTTTTAATGGCAGACTTACTATCTACATAGTAACGAATATGAAGTTAATTTTACATTTGTTTTCTCTCCAGCTGAAAATCTGTCATCTGTAAAGAAGCGACATCAAGAATGCCAATTTGGCAAGAAATGCTTTAGAAAAAATCCTTCTCATTTTGTAGAATTTGATCATTTGCACTGTAAGCTGCTCAGTCATCTCAATGTTTCATATCTGTCAAACATCTAATTATGTGAATTTTCAAAAGATAATTCATTAAAAGAAAATTCATTAATTTTCATTGCTTTCAGTAAATGAAATTGTTCTTCGATGGCATGATGAAAAAAGTCTCCCTCCTGACCTGGATCCTGAGTTAAAAAGGACAGCTCCTAGCATTGTACTGGAGCAATTGAAAATTGTGAGGAGTCTTCAATGTGCTGTAATCAATAAAGATAGTGAGCAACCTAATTTGGTTCATTCATCTTTACACACGTCAAGTGCAAGTGATGATCTCAAACCGACTCAGAGGCAAAGACCCACTGACGGTAAGTGTAAAAATTGGTTAATACTATATCTTTACAATTCCTGCCATTTCTAAACCTTTTTCACTTTAGTCTCTAAGGGTAGCTCCAGTAAAACAACCGGCTCGTTTGATGACTCCAGTGAAGAAGGTGAAAGATCGGGTAACAACAGTTCAAGCTTGGTAAAAATGATGAAGGAAGCAACCAAACACCATGGGGATGTTCAGGCTAAACTTGATGCTTCTGCTCCTTATTTCTTCTTTTTAACTGCTATAACAGATTGTAGGGAAACCCATCAGGAACCATTAACAATAACTTTCACAGGTATGCACTTTTCAATATCTTCCTATTTTCCTCTCCCATCAGAAATTTTTCAAGTATGTTTTTTTTTTTTTTTTTTATGAATACAGAACTATTAGACCCAGGTCTTGGAGAGTTACAGTCATCTTTACAAATTAATTTCATGGTTGAGCTTGGCTGGCTACTCGCTCAATATTTCTACACTGGAAATAGGTACTAAAGCTTGGTTTCAAATGTGATTTTCAGTAATTTCAGTTGTGTCATGTTTATTTTTCACCATAAGTGCTCTCCTTTTAGGTATAAACCATTGACTTTGTTGTATGGAGTAGAGGATGATGATTTGAGAGAGGGGAAGAAGCTACCAAATAATGTCACAGCAGTTAAAGTCAAGCCACCCACTGCGTTCGGGCATCACCACACGTCAGTTCTAATTTGTTGTGAGATAATTGAGAAGAAAATATTTTATTATGTAATTTTTTTATTTTTTTTGGTCATAGGAAAATGTCAGTGCTGGCCTATAAGGACAGCAGCATAAGAGTTGTTGTCTCAACTGCTAATCTGGTTGAATCTGATTGGGAGAATCGAACTCAAGGGTATGTCACTATGCATAAATTGTATCAAGTGTAAAATCTCTTTTCTGACCAATCAAAATTTTGATTTTGGGGATGTACCCTAGACTATGGGTTAGCCCTAAGTTGCCTCCGCTGCCGCCTGGTGCTGACACCTTAGCAGGCGAGTCACCCACTCAATTCAAGGCTGACCTTTTGCGCTATCTTAGTGCGTATCGTTTGCCCCAGCTTCAGGAATGGATTGGACGAGTACAACGCGCTGATTTCACAGCTATTCGGTAATTTTATCAAGTCAAAGATTGCTAGCACAACTTGCATGACATTGCATTATGTATCTTAATTTTTTTTTTTTTAAATTAATTTTTCTCCTTTTCAAGAGTGTGTTTGGTAGCGTCAGTACCTGGAACACATTTTGGACCAGACTTTACTTTATGGGGCCAGAGTCGCCTCAACTCATTGCTGAAAAGCCATGTAATTGATCCCAAACAACCCCTAGTTCCATGGAAAAGATGGCCAATAGTTGGTCAGTTCTCATCTATTGGGTCATTGGGGCCAGACCCCAACTCTTGGGTTTGTGGAGAGCTAAGGGCTAGTATGAGTGCCCCCTCAAAACCTTTAGAGGAGCCCCCAATAAAATTGGTAAACTTATCAAATCCATGATTTTTTTTTTTTCTTTGGCATGGCCTTAATATTTTACATGTTTTTCTTTCAAGATATATCCAAGTTTAGCCAATGTAAAAGGAAGTCACGATGGTTTGCTTGGTGGAGCTTGCTTGCCATATCAAAAGAAAGTTCATGAGAAGCAGACTTGGCTCAGAAATTACCTGTTGTATGTTTATTGATTCTACAAAAATATTTTGAAAGACATTTTTGACTCAGCTGATTTAACATTATTAATCATTTTTTCACAGTCAATGGCAGAGTAATGGCCGATTTAGGACTCGTGCCATGCCCCATATCAAATCTTATGCCAGAATGTCTCCATGCTGTTCATACTTGTCTTGGTTCTTACTGACATCTGCAAATTTGTCTAAAGCTGCATGGGGAACGGAAACTAAATCTACTTTACCCGGACGTGGCTTAAGAATCTTGTCATATGAAGCGGGAGTTCTTTTTCTGCCCAATTTTCTTGTAAGTAAAATTATGAACCCTGGTAAAACTCCTTTCCCCTTTCCCTCCCTTTTCTGATAATCAGCTATTGTGTTGAGGTTTAAGTGCTTTTGTCTGAAAACAGGTGGAGGACAATGTGTTTAAATTAGAAAATACCAGGACTTCAAAGAAAGAAAAAATTCAGTGTGGAACTGGAAAATGTGAAGATTATGCACCTTTTCCCCTGCATTATGATCTCCCTTTGCAACCTTACAATTCAGAAGACACTCCCTTCTTCTATGATATTTTTAAAGACTCATAATGTATTATAGATTTAAAGCTGCATTTACTAAATCTATCAATTCAATTGACCGAATTCAGCACTTTTTTGTTAAATTTGTTTTTGTGGTGCTTTTGTGATTTTTTTTGGAATGAATTTTCTCCCATGAACTTTTTAAAATTTCTGTGATAGCCTAATAATTATATCTGTTTATGATTTGCATTCAACTCCTGACCCTCATTTTTTTCCCTCCACTTATTCCAGAAAAAGTAAAACAATAACTATAAACTACACAAATATTTTTAAATACCATTATTATTTCCAGATCAGTGGATCAAATGGGGGGATTAGGTTTCTATATGCGCAAGGGAATTCCACTCCTTCAAGCCCCCACTGCTCCTTCGACACCACCAGCCCCACCCTCCAAAAATCGGATTCAGCTTATTGCAGGGAAAGTGGTTGACTGCTTTAACGTTACTTAACTTTTGTATTACCAAGAAAACCCTAGTAAATCACGAGAAAATGAAGGTTTTCAGATTTTACATTAACGAGGTCTACTACAACTGCTGGGTTAAAGTAGAACTTGAGACCATTTCGACGCCCCGGCTAATCAGCCATCCTTTTAACCCTTGACTGGTTTGGTATTTACTTTTCGGGATAACCGGTTACGGATCTTAAACCATTCGAAACTTTGATGCTTCGCTTGTGTTGGTACGAATAGCTAGTGGTCAATTTCCGCATTTTCTCCTTTCTTCCTCTCCCTTCTTCCCCCTCTCCCTTCTTGGTTCTAGCTTCTTCCTTTCTTCCTCTCGTCACTCATTCATAGGAATGGGAATAGAAATGTTTCTACCGAATGAACTCGTAGAAGGCGACGATAAAATGGCGTAGTAAACAAATATGACAGGGGTGCTGTTTGTTGAAGTACAATAATTTAACCCACATGAAAATGGACAAGAAAACCCCCTCTGTAGTTTGTAAGGAAGTTCAGGACATTAGCAATATTTTATGGGGACCATCTTTAAAAATCGATGTTTTTAGAAGGTGGGCCCAAGGTGAGTTCAAGAACTGGGACATTTTCCACTCGCTCTACGAAAACACTTTATTAGAATAGTTTAAATAACTACGAAATTTCACTACGGTTTAATTGCTTCTATCAATCTCCTCTGAAAGGATTGTTTTTGAGGATTGTCAAATGTTTCAGTATTATCTCTTCAACCTACCTAACCTAAATTTTTTACTCTTTTCAAAACAATATAAATTTGAATTCTTTTCAGTTTAAGTTCCTTTTGGTAATTTATAGCACCCCATTTCAGTTTACCACAAATGCTGACTCTGGTCTTTATTGAATTGAATTAACTAGTCCTCCCTTGGTTTTGTCTCTCTAGGATTTCATTTCAGCAATGAAGAACCAACGGCACTTCTGCAGTGTGAAGGAGGTCCCTGTGCAGTGCTTGCCCCAGTTCAGGCATTCATAATCAAAACATTATTGGAAACAGATTCCCTTGAGGATTGGAGAAAAGTATGCTTGAATTTTAATGTCTACTTTAATGCATCACATTTCGGATAGTTTATTCTCTACTTTTTTTCAACAGGCAGGTTCTGAAAAATGCAATAAGCTACTAGTAAAGGCAGTGTGTGACATTTTGAGTCAAGTTAAAGAAGAGGTTGACACCAAATTCCAACTTTTTGAGTTGTGCAATGCGGAAGATAATGATGACCCTGACATGAGCTGTGAAAACACACCCTCACAGTCGAATTTGACCAATGGCAGTATGAATGATGATAGCAAAGATGATCTTCGATTGATTGAGTCATCAATAAGTTTGAGGCAAAATCTGTCGGCTGACAAGTTTCACTCCCAACTGAGGTATGTTCAGATGATCAGCTACAGGTTTACATTGTTTTGAAATTATGAAATTGATTCAGCTTTATTTTTTACCCAACTTCAGAGTTATAACAGTTGATAATATTGCTGCTGTAGAAGCCTTCTATAATGAAAGAATATCTATGTTACAAAATACTTACGGTGTTTTACTTTTACTATACTCAGTAATTTGCTCAAAGGTGAGAATGTTTCTGCATATGTACATCTGTTATTTTTCTAATTTGACTTTATAATTCTTCTCAGTGCTGCCTAGTGGGTTTCAAGTGAAGTATTTTAAATTACAGGGAATTGAACAAATTTCTGAGGAAATGTCAGATCCTAGTGAGTCACTTATTGACATTATTCATGGTTATGGAAACCAGTCCCTCATTAATCTGATGCTAACAGGACGAGCAGTTGGTCATGTTTGGGATCATGAGCAGGATGTTGGAGGTCTAAGTAAGTTTTGTTAAAAAATTACAATGATCTATCTATCTATTGCTTAAATGTAATCTTGGCTACTGCTTTTTGCAGAGTTGCGTGGTTTAATCAAACAGAATGAAGTAGGTTTCCTTGCTTTGTTTGAACATCTGCGGTATTGTGAAGTGGGATCATTTTTTAAAAACCCAAAACACCCAGTTTGGGTTGTGGGCAGTGAAACTCATCTTACAGGTAACATCACATCACTTACATGTTCTTAGAGTTGAGCAAAATTATGTGTACTGTGAAGTGTACTGCAATTTCAACCATTTCATTTTTTTTTACAGTTTTGTTTTCGTGGGAGAAAAGTTTAGTAAGTCCAGAAACAGCTGGTGAAGTTGCTAGACGGGTTTTCAAACGATTTGATCCCGATGGAAATAATTTTATTCAATCATCCTCTCTGCAAGATGTATTGCATGAGTTAAATCTGGTTTCCGAAACTGAATAGTAAGTTATAACAATTAAATATGTATATGCCTGTGAGCCATGTGTTCTGAAGAGTAAAATCTTCTCTCTTTTGTTTAAGCGTGGAAATAATGCGCCGTAAACTTGATCCAGAGGGACTAGGAATCATTCTGTTGTCTGCTTTTATGGATGAATTTTATTCTGATGAGAAGCGTACAACTCCAGATGTTTTTACTCTTTTCCATTACAATGGCTTACCTCATTCTTGCCCTGATGGTCGTGTGAGTTATTTTAAAATTTTTGTTGTTACAGCAAGAGTCAATTTGCTAAAATGGTTTTCAATCTGAGTTTATTTGTTCGCATATTTTTTCAGGTGGTGTACCAAGAGGGCTCAGCTGTGCTACTTGAATCAGATGTTCAGTGTGTGTTTGAAAGTAATCAAATTCAAACAGTTCTACAAACAAAGTGGCGGAACATTGAAGTTAACTGGAAAAGTGGTGGTTCACCATCACTCAACTAGTATCCACTGTTCATTTTCCCTTGCGTTCCATCTACTCAGCCAAAGCCAATGTAGAAACTGTGATTGAGAACTTTTGTGTATGGGCAAGCATGTATGTGAATCTGTGTCGAAGAAATAGTTTCCATAGTCCTTTTTATATTATTAAATGCATCTCATGAGTCTCAGGCTATAAGATCTTTTTTGGAAGACTTCAGTCTTAAGGAAGGTACAATAAATTTGATTTAAATATTTTTTTTCTTTAAATCTGCAAAGAGGAATGCAGGGTTTGGCTTGGCTTTATCAGAGTATTGATGTCCTATGCAATGCACTGTTTTCATTATCACAGGGTGACTTTGACCATTACCATTTTACATTATTTAACATAAAGTTAGGTTGGTGTTAAGCTCTTTAACTAATCTAAAGTTCTTTATTGAAGTATTATTCAATGGTAATAAATGTTTCAATAAATTGTAGGTAGAAATAAGGTGCTTTCCTATTTTTACCTGTATTTTGTTCAATAGCTATGTGGCAGACTGGATATGTTCATTTTTTCTTAGATGTCACCTTGTTAACAAATATGGATGAGTTTTGTGCCTTTTTTTTTTCTGGTTGTCCGCTGATATTCCTCCTTGTTTTATGAAGTTTTTTACCTTGTAACTCTTCCTTTTATTGTGTATTGTTAGAGTTTATCTTGGATTGAAGTTTTTGTTGGTGGTTTGAATTTGATAATTACAAAAACATGGTCCTTCATGTGGTTGGATTAATTTTTTTCCTTCTGAAGTTTTGCGTATTTCATGTGCATTGCATGTCATAATGATATCTCAAGGTATGCATGTCTATCTATTTGTTTGTAACTCTCTCAAATCCACAACCTATGCCTCCATTGTGCCATATTTACATATTTGCCTCTCTTTTATCCTAAATTTGTAGAATGTAGCACAGTCTTTATTTTTTTCAGTCTGTTCTGCTACAGTTTTTTAAGATTGCATTGTGTCTCAAATTTTCTAGGAGATGGGAAAGAGCTGGCCGTGTCTTCATCCATCTTAGCAATTTGTTGTAAGATTAATATTGACACCAAACTGACTGTTATTATTCTGTTATGTCTTCTCTTTTATCTTATATTTTGAAACTATCACAATCCAAGGGGGCGATTCTTGTTGGTCGAGTTACATAGGGCTATCCATATAACTTAGCAAACCAGAATCCAGGCCCAAGACTAGTGTATTGCCTCTTTCAACATAATTAATCACTGTTGCTCAGTTACCAGCATATAACAAACTTATTAATCACTTTGGCCTCAGTAGCTGGTTCGTGTATTTTGTTGATACTTTGTGCTATGTTCATTCCCTACATTGTTTTCCATGTTTCTGTTCCTCGTTTGTCTGGAAACACTTCTGCAATGAAATTATTCAGGCTGATTTTCCCTCCAAAGTTTGCTTTTTAATTCATTTTCTTTTTTAAAAATCTTTTGAGTTTTACTTATGCCAAATTTAATGTAGGTTTCTTGAATTTTTCTTGTTCTGAACAGGGTGTATTGTAAGAAAGTGCTACTACTCGTACTTTGTGACCTTTTATCTTTGAGTAAAAAAAAACAAGTTATTTGCAAACTGTTTTCAGCTGTGTCAGCTACCCATTTTTCTCACCAATGATCCGTAATCATTTGTTGAGACCACTGCAAGAAAATTAATATTCAAATTCAGGTGGTTGTCGCCAACTGTTTAAATTGGGGTTGAGAGAAACCGAATTTTTTTTAATGAAGTACTGTACATTAGTTGATAATCAAATTGTGCCTGAGAATCTTTTGGCGGAACTTTCCTGATGCCTAATAAATAATGCAAATGCTGTGATGATATGATTTGATAAGTAACTGAATAATATAAACATGTTCACAGACATTTTGTCCACTTAGTTACTACAATTGAAATTCTTAAAATTTGGGCTTTCTATCCAGAAATAGTGAGTGACATATCTTTTTCTTCATTGGAAAGAAGAAGTGGGTGGTAACATATTGTCACAACTCGATTTTGAGATCACTGATATTTGTCTACAATTTTCAAATGTTAGTAGCTTATGATAATTTTTTAAAATAAAGCCCTTGAACACAGCTCATGGATTATGTACATATTTTTAGTTTTCTTACTTCTGGCAGTCCGAAACTTCTTTCAAATAAAACATAAAACATGGGGCAGGGAAGTCCTTTATGTTTCCAACAGCCCCTACTAAACCAAAAAACCTTGAAGGGTAGGAAAAAAAAAAGAACTTTCTTCACTGGTTACTGGTTAACAAAATTCAAACTATAGTTAGTCTATTCGCACTCAGTCATAGTCAAGTCGGATGATTTTGATTCACGCAGGCGCGTGAGCGAAGAAGAAATGAAAACAACTCACACACACACACACACACACGACCCCCCTAGGCTCCCTCGGCTCCCTACCCCCCCTCCCCTCTCACACACACACACACACATGTCTGTATGTACACTAACTGTTGGACTCGCCCCCTGTCAACGTTCACGTCGTCAAACCATTATTCGTTGCTGATATCGATTGACACTTGTTTTTCCTGGAACCGATTTCTTTTCAGTTTTGTTTCTTTCCGAATTGAAACTTACCATTTCAAAATGAAGAAAAAGGTATGTATTTGTTGACTTATCAGATGTTTTACAGAAACTGAAGCATATCAAATTAGTTAAGTCCTTTTCCTCACTGCATTGTTTTGCTACTTGTGCTAGTTGTCTCTTACCTCAATTACATTTCTTTTTCGTGTAAA
Organism: Frankliniella fusca; assembly: GCA_029379305.1. NCBI lineage: Eukaryota > Metazoa > Arthropoda > Insecta > Thysanoptera > Thripidae > Frankliniella > Frankliniella fusca. The sequence goes on from JAHWGI010000295.1 coordinate 960,914, forward strand.
ATATTTGTCCATTTCTGATTGTGGATATGTGAGGTTAAGTTTCAATGTGTAGGCTGCCCAATGTTGTCAAAATATCACGTCCTGTCTCCTAAATATCTCGCACTTTTACATTTGTTAGATTACAAAGCATTCATCATTTCAGGTACTATTAATGGGTAAAAGCGGATCTGGAAAGACCAGTATGAGGTCGATTATATTTGCCAACTATATTGCCAGGGACACTCGACGACTTGGTGCTACAAGTAAGTCATAAAAACATGGACTTTATGCCTTTTAAGCCATATTATTTTCAGATTCTCTAAACTGTTTTATCCTTTATTTGTCTAGTTGATGTGGAACATTCTCATGTTCGATTCCTGGGCAACCTTGTTCTGAATTTGTGGGACTGTGGAGGGTGAGCCTTTGTCAATTGTATCATCATGATGAAAAATTTCAACATTACTTTTTCCTTATATTTGCTCATCTTTCAATTTTCAGTCAAGAAGCTTTCATGGAAAACTATTTTGCTAGTCAAAGAGATAACATTTTCAGAAACGTGGAGGTATTGATATATGTTTTTGATGTTGAAAGCAGAGAACTAGACAAAGATATGCATTACTACCAGAGTTGCCTTGAAGCCATTTTACAGTACTCTCCAGAAGCAAGAGTTTTCTGCTTAGTACATAAAATGGATCTTGTCCAAGAAGATCAGAGGGATATGGTGAGAGCTATCCCCAACATGGCGTCTGTTTTAAATATCTTTGTTCTCTCTTATCTTATTGTACTTATGTCTTAACAGATTTTCCTTGAGCGTGAGTCAGATTTAAAAAGACTTTCAAAACCTTTGGAATGTACCTGTTTCCGCACATCGATTTGGGACGAAACTTTATATAGAGTAAGAAAAACACTCTGAACAATCTTAATTTAATTTACAATAGAAATTACCTCCTCATATTTATCTCTCCTCTTTCTCAGGCATGGTCATCCATTGTCTATATGTTAATTCCTAATGTCAAGGAGTTGGAACAAAGCTTGAATCAATTTGCTGGTATCATAGATGCTGATGAGGTTTTACTCTTTGAAAAGGCTACTTTTTTGGTAATATCTCATTGTCAACGAAGACATCACCGAGATATGCATAGATTTGAGAAGGTTTCCAATATAATTAAGCAATTTAAACTCAGCTGCAGGTATGTGTCAATTGCACATTGCCAAGTTTATATGTACCAAAACATTATCAATTAATTATTAATTCCCTCTTTTTCCAGCAAACTTGCTGCCCAGTTTCAGAGCATGGAAGTGAGAAACTCTAATTTTGCAGCTTTTATTGACATGTTTACTAGCAACACATATGTCATGGTTATTATGTCAGATCCTGCCATACGTAAGTTAAATATATTAGAGACCTTTTTATTTTTTTCTATTTTTTTATTTTCTATGAGGGAATAATTTTTTTTAAATTTTGGAATCTTTTGTTTTGTAGCATCTGCTGCAACTCTCATCAACATTCGAAATGCCAAAAGGCACTTTGAAAAACTGGAGCGTGTAAGTCAACACCCTGGTGTTAGCATGCCTTGAGGTCAAGGCTCCAAGGCATGAGAAGTCATTTCTTAGGATTTTGTGTTTTGGAAGTCATCTGAACAGCTTAATTTTTATGATCAGAGGGAGCAATATATCCTTATTTAACTTAAAGCTCCTCTTCTCTGTCTCTCATGTAACTGCTATATTTTGAAATTGTTTTATTATCTAACCTTATTCTATTGATTTTTTTGAAGGGTCTCTCATTTGAGCATGTAAAGGATAAATTGAAAATACCATTCAAAGAAATTAAATAGTTTTGTTATACATATGTTATGTTTTGTGTCATGATATTTGGTTTGTACTTTTGTCAACTAAGAGATTTTTTAAAAAAGCTAATTATTCTCATAAGATGCTTTTATTTTACCCTTTGTTTTATTTCACAAACTTATGCTAATAATTATGACTGCAAGTAGCAAATAGTTCGGGATGCATAAAATGAACCCTAAGTACCAATATTTTTCTTTAAATTTGCTGCCATGGAAAACAATTCCTCAACATTTTGTTGTGACTGTTCCTCATGTGACTGTTAGAGTGAGGGGCATTGGTAAGCCACCCTCACGAAGGTATCTAAGGTGCTCTGTGGTGAAGCGCCTTCCACAGTAAGGTAGGCAACAAGCGCAGCACGTGGGCGGGGCGGGCTTGCATTTCCCCGTACAGGCTCCTGCTCATGCTCACAGGACTGCTTCGTCATGACGCCCGACACTAATGGACATAATGATTAGATTGTTGTGGCAGTGACTCGCTCATGATATGCGCGTGATGCTGGAAATAACGTATGTATTGCACAATATTAAAGCGAAGTATAGTTCAGATTCTCGCCAGTCGTATCGTGCCGCACTACTCATTCTCTGGCACCAAAGAGCGCGCACTCTTCATACGGTCTTTTTGCATAAAAATGCTCTTGGAGCACTGGAGCGAGAGCAGGACACCGTGCGGTAGGCCAGCATTCTACTCCACCGCAGGGCGTTGGTCAAGGACGCTGTGTGGGCACGTGACCACTCAGACGGGGGCGGGGCGCGGGCGAGCTGTGCGGCGGCGCGGGCCTCTCGAGTTGGGACGAGGTTTAAGCCAGTTGAGGCAGCCTATCGCTGCCAAGCCCGTCCGTCCCGTCAGTGTGACTCGAGGAGCCGGAGTAGATAGACCGAGCGGGGAACAAGCTACGTCGAGCGGAAAGTCGCCTCGGCGCGCCACTCTCGGTCCTGACGCCAAGAAGCCACTGGGTCCGCCGACCACAGCTGTTCCGCTCCGCCGTATCATCTCCATCCAAACTTACGTGGTGGAAATCAGCTGAGAGGGGCAGGAAAGGAAGTTTTGTGTCGGCTCGGGCGGTGAGCACACATGGCAACGCCGGCACGCCGCCTTACCCAAAAATAAAAACTAAATAACTGAATGAAACGAGCCGTTGCGGAGATAATGGCACTCGTGTGGTTGTTGGTGGGACTGGGGATCTTATCCGCATTCCTTTTGAACCTGCGCCGCTACCGATTGGCCGCCAAGCTGCCTGGCCCGAAGCTGTGGGTGCCCGGTTTCGGCAATCTCATTGATACCCTTCTTTGCTATGGATTCTGTGAGTGTTGTTGTTTATTTCACATACGCCCTCCCGGTGTCGCGCCAGGTCCGCCGCCTTTGTGTCTTAATATGCGAGGTTTGTGTCGTCGTCTCTGTTGCAGCGGGAGTTGAATGGATCAAGGGATACTATGAGCGGTACGGCAACGTGTATGCTATGTGGGTGGGTCACTCGTTCCTCCTGGTCACCTCCAACCCCAGGGACATAGAGGTAAATCTTGTCTCTGAAACAGGCGCCACAATGATAAAGAAGAATCATGACTATTTATTATTGTTATACCTCGAGCAGGCCATCGTTACGAGCTCAGCGTTCATCGACAAAGGCTCCAATTACTCGCTCCTCAGTCCGTGGCTGGGTGACGGACTGCTCCTGTCCAGCGGTGAGTATTGGCGCCCCCACAATGGCCGTTACCAAGGCGGAGCGCCTGCGACAAACTGGATAGGCCAACCCGCCAAGCACTCGAGTAAAAGGGGGCGGCCTACCCGGAGAGCTGAAGCTCAGGGGGAAGCAGGAATTAAATTCCTGGTACTCAAAATTTCGTACCGTCACCTCCAGATGAGTTCATTGTGGGGACACCTTATGAGGCTGCCCCAGCGAGCGCAGGAGGGAGTTGCAAGGAGACAAATGCAGGGGGGGGGGGGGGGGTCGGGGGTATTCGAAAATTGACCTTTTTGGTGACTACTACAGGCAAAAAGTGGCACTCCCGCAGGAAGCTCCTCACACCGACTTTTCACTTCCGGATCCTGGAGCAGTTTATTGACGTGTACAACGAGAAGGGCACGATTCTGGAAGCCAAGCTGGAGGAGCTAGTCGGAAAAGGAGCGGTTGACGTTAGACCCTACATCTCGCGACACGCCCTTGATGTTATCTGTGGTAAGCGTTGACTATACTAAGTTCCCGCGGTGGGACTTCCCTCTCGCATCAGCAGGAGACATCATTCAAATTTTTACTTGAAACAGAGACTGCTATGGGTACTCAAATGAACGTCCAGGTTGAGGAAAACTCGGAATATGTTCAAGCCATAAAAGTGTAAGTTTTGATCAGTGTGGTTGTGTGCTGACCTGGGTTACGTGCGAACCACCGGCTTTGCAAACTACCTGGCTACGCTTGGGAGAGTTCACTGCTGCAAACGCGTTTGGTCGTGGGAGGCTGCTTTTAAGCTAATAACTCGTGCAAAAGTTCCAAATTCATCACTCGAAGGTAAATATTATTTCTTTCCTTTATTTCAGTGCTTGCAAGACTGTTGATGACCGTCACGCTTATCCGTGGTTGTCAAATGAGACTTTGTTCCGAATGACCAGAATGGGAAAGGAGTTTTTTAAGGCACTCGGCGTGATACACGGCGTCACACAGAGGGTCATTGACAAAAGGAAAGCTGAGCTTCAAAACGAACTGAAGAGCGGTGAGAAACAAGTGGAGACGGTTCAGGATGACATAGGTAGCGGCTCACGCAACACATTATGATCGCAATCGGCAATAAAAGCCACGAACCGAATCCCCATGAACTGATACAATAATGTACTTTTATAAGGGTCGAAAAAACGCATGATGTTCATCGATCAGCTTCTCACCATGCATCTCCAAGGAGCAGATTTGTCAGAGAAGGACATTTTCGACGAAGTTAACACTTTCATGTTCGAGGTAAATTCCATCAAAAACTTTTCCTTTAATTAAAAAAATAAAAACTCTTGCCAGATTTGTTCACCCATCAATTCGTTTGGACAGGGCCATGACACCACTATGACTTCAGTGTGTTTCACGCTATACTTGCTGTCACAGCATCCAGAGGTGCAGGAACGCGTTGCTCAGGAGGTTCTTCTGGTGACAGGCTCCAGCCCCCACTTCACAGCTGCACACCTTGCAGAGCTTAAATATCTGGAGGCTGTTATTAAAGAGTCTCTGCGCCTCTATCCTAGTGTACCTTGCTTTTTCAGAGAATGCAAGGAAGAGTACAAACTACCGAGTAAGGTTCCCGTCGGTAAGACCTAAGCGCCAATGGTGTCGTTAGTTTTCATCACACAGCCCCATCGTTCTCTTTAGGTGGCTACACAATACCAGCGCGGACGACAATATTGATCAATGCGTTCATGGCACACCATGACGAAAAAAATTTCACAGATCCTCTGACGTTCAATCCCGAGCGTTTTGTAGCCGGTAACGAGGACCATCAGCGACATAATTTTGCATACATTCCATTTAGTGCGGGGTACAGAAATTGTATAGGTAAAGAGCCCCCCCCCCCTTTTTTTCTTTTCTTAATGAAAGGAGTAGAGACTATACAGAATGTCATGTCTAAATTTATGCTACAGGTCAGCGCTTCGCAATGATGTCCATGAAGGCAACCTTGGCGCGAATACTTCGCTCTTACCGGTTTCTTCCCGGCTTTGCGGATGGCTCCAAACTAGACCTCGACCTTCAGGTTGTCCTCACCACTAAGTCTGGCGTGATGCTTCAACTGGAGCGACGATAGTATTATGTAATCGATGAATTAATAAATAAACAATTAGTTGCTCTTTGATATAGTTTTCCCCTCAATTTCCTGTTATTGTTTTGGAATGCGGGTGACAAATTTACGCTCTGAAAATTTGACTGGTTTCGAGAGAGCGGCTAATTTGGACACACTTTTTAACATGTGGTGATAACAAAAAAAATATCTGATTAAACCACGCTATTAAACGTCAGTGCTGACACAGCGGACGCACCGAATGTTCGGGCAACTTAAGGAGCGAAGTGAAGATCGGCGAAAAATGCTCTCTGACAGGCGAGCGGGTCCACTCGTATTCCCCGCGGCTCCTGCCGCCACCGCCACCGCCTTCCTCACCCCACCCCCCACCCCGATGCCGGACGCCGATCGCCCACGACCCACGAATCACGAATCCCACGATCGCCGCGCCGCGCCGCTCGACGCTGTCCGTCCGTTTCCTTTGCATCGCATTCATTCCCACTCTCCACATGCGTGTAACACAGGATTGCTTGGAAGAAAATTGACGCTTAATTATATTGATGTTGACGACTGGAATGTATTAAGGAGTGAGTCTTGAAACGAATTGGTTTCTTTACCTTGGATTCTTGAATGGCATAGACGTCTTCCAAAAGTTGTGAACGGTTTTATTCACCGCTTAGGTTATGGTTTTCTGTTTACAGCGTTCTTGAAATCCCTCCTCATCCTGAGATAAAAGTGACAGAGTTATTTCTAATCCATCATGACAGAGTACCAAGTTGGGAGTCTGGGAAATTTAATATCTGGCAAAGGTGACATTAATTCAGGCACGAAGATAGTTTATGAGAAAGTGTCAAGAAAAAGGTAACAACCCAATCAAAAAAATTACGTTTGTGTTTTAATTATCAATAAGCAATAATATTTTCAGTATCTTTTCCTTTTTTTGTTTCATTTTGTATTTCATGTTTTCATCCCAAAGTCAAGAAACCCCGCTCAATATCAAGCCTAAAGGTAAAATTTTCAGCCACATTGTCATGCAAAATTTATATTCTATTCCTGGTGATTTTTATTTTGATTTTTGTGTTTAGGTTCAACACTCAAACTTCAGGGGAAAAAATTGAAGGACAAAATATCAAGTCCATTTCTGAAAAGGAACAAACCTGACATTGCAGGAGATGAAGTAGGAGGGGGAACAGTGGCCAAGTCATGGAAGCGCATCCCTGAAAGGTACACATCATTTATCATATTTAGAAATCTTTTTAGTATTTAATTAATTTCAGTTATTTTTTTTGTTATTTCATCAATATTTTTTTTCTATTTGTAGTGATGGGGTGACAGTGGTTGATGGTGCTCAATCCATTAAAACATTTTCTCGGAATGCAGCTAGACGCATCCATATTAAAAAAAATACAAAAAAGCATGTGGATGATCCTGAAAGAGAAGCAAGAACTATTTTTGTTGGAAATATTCCTTATGCACATGCAAAGAAGAAGAAACTCATAAAGTTTTTCTCTAAATATGGAAATGTTGAATCAATCCGATTTCGGTGTGCTCCTCTCAAAGATCCTCGAATGTCTAAAAAGGTAGTAGTGGTCTTGATGTTAATGTAAAATCTAATTACCATATCTAAATTTTTCTTCTCATCTGTAGGTAGCAGTGATAAAACATGAGTTTCACCCTGAGCGCTCAAGCATTTGTGCCTTTGTTGTATTTAAAAGTGAAAGTGAAGCAAATAATGCTGAGCAAGCCAATGGAACAGTGTATCATGAACATCATTTACGCGTTGACTTGGCAGGGAATGCTTCTAAAAAAGAATACGATCCTAAAAAAAGTATATTTATTGGCAACGTTTCGTTTGGTAGGTTCACTGTCCCGAATTTCGGCACTGAAGGTCTAACTTAGTTTGCTTTTCTTTTTTCTTACAATTAACTCACACTAGCTTTCAATTTTTACTTCAGCTGCCGAAGAAGAGGACTTGTGGGAATTATTTTCTAAATGTGGAGCAATAGAAAGTGTTCGGATTGTAAGAGATCCTGTTACAGCTGTTTCAAAAGGAGTAGCGTTTGTGAATTTTCAGGTAATGCCCTAAAACAATTTTGAATTTTAGCCAACTGTATGATGTGCTCTTTTTCATTTTACTTTCTTAAAAGGAGAGAGATGCTGCCGAACTAGCCCTCCAATTAGATGGGGAAAGTTTGAAGAAACGTAATATAGCAGTGAGGCGTCACAAACCTAATGCAAAATCAGTAGAAAAAGTCTCTGATAAAAATGTGCGGCATAAGGGGGCTGGGCCTGTTGATGAGAAAACCAAGCAGAAGCAAAAATTGAAAGAAGAGGTCAGGTTACAGAAGAAAGAAAAACGAAAGATGCGTAGAGAAGGTGAAAAGTTGCTAGGTATTGATAAGAAAAAGAAAAAGAAAAGTGATGGTTCTAGTGAAGCCCCCAAGGAAGATGAAGATTTCCCAAAGGAGAAAAAGGTCAAGTCAAACAAAGTTAATCATGGTGAAACAATAACTAACAACACATTACCCAAAGGTGGAAAGAAATCAAAATTCCAGGGCCAAACTGTTGAGGATTCGAAGAAAAAGGTAAGTTGTGTTATTTCCTTGACATGCTTGTAATCTTTTAAACTTAAATTATCCATCTATTACATTAATTTTCATACTCACTTTTTTGTTCAGAAAAAGAAAATTAACAAAGGAGAGCTGAAGAAGAGAACAGTTGCAAACTTGCTCAGTGGGAGTTTGCAGAAGAAAAAGGTTTAGATTGGCACCATCATTGTGTAATGTTTTAGTACAAAACTGTCAGATTAAGAGTTACCATTTGTGGAAATACATTGGACTTTGTAACTGCCATAGAACTTGCAGGCTTTAACTACTAATCTTGGAAAACTAAATCTCCTAGTTGACTTTTACTAAAGCAAGTCAATTTGATACGGAGGACACTTCATTAGAATCTCTTTCTTACTGCATCTGCAATGCATTTGGACAAATTAATTTTTCTTCTTTTGTTTTCTATCCCACAAAGAGGCAACAAGAGTATTTATACCAAGCTTTAGCAAGCAGGCACCTTAGACTGCTGCTTTGAAAGGGGACGCCTGACGACCTGATGTTCCAGTCAACATAGTGCATTGTGTATGGTGAGTCTAAGTCTGACTACCTTTGCAGACCTGACTCAATGATTGCACTGCTTTTATTGTATGCAAGAAACTTGTGTTGAGTCAACTTTAAATTTGTAGGGACAATGAAGTGGGACATAGGCAGCAGGAGCATTGACAATTCGGTTTTCCAGGGTGGAGCAAATCGTTTTGCGGGCCTTACCTTCAGGGGTATCTGTCACTGGACGTTACTCATTTTTTGTTTGCAACATGTGATTGCATTTACACTTATGCCAGGGCTGTGGCAGCACTAACGCTGCCGCCCTGCAGTCTGAAGGCTTGCTAATTGACAATTTTTTGGAATATTTCCCTTCAAATCACTGCCCCCGCCCCCCTCCAAATGTGAGCCATGAATGAGGCGTTGGGAGCGTCAAGAACAGCTCACTTTGCTCACTCACTCTTCCGTAGTTTTCACTGAGTGAGAGTGAGTGAGCAAAGTGAGCTGTTCTAGACGCTCCCCTGGCCCTGATTTCTCTCCTTCCCCCCCGCTTGTTGTACCCCTTCGGTTGTGTGTGGACCGTATGGACGCTCCTAAGAGGCAGACCTACAAGGAGGGCATCCATGTACCCATGCGGTGCGGGGTTCGTTTGGGACCGACGTGAGTCATACAAAAAGAAATGACTGTTTTCAGTCACAGCTAGGTAAACTATGAATTACGGGACTGGGACCGTCATCAATCAGCTGTGTTCGCGCCGTGCGTGGCGGGGTGGCGGCAGCCGAAGAGGGGGAGGGGGTAGAAGAGGCAGGGGCGGGAAACGTCACTGACGCGGCTGCGGCACCGGCACGCCACCACCATCGCCGCTACCGCCACCGCCACCACATCATCCGTTGTGACGTAGGCCGGCCAATGACGTCGGCGCTTTGTCCGGTTCGGCCAACCCGGGGATCAATAAGACCTGCGGGCGGGTCGTGTTCCGCTGATCGAGTCCATCAGGCTCTGTCATCGCCGTTAGATCGGCGATCGGCTGCCCTATGGTCGCTAATGCTGTAGCTTCTCTCCGTGCTCTCGCCACCATGAAGGTGGGTGCGTGCTTGCCCGAGTTGCTTTGCCTGTTGGCTGCCCTGGAGCGGTTTTAACGCCGACGTTTTGTTTGTAGCAGCCGCTTAGCCTCCTTGCTGTAGTAGCCAGCTGACAGTCCAGTTAGGCACGTCCGGGCCCGGGCCGCCCGCACCTTCTCCTCACCCCCTCCGCCCTGTCCTGTCACCTCACGCTCAATATCTTGCGATACTTGCCTTTCCCGGCTGCAGCCCGTTGGCCGGCGCACGTGCCAGGCCCGCTCGCAGTCACAGCCTCCTGAGTCTCGGATGCTGCTCCAGCCCGCTGGTCGAGGCGCGTAGTCCCTCTGGAGACCGTCTATAGGTGGGTCCGATGGCGGATCATGAGACGTTCCTCGGCAACGACCAGCTGATGTTGTGCTTTCTGGCAGAAGCTCCTCACTCCTTCTGAAACGCTTGTTTTGTTCTTTCCCAAGTTATTTTGGTGGCACCGTACGATTCCAGTGGCCTGCTTCCAGGTCTATGTGATCGATGACGTACTACTAAACGTGTCGTCTGCTTCGCACCATGCCGTAAGGGCGCGTAGGAGTTGCATCAAATTGACTTTATGAATTGCCGGCTTTGCTCTGTTGTCTCAACCGCAAAGTGAACTCTTTTTTTGTAGTGTTCAGAGATGGTCAATGCCCCTTGCCTTGATAACGTGATTGATAAATGTTAGAGATAAGAAATGCTCGACCTCTCACCGCTGTACTTGATCAATCTTATTATATCAGCTCATTGGTATTACCATTGACCTTGATGCCAAATGCTGCATATTTCAAAATTCCCTTATGTGAACACCTCGAATATTTGCTGCCAAAGTGATTGGTGATTACTTTCCTCACAAGACTTTTCTTTCAGTCCCAATAAAGATTTCTGTTTGGTTAGGTTCATATAATCCGCAGACTAAATTACCTATTGAATGTGTCTTATATTTGGGTTCAAAATTGATATCTTTCTTAAATTATGGTTTTATTTAGTTTCTAGAAAATAATGAAATCCCACTGCCCTCTGGATGAAAGCTGATAATATCTCATAGATTTACTTTGTCTGTTATGAATGTTTCATTACATGAATTGGATCTAAAAACATCATTTGCTCTCAGTCCTGTCAAATATTATATATTTTTTTTAATATCAAATTTTTTCTGAATCCAGTTGCTTCTGGGGAGGCAACTCAAACAGTAAGGAAGAATCTTAGTATCATGTCAAGGAAAAGAATGCGTGAAGATGAGGCTAGCGTTACATCCACAGACTGCCAATCAGCTTCAAACCACACATTGTCCAATGGAGATTTTGGAATAAGTGTAAGTTACTATGATTTTCACAAACATATTGATTCTCCAATTACATAATATTTTACTTATTAATATAAATTGAAAAACAGCTATGAAGTACAGAATATGGTAAAAAACATTGAAGCAAAATGTGCTCTTTTACCTTTGCAGTCAGTTCGAACAATGGCACCATTCAGTGATGATCCTGAAGCTATAGCCATCAGAGAAAAGGTGGATTACAGTGTTCGAATTACCTTAAAACAAGCAAGAGCTGGTAATGGTGAGTAATGTGATGGCAAAAGTAAGGTGAACATTTTCCTCTCTTCACATATCTCTGTTAAATTAGCTGCTTGTTTCAGCTCCTAGGCCTATTAGAGTTTTTGCTGATGGAATATACGATTTGTTCCATCAGGGACATGCAAGACAGCTTTTACAGGCTAAAAACTTATTTTCCAATGTTTATCTTATAGTTGGTGGTAAGGTGTTTGGATATAAAGAAATTTGTCTTGGTCCTCGTTTCATGCACTGAAACTATTTATCATGACGTTGGTTGTGTTTCTAGTCAATGGCGATGCTCAAACGCACAGCAAAAAAGGACGTACTGTTATGACTGAGGATGAAAGATATGAAGCTGTCAGACACTGCCGATATGTAGATGAAATTGTTAAAGATTCCCCCTGGGAATTGGATGATGAATTTCTTAACAAGCACAAGGTAATTTTTATTGTCTGAAGACTTATGTTGAAAATCTATTTCAATTGGGTTAATTTTGTCTACCTTCTTCAGATTGACTTTGTAGCCCATGATGATATTCCGTATGTCACTGAGGACTGTACAGATGTTTACAGTCTTTTAAAAGAAAGGGGCATGTTTGTGGCAACAGAAAGGACCGAAGGTGTATCTACTTCAGATATAGTTGCAAGAATTGTCCGGGATTATGATGTTTATGTCAGGCGAAATTTGGCTCGTGGCTACAGTGCTAAGGAACTGAATGTTTCCTTCTTAAATGTTCGTATTCAAAAATTTTCATGTCAGACTATTTTATATTTCTTTCAAGCATTTTTCTAATTTATTGTTACAACACCAGGAAAAGAAGTTCCGTCTTCAGAATAAAATGGATGAGCTGAAAGATAAAGGGAAACGTGTCATGGAAAATATTGGAGAAAAGCGTATTGATATGATTCAAAAGTGGGAGGAGAAATCAAGAGATTTTATTGATACTTTTCTTTTACTTTTTGGAAGGGAAGGCAGATTGGTATGTTGGGTATTTTCATAATATTTATTTGTTTTGGTAACGTGTATTTTAAAATTATGGTAACTCTTTTTTTTAAAGTCACATATTTGGAATGAAGGGAAAGGACGGCTGATGCAGGCCCTGTCGCCACCATCAAGTCCAGCTCGGGGTGATGACAATTCCACCAGTGGTGATGAAGCCTGGCAAGTCTTTTAAACGAATTATTCTAATTTACTGTTCGGGATTTGTTTTTTCTTTTTTCCAAAAAAAAGTGTTGGTGTGGTGCATAATTTTTCTTGGGTTTCTCTTTCAGCCCCCCTCCACCCAAAGCCTGCCGATTGGAATATTCTGCAGGATCAAGTCGAAGTCGTTCTTCAGGAGCTTCAGCAGCCTCAGATGACTACTCAGATGACGAGGCACCTTCAGGTGGTACATGATAATAGTTAAAGCAAATTTTCAATAATTATTCATTAATTGAAACAAGATATGAGATTTTGGAAAACAGTAGTCATTGTTGATGTTACCATTGTTTACTATTGTTAACAATGATTGTTATAAATATATGCAGGGAGTTTTTTACGCCTTTATCTGTAATCCATTGTTTTATAATGGTTTTACATGAAGCTTTTGCGAATCAGTCAAATGTCAAAATTGTCAACACAGTGAAATATGAGTGTGGATGGTGCAAATTCTTCAATTTGATGATTCTCTCATCAAATATTGTGATGAATGCAAACTTTCCTATTCCTATTTTTATAGGATTCCTTTTAAAAAACAGTTTTTGTTATTACTAAGTATTTATTCAGTGGATCTGTTGTGCCTAGAGTTCTAGATTTATGCTTTTACAGTTATATTCCTGGACTGGAAGGTAACCTTGTATCCATTGTGCTGTGTTGTGAGTGTGACGTCTGCCAATCTACAGGTACTCAGTCTTCAGTCACAGGGGCATAATCATTATCTACTTAAACATTTAGAACTGAGAGATATCTGATGTCCAGCAAAACCTTTGTTTACACAATTGCTCTCTTCAAGCCATTTGATGTTTCAGTTTCAGTTCAAATATTCTGTAAGGCAATCTCACGCATATGTTTTATTTAATCCTCTAGCATTATATCAGTAAGGAAGACAATTACCAGACAATAATCAAGTCTTTTGGTCATTCAGTCAAAGTAATCCATACTCAATACCTCTGCTCAGTGTAGTCATATTTCTTGTGACTGCCAAATGTCAAAGCAATTTCAAAATAGAAAATTCAATGCACAATTTAAATGGTAACACCTGTGTGTGTTTCTGCTCCCTTAGGTACTACATGCATCCAACACTTATTTGAAATTGTTCAATTGTAACAAAAGCTTTGTATTTGCAGGTTTAGACAGTACCAATTTTGCAATATTGGTTTTGGGTTTACTGTGGGAACCAGCTATCAGATTTTCAGAAAACCTAAATTTTCTAACATTCCACCAAAGAAGTTGGCGTCTGGTTACATGATTTATAACTGCTATTATTTAAGTGTAGGCCACAATGTAGATTAGTGAACATAAGCAGCATCCAATCTAAGAATTATGAACTGATCATTCCAAGTTCATTTGTTTTCTGCAATACCCTACCTCGAAAGTAAAGAAATACTATAAGGATTTACTCTGCATGAGTTGTATTCTGCAAACATTCAATGAAAGCTATTTTGTTAAAATTTCCTTTATTAAAAAAAAAAAAAAAATCCAAACTGACCCTGACAACAAGTTTGAGGGAAGGGAATTGCAGTTTGTCTGTGACTGATAGGGTTTTCACATCACGTGGTTTGTAATTGATGTGCTATGTTTAGCAAATAGTACTGTATGAATATTTTGTCTTAATATATTGATTTTGACCAAAACCAACTTTCGCATACTCATTCAGAAGTGCCCTCATTCCACAAATTTCGAATTTCCATCTGCAGCTTCACTCCGTTGTGGTTAACAGATTCCGCGTCTATTTTGAATTTGGCGGCAAACTATTTAAGCTGATGAAAGCTTTCAGAATAATCGATAGTCACATAATTTATTTTTGTAATATAATATATTTTTGTAAAATAAAAAATTAGATTAAATTATAAAAAAAATTGCTTGTAAGAATAGCTTACCTTTTCCTTGCTTCCTTTTTGTTTTTTCGTTTCGGAGTGAGCAAGAGCAAGTTCAGTTGTATAGCTTTCCTAAAGGCTGTGGAAACCGATAACAGCTGACGAGCGACATGTGTTTCGCGCCCTAAACCGACGGCTTCACTCCATCACAAAGCGTATGTGCTGTAGCGGTGTTTTGAAACACGTATTTTATATTGTTTTGAAGTTGAACTTGTTCTTCAATCCTCCCAAAAATGTCTTCCAAAACGAGGGATTATGATGCTGACAAAGGTTTGTAGTACGACAATTCTTAATCGGTGGTTGACTTCGTCTATTATCGGAAAATGTCTAACAGCACCTTCTAAACGTAACTTTCAGAAAAACTTAAACAGTTTCTGAAGGAGTTTTGCACTCAAGATGATGAGGGGCGAAAGCATTTTAAATATGCCATCCAACTCACAAACTTGGCGCACCGTGAACAAGTGAGTTAAATTTCCTAAATCATCGCCACAAGCTGTACATCTAATTCTGATGCAAAAGCTCACTGTGTCCTCTTTTCCAGGTGTCTCTCACTATTGATCTGGATGATCTTGAAGATTTTGACTCTGACTTAGCAGCTTCCGTGGTTGATAATACTAGACGGTACTCCCAAATTGTTGGTGACATAGTTGCAGAGCTATTGCCATTGTTCAAGGAGAGGGAGATTATGAACAAGGACACGTTAGATGTATACATAGAACATCGAATTCTGATCGAGCAGCGTAATAGACGCCCTGGAGAACAACGCAACCCTCAAAATAAATATCCCCCTGAACTCATGCGTAGATTGTGAGTACTTGTGGTATTGTTTGCAGTACGGATATCCATTGCTCTACTCTCAAACTTTTTACTATTTATGTTTCAGTGAAATCTACTTTAAAGAACCATCAAGTATGAAAAGTACTCCAGTGCGTTTGGTGAAAGCTGAGCACATTGGAAAACTTGTGTCTGTTCGTGGTATTGTGACTCGCTGCACTGAAGTCAAACCAATGATACAAGTAGCAACTTATACCTGCGACCAGTGTGGGGCTGAAACGTATCAGCCAGTTGGCTCTCTTTCTTTCATGCCTGAGCAGATGTGTCCGAGTGATGACTGCAGAGTGAATAAATCAGGTGGACGACTTTACTTACAGACACGTGGTTCTAAGTTTGTTAAATTTCAGGAACTTAAAATCCAGGAGCACGTAAGTAATTATTTTCATGTTTTCAATGAATTATCATTCACCGTGATTCAACAGCAGTCAATTTTTTCTTTGCTCTCTTTAATGGTAGAGCGATCAAGTTCCTGTTGGTAATATACCTAGAAGTCTAACTGTGTTTTGCCGTGGAGAAACAACCAGACAAGCTATTCCTGGAGACCATGTTTCCATCACAGGCGTGTTCTTGCCACTTTTGAAAACTGGTTTTCGCCAAATAGCTCAAGGCCTTTTATCAGAGACTTATCTTGAGGCTCATGTAAGTGTACTGATTTTGTTCCAAACAAGCTTAATTTATGCAAAACTTATGTCCAGTATATTCTTATTTATAGAAAGTGGCAATCATGAATAAAAGCCAGGATGATGTTGACCAACCTGGTGAAATGACTGAAGAAGAGGTTCAGAAGCTGATTGATGAGGATTTTTATAACAAGTTAGCTACCAGTATTGCACCTGAAATTTATGGTCATGAAGATGTCAAAAAGGCGCTCCTATTACTTTTGGTGGGAGGTGTTGATAGACGTCCGGATGGCATGAAAATTAGAGGTAGGTCATTTTATTTATTATGAAGTCTTAAAACGCGTTTGTTTCTTATCAATGGATATATTGCTAATTGCAAATATTTTCTTTTATCTGTAAGGGTCAATTAACATCTGCTTGATGGGTGATCCTGGTGTGGCTAAATCTCAACTTCTTTCATACATAGATCGCTTAGCTCCCAGAAGTAAGTATATTCAGAAACTATTCTTGCAAAGTTTTAAATGTCTCTGTTTACTGGATATTTTTATTCCGTTCTTTTGCTTAGGTCAGTACACCACCGGAAGAGGTTCATCAGGTGTTGGTCTCACAGCCGCTGTTATGAAGGATCCTCTGACTGGGGAAATGATGCTGGAAGGTGGAGCTTTAGTTCTTGCGGACCAAGGCATTTGTTGTATTGATGAATTTGATAAAATGGCTGATGCTGATAGAACTGCCATTCATGAAGTAATGGAACAGCAGACCATATCAATTGCTAAGGTGTGCATTTGTTGCCTTACAATATTTTCTATAATTTTGGTTTATGCCTCTTTCAATTTATCACTTCACTTCTTGCAGGCTGGTATCATGACCACACTGAATGCCAGAGTAAGCATTCTAGCTGCAGCAAACCCTGCTTATGGCCGTTACAACCCTAAAAGAACAATTGAACAGAATATTCAGTTACCAGCGGCACTGCTCTCTCGATTTGACCTGCTGTGGCTGATTCAAGATAAAGCTAACCGTGATAATGATTTGAGGTATATAGCATACTAGTTGTTGGCATCCAAATTTTATGTGAAGTAAACTTACATCTTTGTCAAATTTTTAGGCTGGCACATCACATCACATACGTTCATAGACATTCGAAGCAGCCTCCAACTCTTATTGAGCCTTTAGATATGAGTCTGATGAGACGTTACATATCTTTGTGCAAAAAGAAAGAACCCTCTATCCCCTCTGATTTGTCAGATTATATTGTTGGTAAGTAATCAATTAGCATACCTATCGGTTAAATCTTATTCAGCCTAAATTTATGAAACCACTTCACATTTCTTAGGCGCCTATGTTGAGATGCGCAAAGATGCTCGCAACAGCAAAGATAACACCTTCACTTCTGCCAGGAACTTGCTAGCTATTCTCCGTCTCTCTACAGCTCTGGTAAGTTTCATTTATTTGGTCTTGGCTTTCACATTACAACATAATTTTACAACATTTTTGCTTTTTACAGGCCAGACTACGATTGGCTGATACAGTTGTGAAAGATGATGTTATTGAGGCTATTCGACTAGTTGAGATGTCAAAGGACTCCCTTAACCACACTGAAGAAAACAGACAAAAGTATGTTTCACAATGCTTTTATGAAAGTTCTGCTATGAATTGTTCTATCTTAGAATCATTGTTTCGTTTCTTTCAGGACTGTCAGTGTTGTTGACAAAATATACAACCTTATCCGTGAAATGGATGCTGGTAAATCAAGAAGCGTGCGCATGGATGATATTCTGGAGCGCTGCATTAATAAAGGATACAACCAGGACCAAGTTATGGAATGCATTGACGAATATGAAGAGCTAAATGTTTGGCAGTTAAATCAAGCTCGTACCACAGTCACATTTGTGTAAAATGTGTTGTAGGTGTTAATCTCATATCACAAAGGATCACTCTACACATTAAGTTCAATTGATACAGTTTTATTAGTATTAATTTTACATTGTGTGCCTTTTTAATCATTAGGTCTTAATGTGTAATTTATTCATTCCTTAAACAGCGGTTTTTGCAATAAAAGTATTTCATGTAATAATGTCAAATTATTGATATTCCTCTTAAAATGTCAACTATTTGTTTTCACAAATGATATCCGAATGCATAGGATATCACAAGTTCAACACATCTGATGCAACCCACCGTTAAGGTTTATGGCTGCAGCTTCATAATATAGTTTACTTAAAAGAAAAACATCAATTTTACATTATTTTAAAAATCTCTCTTGATTTGAATTAACAGTATAGAAGAAGAACAAAGTTTTGGGTTCCTCCTGAATATGTAGCCCCTAAAAAGTACAATCCTGCAGTGGCCGCCGTCCTGGAGCTATCGGCGGTGCCGCTAAGAGTTCTGTAACGTGGCTAATCATGTCCATTGGGTTAAAGGTTGGATCAAATCTTCGCCATGGTCTTCCTGAACGGTCAATTAAGAACTTCTCAAAATTCCACCGTAGATCAGTACTCTTCAGTGGGAAGTAATGGAGGTTTTTAGTCTCCCCATGGCCATCTCTTGTAGAAGGACACATTTTCTGTAACATAATCAAATCAGATGCTCTATCATGAAATACTTGTTGCTGTATTCTATCCTAAATATTTCCCCCTTACCTTCAGATATGTATACAGGGGTGCCTCAGTTTCTCCATTGGCTTCAATTTTGGCAAAAAGCTGGAAATTTGGCTCAAAGCCATGACCTGGTCTCACATATTTTATTCCATTCCAAATTTCGGTGGCATTAGCACCCTGCTCTTGCTGAAATAGAAAGATTATTGATCAGTATGGTCTCAATATTGTATCTTTTTGTTTTCTACAGTTTGTCTCATTTACCTCTCCAAACTGATTGCAAGGAAATCCAAGCACTACCAAGTCTCTGAACATTGAGTTCAGTGCATTCAGACCGTGGTAATGATGGCTTAAACCTCAGTAAGTTGCCACATTGGTGATCAGCACAACCTGGTAAAGGAGGGTTGATAAATTAATTCCTGAGATCGTCAATTTGATTTTGTTTAAAAGTTAGTGTTCACTACCTTTCCCTCATAATCAGAGAGGCTGATATTACGTTTGCCCCAAAGGTCGGGCATTGTGAAGTTGTAAATTGTTTCTGGTGACTCATGGTCAATGTAGCAGTTTTTGAATGGAACTCGAACAACTTTACCACATTCTCCAATTCCTACCACAGCAAGCAGCCCTAATACTTTCAGCCACTGGAACAAAAGAAAATTCATGAAGTCACATGTACAAAGAACTCAGTTAGTAAATCTCGCATCGCTTCCCGTTTCTGCCCTTGTCTCTGGCCCCTTATTGGCGCCCCTACAATGGCCGTTACCGAGGCGGAGCGCCTGCGACAAACTGGATAGGCCAGCCCGCCAAGCACTCGTGTGAAGGTGGCGGCCTACCCGGAGAGCACAAGCGCAGGGGGAAGCAGGAATTAAATTCCTGGTACCTAAAATTTCGTACCGTCACCTCCCGATGAGTTGATAGAGGGGGCACCTCATGATTTCAAAACTCTCAGACAGGTCCTTATGGTTCTAAATTAGGCGATGGGATAGTGAAGTTGCACCGCATTCTGCCTGTAGGTAGGCAAAATACTCAACGGAAGCCCCGAATCAGCGACTCCTGTACTCGCGCCTGCCCCCTCCTCGTCTAGACGTTGGATGCACTGGACCAAAACCAGTCAGACTGATTGCGTCATCATTAGTCGCGCCTGAACTGGAATTCCCCCACCCTGATAGATCCCGTCCGTCAAAAGAAGCGAAATGGTGCAGCAACTGCGATGATTGGAAACGATTTGCTACCCTACAACTACATAAAAATGTTGCTTTCAGAAAGTTGACTCCTCTACATAGACATCAACGTGACCGTTTCGTAGCCATCCAGTATAGCAGAAAAAAATACAGAGAAAAAGGGGGGAAGGACAACCTAAGTGGCCACGAAGAGATTGCAGATCGCAAAAGGGTTTGAAGAGTAGACATTTTGAGTTCTCTACTCGTGAAACGAGACATGAGGTGGAAAAACAACACAGGCTCTCTGATGATAAGATAGCAATCATGAGGGTCTGCTCCTGGCTACAACAGTTACCCAGTGCATTTTTTTTTACAAGCGCAACTATTGCCATTTTCTAAACCAGCTCCTTACAAAGAAAACCGAAAGCTCACCATGGCTGCTGGCCGCGCCCTCGCGGTGCTCGCGGGCAGCACGAGTACACTTTGGAACAGAGCGGGGCGACGAGGACGAGGACGTGCGCGCCGTCACTGTATGACGGCGAGTGGCGCGGGACGGGACGGGACCGGACCGGACGGGCAGGTCGGTGTTATTGTGTTGCGCCCCGCCCGTCCCCGTCCCGTCCCCGTCCCGCCAACGTCTCGGAGCCCCCGCCCCGCCCCGCCCCGCCCCGGCCTTCCCCAGTCCCAGCCCGCCCCGTGCCCCTTCTCCACCCGCCTCTTGCCGCGCAAGGGCGCGGGGCGCGGGGCGCGGGGCGCGGGCCGCTCGACGCACACCTGGCCGAACCGAACCGCCCAGCCCGCGCTCCGCTCGTGGACGCAGCAGATCAGCCGGGCGCGACTGGGGGAGGTGGAGAGAGAGGTTGGGATAGTCGTTGTCCTTGGGGTGGGAGGAGCAGCGGCAGCAGCAGAACGCTCAGCAGAGGCAGTGGGGCGCTGTGCCCGTGCACCTGCGAGCCTCCCGGGAGGTAGGCAACCTAACGCACTCTAGTGCAGGGAGGGAGACCGGGCCACTGTTGGTGAGGGGCAGGGCGAAGCGTGGCCGGAGGCGCGGCCGGCAGCAGCAGCAGCAGCTGGCGTGACAAGTAAAGCGAGAGCGGGAGGAGGATGGATCGTGGGTTGCACACTTACAAGGATCGGTCAGCGTTAGCCTTCTCCAGTCCGGCCACCCCAACTTGTGCCACAAGTTGGGCGAGCAGTTAAGAATGCAAGGAACTTTTTAAGTACGTCCAAAATGTCTGAAAAAAATGTAGTAATCGATCCGCAGAGGAGCTTACTCGTACTCGCTGCCGTAGTGCCGCAGGGGCAGGGAATGCAACCCCGGATGGAGAGGTGCGGGCATACACTCAACAGCGACCGGGGGCCTCTCGTACACGAGGTACAAGAAGCGAACCGAGCTAACTCGAACTCGGGTTCTTGCACCCACTTTCTTCAGCTGTTTACAAGTCTGTCAACCACTTTGAAGGAGTGTGTGTGCTTTTCTACTTGTGCGGACCAAATATTGACGAAAGCAGACATTCCTTTGAAAAGCAGCAAAATAACATTCATGACAAGCCAGTCACACGGGCTTTTTTTTTTTCATTTCAGCAGCACAGGCGTCGGCGAAGTTCAGATTCTACGGATTCGTCCCAACGTCCGAAAAGGTCCAAGATAAGTGCAGATCAGATCCGCCCGGCCCGGCCAGCGACTCATCCGAATTTTCGAAGAAAGTGGAGGGCACGATGTTGTCGTGGTGGAGGGTTTTACTTGTTTTGCGGGCGTGTCAGGTCGGGCCTCGCCGCACCAATCGTCCTCGACGGCGACGTGACGGTGTGATGCCGCCGCACTTACCGCACCACACCTGTCCCGACCCGAGTCCGAGGGAACCACCGTGACCGTGACGTCAGCGCCCTGCGGGCTGCGGGGACAGCCCTAGGAGCCCTGCGGGGCCCTGCGGGGCCAGCCCGGCAGGGCAGGGCAGGGCAGGGCAGGGCAGGGCAGGGCAGGGCAGGGCAGGGCCCTGAGGATCAGCCGCAGCCGCCCTACCGAGCACAGACGGGCGATAAAGAGGAGCCGGCGGGGCGGGGCGGGGCGGGGCTGGGCAGGGCGGCCGGCGGGTCTCATCGCGCCGAGGAGAGAGGAGAGAGCGGCCGGTGAAACCGATCCGGAGGGAGAGAGACAGACCATAGTACAGTTATGAGTTGAGTCATGAGGGGCCAGGCCAGGCCAGGGCGGGCGGGCGGGCCGGCGGCCTCCAGGCCCATGCGGGAACCTACTCAAGTAGGGCTCCAGGTCAACTCAACTGAACTGAGCGTGCGGCGGCGCTGCGCGGCGAACGCTACTCCGCTCCGCCAGGACCAGGGTCGGCACCGCCGGCGCAGCGCCGCTCTGCCGTCCACTCGGAGCAGAGCTTCTGGAAGTGCTTTTCTCCACTGCGCAGTCTAGAGTCCAAACTCCATCTCCCGGGAAACCTCTGACCCGCCCGAGCCGAGGGCTCGTTGTGGAGTGCCTGGAGCGCCTGCCGGCAGTACGGGTAGGCAACGCGGCGCGACGCTGAGCACCGCGGCTGCCTAGCCACCAGGCGTTTTCGTTGCACCGCGACGCGACGCGACCCCCGCCGTGTATCTCGGCCGCAGTCGCGAGTTCGACGCCCGTTTACTCTTTTTCCGGTCCGGGTGGAAGCAGGGCAGGCTGCGGCAGGGACAGGGACCCCACCAGTCCGGCCAGCCGGCCGGCCCCAGGCGTCGCGCCGCGGCTCTCTACCCTCGCCCCGCCCCGCACCGCCCCGCACCGCCCCGCACCGCCCCGCACCGCCCCACCCCGATAGGGAGAGCTAAGGACTCGCTGTGACCGGGAACCGGCTCCCAGCCGAGCTGCCGAGCCGAGCGGTGGAGCCGAGGGATCGGAGACAATGCTCTCTTAACTGATGGAAATAAAATATAACTTAGGGGAGATTTTAATATTCCTAGTGAAATGCTCCGGCGGCTGAAACCGCTCAAAGATAGCTTGTAGTTCTTCCAGCTATCTACTGACACAATGACATGAGAAGTTTCTGTTGTAAATCTCACAAATGAACCCAAAATACTTCAAGGATGCTGGCTGTCCTCTTCCACCACTCTTTAGTTTCCAAAACTATTCGATTTGGAATGTGTGTGTTCGCTAGGCGAATGCGGTAGAAGTAGCCTTATTCAGGTCAGAGCACCAACGCGAGTACCAGAGCGACTGAAACATGGCCTGGTGTGAAGGTCTCGCAAATCAGGGAGCAATTTACTCGACAATAATATTTGACTTTGTGGTTTCCGGAGAGTGGAGAGCTGCCATCGGCTCCGATACCTCGGCCCGCTCGGTTCCACTCGTTGAGCGCTCGGTCGAGGAGTCGGGAGCCGGTGCCGGGTGGGTCCCCAACATGACGTGCCCCGGCCCGGCCCGGCGCGTCACGTCTCACTCCGGTCAGCCCCGCCACGGCGCGGCCGGCCCGGCCCGGCCCTACCTTCCAGGCCCGTGCCTTGACTCTTGACGCCAGTCGACGCGGAGGTATCCTGCAGTGAGGCGGCCCCTGTTCTTCCCCCGACTGTGCGCGCGTGCGTGTTTGTTATTGTGGAGCGGCCATGAGGTCGGCGGAGAGAGTGTGGTTGTTGCTGGCCATGGTGGCCGTGCTCCTGCCCGAGGCCCTGCCAGCCAAGTACGTGCCGAAGTGGAAGAAGCAGGTGAGCACCCTAACGAGTTCGCTTTAATTTTATATCATTCGATGAGAGGATGCCAGAGACAGTTTCCTGCTCGTGTAGTCATTTTTTTAGGAGCCCTGCAAAAAATAACTTGCAGCTAGACTGTGCCGGGTGTTTCAGAGAACAGGGAAAAGTGTTGTGGATCTGCCCACCCAAGGGGCCACGGCTGGAGGGTAGGCAAACCCGCAACTCTTTTCCTTCTTCTCCAAAACACCTGGTTTAGCATACACGATTGTTTGAGGTTTGCCTACCAATTCGCGGGGCACCACCCTCGTGCCTCTCCACGCTATTAGCTCAAGTGTTTTTTTTTCTTTTTTTCCCCCCTCTTATCTACATAAGCAAAAAGAGTTCGGCGAGGCGAGCGGGCAACGCTTTTTACGGTGGAGCTGGAGATTGTTTATTGGCGTGGCAACCTAGGGATCAGCTGTTCTAGAGGAGAGGCGGAGGGAAGGGTATGGGGGAGGGAGGGGGGGGGGGGGGCACGGAGAGCAGTCAGGAAACAACCCCGACTTGCTGCATGCCGCTCTCACTTCTGCCTCTCTCCCAGGCCTGTGAGATCCCGGCTCGGCAGCACCCGGGCTCCCACTACACCTGCGACGACAACGGCGACGTCAAGTGCCTGCCGGGCTGGACGGGGGACCTGTGCGACGTGCCGGTGTGCCGGCGGGGCTGCGACCCGCTGCAGGGCTACTGCAAGCGCCCCGGCGAGTGTCGCTGCAAGCTAGGTGAGTGACTTCGGTTTGACTGGGCCGCTTGGGGATGACCTTCCCTTCCCTGCCCTTATTCCCTTCGCCGCAGTACCCTGCCCTGTCCTGTTCTGACCTTCCATGCGTATACCTTCCCATAATATTGACACATGTCGACTCCAGGCTTCTACGGTGACCTGTGCAACAAGTGCATCGCCCTTCCCGGCTGTCAGCACGGCTACTGCAACAACAGCTTCGAGTGCAACTGCGAGGAGGGATGGGACGGCCTTTTCTGCTCGGAGCGTAAGCGCTCAACCTAATTTCCTCGCTCTCCGTAAGCGATTCTCTTTAAAAAAAAAAATCGCTGTCACACTCATCACCGCTTCGGCCGCCTCCCCAGCGATCTGCCGGTCCGACTGCCACCAGACGCGCGGCTACTGCGAGAGTCCCGGCGAGTGTCGCTGCCGCCTCGGCTGGGCCGGCGAGACGTGCCGCGAGTGCCAGGTGCTGCCGGGCTGCCAGCACGGCTACTGCACCAAGCCCCTGGAGTGCCGCTGCAAGGAGGGCTGGACCGGCATCCTCTGCCAGACGGGTGAGTGGCGGCGCGGCGGCGCGGGCCGCGGGGCGGTGACGCAGTAACGCAGTACGTACCATAGTGGCGCTAACGCCCGGAACCTCTGTTGTCTGCAGCGATCTGCGCCGAGAACTGTCACAAGGAGCGCGGGTACTGCAGAAGGCCCGGCGAGTGCAGGTAAAAGCGGGTAAAAGGCCCGCCACACGCCGAAATCACGTCGGTACAAGATGGGAAGTGACGATACGATAGCCGAAAGCTGGCTGGATGTTATTTTGATTATGTATTTTTCAACCTTTCGATGCGATTTTGAGTGTTGCTTTCCGCTACTTTTGAGGGGAGGGGGAGGGGATGGGGACGAGCGGGTGGAACAAGCTCCCGTACTTGTTTGTCATGTTGCGAGCTCAGGTCGACTCAGAACGAAGCAGGGACTAAAAAAAACGACCGTAACCAGTGTGGGAACAGGTTCTAAACGGCGCTCACCCAGTTCTGGAAGCGGGGCGGAACTTTCAAGTGATGGTTTGTCAAAATTGTCGGATTTTTGGCGAGCCGTGCCTGGCCTAACTCAACATGCTCCCCTCGTCTCAGTCCACACACTCTCGACGATCCGGGTATCATCTTGGGGCTTAGCCTTTGCGAACAGCTCGGACTCTATGTAGGCGACGACGGAATCCGTTTCGCTGATTTCTCGCAACTTTGGGCCAGCGCGTGCGCGTACCGCGGGAAGCGGAAAACCTGAATCACAAATCTGTGCTCATCCTGGGCTGATTGGCAGTAGAATGATGGTCGTGCCTCTTAATTTCCTCCTGCAGTTTTGCGTCATCTTTAACATATTTTCCGTTTACAGATGTAAAGTTGGTTGGTGGGGTACTAACTGTGAAAAGTGCTATCCTTACCCGGGATGTGTGCATGGGTCGTGCGCCCGGCCCTGGGAATGCAACTGCGAGCCGGGTTGGGGAGGCATGCTCTGCGATCAGGGTAAGTTCTAGAACGCAATTACCAAACTCTGGCTGGTATACTTCCTTGCTGTGCCAGCTTTGTGATCATGTCACGCTTTTCCATCCCCCCCCCCCCCCCCCCCCCCCCCGCAATAAATCAAATCTTACATTTAAAGAGCTCATGTACTGCGTGAACAACCCCGACACATGCCAAAACGGAGGCACGTGCGTCAGCGTGGCGGAGGAGGACGGACACTACCTCTGCGAGTGTCCGCCAGGCTTCCTCGGCAAGAACTGCGAAACAGCGAAGGTACTCGTCAAACTGATGTACAGTACTGTGTCTTAAACTGTGAGAGGGTCAGAATTCATGAAATACTTTTCCTTCCGTTTTCAGATCAACTCAACCACGCCCAGCCCATCTAAAGCGCCAACAACCTCAACAACTCCGACCCCTCCTACCTCCGCCGCCCCGGCCAGCACGTCTGCCACTTTCGACAGACAAAACCTCAGCAGCACCGCGTCCTCCACAGCGTCTACCCCCGGCCCCGGTTCAACTGCTAACCTGACGACAACTGAGGCGTCAACTAGCGACAGGTCTCACCCCTACGCTTCAACAAAGTGCAGTTGACATTTGCGAAAACCACGGAAAACGAGTAACCTGAACTTTAATTACAGCGTGATCACCTCACAGAATACTTCGTCGACCACCACGGCACCTACTACCACTCCCGGGCCTCTTCCAACTACTCTAAGGGGCTCATTGCTCAAAGTAAAACGGGTGTCATCCACCAAGCTGCGCTCGCCACATCCCGTCCACCAGCGGCCCCTTCTGCACCACCATCACCATCTACCTTTAGACCACAGCAACGAAGCATTTTAATGTAGAAGCACGACTATCGAAACAAACTAAAAGAAAAATCAAGCTCGTTTCACTCAGCCAAAACTGCTCAGACGAAATTGTGCACAAATTTATTTATTTATTTATTTATTTATTTATTTATTTATTTATTTATTTATTTATTTATTTATTTATTTATTTATTTATTTATTTATTTATTTATTTATTTATCGTCAATAAACTCACAGCAAGTATTTTTGGTATTCATTTTTATGTGTTCCTAATCAGTCCGGAGGACGATACTTTTCCCCTCTAACAGCGTTTTTGTTCACATTTCGATTAGAATGCCTCACTGTTTACTCATTCTCTACCCCCATTCTCATTTTCAGGAATAAAGAGGAGGCAAAACGAGTGTTCGGTACTCGAAGAAGTCGTCTCCGTCAAACCCGAGGGGTACCTCACTCCGAAAACGAACTACACTGACTGGAACCATTAATAACTGAAAACGATTAGACAATTTTTTTTTTTGTTAAAAACGATCGGGAATGACCACGAATGATTGGAGGGACTGGAGTCGCACATGTCAGTGTCGTCTTGCGAATAGTCCCTATCAACCGGCCATTTTTGCGGGCAAGCAGCAAGGACGAAGTCGGATCGAAAGTCGTCTCGGTCGCTCCGGGCCCGTCCGGGCCGGTAGATAGGGATTCCTTTTCGCATCGGTCGAAGGTGTGTGAACTAACAGCGTAGTGGTTACCGTCCCAGTCCCCCGCCCCAAACCATCTAGGCTGTCGGGACGCTTTTGTCGTGATCGAATCTCGGTCGATGAAAAAAAAAAATTTCGTCGATTTTCGGATGATTTAAACCTCAGGTGTTGGTTTGAGGGTGTACAGTACAAGAGCCCCATTGCATTGCACACACACCGATAAATTGGAGCAAATTTTGGGGGGACCGAAATCCTCAAAAATGCGAAGGCTATTCACAGGGAACCGTCTTCACGCACTGTGAAACATATCAGTCACCAGAAGCACGATACTGATCTTGGTTTCGGAGAAATTTGCTTTTTACGCGATAAAAAGTAAATTGTTCAATCGGCCCCCGATGGATAGGCAATCCATTCGACTCCAGCCCGCGCGAGCATTTTTGACAGAAAACCGTGAAAAAGTGGTGATCTGGGGCCGTTAAACCCGAAGTTCACCAGAGGCGAGGAGGTAACCATGCCCAAATTTACAGGGAATATTCTTTACGCGCTAGCAAATATACATCAGTTGCCAGAAGCACGATACCGGTCTTGGTTTGGGAGAAATTCGGTTTTTACGCGATGAAAAATGAATTGTTCAATGAGCGCCGGATGGATAGGCAACCCATTTGACGTCAGCCTACGGCAGCGCGTTTGAGACAAATCTCGCCAAGCCTAATTCTACTCGGATCTCAGCAGAGGCGAGGGGGTAACCTCCTCGAAATCGACTCTTGGTCCTAAAATCTCTTCGGAAGCTATCTGGTGCTTGTAGACGTTTTGGCAGCAAGAGTCTGTGGTCTACTGGTTAGATCTTCGGACTTGGGCACCCGTGTGACCTGGTTCAAATCCTAGCTACGAGTTTGTTTTATTTTCTTCTTTATTTTCGCGACGGTGTTGGCGGAGCAGAAAACCACTTTGTATTTGTCGAGGTGTGTAACGCTTAAAATAGCTGATCCCCTTGATGCCTTTATACAAAGAGAGCAGAAAACAAAACAAAACCGAAAAGGTTCCACCGGGGTTTGAACCGGCAAAACGTCTCGCCAGCCGAGATGATCTGGGACAGGGGGAAGGTGCGTTAACCATCTCGGCTGGCGGGACGCACACCTCATCGCCATGCGAATCGCTATCACTATCTACCGGCCTTTTTTTTCGGGCAAGCGGCATGAACGAAGTCGGAGCGAAAGTCGTCTTCACCGCGCCGCCGGGCCAGTCCAGGCCGGTAGATAGGGATTCCACTAGGCATCACCGACAGGTGTGCGAACTGACAGCCTAGTGGTTACCGTCCCAGTCCCCCGTCCCAAACCATCTAGGCTGTCGGGACGCTTTTGTCGTGTTCGAATCTCGGTCGATCTAATATTTTTTTTTTTGCGATTTTTGGATGATTACACCCTCGGGAGTTGGTCTCTGGGTTCACTAGAGCCCCCATGCAAAACCCTGTTAATTTGGAGGAAAACTTCTTTTTTACCCAAATCCCTAAAAATGCAAACGCTGCCTTTGGAAATTAGACAAAAAATCGAAAGTCTCAGATCATGCCCAAATTTACAGGGAATATTCTTTACGCGCTAGCAAATATACAACAGTTGCCAGAAGCACGATACCGGTCTTGGTTTGGGAGAAATTCGGTTTTTACGCGATGAAAAATGAATTGTTCAATGGGCGCCGGATGGGTAGGCAACCCATTTGACGCCAGCCTCCGGCAGCGCGTTTGAGACAGAGAGGGGCGATTTTGCAGGGGGCTCTGATGTACAGTGTTGCCAGAAATGTTAGTCAAAAAACCGCGCAACGCACCTGTGTGCAGGTGGCGGTATCTCCGCCTGCCTACTAGGCAACTCAGCTGCACTCGTGCACAGATGTTGCCTAGTGAGCAGGCGAAGATACAGTCCCGTTAAGCACAGGTGTATTGCGCGGATTTTAGCCTAACTTTCCGGCAACACTGCTGATGTACCGCTAGACTCTATAGGAGTATGCTATTTAAAAGTATGAACAACTATTTAAAAAAAAAAATTATAACAAGAGAGTTTATTTATGAGGGTGCACAGCATGCAAAAAGACATCAGATCACATAATCACATACACAAAATTATAAAGATTATTTTGAACCATTACACATTATTTTATTAGCCAAACACAATAGCTGATGAGCTAATAAGCTCACTTCATTATATAAATATTTTAAACATACATGGAACTGCAATACTGACATTAATAAAAAGCACAACATGGCAACATTATTATGATTTCACTGAAAACTAAGGTGTAAAAAATAGAGTGCAATTTCTGACTTTATTGCAATAGCTTCTTTATTTATAAATTTTGTTTCTGAACTAGAGTTGAAACAGTGTCCTCAAATTTTCAGTCAAGTAATTAACCATACATTGAATATTGAAAAATGAGATAGAGGGCAAAGAATGCTTATGTTGCCTGAATGGACGTTGTATGCACTCATATTATAAATTCACGTATACAAAGAAGTAAATAGTAATACAAGATGATGAAAAAAATGCAATTTACAATAAAAAGAATCTTGCAATATATGCAGATTAAGCAGATATGGACTGAAGGAGACAACTGAGAAGGAAATTTCTTCAACCAGCAATAATGTAGTCTCATGAACCTAAACCTTGCTAATGGTTTATGAAAGTAGAAAATGGAAACAGTCTTTAAGAAGTACTTTTATCATAGCTTCCAACAGCATGTGATTTTAATATAATGGAGAATCAGACAATTTCAATGTATTTGCTACATATGTTTACAAAATTTTTATGAAATGCAAAGTCAGTCTGTATCAGAACCTCAATCATACATTTAAGTCTATTGGTATGAAATATCCAAATACTGTTCATTTATCTTATTGTCTCGGTTATGATAGATTATTGGATTGAGAATGAAGGG
Organism: Frankliniella fusca; assembly: GCA_029379305.1. Classification (NCBI taxonomy): domain Eukaryota; kingdom Metazoa; phylum Arthropoda; class Insecta; order Thysanoptera; family Thripidae; genus Frankliniella; species Frankliniella fusca. Next base: position 990,872 of record JAHWGI010000295.1, read on the forward strand.
CTGGTAATGAAAGTAATGATAATGATGATGATAATAATAATAATAATGATAATAGTAAAATAAACAACAAGCCCTTTACCCTTTACAAACATATGGGTACAAAATGTCCACCCCAAAGAACAAATAAACATATTTTGCTCTGGATAATGTACAACCTGGCCCCCCTCTTTGTTTTCAAAACAAAAACAGGTTGACAATAAGGTATTGCTATCTTATTTGGCTGATACAGTCAAGCACACTTCTCTGTTACATAGTTGTGGGGATTTTACTCTATGATTAGCTTGTGGTTTAAAGAAGCTGTGGAATATAAAAAAAGAAAAACCACACTCTGGTAAGTTGTGCCGAAAGTTTCAAAAGTTTACAGAAGCAGAGCTGCAAACACTATCCACTTACAAGAATTAATTAAAATAGGTAACTTTGGTTGTTCTTTTGATGATATCACTTGCAACATCTTCAAAAAAATCCTTACAAAGAAATTACAAATATTTTTAAAAGAATATTGCTTTTATCACACAAAATCATAAAGAAAGATAAGAAGAGAGGGTTTAAAACTAAAAAGTGACTAAATAAATATAAATGCCATATGAAAAGATAAAATGAAACATGACATAGCGTTTTATGCCAATTCAGCAGATACAGGACACACCTTTTTCATTTAAAGTCTGGGCACTGGAAGAAATATTTGTTCTACAATGTAGATAATTAGCATAAGCACCAAAGTGTCATCAATCGGCCAAAAGGTAATATTTTATGTACTTGTAAATGATGTAAATTTTTTGAAACAGCCTGGAATTAGTTAGTTAATTTTTTAAAAATTTAGACTTCATTGTCAGACAAATTTTTCACAACCATAAATTTGTTAAACATGAGTTGTTTCCCCAACATCAGAATTAGCTAGGAGCCAGCTTGCAGCTCTTGCTACATCCCATCCACAACTGTCCAATGCCTGTCCACAGTCAGCTAAATCCAGTGATGACTGTAATAATGCCTGAAGTCGCACTAATTTGATGGCTCTATGGACATCCCAATCTGCAGCATTCAGAGCTGCCAAGCTAGCCTCCACAGAAACCTGCAATGAAATGCATTACTTTCCAAGTAATTGGTCCACATAAATTGTTAAATTAAAGCCAGACAGTGGTTTAACATGGGGTATACTTACATTGGTGCCAAGAACCTTTCCCATAATTCTGACCTCATCAGAGTCAACGCCTCGAGCTTTGCCGCGAGTTCTCCTGGAGTTCGGACCATCACAGGCGAATTCAAGCAAATCTTCACAAGACACATGATCTGACAAGCGAAACACTGGATCTTCTCCTGCCATGCTGGCATAACCATTCTGGTAACCGATTGTAACCAATGAGTCTTCTTCTTGTCCTCCATCAGTTGTGTCAATATCAAGATCATCTAGTCTGTCTATTTCACATGCTAGTCTTTGATCATAACTATCATCATGAGACCTGAGAAGAAAACAAAGACAATTTACAAACTGCAGGGCATACATGTGAAATTAAGATGTAATCCCACTTACCCTGCATTGCTTTCATCAGCTGGTTCAGAACTGAGTGAAAGGGTTTCCCTTGAAGCAATAGCAAGGGTTCTAGCTATTCCAGTAGCTGGAATGATGAGGGGATGTTTTCTTTGGTGTCTAGCCTTCGTATTTGTAGGAGGTCTTGATCGATCTCGCGGAGGGAGAGGAATAGGGTTATCATCTATTCAATCAGAGAATAGGGAAGCGTGAAGAAACGTAAATTGAGGTACAATTATGTCGAGAGAAGAAAATACTAGGTAGTGTAGGAAATCTTACCTCGAGGTTCAGATGGCTCTTGTTGATCTATTTCCACATCTGCATCCTCAAATACTCCACCACTGGAGAAGTACAGTAAACAGAGATAATGATAAATGATGATCAGCTTGTAAAAATAAAAATTAAACCTGTTCCCTGCTTACCTGGCTGTTGATGGAAGAGGATGAGAGGGAACTCTAGATTTTGGCACTGTGCAATTAGATCCTGAAGGTTCATGGGATATTCCATCAACATTCTATGATACAGACAAAATTAGACAAAATTATAAAAATAGAATTTTTGCATGCATACCAGAGGGCATTTCTCACCTGGTGCTTGTTACCCCGAATTCTTGGGCGCACAACCGGGACAGAGCGCAACATGCGAAGAGGATTGTTATCAGAAGAGGCAGATGAGCTTGCTGCATCTGCTGCATTTTCAACTAAGCTGCTGTAAACTGCTTTTGCCTCAGCACTGAGTGTTGACTGTAGGGATTGATTGGAATGGGACAGGATGGGGGAAAAGATTGAAAAAAAAAATATGAAAGAAAACAAAAATAAATTAAATTGTAAAAAGAAAAAAAAAACATAACTAATTAAATAATATTTTTTTAAAAAGCACTAAAAGAAAGAGAGATGGAAGGGATGGAAGATAGATGAGACTGTGCAATCTAAAATATTTGAGGACATATAAAAAAGGATGATTGGAAGCCTTTGCCATCACATAAATTTTTAGGAGATATGTTGCATGCAAATAATAAATTTGCTGCAGAGTTAAATTGTACTTTGTGATATGAATCATCACCCTTGAGCAATTCTGGAGTTAAATAGCAAGTCTCCAATCAGTCTGAGTAACAATAATTGGACTTATCCTATGATAACATGCAAGCAAATAATCAAACACTCAAAAGTAGTGTACTTATAGAAATTAAAGGAAGATAGTAGATACAGTGTTAAGCAGTTGGGCTGGGTGCTGGACTGGGGGGAAAGGTAAGAAAGTCGCGCGCAAATTCAGGGTACTCTGAAAGGTCAAGGTTCTCTGACTCAGATGAGGTTTCCGAGATGGCACGATTTCCTGGGTAGGGAGGAGACAGTGAATGAAGAAAAGACGATGGTGGTGGAGGTGATCTTCCTCCCCAAAGGCCAGCCACAACATCCGCAACCACACCGCGCAATGAGGCAAGATCAGGACTCGAGTCTGAGCTACCTGCTGTAGCAGAAGCCATAGCAGCAGGGCGGGCTCGGCGGAATTTAGACCTCCTAGTTCGACGAGATATTCCCTCATCCTCAGAAGAAGACATGGAGTCTGTACTGTCTTCCGATGCAGCTAAGCTCAGGTGTATCTTTGGTACTGATGCTGACATTCGGTGCTTAGAAAGGGAAGTTGATTTTTCGTAGTCATTGGAGTGACTCATTCCATTATCCCGCTGTCCTTTATACATAGCAGCAAAGGTTTTAATAGGGCTGCCTACAGAAAAGCGGGTAGGCACTCCGTTTTTAACAGATTTATCTTTGGGAGGCGAACCATACTTCTGCATCAGCTCAGTGAGGCTTTTCCCAATTTTTCCACTTTCTTTAGGAGGAGAGCCATACTTGTGAATTAACTCGCTTAAAGACCCAGTGCCGATGGGTGGGCTGGACCCCAGAGATACACGATCACAGTGCTCTGATATTTTTCCATCAGAAACATTCTTACTAAGGTTTTTGGACCGGACATCACTTCCAACTGAGCCTGCCCTAATTAAATGACCTCTTTCATTTTGACGTTCAATGTAGAGGCGGCCTCTGGATAAATGACCATGACCTTTTCCGTACGGAGGGCACTTTGTTAACAGGTCTCGTGATCGAGCAAAATAGAATTCAGCAGATGCTCGATCCCAGAGAGGTAAACGCAGTGGAGTGGGACTGCCCATCATCAAAGACTCAACACTTGCATCCAATGAAGGAGGAGGGGTGCGAGGGAGAGACAATAAGCTTCTACACAAACCAGTCTTGAAGAATAAGAAACAGCAAAATAAAAATGAAAAAGGGCAAGGGAGGAGTAAAATAAATTGTAAGTGTTAGAACTTAATAATAATTTAAATTTACATTGAAGGCAACAGACCAACAGGATAAGCCTGCTTAATAGTATACCTGCATGTCTGGAATCGAAGCAGCTTCTTCAGTAAAATTTCTCCTTTCATCATGGGAACTTCTTGAGAGACTAGCATGACGAGTGTGTGATGTCACATTATGAGATGGTGGGAAACGGAAGGAAAACTTGCGCTTGTTGGGAGATGCTGGAGTCTTTGGAGAATCATCGCCATGACCATTGCCTTCCATAGAACGAGCAGCAATTTCATTCACCATAGCAATTGCTGAATCAAGCGTCCTTTCATCTGATGCTGAAATTGGTTTAACCTAGGAACAATTCTTATTATTAGCTATTGTTTACAATTGTTTACATGGAAATAGAAAAGAAATAAATTATCATACCATAATAAGATTTACATGTCTATGCTATCTGTACTCTTATGTGAAAGTGGTGTAGAGGAGGCTGGGCAGAGGGCAAGTGCTGACAAGGAACTTACCCGCATATTTCGACTTGATTTTTTCTCGACTCCAAACCGCTGTCTTCGGCTTGTAAAACAAAGTCTACTGGCAGCAAAACGAAGTTTCCCTGATGAAATACGTAGCTTGCCAGAAGTAAAATGAAGTGTCCCGCCCATAAACCTCGGATTGATAGTTGTGAATGGGTGCTTGAGCTGCAGAATCCACAAGTCCTTCAAAGCACTGCTGCTGCTGCCCACCTGCCTCTCTAGCAAAACACCTGTTGTACGTACCGTGGCCTGCTTTTTGCGCACACCTGTCCACCTTGCTGCCAGCTCTCGTTGTTCATTGCGTAAATTTATGTCTTCATCGAGAGGTGAGGGAGGTGGTTGAGTTGTTGGCGGAAGTGGTGATGTTCCTAATGATGGAAAGGCTGACTCCATTTCAGTGAGAAGACTGCCCAGCTCAAATGTTTTCTTTACATTGAAAATGTTAAAAGATAGTTAACATTTAAAAAACAGGCAATGTGAGCAGTTTAGCAAAAAAAAAATTAACAAAAGAAAATGAATGTCACCTCTAAACAAGCAGCTTCCTCTTCATCAGATATTTCATGATATTCATGATCCATGTTAGAGCGTCCTTGGCCACCATGTGCCCCATTGTGACTTTTGCCAGAGCTATGCGACTTAGAGGAAGCACCATTTAAAAGGCCGTTGTGAGTTCCAGATAGTCCATTGTGAGCCCCATTTGAAGATCGAATAGAATTTCCATTCAGTCTGTGGTGAGAGGTATGATGAGGCCCATACTGACCCCCATTTTGAATTCCATTCACAGATGAGGTGTAAGATGCTTGCTGACTGCCTAATTGGTCTGGTTTTCCATGAGATGCCACAGAAACATTGTTTTGGTGCAAATTAGAGGCTGGTGGGGAAGATGACAAGCTAGGACCATAGTTTAGAGATTGCAAATTGCTAGGAGCAGGATTGTATGATGGTTGAGTAATCCTGGGTGGAGAATATTTGGCTAAGTGCTTTGACATGGGTGGAACATCTTCAGCATCTGGAAAATCTGACCAGCTGACATCTACAAAATAGTTCGATAACATGAGATAAGTGCTTTAAAATTTAGGTGCAATGCTGACAAAACTTTAAAATGAGCAGTACCTCCTTGAGGGTGTCCATGACTTTTTAACAAAGGAGCTCGGTCAGTCACGTCTGCAGCATCACAACCAGCATCCTCTTGTGGCTTGTAGGGGGTCACTACTTGGCGGGGTAATTGACTATATTGCTGCAATTAAACATCAATCACAAAAACTATACAAGACATTGTTAAACTTTAGTTTTAAAAGCCAGTTGTTTAAGGAAAATATACCTTTCCTCCCAAAAATGAGATATCACCAAAAAATGCTCCATCTTTTCCAACATGCCCACAGTGTTGAAGATCTCCTTGGGGTCTTGAAATCATCTCTGGCCTAAGTCGTCTTCTAGATGAAAATGTGTTTCTCCCATCTAGAAACAGAAATCCGAAAACACGATAAAATACTGTATAACACACAAAAGTAGCTGGAATTAAATTACTCTATTCTACTCACCCCCACGGGCAAAGTCTCCTGGTTTGTTTGATGCAGGTAAATTATTACCAATGTAAGCCACAGTATGAGCTGGGTTGAATAATCCTGTTTTACCGTTGCTCAGAACGCCCTTCCAAACATTTGTAACATTAGGGATGGGACTGAAAAGACATCAAAGTACATACTGGTGATTAGTAAACACTAAACATTAACAATCACAACAAACAAGGAAAACTTACGATTTGTCTAAAACAGTGATGATATCTGCAACACGGTACAGCAATTGTTCTCGGCGTAGTTGACCTTCCACTAATGCGTCAACAACCTGAACTTGTTCTGGTTTGCACTATCCAAAAAAAAAAAAATTGCTATCTGAATTTCACATGACTTTTGTATAGGGAAACTTGGAATTTTTATTTCAAATAGAAAGGTTACCTCTGGTAGAACATCCATTAAATCACAAAATCTAGGTCTCTTCGCAGGATCATGTTGCCAGCATCGCAGCATAACACTGAAGTATTCTTTTGGACAACATTCAGGCTGTTCCAGGCGCTTTTGCAAGAAGGAGAAATTAATAATACAGTTTTAGATAAAACACACAAAAAAAGCTCTAAACTTACCTGGAAGTTGGGCTCATCGATAGCTTCTAATATTTGATGACCAGTGAGAGCCGCCCAAGGTTGAAAACCATAGCTAAACATTTCCCACAATGTAACTCCATATGCCCATACATCAGATGCCGATGTAAAGCGTAGGTAACTGATACATTCTGGTGCGCACCTGAGATATTGGAAAATTAAGTGAGGAAGATTTCAGATGGGTCATTAAAATTGTGCATACCTTGCATTATATACATACCAAGCAATAGGCAGCTTTAAGTTTACATTGAAGTTTGTTTGATAATAATCTTTACCAACGCCTAGGGCTCTAGACAGTCCGAAGTCAGAAATTTTAACTTTATTTTTAGAGAAAACCAGGATGTTACGAGCAGCCAAATCCCTGAAACAAATAGGTGAAGGTTTCAGTTGATATTTGCTCTGAAGCAGCTTCATACACCTTGGTTGTTTTAAGTTAAGGAAATTCACACTTCACAATTCACACTTCATTCTTCACACTTCACAGATGAGGCTAGGACGGGGGCACCAAAACTTCATATTCAGGATGGGGCTTCAGGATGGGGCTTGAAAACTAATGAAATTTGTTGTACGGACAGTGTTTTCACTGGTTTTCGTGAGAGTGTGGGTGGCAGTAAGCCCCCTTCCTACCCTCATCTGTGAAGTGTGAATTGTCAAGAGTAAATTTCCTTAACGTGATACAGCCATTTTGTGCTGAACTCACCTGTGAATAAGTCGCTTCGTTTCCAAATACTGCATACCATCACAAACTTGTATCGCAAAATCACATAAAGAAAGTACTGGGAAACTGGCTCGCAAAGAGGGTTCTTTCAAACACTCCAATAAAGACCTTAAAGGAGCAAGCTCTGTGACCTAAATGGTCAAAGATGAGATCAGAGTATTTATAACAGTTAAATCAAACTTAAGAAGATAATATTATTTCACTACATACCAGCATGAGGGCACTTGTATCTAACACAACACCATACAGCCTGACAATATGTTCATGGTCAATAGCATGCATGATTGCAGCTTCTTTAAGAAACTCTATTGGATTATTTTGCATGCGTTCCCTACTGAGGCATTTGATAGCCACTTGAATCTAGAAGAAAGAAGAAAATGTAAAACATGAGTTCAGAAAATTCAGTTCTCAGAAGTCTTTCACAGAGCCAATGGAACACACCCTGTCTCGGTCATTAGTCCAGACGCCTTGTTGTACAACTCCAAATTCCCCAGCCCCCAGTTCTTTGTTAACAAGAATGGCCTCAGCAGGAATTATATGTTTGTTTGGCACTCGAATGGCTGGCTTCTCTTGGTTATCATCAGGTAAGAGAGATTGCATACTACATTGTTCTTCCTTTTTCGGCCGAATCATCTGATATAAATATAACAGAAAATATTAGCAACAAAATTTAAGAAAGAAAACAATAGTGAAAAAAATACTAATAACACATGCAATTACCTTTTTTAATTTAGATATGTAATTTTGAGGAAAGTGTCTTTGAAAGAATTTTTTTAATCTTCTCATTTCTGGTTTGGTCATTCCTATTTGTTGAAGATCCTCTTCTGTAACATACTTTAGTTGCGAGACATTCTGCACCTGAAATTCGAATGAACAGTTGAAACATTTCCGTTCAATCACAAATGAAGCTAAGAACAGGGGCATTATGATTACGAACCTTTAAATCATTTTTGATTCCAGAGTAATATTGCTGTAGTTCTGCCTCTATGAGGAATTCATACAAACCAGGACCCCGTGCAGTTGCCATTGTACAAGTGGTATCTGAAAATATTTCACATTTCACCTGAATAGATTTTTGAGATCGCAATGAAAGGAGGGAGGATTATATTCGAGAGAAAATACATTGAATACGGCCACCAAACGCAAGAGAACAGCCATGAGTCTAAATTTAGATTTGTCAACAAATAAGTGTTAGAAAGTTTTAAGACAGGGGTGGGGCAATAACCTCTCGGTTAAGTAAACTTCCCAAGAACTTAGAACAAAGCGACTTATTGGAAATCAAGGCAACACAATCAAGAATAATTAAGAATACAAAAATAACTGTGTTATCAAACAAAGTAAACATAAAACTGACACAGGACATCAACCTCAGATGTAAACTCACCTGTCTGCTACTTTCTCATCTGAGAGGAGATCAATCTTTGAAGTTGTTAACTTGCGAAATGTAACCCGCAGGCTAGTATGTAATGTATTACACTACATATTGAAAACAGTAAAAGCAAAGGAGAACGCCAAGTGCGATTCTCGTTGCGGTCACTCCTCTATAAATATTTGCATTCCTTTCCACTGCAAGCGAAAGCAAGCTGTACCGAAACAGCCGAAAGCCGAACCGAAACAGCCCGAAGTCAAAGCCGAAGCCTGCCGAAGCCGACTGCCGAGGCTGGGCCGAGCCAAGACGGCCAAGACGAACCACCAAGCGAACCACGAACTTTCTCAGACAACTTCGGAGGAAATATGAAAAACCAAGAAGAACTCGAAACCTTTGAAAAAAAAAAAAAAAAAAAAAAAAAAAAAACACAAAAAGTAACATTCAGTTAAGGAAAGGCGGTGTGGGAACGGGAACGTTGCACTAAGGGGTACTTTGGTTGAATTCTCGGAGGCAGGGAAGTACCAGTCCGATAGTATGGACCTCCAGTTATAGAAAAAGGCGTCGAGTCAACCTGTCGCCTTCGGTCCATACGCACGTCGTAAATCAGAGTGTCACCAGACTCATGTAAACCACCCTGCCAGTGTGATAAATGCCGAAACCCACACGCCTTCGTTTGCACATACAATGTACGTCACGTCAGTCTGACGGAAAATGATGAGAGATCATGTCTCGTGCGCCTCGTGCTCGGGTGGGTGTCACTGGTGGCCGCAGTGGCCGCATCCAGCAGCGGAGTCAGCGGAGCCTGTGGCCGGGTTCGGAGCCGAGCGCCTTGGCCCCTCACTCGGAGGCCCCTGCTGCTGCTCTGCTGTGTCCCCGCCCCGCGCCCCCGCGCCCCCGCGCCCCCGCGCCCCCGCGCCCCCGCGCGCCCTGGCGGCTGGCGGCCCCCGCTCCTCGCGGACCGGACTTGCCACGCCGAGCTGTGAGCCCCGAGCCCCGGCCCGGTCCCAGTGTGTCCGCGGCAAGCACGGCGCGAGGAGAGAAGAGGCGAGGAACGTGCCGTCATGGAGGGCCTCATGACTTCGTCGGACAGCGACAGCTGCGACAGTGAGCTGCACGCTCTCAAGACACTGGACCTGTCGAGGGAAGGCCTCGGCGCGGAGGAGGTCGACAGTCGCCTGCAGGGCTGCGTTCTGGACAACCCGAAGCGGGCGGAAGACGTCGAGAACCTCATCCTGAGTGACAACCGGCTGCCGGCCGTGCCTGCGTGCGTGACGAGCTTCGGCAACCTCAGGGTCCTGGACGTGAGCGGCAACCGTCTGAAGAGCCTGCCCGACTCTCTATCCGGCTGTCACCTCACCTCGCTGATCGCCCGCAACAACGGACTCCGGAATGCTTCGCTACCCAAGGCGTTCGGCACCAGCATCAAGGAGCTCAACTTGAGCGGCAACGAACTCACCGACTTCCCGGCACAAGTCCTCGACATGCCGAGCCTGAAGTACCTCTACCTGGGAGGCAATAAGATCGACAGCCTCCCGGACGACGTGAGCCGAGTGAGTGGGTGAGTGCGGGACTTCAGCCGGGGCAGTAGCGGAGCCAGGCTCAGGCGCTGGCCGCAAAGGAGGGGGCACATGCGTACATTTACTTGCTTACAGAAAGATTGTTGCACCGGCTTACCACCTCTTCGGTAATACGTTTAGTGTTTCGAAGGGAAGGGGTTAAGGTTCGACCTGAAGAGTTTCCTTTCCAGACGAAGATTACGGGGCTTGCGTCTGGAGAGGGAACTCCTCAGGCTCGTCCAGACAGTAAGAAGCTTTATGTGCTTGATGTACCTAGGGTGTCCGTGCCTGGTACTGTGGAAGCTGACACTCTGCGAAGATGCCAAAGAACTCTCAGGCTTAAGGCAGCGGTTCTTAACCGTTTTCGGCCCGCGACCCCAAAGTGTCAGACAAATATTTTCACTACCCCATGAAAATATTATGCGACTCTACGCGGCATGAATTCCCCCCCCCCCCCCAACTCTCCCACCTCTCCCTAATGTTCACTAAAAAAAAGATTGTTTTACAATGGAGGGGTTTATTTCTCAGAGTGTCTTTCTCCGGCCTGTATTCGGAATACAGACTGACGATCTCTGTGGCGCGAAGGGTGATCCCACTCACTGGTTTAATCGCTCTTTCCTTGTCGCACTTACGGGGCAGGGCATAAAGAGCAAGAGAGAGGACGCTACAAAACTGTGTTCGGAATCACCTGGCTAGTTCAGCAGCCCCCCCCCCCCCTCAACCTTGCCCCGTTGCTCAAATGCACTCGAATGCACCAGGCGAGTATTATGGGGGGGGCGGGGGGGGGCGAGGGGGCGACCCCCCCCCCCCTCTGCCTCTGGTGACCCACCTGAAAGGTGGGCAACTTGAGCTAGAAAAACCACCATACATAAGCAACACTCAGCCCCCCCCCCCCCTTCCCTCTGGGTTTACTATTCGTTGAAGAGGGCAGCGAGGTTCTGTACCTTCCTATACCGGCGAGAAAAATAACCATTTTGTGTTTCCTTCTTTTCCCCACCACATAATCTGCGTTGACGGTTTGGCAGTGGACAGGATGAGAGGGGGTTCGAGCGCAAACGCAACGAATGGTTTGGATGGGGAGGGAAACGACGGACAGCGTCTCAGAGCGTTTCATAACAACCGTAATCCACACCCTTCATCCCTCTGTGAAACTACAGCCCCTCCCCTCGAGACGCCCAATCGCATGTGTCACACGGTAGGGCACATGGCTTAGGGCCATTAGGAGCCACACCGGCTGACCGACCGCCAGCAAGAGCAGATCATCTCTACCGCCCCACAGGGGCGTATTAAGGTCCGACCGACGGGGGTTATGCCTACTTACAGGGGTTGGTTTTGTAGCATAATTTGCCTACCTTTCAGGCGGCTGTCTAGAGGACACAGGGGCAATCACACACACACACACACACACACACACACACACACACACCGCCCCCCTTAATACGCGCCTGCCCCCCGCCCCCGCTCCGCCCCGCCTACGCCCCACCCCCGCCCGCCCGTCGGGCCGGGGGACCGGGTAGGGGACCGGGACCGGGGCGGGGCCGCCCTGGTCGAAGTCAAGTTCACGGCCGATGAAGGGGGCGATAAAGTGCAACGTCAGCCGGCATTGCAGCGGGCCGCTGCTCGCGTTGGGTCCGAAAGGTGTCGATCACTGGGGATGGTGGGAAGGGCATGGCGCTGCTGCGCTGCTCACGGGGCGGGGCCTAGGCGGGGCGGATAGGCGGCGGGGAGTTCCCTGAACCTGGACTGGACTGGCGCAGCGCGTGGCGTGCCGTGCCGTGCCGTGGCGTGAGGCCGCCGCCGTCCAGTCGCGTCGTTGACGCCGACCCAGCATGACTAGCGGCTCTGGGTTGGCCAAGAGATATCGGCATGACGGGCAAAAAAAACATTACCAATCGTAATCAGTGGACTGCTCGCGTCAGGTAAAACAAACAACAAACAACGTTGAGCGACAAATAACAGAACGTTTCTCCTGTTTGTCGTCTGGAGAGTTCTAACTTGGATCTGCATATTGTGACGCCAGCGCGAGGTGACCTCATGACTCCAGGCTCAGGTCGCATCCGACAGGAGAGAGAGAGAGAGAGAGAGAGAGAGAGAGAGAGAGAGAGAGAGAGAGAGAGAGAGAGAGAGAGAGAGAGAGAGAGAGAGAGAGAGAGAGAGAGACAGAGACAGAGAGAGCTTGTGTACCAACGACCGGCGTAGCACCTCCAACATCAACAACGTGTCAGGTTTTTATTTTTTAGTTCAGAGACTCTTGTTGTCGCCTTCCGTGTGCTTTTGGACGTTTTCCAGCTAGCCGAGATGTAATAAGCAAATGGTCATACAGTAGTGTAGATAGGAGATTTGATGTGAGGAGTGATACTCTGCTCATGCAATGGAGCGCGACAGTTCGCGTCGCGTGAACTGCTAATAACCGAGCAGTACAAAGTTTGAGGCTGCGCTGCGCTTGCCCCGGCATGGCGCATGGCGCGGCGGAGCGGTGTGGGGTGGTGCGGTGCGGTGCGGTGGCGGGCGGCACACGGAGGCCTCGTGGCTCGTGGCTGACGCACGGGTTAGAACGACATCAATCGGAACCGGTTTCCGGCTCCTCCTTGCGGATTCTTTACCGATCCGGTTGTCTTTCTCCGACCGCAAACCTCTTATCAGAATGGGGACCGGCGGGACCGGATTAAACTGGGCGCTTTGGGGAGGGAATAATCGAACCTATACCGGGTGTCCGTGTCCGAATCCGAAAGCCCCAAAACAATTAATATTCAATAGAAACCATCCCGGAATCACTGAAGAATCCTTGAGTTGTTGGCCCCTCGGCCCGACCTAAACAGAAGCCTAGGAAACGTGCTTCGGATCGGGACGGGTCGCCTCGCGGGTGAAAAGTATCGGGGATGAGAAAATACGCAGGTCTGCGTACCCATGCTCGCTAAGGGCCATGGCAGACCCGGTACATTCGTGCAACTATTCTGTTACTGGGGAGACGTCAAAGCAAAAGTCTCTGCCAAATTTTATGCAGTTGCCAACCGGCCAGATACCAGATCTGGCCTGATCAAGGCCAACACATGCGTCACACATGCAAAATTGAGCCGAGGCGCGCGAGTGGCGCAGCGGCCAGCGGCCAGATCTGGCTGATGACAGGATAAGATACGGCAGGGGCGCTGCAAAAGTGGTCCCCGGTGAGACATCATAACCAGCCGGGTAAAAGACGCAGGCCAGATCAGACAATCCCGTGGTTGGAGCGGCGCGGCGTCGGGCCATAGATTGTCACTCCCCGCCTAAATGGGGACATCCGTCGGAATCTTCCCATGGCCGGCACCATGCGCGGCCTGGCCTAGCCTACGCGCTGGACGGCGGGGGGCGGGCCGGGGCGGGCCGGGGCGGGCCGGGGCGGGCCGAGGCGTATCGACTCGACATTAGAACTGCGCGGTACTGCCCAGCCCAGCGGTGCGCGGTGCGCAGGCGACAGTGCCGGCTCTTACGCTGACCACCCACCCACCCACTCATCCTAACACCCACGCGCGTGCCGGGCCGGGCTGGGCCGGGCCGCAGGCCACAGGCTAGCTCAGACGCGGCACCATCCCGAGACTTTTCACACCACCCCGCCTCGCCCCACCCGCAGGCCTCTGCAGACGCCCTGCCTGGCCCGCAAAATCAACATTGTTTCAACGACCGTCTTGCTGCTGCTGTAGCCAGGTCGTTGGTCCAAAGACACGATGCTGCTAACCTTCCAACAATTGCGGGTTGTATCAAAGGACCATGTCGTTGGGCTGACAACTTGTGTAGTTGAGGCCATCCCAAACAAAGACAATATGTCGTCGGTACAACGCATGTCGTTGATGGACTCACACTTTTTTTTCAGTGCGGCCAGGCCCGGCCAGGCCCAGCACCGCATCTAGACTAGACCTAGGCACGGGCGGGCCGGGCCGGGCCAGGCTTATCGCGGCTCCCTCTGCGGGTCTAAGGTCTTCCCTATGGCGGGCCGGGCCGGGGCCGGGTCGCGCGGAAATGGTCTCGTAAGCGCAGAGGTGGTGGGGGGCCGGTGGGCCCGCGAGGGCCTTTCGGCAGCACTACGCGGACCACGGGGGGTGGGACGTAACCAGAGACCGAGCTCCGGTCTCCTCGCCGGTCCGGTCCGGTTCTTTGTTACATATACCTGTCACCTCGCCGCGCGGGCTCGCTGCCGCTCGCTGCCCTTACCGATGTTAGCGCCCCGCTGGGCGCCAAACACTAACCGTATGACATTCCGATGTAAATTGGAATGTAAAGCGAAAGCGCGCTTCTCGGTACATCCGCTTGGCGTAGGCAACACGACAACGATAATACCATTCTTTTCTGACCCACTTGACTCTATTATTGCGAAGAACGAAAACACAAAGCACAAAAAGGGAAGTCTGAGACCGACGATGGAGACGTCCGGATTCACGTTTGTCACCATCGTCATCAGCTCGTGCAGATTTTGCCACTGTAGACAAAAGGGGTGAGGTGGGGCGGGGCGGGGCGGGGTTGGGAGGGCAGCTTGGGCAGAGATTCGCTGATGGCCGCGCAAGCCTGGCCTTATCAGGGCAGGGCAGGGCAGGGCAAGACCACGGTCCGTCACGCCCAATAGCCCAGTAAAAAATAAATTAAAAAATGACAAGATGGAGAGACACTTTTTTCGAGGAAAAAAAATTAACCCCTGTAGATGGGGTCAAGGTGAAGTGAAGAAGGGCATAATAGTACAGTGTTTTGAAAGAAGTGAGATAAATCATTCCTCTTTCCCGCAAGCTTCTTTCGACTTTGTTGAGTCTTTACTCACAATATTTTTCCCTGTTCCAGACTGACCGTGCTGAGTCTCGGCGGTAATCGGCTCAATGAGGTGCCCGAGTCAGTGGGCCAACTGGCCTGGCTGCAGGTCCTGGTACTGAGCGACAACCAGCTCGAGTCGCTGCCGGCGGCTATCGCCAATTTAAAGAACCTTAAGTCCCTTCTGCTTCACAAGAATAGATTGCGAACCTTGCCACCAGAAATCGTCGCCCTCAAGTGTCTTACAGAGGTAAGTTTTGCTCGTCGAGTGCAGAAAGCCGGCTCTCGCACAGGGGTAGTTAAGGAGTCGGGAGTTAGATAAGAGGTGGAAAGCCTACGCAGTTAATTTGTGGTGCTCAGTACACACTACCGGTTTATGTACTTTTTTGTAGGTAACTACGTAAGTCTATGAGTAGCTCACGTAAAATTTCTTACATAAATATGAATAAAAATTGACATATTTATGTGAAATTTATGCTCATTCATGCGCTACTATGTGAGTTTTTTTTATGTATTTTTTTTACGAAAATGACGCACGCACGTAGATTTACGTAGCTACGTATGAAAAAAAAGTACACAAGCCGGGAGTGAGTAATTGTCCGCTACGGCGCACAGTGATCGTACGCCAGAGCAGGCATACACCACGATGGGCCGTGCGCTTGGCGTACGATTACAGCACTCCTTTGACAAACAGTGACAGTCTTAAGACAAATGGACATGGGGGGCGACAAAGGATCTGCTGTCATAGGACGACAGGCCTTCAGTTTTGCAGGGTGCGCGCCGTGGCATACCCTCACTGTACACCCTGGCGTACAATTACTGAGCACCCTGAATTAACGGAGTGTAAGAACCCAGACGACCCTTGCTACCCTCCGGTACCGGGGCGGGGTCCGCGGGAGGGAAGGCCGCACGAGTCGCGGGCACTCGCACTCGCCACGAACTCTCGCCTCTCAGCTGGACTCGTTTTGGTGGCGAGTGCTCGAATGCTCAAGTGACCACTACTACCTCACCGCGCCGCGCCGCCGCCAGCTTGAAAACAAGCACTTGGTCCAGGCGTGACCTGTGAGGCGGCGCGACGAGGGCGAGGCGAGGCGATTGAGACGAGAGGCGCCGTTTAGGAGCGCAGCCCCGCCAGATAGCGGAGTGGGGCGGGTTTGCCTACCTTTGCGCGCTGCGATCGGATGGGGTGGAGTACAGTCCCAATCTAAGACGGGATTTGGGGCTGATCGAGTTGCCTCTGTATGAGTGGGCGATGGGGTTGCGAGGGTGTCCGAACGCGACTGGTGTTACGAAAAGGCACAGCCACTCTGAGAGAATAATACGTGCATGCGCCGGGCCACCCAGCCCACAACTCTTGCACGTAAAAAAAAAAAAAAAATATCAATGTTACCATAGCTTTACGTATAGGCTTATATCGTGTCAAGAAACGTATAAGGTTCCGTAGCAAAAAGTTAGTTTTGGAAGTCAAATATTAGCTGTGACTGCTAATCCTCAGCTGTCTTTGTCATAGGCATTTTTTGAGATAGACTTTGAACTCCTGCAGTGCCGCTTTGGCTGTCAGAGCTCAGAGCTGATGTGTGGCAACAACAACAATCTTTTCGCTAGAGTACCTTAAAAAGTTGCTTGTCACGGTATCAGCTGACACGCAAGCCAATGTAGTTTACATTGGGATGTCATAACGTAAGTATTTTTTCCAATCTGAAGACCGAGCAATCCCTATAGGTAGCCTTCGCGACCAACTTTACTAGAGTGTAATTCCGCGGGGTTTCGGCTCCTTAAATTGAATCAGGGGGAGAGACGGCCTGGCCTTCCTGTGTGCCACCTCAAGGCGTGACGCTTTGAGTGAGTTGGTAACCCAAGCTTGAGCTGCCCCGCCACCCGCCACCGCCATCCCGCCGCTCTTGTGTTGCAGCTGAGCCTTCGCGACAACCCGCTTGTGGTGCGGTTTGTAAGCGACATGACACACAACCCGCCCAGTCTGCTGGAGCTGGCCGCTCGAGTCACCAAGCAGCACAATGTCCCCTACACGCCTGCCGATCTTCCTCACTCCATCGTGCGCTACCTGTCCAGCGCGCACCACTGCGTCAACCCCAAGTGCAAGGGTAAGTTACATCCTACGGGAGTGTTTCATACTTAATTCAAATGGATGATATTTTTAATGATTTTATTTTACTATGACTATTGGTCGCAGGTGTCTTCTTCGACAACCGCGTGGAGCACATTAAGTTTGTGGATTTTTGTGGAAAATACCGAATACCCCTACTACAGTACCTGTGTTCATCAAAATGTGTAGCCGGTTTCAATGCCTCTAGAAGGGGGTTGGATCGACCAGACCACCAGATGATGAAAAAAGTTCTACTTGGATAATGTATTATAGTTATAAAATTGTGAAACATAAAATGTGATATGTGATTTAAAAAGTTAACAACATGTTAAGGTTGACTGTTATAAGGACAGCACTTGCAATTTCAAATTAAGCTGATAACTTCCTAAAATCTAAATTCATCTATGTAATAGTTTCACCACCAGTTGAGTACAAATCTTGGGCAACATCATTATTAATTGTGAAATATAAACTATAATTAAAAGAAAATTAGAGTTCACTTGTGATATTTAGACTCTTGTTGGTTTGTTGATAATACTGGAAGAGTGGTAGGTAATTTACAAACAGTATAATAAATTATTCAAAAGAAATTTAGCATTTTTTTTGGTCTTCTTCAATCTGGCATGACTAACATTTTATCAGACAGGCTCAATGAGATAGGCGCTTCACATGAGACATTAAGTGAATCTCCTCTAAAATCTGTGAAAGGCCCAACAGTGTGTCTAAGAGATAAAAAAAAAGAGAGATTTTTTTTTCTGTTTAAGTCACAATCCTGTTTATTTTCAGCTAACAGCTATCTAACATATACTTCATGTTTTGGAAATATTACAGGTCTATAATTTACTTGTGTAAGAGAGGATAAAAATAAAATATGACACAACAAAGCTGCTTATTATCATATATACAGCAACACAATTTAAAGTATTTGACAAAAGAGGTAAAAATGAAGGGTTCAAGCAGTATAAAAAAATTTTAAGTGGCAAAAGTGGATTTATATCATTTCATAAAAATTGATGATTGTTAAGTGAACCATTTTTATTGAGTGACATAAAGCTTCCAGCTACCATCTGGAAAATATATTTTAGGTCTTGCAGCCAACAGGCAATATAATTTAATTTAAAAACAATAGACTGAGGATACCTCTTTGATGTCAAAAATAGTCAACTACGATTACAAACTGGGAAGGATAAGACTCACTGTTTTATCAATAACAAAGTGATAGAAAAAGAACACAACAACAGCATGTGCTCTATAACTAAATTTTGCGGTAAGATTTCACATATTTGTTTTGATCAGCTTTATACACAAACACACAATACCACAATGCGTATCAATAGATCTCTCTGAAGATCAAGGTATACATCATAGGTGTGAACTATGATTACTTTGTTCTTTTCAATGGAAATGAAGCGGCATCCTCAAAAATCCTGTGTAAGATCACATATGTCAACCAAGTTGAAAAAGTTACTTTTAAAGATCACAGGCACAATCCCTAGCAGCGTAACTTGGACCAGAGAAAGAAAAGCATAAGATATTAAACCCTATACCTAATGCCCCTATCCTGAATATAGATTTTGAAAATTGAACACTGTTTCTGATTTTTACACGAAATTTTGGAGAGCGATCCATCACTTACAGTTCTGGTCGAAGTCACACGTAGCCCACACGAGTACAAAAAAAAAGCTTGACATGGCAGAGCACATTCACACAAGCACACACCCATGCACACATCAACTTCAATATGTTCTTCGTACAAACATATACAAGCTCCTGATTTATGTCTTCCCTCTATGTTCAGTATTGTTACAATTAGCTTACAATAATCTACATAATTATAATATTTATATGCACGGAAGAGTTTGGTGCTCTGAGGATATGTGGGGGAGAACAGCTAACATTACATTAAGAAAGCCTAATTGGGATAGCTCTTTAACCAGCTGTCCCACATAAAAACTTGGTGCATTTTACAGGCTATTTGTATGAAAACTTAAAGATGCCAAGCCCCAATGATGTAAAATGCAAAAGCCTTGAGGTCATAGTACACATAAATATTATAATACATTATATCCTCTTTAAGATGAGTTCTATTTACTCAATTCAATTTTACAAGTCATTGAAATACAACAGGACAAGAATCCATTTAACTAAACACGGGCCCAACCATAGTTAATAACTAAACTTTCTTGGCCAGAGAAGATCTCACTATACAGCAGTCATCGCTCACCACACTGAATGTGATGGCAAGCAGCTAATGTGGAGAATAGCATATTATCAAGTCCCTAGGGTAGTTTGGCTGCTCAACCATTTCAAAACTTGAAAAAGAAAATCAGGTATATTACACGATGAACTAGATTTGTATTATTGCACACAGGACATTAAAACATTAGCTACCCTGAGAGACTTGTGAGCAAATATTTGTGCCTTCAGTAGATAGTTTTTCTGCTGAGTCTACCGCTCACTCAACAAGTCATTTTATAACAAAACAAATCAATTAAGATTTACTAACACCACAAGCTTCTTTGTTCCATACACAAATTGGCAACAAATATAAAACAGCTAGGAAAAATAAATAAACCATGCTCTAGAAGGAATATATGGTATCAGTAACAAACAGCTTTCACAGTTGTAAGTTCCTTCATTTTACAAAAGAACCACAATCAAGTAGGAGGTTTAGAACTTAATTTTCTTTGTTTAATCCCTTTCTGCCTTGTATGGTGTGAATGTGAATAACCATAAACATTACTGTTCAAACAGAGTGAAGTCAAACAGAGTGACATCCCACAGTGCCAAGGTAAACAATCTGTGAGACTGTAAATCAACTCACAAGTATTGTTTGCTGTTGTTTACTGAAATAGCACTGGGTCAGTTTTGTTCATACCAGTTACGTCCTTTTATCACAAACTACATTCTTCAGAGAAGAAATGAAAGTGTTACCTCTCACAACAGTTTTGACATAAATATTTATAACAAATAGTGAGAAGGTCAAGAAAGCAACTTCTTTTCATAGAGAGAAACAATTCAACACAGTGGCATTAGGAGTCAGTAGAACACCTTAGAGTGTAACTGACGATACAATCATTGGCAACTGTGCTTTTAACTATGGTTAAAATAAATTTAACTTAAACTAAACAGGAATACTCTAAATAACTGTTCTTAGTAGAGGTAACTTTCCAAGATGCCTACACATCATGAGGAAAGAAGAAAACAGCAGTAAATCACAAATCTCTATGACTGCTGAGATACAAAAGTAAGCAAGTTTCAGAATTACAAAGAGGATGGATTGAAGGTTTACAGTTTCTTATCAATGTTTCTCATGGGCTTTTCTTGGTGAAGTTCTTCTGGTCCCACATACTCATCAATCAGACATAGGAGTTAAACACAATTTGCTCAACATTAGCTAATGTAATAACTTTTGAGCATTTACTGCTTCTATATGCAAGCTCACAGGCACTAGTGAGTGACACCATTAGCTTTTCTGCACAGATAAAAATAAAAACCAAAAGATCATGAAAAGTACTACCCAAAACCTTGTATTGAGTTGGGAGCACTCAGGCAAAGCAAAATTTACAAGTGTAAATGTAGAAATATTTCTGGGCTAGACCAAAGACCAATTCCTGAATTGTTCAAATTTTTTTGTACATATTTATGACGGCCAGAAAGGTTTTCATTTCATAATTGATTATTACACAATAGAACCAGGAGAAGTAAACCTAAAAAAATTTAGTGTCAAAAGAAAATTGATTCCATTTGTAAGAATTGAAAAAACAAAAACAGCTGATCGATTCTGATAAAGGAAATTTATACTGAACGAAAACCAACACAACTAAAATAGGAGACAAGAGGAATAGTCCCAAGTCAAACATTACGGAGTCCATCTTTCTGACTGGAAAACTGAAGCTTGGATCAAATCATTCAATAAGGAAAGAGGAAAAATTTATTTGGTTGCCCTATTGGTTAAAATCATGATCCAGCCTCAAATGGTATCCTTTGAACTTGTCAAGGTCTAAATAAGGTGAATAATTTGACCAAATAGACAACTACATATCAGACATCTTCAAAGAGTCATGTTTTTTGCCACCCAGATATCGTATGAATGAAAACCAGACTAGACAAATATCGTCGCTCTAAAATACTAAAGGATAGAGAACAGTATAAAAATAAGTAAATTTTGGTAGATCCAAGTATACTAGTAAAATTAATTTTGATTCATCATTAAAGAGAATATCCTACTCAAACTATTTGTGTTTCATATTTTCTACGGCAGTTACAATGATTCGGTGGAAGGCACTACGTATGAAGCAAAGACATTTGTAATATTGGGGGAGAGGAAGTTAAAATAACAATTTGAATATATCGCCATCAAAGAAGTTTCACTTAACATCAAAATAAATTGAAGATGATAATAGACCATAGGCAAGATAATGTTCCATAAGTAATTCAAATCATGATTGGAATGGGATGTTAACTGTTTTCTGTCATCATGGTAAAGAAATTACAACAATGCAACATTCTGAAAAATGTGGATGAGGAAGAGAAAGATGCTTTTGAGTTCATAGAAATTCATTCTGTAGTTTTCATGATGTAAAAATAATGCTAGAAGGTTCTAAGCTCTCTTAATGTGATCCATTTCCTTTGAATCTTGATGCCAGCATCAATAGCCCTTTTTCAGATGAGATCAAATGAACCCACAATGTAACAAACAAATTTCTATCATTCCTAATATACAGATGATGGACTCCGGAAACAAACAAAAAATTAATTCAAATTTAAACGAGAGATAAAGGAAGTTAACCACTGAGCATGGTGTTGTGACTAGTTTGGTTATGAACAACAATTTCTTTAGAAAAGAATGAAATTAAGGTCAGTTTTAAAGAAATATATATGAAAACTGAAGATAAAATATCCTTAATGTTGCTTTCACTTAATGGCTTGGATATGGTAGTTCATATCCAAAAATAAATTCTGTTCAAGAGTTAAACACAGTATTAAAGAATTAAATTGGATGTACTTAAGTCATAAGTAAACAGTGGATTAACTTTATATTGGAAAGCGATTAAAAACAAAACATGCTTAAAATACACTCATTTTTAATTGAACAAACTCACGTGCAACTAGTGTAACAGACTTTTCTGTTGTCACTGTTTCCATAGACACATGTCATAAAACATGTATTTCATTTAAGCTCACAAGAACGTAAAAACAGGTATGTCACACTAAAAATACATTTAAGTTAGACTGAAACACCAGTTAATTGAACCAAGAGGAGATAAAAAAGAATTTATTCGGTCTGAAGATTTTCTGCCATATGCCGATTGAGTCCCTCACAAAGTGATCCGCAGTTCATGACGACTGAACAGACTGCAACAATAAAACCACAGCATTAATTTCACGTATTTAAATATTGGAAGCGCTACAAGGCTGTAATTACTAAATTTGAGAATTTTGTTGGATTTGCGAAAAATTTTTAGTGTTGTAATGCAGATTCTCCACTAACCCTCAGCAGAATGTGATAAGATAAATATGTGAAGTTCTCTTATGAACACACAAAATGAAAATGAAATTGTTCTATTCAGCTTATCTTCCAGAAACAACGTGACAGGACAAAAGGACTATGAATCAAGATTTCTTTGAAAACAAATATTACTGTACTACCAGTGTTTATTAAAAAAAAAAAAAGAAAGTAGAACCAAGAGAAGATACTTCATTGCATCATGATAAATCTAGATCATGTATGAATTTTAGTCTAAAACATGAGCTAATCCAAATCCTTAAAATTGTATGTACAGGAGGGACACACAGCAAGTCAAAACCTTCCTTAAATATATACAAATAGACAATGATTAAATAAAAAGTTCATAAATAACATGTTTACCAAACGGTTGAACAGGTCCCACTTAATTCTGAAGCTTTAAACTTTTGGATTCTGTTCCTTTACAGGATTTTGAATCCAATTACTGTTGTTTTCCCATGTCTAGGCTGGTCATTATTTCTGGGATAAACCTTACCCATGAAACAGCTCTGAGATCAATGACTGACTACTCTCAGGGTCAAAGCAAAACCAACCAAGCCCTTTATCTCCTCTAATGTTTTGCAACAATTGGTTGAATTTGAGAAAAACCCAGTGGACCTTAAAAACCAATTGGGTATTGGATGAACTCTTACTGTATCAAACATTTAAACTGTAACTGGCACAACAAAATTAAAATTATGAACTAGTTTATTAAATGATACATTATTCCAAGGTACTAATAAATCTGAACGAGTCAAACCTAATCCACTTTAAAACGCAACTCAGTCTAGCATCTGGACTTATAATAGAATGCAAAGTTACAGCAATAGGTAAAACAAATAAGTTAAAAGTAGTCTCCCACCAGTATCTCTTCGCAACAAAGCTAACATAATTTGATACTCTTTCAGAAATTTTTCTTTCACGACTACAATGCCACTTGGCACTTTACGTTTGCTGAAAGACTACACACAATCGAGTCAAGTTTTTCAAACATTACATTTCAAGAATTTTATCTACCACAAAAACGCTAAATGCAAACAAAATAGACTGCACGCAGTAAAGGACCTCTCTACATAGATAAATTAGTTGTTACCCCAAAAAGTAGTTCGATGTGAGAATTAAGTCAACAAGAAAAAAAGGAATTTGAAAATTTGCTAACTGTGATAAGGAATGAGGAAACATTACATAAGAACAAAATTAAGTGAACACAAGTAAATGCAAATTAATAAAGACACAGCTTTTGAAGAAAAACATCAATCATTCCCTCCAAAAAGTTACAGCGGTTACAGCCGTCATTGTTACAGAATAAATTTGATAGAATACAGGTAAAAAAATAAAAAAGAAGAGGAAACCAAAAGGAACAGAACTTTAGATGAGAAAAGAGGTTTTCAGTCATCAAAAATCAACAGGTTTCATTCCTATATCAAACAGTACACAGTACAATGTTTCCAGCATGCAAAATATTAATTAAAGTGGAAATTAAATTTGGCATTTTAGGGGTAGTAGGGTTTTACACCAGCTTTGTTCAAAATGGTTTGAGGCATGCGAATTTTAGCTTTGTTACAACAATTAAGATCTTGGTTCCAACTATTAACGGCTATAAAATTAAATGACACCAAACAGGAATTTAGTTTGACATTAAACTGTGAGATACTGTTCAGGTACTAAACTTTGCTTTTAGGGAACAGAACTTGCATACTTTTCACACAGCTTTGAGAGATAAGCCAACAATCTTATCTAACTACAGAAGAAAAATCAATAAAATTTTCCAAGTGATGTTGAGCAACGTGTAGTTATGATGTTAAAATAAAATTTCTTGCAGTAATCCTTTGTAAAAAAAAAAAAAAAGAAATACAAAAATTGTTAGGGGAAAAAAAAAGTTCTATTGCTCTATAAATGAAAATGCAAACTAAGTGTAAATATTTGGATGGATATAAATATGTACATAAACCAGCTGGCATCAAAATAACTGGGAGAGAATATAATTTTTCCTACATAAATAAGCAACTTTAAGTTTTTGAATGATTTACACCAATAACCTCACAGTATAATATTCACATGATCAACACATGCACCCCAAATGGAAACCTGTTCCTTGCTTAAAGCCTATTGCACCATAATCACTGGGAACTCTGCCACAGCCCCTTTTAAAATAGCCATGAATTTATGTGCTAAACATGAAATTACTTGGTGGCTCAACCAATACTTCGACCCCTACACAAATTTTTAAGAATCTGCAAATGAGGGTTAGTGTGGACATTTTCTGCATTTAATGTGTACCATTACATGTAAGGTTAAGACATGTAAGAGTACACTTGTGTATTTATGTATATATGTTATATATATTTCTTTAAAAAAAAAAAAAAATCACTCATCATTCATACTTTGCCATAAAACTTAAAAGATGTTGGGCTGAGACATCAGTTCATTCCAGTTGATGATGCCACCACAGCATTAGCTGTGCTGCTGTTAGCATTGCCGCTTGATGTTGCCTTGAAGTTGGCTGGATCTGTAGTTTCTGAAGCAGCTGGAGTAGCACTAGTAGATGGTAAGGTTGAAGAGGCATTTGAAGGGCTAGGCTGCTGTGATGACGTTGAGGGCAGATTGAGTTCATCAGTTGTAGCCTGGTCATTCCTAACATGTTCAGGAATGAGACGAGAGGCCAGAGCTGGATCCATGCTTAGCTCTGAAAATGAAATAATAAAATAAGATTAGAAAATCATCAGCACAATTCTGATAGGATTAGAAAATCACCAACACAATTCTAAGAGCAAAAACTTTTGTAATTGCACAAATTGTGCTAAAACTCTGCTAACACAATAGTTTTCGAATAACAAAAATTACTGACCCTGCTCAGTGAAATTGAAGAGTGGAGGCAAAGGACAACCATTAGGCAGTTTAGTGATGGGGTCACGAAGTTCGTCAAAGAACCTGTGAGCACATGCTTGCAGAGGAGAAATGCGTGCTGCTGGAGTGTACTCCAGTAGTCTGGCTACTAAATCCATAGCCTCAGGTGATGTGCCCTGCTTAAAAACCTGTAACAGGGTGGAAATGCATGGAATGAAGACACTGAAATGAATTTCATCCTAAATTAGGTCTTTGAAACTGACAAGCAGGGAACAATTCTGCCAATGCCTTTTATAGTTTCAGCGTTCTTGCCATCTTTTGAAAGCATTAATGCCACATCGAACTATTCCAGGCATCCCGACAAAATTAAGTTCGAGCTGAGTTTGTAAAACTAGAAATAAAAGATTGCCTTGGAATCTAAATAATGGCTAGGTGAGTTTGAGCATCTCTAAGTAGCCAAATCTTCCTCATGTTGTTGCCAGTCTTAGAAAGGAAATACTAGGAGAAAATTTTCTGCTGTGAGAAACAGTTGAATTGTAAAGAGGCAACACAGTTCAATTTGTAAATTTTATGTTTTTGAGTTCTTACAATCTAGGCCTTTGATTTGACGTAAAGCAGACTACCTAAAATATAGCAAGCTTAACTATGTTAATGCTAGGAATATTGAAACGCAGAGGACTGTCAGAGAAAGACAAAATAAATACTTATAGCAGTTGTTACATATAGTAAATTTTTTATTTTATGTTTGAAAGCACTATTAGAAAACCAACTGAAACAAAAGGAAAAGCTTGGGCCAAAATTAACCAGCAAGTTTTCAAATAGCATTTACTGAACCTTCTCTTTTTTTCAATCACTGAAAGAGTTAAATGATCCAGATGAATATAAGTACAGACACTCACATCAGTCTACATTAAATTTACAACATATGCCTCCTTGCCCTTCTTGCTCACATACAAAATAATATTTTCAGAAAGGTAATGAAGAGGCAAAAGCAGTTGGATAGTGTTGTAACCAATATCATAGATATTTTTCTACACTTCTTCACAATTCAGAATCAGAGCTTGGATTGCAGGTAGGATTTGGGGCAAGTCAGTTCATCCATGACAAACATGACATTGTGCAGCATTGCAATGCATGGCAGAGCAAGGCAAGGCCTGGCCAAGGCAGCACAGCCAGCACAGGAATGGCATTTCACGTCACAGCACTGCAATGCACCGCAAACCTGCTACTTACTCTTATTTTCTGGTGTTTTGTGGAACATTTGGGAAGTGACATTCGCTGAAGCATTTGCTGTAATGAGGGGACCCATATCAATCCGTGACACGTATGACGAACTTTAATATACTTTGGGAAATACTTGGTTTGGCAAATTTGAAATAAGCTCTAATTAACCCAAAAGGTAAGCCTCAGTAGGTGTTATGGTTATGAAACTTGATTTAAATCTAGATACCTCAGATTAGATGAAAAAAAATTAAAAATAATAATAATACAACTTTGTGGTTTCACACAATAAAGCATAAATATGACCCGAGTTTGTTAGGTTGGACAGTAGAGCAAGAGAAGGAGGAGAAAAAAAAGCTCACTCCAGTGTCCTCTTCCCATAATTCCAGACGTACGAAAGCAGCACAAAACTAACTATTAAAATTAATTGATTAATTAATAATGTGAAAAATGCAGGTGATTGAACAATGGAAGTGCAGGTTTAGTTGTCAGTTTTGTTGACAGCTTTTTACGTCAGCTACCAGAAAATAAGTTTTATTCATGTTGAGCAGCAGTCTGCCCACTTACCTCAAAACCAAAGGGGTCACAGCACACAGGGCAAGGACTAAGTAGGCACATTGGTCCTCAGGTCTTCATAAAGACTATTTTACATGACTGGTTAGATAAAAGGCAAAAAACTTCCTCCTTACCTTATGCCAAGGGTGTGAGACAATCTGGGGGAATTTGAACTCTGTGTAGTTTGGGTTCATTTCTACAATCTGCTCCCTGGTAGGTGTACCCAAAATTTTGATAATTTCAACAAGTTGATCCACTCCTGAGTCCCCAGGGAAAATTGGTTGGCCCATCAATAGTTCAGCCAAAACACATCCAGCACTCCACACATCTGTAACATATATGGTTCGGATGAAATTAGGAATTTCTGTTGCCTTCTCATTGTTCTGCCAGTAGTCAAGAGTATCAACCAATTAGAAACAAGCTTTACCAATTTTGGTAGTATAATCTGTGGCACCAAAAATAAGTTCGGGAGCACGGTAGTAGCGAGAGCAGATGTAAGACACATTAGGCTCCCCTTCTACAAGATGTTTGGCACTGCCAAAGTCACAGAGCTTGAGAACACCCGATTGAGGATCCAATAATAGGTTCTGAGGCTTTATGTCTCGGTGACAAATTCCCAAAGAGTGGATGTATGCCAGACTTCGGAATAGTTGATACATGTACAACTAGAAGATGAGAAAAGTCCATTTTACAACATGAACCAGAGATACAGTTAATCAAACTAGATGAAACAAATTTGCTTACCTTAATATAACTAATAGGTACATATTGCTTCGATTTACTGTAGTGCCTAGCCACTTTGTACACAGTTTCAGGGATGTACTCCAGCACTAGATTCAAGTAAACTTCGTCTTTCTGTTTATAAAGAAATTCAAGAATTAATCTCATTAATTTTCAGTTTTTTGATTTGGGGAAGGCAATATTAATGAACTTTGTTGACATACCTTTTCTCCACCAGAGTAGAAAAAGTACTTCAGTTTGACTATGTTGCAATGCTGAAGTCGTCTCATTATCTGAAGCTCCCGATTCTGAGAGCAGAAAAAGAACAAAAAAATACAGTTGTTATTGAGCTATATTCCTGGCAAGAACTTTAACACTGAATAGGTAACTAACCTTGAATCTTTTATCCTGGAGCACTTTCTTGATAGCCACAAGCTCATCTGTGTCGACGAGCTTGGCTTGGAATACAACACCAAAGCTGCCATTTCCGATGACTTTCAAGTCTGTGTAGGACACTTCCTGAGGCCGGTCATTTTGAGAAGCTGGGCCAGGTGTGGCCACTACACTGGTCACCTTATTTCCATCTCTATCTGTAAATAAGAAGAACAGTTCAAAGTCAAATAACAGCAAAAATGATATGAGTTATAGATAATCTTTCCGCACTAAAACAGAATATAACAGGCTACAAGTTATATAAAATGGCAAAAGGCAAGAACATGTGCAGTTACAATTAACATAGACAGCCAATGGTCTGAAAAGTTCTGAAGGAATGAAACTTAAAATGTGAAGCAAAGGGCAGGGGGTGGTGAGGAAGGTCTCATCAAACTCATGACCGGCGCCTGAGCAGAACCACTCACGTTGAATTTGCCGCACGTTTTGAATTTGAGACCGGGAATCGCAATTCTTGACGACATGCATACTTTCCGTCATAATTTTCGATGGCCGAGAGGATATCCATGACTCCTTCAACGACAATGAGTGGCTCTGCACGCTGGCTCCAACAATCAAAACCCTGCGCCGCACCCTTCCACACCCTTCCCAGCCTCCCCGCACCGCACACCCGGTGCATAGACTTACTGGGCCTCAGCTCACACAGACTGTGCCGAATTTTGCGCACAAATCGTTTGAAGCGAGTATCGCCGGTCGGCGCCGCGGGCGCCGCGGGCGCCGCGTCAACAGTGGAGGTGGCGTCGGCCACGGGCTCTGGAGCCGCTGACACCCCTCGGGCTTGGGGGCGGGGGCAGGAGCCGAGCTCGGGGGCGGCTAGAGTCACCGTGCCCGTGTCCTTGGCGTAACCGCAGCCACCCCCGCGCCCGCCTAGCCACGCGCAGGCCGGCGGCTCCAGCACCGCCACGTCCGTGTTGGGCCCCGGAGCCATGCCTCGCCCTCGCGCCGCCTCACATCACCCACGGGGGGCGCAGGGCGAAGGCGGGGCCCTCCAGGCCCTCCCCTCAGCTCAGCACGGCTGCAGATAACCACACGAAATAAGTGCCTGCTGCCAGACACTACCCACTTTGCTCTGTGGCGACGCAGACGGCGAAACTTTCATGCCGCACCATTACCGTGACTGCCACCGCTTCCCCGAACGACACGACGGGCGTCGAGTACAGAGTACACCAATGCACCCGGAGGCAACCCTAGGCACCCATGGGCTCGGCAGGTGACCTTTCTCTTCTGCAAGGGCCACTCCTCGGCCTCCAACCGGAGCGCGTACGCGGAGCAGCGCGGGTGGAGCCGAGAAGAGGAAAGCGAAAGTGCCGCTACCAGGCCGAGTCTGCCCAGATCCAGGCGGGGCGGGGCGGGG
Source organism: Frankliniella fusca (assembly GCA_029379305.1). NCBI lineage: Eukaryota > Metazoa > Arthropoda > Insecta > Thysanoptera > Thripidae > Frankliniella > Frankliniella fusca. The sequence goes on from JAHWGI010000295.1 coordinate 1,020,564, forward strand.
CGGGGCGGGGCGGGGCGCGCGGAACTGGGGTTAGTTACCTAACGCGGCTGCCCCGGCAAGGTCCTGCCCGGCTGCACCGCCGCAGCGCCGCGCGGTTCAATCGGCGTACGCGGCCCCGCGCCGCACCACAACAGGTCCAGTCCACCCCTCTCCGCAGAGGCGGGGCAACACGATCTCAAATTAGCGTCACGTCCAGCCAGCCTCTCCTGGCCCGCACACTCCACTCGTTCCTCCGGTTCCCGCCGGCGCCGCCCAAACGACTCCTCACTTCATTTCCCATTGGAAAGTTTAGTTGGCAGAAAACACATAGCATTTCGCACGACACGGGTGGCGGGGAGGCAAGAAGGCGAGAACACGAGGAGAACGCGGCGCGGCCCCGTCCCGCACCGCAAGCGGACGAGGAGCGTTACGAGCAAGCGTCTGCAGACAGGGATTTCTGTTTTTACGTGATTTTCCTTGACTGACATTGATTTTTTGCTGATATTTTCTTGATTTTTTCTGTTTTAATTTCTGATTTTTTACTGATTTTATTTGAGGGTGTACTCTGATTCCTTTTTTGGAGCCTGGAAAAGGGCACGCGGTGCGCAAAAATCACGTCGCGGCGATTCGCAAGGCCCAACCGACAGACTGGAACAGACGCACTACACAAATCAGCCACACCAGCTCCGCCTAATGGCCCGGCCAGGCGCCGCTGGACTTCACGCCCTGTTTGGCGAGAGCAACAAGCCTCCCGCGTCAGGCTGGCGCTAAAGCCACCCCCCCCCCCCCCCCCCCCCCCCCTCTGGCCCGGCCCGGGGACCTCTGCTTGACAACATAGACAACCCCGCCGCGCCCAGCCCCGCCACATCCCACTGCAGTAACCAGAGCGGCCCCGCAACATGAAACCCGCTCCGTTCCGCCCCGCGCCATTGGGCGGGAAACTCGGCCGGGCGGTGCGCACCCTCAGTCCTCTATGGATAAATTTATATCGGTCTGTAGACGAATTTCTACTCTGCTTACTAAGCGGTTTGTGCAACTATAATGCCAACCTTTTTATAATTTGATTACCCACATTTTTCTCTGTAACCTATAGACAAGCTAATTCTTCTTGACAATAGCTAGAGAGAAAAAAGTATGTATTATGGATATTTGCAAATGTCTTAACGCCTGTAGTGAAAAAGGTCCAGTAAGAATCTGAGAGTGCGGGGATGAGACGACCCCCCCCCTCTCTCCCCCTGGCAGGCGTATAAGGACGTCGCTGAGCGGAGAAGAGAAGGGTCATATGCCTCTAATCCCGACCGCAGCAAAGCAGTAAGATAAGCAGGCCCACCTGGCACACCGGAGACGGGGTGCAGCCTGCTAGCACCGCGCGCCAGCGCACCAGGGGCCGCAGCACCACAGGGGGGACGTAGGCCAGCCCGCCGTTCACCAGAGGCGGGGTGCTGCCTACCCGCACGGCGCTTTGGACGTAGGCCAGCCCGCCGGTCACCAGAGGCGGGGTGCTGCCTACCCCCACGGCGCTTTGGAGCACCAGGCGTGACCTAGGCAAGCCCGCCGGTCACCAGAGGCGGGGTGCTGCCTACCCGCACGGCGCTTTGGACGTAGGCCAGCCCGCCGGTCTATAGAGGCGGGGTGCTGCCTACCCCCACGGCGCTTTGGAGCACCAGGCGTGACCTAGGCAAGCCCGCCGGTCACCAGAGGCGGGGTGCTGCCTACCCGCACGGCGCTTTGGACGTAGGCAAGCCCGCCTGTCACCAGAGGCGGGGTGCTGCCTACCCGCACGGCGCTTTGGACGTAGGCCAGCCCGCCGGTCACCAGAGGCGGGGTGCTGCCTACCCCCACGGCGCTTTGGAGCACCAGGCGTGACCTAGGCAAGCCCGCCGGTCACCAGAGGCGGGGTGCTGCCTACCCGCACGGCGCTTTGGACGTAGGCCAGCCCGCCGGTCACCAGAGGCGGGGTGCTGCCTACCCCCACGGCGCTTTGGAGCACCAGGCGTGACCTAGGCAAGCCCGCCGGTCACCAGAGGCGGGGTGCTGCCTACCCGCACGGCGCTTTGGACGTAGGCAAGCCCGCCTGTCACCAGAGGCGGGGTGCTCCCTACCCGCACGGCGCTTTAGAGCACCAGGGGAGACCTAGGCAAGACCGCCTAACACCAGAAGCGGAGTGCTGCCTTTCCTCACGGCTCTTAAGACCCCAGCACCGCAGGGGTGACGTACATTATTGTTAATTTCGTGTGCTCAGAAATTGCACGCGAAGACGTGCAGTGGTAGTACGCCAGAGGCGTACACCACGCAAAACCGTAGGCTTTCGCGTACGACCACTGTACGACGTGGCATGCAGAGACAGCACACCTTACAACTTCTTCAGACCAGCCAGTAGAAACTCCCGCTGGCAGGCTGATACCATGATCGTCTAAACCGCACGGAGCTCGAGTTTTGTAAACGTTCAAACAAACGAACAGAAGGGTTTTGCGTACTCAAACAGTTTATAACGTTTTCGTATTGTGTGTCCGCGTGGCTTAGGAGGGTTATAGCAGCTTTTTACATTCGCAAAGACGAGAAAAAAAGAAACTCGATGGAATGAGAATTTCAGCTACCGTTCGGCTGTGCTGTTCTTATTTATTAAAATTTTAATGTTTCCCAACGGAGAAGAGCATCGACCACCCTCCTAAGCCACAAGCACATGAATAACAAGAACCAGAAAATAGGTTTTAGTGCTGAAGACCCATCCGTTCGTTCGTTTGAACGTTTACAAACACCCGAACGATCATGGTATCAGCCTGTAAGCGCCGGGAGTTTCCACCGGCTGTTCAGACAGTATGGGACAGGGGGACACCAAAGATGTGCTGTCATTGTACGCCAGGGGTAAAGTTTTGCGTGGTTGGTGTATACCTCTGACGTATGATCATAGTACGTATTAGCGGGGGCGGGCGGGGTGCAGCCGACCCACGCGGCGCTGAGCCCGGCTGAGCCCGGCTGAGCCCCGTGTCCGCCCCGCCGCGGTGCGGTTGGATCCGCGAGCACTGCGAGCAGCCCTGGCGCGCCCTGGCGCCGGCGCCAGCAGCACAGCACGGTCAAGGCCGCGGGCGGGGCGGGGCGGGCCGCGGCGGGCGCGGCACACAAGTGACCGCGGATTTATGGCTGCAAGAGCCAGAGAGCGTGCCGCCGCCGGCCCTCGCCCCGCCCCGCGCGGCACGCGGAAGTGCGCGGGGCAGCGCGGCCGGGGCGGGGCGGGGCGGGGCCGAACCGGACCGCCACTGATAACGCCCAAGCCAAGCAGGCACGCTCTTCAACCGCTTCCGGACCGCCCGGCCCGGCCAGGCCCGGCCCGGCCCCAGTCCCGCCTCCACAACGAAGGTGCCGGATACACTTCAATTAGCTTTCACTTCAAGATAATTTGCATATCGACCGCGCGACGCTCACACGCGTGAGCGCGAAACAAAATAATAATGAAACAACGGGCGAAAGGTGGGGAGGGGGCACCCGGCCGGCGACAGCCAACAAGGGTGAGTCACTCGCCGCCTACTGGGCCAGGCCGGACCGCTCGAAAGAGCACACAGAGCAAAATACGCGCAAATACTGAGACGCGGGACGGCGCTTTGCACAAACGTTTCGCCCGGCCCGGCCCGACCCAGCCGTCCATTGACATGAGAGGAACTAAGCCGCGCGGGGCGAGGTGGGGCGGGGCGGGGTGGGCTCGCGCCAAGGAGATAAGAAGTCGGGGTGCAATACGCAGTGCCGTGCGAGTGATGTCACGTGACTGGCGCTGCAAGTCCACGCCGCGCGGTCCCGAGGAGGAAGCGACGGACACTAACGTAAAGCAAGACCAGACTGCCTCATCCTATGAATAATACACTGGTCTCTGCACAAGTTACTTTGAAATTTATCTTTAACCAAATACGTCGCATACATGTTAAATGCCCCTCTCTTGCTCGTTATTCGATTTCAAGTCGACACGCGGTGCTTGTAAAATGAAAATCTTGATTTTTAATTGTATGATATCTTTCATAAAATTCTTTTCCCGCACCCGGTACAATGGACAGGTTGCTTGAGAGGAGGAAAAAAAGAAGGTAGCGCGTAGGAGGTGGCGTGGCGTAGTGCCGTCCCTAAACAAAGCAGACAACTCGTGTTTCGGCTGCCCGACGCAGGGCAGCAAGGGGTTCAGTCCAAAACCCATACCTCTCAGGAAATCGAAAAAACTATTTGCACGTAACTTTCCATAAATGTTAGATTAATATTAAAATACAACTCTCCGGGGCGGGAAGCGACGGCTGAGCTGGTCCGCGATGCGTGTGTACGCTCCATCTGCGAAACCTCACGCCTGACCTCGACCTCCCCGCCCCGCTTTGATGCAGCAGCACTGACAAGCGGCCCCGCGCATCCTCGCCCCGCCCAGCCCTGCACTGCACTGCGGCCCCAGCCCGGCCGATTGGGGCGGGTCCCATCGCCAATCGCCACATAGGACTGGATGGAGGTCCCAGCGGGACGGAGTGGGGCGAGCCGGGCCGGGGCCCACTTGAGTCTGACTGCACGACGAGCAATCGCTGCGAGCCGGGTGAATTCCATCCATCTCATTTCGCGGCAAACGCACAAGGCCGAAGGGCGGTCCACGCAGCGCGCCGCGCACACTGCACATACACGGACGCGCGATTTAGGAACTCCCAGAGCCGCCTCCCCTCTTGCTCGGCTCGTCGTGGCGCAGGTAAGGGGCTCGACGGCGGCGGTCAAACGGGGCGGGGCGCCGTGGGCACGCAAAGACCCCCGCCGCCGGCATCGCCACAGAGCAAAAGTGGGGAAATAATAAAAATAAAAACAAGTACGACACCAGAGCGCAGCACAGGCTCCACATACTCGGACTAGCGCGAGGCGCACACAGACCACACAACGCGGGCCGACCCGGCACTCGATGGGAAACACGACACAACACAACACGCAACACGACACGCGACGTGAGCGCGGCGCGGTCTGCAGACTGACTGTCTGGCCACAGCAGCGGCCCGGGCCCGGGCGCGGCGAGCCGGCGGGGGCCGGGAGGGGCTGGGAGGAGAGACACAAGGGCCTCGGAGGGGGGGGGAGGAGGAGGGGGGGGGCGCTTACCGCTTAGCACCAGCACCGACCGCGAGGCCCAGGCCCCCCCGGGGAAAGGGGAGGGGGCACACGACCTGCCTCATCAGGTGCGTCCCGCCTCATTCATGGCGCCTACCCTGGGCTTGCAGGTGAGAGAGGGGGGGGGGGCGAATCCACCCCTCCTCTCCCATGGGAAGGCCATGAGCCCACCACGGTAAAAACAATGTCTGATTTTTGGAGGAAAAAGGGAAAACTTTGAGGAACTTCCGCAATTTGAGGGAAACCTCTCAGAGTTTGAGGAAGGCTCCTCAAAAAATATGGGAAATCTCCTCAAATTTTGAGGAGGCTTCCTCAAAATCTGAAGAGTTTTCCTCAAAGTATCCCAGGTCCTCAAAATTTTCCCTTTTTCCTCAAAAAATCAGACATTGTTTTTACCGTGTACCTCATCTCCTTCAAACCAAACCCAAATCCGCGCCTGCGCGCGAGGCGCATCATTTTTCGAGATGTCGCATCGAATTGCTTGAGCTGCACTTGATCCCGCCCCTGTCGCAGTTCACGTCTCCGCGCCCCACCTGAAACCCCGCGTACCATGCGCGTCGCGCCGAAACTCTATCCACCCCAGCCCAGCGCAGCCCAGCACAGCGCGCCCGGTAAGCGAAAAGCCTCACATGCACGATGGTGTGGATCGAAACGCTGCCGCGGCCGCGGCTCGCAGCGCCACTTCGAGAAGTTTGGTCGGCCGCAGGGCAGGCCCCAGCTCCCACGGCTCGTGGCTGGCAGGCAGGCCGGCCGGCCGGCGCGGGCCAGCACATCACAGTCCGAGCCGAGCAGTGACCCGACCGTCCCGTCCCGGCCCGTCCCGGCCCGAAAGACCAACGCACGCAGCACAACTCCTCGGCTCGGCCCTGTTTGTCTCCGCATGTGGCGAGGCAAACGCGACGCGCCGGTCAGGGGACATACCAGAGTGGCGCCAAAACACCGCGGAGGGGGAGGACGGCGACAACAAGAAAAAGGCGAGGGGTGGTGGTGGTGGTTGAAAAACCACCAGGCACAGAGACAGTTGTCGCAGTCAGCCAAAGTACCCACAAGTATCCGGTTAGAAACAAATCTCTACGAGTAGAGTGCTGCTGCAGAGCCCGGCCCGGTCCCTTTGTCACAAATGTGAACATGTTTTCCTCCTCCAGACCTCCCTCCCCCTCCCCATCCCCGTTGGCCAGGCGCCAGCGCCAGCCAGGGGGCTGCAGTTGCACGCGCAGCGGCGGGGCAGGAAGGACACAACAAAAACTAAAAACAACATACAGAAAGAGCAGCAAAAACGCTGTCCTTTAACAGACCATTATATCCTCTGTCTAGAACACAGCGCCTCCAGACCAGAGACTGCTATGCGCGCCACATCCTTAGCTTCGGAGAAGCGCCGAGCCGCGGGTATGTCGGTGTTTGTGCGAGGGTGGATAGGCGGGACACGTGCAACCGGGTGCAGGGTGGGACAGGAGCCTGGCCGGATCAGGCACGCCGCCGACGAGGACGCCATGGCGAGCCGGCGTGGTTCACGACTTCCTTCCGCTCTTTGTGACAGCAGTGTGGAGCGGGGCGAGGGCGTGCGGCGTGAGCCTCTTCCCGATGTGAACGTTCCCACCAGCCACAAGAAGACGCTCCGGGGCCTCGCCCGGCACGGCGAGTCGGGTTCGCGGCAGGTCGGGAGAACCGGGAGCGGGAGTTAGCAGTCCGCACCAGAAAAGCAGGGCAGGGGCGGCCACGCGGCAGAAGGAGGTGGTCTTCGCCACGGTGAATCACCAGTAGAGTGATTCCTGACACCATTTAGTATTGTCCTCTCTCTTACTCCTTATGGCCTCGCCCCATAAGTGCGACGAGGGCAGAGAGACCAAACCACTGTGCAAAGTCACCCAACAGGGCGCGCGCCGACGCCACCCCATCCCCGACATTCCCTCGCACCAGCGCGCCAGCGCGGCACGGAGCCCAGGCGCCTTTTCGTGTCCCCTCCGCACTAACGGCGCTGACGTCACAACCCGCAACTCAAAACGAAAATGAATTGAGGCACGCCGGTGGATAGTGGGCACGGGCACGGGCTCTCTAGTAGTGCTGAATGAACCGAAGTGATGTCATTGAGGGAAGGTATTACTTAGAGCGCCCTCCTGCGTGACAACCAGCTGGTGCTAATCAATTGCCAAGTTGGTCGACGCGACGCTTTCACCCGTCTGACGACGGAACAATGACAACAAACCACATCCCACTCCGCGCGCCAAAACATCGCTACCCCCTACCGCACAGTTCAACTCCGTGGAATGGGAGGGAGGTAGAGGCGACCTCGCGACTCCGTGACGTCACAACCCCTCCGCGCTACCGCCATCGACAAGGCGACGAGCAGTAGCGGGCAGGGCACCACGCATGGCCCCGCCGTCTGATTCAGAAGAGCGCTCTCGCGCCTCTTTCCTTGTCGCACCTATGGCGCTGCCCTACGTTGGGGATGGCAGGGGGGCCCATACGTGCGCCAAGGACCGAAACGCGAGAGCGATCTTCGGAATCAGACGGCAGTGCAGGGCCGGGCAGGGCAGGGCAGGGCAGGGCCTGCTGCCGGTCACACCAGCACCGCCATGAACCTCTCGTGTGGCACCGCCGCGGGCCGTGTCGGGCGGGGCGGGGCCAGGTGCTCGTGTTTTCACTCCTGGTGGCGGGCGGGGCGGGGCGCTGTTTACGATCGGATGTGTTGTGTGCAGAGCACCGCTGCGCTAGGAGGCGGTGGCGGGGTTGGCTCGCGGCCCAGTAACAGAGCAGGGCGGGGAAGGAGGACTGCCGGCCGCCAGAACCCTTAAACCCTTTGCCTGCCCCACCTCCCGGCACTACATCATCTTCGACGGTGAATGGCCTGCCACCTGAGCAGAGCAGCACGCCAGCGGCGGCCCATGCCCACACAACCTGCCGACTACTACTTCCTGAGTCCACCTCCGTCCCTCTTACAAATCAGGGCGCTGCCCGCCCCGCCCCGCCCTATCTCGTCTCGAATCCACCGTCGAAACCCCGTTTCCAACCTCCTTCATGCGGCGACCGGCGGAAGGGGTGTACCCTCTACGCCATGCACTAAGGAGCGAAGGCACCGGGACCTCGCCTGACCAGACGGGTGCCACCTGCCTGACAGGGCCCGGCCCCGGCCCCGGCCCGGCCTGCAGGACGCCGCCACACACGGAGGCGTGGCAGGGGCGGGGGTGGGGGAGGGGTCCGCGCGACCTGGCCTCGTCCAACTCGGGGGATAAAAATAAAATAAAAAGTATACCGATTTGAGAGAGGGGAGAGAGGGTTTACTGATTGCCCTCCAACGCCCCCACCCTACTGCATGTGTTCAGGCGAGGAGTCGTCATCAAGAAGCAGGACGCCTACCACACCTTAGGGGCCGGGCCGGGCCGGGCCGGGCCGGGCCGTCACGGTGCAGCGCAGCACCGCAGGCACCCCGCCCCGCCCCGCCCCGCCCCGCCCCGCCCCGCCCCGAACCGCCCCGCCGCGGCCGGCCGGCCATTTATTTATAGGGAAGGCGCGACGCAGCGCAGCAGAGGAGCCGAGAGGAGCGGACAGGACAGGGGCTGCGCGGGCTGCGCCGCAATGGCACACGTCGGCCTGGGCCGGGTCCACGGGGGAAGAGGGTTCGGTCGCGGACCTTGACGAGACGACACGGGACAAGGGGTGGCCTGTGCGCCGTACGTCGGGTCGCCGTCAGGCCGTGCCGCAACTAAGTTTCTGGGTCTAGGTAATTGGCAACGCGGACCTTCTCAACTAGGACACACGCCCCTCCTGCTCCCTCCACTTGTCGCGGTGATGGGGCGCGTGGCGGCGCGGCGCGGGGCGGCGCGGGGCGAACAAATCGATAGTACAGAGCGACAGCCTGCTCGCCTCCGTGCAGCGCCTCGCAGCTCGCAGCACCCGCCACACCACGCCACGCCACGCCACGCCACGAGGAGAGCCGTCGACATCAAGAAATCCATATCCGTCGGAGCGAATCAAGTAGTCCCCCTCGCCGACCCACCCTCGGGCCCACGAGTGTGAATAATGGACTGAGACATGACTTATTCGCAGGTAGGCCGCCGAGAAACAGCCGAGGCCTGCTTTGCGCGTGGTGGGGCCGGGTCGGGCCGGGCCGGGCCGGGCCGCCCACACAGAGCCATCGGCCGGAGGTGCAGCCGATAAGCTGACAGACCAGCCGCCGCGATGCCACGCCACACCACGCCGGTCCGAGCCGAGAGCCGAGGGCGCGGCGCGGGGCGGGGCGGGGCGCGGCGGGGCGCGGCGGGGCAAGAACTAGAGTAGCCTTGGCCCCGCAGCCACGAGAGGTCCACCACCAACCGGGTCGATGGAGAACGAGTTGATTCAAGATATCGGCGGTGCAGGGTGCAGTAGGGCTGTGGGTGGGGTGGGGTGATTCCACCCCGGGGTTCCGTCTCACTGTCCTCGCCGCACTCCCCAGCAACGAAGGAGCAAGAGAGTGGACACCACTGCACGCTATTCAGAGGGCAACCCGCAGGAGAGGATAAGGTGTGGGGGGGGGGGGGGGTTTCCCCCGGGGAGAGCCTCCTTCCACTACTCGACGCGGCGCGGCGGATATTGGCGACGGCGGCCAGCGGCCAAGTCCGTCTGAGGCGCACCCGGGCCGCCCCGCCCCGCGCCGCCAGAGGAGCTTATTTCTTCCCCAAATACGGCGGACTTGGAAGCCGGTCCCTCCAGCGGCGCGGCGGCGAAGCCCGAGGTACTGTAACTCACAGTTAGAGGAGACAGCAAGCCCCCCCCCCCCCCTTCTTTCCCCCTCCCAATCCTTGCACCCCTTGTAGACACAGTAGAACGGGGGGCAAGGAGGGGCGGGGCGGGGCGGGGCGGGGCGAGCACGCGTCCCCAAGGCCGCGGAACAGATGGAAGACAATCAAGGGGGCCAGCCGCTCCGCTCCGAGCGCCCCGCCCACTTTGAGGGGCGCGGCCCATCACAACGGCGCCTTCCAGGACGTGCAGCGCGGCGGCGGGGCGGCGCGGCGGCACTGCGATCGCTCACACGATAGCTGCACCACCACCTCGGTCTGGAGGGGGGCTCAGCTCGTTCGAGCAGTGCACATCACCTTCGCATTGGGGCGCGAGCAGGCCGAGGGTACTTCCCCCATTCCAATCAATGTACACCCTGAGATCGAATCATTTTCCAATCACTATTCAGTCACATAATATTTTGACAAAAATCTATTTTAAGCACCTTCAAATCGCTTCAAATAGGAAAATATCGCATTGGTGCCAAAAATTTATAACTTTCTTTTAAGTTTGGTCAAATTATCCTTCCAATCACAACACAACCGCCCAATCAGTGTACAGCCATTTAAAGAGTGGGGTACCCCTCGGAGCAGGCGGATGAAGGGTGACACGGACCGAAGGTCGCCGCGCCGGGCCGGGGCGTGGTCACAGGCGTGGCCGCGCGACCTCCCCCCGGGGAACGTCCGTCCCGTCAATACACCACGGACTGGTGGACGGTCGGGGAGGAACACAGGGCACAGGGGCGGGTGCTCTCGGCCTCTCCCCGCGGGGCGGGCGCAGGAGCAGCGGGGTGAGTCCGAACAGCGTTCAGAAGTGTACTCTCGCTCGCTCCGTAAGGCCGTGTGCCCCACGAGTGCGACAAGGACGGAGAGACGAATCCTGTGTGCGGAATCATCCTAGGTGTTGTGGACGGGTGAGGCAGGTGGGAGGGGGGACGGCGCGGTCCGCCGAGGCCATCACAACGGGTTATGAGGTACTCGCGGGTCCGGCCGAGGAAATTGCAAGCGCTACGTCCCGCAATTAGGGCGGGGTGCTGCGGGGTGTGGTTGAGAGGCCAACAAAACGCAAGGGAGTTCGGCAAAGGAGCGCGTTCGGCCCTGCCGGATCGAGGGTAAACATTTCTCCCGCCGAACGGGCGAACGCAAATGCGGAGGTCCATACCCTCAAAGCGCTGCGGCGTACTCCATCAGATCTACAAGGAGTGTGAGGAGGGGAGGCGGGCGGGGTAGGAGGCGGGTGGTTATTAGCGCAACCGCCCGTGGAGGCGACGGCCCCGGAAGCACCCTCCGCTCCTGCCCTGCTCGCCTCTTGTGCACCCCCGTCCCCCTCCCACCCCCTCTCGGCCGCCACTTTACTTCCACTCTTCCATTATTTTTCATCTACCTCATTAGGCCGGGAGCAGACCGCGCGGGGTCGTTGTGCGCACAACAGTCTTCGTATGCCACGCCGCGCGCCACAGCTGCCGACATATTCCGAAGAGCGCTTTCATCGCCCTACCTCTCTCGCACCCATGGGCTTCGTCGCATATGTGCGAGAGAGACAGCGAGGAGAGCGCTCTTCGGAATAAGTCGGCTGGTCCGCCGCCAGACACCCCGATCTCGACCGAGCCGCGGGCGGGGCGACTTGAGCACAACGTCGTCGCGGTCCTCCCTGCCCCGCGGCACAACGGGGCGGTGACAGCGACGCTCCCAATATGAGCGTTCCCAGAAGCGTGTGGCACGGGAGCAGAGATCCCAACCGTGGCGAGGTTCGGCGAATTTAAATCGCGCTGGCTCACTACTCACAGGGCTGCCCGGCCCGGGCCACCGTGGACTCGCGACTCGCAGAACGGGGGGAGTAGAGGTGACAAAAGGGGGCGCGGCCCCTTCAAGAGCACCTCTGCGCTTATTGCCGAGCCCGGGGGCGCACCGCCCATAGAAAGCGACGAGTTGACTGCGGGCGCCGCGCCGACCACATTGGGGTTGTTCACCCCCCACGGGAAGGGAAAGAACGCGGAAGCAGGGAAATGGCGAGGCGAGACGCCCCGTGTCATCTCGGACAGGACAGGAGGAAGGACCGCACCGCACGGGCAGGACAGGGTGTGTTGGGACAGGCGGGCGGGGCGCGCCTGCGCCCTCACGAGGCCCGATCCTGAAGTCCACCCTGCACGATTCAGGTGCGGCGGGGGTCGGATTATTACAGTTTTGGCGGAGCCTCCCTAATGACGAAGCGGCGCGCAGAGTCGATATATCGACAGGAGCACCTCTCGGCACCGGCCCGTCCCAACCCCCAGCCCCGGACACCTCGTTATTCGGGCAACACTTCGAGAGCCTAGAGGGGCGGGCGGGGGGCCGAGGAGGCCACGGGGAGGTACACACGATTACATGATTACACGGTAAATATTTGCGGTGCCCAAACTGTCAAGGTTTTTGTTTTTAGTTTTGCACACATTAACGAACTAAGGCCAAACGAATCAAGACCTGATTACAGGCTAGGATGACCCGTGCACAAGATTATAGGAGTGGTGACCTTCATCTCCGCCCCGCTCCGCCGAGGCTACACTCGTGTGTGGCGTGGCACGGTCCGCAGTACACGACGCTACAGGGAAATATGGCATGCTCGCTCAGGGGCGGGGCAGGGCGGGGCGGGCGGGGACGAGCGAGGCAGGGTGGTAGGACAGGGGGCAGAACTCCTAAGTCGACTGCAGGGTCTTTCCTCTCTCCTCCGCGACTACGGGGCCCCAGCTGCCATGCCGCTGCCTACCCGCCCTTTTCTCTCCCCACCGCGACCAACTTTTCGCGCAGTTTTCCCCACCGTGGGGCGAAACCGTCCCCTCCAGTTCGGCAAAGCGCCTGAGCCAAACTGTAAATAATTTCAAGTGAAAAACGGGCGGGGGCGGGGGGGAGAAGACGGAGCTTGTGGAAGAGGGTGACACACGGCATGGGCTCGCGCGCGATGCAGAGGGCGGGCGGCGAGCCAGCGGGGCGCAGTGACGACAGGGCGCACGTCACGGCTAGGGGAGGGGCGCGGCGGGGCGCGGGCGCAGCCCAGCAGTGACGCCGGCACTATTTCGGTTCCGTGAAATGGGCTACATGATGACACGCACACACTCGACACACACAAATACACCGCAAACCCGCCCCGCTCAGGTGCGGGCGTACACGACGACGAGGCAAGGCCTACGGTCAGGGATATCAGAAGCGAGGGGGGGATCACTCAAACGAAATGTATACGACGATTTTTTAATCTTTGATATTTTTTGATTATTTTGTATTTTAATTTTGATTTTGATTTTTCTTTTGATTTTTTAGGAGAATAAAGAAATCGTCCGTAACTTTTACAAAAATGTTGTTTTGTTTCTCGTTTTGTTTCCGTTTTTCTCAGTTTTTGGGTCATTTGTTCTCGATTTTTCGGATTTTTTTGTAACTTTCTACTTGATTTTATTTTGATTTTTTTTAATTGTTTAAATGATTATTTTTGGGTCTGTACAATGATTTTACGAAGTGATCCCCCCCTCGATCAGAGGTAGAGCAGCGCCTCGCAGAGCGCGATCAGGCAGCAATCAATAGACTGTCTCTAGGCAGGTGGAGCCGAGGTGTCCTTCACTAGAATTTCAAGCGCAGTGGCGGTTTTAAGTTCGTCTGAAAGAGGGAGAAGCACTTCAGGTTGCCTACATACAGGAGTTTTGTCGTGCACTTTGCCTACTTTCCAGGCGGCTATCTAGGGCCGATTGGGGGGGGGGGGGGACATTACCCCCAGTCCCCCCCCCTCCCAAAAAAAAACCGCCACTGTTCAAGCGTACACCGGTTTTACTGATTTTTCTGTTTTTTCTTTATTTTCCTCGATTTTTCCTTAATTTTCAAGTTATCTTTTCTTGATTCTTATTTTTACTTGATTTTCTACTGATTTTTTGTACACTTATTTTATTGAGAGAAGGACTTGTAGAGTACCAAACATATTTGGCTCACTACATACCCCTCGGGTGGAGCCGGACCTCACCCCGCCCGCCGTCTTGGGGGCAAATACGGCCGTGGCAGGGCGGGGCAAACACACCCTCAAGATACGCCGCTTGCCACGTGCCCCCCAGAGCAAACTTCCTCGCCCTCCCCGCGCGGGACGAGGCGGATGTTACACAGCAGCGCCACGACCCTGTCCACTCCGCAGCGCGGGGGGAGGGCCATGGGTGGGGCCCGAGCAACGGCACCCCAAGCCTGCTCCACCTGAGGAGGCAACACCGGGCGGGGCGGGGCGGCGCTGCACTTGAAGAGGGCTGGGAGGGGGCGCAACCCCGCGGACACTCCAGCCACGCTCTGCTGCCCCAGATACGGCAGTGCAGGGCAGGAGGCACGGGCCTTGGCGGCTGGGCTGGGCGGGGCGGGGCGGTGCAGACGAGGTGGAGCGGGGCGGTGCAGTGGGAGAGGGGTGGGCGGGGCCGCGCATCTCTCGAAATAGAGAGACGGGGCGTGGCATAAGGCGTCCGCAAAGGGTCACACAGGTCCTCCTGCGCAGAGCGGCCAGTGGGCGGGGCACATGGCATGGCCTGGCTCTCTCGCTGCCCCAAACTCCACTCGTCGCAGTTTATCACACTTCCAGCGTCGGGCGTTCCGCGGGGAAAGCTGGTTGGTACACGTGGAGACGGAGAGGAGCGCAGGGGATCGCCTGGGGTGCGGCACGGTGCTTCCATCAGCAGCAGTGCCTGCTTTGCCCTCCCCCCTCCTCCACTCCTACGTCCTCAGCTTCTTCCCCAGCGCGACCCGAAATACTCCGTCAAACAGGTCACCGCAGCCCCCGTTCCTCCCCGCCCTCGCGGGGCCCCCGCCGCGCCTGAGCCTTCCTGGGGAGCGGGCAAGCAGTCTGCAGCAGCCTACGGGAGCCATCGCGGTACGTAGTGTATATCGACAACACGCCTCTATTGCACTAAAGAGGAAACACTGATGACGTCCCAGACCTACGACTGACGCGATGTTTTAAAGATAAGGCAGGGGTATCGGGGCACCTTACCGACTAACACCGCACATGTTCATGCCGTATCTACGCAATGGAGCGCAGTGGCTCTAACAACCTGGCATGGTGGAGGTGGAAGCTAGGCAGGGAGGCTGTGGAGGAGAACGGGCAGGGAGCCACACAGCTGGGGGCGGGGCTTAGCCGCCAGGCTAGGCCGCCATCGAGGGGTACTCACCTGGAAACAGACAATACTTGGCGTTAGAACTACACCACAGTCATACACAACGGAATGCAAGGAAAATAATAGAAGTACATAAAGAGGAAAACAAAGGTCCAAAGAAGCACTCGCCACCTATTAATCTAATTATCAAAGCAAAAGAAAAAAAAATCAATTAAAAACAATTTGAAGTGGTATAAACAAAACAAAACAAAAGGTGAACGAAGAATTTCAGAAAACAGGCACACTCATTGAGACGGGCGAAGACAAAGGTGCATGAACCGCAAGTGGATGTGTGGAGATGGCCATGGGGTGAACGAAGGGGAGGGTTGTACTCGCGTTCTTCGGCCTCCGAAGCGCCTTTGAGTTTCCAAGACCGTGCCGAAGGGATTCGCATTCATTCCAAACAACCCCATTTGGAACACCAAGATGATGGAAGAGAACCCGTCCGCAAATGGCCGACGCGACGGTGTTCGATGCGGACCTCGGACCCTCCCAGGCAATTCCCTCGACCGGCAGGTACATCAGCAAGCCGCAAGCGCAACGCGCCACGCTAAAAGCAATGTCTGTTTTTTGGAGGAAAAAGGGAAAACTTTGAGGAACTTCCGTAATTTGAGGGAAACCCCTCAGATTTTGAGGAAAGCTTCTCAAAAAATAAGGGAAATCTCCAAAAATTTTGAGGAGACTTCCTCAAAATCTAAGGAGTTTTCCTCAAAGTATCCAAAGTCCTCAAAGTTTTCCAGACAGTTTTTACCGTGGCGCCTTCACCGACCCTCATCAAGGGTCGAGAAGTAGGAACCGACCCGGGAGGACTCGCGCCGACCCTCAGGCCGAGAGCCGGGCCGCCGCCGATACCCCGAGCGACTAGGCCCCCTGCGAGGCGATTACGCGCGGGGGTTGATGATGGTGTTGTCCATCGCGCGACGGACCTCTCTCTCAACTTCTGTCTTCGTTACACTCAAAGACAGAGTGAAAGAGAGTGCCCCGGGCAGTGACAAATAATAAGTTTACTATAAAAAAAAATAACACCCTTGTTAGCTCTGCGAACTCGGCTTGTCGGTCAGCGCCGAGCCGGGCGACCCAGCGCCCCCAATTAGCAGAGGCAGGCAGAGGAGGGGGGGGGGGGGGTGCTCTGGGGGCGCTCCCGCGCTACCCCGCGTCGCACACAGGCTGGCTTATCTAGCTAAAGGGGGTGAACGGGTAAAGGCGCAGGGAGGGGGGCGGGGAAACGGGAATCTTCGAGCGCAAACGTCGTCGATACCCCAGGACGTCGTATATGGTCGAGGGGTGGGGGGCGTTTCCATCGGGCTGATGAGTTCGCGGCTTTTCCCCCCACCTTCCCCCTAAATCCCCCGGTTGACGACACACTCTTCACCCTCCGCAGTGGCCACAGCAGGGTGATTCCGCACCCTGGTTTCGTCGCTCTCTCCTTGTCGCACTCATGGGGCACGGCCATAAGGTGCAAGAGAGAGGGCACTACAAAACGGTGTTCGGAATCGCCGTGCTGGCCACGGGCCCCGTTGGTTCTGGACCGAGGTTGCAACAAAGGGACCCGGGAAGCACCGGCGTTTGAGAGTAGCAGCCGATCCCGTCGCAACCGGCTGGCTGGCTAGCCGGAACGCCTCCCTGGCGCCTCGGCACGTCGCGCGTGTGTTTATCGTCAGCGGGAAAAGGGGGGTGGGGTGCTCGAGAGTGTAGAGGCCGCGGGGCGGGAGCAAGGCCGCGTGCCACTGCCGACAAGGACGGGGCGGAATGCTCGAAAAATAACAAAGGTCAAGCTATGCGGGGGTGGGGTGGGGCGGTGGGGGACCGGGGGTGCGCCACAGGATTATTTACAATGCGCTAGTCCTACCCATGCCGAGAGAGAAACAACAGGCAGCGTTCCACGGATTCATCAAAGGAAAGGGGAAAAGACGCAAAAAGCCTCGAGACGCCCACGTCGAAAAGGGAGTAAAATAGTACGAACCTTGTTGTACACAGAAATTTGGTAGTAGGACAGCATGAAAATAAAACAGTGCATGGTATGTACACAAAAATATTTAAGGACGTGAGGGCGTTTGTCAAGAATTGAAAGGGCATCAAAGCCGGCCAAAAATATAATCGCTCCAAAAGAGTTGTTTCTCCGTTCGAACAGCATGCAGTGCAGTCCCCGCCCGCCGCGGTGCCATGTGCCATGCCGCCAGTCCCGCGCGCCACCGCGCGCAGGGGGTACAGGAGGGAGGAGGCGCCGGCCCGGGCCGCGCCGCACGCCGCACCGCGCCCCGGGCCCGCGGCGCTCGCGGCCCAGGATGAAATCACACCCGCAAAGCAAGTGCGGCTTCGGCTTCGCCTTTCGTTTGGTCTCTGGTGGGAGTGGGCGAGGCGTGGCGTGGCGAGGCGCGGCCTGGCGGGGTCGTGGCGGGGCGTGGCGGGGCGTGGCGGGGCGTGGCGGGGCGCGGCGGGCGGGGAGCGGTACATACGGTCCAGAGGGAAGCCTAGCGCTGGCGCTGGCCCATTACATCCACTGCGGTTCATGTGCACCACCCGTCTCGCAGCGCGGCTCGCGCCTGCCTCAGCGGTTGCCTCACCTAAAACAGAACACACACGGACAAGAAGCCGACAGAATACACACACGCACCACACATAGAGAACAGGTGTCACTTGGCTTTTAACAACTGCTTCAGGTACCTTGCATTAAAAAAAGAAGAAAAGAGCAACTCGACACATGGCCCTTTACGAGAGAGAGAGAGAGAGAGAGAGAGAGAGAGAGAGAGAGAGAGAGAGCGAGAGAGAGCGAGAGAGAGAGCGAGAGAGCGAGAGAGAGCGAGAGAGAGAGCGAGAGAGCGAGAGAGAGAGCGAGAGAGAGAGAGAGAGAGAGAGAGAGAGAGAGAGAGAGAGAGAGAGAGAGAGAGAGAGAGAGAGAGAGAGAAGAACGACACACACACACACACAACTCCACCAAACGACGGAGACCCCAAATATTGCTGCCCGTCTCTTCACCTTGCAAACCGCACAGCAGAGGGGAAACGGGGCGACGAGAAACCCACCCGGCTCCCCTTCACACTCTACGATAAATGAGCACAAAAACGGCCATCCCCGCCATAGGCGTAAGGCAGCCAGAGGCTCGGCTCGCACGCAGCGACAGCTGACCAGCTGACCAGGCCCTGCCCGCCCTGCGCCCCACCGCCGACCTCCCACTCCCCCTCCCCCTACGCCTCGCGACCAGCCGCGTGCGCAGGGGTGTAATGTGGCGTAGGGCTGGGCGAGGCGGGGCAGGGCAGGGCGGCCGGCCGCGGGTGGCCTATCTGGGCGGCGTAACACGCCCCCTCCCCTCAGTATCGATCCCTGGTATTTTAGGCGGGCGGTAAGCACGCCAAGCCAAGAGCCACCTACGCCGGGACGGGCCTGGCCCGGCCTGGCCGCGACGCGGCGCGCCCCCGGGCCGGGTCGGGTCGTCTTGGACCGCGCCCGCGCCACGCACCGCGTCCACACGACATGGCACGCCGCGCAGGTCGCGGAGCGAGGCGGGGGCGGGGGTTGGGGCGGGGCGGGAGGTCGCTCAGTTTAGCGTCGCCCTCCTGAACCCAGCCCCGTCGCTCATTTGTAAGCCCGCGGCGTGGCGACCCCCGGCGACGCCCGGAGCGCGGAATGTCGCGGATCAGGGATTTCACTAGTGCTAGAGGCGGCCCCATAGGCAGGGGTCTGCGAATTCAGCAACCCGGTAGACCAGGTTTAGCGCACGCTGTAGGCTGATTCCGCAAACGCGTCTCGTCGCTCTGTCTCGCTCACACCTATACAGGAAGTTCCTTGAGTGCGAGAGAGACAGGACAAAACGCATTTGCGGAATCAGTCTGCTGCTACCCCTAAAGCACGGCGGACGACTCCGTTTGCCTTGCGACGTTCTAGAAAAATGAAAAGATGTAGCAGCCATCGTATGGTTAAACTTCAGCGACGGCCATAAGGGTTGAGACAACAATATTACAACTGTCAATACAACCATAGGAAAAAAGAGCCGCTACTTTACACAGGTCCATTTTTTTAAATGCCGAAGCTATCATTTTAGACCCAAAACTTAAGGTTTTTATTATTATTATTATTTTCCATTTGTGTGGGCTTGTCCCGTCCGCGGAAACAGGGGGGCAGGGACCAGAATTAAAATATCGCTGAAACGTATACAGGAGATGGAGGACATACAGGCTCAGGCGCCTCGGGTCGGGACAACGCGAAGGGGCGGGGCGGTACAGGGTCGAACAACGAGGCTCTGACCTTTGCAGAGGCTTCCCTCCCTGTCGGCCCGGCCCGGCCCGGCCCGGCCGTCCGGCTCACGACATGGGACCCACCCTACCCATTTCCAATATCCGTCGCAGGCACCAACCCCTCGGTGTTGACGAAACGAGATGCTTCAATTTCCCACACATAAACCCCCACCCCCTCCCCCTTTCTCCTCCTCTCAGCACCGCGGCAATTTGAGGGCCGAGCAGCAACATGAGAGCGATGTTAGAACTTGGAAGGTAAGATGTAAGTGATAAGATTTGAATTGAATGAAGCATGGCCGATTCAGGGCAAAATGTTTTACAGGGGAGGCTTTGGGGGACTATGTCTTTCGGGAGTAGGGCACAGCCCAGCCCACCTGACAGGGGGCTTTGACACATGTTTGCGCGCCGGCTCCGCTCGGCTGGGACCGTGCTCTCCCGAGGGCTGCCATAGGGATTAAGAACGGGTGCGCGAAGCTGTCATCCCGACCGCCAACCCAACCCTTACGTCCTCAGCATTTCATAACTGCTTAGTTTTCGTTCTCTACGGGCAAAAAAAAATAAAAATATGCACCTCACAGAGCAGCCAACGTCGTCAATTGCGCGCTTCGCTTGGCCTCCTCTCCCAAAGCCCCGCCGCGCCCCGCCCCCTCCACCTCACCGCAAACAACGAACCATTAAAGACCTTTTAAAATTCACGAGGGCCACCCGAGCCTTCTGGGTCGTGAGGGAAATAAAACAGGTGTGAGAGGCGAAGACAGGGGGTGTGCAGCCTGGGCCGAGGGTGGGGGTGGGTGCACTGCAAAGAAAATATATATAAACGGCAAAACCACGGTTTGAACCGCTCATTGGCAGGGTTGCTACAGAAGTCCATGAATGAAATTCCCTGACTTTTCCCTGATTTCCAGACCAATTTTTTCATTTTTTCCTGACTTTTTTTCGACGCAATCCCTAGGCTTAACGACAAAAAAAAAAATGGGAGGACAAAATAAGTGTTGCTCTGCAAACTTAAGTGTGAGACAGTATCACGCTTTTTACTGCAGTACCACTGTGTCTCACACTTTCAAAAACTATTTTCTGTCGTTGAATAGCAATCACGTTTTAGAGAACAGGATCAGCTTTGGTTGAAAATTCCGGTTAAAACGAGCTACCATGTGATGGGGTTTGGAACAACAATACATTAAATAATCGTAAATTAATGGTTTCGAAAATGTATAGGAACGTTGTTGTTTGCGATCAGAACCCCATCACATGGTAGCTCGTTTTAACCGGGAATTTGAACCAAAACTGATGCTGTTCTTTAAAACGTGATTGCTATTCAACGACAGAAAATAGTTTTTGAAAGTGTGAGACACACACTCTTAACTTCTTACAAAGAAAATTCCTTGTATTACAAAGAATTCTGTGCAACCGTAATACAAAGCCACTACAAAGCAAAATTTTCTTTGTAATACAAAGAAAATTCCTTGTAGTACAAAGGAAAACTCTTTGTAATACAAGGATTTTTCTTGTATATTACGGTTGCACATAATTCTTTGTATTCTACGAAAAATTTCTTTGTAGAAAGTTTAGAGTGCAGTGGTACTGCAGTAAAAAGTGTGATACTGTCTCACACTTGAGTTTGCAGAGTGAGGCCAACAGGGTGGCAAATATAAAGTATAAAAGAGCAAAAAATTAATAAGTTTAGTTGCGTTAAGGTATTTTATATTTTTCCCTGACCCACGACGAAATTCCCTGACTTTTCCCTGACTTCAGACCGGATTCTCTGACTTTTCCCTGATTTCCAGTCCGAATTTTTTTTTTCCTGACTTTTCCCTGACTTCCCTGATTTCCCTGACCTGTAGCATCCCTGTCCGGTGGTTTCCATTTTTGAAAGGCGCAGAGTACAGACCGAACGTACCTACGTTTGAGTGCTGCGGAGTACCGCACCGCCTTTGGTGGGAACGGTCTCTCCGTACTCTGTGTTTCAATTTAGCAGGCACGGTGCACCGTACCTGGTACCGTTTCCGTCTCTAATATTTTTCAGTGTGGACCCGACCAAAACAGCGCATCGGACGCATTGGACCCAGCGCGGGGGGGCAGGACGGGACGGGCGGCCCACGACAAGGTGCATTAAAACTTTTGCTCGCCCTCAAAGTGGAGGCGAGCACGACAGACAAGGCGGCGGTGTGCCTGGTGCGGGAAGAGGTAGGAAAGGGCGGGGGGATGAGGGGGAAGCCCTGCAAGGGATGCAGCGGAGTGCATCGCGACGACTGAGCAGAGCAAACAAACACGCCACGCCACGCCCCGCCCCACCCGCGCCACGTACCGCACAGGCGGCCGCCCGGGCCGCCCCCAGTGGGGTGGGGTGGGTGGAACAGGCAGACGCCCTACAAATGTGCCACGCACATTACGCCACGCCCTGCGGCAAAACTTTGGTTTCTTTTCCTCAATTTGACCAACAGAGGGATAAATTTATTTCTCTGAGGCAGTTGAAACGCAAGGGCACGCAGATAGCGACCGCAGATTGAACCTCAGCCCGCAGTACCTAGCCTGAGAGCCGAACCGGTTCAGGTGCAGGACAAAAGACCCCCTCCCCACCCTCCCCAAATCTGCCGCCAAGACATGCGGCCAACACTCACAGAGCGTATGCTATGCTGAACAATCTCTGCTCATTTAGCACCAGGGTCGCTCCTCTCCCCCCCCCCCCTCTTTGTCGTCTGTATGAACCACGGATTTAAACCCTCCTCTAGTACACTCCTAATCATCTGGTCTCGCCCCGCCCCCGCTCCGCACTTGCAGCACACTAACAGGCTGTCAATCAGGCGTTCGTGGCCGAGCAGAAGGGCGCGGGCGGGGAACGCGGCGTTTGACAGGCGTCCATCCACGAAGGAGGGGGGGAGTGTGGAAAAACCTGAGGCAGCCACATCGTGCAGATGAACCGGTATTTAATTTTCCTGAATGTCGCGCCGGGTCGCACCCCCGTGAGAGTGCCGGGCCGGGCCTAGCCAGGCCGCGGGGTGTACCACTACCACGTGCGACGAACTGTCATTTCGTTTGACACCCACTTTATCGAGCACCTGTCACCGCGCACTGCCAGTCAAGGTCCTGCTCGCGTCCCGGCCCGCCCCGGCTACACTTTCTCATACACATACCGGCCGCACGCACAAGAGCGTTTCACGCAGAGAGGAGGCCGTGATCAACAAGTCTCGGGCTGAAAAGGACGGGGCAGGACGAGGAAGGACTGCAACTGGGGCGGCTAGAGCCGCGAGCCGCCCTCCAAGTCTCGACCCGAGTGTGGCGGGGCCGGGCTCAGAGCGCCAGCAGCACACCAGGCCAGGCCGTGAGCAACGCAACGAGCGGGATGGAGCGAGGGACCCAGGGGTGGAGAGGGCGGGGGCGGAGGCGAGATGTACACGGCAAAATGTCCTAGGGCAATGCTGAACTAGTTCAGTTTCATCATTAATACTTGATTCGCTTGGCAAACAGCTGGTTACAAAATGCAACCGGCCAGTTATTCACGGTCTTATTACTAACGATAACGTCTCGGAGCCAGTTAAGCACACAGATGTCCGAAGCCAGTTACAAGTGTCCTTAGGAGTTTAGAGTGAAGTCAATTCGTTGAGAGGTAGCTTGGGTGATGAGTAGATGCCGTTCTACCTTGCCCTGCCCCGCCCCGCCGTCCTCTGCAAGGCGGCGCCACACGGGTATATAGGCAAGCCGAGCCCGGCACCGTTAAAACCTTCCGAGGAAAATGTTCATAGTACAAACTAAATAGTTGGTAAGTTGCAAAGTATTTGGCTGTTTCGCAGTTGCGAAATATTTCCTCGCAACTTACGAACTATTTAGTTTAAAAGGCGTAAAAAGTTCGTGAGCTTGCGAAGCGTTGCGAACTACTTTCTTTGTAATATGAACTTTATCTTCGCAATACGAAGCATTCAATTTCTTTGCAAAGATTGTTCGCAAGGTTTCAACAGTGGGCTCTGCGGCCGCCCCAACACGTTGCGAGGCCCAGCTTATGGCAGGCCATAGACACCACCCCCGGATCAGCCTAGCCGCACCACTATCGAGCAGTGATTGATCTTATCACCTGTTGATCGGGGTCATGGGGAGGAACGTATCCACACACCCTGGCCATGGCCGGGCCACGGCGCCACGGCCATACACAGGAGCGTAGGAGCGTCTCTAAGTAGAGGGGGACGCTGTACATTGCCCCCCTCCCCACCCCGTTTTGTAAGGGTATGGGCAAGACCGCGAGATCGTGGTGCACCTGGCAGGGCCGGCAGGGCCGGGCCGGGCCGGCAGAGGACGCGGCATCGCGTGAGTTTCCCTCCCCCGATACATGGTGCTGCGTTCAGCCGCAAGAGCGCTGATAAGCTGATAAGCAGCCGAGTGGACAAGGCGATCGGGCTGACTCGAGGGAGATGAGGGGGAGGGGAGGAAGAGGAGGGGGAAGGGGAGAGAGAAAACAGGGAGGCTGAGACTGAGGCGCCGAAACGAACCCTGCTCCTGCACCTGCACCGCGCCCGTCCCGTCCGCGGGTCCTCACCTCCCACTAGGGAGTTCATTGACCTGGGCTGCGCGCTGCCCGCCCAGCTGTAGGCCGAGGCATATCACTGACGCGAGGCTAGGCAAAGGGTAGCAAGGCCGATCGTGACATTAGTGGAGTCCGTCTCCAGTCCATACGTCGCCTCTCCGATCCCAGCACACTCCCAAGGGTCTACCACTCACATAATACTCGTAAACCCCTCTAGATGATTATTGATAACCACATAATCATAATCATGTAAAATTCCTAAATTTTGACAAATTTTGACAAATTGGAGAAAAATTATCAAATTTGTCCAAAAGTTGCGTGATTATTGGCCAATAATCAGTAAATATGTTAAAGATAAACTCAAATAATCACTGATAATCACCATAATCAGGACTGATTCAAAGTGGTAGACCCTTGCACACTCCTATGCCAATACAATCGATCTCACATGGACAGGCAAGCAATACATTCAATTTTAAAAACTAATAGTCCACTTTAAATGAAAAATGTCACAATATCACAGAAAGCATACGATCACTTTTACAAAACTGGTAAATCACACCTATTCTGGGGTAAATCTTTGCTTCACACTTTCAGCAAATCAATTCAAGTGCTTATAAAGGAATTAAAACGCAATAAAGATGTTATGCATTGTCCAAATTGGACAATAAATTCCCTTGAAAAGAACTTACTGGATTAGTTCTTTTCAAAAATAAAAAAATCCAAACTTTAATTTTAATTTTTATTTTATTTTTTATTTTTATGTATTTAAAGGTGCTAAAAGCAATTGCACATGTCAATATTTTTAATGTGTTCATGGGTCAACAAGACTTATCAAAATGTTGCCAAAAAATCTTATACATTTGCCATTGGATAAAAATATAAATATAAATAAATATAAATTTTCCGTTTCAAGAAAAATACGAAGCACCTTAACTGCTGTTCATGGCTTACCTACTCACAAAACACTTAACCAATCTAAAGAGTAAACATTTGCTATGTGATGGGAAAAAAAAGGCTGAAATACACAATACTGAATATTCTTTCTCCAATTGATTTGCTAAAGACTAGTATCATAAGACACAAATTCCTTTTCAGAATGAAACTGAATAAAATTGTTCCAAATATCGGATGTCATCAATGAGACCGTTCTTTCCCAATATTGTAAAATAAACTGTATAGCAAGGTTTTACAGTAAAATGTGTCACAAGAATGTAAACAAGAACACAAAGAACTCAACAGTCCACAGACTTCCTGATAAGAGTAGTGATGATCACTACACATCAATGATAACCATAAAGAGAAATACCACCCACACATTTCACATCCAACCAAAAAAAAAAAATTATTCACATCAACAACATAAAAGTGAGGTTCTGACATGGGCTTAGAACCAAAATGTTCACTTATCACTGAACTGAATAAATGGACATGAAACGCTGACTTAGTACACAACAATAATGAGATAATTTACTTGGTCAAATATTGGAGGAGTATTTCATACCAGAAAATAAGTGGAACACACCCGCAAGGTTAGACGTCTTTGCCATGTTTGGAATTAAAGAGACAGCTGATCTCGTCTTTAATCAATTGCAAACACGAAGAAAAATATGTAAAAAATATCAAAGCAATCTTGTGCGGGCACAGCTATTATTTAAAAGTTAAATGAAGTAAATATTATTAAAAGCACAACCAACTGAAGAAAATTATTTAACTCACTCAAATGCACAAATATGGTACCCCTTAGGTCAATGAAATGAATTATAATAACCTTATTAATATGGTCATTTACTACGTTCCACTATCATTTAAATGAAAGTAAAGCTGAAATATAAATTAATATGCTAAAGAACTTCTTTGACAACATTATATGTTGAGACTTGTCGACAGACCGTACACCAAGGATAAATGATGGGAGGCCTAACCTAAACTGCAGACTACCCAAAGGTATGAAGATAGTCCAGTTTACACTAAATGAGTAGCTTCATACCTTTCTTACTATGTCCCAGACGAGCACCTTTCCACAATATCATTCTCTATAGGCGTCAAAACCACAAATTTATAAAACGCACACCGAAAAGGCGTTAAATTTTGACCCGAGGACCAGTCCCCCTGGCTGGCCTAGGCAACAGCCAATTTGACCTATTGAAGATACCAATAGTTTTTTGCATGGTGGCCAGGGCCCTCTGGATGCTAAACGATCGAAAAGGTCATTCAATGTAAATAGTGTTGTGTCTTACCAAACGGTCGGCAGAATGATTTGAGCATCTGTAGCGAAGAACCGCGGGCTAGGCTAACCTTTCCTGACAACCTCCTGTGGCCCCGCAAGCAGCCACCTTCCGATCCGTACCCCGCCTGCCCGAGCTCCCCAATTGGCTGACAAGCGCGCGAAGATGACCACCGTCGCTAAACGTGATTACACTACTCATACATTAGAAAAGCACAAATTGGAGCAAGGGACGGGCAGCATTTCGTATTCGGACACCATGAGCAGCCATATTTGAACAGGGGCAGGCCAGCTCTAAACGAAGACACTACAGAACACAGTTCACTTTTACTTACTGGATACTCTCATGCCTCCTAATGGGGGGTTGTTGGGCTGTCTGCTTCCTTCTGCAAAGGAAGTAGTTCTGGGCCGTCCACTCATGTCTGGAACTCCCAACATAGGTCCATGGACTTGGGAAAAATCACATAATCTGAGAACACCCTTGCACTCTCTGTACACCAAGTGTGACTTCCAAGTCGATCTCCACGGCGAACGTTTTAGGTCATGAAACCAAGTCTTTCACACACCCGAACAAAGTCCACGTATTTTACACTATGTACACTAAAAAGAAAACTCTACATAAAATTAGTTAGGTACATAAAACCATCACTAAAACCACGAAAAGTTCATTTCGGATGCCTCAGACATTGACCCATTCGGGGAAACTTCGTCGGCCAATCAAAACCATTTCCCATCGTCCGGAGATGCCCGAGCCTGACGTCACGAAGCGACCCCTACGTCAAACAAGATGGCGGCAGGATCCACAATGCAACGCGGCCAATGCGGGAAACAAGCGAACATCATCCTGCGTAGAACGGCGGGCGGCGGGCCCAAGGACCAGCCAACACTGCCATACGAACCGCTTGAGATGATGAGCCTTGTGGCGAAATTTTAAAGCATACGGACACGCGGAGTAAATCCTTCAAGGCATCCTTCGACGACGATCCCTCGGTCTATGTGACTTCATATGAACGGTGTTAAGCTCAATTAAGCACAAGCACACCTTATGTGGGAGTGTGTGCTTAACTTCCTTCCCTTAACCTCAGAATGTGTTCTGCCTCCCGTCGAGAAAAATAAAAATAAATTGATGTTATACTGTTTGGGACAACGACATGTACAAATTACAAGAATACACATAATCTTTTATCCTGTAATGAATTATCAACCAATATTATGTCATCGTCTTAGTTGAGGCAGTCAGGCTGCCCACTTAAGATACAGGCAGCGCCATCGGACGGCGGCACATAGAACCTCCTCGACGGGCTAGTTAAGGATTCAGCCGCCAGAGAGAGGTGTTCCTCAATTCGCCCGTAATTAGCGGGAAATTTAAAAAGAAGGTAATTTCGATTGATGTCCTTCTCTCTCACTTAAAGAAAAAGACGCGGCCAAATGCTCATAATAATTTATTAAAGTTATTTTTCTCGTAAACATTAACACAATATTGAAAATAAATAAATTAAAGTAGCGAGGGCGTATTTAGTGATCAATTAGTACACTATCGAAGATGCGTACCGCGCAGAAAACTTTGCTTTGCGGACTGTGTCCACTTTCTTCTCTTGCTCAGGGTCTCCTTCAGCATTAGGTGCAGGAACGACACGTATAGCGAATGGCTCCCGATCAGATTTTTCGGCGCAGATCTCAGTGACCTCTGCGCTGCGGCCGTAGTGGACCTTCCCTTGGAGGACGGCGTGGAAGTCGGGAGCTCCTTCAACGTGCTTGCCTTCGTCTTCATTCCTCACGTTCAGCGCGGCATTTAAGTCCTCAGCCGTAGTGTACTGGCGACATCGTGCTGAGGACAAGGCGGTGTCCTTTGCGACGTCCTTCGCGTCACCCCTCAAAGCACTCTCGTCACCCGTCTCCGACGAGGCCCCCGAATTGCTGCTGTGGCTACGCGCGATCCTCTTGAGGTCGGTGTCGAAGTGGATGTCCCCGTCGGCACGCCGCCAGCTGCGCACGATGTCGTCGGTAGACACACTGAGCAGGTCGTTGATCGCGTCAGAATCTCTCACTGTCCCGTCCAGTTCGTTCTCGTTCTCGTCCTCGTCCTCGTCGGATGCTGTTCGCTCCACGAACTCGGAGCTTGAGCTACGCAGATCAATCAGGTTCGCGTAGTCCGGCGTCGGGGCACGGGTCGTCGTTGTGGTCGAGATGGGACTTTGGGTTAAGGTGAGATCGACCTCCGGGCCAGAAACAGGAACGGTCTTGTTCTCGACGGCGGCCTTGTAGCGGATGAAGAACACCTCGTGCTTGCTAGGCGCGCGGGGCGTTGTAGGAGGTGGGCTTGGAACCTCGCCCTTCGGCACCAGGACGTAGATTAGGGTCTCCACGTCCACGCGGCGAGTCGTCGTCTCCAAGGGTGGCGCGGGAGTGGGTGGCTTGATGACAATGATCTTGTAGTGCTTGCGCGGCGGCAGCGGCTGTGGGGCCGGCGTCGTCGGCGTGCTCTCGTCAGCCGCCAGGTGGATGTAGACGTCCTTGCTCACCTCCGGCGGGACCTGATGGGAAGCAGAGGACGCGGCATTAAGCCCGTGGTGAATCACGCTGCGGCATTGTCAACCGCCTTGTCGATTGCCTACCTCGTACGGTCGCGGGGGTGGCGGGGGTGGCGGCGGCGGCGGCGGCGGTGCCAAGGACATGCGGCGGCTGAACAAGCTCCTCGGATGCACTTGGGGGGAGCCCGCGGCGTATCTCCCCATCCTAGAGGACGCCCTGGTGAACAGCTCGCTGAGGGACTCCTCTACTTCTCGCCTCCGCTGCGCAAGACTGCGACTCCGCTCCTCCCCCCAGACCGCCTCGCCCAGGGCCAGGGCGGGCGCGGAGGGCGGCGGCGGTGGGCTGCTGCTGCTGGCGGCCTCCATCCCCGCCTCCGCCTCCGGCCACACCGTGGTGGGCGTGTCGAGCGGGTCCATAGTCGTGGAGACTGGCGCCGGGGTCTCCGTCGTCTCCACGGGGACGGGCGCCGCTGTGTTGGACTGCATCAGCGAGAGCACGGACGTCATGGCCTGCGCCTCGGGCTTCAGCGACACCGCGAGCCCGTCGCCGCACTTCCCGGTCGCCTCACCACCGGCCGGTGGTCTCACGGTGGCGGGCGCGGCGGGCGCGACGGGCACGTACATGGCACTGGCGTGCGTTGCCTGCGACAAAGTAAGAGAGATGGTTCGCAAGACGAAAAACAACTGCAACTCCTTAGTGCGAGATATGCTCCACTAAATAGCCCGCGAGGCCTATCACAGACGCAAAAAATCCTTTTATTTATTTTCTCCCAACGAACAAAAAACTAAATCTCCACTATAGCACTTTCCCTCGCTCCGGCCCATAGCGATGGAAGTAGGTTCTTAAAGAAATGTATGCGCCAGGTCTCTAGCCTTAACGCAAAATCACCCAACCATGGGCCGTTTTTTCTTGCCGTTTCTGAAATTCGCGATTGGTCTATATTTTTTTTTCTGAAAGGGAAGTGGTGCTGCTTTCATCCGTCAGCAAAGTTATGAGCGTCTGGATGAGCGTTAATTAGCTTGCGTGAGTCTCTATGCCTTAGTCTGAGGAATAGTGAGCGTGGGGGAGGTGGTGGGGTGCGAGGGGATTGGAGGGGGACCGGGGGGGGGGGGGGAGCCAGATGGAGCAGTGCATACCTCCGAAAAACGAAAAAAAAAAAGGTCTAAAACTGCGTTTTGGTTCACGCTGCCCAACAATAAATTTCAGTGAAAACACTACTAGTGCAGGTAGGCGGAGTAGGACGCCCCAGTACGGGTCGTGCGGTTTGGTTTGACGTGCATTGATGATCATTTCTTGATTTGTTTTCGCGAGTTTTTGCGAGTTGCAGTGAGTGCAAAGAGCTTTTTTTTATATTTCTTTTAGGGTGGGGACAGGCCCTATTCTAGGAAAAACTCGTGTCTCCTTTTATTCTTAAAAATTCTTCAGTTTTTGGCTGAAACCTTTGAACGCATCAAGAAAAAAAGCCACTAGGAAAGAGCAGTGCCAATCTGCTGTCATTTATGTGTCATCAGTACAGCAATATTGGCACTGGCACTGCATACTTTCGATGATACAGTTTTCGATTGGGGAAAAGCGAAAAATTTCTATGTCGAAGAGGCTAATTTCGCGTTTAAGCATACATGCGTGAGTGTTATCAAAATACCTTAGCAAAGGTATTCTTACGATGTTGAAGTACCTTCAGGCGCAATCAAATCCTTAAAAATCAAGAGGAAGATCGCGAATATGACTGGGAAACCTCTTTCGTGCCCGGAACGGCGTCTTAGGTGCAGACAGCGGTAAGGGGAGGGAGGGGCGGCAACGGCAAGATACCGTACTTCCTCGCGAGTTTTTCTTTTTCTCTTCTCGCGTGTTTGATTTCGTTTTGGAGAGAATTACATGGATGCACCAAGAACCTATCAAAGTCGTCCCCGCCCCGCCACGACAGCCCGGTCGAAATTCAAGCAGCAGAGCTTTCCTTCTCCCCACTCGTGATCTGTCTTGTACGGTCGTCAAGTTCGTCTCGCTCTACTTAACCTTGTAATCGACGTGCACACTACCTCAGAAATTCAATGTAAGAAACAGATTACTTCAACAATTAAAGGCGACACTCTGACATATACAGAGAGCACCACCAACACCCTGAAATATAAGTTCTAAATTCGCATGTTCACAGAACGAATACAATGTTCTTACTATAACATTCAACACATCAAACACACGTCGTAAAAATTAAATGAAGGGAAATATGCCTAACTTTCGAAGTAAGTGATTCGCTCAGAACACCTCCCTATGAAAACTTTAATTCCAAAATGAAATTCAACATTTCTACACTCCTCAAATTTATTTCGATTTGTTACTCGAAAGAACTGGAGTACATCATAGCGAGTAACAGGTACTTTTGTCGCGTCAGATGCATGTCACTGCTGCTGCCCTGCTACGGCGGCGGCACTCACCACAACGGCGGCGAAGACGGCCAGCACGAGGATCGGGCGAGCCCAGCCCCAGCATGTAGTCGTGCAGGCGGCCGGCGGCGAGGAAACGCTGCGGCGTTGCGCCATCTCTGCACCACTGAGCCGGACTGAGGCGTCCAGGCCAGGGCCAGGGCCAGGGCCTACACCGAGGGCTGTGGGGCGTGGCGGCGCACATGGCTCCGGGGCCCGGGCGCCGCGCCGGCATACACGGGCAACCCCCCCCCCCCCCCCTGCCCCGCCGCCCCCGCCGCCCCCCGGGGCCGTGGAGCCGCCGCCCCCACCTGTGCAGTATGAATGACGCACAGGTCAGCGGCGCTGTTGAATGGGTTGGGTGCGCTCGCAACGGGCTCGGACCGCGCTCGGTCGGCTGGCTGGGCGCTGGGCCGGACACAAAACCACCTTTATTTTTTGCTGACCCGCGCGCTCACGGTGCTTTCATCCGCCTAAATATGCAAACTCCGGACGAGTTGCAGAAGCAGCTGATGGTCGAGACGTCCGGGTCCCGAGTCGAGCTGAGCTGACGGGAGGGCGATTCCTCACTGTGGTTTGATCGTCCCCCCCCCCTCCCCTCCCTCCCAGGAGAACTCATGGGGTACTTACGTCCAGCAAGAGCAACAGAGAGGACACCTCTAAACGCTGCTCAGAATCACCCTGCTGGTGCTGAGCTCGGTCGGGGCAGATCGGAGCCCGTTTTCCCCACTCGCTTCGCCACGCCCCACCGCGACGGCGGCACACGCCATCCACACGACTAAGCGGGATGGGGCGGGGCAGTCGGGCGCCATGCTGTCTGACCTGCCGCCCGCAACGCCGCTACCCCGACGGGGACGGGGGCAGAAATGTGGCAACTCGAAAATTTGATTTATTTCATATCGCAGTTGGGTGAAAGGGAGGAAAAAAATGTGATCGCATAAATTGACTTCGTCAGTGCAACAATGAAATCACACAAAAAGCATAAAAATGAAGGCAATTCTGTAGGAGACTGCGTTTTAGAAAGTGACCTTTCGATTTGTGTCTCCCGCAGTGGCGCGTACTCTCAGGATTTAAGGTCAGTTAAAAAGAAACACAAAAGTGGGGGAGGCAGAGACGTCATGTCCATACAACCTCTCATCCACATGGCTCTCCATATAGCCAAAGCTTTCGAAAGATTGAATTTAGATTTCCCCCCCCCCCCCCGTTTTATCCCATCCCACCCTACCCTACCCTACCCTACCCTACCCTACCCTACCCTACCCTACCCTACCCTACCCTACCCTACCCTACCCTACCCTACCCTACCCTACCCTACCCTACCCTACCCTACCCTACCCTACCCTAACCTAACCTACCCTAACCTACCCTAACATACCCTAGACCTACCCTACCCAACCGTACCGTACCGGACACACCGTACGGTACATACCGTGCCGTACGCTTCCCTTCCCTCCCCTTCCCTTCCGTTCCCTTCTCTTCCCTTCCCTCCCCTTCCCTTCCCTACCCAACTCTTCCCCGTGCTGCCCCTCCCTAAGCCATACCCTCTGCCCGCCATGCCCCAGACGGGGCCCAGACGGGGCCCAGACGCCGCGGAGGAGTAGAGGGAGAATTCACTTCTTTCCGCACTTTGAGCAAGCCTAACGCAGCACTGCGGGGCACGTTGGCCGGTATATAAGCCGCTCATGGCCTCCCACCCCATGTCAGTTCCACTCCAACCTCCAACCTCGCCATGTACGCAGTGGGCAGCTTTGTTACAGTAAGACTCAATGTTTGAACACGAGTGAAATAAACAGTTCATACAGTGAGATCATTTCTTTTAATTAATATCAATAATTAAAGAAACGGAAAAGCACGTGATGGTGCATCCTAGCAGCCGGTTGTTGAACATGTGTGTGTGTGTGTGTGTATGTGTGTGACTGTGCAGGCCTTGCAGGCCGTGATCGTGGTGCTGGCGGCCGGGACCAGCGCCGAGGCCCCGCTCAACGGGTACACGTACCCGGCACCGTCTGCTCCCCTCTCTGGGAGTGGAATCATCAACTACCCACCCGTCGTCATCAACAACGGCATCGCGGCCAACTCCAACAACGGCTATGTGAGCCCGTCCCTGCTCGTGGCCTCGCCGCCCCCAGCCCTGGCCAACAACTACCCGACGCGCTACAGCAACGACTACCAGGTACTGCTGCTGGCT
Organism: Frankliniella fusca; assembly: GCA_029379305.1. NCBI lineage: Eukaryota > Metazoa > Arthropoda > Insecta > Thysanoptera > Thripidae > Frankliniella > Frankliniella fusca. Next base: position 1,053,659 of record JAHWGI010000295.1, read on the forward strand.
GGAGAGGGTCACATAAATATACTATATGCAGATAGGTCTAAACCGAGTCTAAACTGACCGGAATTCGAAAGATGGGAAGTAAATGGAAAATTATTGGAAGTAACTTCATTTAAAAATAATATTAAACAAAAAATCTGCATTTCGAAACACGAGTGATCGTGGGCAAGGAAAAAAATTTAAGCGACACCAAGCAGGGACTTTTCTGTGGTTTTCACACTATTTAGAAATATTTGAAGGATTTTTTTTTAAGTCGATACACTGGGTACATGCCTTGCTTCGTACACTGTAAACTGGTTGGCGCCGAAAGACGCCAAATATCTGGCGTCTAAAGGAGAACGCCAAATATGGACGATCTTGTCCATAGAGCGCCAAACATTGGCGTCCGAGGGGTCCATCACTCGGTTCAGGAGCGTACACACGGTTACCTATTACCAGAGAATACTTACAGTTCTCAGTAAGGTGTTTTAAACAACATGGAAATTTCTGTAATTTTTGCATATTCCAATGAGGGAAAACTCAAAACAGCACGAAAAACGATGAAAAGAGGAGTTTTGGGAATAAGATTACCATAAGTACCAGACAACGTGTACACAGGATTACCAGAGTGGTGGACCCCTCTTTGGCGTCAACCGTGTGGGGAAGCGTAGATACTGTCGCATGTGGATAGTGTGTGTTCCATCGATTTGATAACTTTCTTCTACCTTTGCTGACCACCCCGGAGATTGTCGTATCTTCGAGTGTGAAAAACGTGTTGAAGTGAGCAGTGCACCGAGTGTTTTTTTTCTTCTTTTCTTTTTTTCCTTATTTTCTTTCTTTGAATGCGTAACAGTGTTGCGGGATTGCATACTCGCCATCGCTTCAGGGGCCATGTCACCTTACGGGCGAATGGGGTAGGCAAACCCGCAACACTGTTACGTATTCAAAGAAACACCTGGTACAAGTTAAGAATCAGTGTGACGAATAACTCACCTGCGGTGAGGTTACTTTACAGCACTAAGAAAAAAGTAAATAAGATTAAATGTTATTGCCAGCATTTTTAGTAACATTTAAGTAAATGGAGTAAATGGGTATGTTCACCACGAAATACACTGCCCATTCAAGGGGCCATGGCGCCTGACGGACGTGCCGGGCAGGCAGCAGTTGGCCGGCAGCGCTTGCGTGTCTTTGCTTGTACTCAAAGGGTGCTTACTTGTGCAGGATGCGGACGTCCACAAACACGTCTACGTCCACGTCGCCCCCGAGGAGCCGGCCGAGCAGCAGGCGCCGCTGGTGGTGAACGCCCAACGCAAGCCCAAGAAGCACTACAAGATCGTCTTCATCAAGACACCCAGCGCGCTGCCGCCGTCCTCTGCGTACGTCAACGTCCCTCAGCCCGACCAGGAGAAGACCCTCATCTATGTGCTGTCCAAGAAGCCCGACCTACAGCAGTCCCTGGTCCTGAGCACGCCGGCGCCCACCCAGCCCGCCAAGCCAGAGGTCTTCTTCATTCGCTACAAGACCAACGAGGCCAAGCCCCAGAACCAGGTCGCATACCAGGGCGGCCAGGTGGTCAACGGCGGGAATGTCCTCGGAGGGGGTAACGGCGTGAAGCCCCTGACCAACAGCTACGGTGTCCCCCTGGGAGCGCCCCTGAACAGCGCCACCTACTCCAGGTCGGACACCACCGCGGCCGACGGCACGTACAACACCGTGTGAGTCGCGAGTCCAGGGCGGCCGTGTGCGCGGAGCCGCCGTGCCGACCGGAGCAGAGCGGAGACCGCTCAAGGAATAATTCAAGGGCGGCTAAAGCGGTGTGGATGAGAGGGGACCTGACCGGCCATATTGTTTTATTTTAATCGTCCGCTCAGATGCTCCGGTCGGTGTGGACGGACTTGCTCCCGGATGTCGGGCTCAGTAGTTGACGAAGCAAGGCAATGCTCAGCCCAAAGTTTTATGACTGTTACTCCTTATTATTGTTGACCAAATAAAGAAATATTTTCATCCGCAGTGAAAATTTTTATTCTTTTTCGTGAAGGAGGGAAAGTGTACACTCTGCTACTCTATCGTTATGACTCATCAGGCCCGAATGGTCGTCTACAAATTTGTGCGGATGGGCCTGCGTCACTCTCGCTACACGGAAAAAAAATATAATGGAACATGTTGGCGCTGGAGTTCGTAGAGCTCAATTAAAACGGAGTAAGGTAAGTGCAATCGAGACCCTTTGATGTCGCGACTTCTTGGCGCGCAGCAAAGAGTGCCGAAGAAATCAGTGTCGCCCGTGGACGTCAGTCCGTCACACACAAAATCTAAGCGGTAGTAGCAGGGCCAAAAAGAAATTTGCCATAAAAGTACCCGTTAATTTGCGTCCAAAGCGTGGTCGGAGGATCTTAAAGTCTAGGCTTTGATGTTGATATGGTTCTAATTACCCACTTATGAAATGCGCGCCCTCTTTCTTGCTTTGCATCCGGCCTCTTACCTGCCCGAAACGCTTCTGGAGGCCTTTCCGGACGGAATTTCGGTTCCGCGGGGATTTCAGAACTCTTTTTTGTTTTCGTGAAAAGCAAACGAACAAAAAAGTTTGAGGGAACATAAAACACGAAATGAAAACGAACAAAAAATGTTGCTGGACCCGTAGGATTTGCATTTATTGCATAGCCTTTGCAGTAACGAAAACATTGTCTGGACTGGAGGCAAACCAACGCCGTTCCCCCATCCCTTCTTCCCCCGGCTGAGGTCTACAAGAAAAATAACTTAATTTAATCACGAACTTGTCACATGCAACCAAGGCCGGTTGGAACTGGAAGGTCAATTGGGAAGTGGTAACAATTAGCGTTTTGACATTCTTTTCAGCGATTTGACATAGCGGGATGTAACTAAAACTCCGTAAGTACGTAAACGTTGTGCTTCTAAAGTCTTAATTATTGCGCCCTTTTTCTTTGGTAAACATACGAAACAAACCTCTCATATTTTTCTAAATAAGTTTTTTTTTTTCCACGCTGCAACGCACTAAAAAATGTGCAAAGTTTTTTTTATTTTTTATTTTTTTATTTTTAAATTTTATTGCTTAAAAAAATGAAGAGTTTAAAAAAAAAAGAAAGAAAAAAGAGACTTGCTGACCAAGGAAAGCAGATGATCTCAGAAGCTCCTTCTACCACTCCGTAAAAAAATACGCGTCCAAACAAGCGGAGCAATCAAAACGACTAAAAAGAGACATAACCAGGAATAGCTAAATGCTGACCAGCCCAGTTGCTGGAACGTCGCCATTTTGCGGGGACATGGCACTCACCCTAATTTTTGGCTGACATTTACTTCAACCAGAGCTGTTCGGACCGCGTGCGGCAGAAGCGTCTGGGCACCGACGCGAGACAGCTTAGACACGTTTTTCAGCCGTGGGCAGGTGGACAGGCCTTCGATCCAGATCAAGGAAGAAAACATTCGCCAAAGTAGGAGTTGATGACACCTAAAGTATGTCACTCGATTGACTGCTTTTGTTGTGGCTAACTTGCGTGAGGGTAATGGCTCCACTTTCTTCGTTTTTACGATGCGTTATCGTGTGCGTGGAGCTGCGCCCCATGCAGGCGCATTTCAAAAAACCTTCCATTATCACTCCCCCCCTCCACCTCCTAACTACGCAAAAAACGTGGGAATGATGCATGTCCATCACTAGAGGACAGTGCGCGTTATTATGCGGTTTTTGTGAAAAATTATAGAAGCAAACTTCTTCACTTTATTTTCGATGACACCTTCGGATTTCTCGTAAAATTTTCCGTTCGTGCGAGCATACATGCCCTTTTCACGTAAAGTTTCCTAGCAAGTGAATCGATGATCATTCTGGTATGAGTCTTTTTTTCGGTCTCTCGACGGCATCACTCCCGGGTTTTCAGTGCAACGCAAAATGATTTAACTAACAGGTAAATACATGATTTCTTTTTAAAAAAATGATTACACTTAAAACCCATTCAAAATCGTTCGACATAAAGCGGCGACAGGTTTTTTTTTTTTTTTTTTGTTTTTTTTTGTTTTTTGTCTTTTTGTTTTTTGACTCAAGGGCTGTTAGTGAGCTACGGCGGAGACTAGAGCAGTAGCACTGCCAATGACCGGCCGGTTCATCCACGTGGCGCCTCCGCCCCTCCGGCACGCTGCCAGCACTAGCCTCCAGTGACTCGCTCGCACACCACCTGCATACTGGCGCGACACGTACACGGAAAACTTGCAAGTACTTTTTGCCCACTGTGCTCTGATACTGAGCCTGTCTCAGAACTAACCGCGAGGCGTCACCGTCCCAACAGGACTTAAACCTAGGCCTGTTGATCATCGCGACGCCACAACAGGTTCTACATCCAAATCCTGGCCGTGTGCCTCTTCGATTTAGATGGGACTGAAAACACATGATGTCGGGTCGAATAGGCGAAATTGAGAATAAAACTAAGGGGAAAGGGAGAAGTGGAGATGGGACCATAGTGTCCAGGCTGGAGAGATACAAGCCACCAATGACGTTAAATGTCGAAGAGGCAATGCCCTCAACATGGCCGCTGCTGTCTTAACGCGTGGATTTATAGAGACTCGAAAAGCAGATCGAAAAGTAATCCACAATCAATGATAGCGTTTTTTCAATCATACTTGCTCTTTAAAATCTCTTTAGAAAACATAAACAATTTTTAGGGCACATATTAAAACAGTACTGCCTCTTCCTGTGATCAAATAATCTTCCCCTCTTTCACCTATTTTCCTTTCTATGATTAATTTCTCAGAGCAGCCTGGGGGTTAGGCAATTTGTTTGCTTGTCAGGCACCGCTGCTCTTATGTTGCCTATCACCCAGGCGTTTCGCTGCTGCTAGTGTTCCGAGGCAGTACAGGAGGTACTGTAGCTTCTCCCTGTGAAAATCTTTCTAATTCTAACAAATAAAAAGAGAAAGAAAGAGAGAAAGAAGAAAACAAACTTTTTAAATAATGGGTGTAAAAGGTTATTAGAATATTTTTGATCTGAAATCCATCTCTCAAAACACGGGTCCGCATTCTCCGCATCAGCCATGTAATCGATTGCTTCGCTTTTGGTGTGGTATTGAACTGTTTGGTTGAGCGAAGCAAAAAGATTCATCCGACATTTTGTAACTTAAAAACTGGGGCGCATTGGATTAACAGTTCTGTTACACTGATAAACCAAGTGTTCAACCCTTCAACACTTTTAAGTGTTCAAATACCATTTAAATACATAAAAGTGTTCAACAGAGTTGTTGTGCACTTAAAAGTGTTCAACTCAGAAGTTGTGCACTTGTAAGTGTTTAACTCCCCAGTTGCACACTTTCCCGATACAGTGCGTCCAAGCTAAGGAAGTGTGTAACTGGGAGTTGAACTCTTACAAGTGCACAACTTCTGAGTTGAACACTTGTAAGTATACATCAACTCTGTTGAACACATTTATATGTTTTAATGGTAATTGAACACTTTAAAGTGTTGAAGGGTTGAACACTTGGATTATCAGTGTATATCTACTCTAGCCACTTCGTGAGTGCTAAGGTGACGTTCGTCTAGATTCGGTTTTGCTGACCCACTGAACCTTTTTACTCTTATACTTTCTATGTGAGGCAGATAAACCGAGAAAAACTCTGTGCATCTCTAACTCATAGAGACTAGCATCCCCGACAAAAGGCAAAATAGCGCGAGTCAGATCCCACAAGAGATAGAAATCCTTGGATTTCTCAGCTAATGCTCTTTCTTTGAGGGAGCCCCTTTGCCATTTACGTGATCAGCGATTACTCGGTAAAACTTGTCTCCCCGCAGCATTCCGCCGGCGGCAGCGGGAGGAGAGGGTGTGAGGGGACTGGGGTGCGGGGAGGCTGGGGTGGGGCTGGAGCCAAAGGCCGGGCCCGGCCGCCCGGCCACTGGAGGCACGCAGCTTCCGGCCGGCGACAATACCGCTCATTTTTTGCTTTTGTTCTCTTCCCCCATCATCTGGATCTGCCTCGCCCCTGCCCCTGCCCCGCCCTGCCGCCCGCGTCCCCTGCCGCGCTGACCTGACACCCCGCGGGATGGGACAGGATGGGATGGGATGGCACCCGGGGCCCGGCCTGGCGGAGGACCCTCGCCTGACCTTGAACACGGTCCGGTCCCCTTATAAGACTAGTGGGGGCCGAAGATCGGCCAGTGTCTTCTCCACTCCTGTCCAGTTCAGACCCTCCTCAGGACACCATGCAGGTCTTCGCGGTGAGTCCTCTTTTATCATAGTGAGGAGAAATGAGTCAAGCAAGTCGTCGTGATTAGCAAATCAATTCATTTAAAAAATACATAAATTTAGAAATTATTTCAAAAAATTATCATTTTTCAAATAGAAGCAAATTTCAAAACGGATAACCTCCTACGAAGATGTCAACAATTCGATAATTTTTGAACTACTACACTGAAATCCAATTTGTGACACTTTTGCTGAATTTTTGCGATAACTGGTGTTTAGCGGTTCCCACTCTAAAGGACATGATATCACCAAAAAATTTGACAAAAGTATCAGGATTTTATCATTAAATTGTAACAAATATAATGCGATAATTTTTTATCACAAAAATTTCGTGAGAAAATGATGATCATTTATCATTATGTCCTGATACTTTTATCACACTTTTTTTTGGTTTAGCGTGGCAATCGCAAAACACCAGTTATCGCATGGTTTTTTGTTAAAAGTATCACAAAACCAGCCTCAGTGTAGCTCATTTCATCTACAAGTCCTTACGGACTCCTAACAGCAAGAGTGACAAGAAGTGATAGTTTTCAAGCCCCATTTAGTTAGGGACTTAAATCCACACCAGTAGTTTTACTCGTCTAGACGCGACTATCTCGACGGGTCGCGCTGTTAAGTGATTGATAAAATATCTCAAATAGCAATGTTTGAGTGTTATATTTCGAAAGCCCTCTGCCATTGAAAACCGAAAACAGGTGTCGGCATCGCGAAAATTTCATCAGGGAGTGAGGACCGCAGCCGCAGCTGACCTAACGCGCCCGCTTTTTCTTCACAAATCCGCATTTCCTAAACCGACCGGCGAGGCACGGGGCTGGACGCCAGCGCAGCGGGGCAGCGCTCTGCTTTTTCTGCACACACCTTTTATTATATCACGCCTATCCATTCTTTTCTTATACAACGCGATGAATTCGAAACCGGACCGGTCGGCTAGTAAAGCCTGTGATGTCCTCTGGTTCCCTGCCGGCCGCGACACTGTCCGCTCCGCTCCTTCGGGCCGGGGCCGGGGCCGGCCGGGGATGAGCCCCCCCTCCGCTGCTACCTTGCGTCACTTAAGCATCGCGCAGATTTCCACGTTAGGAAAGGTTTAGGAAACTCCAGGCGGCCGAACCTCCCATCCTGTTCTGACAGAGGTTATTTCGGCGTCCGGAGCGGACGCTGATATACGGTGTTGACCCGGGCAGGGCGGGGCCCTGCACTGCAGCGCGGGAGCTGGCGCCCTGCCCTCGGCCCTGCCCCTGCCGCCCGCAGGGACCGGCTGGCCCCATCGCCACTCCACGCCGCGCCGGCCTCCCAGGTTGTGAGGGACACAGCCCCCCTCCCACGTGGTGATGCTATGCCCGGGCTCGTGCCGGCGGCTGTTCCGTGAGCTGAGGTGTCACCATTAGCGAGGCGTTAGAAGTTAAATCAGAACGAAGAAGAGGGGGGAACAACTCGGGTAATACGGCTGACATCGGGTTGGTAATCCTTCATCCGGATCCCTCCAAAATTTGTGATATCCAGGAGGCAATCCGAGGTCATCCAAGGTAATCCTTTGGTGATCCAGCGTAACCCATGGGACCTTCCTTGAAATTTTTGAATTTAATCCAGAGTTTATCCCTCGGTTTATCCACGGGTAATCCGGGTAATCCGTAATCCAGCTGACACAAAATTTTCCACTTATTTCCCCTTTGATAGTCCTCTCCGATAACGAACTTGCCACCCCGATGCCTCGCGGCGGCAAGAAGTTTGATGGGCCGGGCGCGAGTGCAAACAAGGGGGCCGGGGCCGGGACTGGACTGGAGTGGGGAGGCTAGGGCTCGGGGGCCTCGGGCTTCGGCCGCACACCCGATCCAGGAGGGAGATCAAAAAATTAACGGCCGCACGGCACGGGTTCGTTTTCTTTTCCGGATATGTAAATGCAGTGCGTTACATGTGGCTCGGGCCACGGATGTGGGGTGTCGGGCGGGGAGCGGGGGTCGAGGGGCGGGGTGGAGCGATTCGGGGCGGGGCGGGGCGGGGCGGGGCGGGGCGGGGCGGGGCGGGGCGGGGCGGGGCGGGGCGGGGCGGGGCGGGGCGGGGCGGGGCGGGGCGGGGCGGGGCGGGGCGGGGCGGGGCGGGGCGAAGTGAGACTGAGAGAGACGAATAGCCAACCGATCCGGAGCCGGAAGAGGGAGCAGGATGGCCCGCTTCGCCGCTTCGCCCCGTGGCCCCGCTCCCCTCGCGACAGACGCCTGGCCGGGCCGGGCCGGGCCGGGCCGGGCCGGGCCATCGGCCGGGTGCGGCCAGTGTCACTCCTGCAACTTTTTCAGACATGTCCTCCTAGATCGGGAGAACGCTGCTGATCGCATGTCTTCTGTCGCCCTGATGGTTATCGTCTTGCGCAGGTCCTCTGCCTGGCCGCCGTGGCTCTCGCCCGGCCGCAGCAGTACTCCCAGCAGTACTCCCAGCAGTACTCCCAGGAGTACCCCCAGCAGCAGTACTCCAGCGGCAGTGGCGCCGTCACCACCGTCACTGAGCGCACCTTCACCATCCGCGGCGAGGCCGACAACAAGGCCCAGGCCCAGCAGTACGCTAGCGGCGTGTCCTCCTACTCTGCCGGAGCCACCGGCTACTCCCAGCCCAGCTACTCCTTCGAGACTGTCGCCACGGCCACCCCCTCCTACCAGCAGTCCTACCAGCAGTCCGCGCAGTCCTACCAGCAGGCCGCCCCCGCCTACCAGCAGACCTACCAGGCTGCTTCCTACCAGGCTGCCCCCGCTGTGGCCTACCAGGCTACTGCCTTCCAGGCCGCCCCGGCTGTTGCCTACCAGGCTGCCCCCGCTGTCGCCTACCAGGCCGCTCCCGCTGTCGCCTACCAGGCTGCCCCCGCTGTCGCCTACCAGGCTGCCCCCGTTACCTTCACTGCCGTGACTGCTGCCCCCGCCATCGCCTACCAGGCTGCTCCCGTCGCTCAGGTCGCCCAGCAGGTCGCTTACCAGCAGCAGGCTAACTACGCCTCCAACGTTGGTGTGCGCTCCGAGGAAAACTACGAGACCAGCGCGCAGTCCTCTCAGGTAGGTTGTGCTGCAAAGCCTCCCGGCGAAGCGTTGTCTTCTGTTAAGCCCTCAGTCTAACGGTGTGCTCTGTCACTCTTGCAGTTCTCTGGTGCCGCTGAGGAGAAGGTCTACAAGCACGTCTACGCCTTTGCTGCCCCCGAGGAGCCCGCTGTCCGCGCCTCCGTCCGTGTCCAGGCCCCTGTCAACAAGAAGAAGCACTACAAGCTGATCTTCATCAAGGCTCCCCAGCAGCAGACCGTTGTCGACTCCGACATCACCCTCCCCGCCCACGAGGAGGAGAAGACCCTCATCTACGTTCTGTCCAAGAACCAGAAGCAGGTGCAGCCCGAGATCCGCATCAAGCAGGCCCAGTCCTCCAAGCACGCCAAGCCCGAGGTCTTCTTCCTCAAGTACAAGAACGAGCAGGAGGCTCAGGCTATCGCCTCTGGTGCCATCAGCGGCCAGAACGCTGACGTGCCCGCCCAGGGTGAGATCATCTCTGACGGCTCCGTCTCCCTCCTCGGCAAGAGCTCCAGCTACTCCTCCGGCAGCTCTTTCGGCTCCGGCAGCTCTTTCGGCTCTGGCAGTTCTTTCGGTTCCTCCTCCGGCAGCTCTTTCGGCTCTAGCTACGGCTCCGGCGCCAGCTTCGCCAGCCCCTCCTTCAGCAACTCCGCCTTCAAGTCCAACGCCGGCGCCTCTGGCTCCGCCACCGGCTTCACCTTCGGCACCCAGGTCAACTCTGGCTCCGCCTACGACTCTGACTTCGCCGCCCGCTCCGCCTACTCCGGCGCCAGCAGCTACAACCAGGAGCCCGCTAGCGTCGCCATCAAGGTCACCCAGGAGCCCGTCAGCGCCACCGCTGCCCCTCTTGCCCTTTAGGTTTTTCAATAATTTATAGGTTTTTTTTAAAGTGCCATGACGTTTACCAAATTTTTGTGATACAAGAGAGCCTAGGCAAAATTAATTAAACCGATTAGACTTTGGTGGATTTGACACAATGAAAGTACAATAAAAATAGCAAGAAATCTCACACATTTCATACCTTTTGACATTTCTTCCAGTCCCCCCTTACTCGCATGCTACCTCAGCAATATATTCAGCATCCAGCTTGTCGGGAGCTGCTCGCACGAAATCGCATCGGTAGAAACTGAAACATTTGGAAATATATTTATAACGGTCATTAATTATTATGCTGAATGTTTAATAGAGTAGCTGCTCACGCCGTTTCGTCTTCTCTTAGGAGTCAAATAAGTTGCCTATCCATGGATACTACGGCGTACGGTAGACTTATTGAAAAACATATCTGCTGCTGGAGTAAACCAGTAGTATAGCAGTATCCTTAAGAACAATATCATAATTATCAACATTTCGGTTAATACTTCTATAGTTTCATACTTTCCTCCAAACTGCACCCGCGAGCAAAACTAAAAAGAAATTACTTCTGACGCGCTTTCATTGGAGATCAACTCTACGCCTGCCAAACAGGAGGTAGGCAAACCATTTGACGATGAAGCCAGATGGGTTGCAGCATCACCGGCCCGCCGCTGCTTTGCCTTCAGTCCCTAAGCACAGGCCACCACATCAATAGCACACAGAAAAATGAGAAATTCATTTCCAAGGTTTCTTATTTTACACAACAAAATGCGCAGTGCGACTTTTTAAGTACTGTACTCGTGCAAAATTTACAAGCGCTCAGAAAAAAATACAAATGTACCGGGTATTTCTTTGAATGCGTAATAGTGTTGCGGGTTCGCCTACCCTATTCGTCCGTAAGGCGCCATGGCACCTGCAACCCTGGCGAGTATGCCATCCCGCAACACTGTTCAAAGAAACACCCGGTACGGCTCATGACCAAACGCGCGACAACACTTCCCTTCCTTTCCTTGCCCTCTATTTTTTCGATTAAAAAAATATAAATATCTGCGCTAGACGTAATTACAGACCGTCATAAAAAAGGGGGAAGGGAAAGCAGTTCCCTTCGGCCGGTCTCGTCTCGTCCCGTCCCCGTCCCGTCTCGTCACATTGTGGTTGCGCGTTGACCCGCAGGTCAGTTGGCACCGAAGCGGTTGGCGGCTGCACCCGGCCCGAGTGAAGTGAGCCAGGCCTAGCGCAGGTTTCGGAATGGCTATGAGGGGGGGGGGGGGGGAATGCAGCGGCTGCGGAACGTGGACGCGGACACGCGGCGCGCGGCGCGTACGCGCACGGACCCGCACCTCACCTATACCCCTCATTTGCTTCCCCGTGCGAAGCCGAGGGCCAGGGGGGCCAGGCCAGGCGAAAATCTGACTCCAGGATGGTATTTTATGAGCAGCGCGCTGCTGCGGCGCGCCGGGCCGGGCCGGGTCGGGCCGGGGCCGGGGCCGGGCCGCACAGGCCGGGCCATGTCGGACCGTGCCACTCCGCATTGAGAAACGCTGTGGAAATCGTTACGAAAATAGCCAAGGCGGCTTTACAAAATGCCGCCGTAGTGGCGAGCGACAACGACGGCAGAGCACGTCCCCGCCACGCCGGAGTGTAGGAGATGGGGACGACCACGACCACCACGCGGTCGTGGGAGGACAGGGCAGGGCGCGGGGCAGCAGCGGGCCGGGCCGGGCCGGGCGGCGCCAGAGCGCTGGTCCGCCGCGGCCGCGTGCTCCACCCGCTCCCGCGCTCCCGCTCCCACTCCCGCTCCCGCTCCCGCTCCCGCTCCCGCTCCAGCTCCCGCTCCAGCTCCCGCTCCAGCTCCCGCTCCAGCTCCCGCTCCCGCTATTGCTCCCGCTCCGGGAGCTCAACAACATGTGTCGCTGTCGCTGTCGGTGTATCAGGACTTGTCGATCGCCCCTGGAAATTAACGGGTCGGGCCGGGCCGGCTTGAGTTTGTGATCAGCTGGTGGTGAGGAAGATGAACTGCCTGCCTGCAGGGTGATTCCGATCAGCGTTGAAAGTAGTGTCTCCCCCTTTACTCCTTATGGCCTTCGCCCATGAGTGTGACAAGGACAGAAACACGAAACCACTGTGCGGAATCACTCTCTACTGGCCCCGCCCGCGCCCGCCCGGCACGCCGCCGGTGATCAGTGCGAGACAGCGACGCAGGTGAGGTGACAGGGTGACAGACGCACCGCGCGTGGCAGCCCGTCGCCTCCTAGTAGCCGGAGCTGGTGGCGCAGTGCAGCGGTGCACCTGATGGTAATTAGACCTGGCCCGCGGCGGCGTGTATTGTGGCCCCTGCTGCTCGCAGGTGATGGATGGTGTTTGCCGGCTCGGCTCGGTCCGCAGTCTGCTCACACCCAGCCCCGCAGGACGCGCTGATGGGCTGAACATACCGCCCCGCCCCGGTGCACCTTGCGCAAGCGCGCGAGTCCCGCGCCCCGCGCCCTGCACCCCCCGCCCCGCGCCCCGCCCCGCCCCGCGCCCCGCCCTGCCCCGCGCCCCGCCCCGCGCCCATTAGGATTGCATTAGCTTGACCAGGGCGCCGCGCCGAGAGATGTAGAGCGTCCGACGGGTCCGAGACTCTGGCGTGCCTCGCCACTGCAGACGCGTTAGTTCATTGTGTTATGGTAATTGTTACGGTCTGGATGGCATTTGGTGGTGACCTTGCTGTCTTCCCTCTCTATGCCCGCCGCGCCGCGCCGCGCCGAGTCGGGCCGGCCCGTCCGTCTCTCTAGCCCGTCCTGATGGGCCCAGATGCGCTGGAATGGCTTCGACACCTCGTGTCACAACACCAGCGTTCTAGGAGCAGTGGTGAGTAGTTTCGCTAAATGGGATTGCGGTTATGGGATTCAGTCCAGTCATCGACCTTGTGCCCCGCCAGTCTGGGGTGGGGGATCCTTGCTCGGGTCAAGGCGGGGGTTGTTATCGATTAAATCTACCAAGTGTTTTGTTCTTTTTGTAAAAAAAAAAGTAGATTTATTGACACAATTCACAGCTTCTATGTACAATCAATTAAAAAAATATAACATTTGTATAAAAATGAAGTGGTAACTAAATCACATGGAAGCGACATAAGAACACGCTGAATGAAAAGTAAAATGAACAAATTGGGGCGCGAATGAAGACAAACAATGACAACGCAAATGATGATTTTTCATGACATGTAAGAGCCTGTGAAACACAAATTGACTAGTCCTTCCACATTCTTATTTACACTCGAGCGCTCTTTGACCGCGCACTTGACGAGGAGGCAGGACAAGAGCGGCGAGTCACTTTCCCTCCGAGCCGCGCTGAGCGGACGGGACAGCACGGCCGAGAGCTTCGAGCACGTGCTTGATAATATACGAAACGGACGCCGCGGTGGTGCTCACCGAGCGGACAAAATAGAGTGAGGTAGCGCGGCGTCGTCTATCCAATCTAGTTGTGAAGCAATTACGTTACACTTACTTAAACCTAATAGTAGTTAGAAATGAATGAAAGTGTTGACCACAGGGCTCTCGCGGACGCTCTCAGGTGGGATGTTGAGGGGCGGGGGAGGGGAGGGGAGGGGGCGGGTGTACTCACAGCGGGGTGCCGTACGAGGAGGACGGGGTGCGGGCGGGAGTGCCGTAGCTGCTGGAGGGCGCCGCGGGGATGGGCAGGTCGATGCCGGACGAGCCGCGGGCGTCAGTGATGATAGCGTCGTCGGCGTGGATGGGGTTGGCGGGGGCCGGCGCGATGGAGTTGGGGTAGCCCTCCTCCTTCTGGGCCTTGTACTTGATGAAGTAGACCTCGGGCTTGCTGGGCGGTGTGGGCGGCGGGGTGTTGACCTTGACCTCGGGCTGCTCCTCGGGCTTCTTGACCAGCACGTAGATGAGGGTCTTCTCCTCGTCCTGGGGAGGCAGCTCAACTGTCTGCTGGGTGGGGGTGGGAGGGGTGGGGGCCTTGATGAAGACGATCTTGTAGTGCTTCTGCGGGGGGGCGAAGGTGGGGCGTGCGCGCGGTGCCTGCACCTCGTGTTCCTGGGGGGCTAGGTGGACGTAGATGTGCTTGTGGACGGTGGGTTCCTGCAGAGAAAGCAGCAATTGTTACCTCTCGTCGCGCTAACTTTGCATACTAATGAATACCACTTTTTTTCTTTTTGTTTTTAAGGACATCCTTCTACTAATAGCCCCTCTCACGGCTAAAAAAAAAAGCACAGTGGTATGCGGAGCTCGGTCAGGGGCTAGCCGGGTCGCAGACTGTACCTGTCGTGTGGCGGGCACCCCGTACGCCGGCCCGAGCGAGCTGTAGGACGAGGGGCCGGTGGGCGCGTAGCTGGAGAGGGCGGCCGAGGTGTACGAGCTCTGGGGCGGCGGCGGCGCCTGGTAGTTGTAGCCGCCCTTCAGAGGAGCCTCGGCCTTGGGGCGCGCCTGCGCCAGCGCCGCGAGCGCGAGAACCTGGACAGGAGGACGGGGTGAGAGGAGAGGACAGATTAGAGAGCAAACGGCGGGGTCGGGGCCGGGGCCGGGGCCGGGCAGGGCCGGGCAGGGCCGGGACGGGATGAGCTTCTTCTGACGCCACCGCAGTCCGGGTCGGGGACGCTGCCGGCCGTAAATCTCAAAAACGTAACTGTCAGCACCGCTCCGCCCCGGCCCGGTGTAAGTGGCTCTCCTGGCGCCAGTCTTCAGCTTGTCAGATTGTTTTCTTTTTTTCTTCTTTCTTCCTGTTTGCCGCTCTCGTACCGATCGCGGCACTATTTGTTCCCCTGGCGTCGAGCATAGATTTCGATAAGCGTAGCGAGCGAGAAACAGGTCCGCAATGCCACCGCTGCGGAGCGGAACTGACGGGGGGCGGGGCCGGGCTGGGCCTGGCGTGGCAAGCGCGCGAGATTAGACCAGACCTCCGCGATGGGATCAGCGCCAACGGGGTGATTATATGTTTTCACGCGTATTGGGCCAAAAAAATGGACTGAGCCATGGTTCCCCTTCATCAAAACAGGAGGAGGGGGCTAGAACTATTTCCCAAGCTTGGGTTGAAACAAAAACTGGAGGATATATTCAATAGTTAGCAGAGTGTTTTTTACAACTGAAGCTTTCTTCAGACACAAGTTTTCATGAACAGTCAAATTTAAAAAATAAAAACAAAGGACTTTGCGTAAAGAAAGGGATCATTTGAATAGTTTCAAAAAATACAGCTGCTGACATTTCGTCTGGACCATGTCACTTATCCGTGAGTGGTTCTACGCTTCGCAGAGCAGAGGGGGGCGGGAATCGAATTTCCCCTGTCAAACCCTCAGGAATGGTGGAGACCTCGACGCAGGGGAGGCGACAGAGCACCCAGATCCCGGGGCCCCGGCTCCGACCCGGCCTGTGGTCTGCAGCGTGGACAAGGCACTATGCCACGAGGCATCACTTCACTATCCCTGCGTATCCTCGGGACGTCGATAGAGTCACTGTTCACTAACACTGGCACATCACTCTCATCACTCATGACGATTTGTCACTTTGTCGATCACTTTTGTTGGCGGGCGGAGCGGGACGGCGCGGCGGGCGGGTGGGCGGGCGGGCGAGGGACCACTCACACTTACCAGGAACACTTTCATGATGAGTGTGAGGGGTGGATCGCCCTGAGGAGGAGCGGAGAGGAGCTCGAAGCGAACTGTGCCTCTCCTGGCCCACCCGGTCCTTTTTAAGGCAGAGGCAGCACCGGCCCGTTGTGTAAGGCGTAAGGCGCCCCTGCCCCTGCCCCAGAGGGCCCCGCCCCGCCCTGCCGCACCCCGCCCCGCCCCGCCCCGCCCTGTCGCGCCCCACCCCATGGCCGTCCGCCCATCGCAGGCGCTGTGTTTTCGGCGGTCCCCTCCCCTCACCGCCGGCGGGAGAGGAGATGACACCCAACCCCCTCTCCCTGCAGGGAGGCCCCCTCCTGCTCACGGGCCCATGCCCATCCCGGCCCCCCGCCCCGCGTGGCGGTCAGGGGTACGTCCTTGGGGGGGAGGAGAGAGGGGGGCAGGCCGGGCCGGGCCGGGCTGGGCGCAGGTGGTCAGGGGCAGCCGGGGGCAGGGCGCAGCACGAGCAGGGCACGGGGCAGGGCACTCAGGAGCTCATCTGCACCAGAGAGAACACCACAACCACTCTGCCCCGTAGCCCGTAGCCCGTAGCTCGCAGACCAACAGTAAGTACACACACGGGAATCGCCAGAAGCCAGAAGCCTGCCGACAGGAAAGGCCAGGACAGCTGTCTCCGCCGAGGACTTAATTACGGGGATGTTCTCGCCATCTGTGTTCACTGCATGCAGTGCATGACATGGAATCACTGCCCGGCCCAGCCCACCACGCGCCTCGCTGCAGGGGTTGAGGGTTGAGGCCGTTGAGGCCAAAGTGGTTGTAACTCGTCGCGTTCACGTCGTTGAGGGAAGGGAATGGAGCGATCATACCATACAGGGAGGCTCAGCCTCAGCTCAGCGCTCCGTAGAGCCGGGCCGGGCCAGCCCAGGCTAGGCCAGGGGCTGTGCGGGCTACGGCCCTACGCCAGCACGAGGTGCGCAGCGGGACTCTTCTAGCCCGACCTCTATGAAAGTGCCGTGTAGGAGTGTGATGCATCTCGGACCTTTATGAGAATCACAGAGGGTAAAATATTGTTCGTATGCCGGTCATCTAGAAAGAAATCTCGCGTCGAAAAGTGTGAATGTTTCTTCTGACAGTGCGCCGGCTTATTGTGCGTGGACAAAAACCTGCCATTGGCTTGTGTAATATTGAAGGTGTAAAGTCTCAAAGGCACCAAGAAGGGGGCCTTATGTGGACCTTCGAAGATCTTAAGGAGACCTATAGTCTCCTCGTGACCACCTGCCATAGGCTTCAGATTTGGACACATTTTGGAGAAAGTTAAATTTGATAAAATTACAACCATAATTTGGGAGGCGCAGCCCAAGCGCCCCAACTTACATCATGTCGCCGCGGTAGTGGTCCACTTTCCCCACCTACTGAAGAGGCGATTCCTTCGCCTGATATTGACAAGGTGTCGATGATTGGCTGCTCTTTCACACCTCTGCTTGCCCCCCCCCCCCCCCCCCCCCCCTTCCCGCTCCCTCACTATTCGCTACCACCACTCTCCTCACAGCTTTTACCACTTCCTTTCAGCCGTTCTGCAGCACAAGTCAAAGCTGTCCCCCCTCCCCAGCCGTCTGATTACAAAGATAGTTTTCTTACCTCTATCCTTGTCGCACCTCTGGCGGTGCCCTCTGTTGGGGATGATAGGGCCCCATAAGTGCGACAAGGACGGAGGCGGGAGAGCAATCTTCTGAATACTGACGGCTGTCCTGTCCTGACCCGACCCCACCCCGTGCCCCGCTGAGGAAGAACTACTCTGAAATGTTTGTACATCTCGTAATTCAGAAAATCTCAAAAATTCTGGAAAATTTAGCAAAATTTCTACAATTTAGGAAAAAGTCAGAAACATTTAAAATCATTTTTTTAAAATTCAGAGAACTTCAGAGAAGTTCAAGAAAAATTAAGGAAAATTTACAAAAAAATTGGTAAACTTCAAGCAAACATACACAAAAATTATAGATAAAAAGTCAAATCTTAGAAAAAAAATCAAATTTAATAAGATTTACAAAAATTCACAAAATGTGAACACCAAAATTCGGAGTTGTTTCTCCCTTGTCCCGCGCAGCTCTCTGACCGCATTGCAACGATGGCGACTAGACTGCAACTCGAGTGAGGTAAATGACTATGGCGACGGGAAGCAATGTGTCCTGTGGTGACGAGGGGCTCCTCTCCGCGCCGCGCCGCGCCGCGCCGGGCCGGGCCGGGCCTGTGCTTGTGGTGTGACCTTGGGCCGGGCCGCGGTGCCTGCAGTCCAGTCGCACGCTTCAGCCCTCCTCCGGGAGTCACTCGCTATGTGTGTCAGTGGACCGGCACCGGCGCGGTGGAGCCTGCGCCCGGAGCACCCGGAGCGCCCGGAGCAGCGCCCGGAGCCCGTAGCCCGTGCCCAAGGCGCGCGGGGCCCCGGCCCGGAGTCGCTGCACGGCGTACGAGGAGACAAGCGAGAGCGTTTTGCCTTGCTGATCAGCCGTTTCCGAACGATGCCATAAATCGGCGACCTACCGTGCGTATACGTACAGCGGCCCGGTCTGTTATTTCGCTTTGTAAATTCTCGCAACAACGTCGAAAAGGGTTGTATATTTTAGCTTTTCAATTATTTCATGAAACGCGCAGCTCGGCAAATAATACAGCGCGGGCTCAGGCGCGCGAGTCCCGTGGGCTCTGTATCATCAATCGCCCATTACAAGCATTAGAGGGGTCGGGCCGGGTCGGGCCGGGTCGGGCCGAAGGTTAGGGCCAACTTCTGCGGCCTCAGCCCGGGCAGGGCAAGGCTCACACGTCCCAAGTACCGCCGCACAGCACGCTGCAGAGAGGTGTCTGTTGACCCTGCCGACTGATTCAGAAGATCGCTCTCGTCTCTGCGTCCTTGTCGCACCTACAGCGGTGCCCTGTGCTGGCCATGGTAGTGCTTCATGAGTGCGACGAGGATAATGAAAGCTATCTTCGGAATCGGTCGTCTGCAGATCCGAGGCCCTGCCTGCCCTGTTCTGCCCTGCCTTTCGCTGCCCTGCCCGGCCAGCGTCCTGCGTGGTCCGTGTAGCGCGTCGCTCCTCTCACGCGAGTACTCAAGAGGGAGGGGGGGGGGAATGACAAAAAAGAAAACAAAAAACAAAGAAAAAAAGAAACGGATCAACAAACAGATCAGGTGTCAACACAGTACCGATTTGTGTGCTGCTGTAAAACTCTCTGCTTGCCAAGCGCATAGAACTTAAGGCATTCGTGGTTCGGCTTCCTTATAACGTTTAGATTTCTAGAATTTTCGGGACCAGAAAAAACTACGTTGACAATAGGCATTTCTATACGTGCGAAAAATAATAATTATTATTTTTATTATTCGTCCTATTCCAATTCTGACGATGACCGGTGTGTGCATAGCAGTGCGTCAATTATTCCGACGTCTGGTCCCCACGCTTAACGAGAGGCCCAAATTACAGATGCCTGATAAGGGGAGTAAATAAGTCTGTTGCCCAGCCCAGTGTGGCGGACCGCGTGCCGAGCCGAACAGAGTGGACCGGACCGCAGACAATGTACCTTTCATTTCCCAACAGTGGCGCAGCGTTCAGACGGTGCGTTGGGGGTGGGGGTGGGGGAAGGGGGGGGGGAGGAGAGGTGAGGGTGATCTGGGGCTGGGTAGCGGGGAGCTGCGAATTTGGAAGGTGTCGAAGTAATGAGCACATCCTCTCATTTGCGAGCCTATGGCCGCGCCACGCCGCGCCACTACCAGGCCCACCAGGCCCAGCATGCAATGGGGATCACCTGCTGTTGCGTTAGCAGGACGAGCAGCAGTGCGCCGTGCTGGTCATCGCGCAGGGCGGGGGACCGGGGCAGCAAGTCAAGAGGAGACAAAAACGAAAGTGTTAAGAGGGAAACCCCGTCCGGAAGCGCGCGCAGGCGCAAGCGGGCATGGCTGGTGGGTGTGGGTGTGGGTGTGGATGGTGGGCGCGGGGTAGGCAGCGCAGTGGGTGGCCGTGCCAGGCGGGACTGCCTACCCATGCCCAGGCAGGAGTGCGGCCGGCACGCGGGCTAGGCTGCTGGGCACCGATTAACACAACTAGAGACTAGCGCAAGCGGGGCGGGGCGGGGCGGGGCGGGGCGGGGCGGGGCAGCACGACAACACGGTCACTTCCCTGGGCAGGCCGAGGCCCGTCCCTCACCGCGGCGGCTCCTCACCGCGGCGGCTCCTCGCCGCGCCGGGGGCGGCCACAGCTTCTTGCGACATAATTTAGCCAGCGGGCGTCGTCGCGCGCGGGAGGGAGGGCGGGGCGGAGTGGGGCTTGGCGGGGCGGAGTGGGGTGGGGTGGGGCGGGGCGGGGTGGAGATGCTAACCGAGGCCCATCGCCGCGCCGGTTGCACTGACCTCTCCTCTCACTGTGTATCGGACGGCGGCGGCGAGGAGCGACGTAACAAACTGCATGTGTGTGATTTTACTTTTTTTCCCCTCTCGCCGTACGTCGCTGCAATCCAGCCCCGCATTTCTCCGCTGCCGGCCGGTCCTGCCCCACCCCACCCCACCCCACCCCGCCCCGCCCCACCCGACGCGACGCGCTGACCCATCTTTACGCCTCTTTCCGATTCTCCACACGGCGCTTGGCCGCGGCGGTCGTTATGCACACTCGCTGCGGCTCCTGCCGAGAGTGTCAGCACCGCAATGTAATAATAGTTGTAACGGAACGGGGCGAAGTTGGGAAGCGCACTAAGTCGGCAACGTGAACACTGTTCGGCTGCGGCGCTGCAGGCACGACACTGCTGCAGACGAAGTCATACACACTGACACACATCTGACTGTCACAACTACACCTTACTACAGCTGAGGAGAGCCCAACCCTGGTCTCATGGCCCAACACATGGCGCACAGCAATTTAATGATTACGACATTCAGTTGACGTTATTCCTGAGGCACAAAACTGCTTGTGCCGAGCCGGGCGGGCTGCTTGCAGGGGGCATAAACACGAACAAGATCGTCTGAGTACTCTACGCTGGTGCGCGGCGGAGCCTCGCCTCGCCTCGGCGCAGCGCGCTCCATAAAGTGACTCCCCCTAGAAACGGCCGGGCAGCGGGGGATAATAAAGCCATTATCCGGACATCGCTTTGGTATCGCTCGCGCCTCAGCATCAGGGTGGGGCGTGGCGAGGCGTGGCGAGGCGTGGCGTTACGTGCCGCCTCTTGCCGGAGCTCAGCAGCGTGCCGAGCATGCAGAGCCAGCCACACCGGCGCGGCGCATCCCAGCCATAGGCCAGCCAGCGCAGCTGAGTCCAGCCGAAGCGAGCGGCGCCCAGTTGACCCCGAACCACCACCTGTCTGCTCGTGTCGAATAATGAAATAGCCTCACCGCCCAGCCCTGTCCATACTCGGACCAGGGCCTGGAGACGAGTCGAGACCACGCGGAATCGAGCCGGGCCGGGCCACGCTGTGAGTCACCGAGCCGCGACCGCGCCGAGCCGGGGCGGCCGAGGCTCGCGCCCATCCCAGCTGAGTCATGGGGGCCCGAAGCAGCCCGGCCCGGCCCGGCTGCTACTGGTATCAGTTCGGATCGACTGGGCTGACCGGGCCGGGTCGCGGGTCGGGCGGGCGCGTCCAGCGACACTCTCTATCCTCAAGGGCGAGAGGGTGATTGCCACATCCTTAACGCGGATGGCGGGTCGCCACCCCAACAGCCTAGGCAGCCTAGGCCAGGCGGCGCCAAGGAGTGGCCAGCTGGGCGGGGCGGGGCGGGGCGGGGGCAGTGAGCACCGCACCGTCCAGCCGCCAGCACCAGGACAGCACGTCTCCTATACGTCGCCTCGACCTAAACGGTTTAGACGAGGCTCCTCTTCTTCATATTACCACTCTGCCGCAGCAGCTCGCTCACAGTAATAAATCGCACATTATCTTCAATAGATAGTCTATTTCAGTCATAACGTAAGTATTTAATTGTAATCGAGGGGGCCATCACCGAGGGGTGCATAACTTCGAAAATCCGTGTATACCTCCTCAAGCAATCCGTTTCAAATCCGCTCTAATCTTCCCAATCCTAATCCTCCAATCCCGCCAATAATCCTGAATCTCGCCAAAAATCTCCGACAATCCTAGATAATCTCTCTAAAATCCTATTACGTAGGGGCCCGTGCGTTACAGTTTCGCACGGGGTAGCTGAGCGAAGTCCGTTAAAATTATATTACAGAGCATGGTAGCTTGATCGTGTTTTCCCAGCATGTTTTAGCTATGACCCTCTTTGTTCGACTTTACTCCACTGTGTGCCGTGGGGGAAAATGCAGGATAAAAATATCCTACTAATTAATCATCTACCAAACGTTTAAAAACTACTAGGAAAAAAAATAAATTTCTGAGGATTTTTTTAAATATTTTTGGAAGGATATTTTATTCTGCATTTTTCCCCACTGCACCAGGATTTTTACAAATAATATTTTTATTATTCCTTTCTGATTTTTAATTTTTCCTTTTATTCTGGTAGAACAAATATTGGTAGATGTTTTAAAAACAGCATTCTTTCACTTTAATTTTCCTTTAATTTATTTTACGACGGTAGGACATATTTTGGTAGATCATTGTGTGCACCCCCCAGACATGAAACTTTTACTAATCGGAACTGGAAACCTTCTTCCACTCGTTTCCCAGTTCTGAATTTCTCTTTGAATATCACAAATTTAATGTTGTGTTCTATTTGCGGCACTTGTTTAGGATTTATCTGATTTTGTTTTCAATTTGCAATTGAATTTTTTTTTTCGAAATTTTTGTTAATTTTCCTGAATTTTTCTAAATTTTTTCTGAAATTTTATTAATTTTTATTAATTTTTCTGCATCTCTCTGAATTTTTCTGAATTACGAGGTGTGCAGAAATTTCAGAGTTATTTCCCCCTCGAGGTCCCCGCAGCAAGCCTGTGAGACGGGGAGGGGGCCCAGGTGGAACGTAAGCAGCGCACGGTAGGGCAGGCCCCCGCGCAGTAGGCTCCGCTCTGCTCCGCCAGTGATCCAGCCAGAGCTCAGCAGCCCATTGGTATGACAGTTCGGCCCGTGAAGGAGGGTTCGAAGCTCCGGAGGGTGTGTTTTCGTGAAGCCCGATAGGAGTAAATCAAAGGTTTTGGTAGAGACATTGCGTGATGATGCCTATTCGGGTACGGGTGTCGAAACGGGTCCGGGGCTTATTGCAGAGTCACAGGTGGAGTCGGGCGGAGTGGGTCGGGCGCGGCGGGGCGGGGCGGGGCGGGGCGGGGCGGGGCGGGGCTGCGCGCGGGGAGGGGCGGGGCGGGGCGGGGCGGGGCGGGGCGGGGCGGGGCGGGGCGGGGCGGGGCGGGGCGGGGCGGGGCGGGGCGGGGCGGGGCGGGGCGGGGCGGGGCGGGGCGGGGCGGGGCTGCGCGCGGGGAGGGGCGGGACGAGGCGCGAGGTGGAGTGCAGGGTGGGGAATCTGGGGGCACACTGGGGTGGCCTGGCGAGTGTTAGGTAGGTGGCCCGGCCCCGGAACGAGTAGAGCCACTGCCAAGTGCCAAGCACGTGCGGCGCCTGCTGCCGCTCTACCCTGCGAGGTGGGAGGTTTGGAGGGTGTGGGGGAGCCGGGAGGTACTCACGAGGTTCTGGTCGCATGGCAGGTTGAAGCTATTTCCACAACAGTGTTAAGACATGAGAGGTTGAGACCATATCCGCTGCAAGAGCGACCATGTGATCACGACGGTCACGACGTGATTTTCAGATGTGAAAGCAGCACACCCGCGCCCGAGGGGTCCTTCACTCAAAAACAGTCAGTCTACACCCCAAAACAATATCAGAATATGACATCAGGAAAAAATCAAGAAAAATTCATAAAAAATGAAAAAAATCTGTAAAAATCAACAAAAATAACGAAAAACTAGAAAAATCAGGAAAATTGGTGAACGCTTGAATGTATAGTAAAGGACCCCTCGTCCGCGGAGCCCCGAATGAGAGTGAAGGGGTGAGAGGAACAGAGAGGAAGAGGGGGAGAGTAGCGTTACTTTACGATACGGGGGTGCGCCGGAGCGCACTGGAGGGCCCCGCGCGCCGGCTGGAAGCCATGCATGGGTGATGCAACCCGCCTGGACAACGCTGGGTCGCGCCGGGCCGCGCCGGACCCGGGATCAAAGGTTGACGGTGAGAGGAAGATGAAGAGGAAGAAGAGTCCGGTCGGGTCGGACCTCCGGGGCCGGAGTTGGCGGAGAGTCATAATGAGCGAGCGGGGACGAGAGGTGGCGGGGCGGGAGAGACGGAGACCGCAGGCCGCAGGTGATTGTCACTCCATTACGCTTAGGGGCGTGGAGAGGTGGGGTGGGGCATGGTGGGACGGTGGGACGGTGGCGGCCGGGATCCATGAGGGCAGTCCACGGTGGGAATGAGCGATACTGCCTAGGGAGCGTGGCGCGCGGCAGGTAGCAGGAGCCTCTCCCTCTCCATCTGCAGTAGCGGAGCGGAGCGGCCGAGCGAGCAGCCAAGCATAATGCGTGCCTAAATGCCTCTACCCGGCTCGGCGGGCGGATGCAGGAGGCCTTCGTGTGCACTTACACAGTGGTTGCTTTCAACACAACGTGGGGGGCCATCACTCGGTCCGTTAATCCGGGCCCGGCGACTCGTCTGCTTTTGCAAAAAGGAACACATAAAAAAAAGGGGTTGCCAACCGTGTTTCCATTAGTGGGAGACATACGGACGGACAGGTCCGGCATTGCATCGCAGAGATTGATACAGGTGTGGGGGAAGGGATGGGGGCAGAGGTAATGCACGGCGGCTGAGGCCAACACTGTCACCTCATCACTCCTTCGGAACGCACCCACCCCGCCGCTGCTCAGTGGGTCCCTCCCCCAGCAGACACGGTCGCCTCCGCACCACCCCCGCAGGTGCGGGTGCGTATCCTCGCGAGCGAAGAGCGGGCCTCCTCGTCTCGTTTACAGCCCCCTCCCGCGTCTACTTTTCGAGTCTCACAACTCAGTTGGCATTCCTTCAGCAGCATCAGCAGCGGCGCACGCGCAGAGGGCATGCAGCAAACTGATTCCGGAAAGCGGTTGGTAGTTTCCTCTCTCTTGCTCCTCGTGGTCGTGGCCTTACCCCATCAGTTCGATAGAGAGAATCAGAATCAGACTGCAGGAGGAATACCAGGAGCACAGTTGGTTGTTCTTTTCCGATCGGACAAGCAGGGCACGGCGATGAAGCGCCCCGCCCCAGTCAGCCTCCCGGTGACGCTCGGGTCCCGGGTGAGCAAACAGGCGCCCCGTCCAGACCGGCCCGGCCCGGCGGCCATAAGCTAGAAGCAGCGGGGGCTCTATCCCTGGCCTCGGGTAGACTCTGACGGACGGCGCCACGGCCGCTCACAGGTGACAGTGGCGCCGAGCCGAGCCGAGCCGAGGGACCGGGCCGGCCGGGGAGAGGACCCGAGCTGAGCGCTGAGCTACCCATCAGCACGGACAGAAAACTGGCTCGTTTCGTCAGCATGAGCTACAGCTGTATGCCATCGCGCCACCCTGGTCTGTCCGGCGGCGGGCACCCTGGAGAGAGAGAGAGAGAGGGGGGGGGGGGCGTTGGTGACACTGAAGCTCGAGCGCAGAACGTGTGGGGCTGTTGCCTTCCACACCATGCAGGCCGATGAGAGACGGGTGCGGGTCACACTATCGGAACGGGAACCGCGTGTCGCAGCGAGCCGCGTTGTTTTTGGAACCAGCGGGACCTTAAGTGCTTTCGAGACCGTGACCGCTGTCCCTATCCACCAGGACAGACGCAACGCACATCAGAGGTTCAGGTCAGACGCACTTAAACAGTAATCTTTGCCGCGTGCCCTGCTTGCCCTGCTTCCGCAATGGAGCGGGTGATCCTATCCTCCGGCGGGGGCGCGCGGCGCGGGGCAAGGCGTTCGGGCTTGGGTTAGGTCGGGCCGGTTGGCGTGATGCGGGAGGAGACGAGAGGAGGAGAGACGGGCCATTATGATTTGATGGCGGTCATGAAACCACTGCCACGGCGCGGCGGAGAATCGTCACCGCGTCTGGCCGCCAGCAAAGCTCCCTCTGTGTGTGTCTCTCTCTCTCCGCCCCTCTAACAGGTCAGAGTGCTCACATGCAAAAACGTTCCAAAGGGACTGCAGGAGAGGAGTTGCCACCCCGTGATGAGTCGTTCAAAATGCGATAACTGTCGATACGCTGTACAGTAAGATTTCCCGGCCTACGCGACTGCCAGCCAACCCTTTTTTGCCCCGGCGAGGCCCGGGTCAGTACAGGGCGGGGCTCGGCTCCTCCTCTTCAAGAGACGTAACGCCGTCCAATACAACCCCTCGATAAATTACGTGTTGCGACAGCCGCGTTGACCAGCAGCCGGCGGCGGCGGCGGCCGGCAGCGCCTCGCTGATGATCCAGTCCCCCCGTCCCGTATGTGGCCGGGGCGGGGCGGGGCGGGGCGGGGCCCGGCAGGCTGGGCCAGGGCGAGCACCGCTCGGTCCGCTCCGACTGCAATCTTGCGACATTGCCATTGTCAGAATATTCGTTAATTTTCAACGGCAGGTGGCTGGGAGATTTTCGACACATGAGACAAAAAGGGGCTGATAGCTGAAAGATTTTTTCTTACTTTTTTTTTTAAATTACCTCCGGAGGCACTGTCTGCCTTCGCCTATACGTCCAATGGCCCTGGAAAGAGGTGGAGGGGGTGGGGGCAGGCAAATCAGCAACAAGTCGCGCTGCCACCTTGTTTGTTGAATTTTGCACCTATTTCAGGCCACTATTCGTTAAACATTTCGATCTCTCCTGCCGGCTAAGTCCAAGATTAGCTTGAAGGGCAACCCGTACGCACTGCGGGGGCGGGGCGGGGTGGCGCGGGTGCCGTTTCAACACCCGCGAGCGTGCCTCCGTGAAACGTCTGCAGCCCTGCTCCTTGCAATCGCAATGATCTCGTACCAGCGCGCAGCACGCCCAGGACCGCCACCGCCCCGCCCTAACCTCACTTTCTACCAAAGGTCCACGATGGGCACTGGCCTTGCGCTGCTTGTTCTTCTCCTCCCACCTCCCGCCGGAGAAATTATTAATCAACGGACCCAGCAGTCTCCGCCCCTCCCCACCCCGCCCCGGACCCGGCCCCACCGCGCCCCGCCCTGCCACGCCACGTTCAGACCCGCCTCGCCTCGCCCCGCCCCACCTCCCCAGCAGACGGCGATCAAGTCGTCCATAACGCCCCTGCCCTGCCCTGCCCTGCCCTGCCCTGCCCTGCCCTGCCCTGTCCTGCAGCCCGAAAATGAGTTGTCGGTCGTGTGCGTTGCGCCCGAGGTTGCACCGCGTGCGCTGATAACCGATCTGAACGGCAAGTGCTATACTTCATTTCTTTCAAGAGGCCGGTCCGGTTTGGTCCTCGATCGGAACCCGCACGTTCGGCGAGGTCGCGGTGCGCACCGTCGCACCGCGGCAGCCGGCACGGCCTAACGGCTCGCCGAACCACGTAGGACCAGGCTGATGCTGTGCAGGCAGGTGCCGTTTGCTAATTCTAGAGCCAGAACCGTCCAGAAGATTGCTCCCAGCATCAGGTATATGCCGGCCATCCCTCAACAATTTCGTCGACGGCCTGCTCCTTCTAGTCCTCAAACGCTGTCAACATCTTACTTCACCCCCCCCCCTCCCCTTTTCTATAAAGCTGATAGAACGGCCGCCAGCCCAGCAGGAGCTCTGGGCTGTTGTGTGCGGCGCTCACACGCGATGGGTCCTCGACGGCGATTTTATTCATGGATGTTTCCAGAACCCCTGCCTCAGAGTCTCTGCTAACAAGCTGTGTCTCTAGGATCACCACCAACAGCAGGACTGCAACACCACACGCTCATACCAAACCGCAAGCCCGAGCCTCCCAAGTATTTTATACAGGTTTATTTTGGCAATAAGCGGGCATGGTTTCTTACCAGGGGCGTATTAAGGTCAGACCGACCGGGGGGTGGTGCCCTTCAGGTTGCCTACATACAGGTTTTTTGTGATACAATTTGCCTACCTTTCAGGCGGCTGTCTAGAGACCACAGAAAAGGGAGTGGGGGGGATCCCCATAATACGCGCTTGTTTCTTACAACTGCGTTGATGATGAAGTCCTTTAGGTCTTTAGGTGTTGCGGTGGATTTTATATAGTTTTGCTAAGACTGCCGAGTGGGTGAAACTATGGTTTTCTGCCTACTACATGACTGTACAGGAGTCATCTCATTGCGTCAATACCACAATGGCCAGCGGCAGAGGCAGCTGCCTAGGCTACATTCATAGTCTGACCACAGCGTCGCGTCGCGGCCTACCGCGGTCCATGGAGGCCTCCAAAAGTAAGGTAGGATCAATAGCTGCAGCTCTCAGAGGCCCTCGGCGAGGACCGAAACCCTGATAGGTATGGTCCCCAACGACGCGTTCCAGTTAGTGGCTTCCAGTTTGTATTGCTCATGTGAGGCGCCTGCCTCGCTAGGCTGTTGATAAACCTCCCAGACGAGGTGCCGCGGGGCAGGGTGGGGTTTGGTGGGGCGGATCAGGGCGGAGCAGGTCTCCATAGACTTGAGCGCTTAATTCCTAGAGGCTCTTCCGGCTGGCGCGTGGCGACTTTATTATCCAATGGGTTATCCGCCTCGAGTCTCTTTTTTTTTTACTATACAGGAAAGCTTGTAAAAACAGTGGCGCGGGCCGGACGCCAACATAACTCACATCCCTCTCCCGGCCAGCGCGGCGCGTCGGTTAAACCAGCTCTCGTAAAGTGACACCTCCGGCCGGGTCCGGGCCGGGCCGGGTCCAGGCCCGCGGGCCGCGGCCGCGCACGCGAGCCCGGCAGAGTTATTAAGTCGAACATTTTCGGCTGCTTGCTGTTTGAAGAAATTACACAATCCTCTAGTTGGGTAATGGCGGCTGGCCGCGCGGCCGCCGGCAGCGCCCCATTACAACCCATCACACTTCGTTCACACGGATCGGAAGCACAAACATGATCCCTCTTCCTCCCCGCCCTCCCCCTTCACTTATAGGCGAGGCGACGTCAGTCAACAAACAACCGGTTGTGTCGAGCCGAGCCGGGCAGAGCAGGGCGGAACAGAGCCGCCAGACGGCCGCGGCAGCCGCGTCCCGGAGCCGGAGCCGGAGCCGGAGCCCAGAGCCCACCCGGAGCGGAGGTGTAGGATGGGCTGCCTGCCTGGCCGGCGCTGTGCTGCCGCACCAGCCTCCGTCGCTCGCCCGCTAGAGTTCGGGAGAACCGCGAACGACCAAAATGCTGTGCTTGCTTGGTTTCTAAAACTTACCACCCCATGTCACGGATTTGGCCAATACGGCCCCCACTAATAATAACACTATTAGATCGAATAACACATTTAATATCGTCTGGGTGCAAAATAAAAAGTACAGAAATATCCGAGGGGTGTCCAACTCGCGTATTTATGTGTAGATTTACGTTGTACTTCTTGTATTTCTCGTGCATTCTTTTTATGTTATTTTTCTCGTAGTTTCGATAAGTATTCTGATGAATTACTTAGTATTCTCATGAATTTCATTACAGTTTTCGAGTTTTTCTTGTATTTTCTAGAAATGCGCGTGTATTTCTGCGTATACGATTGTTTCGATTTGGCCGTCCTTTGGAAATATCAGACAGATAAAACCACAACAATTTGATGAGAAACTGGCGTAGTAGCAACTTGCAGTAGGGCTGTGTAGCCTGTCCTATACGTGACCGGAAGCCGCAAGGATGAGAAAATGTTCACACTACTTGGTTGGGGTGGAAGTTTTTCGCGGTTCTCTCTTACTGTGCGACTCTCTATCGTCTGCTCGCCGGGCTGCAGACGAATCGAGCTGTCAGTCAGCAGTGGGCATGTCCAATAGAGGGCGGGACGTTAACTTTACCTTAGTGCACGGGACCAAGAGCCTAGTGGGCCGCATGGAAGGCCTCACGCGCCGAGCGACTTCATCCACCGGGCTCGCCTATCCTGCCCGGCCGGCCCGGCCCGGCCGGCTCGCAAGCGCCTGCAGCCCGTAGGGTAGGCCACCGGCACAGGCAGCGTGCTTACCGGGCCTGCCTGCCTATCACACCGCTGCTGGTTGCGCACTAAAACATGGCACTGTCCGTTGAATTAGTGGGTGTTGCCAGCTTCGCAGATGTTTCGTTGGGTTCTCCTCAGCAGAGCACAGGGAGTGAAAGGCCGAGTCAAGTAAATCGGCGGTATCGGCGGTACAAACCGAGGTGGGCTTCGAAAAATCATTGTACGGCCCCCCACAAAATATTTTTTTTTAATCAAAAAAAAAATCAAAATAAAATGAGGAAGAAAGTTACAGAAAAATCCGAAAAATCGAGAACAAATGAACAAAAAATTGAAATAAAAATAGGAAACACGTCAGAAGTAGGGGGGGGGGAATCAAAAGTTATCAAAAAGTGAAATTTTCGTTGAAAAATCTAAAGAAATATCAAAACAAAAAATTATAATAAAATTTTAAAAAATTAACAGTAAAAAAGTCATTGCGTACACATTTTGTACGAGTGATTTCCCCCTCTCGCCCCTTGGTACAAACAGAGGGGTGGCTCTGTGGGCGAGAGGATGAGCGTTCAGTGAGTTTCGTGACTCATGCTCACTCTGGCTATGCGGGGAGTACACGAGCGTGAGGAGAGCCCTCCACGCCTGCTACGGTCACACGCACGCTGATGCTGGACGCCGCCCCGCCGCCCACAGCGCATACAGACACTTGGTGACATTTTCCGCGTCATAGCGGGCGAAGGTGCCCTCCTTGACCTGCCTCAACGCAGGGAGAGGCAAATATATAGAATGGCTGACGTGGAGTGGAAGTCAAATTCATGCTTCATCCGAGATAGGGCATTTTTTTATCGCGGTCGAAATAAATTCACAGAGGATGGCATTGTGAATGTCGCGGACGATACCGGCTGACCTCGCGCACGTAAAACGTGGATAAAATCACAATTGATACTCAATACGCGGAAATGTGTGGGGAGTGAGTGGCGAAGTGAAGACCACGCGCCGTTAAAGCAATGAAATGTCTGCGCAGGATTTTCCATCGAACGACGAACGACCGTCAGTGTGGGGCTTAACGCTTTGGTCCTCCTAGTACACTCCTTTCCCTTGCCTTTCCCTCTTTTCCTCTCTCTCGTGGCCCCATCAACGAAGTACAGGCGATCTCCATCACCTCGCCGCGCCTCCCAATCAGCTCTCGTCACACTCGTCAGTGCTTTCGCCAGCCCGGCAAGCTCTAACGAAGCGCTTATTGCTTGCAGGCGGCGCACGGCCCGGGGCAGGGCGGGGCGGGGCAGGGCAGGGCAGGGCAGGGCAGGGCAGGGCAGGGCAGGGCAGGGCAGGGCAGGGCAGGGCAGGGCAGGGCAGGGCAGGGCAGGGCAGGGCAGGGCAGGGCAGGGCAGGGCAGGGCAGGGCAGGGCAGGGCAGGGCAGGGCGCGGGCGGGGCGCGGTGCTCTCGGACAATACAGTGCCGTGCCGGGCGCCGCAGCTCGCAGCTCGCTGTCAGTCGCTCGCAGTGCTCCCAATAAGAAACAAGTCGCAAGCATGTTCCAAATTCCCCGAGCCGCGTGGGGAAACTCTGCAGCAGTGCGCGATTGCACCCGCGCGGGGCGCAGGTCAGGTCATACCCGTCTGCTCCGATACGAGGGGTCCCCCACTCTCCAAGCGAGTGAACAGCGAGTTTCGCGAATGTCCGCGAGTTCGCGCGAGTTGACGGGAATGTTGCGGTGAATACCCGCAAGTATTGTGGCGAGTATTTCTTCATTTGTGTTCGCAAGTTTATCGAGTCTTTTCGCAAGTATCCCTGAGTATCTTGCGAGCATTTTCCCTCGTAAACAACACGTTCTTGAATGGGAGACGCCCCCGATACGCATTCACTTAAAAAAACAAATCCTATGGCTTGCTGAGGCGGGACAGTCCCAAAAATTAAAATATCAGCTGAACGTTTCGAGGCACGCGGCAACAAACAGAGGGAATATATGTCAAGTGCGGTAGGGGCCGCCGTGTGGGCGGAGCGGCGTGATGAGAGCGCTTGTCGTGAGCCGCGGGCCAGCCCTCAGATTCTGGAGATCGTTTTCGTGCTTCCGTCCTTGTCGCACCTATGGCGCGGCTTATATTTGGGATGGCAGGGCCTCATGCGTGCGACAAGGATGGAGGTACGAGTGCGATCTTCTGAATCAGAGCAGAAAGAGCGTGGCCCCGGAATCGAAGCGCCGCTGCGCCGCTGCCGCCACACCGCGTACCCCCCCCCCTCCTCCTCCCCCTCCCCGCCGCGAACCAGCAGCCAAGTGAGTGGGGCCGGGGCGCCAGGGATCGCCTTGCACATCATTTTGCGCAAGGACTGCACACGAGGGTCAGAGCAGGTGACACACAGGGGTACCCGCGCCCGCACCCCGCACCCGACCCGACCTGACCCGAACCGACCGGAGCAATATAACCGGGCCGGGCTGCAGCGCGACCGGCAGCTCGATATTAATCGAAGAGCTGCAACCGGAGGGAGCGTATCGCCGGTCTATACGTAAAATGCTGAATAAGTCTTCAACTTAGATGTTGCCATTTAACCGCTCGTCTCCATGAGGTCCGCTCGCGTACGGCCCTGACCACATGTGAGTGCGCACAAAATCAGACGGGCGCGCTGCGGGAGAGCTGGCCGCTGGCCGCGAGCGGGGTGAGGTGGGGTCGCGGGGGCGCCGGGACACGTCAATCAGGCAGCTGATCAACGATGGAGCTCCTCGAGGCTAGTGGGACGAGGAGGGGGGGGGGGGGAGGGGGCTGCCTGGATGTGAAATGCATCTCATATCGATATTGATTACCGAACCAACGCAAATCTTCCACCGACTTTTACAGCTGGACCGAAAAGAAAGACCCCCTCCACCTCCACCATCATGGGCGTTCGGCGCGGTTCGTTTGCTTGTTAAATATAGCACCTATTCAGCTCTCCCTAAGTGTTTTAAGCCATATGGAAACCGCATACGGGTCAGCGGTTCGTGTTGGCTGGGTCAGGTGCGTCCCGCTGCGCGCCGCGGCCACGCCTTCATCAAGTGGGGCGATAATGTCGGGAGGTGACATCAGAGACTACCCCCGCCCCTCTCCTCTCCTCCACGCTCCGTATCATCTCATCAAGCACCTTGTAAAAAAAAGCGAATTTACGGCCGTCCGCGTGGTGCGACGGGTCTCTCGCCACTCTCACTGAATCTACCATCATTCTTCCAACTACCGACTCTCCTCTGCGTCCGTACAGAGAAAGTGGCTACACCTACTGTTCATACACAATTCGTTTAAGCGACAGTATAACTTCTCAAACATTTAGACGACGTCAGGCTCTACAATAAAACAGCCCGCGCGCACGGCCCCCCGCCGTGACCCGCAGCAGTGTGACAGCGTCGTGACTTCCCCTCCCCCCAGCAGCACACCGGCTGTTGTCCAGCTACCCCCTCCTCCCAAGCGCGAGTCGCGCGAGCTCTTCATTACGCGAGTCCATCGAATGTCGCGTGTCGCGTCGCGTGTCGCGTCGCGTGTCGCGCACCGACACGTCCACGACGATGGCGTCCTTGGTGGCGACAGGACAGGCGAGAGGCGGTGCGTCGCCTACGCGGTCCAGCCCGGTCCAGCGGTCCAGCCCGGTCCGGCGAGGAGCAATAAGCCAAGCTACCCCCGTGCCCGTGCCGGCCGAGGAATGCAGCGGCTGCTAAATGCCGCTCATGTGCGATGGCTGCATTACAACTGATGGGCATGTGTGTGTGTGTGTGTGTGTGTGTGTGTGTGTGTGTGTGTGTGTGTGTGTGTGTGTGTGTGAGAGAGAGAGAGAAATTGAAATTGAAATTGAAATTGTTTTAGAGAGAGAGAGAGAGAGAGAGAGAGAGAGAGAGAGAGAGAGGAGAGAGAGAGAGAGAGAGAGAGAGAGAGAGAGAGAGAGAGAAGGCGCTGCTGCAGTGGGGGCGGGGCGCGCCGGGCGGGGCCGGGGCACTGGGGCACGCACGCAGCCGGGCTCCGAAAGGGTTGGTTTCACCCTGCAGTCCTTCGCCTCGAGGTTGTTTAGGTCTCCGTCTTGGTTTGTCGTCTTCACGCCGTCTTAAGGTCAGCGTGGTGCGGGCTGCAGGGACGGGATCAACGATCAACCATTTTCGGGAAGGTGCGGACGGGCAGCAATATGTCGCTCTCGTTGTGGACAGGCGAGTCGGAGAGGAACACGATGATTTCCGAGAAGGCAGACAGCCCGCTCCCGCTCTCCCACACCAGGGCGGCCCGTAGCTGACGCCCCACTCGCGGCACCGCGGCCGGCACCCGCCCCGCCACACGCACCGGCGGGCCGCGGCGGGGTGATGCGAGACGGCCGCGCGCCGCGCAATCACTCTCTTCACCAACAATGTGACCGCCGATTGGCCCTATACTAGCGGCCCGGTGGGCGGGCCCGGGGCGGGGCAGGCAGGGCACGGCGGCAGGGCGGCAGCGCTCCCATTTATTGCGTCAGTCTGGCGGTACGGCCCGACGAGACGAGACCGACCAGCAGGCAGGGCAGGGCAGTACCCGGACTCTCCGTAGGAAGCGGGCGTGCGACCTCACCCGGGTATTGTCCTAGGTCGCGGCGGCGCGCGGCCCCGGGCCCGGGCCTGACGCGAGGGAAAGGATCCCCCCCCCCCCCTCCCTCCCGCGCGGCTCGTTGTGGCGCGGCGGTGGCCACCTTACGGCCGGGTTGCTCCAGGTCGGGTCGGGGGCGCGGGTGCGGAGGCCTCAGACGGACCTTCCTGGGCGGAGAGGCCCCGCCCATCTCCGCGCCGCCGCCCCGCCCTCGTGTGTAAGCGGAGAAGCCCTCCCCCGCGCGTGGCTTGGTGCTGGTCACTACAGAAACGGGCGTGGAGCACTGACTCACTGGGAACGAGAATGGAAAATGACTGGACGTGACTCAAAAACAGAAGCATAAATAGTAAATTTTCAGTTGAGAAAGTAAAATTAAAAATTTGAACGCTAACGCGTTGAACGAACGGCCCCCTAGGTTTTAAAACTTGCCACAAAATGAGAAAGAACTGAAGTCAGAACTATCA
This sequence comes from Frankliniella fusca, assembly GCA_029379305.1. Taxonomy (NCBI): domain Eukaryota; kingdom Metazoa; phylum Arthropoda; class Insecta; order Thysanoptera; family Thripidae; genus Frankliniella; species Frankliniella fusca. The sequence continues at coordinate 1,088,322 of JAHWGI010000295.1, forward strand.
AGAGTATTGAGAACTTGCAATAAACACCGGAGATACTTTGACATGATTCCTCAAATCTTAATGGAGTATTGTCAAACCCACAACTCACATTTAAGGTAGTAGGAGCGACTTCGCGTTTTAAAGACAAAATTCTGAAACTTTCAGAAAATATACTTCAAAGCCCCCTTATTGCGATGCCGATCTAAAATAACCACCTTACCGGACTATATTTTAAATTATAAAGCATCGAAAATCGCTCAAAATAACATGGCGTCTTATGGGAAACCGGCTCCGGAGCGCCGCTAGCCGAACTTTACAATTTATTTCAAAGTCACGTATTAAAGATGAAGCAAAATGTTTCGTACAAAGGTTGTGCATTTAGACCTAAGGAACCTAACGAGATCGTAAAAAGTATAGGTCACCGGCAATTTAAGAAAGTTCTGTTACGTTTAAACGAGTGGTGGCGACCGCAGAGGCTATGGCGGCCATAGTACGCCATGGCGCGGGGGGCAGACCCGGCCGCCGAACCGAGTTTTACTTCGCGTATTTCTCGTAATATATCAGTGTTTGAGTATTTTTTGATATGTTAAATTATTCTATGATTTATTTAATGAATTTTAAACAAAATATCAACCTAAAAATCGAAACTTCAATTTTTGACTTTATAAGTCGCTCCTACTACCTTAATTTGTTTAGAGAATTTTAGACATTCAGTCAAAGTTCCTAATTCCGGACACGTACTCTAATTTCGGACAAAACTGCGTCTTTTGCTTTAAATGCTCAGAAATCAGATACTTTTTTAGCTAATGTCAACTTCATGGGTATCAATCGATTGGGAAAAGAGCCCTCTTTGATATGAGACAGGTTGGGTGTTGATCAGACTTCGTTTCATTGAACAGCGTGCGCTCAAAGTTAAATAAACACTAGAAACGAATGACTAGAAAAAAATCATGGTCAACTTTACGTTGTCAGCACGGAGGTGCCGAGAGGGGCGCGAGTCTGGATTTTTTATATGTTATAGTGCTATAGTTTCTTAGTCTATGTACTTTTTTATATTTTATATGCGAAGCGCCGTTTGGTTTCTGTACACAGATTACATAGTGTCTCCAATTCCGGACACTTTTTCTCATGGGAAAAATACACGGGGTTTCCTAAAGTTTGTCCTACAATTATTTTTTGTCAATGGTGTTTGTTGGAAATTTAATTTCAAACACAATTTGTTTCATGGTGTGCAACGATATCTATGCTGGTTTAGGAGCAATGGCGAGGTAAACATAACGTTTCTGGTTTTCTCTTTTTAGACCATAGAGCCTTAACGAGTTCCGATATTGTTGCGGACCATAAAACAAATTTTGTTTAAAATTTAATTTTGAACAATGGAAAAACATGTACTTTGAAAATTGCAGCTTTGGCAGCAATTAGGAACTTTTTGTCCGGGATTAGAAACACATGGATTTTAATTTCGGACACTGCTTTTTGAGCTCGCGTTTGAACAAGAGTTGAGATAAAAAATCTTGCGACACGTGACCAGGTAGGTCCTGGGGTCTAGTTTCTTCATTCCCGGGAGCGCCTTTCACATCTCTCACATATCAGAGGTTATTTAGAAAATACGTCAAATTTCGTCCGAAATTAGGAATTTTGACCATTACAGAAAAATAGACACCAGGTCGTGCTTAGGTCATAGGTCATTGTTGAAAGTAAATGCTTTTCAAAGCTTTGAGTTGAGAAATGAGCGAACCAAAATAATATTGAATTACTGGATATACAGGGTGGCGCGTTTGGCCCGGCCGTTTAAATGTGCGGGCGGGCTTTCCTATCGTCGCGCACCACGGCGCCTTACGGCCCCGAGCGAGTATGCAACCCGTCCACACCCCTGAATGCGGTACAGCATACTTTTTTTAACGGCCGGGCCAAACGCGCCACCTTGTATGAAGCGGGGAGCATGGCCGCTGCTGCCCACGCGGCATGGGTATTGTTGCCTTAGCAACTGATTTTGCACATTGGAATTGAAATTACTCGCATCTGGTAAGACAGTTTGCAATCAGACACAGTTTCAAAATTTTCTAATTTTACAAACTATTTTCTATTGCAATTTTGTTAGAATCTGTACGACAGAAATTGCTGTGGTCTGAACAATCCATTGTCGAGAAAAATTAAACTTCCGGGCGAAATGAAGAAAGGTCCCTACAGGGGCCTAAAAATAAATCAGTGACACCAACCACAAGCTTTCTGCGGTTTTCACACTACCATTTGGCGGTATTTGAAGGAATTTTGCGACCGGTTTCCCATAATTCCCCTGGACTGGATGTGACTTGAAAATGACAATAGATGTGACTGGAAGAGTCACGCTGGTCCGAGGCACATAGGTCGAGGTGATGTGCCCCTCGGGTTTAGGGCAGGTCACGGAGGAAATGAGAACAAACGCAATGCGCGCGGCGCGCTGCATAACGCACGCCGGTGCCGGTCCATCACTCAAACTGATCTGGCGCGGCACGGCGCGGAGGGGAGGCTCGCGGAACATCGTGTAGGTCGTGCAGCACGTCCAGCGGACGGTCCGGTGGGCCCGCCCCGCCCCGCCCCGCCCGGGCCGCGGCCGCTGCAGCGGACGCACGCCGTGACGCCTGCCTGGTAATCGCTCCTCCCGCCGCGCCACGCCACGCCACGCAACATTTTATGCAAAACAAACACGCTGCTCCTGCGGACTAGCCTGGTGGCAAGGAGGCAAAGTGCAGTAGCCAGTACAGCCGTTTGCCTCGCACGCCGCATATAGGAGGTGGGGGCGGGGCGGGGCGGGGCGTTGCGGGTGAGCGGAGCGGGTGGCATCCTCACACGTGCCTTATTAGGCTCCGGCGACCACACCGCAGAGCAGGACTAGACTGACCATCACGGGTTCGGAGATGAAGTATCCCGTCCTAGGGGACAGCGATTGCTTGTCTATTTCTAAAACTCGAATTACAGAAAGAAAGAAAAAAACTCACGGGCATGAGCAATAGGCTCCCCTTAGAGATTGTTCAAAAACTACGTGCCCGTGCCCTATTCGGGGAGGAGAAGGCACGGTTGGGCACGAGGGGGGAGGAAGGGGGCTCACTGAGTGCACGTAGTATTGCAGGTGATCGCGGTCTCTTCTCACCATCCTCTTTTTCCTTCCCAAAACTCTAAAAACAAATGCTGCATCTAGTTGTTTCTTCGTTGTATATAGCTGGGATTCACTTTACACGAGCTTAATGAGTTACATTGGTGCTTTACAAAACAATTGAAAAAACTACGTGCCCGGGAGGGGGAGGGGAGGGGGGGTGTCGGAAAGGCACGATCGGGCACGATTGAGGGGGAGTCAAAAAATGGCCTATAATAGGTCACGTAGTTTTTGAACAATCCCTTTACGGAGGCCTAAAAAAGAAACGTTTCGGCTGGAGTTCGGAGACTTTACGATGCATTCGAATATCCGACATTCAAACCAACCTGAATCTGCAGGACTCAGGGCGGTTGTACCTGCAACCTAGAGGACGGGGCGCGGCGCGGAGCGGCGGGTGTCTGGTCCGTGCACATGCCGCGGCGTGCGGCTGCGATATCCAATGCAAGGGGTCCGCTGGCCACGCCGCGCCACGGCGGAGCGGCAGGGGCAGGCCAGACCCGGTACCCGGTCAGCTCCGCGGCTGTCATATCGGCAGAAGCTGCACTGCATCGCGCGCGGGGCGGGGCGGGGCGGGGCGGGGCGGGGCGCGTAGTGCAGCGAGGAGGGGTGGCGCCTTGCATAACGCACATGCCCCTCCTCTCCCCGCCCCGCCCCGCCCCGCCGCCCGCACTCCTCCGTGCACTCCGTGCACCACACCCCCTCCAGGAGAGCCTCCCTTTCTCTGTGCGGCCCGGGCGGGACGGGCCGCCTGGAGTCCGGGTCCACCGGGGGCTTAAAAAGAAGCGCTAGCTTTGGAGGTGCGCCAGTCCAGTCCTCTGCCCCGCCCCGCACCGGTCCAGCACTCACCATGAGAGCCCTCACGGTGAGTAGCTGCTGCACGCCCCAGGATACAGTGCTCCGCAGCGCCCCAAGAGCAGTGAAGTGCATCGAGTGACGGTTCTAGTGCGGCCCGGCCCAGCCCTTTGAAGAGATTGCTCGAGAGTGACAGAAGCACGGAGTGCATCTTGGATAACGACACTGCTCCGCGCTCAGCTGGGGTCGATACGAAACTAACTTAATGAAACAATTTCACGAGGTTTGATAAAATTAGCTATAACTAGTGATGTCTTACCGTTCATTTTGCCTTTTTTAAAACTAAAATTTAGTTATAGATCTACAATTTTTGTTACAAGATTTAGAATATTTGTTACTTTTTTAAGAATACAAATGGAAGTAAGTGTTCTGAAAACCATCGCGCACTGTCTGCGGGGATCAGAGGATGGCTTGCCCTCGCGAGCAATAGCTCTGCTTCCGTATCCTGGGGGTAGGCAACCCGCCTACTCGCGTGTGAGAGGTGCAGCTTAGCTAGAGTAGTACACGCCACAGGGTGGGGACACGGTTAGGATCGGCAATGTCCGATATTAATAGAACCGTTTGGTTCCCCTAGGGAACGTCGGGTGCAGGCAATAGTTCGGTAATGTAACTTAGTCGAGAAAAAAAGGCGAACAAGGGTTTACGTGTAGGCTCCCAATGAGTGAGTCACGGCGCGCGTCAAAGCGTCGGCCTGGTCCGGCCGTTATGACAACAACGAGGAAGTCTCCGGGGCGTGCTCCGCCCACCCCGCCCCGCTCAGCCCCGCTCCGCGCCCCCTCCCGGGTGGCCTGACCAGGGCAATTCCCTCTCCGCCACCGTTTAGCGCCTGCTTTACGGCAGGAATCCGGACTGTACGGCGCCGAGGCCGCTCCCGCTCCCGCCCGAGTCCTTTATGAGCCGACTGGTCGGCCCGCCGCCGCCGCAGCGGTGTAATTACCCGCTTACGGAGGTGTCGCGCGCGTCGCCAGGCTCAGGCCGGGGCCCGGGGCCCCCTCCGCCGCCGGGTAAGAACCCAACAACTTTGTATCCGTGTCACGTTCGTCTCGTCCCGTCTCGCGCTCGCGGTGGTTAAACAATCGGGCCGCGCGCTCGGCTCGGCTCGGCACTGAAGGGTGGTTCCGCACAGTGGTTGTGTCTCTCTGTCCTTGTCTCACTCATGGGGCACGGCCATCAGGAGTGAGAGAGAGAACACCACTACACGCTGTTCGGAATCACGCCGCTGGGCACGGTGGCGCCGCGACGCCAGACGCCACCATCCACTCGGGGGCGCGAACGCTCAGCGCGGGGCCCGGCCCGGGGGAGCGGGGCGCGCGGCTCTGAAACGCTCCGCATGGCTGGCATGTCTTATGGCCCCAAGTCCAGGTCACCTCCCGTGCGCGCTGCGGCGCGCCTCTTAACCGCACGCGAAAATGTCAGAAGAAGCGAATGCATCATACGCTGACTGTGGCGTGGGAGTGCGGGTGCGGGGCGGGCGCGGCGGGAGTAACCTCTCGGGTGTAAACTCTCGAGAGCACGGTGACACGGACCTCCAGACCTCCAGACCGGTCGCCCTCTGAGGACTGCGTTATACTCGTCGCCACCGCCATCGGGGCCTCGGCCTCCGCGGCACCTCGGCGCGGCAATGACCTCCCTGCCGCCCTTGCTCCCTCGCGCGCTGCTGACCTTTTACGGGGGAGTCGGATAGGAGAGGAGACGTCCGTTTGTAAACTCCCCGCTGTGCAAAGGCCAAGAACGGCGACCGCGAGTGGCGCGCTCGGCCCCGCCCGGCCCGGCCGCGCCGCGTGCACCCCGGCGCGTCAGACGCGTCGCGCGCTCGTCCAGTCAGGGCCGGGGGGCCGGGCGTCGTAGTGCACCGGTCCGGTCGCACTGCACTCCGGCCTCTGCTGCCCGGCCCGGCCCGACCGCGCCGCCGCGTCATGGCCGACCCCTTTCGCTGAGGTGCGGAGCGCGGAGCAGAGGGGCAGTCCTGGCTGGGGCTGGGGCGTCATACCAGGCCACACCGTCATACCGGGCACGGGCCCAGGGGCCCCGCGCAGCGACCAGCTGGCTCCAAGTGGGTCGATGTATCCTAAAAAGACGACGGACGGGTCGGGCGCTTCCTCGAGCGCGTGCGCGTGGCGGCCGCGAGAGGATCCCCGTGCGGCACAGCCCTCTGGCGCCAGACCGGCTACCTCTGTACCAGACCTGCCGACCCGCCGAGCTGCGCGGGGCTTGCGTAGGGCAGTAAGTAACCTCGCGACGTCATTTCCTTTCCCACATTGTCCCGGAGAGAAAAAGCAGGCTGTAAAAGTGAGGCGATGTGTAACCACGTTTCGCACGGCCTGCTCCTCACGCGGCTGCACGCGCCCCGGTCGCCTCACCTCCCACGGCGTCGCGATGCGACCCACAGCCGCAGGCCCGGCTCCCGGCCGCCTGCCTCCTCCTGGCAAGCAGCGCAGGGCAGAGCGCAGACCGGATAGGATAGGGGAGACATTTCGACATCCTGACCGGGCCGTCGGCCGTGCCCCTCCTCTACGCCCCGCCCTAGGGAACGTTCAGTACGGAGATGTGCTAAACAGTTCTAGCGCAAGTATTAGCGGCGCGGCGTGGTGATGCAGTACAGTGAGATGGCGACCAGGGTCCTCGCTATCGGCTGCGCCAAGAGAGCGCAGGGAAATGAGCCGCAGAGGGCGCGGCGGGCGACGGGTCGCCTTCTCGTTCTCACACGAGGATCTGGGGCGTGCAGGCCGCAGGGAGGGGCTGGGCAGTGCAGGGCGGAGCGACGGCTTCTTTACAACTAACTGCAGCACCCGTCTACCTCCTCCAGCTCCTCGCCTTCCCTAGCAGCGCCACGCCGCGCCACGCCCCGCAGCCAGCCGGCCCCCGCAACCAGCCGGGTCAGAGGGCAAGCGCTGCAGTGCAGTGAGGCACGCACCCGCGGCACCCGCACTCGCTGGACCGTGCAGTGCAGGGCCGGGGCTAGGCCGGGGCGATTGCGTTGTAATGAGGAGAAATGAGCCCAGCTATCAGCTCGTGGGACAGCGGGGTGGGCACTGGGGAGGGGGAGGGGGGCGGTGGCGTCCCATGCCCTAACCTTACTCAACCGGAGCGTCCCGTATCGCGTCCCGCGGCGGGGCGGGGCGGGGCGGGGCGGGGCGGGGCGCGGGGTCCCCACACGCTCACCAGCTGCGGGGCGAGGTGGCGGTTTGACGGGCTGAGGGGCGTAAATCACCGCAGCACGTCATAAGGCTACCCCGTCTCGAGTACAACATTATTGTTTTACTCTTGAGCGGATCGTTCATCGTCTCGCTTCCTCCCCTCCTCCAGCGCTGCAGGCCCTGCAGGCACTCTCCTCCCCCGGCCCGGCCGTTAAATCACCCGCCAGCAGCAGCTCCATGAATTGCTAGTTTTAGTCGCGGCGTCACTCTTCCTGGTGCGACAGCAGAGCGCGCGCTTGGTCCGGCAGAGTGCCGTTGCCGCTCAATTGGCACCTCTTTGTCAGGCAACATCACGGCTTGAGGGCGCAACGGGGACACGAACACGGTGACTTCGTGGAGCTGAGCAGCGTGGTGGGTGGACGCCCACCAGGGAAGTGCGAACTAGACTTTGCATAGTAAGGGAAGGGACGGTGGGTTCGGCTCCTCGCCTCCAGCCTTTGGAGAGAACTGTGCCGCGAGACTAGTTTCATGTTGACTTACCATTATGTTTTCCCGTCTATGATTGACTCGATCGCAGTCAGCGACAAAATAAGAAGAAGCGATTGGCGAATCGATTTGTAGATCTGCATTCGTCCGATATGCCTGAAGGGAGTCGACCTGTGCCTGTGAGTGTTGTTAACCGGGGGTTGTTTTCTCTGCAGATCTTCGCCCTCGTCGCCCTGGCGCAGGTTCGCGCCGACGCCAGTCTCGGCGGCTACAGCCTGGGTGGCGGCGGCGGCTACAGTCTGGGTGGTGGCGGGGGCTACAGCTCCGGCGGTGGCTACAGCTCCGGCGGCGGCTACAGCTCCGGTGGCAGCAGCTACAGCTCTGCGGGCGGCTACAGCTCCGGAGGCGGCGGTTACAGCTACAACGCGGTGAGTTCAAACGGCAACAGCGAGCGCCATGCGGCCGGTCCGCAACAGAAATTACTTCGCTGCCCGGCCCCGGGCCCGGGCCCGGCCCCGGCCGGCCGATCTGGTTATGACGAAACGAGGATGGCACGCATAAAAAGGCGTTGTAAGTCGAGTGAAGCGCGGTCCGTGCGTCATGACCTGCCTCACGCCAGTCCACGCTCCCGGCGGCACCGCGCCACGCCGCGCCACGCCGCGCCACAGCCCGTCGCACGGAGGCTGCTTGACCCGAGGCAGAGTGAAAGAGAGCGCGTGTGGCGGGAGGGAGGGAGGGCTTGGGGAGGGGTAAAGGCGGGAGGTTCAAAAGTGGGTCACAACGACGTTCTGCGGAGGAGCTCACCTGACCGGGAAACTAAGTGGACACGGTGTACGGATTTCACACAATATCATGCCACCCTGCTCTGCGCAACGGCTTGTAGTACGTGAATAATGATCAGAGCAGGTGGGGATAGTATGTCTGCGAAACGAGTTTAGTACCGCGGGTCCCTAAACATTACTTTTCCTCTCTGTTGAAGGCCCCCATCGTCACCAAGCACGTTTACGTCCACGTGGCACCTGAGGAGCCCGACGTCCAACGTCAAGTTCGTATCCAGGCTCCGGGGCAGGCCAAGAAGCACTACAAGATCGTGTTCATCAAGGCCCCCAGCCCACCCTCACCCGCGGGCGCCACGGTGCAGCTGCCGCAGCAGGACGAGGAGAAGACCCTCATCTACGTGCTGCACAAGAAGGAGGAGCAGCAGGCCGAGATCAACATCCAGCCCGCACCCCAGACAACTCCGCAGAAGCCCGAGGTGTACTTCATCAAGTACCGCACGCAGAAGGGAGCCGCCCCCTCCACGAACTACGGCGCGCCCGCAGCCGCGCCCTCGTCCAGCTACGGCGCGCCGTCGGCGTCCGTGTCGGCGCCGTCCTCCAGCTACGGCGCCCCCAGCAGCAGCTACTAGGCGGCCGCTGCTCCGCCCCGCGCCCCACGGAGCCTCAGCCTCCGAGGCGCCATCCTTACGGGTCCGACATCTCCAGTTCTGCGCGCCCTCCCGCCCCAGCCCGCGGAGCCCGCGGCCGTCGCCCCGCGGCAGGCGTTGTGATAAGGGGCCCTTCTCTCCCGCCAGGGCCTAAGCGGAACCACCCGGCGCGGCACCGCAGCGCCGCAGCGCCCCTCCCAGCGCCGAGCCGCACTCCTCCGCCGGCCCGGCCCGGCCCGGCCCGGCCCGCGCTGCCGACCACTGCCACTGCCTCTAGACTGACCCACTTCATACACCCCTGGTCGGGCTGGGCTGGTCTGGGACTGTTCAGCTGTACATACTCGCTCTAACTCGCCTCTTCCTCATAGGTTAAAGATTGTATCTCACGAAGCAAGAATAAAAAGAAAACGGTGGCCATACATGTAATCTGCCGGCTCGTTAATTCCGCCATCATCCTTGACACGCAGCAGCCGCAGTCGCCGGCTCTGCCGCACCGCTGCCGAGGGGGCGATCATTCATACAAAATGGGTTTAATTTTTTTTTACTCATGATTTTGTTTATGATTTATTAGATTTTTGGTTTTGATTATTTTCTTTGATTTCTGTCAAATTTTAATACATTTCCATCTTTTATCTTATTTTTGAATTTTCTCAATTTTATTTCGGCTTTTGCTGATCTTTTGCTAGTTTTTTCGGATTATTCTGAATATGTCTTCTTGATTTAATTTTGATTTTATAAAAGATTTGTTTGGGACCGTACAATTATTTTTCGAAGGGACTCCCCCTTCGGCCGCCGCCGCCCGCTGCACCTCCAGCACCAGCGCTCGCCGGCCGGAAAAGTTGCCTACCTCTCGGGGGCCGCTCGCCTCGCCTCGCCTCGCTGCGCCGCGCCCGAGCCGAGCCCTGACCTGTCGGCTCCGCAGAACAGGACAGAGACATGAAATGGGGTCGATGCATTATTCAGATGGTCCCGCGACGACTTTCCTCGGCCTGCTGGACTCCCGCGAGCGGGTTGTGGCTAAGGCCGCTGCTGGAAGGCCGGGGCGACTATCTATCCGAACCGACCCGGTCGAGCCCGGGCCAGACGGTGGTGCACGCCCTAATGCACACCGTAAGGCGGGTAAGGCACCGTTTACCCAACACATGACGCCTGCTCTCTGACTGTTAAACGCGTTTAGGGGTCTGAGCTGAAACCACGGGCTGGGCTCGGCGCCCGGTTCGTAACGCAGTGTAATGTTCTCGTAAAACACCCGTCCAGGCTGACGGGTATCATGAGCGCTCAGCGGTGCGGAGCGGCGTTGAGGGACGGGGCCGGGCGGGGCGGCGCCGGGCGGGCCGCTGGCCGCGCTCTGCCCCCACCGATCCACCTCTCCGCTGGGCTGTTGTTCGCGTCGCAGCCGAACGGGGGAGAAGGAAGGTCATTTGAGCCCCTCTGCCGAGACCGCGGGTAAAACCCCGGCGGCAAGCGCACACAAATCCGATGGGCTTTGGCTCGGCTCGGCCCGGGCCCGGGCCCGGGTGGAGGGGGGCGTGCGTGTGGCGGGGCTGCGGGGGCCGCGGGGGTCTGCAACCCTTACATCTATACGGTGTGCCTCGGGCAGCACGCGGCCAGTACTGGACACGCACCGGCACCGGCAGCACCATGGTATCCAACACGGTCATCGGCGTCCTCGTCCTCGTCGCGGTGGCGACGCAGGCCAAGAAGATCCGTAAGTAGCAGCTAGAGCCAGTGGCTGGGGCAGGCCGGAGGATGTCCGTCAGGTGGACCGGGCCGCCAGTTTTGCTGTTATTCCCTTGATTGCAAGAGGGAGTTGACATCGAGATTGAGCATTGAAGAACGCGTGAGAGGCGCGCGGCGGATGCGTTTACCTCCACGTTTCAGAAATCTCGTTACAAGATATTGTTATCGACATAAGGTCTTCAGTTTAGTTCACCTCTCCATTCCCGGCGTGGACGAGTCCTACCGCCTCCCCCCCCCCTTTTTTTCCCCGTGATCGCGGCCGGGAGTGCGGGGCTGGATTTCCACCCATTGGTGAAGACATATTGTTAACCCTTGCGTTTTTATTCTTTTCTGACACAGCCGACTACTTGCAGACCTGCAAACGAAGCGATCCCAAGTACGACGACTGCCTCACAAAAGCAATCGTGGCTGCCAAGCCATACCTCAACAAGGGTGAGTACAGGGTTCATAGAGCGCTATTTCTCTGCAGCAAAGGCGTTTCGCAGATGTGGTTATCGCGGACACGACTTTGAGACAGTACATATTCGTTACGCCACGCCAATGTCTTCCATAACGCGGAAGCAGTGTGAGCAACATACTGACACGAAACATCTCTCTCTATGTCGCCCCGTCCTTCGCCCCTCCCTCCCCTCCCGTACTCCCGTACTCACGCACGCTTTCTGCGTGCACTCAGATTCCTTCCCGCTCCAAGTTGCGTGTTGATAGAATGTGACGCTAGGCTCTGATGCAATGACCGTCCCCGTCCCGCCGTCCATCCTGTCCGGTGCTCGACGACCTGACCGCATGGCCCACACGGTTGATAACAGTTTGGTTGCAAAGCATGCCACATGCGGTCGAGCGAGCGAGATGAGAGATTTCCCAGGCGAAGAAAAAAAGCTTAATAAATGCAACACCTCCAGACTGAATCTGGAGAAGACACCGGCGCATCAGGACAAACCGAGGGGCGGCCAACTCGAAAAAACTTGTACACAGAAATACCTGTGTATTTCTAGAAATACACTAAAAATACTAGGAAATACTCTACAATACACAGAAATACATAGAAATACTTAACAAAAATACGAGAAAAATACCGAAAAATACATTAGAAATACAAGAAATACAAGGCAAGTGTACACAGAAATACATGAGTTGGCCGCCCCTTGGGACAAACCGGACTGCTCGTCTTCGCAAACTGGGAAAGAAAATTTTGTAATTCGCTTTCGCGCTGAGACATTTTGAAGTATTTTCATACCTTTCTATAACACGATGAAATTCAATATCTCCTCTGTCAATTACAGAAACTCCGTCGGAATGCAAACGAATGGCTGAACGCAGCTTCTTTACCACGATATCGATTCAAATAGTGCATTACAATTCTCCTAGTTTAGCATGGGCATCGTACTGCATGGCTCTGGGGAGAGGGGGAGGGGGAGGAGCGGGCGCAGTCTGGATCCGCTGATCCGCTGACGCTGGCCGGGGCCGGGACGGGCAGGGCCGGGCTGGGTCGGACCGGGCGCCGCGCCGGTCAGGGCGAGCAGGGACGCATTCTTTTCCTTTTATTGGGAATACAACATGAGTTGGGATGGGTTGCTGAGACCCAGCAGCGCAGCAATGCCAAGACAGGCTTCTCCGTGATGCAATCATATAGGGGACCGTGAACTGTCGTCTGCTTGTTGAATAAACCGGCAAGCGACCCCGGTTTGGCACTCCAGTCGGGAGTGGTGTGTCGAGCGTGTATTGCCATCAATCAGCTTTGCACTCTAATATTTTCATCATTTTGGGGATAACTGTCCTGAACCTAAAACTAGCTCTATATTTTCGATGGAAAAAGATGAGTGAGGTACAGTAATTAATTCTGCAATGCAATTAGGATCGAAAACATTTGACCTTTAGGTACATGTTACTAAGTTTTCCCAGGCTCGATTCTTTTTTCCTTTCGTTGAAGCCGCTCGGGTGGCCGTGTGTACGGCCAGTGGCCTTCCCTGATTCGCACGCACCTCCCTCTCCCTATCAGCCTTCAACTCTGTCATGTATCATGTTATTCTAATGGGGTATTTCAAGAGTGCGTCGAGAGGAAGTAAAAAAGAACAAAACGGAATGGAGAGAGCGGTGGTGGGGGAGGGCGAGGAGAGAAGAAGCGGGCTAGCGGGGAGCCTCCCTTATCATGAGGGGATGAAGATGAACCAAACGCTGAGTTAAAGCCGAGGGTGATACAACTCTGAAATTTTTCTACAGCTTGTATCAGGAAAATTCAGAAAAATTCGGAATTTTTTTTTGCAAAATTCAAGTAAAATTCACATAAATTCTATAAAAACTCACGAAAATTCACGAAAATTTACAAAAATTCGCTAAATGTGTGCACCGAAATTCAGAGTTGTTTCCTCCTCGGTTAAAGCCGAGGGGGAAACGACTAAGGTAATCCGGCTCACAGCCGTTAGGTAATCCGGCAGGGTGTAATCCGGGGAAATTCGAAGAAATCCGATGTAAGCCGGGGAAATTTTAGGGTAATCCAGGGTAATTCGAGGAAAAAAGCACCGCTATCCGGAGGATACTGTGGAGGTAATCTGAGGTAAGGGGTCGTCCATAAAGGACCGTCCGGTCGCTGGAGGGGGGGAGGGTCGGGCCAAACCGGACGCAACCGGACGAGGGGGGGAGGGGGGGGGGTCTGTCGAACCCGGACGTCCATCCACTCGTTAGTATTTAAGCATGTTTTTATCAAGCCCGAAAGCCAATGGCTGCAGAGTCCATCGGAGGATTTTGTTCAATGTGACCTTTTTTTGTTTTAAAATCAAAATAATAAATTTTGCTTCTTGCATACAGTGAGTAAATTAATCCGAAAATGCCCTGAAATCGCTTGTTTCTTTCTCTTTTAGGTTTTCTATTTTTTCCCGGTTTAATTGTTGTTGTGTTTTTAATTTTTTTTTAGGGGGGGGGGGGTATAGGAAAAATGGACGTCCAGGGGGAGGGGGGGGGGTCAGGTCAAACCGGACACAACCGGACAGGGGAGGGGGGGGGGGGTCGATTTTTGGCCAAAACGACCGGACGGTCCTTTATGGACGACCCCTAATCCGGGGCCGGGGTAATCCGTAATCCGGCTGACACGAAAATTGACAGTCGTTTCCTCCTCGGTTAAAGCGCCTAAATCAACGCCCACAACCGCTCTCTGCATCCGGTTTTGTTCTTTTTACTTCCTCTCGACGCTCTCTCAAAATACCCTAATAGCTACTACGCGGCTGTTAATTAACACTCTTGAAAGTGTCCGGCGAATTTTACAGCAAACTCCATTGAACCCTACAGCACAGTAGCTTACGATGAATTTTTTTCGTAAAATGCGATGAATTTTCATCGTATAATACGATGAATTTCACTGAAAGCTACGGTGAATCAGCATACATCACTGCAACTTACAGTGACATTAACAGTAGCTTCGAGCGAGAATTAACCACAAGCTGCATTCCTGCAGCGTTCACGGTAGCTTACAGTGACAATCGACAAAAGCTTTTGGGGTGAAGAGAGAACGCCAATTAAGGCAATGTCCACAACAACACACCGTCGATCAAAGCGGACCCCTGCCTACCCCGGCCCCGGCCTCATGGAAACTGCCATGTTCTCGCAGGAATCCCCAAGCTCCACGTGCCACCGTACGAGCCGCTGGAGTTCCCCGCGCTCGACATCGACCGCAACCTGGACAACATCCAGGTGAAGGCACATCTCACCAACATCAAGATCTACGGGGCGAGCGGATTCATCATCGACAGCCTCAGGTAAGCGCTCGTGCCCGATTAAAAATCTAAATTCGAGGCCTCGAAGGACGTGTGGTTGAACCTGTGGTTTCATCGCAGGTCTGACCTGAGCAAGCACGAGGTGACAGCCACGGTGACCATCCCCAAGGTCTTTGTGGACATGGACTACAACGTGCAGGGGCGGCTTCTCGTCGTTCCTATTGTTGGGTTCGGCCACTTTAAGGGCAACTTCAGTAGGTGTAGAAACTTTAGTGCACGCGCAAACGAGCCCAAATTCTTTAGTTTCTATTCAAGGTTTTGACTTATACATCACGCGCTTCCTCTCCCTTTAGCCAATTGCAAAGCCGTAATCAAGGGTAGTGCCAAAATTGTCAACAATAAAAAGAACGTTAAGCACCTCAAGCTGGATAAGTTCCACGCCAAACTCGCCGTGGGTGACGCGGCCTTCGACATCCAGAACAAGGACACCAGGAGCGCCGCCATCGGTATGGTGCTGGGCTCCTCGTAGAGATCAGCGAGCAGGCATTTTTCTTAAACCTTACGACAAAGTTGATGGTCCAGTTGCTTTAATTCTTCGTGGGTAACGTTATTTGTATTTTCCAGCGAACGCTGCCACCGCCTTCATCGCTCAGAACAGACGACAGGTTATCCAAATCGTGCTGCCCATCGTAGAGGATACCATGGATGAAGTTGTGAGGCAGATAGGGGACGACATTCTGAGCACTATGCCATACCACGAGATCCTCCCTGAGTAGAGAGTAAAACCAACAGCACTTCACGAACATTCATAATAATGAATATAAATTCTTCTTGATCCAAATAGGACAGTAATTTGCACTGTAGCTTTACAAGAGTCGTGGTTGCGACAAGGGGCCTTTGTGGCCTGATGAAGGACTGATATTACAATTTTTTTCTATTTTTTTCTTTTTTTAAAATATTCGTTTGACTTGGGGGTATTCTTGGTAAGCTGCTTTAATACTTTTGTACCTGTGATTCCCGTATCGACTCATTTTTCTGCGTCATCATAAAATACACATTTTCGAAAATACCTAATAGTTACCATCTTCCATTGATTTATATTTTTCTCACTATGTTCGCTATACAAATAAAAATAAAGTAAGATCTCTTAACGCCTTATTTTTATGTTACAATTTCAGCACGTTCATTTTAGGTTATTACATTTAAAAACGCGTCGCCATTTCTCTCGGGAAGGAACGCCGTCTCGGTAGGCAGCCCATTTGACACCGAAGGTAGATGGGTAAGCGAACAGCGGACGCGGCGTACCTGAATACTTTTGCAATTGTAGTTATATTAAAAGGACGCGCAGAGGGGTTTATAATATATAGATTGTTTCTTCACATAAAACTGATGTCTAGAAAAGAAAATGAACTTTCACTTCCATTTTCTATCTCGTACTCGCGCGTGTGGTTAAAAAGCGGTGATTAATATTCAGTAGACCAAAGCAAACTGCCAAAAAATATGAAAACGACAGTTAGCTTTTGCCATCTTTTTTATTTTATTTTTACAGGTAAACTTTATTTGCACACGACCATTCACATTCACACATAAATAAGGTATATAAATAAAACACAGAGCCACACTCACACAGATAAATATTGTCATGACAAATCATTTCCTCCCTAGGGCTCACAACGATGTGATTTTAGACCCCTTCTAATTTAGTTCCGTATTGAAGCTGCAGTATGAGGGCATAGTACACGGCGATAAAAGTAATCTCGTAACTGCGGTGTTTTTTTTTTTTTTTTAAAGCACCAATTCACAAGAATTTTGTAAAGTTACGGTTGCTGCTGCAAATTCCTGACAGCACTTTTTGTTCAGATTTGCTGCCGAGGCAGTCCTGTCTAAAATTGGTCTCCATCTTCTACAATTTAAATTTCGAGATTTTTTTCCCCTTTTGTAGAAAATGCTTCTCTAGTTGCGTTTGTGGTTGGACCAAATCGCATCACCGGAATATCCTCACCGCAGTCGTCGTGACACATCACTTGAAGCAGCTCTTAGCGAACACTCTAGATCACAGCCAGGATGACAGCCGCAGGCCGGCAGGCGCGGCCGCGGTGTGGCGCCGCTGCACTGCGGCTACGGCTTCACGGGGAGCAGCTTGCTGTACGGCACCACTTTCACGACGTTGTTGGCCACGTCCTCCACGATCATGGCCGCCACCGCCTCCACAGCCGGCTTCACCTCCTCGATGATGTCCTTAGCGTTCTCGTTCAGGAAGGAGTTGGTGGTGCGACCTGTTAGGATATAGTCGAGATAATCAGACCACTCGTTCACACTGCTATATCTGCTGGGTTCCAGCAGCACTGACGGCGCCACTCACTGAGGATTGGGTCGCCGTTGAAGAGGTTGCCGAAGTGCGCCTTGGCGCCACCCACGGTCAGCGACACGCGCGTCTCGGAGGGCCGGATGAACTCTCCGCTCTTCCGTTTCATTAAGCTGAGCTGGATGTCCACGGCCGCCTTGGTGTTGGCTAGAAAATATTCAATTTTTAATGTAATTTTTTACTCGTCCTTTGCCACCACCGGTCTCCTGAGTGGTGAAAAGAACGAGTATTGTTGTCAGTCGAGTGTAATCCTTAACCGATTCCGCTTTCATCTCAGATCTTACAATACCTACAGGCATGATACCTATACTATTCTAAACTGGAAATGCTAATCTATATTCCAACAATGAACTTTTTTTTAAAAAAAAAAAAAGTTTGATAGTATTGTTTTGAGAACACTTGACAAATTTTGTGTGTTTTTATTTTAAGTCCATAACCCAGCTTATTAGTGAAAGTTTCAATTTCAGAGAGCACAATACCTACAGGCATGAAACTTGTACTAATCTGAGCAAGAAACCTTCGTCTGAATTTCAACAAAGAACCTTTTTTCACGTTTAATAGTATTATTTTGAGAAATCTTAACAAATTTTGTGCTCGCGCTCCTTTGTGCGTCCCAACAATCGGGCCCGAGCGGGAGGGAAAAAAGGGGGGGGGGAACAAGGCCCGAACTAAGCAAGGGCCCGAGCCCGAGTGTCCCGGGAAAAACTTCCCCTACACACACTAACATAAGCTGAGATGAATGGGCTCACTCGACTCACATCACGTTTAACCTTTCTACCTCTGCAGCACATAATAGCGAAAAGAACAAGTTCCAAACTTATCACAAAATTCAATTGTGTTTTATTTGGCCCTTGTTTCTTGTTAGCGTGCACTGTAAAAAATCAGTCTTGGATACGGAGATTGTCACGGCTTTCCGTTCCCTATTTTTCGGAAATTTACTGTACCTGGCCACCGTACCTACCATTTTTACATGGGATATCATAGGGAAAGGGGTACGGAACGCCGTTAACAGTCCGTGCCCAAAACGGAAACCGCCGGAAATAAATAAGCGGTAACTTTTCCGTACCTTGGCACCGTACCCACATTTTCTTTTTTATACATGGGCTCTTATGGAAAGAGGGTACGGAACCGAATGTACGCAGACACCGTAATCTAAATAAACGGTATATTTCCGTACGGGCAACCGTTTTTTTCACAGTGTGCGTAGCCTACCACTAAGTGTCTTGAAAAAGGGGATAAATAAAGTACTCACTCAAGTTGGCAGTGAAGATACCCTCGCCCTTAATAGGCACGAGTAATGCTCGGCCATCGATCACATAGTCCGACTCGAGGTACAGGTCGGGAATGTCCACGTTTCCTTCGATTTTGAGGTCCTTCTCGATAAACCTGAAAGACATGTAAACATTGAACATAATTGTTGTTTGGCCACCCCTTCTCCAGAATAGTGTAAAAGTGCATCGTTCCTAACTTCACCTGACTTGTTGAAATTTGTAATTGCCGAGTCCATAGATCTTGAGATTGGTAAGTTTAAGCTTGTAGTTTACGGCACCGCTTCCCTGCTCCAGTTTCACCATGGGAATGTTGAGCGGAGACACAGAGGGAATGTTAAGTTCAGGGATACCTGTCGAGGCAGATCAAAATTTTCTCTATAGCTCTTCAACAATTTTTTAACATTTTAACAAAGTACTTTTCTCTGGCCGTAGTTTTGCATCCATTTTTGTGAGATAAAAGTTTTTTTTCCTTTTTTTCCCTTGTAAATGCTGTTTTTATTTTGCACTCCTAACGATGCCGTCATAGCCTGGCAGCGTGTAGCGTGCGTTATCGCCGAGCGGGCTCGCCCGGCCCCACGCCGCCGGTGCCCCTGGCTACGACCGGCTGGAGCTGGAGAACAGTTTCCCTCACCCTTGGTGATGTACGGCTGCAGCGTCACGGTGGCTTTTCGGATACACTCTGCCAGCTGGGGATCGTTCCGGTTGCATATTGGTACGAATGCGGCTGTAACAACACAAAAACAAAGTGTCAAATCATACACCCGTCAACACAGTGGATATTATTTTCGCTAACACGTGGACTGTGGGAACGGCCTTTTTTACCCCATGTGCTGTAGAACAGCACGGCCCAACGTGAGCCTAAGCGCCGCAAAAGAAACGCCCGTCAACAGTCGCTGATGATGCTATGTGCCTTTAACCATCAGCACCCTATCATTATATGTTCTTAGGCGCCAGGAGGTCGCAAAGGAAAGGATAATGTGTCAATCTGAGCGTCGCCTAAGCCAAAGGCCGCGTGCAAGATCGCGCGGGGAAACTAATTATCATCAAATACGAAGGTTGCTTTAAGGCATTTTCACTAAATTAACGAGCGGTAATAGACTAATAAGTGTATCTTTCTGGTTCGTGATATCAACTGTTGAGCAGAAACGTTTGGCTTCTTATAGTCGGGTGGACTGAACAACATTTTGTGTCTGTTCGACACTAGTCTGTGTGTGAGGGGGAAAAAGGCCGAAGTGAAACTATCCTTTGAATATAAAATATGCGGTGTTCGATTTTACCCTTTAATTTTGACCACGCGGTTCCATCAATTTTCTGAGTATTTTCAAACGATGAGTGATTTTGTTGGGACGAAAAACTTTTTATCACAACCCTCTATAGCAGCGTTCACAAAAGGCACCTGCATCTGCCTTCGCCCGGCTGCCTACACTGTGCAGAACATCCGTCCAGGCTTGACCTTGAGTCCCGTCCCGGCGTGGAGCAGAGGGGTGCGGGGAGGGAGGGGGGGCAGGAGTTGAAAGTGAAAGGAAAACAAAACAGAGCCGGACCGTGATGGACTGCACAGAGTGGAGGCAGAGTGGGGCGGGGTGGGGGGGGGGGGGGCGCAAACAGGTCCAGTGATGACAGTTCCTCAGCACAGCTTTATCGCCCCACCCTCCAACATACGGCACTAGTCACAGAGCACTAGGGCACTTACGAAGCTCCCTGGCGAGCGCGCCATGGAGGCCCTGGAGGGCGGCGAGGCAGAGGAAGACCAGCCCCAGGGAGACCGCGGTGGACGCCATGTTCGTCTAGCCGCCGTGCACTGTATCCGACTGAACCCTAAGCGCGCGCGCACACGCACTCACTCCCTGATACTGCGAGACGGGACGCAGGTTCACAGCCAACGGCCAGCGACTGTCTGCAACTTCACGGTCACCGGCGTTATATACTCAACCTCTGCCTGTTTTGCCCGGCATCACCCCGCCGAGCCCCGCCGCCACGCACCTCCCCGGCCGCCACGCCCCGCCACGCCACGCCCCGCCCCGCCAAGCTCCTCCCCGGCCGCCCAGCCTCGTCCCGCCCCGCCCCGCACCACAGGGCCCCATGCCCAGAGCATCCACGCTCCGCCGTTCCGTCCCCGTCCCGCCGCGCCGCGCCGCGGACCAGAGAAGAGGTAGGATTGGCGGGGATGCCGGCAACAAAACGACGACGGAACAACGGGCCGAATTAAACATGGTGCGGCCCGTGCCAGGCCGGGTCGGGTCGGGTCGGGCCGGGCCGGGCTGTTCCTGCTCTGGGGCCGAGCTCCGCCTCCCAATGGACCCGGCGCAAGGATCGCTTCCGGCTTCTTGCAGGACGAGTCGCAGCCCGCCATGCCGCGGTGCAAGGGCGGCGCTCCGGGCTCCGGGCTCCGGGCTCCGGGCTCCGGGCTCCGGGCTCCGGGCTCCGGGCTCCGGGCTCCGGGCTCCGGGCTCCGGGCTCCGGGCGGCGCAGCTCGGGGCGGCTCGGCTCGGGCCAGGCGTGGCGCTGCAGCGCAGGGTTCGCATTATTGTGAAGGCGAAGGTGGTTCGGGGTGCGCAGCGGCGCAGCGGCTGGGCAGGGGCGGCAGTGCCAGGGAAGGCCCATGGGAGCAGTCGGAACTTTCTTTCGATTCTCCCCTCACACCACGTAATCTTCCGCTGCCGCCACCCTGCTGCACCCTGGCCGGACCCGCCCCGTCACATTATAGTGTTGGTCCGCGTTCCCACTTTGCGGTTTGTCCGCACGCTTTGCTCTGCTCTCCTCTCCTCTCCGCGTCCACTCGCGGAACCACGCGGGCGCGCGGACAGCGGGCCGGGCCGGGCCGGGCCGGGCCGGGAGCCAGCAGGTGTCAAGTTCACGGCTGCCTCCCCGCCGCCGCCCACCCCGCCCGCCTACCTCCTGAACTGGCTGCCGCCCTCCCCTGCCCGGCCCGGCCCGGCCCGCTCCAGTCGGGAGGGTGGGGCGCGGCCTGGACCCGGAGCGGCGCCGCGCGGCGCGGCAGCCTCCGAGCAGAGTGACATGCCGGTAGCCGTCGCCGCCGAGACGCCCGCCTCGAGTCGTGTCTAGTCGTCCTGCCGACAACTTGAGCGGCGGGGCGGCAGCAGCTTGACGGAAATGTCGCGGTGCGGGCGCCGTGCCGCTCCGTGCAGCGCAGCGCAGCCCGTCCACTCGGGTCGGGTCCTGCGACGGGTGCCGCCGCGGCCACGTGCGCGCCGCTTGGGGCGAGGGGGATACGGAACGGAGGAGTGGCAGGGGGGGGGGGGGGCAGTGCCAAGCCAATCCTGAACCTAGATCAACCAGTCAAGTCACCCGTGCGCCGCCGGGTCTGGGCGCTTGCCTCCGGAGGAGCACGCGATGATCGCTCCACGCACACCAGAGGCACGCCACCCGCTCTCCGGGACTGCTACGGAAATGCTGTTACTGGCGATATTTGACTCAAATGAAACCAGAGAGAAGAGGAATTAAAAGCCTATCGTGCTGCCAGCGGGCCCGCGAGCGTTTACCTCCAGTCCGAGTGCGTGGGGAAATGTATACACCAATCTGCGATATTTGCTGAGTAGCACTCAACAGGGCATCAACTGGCTGAGTGACACCGGCTTGCTTGCATATGCTGTCTGCGCCTTTGAGGGCACCAACCCAACACCAAGCGTCCAAGGTCCGACTGATATGGGGGGTGCGCACTTTAGGTTGCCTATTTACAGGGGATTTGTTTACTTTCCACGCGTCTTTCTAGAGACGACAGGGGTGGCGACAACCCCTCGCATACGCCCCTGACCAAAAGCACACTGCACCTCCTGCGGACCAAGTCCACTTGTTAGCTGGAAAAGGGGAGTGGACTGTCACTTTTTAGTTTTAGTCCACCCTTCTGCTTAAAAATATATCATACTTTATTGAAGCGGACGAAAGAGGCGATTGCGGCGGCACAAAGTGTGCGAACTGCGTGCCGGAAGTCATTCGGACGATGGGTTTTAGCATGCCGTGGATTGATGTGGACGAGATGGTGTTTAATACGGACACAGGGCAACCACTAGCCCTTCCCCCTGCAGGTTTCCCCAAGGACGCCCTGCCCTGACGGCCCCGGCAGGTCCAGTGCCCGCCTGCTTAAGCACCCCACCCCGCCCCGCGCCGCCCCGCCCCGCCCCGCCCCGGGTAGGGGCACGGCACGGACACCCGCGACTCGCGTGATAACTGGGAGGCGTGCTGCATCCGCGGCGTCATCGACTTCGTCACGTGACGTCGCATTCGCGGACGTTTGACGACGGCGGTAAAAATGTGACCGGGGAGTGTTTTACGACCAGCGAAACTCGAGTATAGGGAAGTGGTGGTCGCTTTGGCGAGATTTATTCCAACAGCGACGTTGGAGAATGATGGTCGGTGATAGCGGTGGCGGCGGCAGTGGCCGGGGCTGCCGGGGCTGGGGCTGGAGTGATGCCTCAGAGCAGAGCCGGCTGGAGAACCGACCTGGCGGCAGCTCATGGCGGCTGACTGGTCATGAGAAAAGTGAGCGTATGCCAGTTTAACATAAATATTCCATTATTTCTGTACGTCAACAATCGTTTTCGTGATAATGGGGAGTAATACAGTATAGCTCCATTTCGAATTTCAAAGGCACAAATCATAGTACTGTCATACCTGAAGTGGTCAGTCTGCTCATGCCTTGCGCCCGGACCCTCCCTGCCCAGGCCCCCGCCCCGCCCCACCCCGCCACCAGGCGCGTATTAAGGGGGGCGGGGGGGGGGGCGATCGCCCCCCCCCCCTGTGGCCTCTAGACAGCCGCCTGAAAGGTAGGCAAATTGTGCTACAAAACCCCTGTAAGTAGGCAATCTGAAGGGCACCGGCCCCCCCTGTCGGTCGGACCTTAATACGCCCCTACCCGCCACTCGTGGGGTCGGCAGCCGCAGCAACGTGACGCCGGCAACTCCAGCAGTTGGTGATGGATGCAGATATT
Source organism: Frankliniella fusca (assembly GCA_029379305.1). Lineage (NCBI taxonomy): Eukaryota > Metazoa > Arthropoda > Insecta > Thysanoptera > Thripidae > Frankliniella > Frankliniella fusca. Next base: position 1,111,363 of record JAHWGI010000295.1, read on the forward strand.
CGGCTGACTCTGCGAGCCGCTGCACCGGAGGAGCGTTAGCCCCTCTGCCCTGCCGTGGCCCGCCCCGCCGCCGCACTGCGCTTGTGCAGAATTTAGACACACGCCATCACAATAGCAATGTGCGGGGCGGGGCAGGGCGGGGTGGGGCGGGGCGGGGCGAGGACGGTCAGCAGTGTGGACAGCTCGCCGCCCTCGACGCCCCGCCCCGCCCCGCGTCGCTGTGGCAGTAGCGTCCGACACCCCACCGCAAACGGCACCGGCACCATGACGTCCCCGGGGACAGCGCTAGCGGCGGGGGCGCCTGCCCTGGTCCTCGTCCTCGTCGCCCTCGGCTCGGCCGCGGTCCGCGCCGACCTCTCCGCGAAGGACTTCGGAGCCGGTTTGGGGCGCCCTCTGCGTAAGTCCTCACGAGCACGGTCGAGCAGGAGACACAATTTCCGAAGGGATTGAAAGAAGCCGCTTGCTCAAACATGACGTGCGCCCTTGTTTGCCCACACAGCATCTTTCCTAAAGATTTGCAAGCGACATGACCCGAATCTCAACGAGTGCATCAAGGAAGCGGTGGAGCAGCTGCGTCCCCATCTGACGGAAGGTAAGTCGCGTCACCTGCGCGTAAATCTGTGAGCCGAGGGGACCAGGGGCGTAGGGGCCTGTTAAGGTCCAAGAGACAGAGGGGGGGGGGGGGGGGCTGGGTGTTGCCCATATACAGGGGGTTTGTAGTTGAAGTTGTCTATCTTCCAGGAGGTTCACTTAAGCTCGGCCGGTTCAAGGCGGGGGGGGGGGGGAGGGGTACCGGAAGGCGGCACGATATCGTCCCCAAAACCACGTGATTCTTTGCACCGGACTATGTTAAGGTCTCCTCGAGAATGTGCTTACGCATGCACTTGAAATCTGAGGTACCAAATTGCAATTTTCGGTGATAGTCGTCATGCCGTCTCGCACGGGGCCTCCTTGTCAAAAATATAGGTATCGGTGGCATGCCATTTAGTTTTCAAACAACTTTTCGTTAATAAGCCCTCGACAAATTAGGGTTAGTTCTCGGCGAATAAAATCAAAGGTAGAAAAGCTAGCTGATAAATTACCTTCCGTTTAGTTATGGTCATTAAAGTTTAGGCTGGCTAGAAATGAATGTAATGTATTATCTGATACGAAAGGATCATTTATTTGTTATTTGCATGCAATAATCCTTGATGCTCTCAGGTATCCTCGAGCTGGGCATCCCGTCCTGCGAACCTCTTCTTATACCAGAGGTGGTCGTGAACCAGGGCAGCGGGGCCGTCACGGTCACCTCCGTCTACAGGAACCTGCGCGTGTACGGGCCCAGCCAGTTCGTCCTGAAAAACATTAAGTAAGTGTTTTAAAACACCTAAAGGCCCCCCCCCCCCACCTCTCTCCCCTCCCGCCCTTCACATTCGCTCCCCCCCCAGACGTGTCGAGGGGTATCTGCATAAACTCATGGCGGCCAGTAGCGATACTCCAGTCCCGACCCCGGCGGTCACTACCCCACGCTATCGTTTCTTTCACAAGTCCATAAGCTGGTTAGCACTTTAAAGAGTCCTTAATTGCTTCCTGATTTCAGGGTAGATTTGGAGAAAAACCGGGTCCGCGTCAGGCTGTTCCTGCCCAAACTCTCAATGGACAGTGACTACTTCCTCCAGGGACGAATCCTGATGCTGCCGATTCAAGGACACGGGCATAGTTCGGGCAACTACAGTAAGTAAAGCTTCGCGATCGCACACTGGGTGTTTCTTTGAATGCGTAAGGGTGTTGTGGGATTGCATACTCGCCAGCGCTGCAGGGGCCATGGCGCCTTACGAGCAAAAGGGGTCGGCAAACCCGCAACACTGTTACGCATTCAAAGGAACACCCGGTTCATGCACACGCTTGTGGCTTTTAACATCAGGATTTTATTGGATGATCGATTGTGGAAAACAATAACTGGAAGCATATGGTGTGCACTGAAAAAACGGCGCCCTGGTTTCCAAGCTGTTTTGGAAAAACCAAGCAGCTCTTATGGAGAAAATACACAGGATTTCCGGGGCTGCTTGGAAACCAAAACGAAGTTTTTTCCGAGTGCATCGACTATCTCATACTCAAAAGGCTTAGACATGCGTCGCTATTTTTACAGCCAACATCGAGGCAACCGCCACTATGACAGGCCAGAGGGTCATCCGTGGCGGGCGCGAGTACATGGACGTCAAAGAGTTCCTTGTCGACTTTCAAATCGGACACGCCAGTGTCCACCTTGGTAACCTCTTTGATGGGGACCAGGAGCTGGGTGAGTCTGAAGAAACTTACCGGATACAAACAATTAATTTGTAAAATGATTATCTGAGAGCTCCTTTTTGGTTTTCAGGAGAAATAATGAACAAGTTTCTCAATGAGAACTGGCGAAGTGTTGCGAGGGAGGTTCAGCCAATTTTAGAAGATACGATTGCAGAACTATTTAAGACATTTGCCAACAAGATTTATCACATGTACCCGCTGGACGTCCTACTTCCAGAGTAAGAGGATTTCTTCGAGGCGAACTCTTAGTAGATATGGAATGATTGCTGGTGTGAGTGTTTCTTGCCACGCCAGAGTTTTGTACATACATTTTATTATGTAATAAATTTTTATTAGTTCTGTTTTTTTGTAACAAAATAAAATTGTTTTTGATTTTTTACGAGGAACTAACGAAATGGATTCAAGACCCAGAATAAAATAACATATCGCAATACTCAAATATTTGAAAACAACAAAAAATGCGTTTTGGTTTATATTACATTTTGTCATAGATCTAGACCTAAATATTCTACGTTCTATAAAGATAGGGTTTCATGCAAACAACATTGTAAAGAAAAGATTCCGTCAGATCTAATTTTAATTGGAACCCATCTAGCTTTTCTCAAAGAGAGAAGAACAATGGATTGCCAATAGTGCCGGAATCATGTCGACTGAGATGCTACCCTTCTCGACCGGCTACACGGCGCGTCTAATCGTTTTTGCCAAAATACTGACAAAATCAAGAAAATAGTGTATCGCTTACAATCTGGTACCCATTCGGATCATGACGAAATAGTTTGATTGTTTGTTTCAAAACTTGAATCCGAAAAACCAACAACAAAAATAAAGACAGGTCTCGCGTTCTTAAAACTCACACTTGAACTAACTAGTCTCGGTAACTTCTGCGGACGCTTGCATCTTGCGGTGAACTTATTTTATTTGGCTGAGGAAATTTTTGCTCATCGAGTGTTGTTTCAGACATCTCTCAAGAGCGAAGGCACAAGGAAATTCGGGCGTTCTTTCCTAGAGGTAGACAACCCAATTAGTCCTCCGGCGCCTTTCAGACGGTCACTCAATGATTTGCTTCAGACAGAAGGCCTGGAGGTCGTTGACGGGATGCCCGGTAGGACCGCCGACACACTGCCGGTAAGGTTCCCGCTGTGGCGAGCCACAATATTCCGCGCCACCATCACCTGCATTATCTCGTCGGCGTGGTCCTTGATGTCGCCGATGAAAAAATCGGCAGGTACGCTGTCAAATAGCTGCTTCAGCACCAAGTATAGAATGTCCTCTATGGTCTTCGTGAGGATGGGGTGCAGAGACTCGGCCACTGGGCGCCAGTTTGAATTGATGTATGTGTTGGTCGTCTCCTCTGGAAAAACAAAACGCACGTATGAGTATCACAGAAAGTATCCAGAAAACAGGATTTCTTTTCGTACCGAGACTACGGAGCCCGTCGAATAGATTGTTCATGCGCATCTTGAGGCCGCCTAACTTGAAGTCGACGCGGACATCCTTCATGTCGAAGAAACGTTGCCCGTCACGGTATACCACGCCTAGGTCCTGAGAGGACGTCACGTCGAGGTTGCCTGCGCAGAGACGGGGAGTTTTAGAGGAGGCAGAGACAGGCGCGCCGGGAGGTAGGCAACACATCGTACTTACGGGGCTCGAACCAGCAGGTCCCGTGGCCCTGCAGGGGCAGCAGCAGCACGCGGCCCCTAAGCGTGTACTCGCCGTCGATGCGCAGCTTCGGGATGCGGAGTTTGGTCACGAAACTGTACGTCTTGGGATCCACACTGAGAAAAAAGAAACTCCACTGTAATTTTAAAGGAAACACATGTTTCCTTAAATCGGCGACACATAAATGTGTGTCCTTTTGTCGGAAACACATAAATGTGTGACCTTTTTCGGCGACAATTTTGTGTTACCGAAACGGAGACGCATGTGACCTTTTTCGGTAACACACGGAGGTTTTGGAAACAAAATTGTCGCCGAAAAAGGTCACACATTTATGTGTTTCCGAAAAAAGGGAAACAAAAAGGGGTTGTTTCCTTTTTCGATGTGTCGCCACAAAAGGTCACAAATTTGTCACCTTTTGAGTTACAGTGTCGTACAGCGGCGCAAGCCGGTGGAATCGAGATACTACAATACGCATTTGTTTTCTTACGTGTTCGACTCAATTTTAGCCCCGGAGAAGCCGACAATCTTCACGTTGTTGAGCTTCGCGTTAACGTTGACAGGCCCGTCGCCCTGAAAGATTCTCACCTCCGTGACGTTTAGTGGATCCATCGGTACAATACCGATTTCAGGCATGCCTGGAACGTAAGTATGAGTCAATTCCTCTCTGCACGAGCCGGATACGAAGTCTGCGTAGAAAAGAAGAGAAAAATAACCAGCGAATAAACTCTCGTCTGATTTCCAACATTCTTCCTTCTTGAAGTAGCCTTGGAGTTTCCTGCGACGTCCCGCCTCGTCGCGTGCAACTCCATTGAAATCACTGAAATTTTCTGCTTCATAATTTCTTCACCGGAAGACAGCTGTCTACCACAATATGCATATTATTTGAAAAGCTCATCAGCCACATCGGACGGGGCCCGAGCGGGGCCGGCAGAGCGGTCCGAGCCTGGCCGCCCCTTGCCCTTGCATCTTCCGAGCCTTGCCCCCCCCCGCCCCCCGCCCTCGCCCGCCCGCTGGACTAGCGCCGCCCCGCGACCCGCGACCCGCGACCCGCCAGCGCAGCCAGCCTCCACAGCCTCCCAATAGCGTCGCACGGGATGGCCTACACAGTCCGGCACGGCGCGGCCGAGCCCGAGGGACCGCTCACCTCTCTCCCGCGAGAGACCTCGAGAGACCCACCTGAAAAATAGGCACTTTACCTCTCAAAATCCTTGCATGCAAGTACATACCACGATGCACCGCACCGCCAACACTTCAGGTAGTTTGTCAAGGGGATTTAACCCTCAAGGAACGCACCCGACCAATATTTCCAAAAGAGATTATTATTATTATTATTATTTTTTTTTGCATCTCGCGCTGTGTAAAAAACAAGGGCCAAATAGAACAGAAAATGAATTTTGTAATAAGTATGAAACTCGTTCTTTACATAATTATGTGCTACAGAGGTAGAAGTGTAAAAAGTGATGTGAGTTGAGTGAGTCCATTTTCATCTCAGATTGTGTTCGTGTGTAGGGGAAGTTTTTCCCACGGACACTCGGGCCCGCTCGGGATCCTGCTCGGCTCGGGGACTTCGAGTGAAAGCTAACAGAATTTGTTAAGAGTTCTCAAAATAATACTATTAAACGTGAAAAAAGGTTCATTCTTGAAATTCCGACGAAGGTTTCTAGTTCAGATGAGTACAAGTTTAATGTCTGTAGGTATTGTATTGTGCATTCTGAGATTGTAAACTCCACTAAAAAGCTGGGGTTAAGGACTTAAAAGGATGAAAATCGGCGAGATTTGTTAAGTTTTCTCCAAAAGATTATAGTTGGCAGCAACACCAGCGTTTCCAGTTTCAAATGGTACAAGTGTTCTGTCTGTAGGTATTCTGTGTTCTGAGATGAAGATGGAATCATGTTAAGGTATTACACCGCACTGAGAACAATACTCGCTCTTTTCAACACTCAGGAGAGAGGTGGTTGTAAAGAACAATTAAAAAAAAATGAAATTAAAGTAGGTGAGGTTGAGGGGCCCTTAACAATAAAATCAAGCCTACACCGATTTTTCTAATTTTTCTTGTGTTTCATGATTTTTCTTATTTTTTTCTGATTTTTTTTTCTGATTTTTTTTTCTGTTCTATTTCTAATTTTTTCTTGATTCTATAATGATTTTTTGATGATTTTTTTCTTACTTTTTTCTTATTTTTTTCTCCTGATATTTTACTGATTTTTGTAAGGGTGTACTCTGATTATTTTTAGTGAAGGACCCATCGGAGTGAGGAGTGAGGTACCATGTTTGGTTCATGAGGCACTGAATAAGTATATGCACAACGCTAATTTCTCAGGGCAGGTGCGAGTTGGAGTTGGAGCTGGGTGGTGGGTGGGCCCTCGCCGAAGGCCTGGCACCACAGCACTCTTCTGTACCCGGCCAATAGACTTTTAGACACTCACCAACGCTCAGCTTATCGAACAGCCCCTGAACCGACTCCTTGGAGCACTGAGAAAACCCGGGCGCGTCCATAAAGCATGTCTTTAAGAAGTCCGCTGAAACAGCAGGGCACGAACGAACATGTCAGTCGGTGAGCACGTGGACGAGAGACCAAGATACCGCGGACGTCAGCGGACGTCTGTCGGGAGCGCTGTACTCACGCTTCTTCTGCAAAACGGTCACCGCCGGGGCCTGCTCGACCAGGCCCAGCACGAGCACGGCCCACGCCAGCAGCGCCGGGTGCAGGTGCAGGTGCAGCCCCGGGCCACGGCGTCGCATCCACGCCACGCTCATGTCGGTGCAGCTGGTGACGACGGCGAGGTGGGTCTGGTCTCGGTGCGCCGGCCGGGCGGGGGCGGCAGGGCAGACACGAGGTGCTGTGCCTTCCGGGTGGCTGGGTGGACTGGACTGGCTGCGTCGACCTGCCCGCCCTGCCTCCAGCCGCGGGCGGGGCGAGCCTGAGCTGAGCCTGCCCAGTCCTATCCCGCTCCACCCCGTCCCCGTCCCCGTCCCGGCCCGGCCCGTCCAGGCCTCGCGAGGCCGTGGGGACAACGTGTGTGACGGCGGCCCCGGGCCCCGCCCGCCCCGACCTCTGCTACCCGCACAGCCATCGACAAGTGCGCAATGCTGTGTCGGCAGGCGGCGGCCGGCCCCGCTCATCGTCAGCGCGCGCTTCTGGCACCCGCCCCGCCCCCGCACCAAGGCAGTGATGGGTCAGCTCTCGTCACTTTGGCGCGCAGCCCGCACCCCGGGCGGCGCTATGTTTGCCCTGCTGGGAACCAGCTTCACGCGTGCTCATTTTCACTTTCCCCTTTGACGGGTAGGCCCACAGGCCCGGCCAGCCGGCGCGGCGCGGCTCGGCGCGGCGGGGGCAGCCAGTCCTGGAGGGATCACCTGGAGCAGACGGGGGCCCGGCCCGACGCGACGCGGCACGCTCGCGCTTACGCAATACGCTGTAAGCGGGGACGTATTTGTGTTGTGGGGCCGAGCCGGGCGGGGCGGCCGGGTCGTGCGGTGCGTCCAGCTGGTCCTGCGCTCATACCAGTCAGTCGGCGGGGCGGGGCGGCGCGGGGCGGGGCGGGGAGGGATGGAGTGGCGCTGAGGGGAGAGGGGGGGGGGACGACGGAGAGCCAGCTGCCCTGCCCTCTGCCCTACAAGGAGGACGCGAGCCTCAGCTCACGAAGGTCATTGCCTGACAACCCTTCGAGGGAGGAATCACTAATAAAATATGTGTAAGATGATTTTTTTTTGACTGTTGAATTATTTCTTTATATATTTATTTATTTGTTTTGATTTTTTTCTCTTGAAAAATTTCAGTCACTTTTTGATAAATTTTGACCTTTTCCCTCCCATTTCTGACTAAAATTTTTTTCTGTTATTTGCTTATTTTTTCAGATTTTTTTCGATTTTTTAATGATTTTTTAGGGGCAGTACAATGATTTTTAGAAGTGCCCTCCACCCCCCTCGCAAGCCTTCCCAGCTCCGACTTCAGCCACTGATCTTCACATCGGAAAGTTTCCAACTAGGTTGTCGATTGCTAAATAAAAAGTTGAAGGACCGCGCGCGCCGCGGTCTTTGAACCTGGTGGGCCGTGCTCCTGCTCCCCGTGCAGTCATCGGTCCAGCGGTTAAAGTGCGTCAGCTCAATAAGTTAATGACAGGCTTCGGAGTCGCTCTCGATTCGCTCTCCTTTTCGGAAGTGATAGCCGGACATGACCAGGCGAGCAGCCTGAGTGCACAGCAGCGGCAGCAGCGCGGTCCGGGCTGGGTCGGGCGGGCCAGGCCAAGCAGGGTGCGTAAGGCACTGCAGCGGGCACCAGTGGACTTCAGTCGACTCCCGCCAAGCTCCTGCCGCCAAACCGGTTGACTGGCATCATTTTAAAGCTCGCAGCGCCAGTGACCCAATGAGGAACAGGCTAGGCCCCCGGTAATAATGATATGTTTTGTTTCTTTTCATTAATTAAAATATAAAAAAAACGTAATTAAGGTAAAGGTAAACTAACAAAAAGATGCAGCCTGGAAACAATTTTGTCGGGTTTAACAATATTTGGGTAGTACGTTTTAAGAAGCATCATAACTTTCCATAACTCATGATTCTTGGATGGATCATGATGAAATTGGCACGAAGCAAACGGACAGAAATTGTGAACGAAATAAAACAGAACCAGTAGCTTTCATGAATAGAAAAAAGCACGTAAAACTCAATTTTCAGAGATGAGTTGTTTACTTAACGTAAACGTAATGTAGATATGGTATTAATGTTTGATACTTTATTTTCTTAGGTCTCTTAAATTCTGAAACAAATTATTATGTGCCGGAAAAATCATTTTATTGTCTAAAACATCAGTCATCAGCGTTCATTTGTAGCAGTCATTTGAATTGGGATGTGGGGGCTTCCATGTACTGCATTGCAGTTTCGAGCAAGACCAGCTCTCGGACCATAGAGGCGTGTTGCAAAAATAAACAAAAAATTGTTGTCATGTCACAAAAATTAAGGCAGATTGACTTACGAAGTTTTTCTTGCATGTCATATGCACTGATTGCTCAGTTAAAGCTTGGCTAGGCCAGCACCAAGCCCTAGCGGCACGCGGACCGTTTCTCCATCTCATCTACTCCTCCCGCGCCAACACTTTCTCCACTTGTAGTCGTGCACAGAGCAGGCGGCGCCTGCTTCTCCGCGGGTAGAGGGGGCATGACTAGAGGGGAGGGAGGAGTGCAGCCGGGGGAGAGGGGGTGGGACGGAGGGGCGGCAGGGCGTTGGCAGGGCAAGGTGGGGCGGGTACAGCACCAGGGCGGTGGCACTGGCCTGTAACTGTAATAAAACAAGAGCATCGCGCCAGGACGTAACAGCCTGACGGCCCGGCCGAGGCGGCGGAGGGAGGTCCTCGGAGAAGGCTCTGGAGGGGAGGGTGCTGCACGACGCGCAGCTGGGCACCACGCGCGCCCGGGCCCGGGCTGGGCCCCTCAAACACGCCCCGGACGTGCAGCGGTCCGGTCCGGTTCGGTCCAGAGGCACGGCACGGCCCCCGCCCCGCCCCGAGCTACTTCCTGCGGCACGCCTGACCCTGCCCAGCCCAGCCCAGCCCTGTGGTGCACTGCGGGTCGCGAGCGGGACTCCCAAGAACAACGAGCAAGGCCTGTCGACGAGCACCTCGAGACCACCGGACGGCCCCGCCCAGCCCCGCCATGCGCAGCCTACTCGTCCTCGCCGTCCTGGTGGCCAGCGCCGCTGCCATCTCCGGAGGCAACAAGATCCAGCTCAACGACCTCAAGCTCGTGAAGGAGAGGCGTAAGTATGAGACTGTGACGTACATGCGGTAATGTGGTATAGCGAGGGTATTCCGAAACCCGCCGCTTGCATAGGCCGCCCGCACTACGATCACTTAGAGTGAGAGAGATGGAGATGCTGGCACCGCGGTAGCGGTCCCTCCCCTGCCACACGCCGGCTGGCTTGGCTCGACGCTCATCGGCCAGACTCTGTGTCCACTCCAGGGTACTCTAATGAGATTGACAAAGGCCTATGCGAACCGCGCTTGGCTCGGAAGTCGCGAGTTTGGGACCCCTGCAGGCAGATTTCGCACACTAGCACCCCCTCTCTCGCGCCTACAGTTCCTATGGCGAGATGGGCTAAGCAGACCCCTACCTACTCCCCCCTCACCCGACGAGCAGAGGGGTGCTAGTGTGCGGAACCTGCCTGCTGTGGTAGGCCAAGGGTAGGCTTTAGCGCCCTCAGCACTTCCGCGGGATAGGACGCACGTAGAGGCCTGACAGCTGGCGAGGGGATGCGAGACGAGGCAAGAGTATCGGAAGGATGACAGGCGCCAGGGAGCGGTTTGCTTTTTATTCACTAGACGATAAACTTGATTCCGTAAAATACCTAGACCAATAATAGGGTTTCGCCTTGCTTTCTGTCTTTATGTTGAGCAAGTAAAATAAAATATTGGACGCGATGCTCTAGAGGGAAGCGTGAGTGAGGCTGCACTGGCATTTTCGAGCGCTGAACAGCAGCCCGCCCCCCTCCCCGCCCTCCAGTCCCGGGCCCCTCCATCACCGTTCTGAGCCCTAATAGCCTTGACGTTGCTGCCACGATGCGCCTTAAGATCAGGCTAAAACCACTAAATCGGCACTCAAAAATAACTTAATAGTAAATTTAGAGTCAGTACTTAATCAGATGATACCTCAATATTTTAGAGCACCCTCATTCTCATTGTCATGCAAAACGAACTCCAGAGATTTCGATGTCGCTGCTTAGTTCTGATATTGATTGAGTCAGTTTTACTTGTATCTCTTATTTACATGCCTTCCGAATCCCCTAAAAGAGTTAACATTAATTTCGTGGCAAATAACCGGAAAGGGAACACGGCTCAGAGCGATTGGTCCAGCTCCAACTGCCCCCTCTCCTCTCCCGCGTGCCCAGTCTCGCCTCGATCGACTTCTGCCTCCACTCTGCCCAACTCTGGTCGGACAGGCGGGGAGGGCGCTTACGTAACTGTTGAATAACATGCCATCCCGCTAGCACTCCGCTCCGGGCCGCGGCCCGGCCGGGCAGCGCCCTTCCATGTACAGACTTACAAGAAGGACGAGATGAGCCCAGATGAGCCAGACATCAGTAGGGTGATTCCGCACGGAGGGTTTGTCTCTCTGTGCTTGTCGCACTCATGGGGCACGGCCGTTAGGAGCAAGAGAGATGACAGTACTAAACGCTGTTCGGAATCACCCTTCAGATTTTTACGCGGGTACCGTACTAATCTAACTCTTTGCTAGCGGGTGGCGTGCGCCTTCCAGCTTGCAGGCGCGAGGGCAGGCCGCCCAGCCAGCCAGCCAGCCTGCAAGCCAAGCCGCTGAGCCGCTTGAGCACTTTGCCCAACTGTCTCCACGACGGCGTGAATGCCCCGGCTCATTGTCTGCGTGTCGCGCCTGCAGGTGTTTGGGCAGGCCTCCCGCCGTGTAGCAGTGCGCAGCGTGTTGCCTGCATGTCACCTCTGCAGGCGCGAGTTCAGGCCTCCCACAGTTTAGTGGTGCGTTGTGTGTCGCCTAACCGCGTCGCACCAACATGCCCGGCAGCAGGAGGCTTGTTTCTTTTTTTTTTAAATTATATAATTTTCTTTATTATTATTTTTTTAAATTACGAAGTACACTTTGTTTTCAGCTGAGTGGCTCCTCACGTGCGAGAAGAGCAATCCCGATCTGAACGAATGCCTCCGACAGTCCTTCAACCACATGATACCCGCTCTTGCAAGAGGCATCCCCGAGCTCGGCGTCAACAAGTTTGAGCCACTGTTCGTCGACAAGATCGGCTTGCAGAAGGGCAACGGCGGAGTGATTATCAACGGCGCTTTCAGAGACATGAACGTGCACGGGCCTAGCAACGCGACCGCCAACTACGTCAGGTGGGTGACTATGAGTCAAGCTGTGAGTTGAGCGCAGCACACTCGAGCCGGATGGCACTCGTGAGAAGAACGCGGTATGGGACAGGGTGAGTAAGCGCGGGATGGCTTTGAGCACTTCTGAGCACTTCCTCGTCCCTGCAGGTTGGACTTCAACAAGAAAGTGTACCAGCTCGGGGTAAACATTCCTACGATCCGCGTGGACGCCAACTACATCATAGAGGGCCAGATCCTTCTGCTACCGCTGGTCGGCGAGGGCGCCGCCAGGCTCAACCTACGTAAGGCAATACTTGCCCTCGGCTGAACACCGCCACTTTGCGCTTCTGCTTCACTGCTCCAGTCTCTGTCCAGGCAACGTCACATGCTCCGCGACGTGCGACATTGACTTCCCCGAGAAGGACGGTCAGAAGGTAATGTGGTTCAAGAACATCCACGTTGACTTCTCTGTCGGCGAGATGCGCATCCACCTCAACAACCTGTTCAACGGAAACAAAGTTCTAGGTGCGTCCCTTGCCATTAGGAAAGAAGGCCGATAGAGTAGGCGACGAGCGGGAAACAACTCTGAAATTTTTCTACACCTCGTGATTCAGAAAAATTCAAGAAAATTCAGAAAAATCAGAAGAAAAAAAATACGAAAATTAAGAAAAATTCAGAAAAAATAGAAACACTCAGAAAATTTCAGAAAAAAAACAACAACAGGAGAATTCAGAAAATTCAGATCACAGAAGTCTAGCAAAAATTCAGAAAATGTTCAATAAAAATTCACAAAAATTCCCGAAAATTCACAGAAATTCTGGAAATTTGAACACCAACAATTCTGAGTTGTTTCCTCCTCGGTAGGCAATGACGGACATCTGACGCCCCTCTTTGTTTTGCAGGTCGCACCGTGAACCAGTTCCTGAACAAGAACTCCGTGGAGGTGATCGGAGAGCTGCGAGAGGAGCTCGGCCGCGCTTTAGGGGAGGTCTTCCTACCCATCCTGCAGAAGGCGTTCGGACAGATTCCTACCCGTTTCTGGCTGAAGGAGTAGCCCAGCCTAGTCACATCTAGTCTTACGGCCGCACCTTCAAACTTCGGCGATGATTTGTATCGAGAAAGACTGATATTCCTACAAAGGTGTTTCCTTAACCGTGAGAGGTTTGCATTTGTGTCGCGATGCTAGTTGATATGCCCACAACTCTCGGGGCATTTTTTGCAGTATGCGATTCACACAATGCAGAACTGGAATAAATTGTTTCTGTTAAGAGCATGTGATAAATAAGTTAAGTTAGTTATAAATTTACATCTCATAAAAAGCGGGTGTTTTGAGTGTTAAGACAAGTTATCTTTAAACGAAGTTAAATTGAATATACCGTTGTTTAAATGAATGACCTTGTCAACACTCAAACAGCCGAGTATAAAACAATTATAATTTATCTGCGACAGACCTCGAGCCTTTAGAAAGACAACTATGTATAACTTCTATTTTAATATTGTAATAAAGATTCTGTTCTTTGTTCTCTGAGACCTCTTCTTATGCCTAAATTCCAAAGTGCACACGTTTCGGTGGGCCTGACAGTCAGATGTCAGCCCTCGCTGCGTGTATGCCACTTGGGCTGCCTACCAACCCGGCGCACTCAGCGGGACGACCACCCGGGAGCAGGTGCTGCTGCCAGCATCATGAGCAACGTGACGCCGAGAAATCGATGTCTTCATTTTTATTTATTAACAAAGTATGCGCCAATTTCAACCAAATTTTGCAATTCCACATTTGCATGAAAATAAACTTTCGAGAACTTGGTTTATATTGACGTCAGCTTACTCCGCATATGTTAAATTGGTTGAATCAATTAAATATAACGTAGTCCACTCAATTAGTTGATACCAGTTGCGTTGTAAAAATTACGCGAATTTAACCTGGATTGCAAATTAGTTGCGGGAGACATTGTCAGGTAAGATAGAGTAATATTCTCCCGGTTAGTCGTCGTAGCTCAACAAAGCTGGTGAACTCTCGTGCGGTTCGCTCTTTACACTCTAAATGACCATGGACATTTTTGTAACTAGCACCGAACGATTCTGCACGTCATTAACTAGATACAATTTTCACCTCTAAATTGTGTGCAGTTAGTTACAAATTGTGTGGAGTTCGTTACAAATTGTAACTATCGGCACACAATATTGTATCTTGTCTAGTGACGTACAAAATCGTTCATAGTTAGTTACAAAAAATGTCCATTGACATTTAGAGCGTAGGCAAATCGGGACGCTCTGTGCCGCATGCACCCTCCCCGTATGTCACGAGGAGAACGGCGGGCCCAACGCACCGTGCGGGACAAAAACACGACGCCCGACCCGGGCCGTCTGCGGCCCCCTCCTCCTCCTCCTCCTCTCTCTCTCTCTCCCTCCCTCCCTCTCTCTCTCTCTCTCTCTCTCTCTCTCTCTCTCTCTCTCTCTCTCTCTCTCTCTCTCTCTCTCTCTCCCCCCCCTCCCCCTCCCCGCGTATGGAGCACGTGGAAGGAATGGCAATGCAGTATTGCGTATCCTGTCCGCCGCGCCGTCCCCGTACCTCAAAGACCCCGGGGACCCCGAGGACCCTGTGGGCTCGAAACGGCCGACTCGACCTTAAGGTGTTCCATATCAACGAAAATATCGGTGCCAAAAAAGTTCCAACACAGAAAATCATTAAACTCATAACCTTTCACGCGGGTAAAAATAAAATCACTTCCGCATCATAATTTGCTGTTCAGAAGTTAATTGTGCACTATGGTGGAACGTAGAAAAGAGTCCTCTGGCCCTCAATTTCCCTTTACTTTTAAAAACAGACAAAAGCATCCATGCTGCAGCCGGTGGCTACACATTTCCCAGCTGCACGCACGGGGCTATGCCTGTTGCTTAGTTCGACCATGTTAGACGTAAGTGGGTGTGGTGAAGTCGTTTCCATGACTGAAGGCCCGGACTGCACTGCTTAGGTTGAGCACACGAGCTCTCCGCGCTCCGCTGACCTGGCGCCATCAGCTGCATCCCCCCGCTGGGCGGGGCTAGGAGGGGCGGGGCGGGGCCCTACCGATCGTTGCGTAGCGTTGGCGGAGCGGGTATACGAGAAGAAGATTTCAGAGAGGCAAAGCACCGCCCGGTAAAATTAAAAGGTGCGCCTGTACCTAAGTCGTGAGAGTTTTTGTTACATAATTGAAACCAGACTCAACACCATCATTGTATTGATATTCTGGCCCGACAACAACGTCAAAAAAAAAATATCACCCAGAGGGAAAAGAGGAGCAACCGTCGTATGTTTAGCTCAAGGGCAGCAAGGAAGTATGTTTTGAGACAGCAAAACTGCGGTTGTAATAGCCGAGATTTTAGTGAACCAAACCGTTATAGCTTTTTTTGCCTAATCAATGATTTTCTAATTGTCCCTCACGTAACCATGCTAATTTTTTTTTTAATTCTACATGGTCATTCCTAGAGAAAAGCAAGGACAACTGACATAAAAGCTGTACAAGATCACGAGCGCCTGTCCTCAATTATTTCGGACACCAAATTGACAGTTCCGTGCGGCGGCAAGGGATATCGACAAGCCGCAGCGCAGCCGCCCGCCGATTCTATTGTCGGTACTTAATGAGAACGGGGTCGCAGTATGGGGAGGGGGGCATTGTAGCCGCCAGTGATTTGTTTTTCATAGCACGGCGAGGCGACGGGCGGGGCCGCGGGCGGGGCCGGGTGAGGCCGGGCGGGGTCCACCACCACCCCTCCTGCCCGCACGACGGCGTGCATGGCCACCGGGAGGGAGGCCGCCGCCGCCACCACCACCGCCGCTGCAGCCGCCGCCGCGACCGTCAAGGCCATCAGAAGGATGTCCCACTGCTGCCCCGCGGCGCCCCGCCACGCCCCGCGGTGTAGGTCCCGTGCCAATGTCCTTATTCCCTCGGGTGACGGTGCCCCTCGGTGCAACAACACCGTGCGCGTCCATGTGCGACGGCATCGCAGGCTGAAGCGCCAAAACGGAGATGAGGCCAGGGGCGGTTGGGGGGGCGGGGTAGAGTGGGGCAGGGTAGAGTGGGGCGGGGCGAGGCAGGGCGGGTTAGGCGCTAAACAGCGCGGTGGCGAGGTGACAGGGCTCCGGGAACGCTGGCAGCGCGGGAATCGAGACGACACGCCGCGCTGGAGCCATGTTGTCCCACCCCTTCTCACCAGACATCAGCGAGAACCTTCGGGTTTATTACAAACTGGTGACCCCGAGGCGAGCGCCGAAGGGTCTCGAACTCTCCAAAAGGATGTTCAAAGAGTTTCGCGAATATTTGCGAGTTTTGGTGAATATCCGCGAGTATTCACGAGTGTTGACCAGTATTCGCAAGTAACAAGTAACTCGTGAGTATTGTGTTGGCGAGTATTCGCGAGTAACTCGCTGCTAATTTTCTTCGTGTACCGGGTGTTTCTTTGAATGCGTATCAGTGTTGCAGGTTTGCCTACCATATTCGCCCGTAAGGCGCCATGGCCCCTGCAGCGCTGGTGAGTATCAAACCCGCAACACTGTTAAGTATTGGGTCATTCCACGAGAGATTTACAGGTTTTCAGGTGACCCTTTCCGCATTCCTTGCTTTTTTTATATGTTGTAGCCCTCCTTCAGACGAGCATTTTGCGCTATAGCGGAACTCTGTAGCTCAACTGGTTCCGGAGATATGGCCGTTTGAAGATTTTCGAGGACTTTTTTAGAGGTTTTGTGCAAATTTTCGGATTTGATTTTTTTTTAGCGTTCCCAGGCCTGAAGCGAACCCAACCACGTTGCTGGCAGGGGTAGTTTGATCCGGGGAACTGAAATCTGAACTCGGATTTTACCTAGGTCCCCTCCTTCTGTCCTTTTTGTGGAGAAAACCGCAGTTTTTGAACTTCATTTCCTGCGTTTTCAGCAGCTTTGACGACGATGTTCCTACAATTTTTCTGTACTTTTCGGAGCGTCAGGGGATAGTTCTCGACTAGTACTTTCGATTTTTCAGAGGGTAGGTGCTACTTATCCTGCTAGTTTAGGAGCTAGAGCAGGACGAAAACGAGAAAATTCAAAAAAACACTAAAATGACCGATTTGGTGGATTTTTTTTTCGATGTGATGCCCGGCCGATACCGGGGTAGGTAGTATGCTTTCCGGACCAAAATTTCATGCTCTATCCGAATCTGAAATAAAAAAAGTGGGCATTTGCTTTGTTTCTCTGCTAGGGGCGCATCTTCACAGACACCTTTTTGAGAAAGTGCCCCAAAACTACTATTCTCGCCAAACTGGTCCCACAGTGGCCGAGCCGACCCAAATTTGGTACCACTAGGTTTTCGGGTGCGCTGAGCACGAATCAGGTGGTGCCGAGGCCGCCCGGACATTCTGGGGGTACGTCACCGGGGACCTCCTGAGCACCGCGATGACAACTTTAACAGCGTCGATCTGGTTCAAATTACGTAACCGGTGGCAGTTTCGCACGTCGAGCTCAAATGTGGGGCTCGAGGCTACTTTACTCAAAAAAAAAAAATAGGTGTACACTCTAAAAAAAACAGCAGAAGGAGAAAAAAATTAAATCAAATTTAAAACAAAAAAAAAATTAAAAAAACACCGCAAGTGACGCTGGCGCGAGCAGTCCTCGCGCAGCCACAGAATCAGGTTCATGAATACCGACTTGAGCTCAAACCGAACCGTGTTAGTGATGAGTGCATTTGATCACGAAGCAGATGTGAAGTCACCGACACTTAAAGAAAATGAAAGATTGTTTCATTATATGTACTTTTTTTATTTTTAATTTAGGCTTTTCAGGCCTGTTAGACTAGAATTAAGTCAAGCTTTCACTAACATATTTACTGTGTTAATATGCTGGGGGTGAATTTCATAACCAGTTATGAACCAGTTATGAAATTCACCCCCAGCATATTAACACAGTAAATATGTTAGTGAAAGCTTGACTTAATTCTAGTCTAACAGGTCTGAAAAGCCTAAATTAAAAATAAATTAAGTACATTTAATGAAAAAAATCTTTCATTTTCTTTAAGTGTAGGTGACTTCACATCTGCTTCGTGATCAAATGCACTCATCACTAACACGGTTCGGTTTGAGCTCAAGTCGGTATTAATTAACCTGATTCTGTGGCTGCGCTAGGCCTGCTCGCGCCAGCGTCACTTGCGGTGTTTTTTGTTAATTTTTTTTTTATTTTTAGTTTTTATTTTATTTATTTATTTATTTTACTTTTCCTGGTGTTTTTTTAGAGTGTACACCTATTTTTTTAAATTTTTTTTAAATTTTTTTGGAGTTAAGTAGCCTCAAGCCCCACATTTGATTTCGACGTGCGAAACTGCCACCGGTTACGTAATTTGAACCAAATCGACGCTGTTAAAGTTGTCATCGCGGTGCTCATGAGGTCCCCGATGACATACCCCCAGAATGTCCGGGCGGCCTCGGCACCACCTGATTCGTGCTCAGCGCACCCGAAAACCTGGTGGTACCAAATTTGGGTCGGCTCGGCCACTGTGGGACCAGTTTGGCGAGAATAGTAGTTTTGGGGCACTTTCTCAAAAAGGTGTCTGTGAAGATGCGCCCCTAGCAGAGAAACAAAGCAAATGCCCACTTTTTTTATTTCAGATTCGGATAGAGCATGAAATTTTGGTCCGGAAAGCATACTACCTACCCCGGTATCGGCCGGGCATCACATCGAAAAAAAATCCACCAAATCGGTCATTTTAGTGTTTTTTTGAATTTTCTCGTTTTCGTCCTGCTCTAGCTCCTAAACTAGCAGGATAAGTAGCACCTACCCTCTGAAAAATCGAAAGTACTAGTCGAGAACTATCCCCTGACGCTCCGAAAAGTACAGAAAAATTGTAGGAACATCGTCGTCAAAGCTGCTGAAAACGCGGGAAATGAAGTTCAAAAACTGCGGTTTTCTCCACGAAAAGGACAGAAGGAGGGGACCTAGGTAAAATCCGAGTTCAGATTTCAGTTCCCCGGATCAAACTACCCCTGCCAGCAACGTGGTTGGGTTCGCTTCAGGCCTGGGAACGCTAAAAAAAAATCAAATCCGAAAATTTGCACAAAACCTCTAAAAAAGTCCTCGAAAATCTTCAAACGGCCATATCTCCGGAACCAGTTGAGCTACAGAGTTCCGCTATAGCGCAAAATGCTCGTCTGAAGGAGGGCTACAACATATAAAAAAAGCAAGGAATGCGGAAAGGGTCACCTGAAAACCTGTAAATCTCTCGTGGAATGACCCTATTCAAAGAAACACTACAATGAGTATTTGAGTGGGGGAGCCCTCGGGTGGCACGATGCGTTTGCCACCGAAAGTGGCATCCCGCACCCCTGTCGGTATCGCGGGATGGTCTTCAGGCGACGGCAGCTGCAGCGCGGGCCTCGGGCGGCGTCGGCTCGGCAGCAAGCCACCGCAATGACGATGGTGACGTGACGAACCTCGCGAGACATCCAGAATAAAATTCAGGCACGAGCTTCGTTGGCGGTGAAGTCGGTACGGAAGTCAACAAGGAGCACGCGCTGGCCGGGCCGAGCGCTCCGCCTAAATACGACGCACTTACTTGTGCGGGTGTTTGCGCTCGGCTCGGCGGTGAGGAGAATAACATGAGCATAGGCTGCGGGCGCGGGACACTGCCTCTCAGCAGTCCCGGCCCCGCACCGCCCCGCGCCGCGCCGCCCCGTCCGCGCGGCCCGCAGCACCCAGCTAGGCAGGACACCTTCGCTGCCTCGACATCCGCGATAGTGGTGGTGTGTGACAACCCCACGGAGGTGAGGACAGAGACTGATGTAGCGGGGGGCCGGGGGGCAGGGTGCAGGCCGTGCAGGCCCACCCCGCACAGCGGCAGCGCCCGAGCAACACGCCGCGGAACAGCCCGCCGCCAGCGCCTCGAAACAAAAGCGTACACAACCCGCTCTGCAAACAGCCGCAAGGGCAAGGGGAGTGCCCCAGGCTGCGCCGCGTCGCGTCACACCTCGCCGCCGATCGACACACCATTTATGACATGGCATGGGCATGCAATACCAAAGTGGGCGAGGGGGAAAAGGGGGGGCGGCAGGCAGGGCTGAAGGGCGGGACGGGGGCGGCTGGGGTTACAGCCTATTTGCATCTGGAACTGCAACGCGTAGTGAACGGTGTGAGTGATGCCTGGCCTCTAGCTCCGCGGCCAAGCCTCGAGATGGGTCCAATTCATCTAAAGAAAATGCTTCTAAAAAAATTCACATCGCTAATTTCCATCTAAGTATTTTCAATCTAACAGAATACGGCGAAATTTCCATCTAAGAGACATGCCTCTAATTTTTAGAGGCAAATTACTCGAATACAGCAAGAAGTGAAAATGCTTCTAAGACCAACCAGAATCTCGCTTTGACCTGTAACAGATTTGCATCTACAAAAGGTAGTGTTTTACCTCTAACATATTTGCATCTAATGAAACATAATACTAGGTATCTGAAAAACCCCGAGAATGTTTTCTCCAGCCCTTTGGTGGCCCCTGCCCTTCTGAGCAAATGGGTTGTCCGACCTCTTTTTGTCCAGCCTCAGGAATTTTGCGCCCGCCACCGTCACACGTTTATACTTGCGCGACCTGGCACTCGGGGTGTGATAGTTATTTTTTTGTCCGACCTCGTTTTGTCCGACCCCAACGAACCGTAAGAGTCGCCTGCTATCCTCTGCGATTGCAGCTCGATTGTCCGACCTGATGATTTCCTCAAAATCCAAAAAAATTGCCTTGATTTTTTCTGACCTTGTTTGCACGGGTAAAGTGGAGAGGAAATAGGTATCATGGTCGGAGCATGCACCGAAAAAATTGTATAACACCTCAAATTATTTTTTTAAATTTCATATTATATTTTTAAAGAGCTATTTAAAAAAATTGAAAAATCGGTAGGCCCCTACCTAACTCGCAACCTGCGAGCCCCGCCTGCTTAACTTCGGAGTTCTGATGGGATCCGGTGTGTTCCAGGCGACCGCCACCCCGCGGGCACGAGAAGTCCTCTCCGCTTCGGGGAGAGTCCCCGCTTAAGGCTGGCGGCCTGTCAGGCCCGCCGTACTACCCTATTTAAACAGCGCCTTGAAGCCGTAGGTAGCATTTCAGACCAACGACTGGGCACCACCGGACCGCATGACCGGTCAGTGGGAGGTAGAGGCAAGGCAGGACGATAGAGGGGGAGAAGAGCAGAAAGAGAAGTTTTTGCGGAAGAGTAAGCGTACGGTTGGTTAGACCTGCACTGACCCGCTCCCGCACAGGTCATGGAAAAGCTGTTTACTAAGGAGCCAGATTCATATGCCTTACTTCCCCACGAGGGACCACCCCCCGTGGCATGGGACGGAACTCCCTGACAACTCGCTTTCGCTGCCAGTGAAGAACCTACCTGGGAATTGAACCCAGGCCCCAAGTGCCGAGTCTCATGACACCCCGCGGCTTTCGTGGTACTAAGACCACTAGACCGTCGGCGATTCCACGAGGGAGCTCCGTTGAAATGGGGGGTTTGAATTCCACGCCAAGCTGCTGTCCTCGGAAAAATTTAAATTTTATCGCAGTATTTGAACCTGGGTTCTGCGGCTCCCGGGACAACACTATGCCGGCACGGCTACGACGCCACGGTACAAGACGGCTTTCCACTAGGGGTGACGCTGCGAAGAGCCGTAGTCGCCGACGAACCTGTACCGGCATCAGCACGCCTGCTCTCCATACTGGCACAGCCCAGCCGCGTGGCGACTTTGGTATCCACATCGGCAATGTAAGGAATACTGGGTGGGCACAGGTTCGAATATCGATCGCAATATTTTTTTCGAAGTAGCTTTGTCTCTTTCACTTGCCCGAGGCACAAGAACAGTGGGAAAAGAGGTGGTTGAAAAAAAAAACGAAACAAATCCGCACTTCAAAACTGGTAGAAGGACCAAAATACCCAACTTTTTACTCGTTCTTTACACAATCACTTTCCCTTCCTAGTGTAGGGGACGAGTATTGTGCTCAAAAATACATAGGTGTTGGACATCTTTCATTGTCAAAACTATTATATATCATATCATGAATGTATTATTTTCTGTTCAAGTTACACCCAATCATAACTTTTTAAATGAAGTTTTTTTCAGCTTCCATGGGAAAAAGTGAAGAAAAACCATGTACAGGAATATGTTTTGAATGACTGAGCTCAATATTACCTCTTACATAATGTTCATTTTGTCACATACATTAACTGACTTACCTATTTCGTATATTACTAAACGGTCAAGTAAGTGTCAGGGAAGAAAAAATGTGCAGAAACTAACTTTAGTTGTTGTACACTTACAGGGAGTTGAACACTTACAAGTGCACAACTTCTGAGTTGAACACTTGTAAGTGTACAACAACTCCGTTGAACACATTTATATGTTTAAATGGTATTTGAACACTTTAAAGTGTTGAAGAGTTGAACACTTGGATTATCAGTGTACTGGGTGGGCACAGGTTCGAATACCGATCACAATAGTTTTTTTTTCTTTTTTTTTTCCAAGTGGCTTCGTCTCTTTCACTTGCCCGAGGCACAAGGACAGTTGATAGGATTAAGTAGGTAAAAAATAAGTCAAAAAAAAAAAAATCCGCATTCGACATTGATGTCGTCGCCAATGAATGCACGAGCTAGACAGAGGTTCTAATACCACCTTTTTTTCTTCTTTTTATTTCTTTTTATAAGTACGTAGTTTTGCCTATTTGCAGTTGCCCAAGGGTCATTCCAAACAAGATTTCTGTGAATTGCAGTGACCCCCTGGAATTTTTTTTTGTTTTGACCTCAGTCCATAGTTCCCTTTGAGAGACCTTTCTCCAATTTTTTGCAGATTTTTAGCTCAAAGGGTTCCGGAGATATAAGCCCGCTAAATGGAATCAAATTAAGGCTTATATAGCTATATATAGCTATATATACCTATATTTAGATCAATATGTTTAAATTGACGTTGAATATGGTCTCATTATATCCAGTTATATATGTTATATTTAAGCCATATATATTATATATGGAAAAGCCTTATTAATATTTATATAATATATATAACTGGATATAATGAGACCCATTTATAAAATTTGTATAGAAAATAGCTAAAGGTTTTATCTAAAATGATTTCGCGGGAGGATTTTAAGTTTTTTGAGCCTTTTTTACTGAAATTTCGAAAAAATATCAATCAAGATTGGTATTGATAGCAGATGATACCGCACCGCAAGAGAAATTGCTATGGGGTGCGAAAATTTGTGTGTGGAACACACACGATGTAAACGACGAACGACGCCAGCAGCGCCGCGCCGCGTGCCTGCGGGGTTGGGAGGGAAAGGGGTGGGAGGGGGTCCGCCGGCGGGGTGGCGGACCGAAGCGGTCGCCTGGCGAGGAGGAGCTGCGCGCGGGGAGAAGGTGTCATTGTTCCGCGCAGACTGCGCGTCAGGCAGTCATGGGCCCCCCCCTACCAGCGCCACCCTATATTATTGTATAGTTGCAATTGGTTTCTGGACTCGAGAGTACAAGCTAGCTGACACCTTCGTGTCTTGTACTGTTCTATAGTAAAGAAAGTAAAGGTATCATCTGCTAAAAACGACCCGGGCGGAGCCGAAACGGTCCCGAAAGCGAGTCCATCATGTACCGGTACGTAAAATGATCCCAGGAATCCGAATCCGGCCCCAGAATGGACGAGTTTTAACTCCTAATACCCCAAAAGTCGAAATTTCGTTTATTTTTCATGCGTTTTCGCGGCCCTGGACGGCTGACCTCCTCATAACTTTTTGACCTTTTTTGTGGGTGAAAATGAAAGATAGTTACTCGCTCTTTCGAATAAAACGGGTAAAACATGTGGGACCGAACCTCGTTTAGGCGCTACAGGCCAGCGAAAATGAATAAAGGGCGATTTTGGCTTAAAAAACGCGTTTTTCAGGGTTTTGGCGGTATCTTATCGAGATGTTCCGCACCTCGTACACGGGGTATCTAGATGATTTCTAGGGGTTTTCGGCCTCCTCTTTCAGTTGCATCAATAAAAAAAAGTTGGGTATTTTGGTCCTTCTACCAGTTTTGAAGTGCGGATTTGTTTCGTTTTTTTTTTCAACCACCTCTTTTCCCACTGTTCTTGTGCCTCGGGCAAGTGAAAGAGACAAAGCTACTTCGAAAAAAATATTGCGATCGATATTCGAACCTGTGCCCACCCAGTATTCCTTACATTGCCGATGTGGATACCAAAGTCGCCACGCGGCTGGGCTGTGCCAGTATGGAGAGCAGGCGTGCTGATGCCGGTACAGGTTCGTCGGCGACTACGGCTCTTCGCAGCGTCACCCCTAGTGGAAAGCCGTCTTGTACCGTGGCGTCGTAGCCGTGCCGGCATAGTGTTGTCCCGGGAGCCGCAGAACCCAGGTTCAAATACTGCGATAAAATTTAAATTTTTCCGAGGACAGCAGCTTGGCGTGGAATTCAAACCCCCCATTTCAACGGAGCTCCCTCGTGGAATCGCCGACGGTCTAGTGGTCTTAGTACCACGAAAGCCGCGGGGTGTCATGAGACTCGGCACTTGGGGCCTGGGTTCAATTCCCAGGTAGGTTCTTCACTGGCAGCGAAAGCGAGTTGTCAGGAAGTTCCGTCCCATGCCACGGGGGGTGGTCCCTCGTGGGGAAGTAAGGCATATGAATCTGGCTCCTTAGTAAACAGCTTTTCCATGACCTGTGCGGGAGCGGGTCAGTGCAGGTCTAACCAACCGTACGCTTACTCTTCCGCAAAAACTTCTCTTTCTGCTCTTCTCCCCCTCTATCGTCCTGCCTTGCCTCTACCTCCCACTGACCGGTCATGCGGTCCGGTGGTGCCCAGTCGTTGGTCTGAAATGCTACCTACGGCTTCAAGGCGCTGTTTAAATAGGGTAGTACGGCGGGCCTGACAGGCCGCCAGCCTTAAGCGGGGACTCTCCCCGAAGCGGAGAGGACTTCTCGTGCCCGCGGGGTGGCGGTCGCCTGGAACACACCGGATCCCATCAGAACTCCGAAGTTAAGCAGGCGGGGCTCGCAGGTTGCGAGTTAGGTAGGGGCCTACCGATTTTTCAATTTTTTTAAATAGCTCTTTAAAAATATAATATGAAATTTAAAAAAATAATTTGAGGTGTTATACAATTTTTTCGGTGCATGCTCCGACCATGATACCTATTTCCTCTCCACTTTACCCGTGCAAACAAGGTCAGAAAAAATCAAGGCAATTTTTTTGGATTTTGAGGAAATCATCAGGTCGGACAATCGAGCTGCAATCGCAGAGGATAGCAGGCGACTCTTACGGTTCGTTGGGGTCGGACAAAACGAGGTCGGACAAAAAAATAACTATCACACCCCGAGTGCCAGGTCGCGCAAGTATAAACGTGTGACGGTGGCGGGCGCAAAATTCCTGAGGCTGGACAAAAAGAGGTCGGACAACCCATTTGCTCAGAAGGGCAGGGGCCACCAAAGGGCTGGAGAAAACATTCTCGGGGTTTTTCAGATACCTAGTATTATGTTTCATTAGATGCAAATATGTTAGAGGTAAAACACTACCTTTTGTAGATGCAAATCTGTTACAGGTCAAAGCGAGATTCTGGTTGGTCTTAGAAGCATTTTCACTTCTTGCTGTATTCGAGTAATTTGCCTCTAAAAATTAGAGGCATTTCTCTTAGATGGAAATTTTGAGTTTTCGTGTTGGAAGTTAATCGTGAGTTTGCAAAATATCCATCTAAATATGATTAGATGTATTTCTTTTAGATGTATCGGTATGCGCCCCGAGCCTCCGCCCCCGCTCTGCAGTCCCACAGGCTTGGAAACAACCCGCCCTCCGTCCGCGCTTCTTTGGCGGGCCCGCTCTGGCGGTGATAACCAGATGAGCAATCACTGCGGTTCTCTTGACACACCGGACACTTCGCACAGCAAGAGGGGGGGGGGTCTAGCCCAGGCGTAGACATCCGTTTTTAACTGCTAGAGAAAACCAAACTTTTATTGCTGTGGCGAAATGATGAATCTTACATTTTAAAATGGAGCTGACATCAGCGGGGTGTTTGCGACGGATAAAGCTCGAATGAAATAGGGCTCGAGGCCCAGGGCTCAGGCGCCTCGGGCGCGCGGGCGGGGTGACCCAGGGGGGTGGGGCGATAGGGGGGATAGGGCCCCAGGTAGGGGTAAGGAGTTGAGGTGGGGCGGGGAGCTGCAAGGCGGGGCGGGGCGGGGCGGGGCGGGGCGGGGCGGGGCGGCGCGGCCCGGGGTGTGGCGGGGAGGGGCGTCGCGACGTCTGCGTCGGCGAGTTGGTTAGTACACGCTCATAAGGTACCGCAGTTGGGCCCGCCGGCTTAATGCCCCGTGTGACGGCCAGCTCCGCACAGCGCAGAGCACTCCAAGAGCCCCGCGAGCGCGCCGCGCAGTGACCGCCGTGCAGCGCCGTGCAGCGCCGTGCCGGACCGGAGACGAGCAGCCCTTGGCCGCGTGAGGGCAGTGCCAGTGCCAGTGACAGTGCGCCGTGCGCCGAGCAGCGCCGTGCAGTGCAGTCCCGCAGCATGCAGCTGAGGGGGAGCGCGCGCGCGCCGGCCCCGGCCGGCCTGGGGCTGGGCCTGGGGCTGCTGGCCGCCCTGTGCCTGGCCACCGCTGAAGCCGCCTACGTCCTGGAGACCCGTAAGCACAACAGCGTACCAAAGGGGAGCCCGCCTCCCCGAGCCGAGCGGACCGAACCGAACAGGTCATAAGAGTTTCGGCTCTAGGGAGATGAGCTTAGAGTCGCGAAGGAGACTTTTTTTACGAGTTTCTCCTCGGCCTCCACCTCGGCCCGCAGCCGAAGGTAAAGAAAATACATATTTTGGTGTTTGCAAAAGCAAGTTAAGAGAGGCTTCTGTATTTATGAGGCCCCGTATGTACACAGCATCCGTTTAAAGGTGCCACCACATTGAATGTGTCTGCCGGGTCTGGTTTTTCCGATAATCATTTTCACAACACTTTTTTGATTTGCATGAGAATCTAATTGGATGGTAATTAATTTACATTTTTACTTATTTTTATCTCTAATGCTGTCTCTGGAAACGGCCATTAGATGGGTAGGACAAATTCTTTCATGGGCCACTTCTTTGGACGGTTTGTTATCGAGCACCGGACTGAAATCTCCGCAAAATATCTGCTTTGGCTTCGCGTTTGCGAGGTTTTATCATTTCATAAAAATTTTCCTCACGTTTTATAGGTACAACATTCTAGGTACGAATAGTAATATTGCTGCTTTTATATGTAGATCTCATGGCACATATCGAGATATGTACGCGTAAGCCTAGAACACCCCGGACAGGAGCCAAAATAATGTGGCATATATTCGGATTCTAGTCCGGTATGGCCGGCTGGCCATTCTAATTCGTCTGCTACCAACACTCAGAAACCGTGAACCGTGAGTCCGAGTTGAACGCGAGTTCGATAGGCTGCGAGTCGTCAGATCAAACATACCCACTGTCGCGCGAGACCGCGGAATCGACTCGCTCGAGCTTTTCTTCGGGTGGGAGAAAATCCACAAAACATAGACCAGGAAATCGCACAGGATGGCCTGTTTCGAGGGGTGCCTCGCGAGTCCGTTCCGATGTCCTTCGAGACAGTAGGGAGATCCGGTCTCGTGACCGTCAGCCTGTTTGCCATTGCCAGTTACCTTGTGGGACATTCACGTTTGATCGTGGTTTCAGATGGCGTACGCAATACGCATCTGAATATCCACCGGACTCGGAACGGCGGCAAAGCCAGACGGCCGGATTGTCGAAATCATTCTGAACGAAAATCCGAAAATCCAGGAGGTCATGGTGCTTCCCCGCGGGGTGGGGAAAAGGAAGGCTTTAGAGGGGGCGGAGCTCCGGCACAAGCAACGTCGTTGGGAGCGAGAGGATAACGAGTCTTTTGTCAGCCCTTGACCTTTCGCTGCCGGACCGGGCCGGCGGTACTCTTTGAGCTGACGGACGACCTTGAGTGGCGCGTGGGAGGAGAAAGTGAGAAAGGTCCACTGCAGTCCAGTCGCGCATGTGGAAGAGACGAAGTGTCAGCGGCGCGGAGTCAGTCTGTAAGGGCGCGGCCCTCGCAAGCTCTACTCCCGGCCCGACCCGGCCCGCTCCAGGCTGCTCCTGCACCACCACCACCACCACCGCGACAGGCCAAGGTCGTTCGGCCACCGACTGTGGCATGGCGGCCCCCCGCTCACACTCCGCCCCACCACGCTGCGCCCCCCTCCCCCGCCACACCGCTCCGCTGCCCGTTGTCCTGTCACACGTCGCGCGGCGTGGCGGGGTGGGGCGTGTGGGGCGTGACCCAAAGGATAGGTGGAGGGGAAGGGAAGGGGTGTATTGCAGTGAGTTTGCCTACACAGCGACCGATTGGCCTCACCGGCCGGGCCGGGCCGGCTCGCCTGGTCTCGGCCGTCTCGGCGCGGCGCTCCATCCCCGACAGTGACGCCACGCTGCGCCACGTCCGAAGTGACGATCTTCGTGTAGGTACAGCGACCAGCCGCGAGCAACGCCCCGCCCCGCCCCGCCCCGCCAAGCCCCGCGGCTTGTGCAATGTACCGCGCGGTGTGCTGGCTGCCAGGCTCCTTGGGCCCCGCCGCGGGCGGCAGGAGGGGGAGGGGGTGGAGGGGCCACAGTTGTACTGCTGTTCGTTTTTCTGCAAGGATCTAGTTGCACGCTATTGCAGAAGGTCTAGCCGTCTGCGGCACGACGTGCCGCTCGTCGAGGGAGTAGCAGGGCGGGGCGAGGCGGGGCGGGGCGAGGTGGGGCGTCACGGGGCGGGACGGAGGCGTCTACGTCGTTTGGGAGCAGGCGAGATATGCACTCCAGAAGCATGTGGTATGCCTCAGCACGGGATAAATTACTCTCCAGGAGGTGCCTCGCTGCGCCGACCCCATGATCCTGATGCACCGGGCACCGAAGCCGACTCGGCCCGACCCGTCCAGCCTCCTGACCCCAGCTCAGCCGCTCGAGGCTGCTCCAGGCCGCTCCAGGCTCCTACAGTCCACGTCCAGGCCACGGCACTATACACCGCGCTGCCGCGCCCGCCGCGCCCGCCGCGCCCGCCGCGCCGCGCCCGGCCGAGCCGAAGTAGGTCTCTGGAGCGAATGGGGCCAGACGGACGGACGGGGCCCGGGCCGGGCCCGGCGGGTTGGCGCTGAGCTCAGCCCGCGGCGCCCGCGGCGATGCTGTCCGGGCCGCGGCCGGGGCCGGGGCTGGGGCCGGGGCCGCGTGGAGGAAAGGGGAGGGGGCGGGGGGGCCCATCTCGCCGCGTGGGGCAGGGCGGCAGCACCGCGTCACGGCTCAGTCAGCCCTTCGGCCGGGCCGGCACCTGCTTATGCAATTCATATAACAGGCAGTAGTGACTCATGCACATTGCCGGTCGTCGGCGCCACACTGCCCGTGCCCGCTGCGTACCGCTGCTTCACTTGGCGTTAATGAGTTCCAGAAAAGTAGTTGGAACCATTTCCTTATGTTGCCCTAACACTGGGCATCTTTACATGAAAGTAAGAAAAGGACTCAAACTTTTCGAGTGGACGGATTGAGACTCTCCGAAATGAGCAATCCACACTAGGCCAATAAAGCGTCATGGCGAGCAGTTCTCATGGAGGGCCGGACGGGACGGGCCCAGTCTCCGGCGTGGTGAAACAGGGGCTACTAAGAGGAGGGCGTTCATAGTTCGTGTCGAAACGGGTGGCACGGGGGGCGGGGTGGGGTAGGGCGGTGCTAGGGACGTGCCCTGATACCGCGAGCTACCCGTGCCACTGCGCCACACACCCGGTTAAGAGAAGTTCGGTAGGGTGGGTGTGGTTAAGAGTGGGTGAATTCAGGGGCGCGGGCGTTGCTCACATGGCAAATAGTAGTAACCCCCTCCCTCTCCCCCGGTGCAAGTGAAGGTAATCCGGCGGCACGCATGTAGGCACCTCCTCATCCCGGCCTTGTGGTGCAGCGACCCAGACCAGTGTAGTACGGTCATTAGTTTACGCATGCTCGGCCGCTCCAGCACGCAGGACGCGACCCATACAGTCCGTACGGCTAGAGTCTGAACCTGCGAGGCGAGCATCGGCAGCGTTTTGGGCATCCCTGCCCGTGCTGCGGCGGGGGCCGGGCCGGGCCGGGCCGGGCCGGGGCAGGTCACAAATAGGAGGCGCCACAAGCGCATAGCGCGGGCGAGGGGCGGCACGGAGCTCAGGGCCCGATCCGAGGGGTACCTCACTCTTTAAATTGGTGTACACTGATTGGAGGGTTGTGTGGTGATTGGAAGGAAATTTTGACCACACTTTGAAGAAGAAAAAAAAGGGCACCAATTCGGGATTTTCGCAATTTTAAAGTGCTTTAAATAGGTTTTTGTCGAAAAATTATGAGACTGAATAGTGATTGGAAAATGATTGGAGCTGAGGGTGGACACTGATTGGAGAAGGTGAGGTACTCCTCATCCCGATCTCCTGCGGGTGCCACCCGCTCACCACTCGTAGTCGTCGCGCCCCTCCCTCCCTCCCTGGATGCGCCACAGCATGATCCTACGACCTGAAATTGCAATATCTGTAAATTCAATCATTGAACCCCCCATCCGACCGCACCGGACTAGTCGACGTAAAATCCGCTGCGCTTCGAGTCGAGCCAGCTGCGATGCGCGAGGACATGAAGCTCGCAACATTCTCCAGTACGGGGCAGAGGCGACGTGTGGGGCGGGGCGGGGCGGGGCGGGGCGGGACGGGGCGCACTGTAAAAAATTTCTATGGTAGATTTCCTATAAATGTATCTGACGCTTTTCACATATACATGTATAGGAATTTTCCTATACACGCGTGTCGTAATTTTACCATACACGATAGTATTCTTACCATACATGTATAGGAAATTTCCTATACACGTGTGTAGGGTATATACGATATATGTGTGGTGGTCCCACCACAAATGTATAGGAATTTTCCTATACATTTGCATCCATTTCAAAACAGAAAATAGTGATTTCTTTCTTTCCTGTACTGTTCTCAACTTCCTTTCATTTCACATTGCTTGTCAAAGTCAATTGTTACATGTTATTATGCATTCAACTTACGAAGATTTACCTTACCTGAAGAAGAGTTGAACCCGGACTTCTTTGCTACGAACCCGTCACGCTGACCACTGGACCACTGGGACGAGTTGGGAGACGCGCCCCAGCGTGTCCAGGTCATCCCGAGGTCGCGCGCCCCTCCCGCCGGGCCAGCCCCGGATCGGGGATGGCCCGGAGGGGAGGAGTGAGCGGCCCGGGAGGCGTGGCCAACTGTTTACAGTTCGTGGAATTTTTGACCAGATGTTTTGATGCTGGATGCATTTACCTTCCTGCCTTTCGTGAACTTTTTACCACTGGCATGCGATATTGCTTCACTCTGAATATCTAAGAATAATATTTGGAACTGGCTTCGGACTGCTCATAACTACATCAGATACAATGTATAACCAAATGAAACACAATTTGGTACTAATTATACTAACACTCTCAGCCCACTAATGACTTTTTCTTTCGTAGACGACTAAAAATTTTAAACTTTCGGAAAATATTTAGTAATTTCTAAGTATTAATTACAAATTCGTAAGTATTTTACGAACTTTTTTTCTAAGTAATTAAATAGTTAATATTCTAAATAAATAAATAAGAAATTGTGCCTATTACTTAGTAATTTTCTAAGTATATTACTGCTGCACAAAATTTTTAGTGGTTACTTACAAAATGTACGTAAGTGGGCTGAGAGTGAAATGTGTTTAATTAGATATGAACACAGAAGTCCGGTGATCTTTAATACCATAGTCCTCGGACATTGAGAGTGTCCTCCCTGAATGTACGACCGAGCAGTGAATTGTAAGCGCAATCAAATTTAATGCGGCGACCCATTTTTTTTAAAGAACTAACAGTGTATAGCAAAATTTCCATATCGTCAAGTGATTTTCCTATACATGCATAGCAGCGTGTGCCCTCCACACATGTACGGCAAATTTCCTTGACATTTGTAGTGGTTTTCCTATGTAGTTTGGGGTTTTCCTATACACGCTTTGAGGTATGGTAGATTTCCTATACATTTATGAGATTTTTCAGGTACCATACCATGTATAGGAAATATCCCATACAAGCGTATAGTAAAAATCCCAACATTTTTTACAGTGCGGGGCGGAGCGCGCTGGGTGGAGGCGGCCAGGCCGCTAGGACAAATGTGAAGGTTGGTACTTGCGGCCAAAACGATTTTGCTGGTCTGCATGAGAACTCGGCTGTCCAGGGTCACTGCTACGGACCGGACCCGAGGACTGCAAGGTCTTTGCGCGCACAGCGGCTTCACTTACGCTTTAATAAAAAAAAATTATGGAGTAAGACCTCCAGGGGCCAATAGAGCCGCCCCGCTAAACAGAGGCAGCAGATCGCGCGACCCCCAAAAAGTTTTGTTAGATTTTAAAAATTATTTTTTATATTTTATTTTTGTCTTTCGTTTTGAATCCTACAGGCGTACTACTAGCCCTCCCCTGTTTCGTTTTTCTAAAATCGATTGACTATTACAGGCACCAGAGCTTAGACACAGTGTTGCCAGAAAGTTTGGCAAAAATCCGAGCAACACACCTGTGCGTAACGGGACTGTACCTCCGCCTGCCTACTAGGCAACATCTGTGCACGAGTGCAGCTGAGTTGCCTAGTAGGTAGGCGGAGATACCGCAACCTGCACACAGGTGTGTTGAGAGGTTTTTTGCCTCACATTTCTGGCAACACTGCGTAGACACCGGCATCTTCCGGCGGTCGGACACCTTGGAGATGCGTCTTCATCAGTTATGCTCTCGAATGGCGGCCCTTCCCTCGTGACATTCAGAAACCCTGGAGCAGGCTAAGCACGCAGCCCTGTCTGCATGAGTTTGGAACGTGGAAGAGCAAGTGGCCTGAACGGGCGCAAGCTTGCGCTCGCGACAGGAACCTCGCGCCGGGGCCCAACGCAGCCCCTCAGACGACATTGCGGAAAGTCAACACAGTTAGCAAACAGCTCATTGCCAAGGCTGCCCGAGGGAGGGCGAAGTCCAGCGGCTGGACAGCTACATCATTACCGGTTTTGAAACGTTCGAATCACCGCGAGTCTCACTGTTGAGTCCTGCGACAGGGTCCGGCCGGCGCGGGGCCGGCCAGAGTGAGCCCAGTGGGTCAGCTCGACGCCATGTGTCCATAGTCATTGTTGCACAATTTATCCCGGGCAGTTCGGGTCGGTGCGGATGCTGAGTGGTAGGGGGAACCTTTTAAGCCGTGCTCCATGCTCCTGGTCTCCACTGGTAGTATAGCCTGCAGCAAGGCGATCAGAAACGATGGCAGTAAAGCC
The DNA here is from genome assembly GCA_029379305.1 of Frankliniella fusca. Taxonomy (NCBI): domain Eukaryota; kingdom Metazoa; phylum Arthropoda; class Insecta; order Thysanoptera; family Thripidae; genus Frankliniella; species Frankliniella fusca. Next base: position 1,144,427 of record JAHWGI010000295.1, read on the forward strand.
GACTCAACTCGACCCGCCGACCCGATATATGAGGCAAACCCCTGACGTGGCATTTTCCCGCGCACCCCCCCCCCTCCCCCCTCCTTACTTTCCCCATCCGACATTTCTTCTTCGTTTTAAATGGTTCCCAAGAATGTTTTTATTGTATTATCTACAGCACTCACCAAAAAAAGTTTGCAGTCACTGAACTACGGACGAATGCTTTACTCTGGTAATCCAAGTGTGCAAATGTCGCACACTTGTAGGTGGGCGAGGAATCATTAGTACACTTGGCCACTCAAACGTGTGAATATCCTAGGAAAGTTAACACGTTCAAGCGGCCAAGTGTACGAATGAATCTTCGCACACCTACAAGTGTGCGACATTCACACACTTGGGTTTCCAGTGTAGTTGTCAAATAATATATCTCAGTAAAGATTTTTTTCGATTTTTTTTTATACGAGAGAAATCATAAATATCAAAGTGTTGGTAGGCTGCTCACTTAAATTAAAAGTTTCCTCATTCCATCCTTTACTCGGATTTTAGTTCATCGAGTACCACGCCGCACGCGAAGCGCAAGTGTCCGATGGGTTGCCTGCTCACACGGCGCTTCACAGCCCGTCACAGCCCTCGCGCGGGCCTGGGCCTCTGCCTCTGCTACTGAGAAGTAATAGTATTTTCGTTCTTCTGTCTCAGCGGAGTACATTCTTCCATGCAGCAGGAGTGACCCCAAACTAAACGACTGCGTCAAGAGGTTGTTCAACCACCTGAGACCCTACCTCATACGCGGTAAGGATGCTGTCCATTCCACTTTGCCGAACCAGTCTATTCAAATGATACCACAATTGAGGTGTGTTTGGCTGCAGGAATCCCCGAGATCGAGGTGCCACCCGTAGAGCCGCTGTCAATCAACAAGCTGTACATGGAGAATGGTCACGGCCCGGTGCGAGTACGAGCCGCGTTCAACAACGTCACCGCGTTCGGCGCGAGCAACTACAGCATCAACAACGTCAAGTAAGTGACAATCAAAAGGAAATTCGGCTGGCTCAACAAGATTTGAAATAATCGCAAAATTGAAACCGAGCTTTGTTCTCGAGGGGGAAACAACTCTGAAATTTTCGTACACACCTCGTAATTCTGGAAAATTCAGAAAAAAATATGAAAATTCAGAAAAAAAATCAGAAAAATTTGGGAAAATTCACAAAAATTTAGGCTCAATGCAAGGGAAAATTCACAAAATTTCTATAAAAGTTCAAGAAAATTCACAATAATTCTCAAAAATTCACAAAATGTGTACTGCAAAATTCTGAGTTGTTGCCTCCGCGTGTGTACTTGGTCGGCGTGCGCTAGCTGCGGCTAGCTGTCATATGCTGCAATGTTCACGATGTGAGAGGCATAGCACTGTTCGCTGCGCTGAACTTGCAACATTTCGTTCTGTCCCCGGCAGGGCCGACGTGCCGCACTGGAAGATCGAACTTCACCTCACCATTCCGCGCATCGAGGTGAAGGGCCAGTACGAGGTGACGGGCAACGTGCTGCTGTTCCCCGTGCGGTCGAAGGGTGACTTCTGGGCAGCCTTCAGTAAGTGCAAGCTACAAGCCCTCTATTTTGCCTAATATTTTTTGAGTTTTTAAATTTTGAAAGCAATCACAAATACTGCTTGTTGTACGGACCAGTAGTAGTTCGTAGTGACAGTGACAGTTCTGAATAACTGACAAAAATGATTGCAGCGGAGCCTGAGCGATGATGTACTTGTTACTCTGTCCTATAGGCGACATCAAATCTGTCGCCACCATCAATGGCCATGAGATCTTCCAGGATGGCATCAAGTTCCTGAAGATTCAGTCTATCGGAGCTGACTTCAACCTGGGCAAGTCCAGGTTCAAGATTAAGGACGTCATCAACCGAAGCAACCTGCTTGGTGAGTAGAGGTTGATTAGGCATAGCGGGGACTGAAGGGGCGCAGAAGGGGTGCTAACGGACACTTCTGTTGCAGGGGAGGCCATGAACAGGTTCCTCAACGAGAACGCAGATGTCATCATCGAGGAGATGAAGCCGGCAGCCGCAGCAAGCATCAGCAGACACTTCACGGGATTCCTCAACAAGGCCTTCCTGAAGATTCCGGTTGACATCTGGCTCACCGAGTAAGCGTTTAGCTCCGGAAGGACCGGCGCGCGTCAGACTGTACCATTTTCCCCTCCGCACAATGACTACCGGCACCGGCTGGTCGGCAGGCAATAACCGGCGCCCACTGAACAACATTCTATTTAGGTAGGTTACCCTGTGTATTACGTCGGAAGAGGCGTACAGGCCCGGAGGTTAAGTTATTCGCATTCTTACAAAACAAGAATGGTATTCACGAGCAACCTCAGGTCAGGGCAGTACCCAAGAGATGCATTGCCTCAGGTGAGGATAAATTCCGCATTCAAAAAATGGTCAATAGTTAAAAGAGAAAATCGAAGATTGGTAGGAACCCTATCACAAGGTGTCGAGCAGCGATCGAAAGTATAAAATTCAAGGGTAAAAACTCAATAAAATTCAAGGGTATACTGGGGCTTTTTCGACTCAAAATTTTCCTCAGAGGGGTCTGGATTTTTTTACATAAGCCCCAAAAATTAGCAATTAGCGCAGCGCGAAGCTCAGGTGCTCGGGGACGAGGTCCGAGCGAGCTTTTCCCCGGGTTTCAGCAAAGTTCAAGGGTATTTCCCGAGTTTTCCCCGCAAAGTAAATTTAAGGATTATTCCCGAGTTTCCCGGATTTCTAGACTCGCTCGACTCGACACCCTGTATCAAAGACACCAAAATATCAAGTCTGGTTGTATTATCTGAAATACTATTTTATGCCGAACATTAATTTGAAATACTTAAAAGAGGACGGTTTCGATCTCCTTACAGTCTCTGATGTAAGATTTTAAATTAAAAACTGTTCTGATAAGTAAAAGACTAGATTAGAAAAGCTTTTAAGTACCACACTAACAATGCTATAAAGGACACTTTCACAAAAACGATTCTGCCCAAATATTTAGAAGCTCCAAATACCTTGTTTAAAAGTGTACCTGTGATATCGTAGTAGAAGATTTAGAATCATTGCTTGAACAAAACAAATTGTTTGTAATGTGCAATGTAGAGAATCGCACTATTTGAAAATCCTTGTAACCTGGTTAACCCTTCGAATTATTTTTTGTTTGTTAAAACTTAAGGGTTATTGTTTATCATTATCTTAGTTTGTAGTGTAGAGTTTAAATCGACTGTAACTACTGTATGACATTTGATACAAATTGTGATTGTTATGATTGTTTTTTATTAAACACTAGAAGTTATTCTGGTTCTTCAGATTTGTATTCCTCTTTTACATGACGCCAAAAGATGTGCGTCACCTACGAATCGAAAAAGACGAAGAAAAATAAACTTTTTTTTTTTTTTTTGGTATTATTATTATTTTTACGATCGCTACGGCTACGAGTGATACTGTCTGGTTATATTTTATGTTGTAAATTTTACGTATGAAACGTGCTTCCTCTTCAGCGGTGGTTATTATTGTAATTAGAAGAGTTGCACACACCCCTGCTGCCGGCGCGTCGTGTCGCCGGGTTGTCGCTCCCCCTCCCCCCCCCCCCCTCCAGGCCACCTCGAGCAAGGCCGCGTTCCGGCCCCGCCCGACGCACCCCACCCTCACCCCCCAGCGCGCCATCCCTACAGCACGAGCACGAGGCACGAGGGACCCATCAGCTGGGTCCTCTAGCCGCCGCTTCGCCCCGCGCCTCCACCCAGACCCGCACCGCCCCGCCCCACCCCATCACACCACGCTCCGCCCAACCCAACCCCACCGTACCCCAACCCACCCAGCTTCTTCTGGAGAGGAGATCCCGGCCGGGACCGGGCCAAGCCAGGCCAGGAGTCAATAAGGCGCAGCACGGTGCCGCCGCGCCGCCTCCCGCACCCCCTCTCACCACTTGTAGCTCCGCGAATCCACTGACCATTCTCTCTCCTTTTCTCTCTGTTCCTTCGCAACCGACGACGCGACGACGCTCACGAAGATTTATCTCGCCGCCCTTTCTCGAATTTAAAACGCGGTATTGTCCTGGTTCTACAAAGGAATCTTGCGCTCCGCCTGGTCTGACAAGCTAAGATGATTGAGACGCCACGCATGGCGCCCTGCTCACGGCCACATGTGTGAGCTGACATCGTGACTCGCCCCGCCCCGCCCCGCCCGGGCACCAGAGGCTGCTCCAGTCGTCACAGCTGTGACGTCGGCCTCCCTCCTCGACGCCGCCAGCCCCAGGCTGCCCCAGGCCCCAGGCCACCCTGCCCCGGCTCCTGCCCCGGCTCCGGCCGCCCATCCCCCAGACTTGTTTACAGGTGGCGGTGCTGGCGCAGGGGTCGGGATGGGGCCGGGCTAGGAGGGCTGAGCTGCTGTGGTCGGGGCTCAGCCACACCGCGGGCTGAGCTGAGCTGAGCCAGGCCAGCGTGGCGCCAGCGGCCGATAGTTCTCAAGAGTTTCTCGCAGCACCCGGCTGCCCCGCTCGGCTCCGGGCCACACCGGGCCGGGCCGGGGCGATCACCCCGACGAGGTCTGTTCGAGCCGTGCTCAAGCGCGACCGCGGCTCCTGCTCGATCAGTTCTCCTACAGGACTCTTTGAGCTGGCAGCAGGACGACTCCGATTCACGGTAAGCCCCTGTCCACCGGAAACATTCAATCCAAAGCCGTCTTTGTAAAGTCAAATCCATGTCCTGTGACGGACGCGCCGCGCCACCGCTCCATCCTGGTTTGGCATACCTCACCCTCGCCTTCCTCCCCCGCGCCTGTGCGGGTGCGCGTGTGGGAGGGGGGGGGGAGCCAAAGCGCGGGGAGGCGATATCGGCCGTGGGCCCACGGGACTCGCATATTAATCAAGTATTTAGCTGGGGCCGGCCGGGTTGGACATGGACAGGTTGGAATGGGTCCAGAACGCACCACGAACAGAACGCTCATCGCTGCACTATAACTGACTATAACGCACGGCATGTGATTTCTGAGCGATCGCACTTAAAAAGGTTGCTTCAACTAAATCAACAAGTGTCAAAAATAGGGAGACTGATTTTGACGTTGAATTAATATTTCTGATTGCTATTGCTACTGAGTATTTATGCTTGTATCTTTTTTTAAATAATATTGCGCGGATTACAGACGCAAGGAATGTGACCCCCAAAGGTAGGGCTGGCCACGAGCCGCGTGCCCCCATTGGTTGACTGACGCGCGGCCACAACTCTCTAAACGGAGGTGACAGATTTTCAATTTTCTCCTAAACGAGGTATGAATTTTCATGGCACCCCTGCGACAGGGGTGGCCCACGGGTCCCGAGGCCTGCGACAAGGAGGTGGCCTTCAGTGACCGGTGGGGCTGACCGCCGCGCCGTGGGCCGCACGCTCCAGTTGGGCGGGGAAGCTCCAGAACGCTCCAGTGGGCTCCAGCACGCCCCGGCGCCATGGAGCGAGCCGCGACGCTCCAGCCAGCGATTACGCGACCGGCGCCCGTGTAGCCGAGCAGCTCCGTCCGGATGTCCGCGGGCGGGCTCGTGTCACCAGCGACCGCCCGGGCGCGCTCCCCGAAGACATCGCCAGCCTCCTCGACGGGCACGCTGGGGTCGCCGCCGGCGTCTTCAGGGGGCCAACGAGCGCACTACGGTCCGCTCTGGTTCGTGCAGGTAGGTGCAGGTGCAGGCCTCTCCTCTCCTCGCGCGCACTCGCCGGCCGGAGCCGGAACCGCAACCCTCCTTCAACATGGCTGACTTCCAGGTGCCGGCCAACAACTCGAGCGGGCATGCGGCGGCCCCAGCAGCGCGCCGAGCCCTGGCCGTCCGAGGTGAGTCCTGTGAGACCGAGGGGGAAACAACTCAAAAATTTTTGTACACCTTGAAATTCAGATAAGTTAAAAATCAGAAAAATTCAGAAGAGTTTAGTAAAATCTGAAAAAAATCACCATATACAATAATTAAAAAAAAAAAAACACTTCGCAAAAATTAAAAATAAAATCGATAAAAATCCACAAAAATTCAAAGGAATTTCAAACATTTTACACCAAAATTCAGAGTTGTTTCACCCTCGTTTGAGACGCCTGCGGCTCGGCCCAGACTAGCGCGGCCCTCGGCCCTGGCGCCACATCTGACTCTCCCCGCCCGGCCCGGCCCCGCCCGGCCCGGCCCCGCCCGGCACACGCATCCTCTGCTGCAGGAGGCCACTGTCTTACAGGACCGGGGCTGCCGTCCGGCGGGTGTCCGGCGCACACCGTCCTCCCCACCCCGCTCATGACGGAGAGGGGCCGCGCGGGGGCCACGGAGGCAGCGCTGCCCCTCATGCCCCCGCAGGGGCCGCTGGGGCCGCTGGGACCGCCGCGAGGGCCCCGGCCCGCGCACGGCCGTCTGAAAAGGAGGACCCTGCAGCTGCTCACGCTGGACCGTAAGGCGCAATCCATTTATGTATGAACGCTACTGACGATTGGGGCGGCAAGGGGCACCAAGGGACGGCAGGGGTGGCAGGGGTGGCAGGGACTGGCAGGGACTGGCAAGGAACCTCGTTATCGTGTCCGGATAGGCAATCCCTTGCCACATCCACTCACACCACGGAGGCCAGACCGTACCCGCTCGCCCCTCCTCTCGTGAAAAAACATATTTCGTCGCCCTTGGGACTCAGCGGCGGTGTCTGACGCGGCGCGGCGTCGCATTCGCTTTTTTTATTTATTTCATCACAGTCAGGGGCGCCTTGGCCGTGCCGGGCCGTGCCCGGCCTGGCAGGGCTGCTGTATTTCAATTGGCTTGATTTGGTGAAGGGCCGCGCGCCAGCGGGGGTGTGCTGGCGGGAGCCGGCGCCGCCAAGACGAACAACAACGTGGACCACAAGGCGCCGCAAACTGCGCCGGGGACGGGGGCGGGCGGCACGCCCTCGACGCGCTCCGAACGACGCACCACCAGCACTTCGAGTAGCAGCAGCGGTAACGCGCGCAAGCACCTGCGGGTCAGGTAAGGTGCCGCGGTGGGCTCTCTGCACTGCTATCGGACTCAGAGCACTGTACCGTTTTTTCTCCCACAGAGTTGACGCGGGGGCCGGCAGCAGCCAGGTGTCCAGCCTGTCCAGCCTGCGGCCCAAGGGCTCCAGGGCCGCGCCCGCGGCTCACCGCGACTCCTTCCACGGCGCCATGTGCCCCGCCCTCATGGTGGCGCAGTGCTTCGCCCTGCTGCCCGTAGACGGCATCTCGCGCACCCACCCGGGTGTCCCGCAGTTCCGGTGGCTCTCCTTCCGCGTCTTCTACACCATCGCCGTGTTCCTCGGGACGGGCGTGGTCGCTCTGCTGGCCGCATATCGCATGATGAGCTCGGGGCTCTCCTTTAACAGCTCAGGTATACAGGGTGGTCCTCCAACCCCTTCCTCGTTCGTAGGTATGCAGTCCCGCAACAACACGGGGCCGGTACCGGAGCGGGCTGGCTCGCTCTCTCTCACTTGCTCGTTGTCTGCATCTCTTTCTACCGCTCAGGCGGGCTCCCCTCCACTCCCAACTGCTCGGCTCGGCTCGCCTGGGCTCGCCTCGCCTAGCCCCCCTCCTCCCACCTCACCGCTCGCCTGGTGACGTCAGCCGCCGCTGTCAGCTCAGAGCAATTTTGGGCTCAACGCGGCCGGGTCGGGTGGGTAAACGGGTCCTCCGCGGTTTCCCCCGCGACGGGGCGGGCGCGAGCGTCGCGTCGCGGACACTGACCAGGCTACCCTTGCGACCCCAGCGGGGTGCGCAGGGCCTCCGCGGCTACCCCTGTGGCCCCGGCGAGATGCGCGACATTCGCGTTCGCCCCGTCGAGGCCGCGGGGTCGGCCGCAGAGGATCCGCGCACCCCGCCGTTACCACGAGGGTAGCAGCGGAGGACCCGTTTACCCCAACCCAGCCGCGTTGCGCCCAACATCGCCGTTGCGTTTACCCCTCGCGAAGCGCGGTAGTGGCTCTCGCGACTCCGCGCTCACCCCCGCGGGACGCGGCAATGTCTGGCGGCTACCCCCGCGGAGCGCGGCAGTGACTCTGGCGGGTCCGCGGTTGACTCCCGTGAAATTGCGACTAACGCCCGCGCACGCATTGTGAGTGCCCCGCGACTTCAAGGGCTCGCGTCCAGCGAGTGCCCCTCCCCCCCTCCTTCCCCATCGCTGTGACGTTGCTCAGTCTGTTTGCTGTGTTTTCAGTTCCTCCCCCCCCCCTCTTTCCTCTTCCAGCTCCATCACGTTTTCCTCCTACTCATTCCACTTTCGGTCTTCTTTCTTCTCAGCGGCCGTAGCCGAGCGAGCCAAGCGAGAACAGGAGAGGGGGGGAGTTGGGGAGGAGGGAGAGTGCCCGGTGCGTCGGCTGCGCAGTAGGCAGTGGTGGTGGCGGGGAGGGGGGGCTCTCTCCACCACGCCTACCTAGCCCAGCCTCACCGTAGAAAGAGATGCAGACAGCGAGCGAGTGAGAGAGAGCTAGCCAGCCCGCTCCGGTACCGGCCCCGTGTTGTTGCGGGACTGCATACCTACGAACGAGGAAGGGGTTGGAGGACCACCCTGTATAGACAAGGCCGCTCTGCCTAAGTGAACGAGGATTTTTTTTTTTACTTTTAATTTTGTTTGATTTTTTGTTCAGATTTTTTTTATTTTGTCAAGAAAAATTTGTGTCACTTTTAGGTAAGTTTTAATTTTCCCCCCATTTTGTTTTCAATTTTGTGTTTATTTAGCCCAGATGTTTCGGACTTTTCTGTATCTTTCTCCTTGACTTTATTTTCATTTTATTGATTTTTTTTAAAAGTTTTGAATGATTTTTTGGGGCCTTACAATGAGTTTTCGAAGTGACTCCCCCCTCGGATACGACTTGTAAATAGTGGTGTAATTTCAATCCCTGCCCGCCCCGCAGTCACGGTAGTCTTCTTCGGCAACTCGCTGTCCGCCATGGTGCTCTTCCTGCAGCTCGCCACGCGCTGGCCGGCCGTAGCGCGCGCCTGGGCGCGCATCGAGCACGACATGCGCACGTACGGCTACCCGCGCCACCTCGGCAGAAAGGTGAAGATCATGACCGCCGTGGTGCTCCTGCTGGCGACCGGTAAGCGGGCGCGGACGAGCCGGGCGGCGCTGTCGATCCCCTCCCCTCTAGTCTCTAGGACAAGTCGTGCTCCTTGTTGCAGTCGAGCACCTGCTGGCGGTCATGACGGCAGTTTACACGTCTTGGCCGTGCTACAAGAGTGGCGGAATCCCTGGACTCGTGCGAGGGTATAGCATCAACAACTTCGCCATGGTGAGTAGCAAGTACACTGTAAACTGGTTGGCGTCTTTAGACGCCAAAATATTGGCGTCCTCTGAGAACGCCAAATCTTGGCGTTCAAAGACGCCAATATTTGGCGTTCTGAGAAGAAGAACGCCAAATATTGGCGTCTTTCAACGCCAAAATTTGGCGTTCTCAGAGGACGCCAAAATTTTGGCGTCTAAAGACGCCAACCAATTTACAGTGTACACGTCTGCAACTTAAGCGGTCGGGTCGAGGGTCCCGAGGCCACTGACATTGATACGAGGGCGCGTGCTTCAGGTGCTGCAGGTGACGGAGTACGCGCCTTGGAAGGCCGCGTTCGTCTTCCTGCTCAACCTGGTGGCCACGTTTTCGTGGAACTATACGGACCTCTTCATCATGTTGCTGAGCGTGTCGCTAGCACAGCGCTTCAAGCAGCTCAACCACCGCCTGCGCGCCCTCAAGGGGAAGGTAAGACGCTCTCCCAATTCTCACCCTCCTTTTCGGCGCCTGAGTCCGGATCGACGGTCTCCCTGCCTACAGAATCTGCCGAGCGGCGTGTGGCGTCAGCTGAGGGAGACGTACAACTCTCTGGCGTGCCTTACCAGGACGGTAGATGAGGCCGTCAACAACATCGTCCTCCTCTCGTTCGCCAGCAACCTGTACTTTATCTGCGTGCAGCTGCTGCAGGGCATGAAGTGAGCTCCCCGCCGTGTGCCTGTGCGTCAGGCCCGCAGGCATTATGTTACCCCATCGCCTCCGTGCCGCCTGTTACAGGCTCATCCTGGACGTCTACCCGTACGTGTATTTCTTCTTCTCGTTCGGCTACCTGCTGCTGAGGACGTGCGTGGTGTCGCTGTACGCCGCCTCCATCCACGACGAGAGCAAGGAGCCCAGGCGCGTGCTCTACTCCGTCCCTTCAGAGAGCTTCTGCACCGAGGTGACCCGGCCCGAGCAGAGCCGAGCGGAGCGCTACCCCACGCGGGGAGCGGCGGGGCCTCGCCTCGTCCGGCATCTAGGACCTAACACATCCAGGCCTGTTGCAGGTTCGCCGGTTCCTCGCCCAAGTCACTACTGATGACGTGGCCTTGACGGGCTGCAACTTCTTCTCCGTGACGAGGTCCCTGATGCTGACGGTAGGAGCGCCCAGCCCCGCCGCCCACCCCGCTCTCGGCCAGAGAGTTGTGTCCGTGATGATGAAGCGTTCCTCCATGCAGGTGGCGGGGACCATCGTCACGTACGAGATCGTGCTGGTGCAGTTCCAGGGGGTGAGCGGCGACGGCACCAGCGACCTGAGTGTCAAGCCGGCGAACCTAACGGTGCGCTGTTTCTAACCTGCCCGCGCCGTTCACGCGGCGCAGAGCCGACGGACATCTTTTTGTCTTATTTTCCGAGTTTGGAACTTAACTGCCGAGTGACGTGAAAAAAAAACTATGTACAGTGTCATTTAATTAAAATATTTTCACTACATAATCGTACTGCTTTTCATATTTAGAGGGACAGCAAAAATTTAAGTTCCACAGGAGATTTCGTCTATCTTCGCCAGGGCTTTTTTTTCCAGGTGCCATCCCAGTCCACTGCAGCCCGAATAGAAAATAGTGGGGCATTGCCGGGCACTGCCTTGTTCAGCTGACCTCCCCGCGCCCTGCATGCGACGGCAACTCAAGGGTGCGAGAGCAATCCCTAGCCCGGCGCGGAGTAGGACGGGGCGGGGCGGGTTGGGGCGGTGCGAGGCGGGTATGCTGGGGTGACAGAGACGTGCCCGCACGTGCCGGATCAAGCCCGTCCCGGCTCGGAGACCTGTGAGACCTCGGGTGAGGCAAGGCGCCCCTCATATCCGCCGGCACTGCGCTGTGCCCCACGCCCGCCCCCGCCCCGCCCCGCCCCGCCCCGGTCGGTACCACCCCATCCCAATGTCCCCGCTACCCACACGGCTGCCAACGGCAGCACGGGGTGCCGCCACTAAGACCTCGGCAGGAGTTCCGCACTCTCAATCGCAGAGCTGCATGGTTTTAGAAAAAAACGGGGGAAAACAAGACTCTTATACTTTACGACTATCACGCGATTTGGAATAAGCAGAGACCCACAATTACGATGACGTGACGGAGTTAGGGTTTGAAACTTTCCGGCACGAAGTAGCCTTATGGTTTTGTGTCAGGATGCGATTTTTTTATCAGCACGGCCCCTTACCTAAATCCTGATTTTTCTATACGATTTTCATAAGACTTGGCAGAGAGGTAGAACTCGATCTCCTTAGTTCACTGCTGAGGTGCCAGCCAAAAGTTAGCGACCAATTTTGAGAAATTTCGATCTAAAATCTCAGTTTCTATGGTAATACTCGACTTGTCTCGGGAAGCAGCGTGGAAAGGGGAGCCGAGCCGAGTCGCCATTGTTGCGAGTGCTCGACCCCTCGGCGCGGCGCGCAGGGGAGGAGGACCGGGGCCGGGGACTTGTTGATTCAACTCATACACAGTAGTTCAAAAATTAAAATTTGGAACGACACTTCAGAATAAAAATGTAAAAGCGGTGTTCGAATGCCCACTGCACAACGAGCCCCCAGTTCAAAAATCAAGCTGATCGGACAAATTTTACTTCTTAATCGATTGAGCTAGAAAGCAAAAAATTGGCATTTGACCCGCTGAACTAGTGACCCTGAAAGAAAACGAATTCAATAATATGACCCATAAGGCTAGAATTTTGAAAGTAAATTTCTACTTAAACCATCATTTACTGAAGTATTTTGTGAAACAAAAACATTAACGAACTTCGTGCCTACCAGAATTTCCTGAAATCGTATTTTTTTTTCTCGTTTTTTTTTCCAGTAAAAATTGGAAAAATCGGGAAAAATCGAAAATGAATAATGTAAGATTAGCGTTTTTACAAGTGGATGTAATATAACAAGATAAAATGGATTTAAAATTGACATTTTTACTCGTGGAAACCCTTATGGCCAGAGCGCTCCTCGTGATATGTTCCGAAAACGTTTTCTAATCTCTAAGGAAGTCTTCGCTGGACCGACATGCTCAAGATGTAAAAAACGCCTACCCACTGGTTCCTTCCAATAAAAATTTATTTGTTCTTATGTGAACAACAAAAATAGTGAATCAAAATGTTGTAAAACTGCACTAAAATGATAGTATAAGAATTAACCGGATTTAGTTTTACTAGGATACATTTTCAATATGTTTTTGTTGTGTTATGTTGTATGATGAATATGTCCCAAAGTAACATTTTTAAACTTGACTTTACAAGGGTCCTGTTATGAGCAAGTTTATGTCAGAATAATCTACGTTGTTTCGGTAAAGCTCATAAAATGTTTCCCGAATTCCTTTCGGATATGATCTGAAACGATTAAACCATTATACGGCCTATTATGATTAGTACACCAAAACCGTTTAGCAATCATTTCGAAATCGATCGCGGTCGCGGTATACGGTTCTATAGAACGTTTCGCGAGCACCCACTAAAGATTAATGTATCACCCTTCCGATCAAGATTAATGTCGAAGAGATGTTTAATAAAGCAGGTTTCTGCTACGAATAACTCAGACAGTCTGGCTGAAACTTATCTGTAAGTAATCCTGATTTAATCCGAAACGTTTTATTTCCCACTGGGAAGTTAATTTTACCTGTATTGAGACAAAAATCGTTTTTCCCTTTTTTCCCCCAATTTTTCAGGGCCTTTGGAAAATAACCGAAAAAACTTTTTTTTTCGAAAATTTCAGGATTTTTTCCAGGGCTTTCAATCTGTAGACGGAGTGGTGGGTCTGTCTCTATCCTCTGAGGGCCGTAGTGCCGCTGCGAGTCGCTAGAACCCCCAGCCACACCCCAACCCCGCCCTGCCTCCTGCGCTTGCGACGTTTTCCATGATCCACACGGCACATCCAATGGGCAATATGAAGCGTGCGGGTGATGAGGAATGAGTAACAATGTCGCCCCGCTGTGCCTCCGGCCCCGGCCTGGCCTGGCCTACCTCACCAGCACCAGCACCATCACCGCCACCGGCATGGGATCAACTCCAAGGCCACCCACAATCAGTGGCGCGGGGTGCGGAGGGCATGTGTGGCTGGCGGTTTGGGAGGCGCCACCTACACTGGAGAAGGTCGGGTGGGGTGGGTTGGGGCGGGGCGGGGTGGGGCGTCATCAAAACGAGCTTACGTCGCGTCACGGCTCCCGGCGCTCGGCTCGGCGTCGCGCCGCCGGCTTGGCGGGGGAGGGAGCTGTGAGTGGGCGCGGACCGGCGGGGCGGGGCGGCGCAGGGTGAGGCGGGGCGGGGCGGGGCGGGGCAGGGCGAGGCGGGGCGGGGCGCGGCGGGTTGAGGCGGGTCTCAACACCGAACCCGCACTCTGCTCGCGTCGTCTCGCCGACCTCAAACTAATTTCACGCGAAACGTTATGTCCTCGATCCGTGGCCTTCGAGTTGGCGACGAAGGCTGGTGAGACGGGAGGCAGATGGTGCGGCGTTGCGCTCCGTGGCGAGGAAACCCGAGCGGAACCCGAACAAACCCGCGGCATTGCTGATTGATGGACAGGCCGCGCGGGAGAGGGAGGGAGGGGGCGGGGGAGGAGGACGCCGCGACGCAACCAGCGGAGCACCAGCCGCACCAGCCTGGCACCAGCCTGGCACCATAGCGCGCCGATGAAATTGAATCAGTGTCGACCGTGTTTGTGTTGGCAGTTCTCGCCTCAGGGCGGGGAGGAGAGGGGAGGGGAAGGAAGGGGAGAAGTGGGTAGGGGAGGAGAACAGTGAGGGGTAGGAGGACAGTGAGAGAGACAGGACAGAGCAATGGGAAAGAGAAAAAAGAGAAAAAAGAGAAGCCGAGAAGGCGATGAAAAGAGCAGATTCCGGCCAGGCCCGACCTTACCTACGCTGACAGGTGGGGGGTATGGGCCGGGACCGGTCCTGCTCGCAGAACTTGTGATAGTTCCGCCGCCACGCCCCGCGCCGCGACGCGCCCACTGAGCGCCTGACCACACGCGGTAGGCCACCCGCTGCACAGCCGCGCGGCCGCGCTGCCTACCTCGCGCCGTGCCGGTGCCGCATAGCGGCTGCGCGGAGGGGAGGGGAGGGCCGGACTGCGCGACCATCCATGTGACATTCCCGTACATTCCTCCAGTGAAATTCCCCACCGGAGCAGTTATCCTCTGTTGGCGACTGCAATTTTAAAAGGGATACTTTGACGATGTATAAAGCTTGCAGATTCTTGGAGGGGAAAGAACAGCGCGTTTCCCAGCTTCCTTTTGGGGATCCGCCCCGGCCCGTGGCCCGCGGCTGGCAATGGAACCTCCTCAGAATCCCCTGCCCCCTCGTGCCAGAGCGCTCCACCTCCAGCACTGGGCTTCAGCTCCCTGTGTCGGGCCGGGCTGGTCCGCGCTTTGGCCATGGGCATGAAGTGTGGCAGAGACGTTGAAGTCCTTTGGGCAGGGCGCGCCCGGGGAGCCCGCACGGTCCGGAGGACGCGGAGGACCCCGAGAGGCTGAGAGTTGAGTGTGCTGTGGCGCGGGCCGCCCCGCTCGCCCCCGCACCGCTTTCCACCCCGGACAGAACCAGTGACATTTTATTGTCCGGTCGTTGGAAGGAATTACTGCTAACAGCTCGGCGTAGCGAGACGGGGGCGTGGCGGGGCGTGTCCGGGCGTGGCGGGGCGTGGTAGCCCGGGGTGGGGGGTGGGGTGGGGGTGGGGGTGGTGTACTGCGCGGCGCGGCGGACACCTCCACCTGGGCTGCTCGCCCGCCCCGCTTGGCGGCGCTGCAGAGTGGAGTGCGACGGTGTGCTGATCGGATCACTGGCGTGACGGTCCCTTCCCGACCGGCCCAGAGCGTAGCGGCGCGAAGACACTCCCCCCCCCCTTTTCTTCCCCCGAGTCCCCTCACTCTGACAGCTCTCTCGGCCCCACTGCTACTTCACTCTCTCAGCGCCCCCCCCCCCCCTTCCATACCCCTTTTCGCCGCTCACCCCCGTACGCATTTCGATGTGCTAATCTCGCTAATTCCGGGAGGAAAGGTTTCGCTGGTCCCGAGCTCGTCGCTTTCGCAGAACCTCCAGCACTGAAATCCTCTCGCCAGCCGGCAGCAGCTCAGCTGCAGGAGGCGGGGGCGAGGGGGACAGTCATCCCGAGGACCAAGTGAGTGCTCAAAATTTAGCGAACAACTCAGCCACTTCCTCTCTGAACTAATAAGTACATACCTTGATTATTTTTGGGCTCCCTATAGGGATGCCGTTTTGGTTCTAACGCGAGAGTTTTTGATTTTGATTTTTTTTTTTGTTGACGATTACCCCCTATGTGTACAGCCGATTGTGCCCCAGCGATTTACCCCATATTTTAGTTAAATGTACTCCCGAAAAATCAGATTTTCTTCTTTTGTCATGTCTGCTGTCAAATTGTCTACCTACGGAACGGAGGTATACATTTTGACATATCTCTATTTACAATCGGTCCGAATAGTTTTGAATCTACATGTTTGAATTCTTTATTCCTATTTGAAGGTAACTGTTCAAATTTTGATCGTCACCGTTACAACAATTTTCTCTCTCACTCTCACTCAATCGCTTCCGAATCAAATATTCCAACGTGCAACACAACCGAACTAGTGCCAATGCGTAACGGGTGCAATTTTCCTGTTGAGACGGTGAGGAGCTGAAACTACCAAAGCCGTGCGAAGAAAGCAAATAACACAATCGTCAGCCTTGTTGACAAACAGCCAGGGGAGACCCCTCCCCCCTGCCCCCCTCAGCCAGCCCCGCAGTCCGACCTGTCCGACGCACTCTGGTTGAGGGGCCAAGGGTGTTTGAGCAGGGACTACTACCCACCCCTGGCGCGGGCCCGGGGGCCCGGGTCCGCTCGCGCGCCTCGGCTCGGCCAGGCTCCTTCAGTCGCCCCGGCCACCCCATGTCGCTCGTGCCCGACGACATTCCTGCTCCTAGCAGCTCCCGTGCGGCCCGGCGCGCAGCCTGCAGAGCGATGGTGCTCGCACTCGTAGGCGCACTCCCTGAGCCCTGAGAGCGAGAGAGCCAGAGCAGAGCGCTCTCACACCAACGGCAGACTGCTTGAGAGCGAGAGAGATAGAGCGAGGTGTGCGTGCACAGGCATCGCACGGAGCGCGCGGGCGCGCCGCCCTCGCCCCTGGGCGCCCCGCCACAATGACACGCTCCAACCCCCTTCCCCCCCCCCACCTTCTTGTCACGTGCGCGAGATCCTGCGTGGATGAGCATATGCGGCCCGACTCGTGACGTCACGGGCCAGCCGGACTGGAAATAAGATTCCAGGTGGCGGCCGGTCGTGGGGGGCGGGTGTGGATGTGGACTGGGCGGGACGTGGGCTGCACACCGTACCAGCGACGGGCAGGGACGGGGAGAGGCCGCGGGCGGGCGGGGTAGGGAGGGCGGGATGAGGCGGGCTGGGGCGGGCTGGGAGAAAGCCTGGCTGAAGAGCGACGTGGGCAGCAATGGGAAAGGAGAAGGGGAGGGCTGCAGAGAAAAATTAGGGGAGCGGGAGGGCGGGAGGGGTGGTGGGGGGAGAGAGGGGTGCGGCGCCCGGGCTGGGCGGGCGCCGCGCATCTCCCTGACAGTCTGGGAAAGAGAGTGAGAGATAAAGAGAGATAGATAGAGCGGTCGTGCGAGTAGGGGAGGGGGTCTGGCTGGGGCGGAAGGTAGGGGTAGGCGCCGTCAGGCTCCGTTCCGGAGCACAACGCGACGCGTCAGTCCGCGACGCACCACTATCCGCGCCGCGTTCTCGCGCCACGACACGGCGACGTCCTCCGGCCAGCACAACATGTAGTGCGGCAAGCTGGTAGTTCCGGTCGCCTCCTCCGCCGCCCCGTGCCGCCGCGCCCCGGCGGGCCCTCCTCCATGTGCTCCTCGGAGATGCTGGACATTGCGCTGGCGCGCACGAGCAGCGGACACGACCAGCACGCCCTGGCCCGGCAGGCACTGCTGCTGCTCCCGTGGGTGCCCGGGGCGGGTCCCTGCTCCAGCCCCTGCTCCAGCCCCTGCTCCAGCCCCCCCTTCAGCCCCATGAGTGAGTAGTAGACACGACCAGCACGCCCTGGACCGGAAGGCACTGCTGCTGCTCCCGTGGGAGCCCGGGGCGGGCCCCTGCTCCAGCCCCTGCTGCAGTCCCTCCTCCAGCCCCTGCTCCAGCCCCTGCTCCAGCCCCTGCTCCAGCCCCTGCTCCAGCCCCTGATCCAGCCCCTGCTCCAGCGCCTGCTCCAGCCCGAGGGGTAAATAACTCCGAATTTTGATGTACACCACTAAGTCCTCCCGGCTGGAGGCTGCAGGATACGGCAAATACGACTCGAACCCGTCGCACTGTACAGTCATCGTGGCGTCGTGGCTCAGTTGGTAGAGCGCGCGACACCGAACCTAGTGGCCCGAAGTTCGACTCCCACTTGGGAAAGTGTTTTTCGCGCTTGACATTCCCTTTGGCCGCAGCTGGATGGCAGGTCAAATAGAAGTTAAACACGTCTCACCGCCGTTGGCTCGGTGGCTCTGGGCGTTGGGTCGCTTCCTGTTCTGGCTACGTGTCGGCACTCGGGGTTGTGGGTTCGAATCCCGCGTACCCCTCTGAGGTAAGGCCTCTGAAACTGGGATCAGGAAGTCTAACGCCCTTGACACCGCTCGTACCTCTAGGGGTAGGCCAATGGTGGTACGGAGATCAAATCTGTCGAATTGCGCGATAGGATCGCAGTCAGCAAAGCGCCGGTTCCCATGGAACACCGAAGCAGTTGGCTGCCACAGGGGGTAAAAGCCCTGTGCCTGGCGGGAACCGCAACCTCCTTCGGGAGGTTTACTGCCGCAAAAATTTTCCATGTTTTCACGCCACCCTTTCAATTGCAGAGCAAAATTTGTTTCTGAAAAGTTTAAAAAAATAATTGAAATAATTGTGATTATTTCGCGCAGTTGCAAGTTAATTTCCAATAATTTGGAATAACTAGAAATCATTCACAATAATTTACTAAAAATCCTATTTAATCATGTAATTGAGAGAATAATTTGGATCAGATGTGCGTGTATTTTCTGGGGCATCCCCGAATTTAAAACGAATTCAAGTAAATTCACAAAATGATCACAATAATTTCAAACTTTGCAATAAATTCAAAAAATTCAAAGCTAATTCAAAATGAATTCAATTCAATTTAGACAAATTCAATTCAAATTCACGCAATTTGTACACCGAATTCAGAGTTGTTTACCCCTCGCTCCAGCCCCATGAGTGAGTAGTAGACACGACCAGCACGCCCTGGCCCGGAAGGCACTGCTGCTGCTCCCGTGGGTGCCCGGAGCGGGTCCCTGCTCCAGCCCCTGCTCCAGCCCCTGCTCCAGCCCCTGCTCCAGCCCCTGCTCCAGCCCCTGCTCCAGCCCCTGCTCCAGCCCCCCCTTCAGCCCCATGAGTAAGTCCACATCCAAAACGAGATGGCTAGTGTTTTGTACTCAAAGCTACCCCCCCCCCCCTCCGCAAGTGCGCATTCAAAGTGCACTTCTGTACTCCCATAAAGTACTCCTCACCACCGCTGACCACCACTGTGCCACTGTGCAGCCCGAGGGGTCCTTCACTCGAAAAAATCAGTGTACACCCCAGACCAAATCAGGAAACAATCATAAAAAAATTAGAAAAAAATCAAGAAAAATCAAGAAAAGTCGATGTACGCTTGACTTTATAGTGAAGGACCCCTCGGTGCAACACAGTGCAACCCAAAGGACCCCTGTGCTTGGCCCTGTGCACACCTGTGCACTGCAGTGGAGATGGTCCGGTCCGGGCGCGTCAGTCCCGGTTTCATTTCCTCGGAGCAACAAGCATGCGTGACGGGGTTGGAGGGAATTGGAAAGGCGGGGGAGGGGGAGGGTCGATGTTGGCTGAGACGCCCCATCAATCCAAAGATCCCTGAGAATGCAGCGGATATGAGATGGAAGACATCCGCCGCGGGGCGCCGCCACCGCCACGCTGGGACGACATGTGGTTCTATGTGGTGCTACGACCAAAAAAACAAAGCAAATATCGTAGCTGCCACAGTCGAGGGGTCGTCAACTGCCTTTAGCCGTGTACGGAGGAATATTGATATTATGAGTAATATCAGAGTAATATTAGGGTAATATGGTAATATTGTGGGTAATATGGGTAATATTGAGGTAATATTGATGTAATATTGGCAAAAATATGGGTAATATTGATGTAATATGAAGGTAATATCGGTAATATTGAAGTAATATCGGGGTAATATTAGTTTCGTGTACGGAGGAATATCAGAGTTGACGACCCCTTGGCCACAGTGAAAAAAAATGTGAGAGTTCACCTCTGGAAGGACCAGAATGATTCGCCTGGGTTGGGTTCTAGCTAGCCAGGGACTGGAACGCCTGCTACAGCCAGGGTAGGCAAGCCCGCCGGACTAGTCTGTTACGCGGGAGTGCCTACATCCGCGCTCTCCCCTACATAGAACGCCCGTATTCCGAGCCAGGGCATATTGCAATAGGGCTGAGTGGTCTTCCAACATACCAGTTTTCCGGTTCGTTCTTTTCTATCTGGTTGAGAAACAAAATGAAAAAAAAAGTAGATTAATTGAAAAGCGGCGAAAATCGGGGCCGGGAATGTGACAAACGAGTTCCACCAGCACGGTTTTGCTTTTTTACCTAGATAAACCAGATCAAAAATATTGTGCCACAAAACTGAGGGCTACGCAGGTTCAGATATATATTTTTAAAAAGGGAAGTTTTACTGTTTTCTTAGGCATGAAAAAATGTTTGTGCCCTGATTTTAATGTTACTTGATGCTTTCAAAAAGTGTTTTTCATGCTCTTTGCAAAGGTTTGAGTACTGCCGAGAGTACTGCAGTGTTTTCTCTCCGTAACATTTCTATCCACGAATAAGAGTTTTGTGTCACAGTTGTTAAAATATATAGTTCCCTTTCCAATGGACACTTCTTCTATACCTTTATCATTCTTTTCATAGGAACATACTTGGTTATATTCGGTTCTCTGGTTCAGTAATCGTCAGTCAGTATTAAACCCGTTTTGGTGAGAAAAAACGGTTTTGTTCAACAAACAAAGACACAGTAAAAAGGGTTTCTTCCAGCACTGTAAACTGGCTCCGCAGTTCCCGAACCGCCCAGCCCTAAACTGGGGCGGAAGACTAGTGACCCCATTTTGTCAGTCGTCTCCCCCCCCCTCCCCCCCGCTCAAACAAAAAAAAACACCGCCACCAGCTCCACCTTACAGCTGAGTGTGAGTGGAGCTGTCACTGTGTCAAATTGGTGGGGTCGGTGCGTCTCAAGAAGAGCCGAAAAAAAGGGCGGGGGGGAGGGGGCGCAAAGGATGGAAACGGAGGAATATATGCTTCCCCTTTTGATTATGCTCGTCTTGTCGTTAAAAGAAAACTCTTTATTTAATTGGAGGGACGTTTCGTGAACTTGCTTGTTTTGTTATTGTTTGATTCTTGGCGCCACTCCGCTCCGTTGGGGCCACTGTGTAGAGGGTCGCAACGCTTTCCCAACCCACAGCACCCCTTCCTATAGTCGCCCAAGAAAACAACTTTCCGAAAACAACTTTCTCATAAATACGTCTTTGACAGCAGGAGCCCCGCGGAAGGGCCAAGTTTGTCCTGGTCCAGGATGGGCAGCTATCTATGTTCAGCAAGCGACACGGGGAAGCGCGTGTGAAAAGGGAAAGGTCGAGGAACAACAGAGATGGAAGTGTGGAAAGGGGGGGGGAGGGAGGGAGGGGGGGGAGAGAGAGAGAGAGAGAGAGAGAGAGAGAGAGAGAGAGGAGAGAGAGAGAGAGAGAGAGAGAGAGAGAGAGAGAGAGAGAGAGAGAGAGAGAGAGAGTGTTCTCGCTATACCGTCCCGAGGGAGCCTGGCTAGAGGCCGTGATACATCTCGCCTCTTCTCGTCTAACCACCCGTTCCCAAGTCCTGAAATATGAGAGCCATAAACACAGACCCTGAATTGCCAAAATTTTCGCTGTCACACGTTCGTTTTGTCACCCCGATGCCCTACTCGTCGTAGCCGCTCACGGGGTGGTCGCAGGTGTAAGCAGCACATTCATGAAAATTGAAACTATGTCCTTCGGATGTTGCGGCCAGAATGGCAAGCAAGAAAAAATATAATTTTTAAAATAGTATCTTAGTAACCATTTAATGTTTTGTGTCAGGACATCTGTGGTGGTTGCACATTGATTATTCTTCTGGTTTCTCTCAGGCTGGAGGGGATATCAAATATCGGACCTATACCCTGGCGCCTTCGCCATACTCCACTCCACCCCCGCCCCGCCCCGCCCCGCCCCGCCCCGCCCCGCCCCGCCCCGCCCCGCCCCGCCCCGGGCATCTGGCTCCAGCTCCACGTCCGTTCCCTGACCTCCTCGCTCCCTCCGATACATTACAACTGCACAATGAAGCGGGCGATATTGAGTGCTCTCTATAGTGAGAGGACTCAGGGCGCGGCGGGGTGGGGGCGGGGTTCGTCCCCGGGCCGGGGTAGGGGATGGTTATCAGAACTCGCGGCACGCGAGGGCAGAGGGCTCCAGCCCCGGCTCCAGGGTCAGCTCCAGAGTCGGCTCGAGACCGCGCGACTCCAAGATCATAACTTGGCTTGATTGGCTTCATACCCGACCAGAGCCGTCCTGTGCACGCCTTCCGCGCGTGGACCAGGCCTGGCCGGGGCGGGGACCGGGCTAGGCAGAGGCGCGCCCCGGCCCCGCGCCCAGGGACTGAGCCTTCAAAAATCCATCATTGTCAGACAGGGTATGGCGGCGGGGGCTGGGACTGGAGCGCTCTTCGAGGAATAATCAGTGAAAGTTGGGGGCCCGTCAGCTGGGGCGGGGCACGCGGCACGCGGCACGCGCGCAGCGACTGGGACGTGGACAACGAGTGTGTGCCCAGTGTCTGTGACGGAAGGCGTCCCCGAAAATATAATGTGGTTTTGAGGGCGCGGCTCGTCAAGGGATCGAGGCCCCACAGCCACCAGGAGACTCCAGCACAGGCGCACCGCGCCACCGCTAAACGGAGAGGTGAGGTGATAAATATTTGACGAGAGCCATAAACGGGCCGTCAGCGTGTGGCGAGGCGAGGGCGGCGTGACGTAGTGTAGCGTAGTGCGGCGTAGTGTGGCGCAGCCGTGCGGTGCCGAGCCGAGCCGAGCCGAGCCGAGCCGGGCCACCTGGCACCTCGCCTCCGAGCCGAGCCGAGCCACTGGAGGGAGGGAAAGAGGGAGCAAACCTTCTCTTTCACATAGCCCATATCTCAACACATGGATGAATGTAACCAAACATGGAATTTTTTTCATTTCATTTTCATAACCGTGTACCGTAGCTACTTTGAGAGTTTAGGAGAGGTATCCCGCTGAGATTGAATTTCAGCATTAGTTTCCAGACAACGGTAAATTAATAGACCCATTTATCTCACTGTCTCTGCTGGGCGCGCTCTGACGAGGTCTGCGCTGATCAATCCTGACGAAGGATTTTTCTGCTTCGTAAGCGCACACAGAAATTTTTAGCAAATGCAAACAGCTTTTTTTTCTTTTCTTTTTTTTCTGCCAAAATAAAATAATAATCTATGTTTACTTCTACTTGGTCCGAGAAAACACATATCTCTTTGGATGGGTTGGCATAAGTTCGAAGCGCAGTCGAACACAACGACGTCATGTGTAATGTGTAACCCCGCCGTGGCCATGCAGGGTGAGTGGGAAGGCACTACTCGGCAGCAAGTTCACTAACAGTTTTGGGGGCGAGCGGCGAGAGAGAGAGTCGCACGGGGACGAATTACACGAGATAAGAGGGGTGGGTGAAGCTGGGGGGACAGCTGCCGAGCTGCCCACGTGACAACTCATCATTTTTATGCCCACGATCCCCAGCTGCTGTTCGGACGCCCCGCCATCACCGCCCGGGCTCGAAATTACTTGACGAAGAATGAGGGCAAACTGGAGAGCACGGAGTTAGGGTGCTAGGGGTGGGGGTAATGAAGTAAGGGTCGGTGTTGGCGTTGGGCCGGGGGACTAGCAGCTGATCGCAAGACTAGCAGTGTGCTGCACTTTGCGCCGCGCAACAGCATAGCAGTTGTCCAGGCTAGATTAAGGCTCTTAAAATTGATTTCGACGACGAAAGTTTTCGTCGAATTGTTTTTCTTTTCTTTTTTTTCTTTCTTTTCTTTCTTAAAACTTGACGTCGAATAGATGTCGGGCGTCGATAAGACGTGGTCCTGAAATCGTTTCCAGTGGTAAACAATGATATTTGACAGAAAACACGGGTAATACAGGAATAATCTGGAGTAATTCATCTTGGGGAAAAAAAAAGAAAAAAGAAAAAAAGGGGGGGGGGACAAAATCTGGGTGGCAAGTGGCAACCCGGCTAAATTCGGGGAATTCAGGTTATCAGTAATCCGCGGCTTACACATAATATGATAGTCGGTTTCCGCATCCCGCATAGATATTTCGCAAACAGCGATATTTTCGTCTCGCTTCTTTCAGCTGATAGCGCCGTCAAACGGAGCCACAAGGATTTGACAAGGATGGAGATACACCATGAACTCGCTGTGTCTGGCCTCTACAGCATCCCTACAACCAGGACATGGGTTGGGAAATTAATATTCATACATTTTAAGTACGACGATGATGCCGGAGCAGTGAGAGATGAGAGAGTAGTGTCAACGGAGTGAGATAGTTACGAAAGTGGTTGAGGGCAAAACTCTGCCTAGAGGCTTTCCGGGGGGAAGACCGACTTGCAGGGCGCTGCGCTGAGCAGCGTAGCGTAGCGAGTCCTTGGCGCTCTCTTCCTTCACCCCCACGCCAGCCCAGCCGAGCCCCAAACCGGCGCGCGCCGCCCTTGAAACTCCAACCGCTCCGCCCCGCCCCGCCCCGCCCCGCCCCGCCCCGCCCTCCCCGATGCTCTGCGCTGACGCTAAGCCCCTCACGCTCCGGCTCCGGCTCCGGCTCCGGGGCTCGCTCACGTACCGGTCCCGCCGGCTCCAGGGCCGCCGTTTAACCTCTCGAGCAGGGAAGCCGGGCGAAGGCAGCCGATCCACCTCACAACACAGTCTGGGACCGCGGCCGCAGGAGGGGGCGGGGGGGGGGAGGGGGGCTGGTCAGGCAGGGGCGCGCCCTCGCCGTGCCCTGTTGTCGTAGGATTAGACAGACACACAAGAGCTATGAGATGGGCCGAACTTGCAGGGTGGGGCGGAGTGGGACGGGCTGGCCAGGCGCAGCTTATAGACCGGCTGACGGGGAAGCGATGTGTGCTGTGGATTGCCTATAGTGATTTTTCTCGGGCTACCCACCTACCTTTAGGGCGGCCTCTGGGGCTGACCGGAGGGATCAGCTCTTTGCTCCACCACTCCCCTCTCAGTGAAACGGGGCTGGGTCGTGCTACACCAGGCCAGCCAATCGTGTCCTTGGAGATCGATGGCAAATCGCCGCGCCTTACGCATTGCGTTCGCGTTAGCTATGTATTCGCATCGGGAACTGAGCGCCACAGACACGGACCATCCATCAGCGCCCTCCCTCCCCCCCCCCTTCTCCCCCCGCCCCATTAACATATTTTAGTATAATACAATTACGAAGGACGCGTGCCTCCTCTCCTCTCAGCTCAGCGTGGTTGCCGGGCCGGGGTCGGGTGGAGGCGGAGCCAGTACGTCAGCAGGTTTTCCAGCCCGATGAAAATGGCACACTTGATCCTTGCAATGACACCGGTCACAGCACGGCTCACTTATCCTTTTTCTTTTTCTTTTCTTTTTTTTCAGACAGCTCCTCCACCAACAGCACGCGCCATGTAACTCCTAGGGCGTCGGAGCGACACCCGCTGGCCTCCAGAAATGGTTAGCAGCACACAAAGTAAAGAGCCGGATCGGCCCGGTCGGTGAGCAGCGCAGATTTCAGAGGTTTTTATACCACCAACTGTCGTTTTGACTTGCTTTTTAATTCTTTTGACGTAAAACACCCCGTACCTCTTGAACATAAATTCATACGGCAAAATAAATGGAATTTTGGTTTCCTCACGGGACACAATCCGATGGGCTGAGCGACCAGGAAAAAAAAATATGTTGTTTTCGAACGCATCATATTTTGTAATTCGGTCTCACGGGGGACTGTCGGGCATTTAGGGGAGGGTCAATTTCTCTCGCTTGGATCTCTTTTACCAACATGGTCCGAGTACGTCCGAGTAGAACCTTCCACATACCGAAAATTTGATAAATAAGGGACAGGTGCCATGCGTAAGGTCGGTGGAGCTCTGAGCAGGAGAACGAAATTGCGTGCAAGGTGCAACTCTGTACTCTGTAACTTCTCCGCCTCTGTTCTGACACAGTGAGACCGAGGATGCCGCTCGCAACGGTCGGCACACTGGCTCCGATGCCGCTGCCTCCTCGACTGCCCCGGACGCCGCCGTGCCCCAAGCCCGCCGTTGAGCCGGGGCCCGGGGCCGGCCCGGTCAGCCCGATGGCGCTTGGTGTCGAGGGCTGCACGCCGGGGAGCTGGTGGTGCCCGTGCCCGCCGCCGTGTCCCTGGCTGCACCTCCAGCCCGAACGGCCGCGACCGCGCACACCTCCGCACGCTCGCGCGCACCCCGACCTGGGCCCCGACCTGGACCTGGAGGGCTTACCCCCGACGAGGGTCCACCCGGACTCCTTCTCGGGCTCCATACGGCACGCGCTGATCATCGGATACTTCTTCTCGCTCCTGCACCCAGAGCTCGGACCCTCCCCCTCGCAGGACAGGTGCGCCGCCCGACCTCATACCTCACCCCAGCGGGCTGATTCCGCAAGGTGGTTTCGTCTCTCTGTCCTTGTCACGTTCACGGGGCGACGCCGTAAGGAGCAAGAGAGAGGACGGCTGAGAGGACACTACTAACCGCCTTGCGGAATCAGTCTGCTGTCCCGCACCACGACACCGGCCTCACGCGCGCTCACGACATGACATGAGCTCAGTTCCAGGGCGCGCCGGTGGTCAGCGGCCCGGCTGCTGCGGCTGCTGTACGCGGGGGTCATCGTGATGGGGCTGAGCGTGCAGGCCGCGCTGTCCCTCTACCGGGAGATGACGGCGGACTCCCTGTGGGACAGCTCAGGTGAGCCGCGCCGCCGCGCCGCCGCCTCCGCGCACGCCGCACCACGTCGCGACTCACCTCATGGTTTCCTCGGCAGTGGACATGATGTTCTTCGGCTCCGCCACGGCCGCCACGGTGCTGTTCCTGGAGCTGGGCCCCCGATGGCGCCGCCTCACCCGATCCTTCGAGCGCGTCGAGAGTCGCATGGTGGACTTCGGCTACCCGCACAACCTGCGCAGGAAGATGAAGCGCCTCACCGCCGTCGTGCTCCTGGGCGCGGCTGGTGAGTCTCCCGCCGCGAGGCTGCGCGCGGCAGCGGCACAAGGGTCCCACTCAGAGGTCACACTGACGACAACCCTTCTCCCTCTCTCTCTCTCTCTCTCTGACCCAGTCGAACACATCCTGTCCGTGTGGAGCGCCGCCAACTTCACGTGGCCGTGCTACATGGAAGCGGGCTTTGGAGGCCTGCTCAGGGGTTACTCGTTGCTCAAGTTCCCCATGACCTTTACTGTCTTGGCCTATGAGCATTGGAAGGCACTTGTCGTGCTGTTTTTCAACTTCGTGGGCACCTTCTTCTGGAACTTTAACCACCTCTTCGTCATGCTAATCAGCATGCCCCTCAGTTATCGGTTCAAGCAGATCAACGAAAGACTGGAGGCCGTGACGGGCAAGGTGTGGGCAAAGTGCTTGGTGTTTGTCACCCATTCCTTTCTGATCTGCATCATTTGAGACAAAACTTTCTTTCCTGTGACCTGATCAGGTAATGACTGACGACTTCTGGCGGCGGGCGCGCGAAACGTACAACGAGCTGTCCGTCTTGTGTCGCGAGGTGGACGATGCCATCGGCAAGCTCGTCCTGCTCTCCTTCGCCTCCAACATGTACTTCATTTGCCGACAGCTGCTGCACAGCTTCAGGTCGCGTGACTTGTTCTTGGTGGTTGGGGAATGGTGGGTAGTGCGAACTGGGTGGAAGCCTCATAGCCCAAGTTTCTCTGCTGCAGGACACTGCGCACTGGCTTTTGGTACAACCTGTACTTCATCTACTCGTTCGGCTACATGCTGCTGCGGACGGTGCTCGTCTCGCTGTTCGCCGCGTCCGTGAACGACCAGAGCAGGAGGCCGCTGCGGGTGCTGTTCGCCGTCCCCGCGGAGGGGTACACGCACGAGGTGGAGCGCTTCGTGAGCCAGGTCACCCGCGACCACGTCGCTCTCACCGGCTGCCGCTTCTTCTCCGTGACGAGGGGACTTATCCTCACGGTGAGCAGAGCAGCGTCTACGCCAGGGGAGAACGGAAAGCACGTCTGTTTTATGCGGCTCAGCTCACTGTTAAAAATACCGTAGGGAGTTACATTACGCCTACGGTCTGTACCGTAATTTTGGTGTACGGTCAGATCGTAGCATATTATTACGGTACAGACTGTAGGGAGTTACATTACGCCTACGGTCTGTACCGTAATTTTGGTGAACGGTCAGCGTAGCATATTATTACGGTACAGACTGTATTTCATTGTGGATAGAATGTGCCCCATTGAACTTCCCCGACACATTTGCAGGCGACGGTGTGTACCGTAAGATTCAGACCGTAGTCGAAAATTACGGTCCGGGACCCGGTAACAAATTAACGGCACGCACCGTAGGAATTTACCGTGGTATTTTCTCACAGTGCTCTTGGAGCGCCGGATGGGTAGGCAACCTCTTGTCTGTAGTGCCTTCGTGCAATGCGGGATGGCCTACCTCGAGCCGCGCAGGCGCGGGGCCCGCGGCGCGGAGTGGAGCCACCTCTCGTCTTCACCGAATACATTCGAAGAAAACGGACGCACTTTCTGGGCCATCTCCAACGCGACGCGCGCGCACACACAAAAGCTCGTCGAGCTGCTTTTCTGTCATGTTTATGTCTAACAGTTCATAAGCGAGAAATCTTTGTCTCCAGGTTGCCGGTACAATCATCTCCTACGAGATTGTCTTAATGCAGCTGCATCCCATGGTGGCGGGGACGCCTCAAAAGATAGACCACACTGAGCATTGTGGCCTGTAAGACGAGAACGATGTCTGATTGGGACCGACTAGAGCTGAGGAGACTGGAAAGAGGATTCGACTGAAGATGGAATGTAAGAAATGGCACAGTACATGTACAAACTATTTTAATTTTATAATAAAAGTTCCAAGTTGGCAAAGGTTAAGATAACAAATAGAGACAAATTAACTGTCAAGCTTCATCCATTACAATCCCTTATATATTTGCGTCCACAAAATGCATGTTTGGGGAGCCTTCAGCCTTCAGGTTAAATCTTAAGTATCCTATGTAAGAATTTGGTCCATTTCAGATCTAGAATAAATTGATAGAAAATGTCATTGGCAAGACCCATAGATATATAGTGTACTCTTGAAATGTGGGAGTTATTCAGTTAAATCAGAAACAAAAGAAGAAAAAAGAGAAAGTGTCTTCCATTGTGCCCATTGATTGATTTGTTTTAGCACAACTGCAAACAATAGGTTGAAATATAAGTCTTGTTTCCTGCAAACAACAAAAACAAAAAAGAAAAAAAACAATCATAGTCAATAGTTAAAAAATAATTTTAAAAGGACATCTTAGAAGTATTATACATCTTATTATTGTTAATGTTGGGAATGAGGACATTCAGTAATCATCAGAGGTACATCTTCTGCAAAATACCTAACATAATTTTGACAGGGTAACAAAAAGTAGGTTGTTTGTGGAGTGATACATTTAAAGTCCTTTGACAAGTGTTGCTTACATGTAAATGACTAGATTGATAGGCTGCATTATCTGTTTCAAACTTACAAAATGATTTAAAACAAGAAAAACACCAATGCTTACAAGATTAAAAAGCTATGAATGAGTATAAGCTTATGAAGACATCTATGATTTATGTAGAAACGGAATGCAAGCCAGCTGAGATTGAAAAATATCACATGTTGGGCAAGGGGGCGAGGTCTTCTCCTCAAAACTTATGAAAGAAAAGCTTCCATACATAAGCAAAATAAAAATTGAGTTCTAAATGGAATAGTCCTAGTATTAAATTCACGCTAATAGATTTCAATAGAATAAATATATTAGGTTTTAAGACGTGAGATTTCTGGAAACATTTATCTGTGAGATTCTTCAAAACTTAAAAGGATTTACAGAAGATCGAGCCAGCTTTACAGCTGAACATTTTGGAACTGTTGGCAGTCATGTTTGTATTCATTTAAAAATTTTAATGTCAGATAACACTGCCTCATTTTATTCCTTAGAATTGATTACTTCTGCACCATCAGAGGTAGGAAAGTATTCAGTTGATTCCCCATGAGCAGTGCGCATAGTAGAACTTGAGTCAGGTTTCTGGAAAAATTCAAAAGGGAAGATAAAGTTTGTTACAAACACACACAACAAACAAAATAAGATATAGTACTGAGAGAAAAATTTACCTCAACATCAAGCTCAGGTGCAACCAAATGAAAGTCAAACCGTACTAATCGAAAGTCAGCCAAACACAAAAATCGTAGAAGAGTTATTGATGCACACATCATCCATGAAATAACATTACACCATGATGCCACCTTTACAAGAAATTTTTACAAAAATTATGATAAAAACAGTCATTACAATAGATTCAATCAAAAGCAAATTGTAAAATATATATTATGTACAACCATGAAAGCATTTACCTGAGATATTTCCAAAAGTGCATAGTTAGCTGGTGTTATAGCATGCAAAGGACTATGCTGATCTGCAGGGAATGTTTGATTCAGATCCACTCTACACCTGTTTAATAGGAGAGACTAAGCATAAAGCAAATGTGCCACAACTAATGCATCTAGTTACTAGGGTATTCATGAATGTCTATACAAAACATTTAAGGTATAAAGGGGAGAAATTAATTAGATTACAAAAACAAAAACGATATTGGTGTAGAATACCATTATGAGTAAGTATAAGTGACTTGCAATTTACTTAGATTTGATTTTCAAGAAATGTGATGTAAAACGTGAAAAACATTATCACATTTTGAGAAGTGACAACAGTACATTAATTCTGTAATGAGAGCACACCTCTCAATAACAAGAGGACAAACGAGGTACAGAGGTACAGAGGTACTGGCCAATTTTATGGGGCTCATAAAATTGCTACCACAATGACAAATTGCAAGAAAGCAAGACAAGGATTGTGTCTCTAGAAAGCATTTAGTTGCCTTGGTTGATAGAATCAAGCCTGTCACTGTCGAAGACAGTTTAATATCTTCCTTTGAACAATACTAGATAAAATTACGAGGTGCACATATCCAAACTACAATCTAAAAGGAAAACAAATTGTCTATCAGATTGAAACTTACCCAGTTAATGTGCGAAACCCATGCTGTGGATTCACATCAATATCAGTTGTTGTCCCATTGACTCCGGTTCCACTCATTTCCAATTGCCTTCCAAGAAGTTGATCACAAAATTTCTGAAGACCATTATGCAAAATTGTTGTGGCTGATATAACAAAGCCGAGAGCAATAAGATTGAATATCAACGCAGGAATCACAATTCGCCAAGGAGATGGTAGGAATCTGAAACAAGTTCCGTATTTATACTGTTTCACTTCATTATTCTTACACTTCTTGTGACTCTCAGCATACTCACCCAGGAGAACCTTTACCACCACGGCCTCCCATGATAAAGAACATCGCAAGAACAAGAGCTGCTATTGATGCGACTACTGGCACAAATTCACAATAATCACAACGGGTGCTTGGCCCATAAACTGCTTGAACTGACTTAGTTTTAGGGACACTAAACTCAATGTTAATGAGGCAAGAGTCAGAAAATACATTTCTAAACGTTCTAAGAGAAAAGGCACAGGCAAACCCAGCTAAAGCAGCACACATGTAAAAGAATGTCTGGGTGTACAACCAGCTTCTCGATATGTTTTGATTTTCAACTAGACGAAACGAGCGATCAACCAGAGGTCCCTCCATTTTAGTAGACACGGAAATTTTCAGTAGATCAGACAGAACGAAATCATTTGACGCGGCACGCCTCAGCATGTATACGGGTTAGAGCCAATCAGTGATGTATTCTTTGTTGTTTTGACTTCGAGGGATGAGGCCATGAATGCAGAGAAACAAGAAGAGTAAGAAACGTCAAAACATACAAAGCACACGCGGCAGATAATGCCACGTATGAAAAATTCCCCGCTCGGAACGGAACACTTCAGCTCGGTGGCGGTGGCTAAGTGATGTTTTGATGCGGGATGGCGAATGTTTTCAGAAAAAGCAACTGTTAAGCAGGATGGTTTCTCAGTAGCACAGCGGCACAGCGGAAATATATGAAAGATGCAATGGCTTGTAGTTTTAAGCTGATTTAATGCATTAATTATATATTACAAACAAGATACAAAACTGGATATTAACATCGTTCTCACAATTGCCCCCTCAACAAAGGTTCCTAATAATTTGTGCTAATCAACAGCAGTACATTTTAATAAATGAAAACTATTACAACCTCAAATATTTTGAACATGTAAGAGGTCTACAACTTCCAACAAAATAAGGTACGGTTCATTCTTTCAGAGCTGACGGGTTTTGTAGGGAGGGTGACTAACAGTGCATTGGATGTAGTCTCCTTCTCGAATTTTATTTTATTGATGACTCTCAGAGAATTCCTTGGATCTTTGAAAAGCATACTAGAACATAATATTTAAAATTATCAACATTTCCCACTGTCAAGAACTTGAAAATCTTCGTCATCTTCCATCTCCTTCATCCAAAATAAGAACTTGTCCAACATTAGTGTGAAGAAAATCTTAAGTCTTTCATGACTAGGTACCTGCAATCCTAACAAGTACACACTTCAAAAATAATGCCTTCTTCTTAAAAGAAGAGGGAAAAAAAAATTAAACAATATTTTTTTCTTTCTACACATTTGGAACTGCTGTTACACACACAGAGAGGCAAAGAAAAGTGACAAATGACACTTTTTAGCAAAAAAGCCATATAAACAATGAGCAAATGTGATTCATCACCATTATGTTGTTAAGACTTCACATTTGAGACAGGAGAGGCCCTTAACATTTGCAACAGGAGTGGCCCAGTGGTCCAACAAATAAAGGTCACACAATTAGAAATCCAACCTTCCAACAAACATCAATGTTCACAATGAGAAATACCATATGACAAATACTCTAAAATGTTTGAAAGATGGAATAAAAGTTTGATACGTGAATACAGTGGGATAGTTTGAGCACCATTCACCAGAATATAAATAATTCATCATTTTTGTTTTCATTTTTGCATTGTTTACAAAATTCAATTTGCTTATGAATCAAAATCAGTGGTGGCACAACCAAAGAAAACTTAAAAACTTATTTTAGTTTTAAAAAAATCATCTTTTTTCCAGAGAATTGATCACTCCAGTTTACGAAGAAGTGTAAATCATGCATTGGCATTGACCAGACAAACACTCCTCTTGGGATAGAAATAAGAGATTTAAATAGCAGCAATTACCGACTTTGATAAGTGAATAATGTACTGTGCAAAGACAGAATGTAAGATGATGACTTAAGGTGAGAAATTTGAAAAAATTTTGATCAGGGTTATTACAAAAAAAATATGAAGCAAAAGTATTGGTACTGTTGGAACCTGTTTAAATGCCTCGGTTGCGCATATTTTTCACTTTGTAAATTCGCACAAGCCAGTGGTCAGTTGTATAGGCTTCTTCTAGCACATCAAGCTCGAAGTCTTTGTTACCTATTTCTGCGCCACGTACTCGGTCCCAGCCGGCAGGCCTACCCATATCTGTATACTGCTGACCAAATCTGTAGTAGCACATTTTGTACATGAGGCAATTCAATAATGTTGGAGATCCTTCTTTGTCAACTCTGAATTCTCCAGAAGGTGAGTAGTAGTCAGTTTCTTTTATGTGGCTGCCACTCTCTGTACTTCCACCTATACGCACCATCCACAAAAATTTATTGATATCTAGAAAATAGATAAATTGGATGAGAACTAAGAATTTAAATTTTATATGTTCTTAACGGTAGGAATACTTAGAGGTAATACTTACCATCTGAGGAATAGCCAATAACACCTCCAAATATCACAAGAACATAATCAACATCTAATTCTTGCATGATCTCATATGCTTTCTCCTCAGTGGATGCCATTGCCTGTCCTACACGAGAAATATGGGTGTTGTTCCAAGTATTGTTGTCAACTAAAATTGTTCTGTTTGCCATGGCTGTTATCTGATAACCATAGTCCCACCACGACATAACTTTTGCATCTTCTGGAGTATTCATTTTCAACCAGTAATACGCCTCTCGAAAATCATCAAAGAGGACCCTAGAACCATCTTGAGAGCGTGCAGACAACACAATACTTGGAGAACTGTAAGCTTCAGATGTGACCCAAGTGCAATGGAAAGTATAGGAAATAAGTAAGAATGTTATCATTCCAACAAAAGCTGTGGCAATTTCACTTTTCATAGAAAAGTTGTCGAATTTCTTGACTTTTTTATCAACATTTTTCGAAGGGTCAACTTGTCTCATGTAGATTGTGAGCATCGCGGAGACAGCAATACCAGACAAGATGCACATGACAGGAGCCAAAACCAACATCAAGCGCACCATGACCCCCTGCAAAAGGTTTCAACATTGAATTGGTGGCAAATGTGTCTGAATTCACACATATAAATGAGTGAATGAGCAGCAGGAGAAGAAATGACATACTTACAGCAAAATAAATACTGGTTACACCATACAGAATGATAAAAATATTTGCATCAGTTAGTTTAGAAAAGCAAAAGTACAATCCAGTTGGGAACAAAAACACCATGATTTGCAGGTCAAAATAAAATGAGCTCCAGGATGTAGGTTGATGTTCAGAAACTGAAGCAATGATGGGAATATTATTTTTGGCATAAGAGGGATCCAGTAGGGAGTAAAAGCGACCAGTCCATGGAGCAATCTTGCCACTCAAAGTAAGAACTGCCCCAAAAAGCAAACTAAGAGCAGCAATTCCCCATACAAGGGCCTTGAAAAGAATGTCAAAGTCCTCTTTGGTAAGTTTGCTTTTAAGATATTCAACAAAGGCATAAATCTGACAAAGTCCAAAGACACCCAGTGCCTGAAAAAAAGTTTTTTGATTAGATTTGATTGTAAAGAATGAACATGCAGCATTACTTTACTCTTCCTGTCGCTAAATTCATAAATAAAGGAGAAAAACTTACCAGCATGTGTTCAGAAGTCTGAATTGGCTGAAAACCAACAAAGCTCACTTGCATAGAAAGTAAAGTGCCGACACAGTACAAAGTGCTGTAAGCTGAGTAAATTCGATGTGAAAATCGGCCAGTAAGCATCAGAACCAAGACGTGTAACGGGATAAGATTAATTAGAAAAACATATCCTCCCCAGGATGAAACCTAAAAAATAAAAAAATAAATAGGATAAAAATATTTTTTGTATATTTAAGCATATCTTAATAAAAGGGAATAATTTTTCTTCACCATGTAAAAGTAACTCAATGCAGCAAGAGTTGCCCAGTAGATGGTGCCTGTTTTGACAGCTTTGATCCACATGTAGTAAGTGAGCAGCATGCAAAATATTGCAATACCTACAACAAAAACAACAAAAATTAGATAAAAGAAACGCTGCTTTATGGACAATTCAAATTATATGTTGATGGTTTAGGGGTACAAAAGAAATAAAACAAATATTCTCTTTACCTTCATTGTCATATGAGCCAGCAACAGAACGAGAAATGTACCCAGGAAC
Source organism: Frankliniella fusca (assembly GCA_029379305.1). Classification (NCBI taxonomy): domain Eukaryota; kingdom Metazoa; phylum Arthropoda; class Insecta; order Thysanoptera; family Thripidae; genus Frankliniella; species Frankliniella fusca. Next base: position 1,179,429 of record JAHWGI010000295.1, read on the forward strand.
AATAGAAATCATCACAGCAGCAACGAGGCCAGCTCCAGAGTCCTGCAGACATACAAAAATGTTACCAGGCAGAAAAACATCAACAGAAACTCAACTTTTTTATTTATTATAAAAAACACTTAAGATGCTAGATGAATAGCCACACCTACCCAAAGCTCTTTTGTCAAGCGGTACGTAACAATCGTTGTCAAACTAGAGAAGAATGGAGCCAGAAACACACACACATTTCGGATATCGATAGTAATATTGAGCAACCACATTAACCGGAAGAGGGCAGCAGAGGTTACCATTAAGCCAGGATAGATTGTGCCTGGTAGATAAAAAAAACAACACATAAACTGACCTCATGAAACACATCAAAGCAACTATTTAACAAAAAAGTTAAGCGATACAAGTAGATCACTTACCACCAATGATTCTCCCTAAGGGATACCATGCTCTGTCATCAAACCAGTTATGAAAATTGTAAAATCCCTCCTCCGCTAAGTATTTAGTAGTCCTATAGTTGAAGTATGGATCGAACTCATGGATCACACTTTCATAACGTAAGACAGAAAAGAGACGAGTAGCAAAAGCTGAAAGGTATGACAACATCGGTAAAATTACTTTGACTTAAAACATTATTAAATGAACAGACTTCTACTTACACAAAACAGCAGCAAGAGAGAGGATACTTAAAGTAAGAAGGGATTCCTGTTTATCCCTAGTCATACGGAGGACATGGGAATTTAAACCCAGAAAACCCATGTTTTAAGTTTTCCTGAAAAGAAGAATGTAAGGGTGAGTACAAGGAGAGATTAACAAAATGAATGTAAACACTTGGAGTCATCATAACAATTATATGTGGCCATATTTTACTCATAAACGCGACCTATAAGCAGACTTTACCACAGAATGAAAAAATATGTCTTATATCTGTTTCTAGTTTGTAGTTGTCAGTAAATTTCTAACAAATTAATCTAACTTGATAACTAGCAGAAAGGATTAGTAAAACTAAAATTAAAACAGGTTGTATAATATACAAATGCTAATCTTCTGTATTAAAAACTAAAGGCAAAAGGACTTTAATTTCACTTTTGAAAGAAAAAATAACCTCACGATTGAGGGAGGTCCAGTTTCGCCGCAGGTTACAAAAATTCTAAAATCATGAGGCTACATAAAATGTTTAGAAATGTAGGAACTGAAAGTCAAAAAAATTAGATGAAAAGTTGGGATCAGGCTTTTCATTGACAAAATTTTTGGTGAAAACACATACGTCAACAAGAGTGCCCGGCGGCCGGCGAAGTTGAGAGACCGGACCGGACCACAAACCTCACCTCACCTCTCCCCTCCCCTCACCTCACACACCCGCGCACCCGCGCCACCTCCGCCACCCCTTTCCCCCGCAAACATGCGAGCGTGGCAATGGTAACAGTGCTGCCATTTTCTACAATATCTTGAAAATGCTATGCAACGCCCAAAAGGACCAATAACATTTGTTTTAAAACCTCAAAAATTAAAACAAAATAAGTCTTAACCAACCTGTCTATGAAAGAACCAGTGGCGCGTCGCTGGTTCAACAACAACAGACCTGTCAGGTCAAGAAAAACAAGAAGGTCTCTTTTTCTGCTTTCTTTTCAAAAAGGCTGAGACTTTTGTTATTGTTTTTATTTTTCACGCCTCCTTCCACTTCCTTCTGCTGTTTTTATTTCCACAATGGCGTGTAGTAAGATCGAAAATACTGTCAGAATTGTGTTCCTCCTATGTTGATGGGCGTGAATGGAATCAGTGCAGTTACTGACACCCAATGAGTGGTGTTCCTAAAGAGTGTCGTTGGCCTCGTCTATTTCCTCTATTGGTATAGCCTGGAATCCTACTTTTGTAATGGAAAAGATAAAGCCAACAGCTAGTTGTAGCGGATGTCAACACCAGACTCCAAACAAATCAAAGGATTGGGGCAGCTGTGGTTCAGACTGCCACATCGAGGGTCCTGAGTCTGATGAGCCTTACCACGGTAGAGCCTTTGTCGATGCAGAAGATAATATAAAATTTTACCCTCCTTTGTATCGTCAGAGGTATGAGGTGGTGAGGGAAATTTTGAAAGACAAAAGGTGGTCTCCACCACCAGCAAAGGTATGGTGAAATGACACTGCATGAGCGTTTCAATATGATTGGTAATAATATTTTTTACAACTTGAGGCATCCCATATTCCAGGTTGTAGAATTTGGATGTGCTGAGCTAGCAATGTGTAGTTACTTCAAACAAGTTCCTCACATCAAAGAAGTCATCATGGTGGACATAGATGCAGATATCTTAGACTATTATGCGTGCCGTGCTGGTCCACTTACCTCTGATTACCTTAATCCTCGTGACAATCCACTGCGTGTTGAGGTCCTTTGTGGTAGTGTGGCTGATTGTGATGTCAGATTATTAGGTGCAAACGCAGTAGTTTGCATAGAACTGTAAGTACTATGTCTTGAAGCTGTGCAATAATTCAGAACTACATGTGGTTGATTAAATGTTTTTCCTTTAGAATTGAACATTTAGAAATGGAGATAGTTGGAAAGCTCGAGAGTACAATATTTGGATTTATTCAACCGGAAATTGCAATATTTACAACACCCAATTCTGATTTTAATGTCTTGTTGAAAGGTATGCAAGGGAAATTCAGACATTTTGACCATAAATTTGAATGGTCCAGACAAGAGTTCTCTGACTGGTAAGAGCAAACCTTTTCTGCCAATCTTTACTTGATCAAGTAATTATAATTTTTATGCTTTTATGTGCTTGACTTTTCAAACAGGACACAAAAAATATTAGCTCAGTACCCTTTCTACCAAGTAGAGATAAGTGGAGTTGGTAGTCCCCCCAAGGGTAGTGAGGATGTTGGATATTGTTCTCAGTTAGCGGTTTTTATAAGAAACCACGATTATGTTCCTACCCTCTCTGAGGTTTGTATGCTCTCTTCAGGCATTAATTATAACTGCCTCCTAGGCCTACATGGTTGTATCAGCCAAATCTATTTTACAAGTTTCAACTGTAATTTAAAATGAGACGTTACACTCCTTTTTTTAAAAATTTGAAATCTGAATGAAAAATGTCTGACAATTGTGTAAATATGGTCTCCTTGTTAAATTGTACCTCATTGCGCCTAGTTGAATTGTATTGTCTTCTTTTAAAGGATGCTAGTGAACTGTATACAACCTTCAGAAAATATGATCATCCTGTCAAAGAAATTGATAAAAGAAGTGACCAAGAAAAGCTTTGCTCTGAAGTGGTATATCAGTTGAATAGATTGGCACACTTTGAAATATATCAAGGAGATGACGATATATCAACGGTGCCACTGCTAGATCTGACTGCAGCAGTGCAATCCAACATTCCTTTAGCAGATATAGAATCAGTAAGGTAAAAAATACTTTGCACCCTTATTATCATTCATTCTTTGCATTTCTTTTCTTCCTTGGGATTCTGGTGTTAATCATCATTGCCTCCTTTCTTTTTGTAGGTCCTTAATAAAACCAGTCGACTTAATTGAGAAGGATGGTAAAACATTTATTTTACATAATTTAAATCCAGAAAGCTCTCTTTGTGACAGTGAAGAAGATGACCATGAAAACCAAAGAAGTGATGCAGGCGCTAACGATCATGCTCATCCTGAGGAGGACAGTGAGGAAAGGTGGGATGATGAGGATCCTCCTCTTTGGTTTGCAGAACCAAGATTATTAGCGGATTTTCACATGGGTCTAGCATTAATTGATAATGCAGTAAATTTAGTTCATGAAAGAAATATGACACAAATGAATGTGTTAGAAAGTGATTGGATGTATGATGCAGATACTGATGACAACAGTTATGGTGATGATGTGTGTCCAATATATTATGAAGATTATGAAAATGATGGAACTAAGGTGGATTGTGAATGGAGATGGAATTCATCTATCCCTCAACAAGGATCTTTTTCACGCTTGCAGATTGACCCAAAAGAATCGGTGGACTGCGTGAGGAGTGAAGATCAATCAAATCAACCCACACTTATCAGTGACTTTAATACTGCTAATGTTTTTGCAGCTTCTAGTCCTCTTTCTTCATCTAATGAACATGATCTGATACTGAGCACCAATAGAGAACCCATAACAGATTCTGGTGTGGACTTATCACCTCTTCTTCATTCAAGTTTTCCTCAAGATGAAGTTGAGGACATATTTCCTTGTGGAATGAGGTCCTCTCGTGTGAATTGTAGTGTTACAAAGAAAAAAGATTTACCTAAGTCCACATCTGTTGAAGTTTTACACCTCGATGAATCATGCACATCAAAGCGCAGCGCAGGTTTAGAGTTTGTAGAGTTTGCTCCTTCTACTAGTGTTGCTCTTTGCTACACCGGTCAAAAGTACCATGATTCTGACAAAATCCCAGGCATAAATTTGTCCTTAAGCTCTGAGCGTAAATCCTTAGACGGTTCTCTGGTTAGAGATGTAGTAGATAGCTGCAGTTTAGATTTTGCTGGTGACAGTGGCTATCCAAATTCGTCTTCCCTGCACCACGATGTTGATGTGGATTTGACCCCTGAGCAAGTTGATGATATTTCATCAGAAAATGATGAGCGATCCAATCCATCTTTGTCAGAAGATGAACACAGTGACTTATCAGACCGGGCACCAGCGCTGCTTAGAAGATTTATCCACCCAAGACATCCTATTGTTCCTATTGTGTTTGAAAATGTTGAGAATGGGGATTTAGCAAATAACAATAGAGATGGTGAAGGTAATAATGCTGTAGCTCAACTAGGTGATGAAAGAGAGTTTGTTGCTCTTGTTCGAGAAGATGACATGCAGCCTTTATTGGCAGCCCCTGTTGCAGAAGAAATTGTGTTGCCAAATAATGCTGATCCTTTTCCAGATTGGTTGATTGATCTTTTGGGAATTGAAGAAGACCATGAAAAACTCCCTCGTGTTGAATTAGTTGATGATTGTGATGAAGGGTTAGGTGAAGATACTCTTTAAATCTCTTCTTTTAGAGTTACTGTACTTCCATCTTCTTTGAAAGTTTTTGTGTATAATGTTCCCATCTCAGCATTAGGAGAATATTCCGAAATTAAAATGGTATTTTAATAAATTTAATTTTTTGTGGAAAGTTTTGAAATTTGATTCAATTATGTTAATCAAATTTGATTTCTTATAGTTCAAGCTGTTGTACGTGTGTTGTCCTGTTCAACTCTTACAGTGTTAAGTTTGATTAATTTAAGTCTGACATGTTGACTTTATGTATTGCTATTTCCAGTCCCTCCCCTTTTTGAAATATGGGGGCGGTGTCTTTCTACATGTTCCACTCTGATTGTGAGTTGGTTTTTCCCAATTGTTCCTAGTTGCAACAGGCAAAAGCAAAACATAAAATACAATATTTTAGGTAAACATTGCTCCTCTTTTGCCAAGGGTAGGACAAGACTAAAACACTGAATAGTTCCTAAATACATAGTTTTTTTTTTTAAAGGTCTTTTTTCCTTTTTAAATAATATCTTTCGTGAGATGCAAGGTGTAATGGGAATACTGGCTTTAGTCGAACATTGTTGTACCCTTTTAGGAGCAAATCTTGACAGCGAGGTAGGATCTGCCAAAGCCTATGTCTGCTGACTAAAAGTCTCCTTGTATATCCTTTTTAATGGTGCCATTTCATTTATATAGTAAATTTTGTTACAATATACAATATATCTTGAAAATTATTGTAAGTTAAGGATTCTGTAATATTAATTTGTTATTACTGTCAAATTCTTGTGTGTAGGAAGCCAGGTGGCTATCAGATTAAAATACTTTCATCAAATTGTGATAATCCTTTGATACTAATTTTCTGCTTTCTCCTAGAAATGTGTGCCTGTCTCAGCAAAGCAGATATTAGAAAAGAGAAATCAGTACTTTGTGATAATTTTGTTTGATAGTTTATCCACTCATGTTGCATGTTCATTTAAAAGTGTGATTCCTGAATGTTTAACTTGATATATTGTTTTTCTATGTCTTAGTTTGAATGTAAACATACCACAGCACACATTAACCCTCAAGGCTTTTCAACCACCTTGCTTATAATCTCTTTTCCAGTGACCATTTACAGGTGTTGAAAAAGTGTGCTCTGACCAATCATTTCTGTCACCCAGAATTTCCAGATTGTATTGCCCTGAAATCATCTCATTGGTCTCTAATCATGTGATATTCGTAACATTAATCAGCGGCTTGGTGTGAAATTTTCCTTTTTATTGTAATTTGACTCACATATCTTTGAGGTGAATATGAATTGTTATAAAACCATTGCAGATAACTAGTTAAATGTAATAAATGTAACAATGGCTCAAAGTAACTGTTGATGTAGCACAAGGGCAGTATTACAAACATGTATAGAGGACTGCTCACTATTTATGCCTGTTTAATGTATGGAAGTATTGACCAACTTCTAGTTTTACAACAGCCATACTCTTTTCTTTCTGGTTCAATGAAGAATTTGGTTTGTAGGAAAGGAAAAGGAAAAATTTTCATCTTTGAAAGATATCTCAGACTTCCTTTTATTTGCATCTCACAGGATAGTGATTGTGTTAACAATATGCATTTCATTGGGCAGATTTTACCAGTCTTTTCGTAAATAATGTAGGTAAACATAAAATAAATGTAATAATTCAAAGAGACTTCCTCAAATTTATGACAACCATCAAGAAAGTTGAGCTTGCTTTAAAGAACAAAATCCATCTTCTATAACTGATTTTAATATATTTTCAATGTTATGCTGCCAACTAGGCATAAAATGAGATCAAGAATGTGTCACATTATCTGCAAGTGTATTTTGATTCTTTGGAGAAGCAATTGAACTTTGATTGAAAAATAAACAGAATTAAACTTAAGACATTCATGCTTTCTCTTGTTGTTGATTTTCTTCTATTGTGGTTGGTAAGCAGTCGTCCCCTGATAGAGAGACCATGGGAACTTTGCTATCAGTTGTAGGAGCAGAAGCAATTACATCAGGATTATTTCCAACTCCCACACTTTTACTTTTATTATTTTCTTCATCTGACCCATTATTAACCAATAACTGTAACATCTGGTATTCTTGAACACTGCCTTCAACATGGAGCACTAAAGGAGGAACAGGTGGTAAGACTGGAGTACTAGCAGGCACTGTTTCTAAAACTGTCTTATTCTTACGAGCAGAGAGTATTTTTTTCCGAACATTTCTACAAATCTTACTGGTAATAACAACCTTTTTTAAATCCTTCTTTTCTGCCCACCTATCTGCCCATGATGTATTAGTTGAAACAGAATCAACTGCATCTTCTGGCTCTGCAAGAAAGCCATCCCTGTCTTCCGCTTCATCTACAAGTTTACTCGGAGATTTCATACTATTGGTTGTTTCTTCACTGACATTTTCTTCAATTGAAGGTTCGGGTAATATATCATTTTCAAGAGGTGGTGTCTTGAGAGAATCATTTTGTGATGATGGCTTCATAGGCATGTCTCCTGGTGGTAAGCTAATAGAATTTAAGTCTATTTCCAGGTTTGTTATTTCTTGACATTTATTGGGAGAAGTAGCTTTTTCAGAAACAGTTTTACATCTATAGCTGCGATTTCCACGTTTTTCAATACGGCGTCTGGATCTTTCTGGTGATTCAGTTCTGTGTTTATTTCTTCTGTGTCTATGGAGTTTCCGTTCTCTAGTTCGAAAATCAGATTTCTCCGCATCACTTGAGGAGTCATCAGACAAACAAACTGTTTTGGATTGTTTTTTGTCATCAGATACCTTGACAACCTTCACACCTTCATCAGAATCTTCCTCTGATATTTCACCCTCCTCCTTCTCTTCAGTTAAAGACGGTTCATCATTCCCCTCAGGTACTTCAACAGCATGATTCTTATTTGAGGAATTTGATGCCTTGCAACCGAGAGATGTAGAAGAGGTAGTCTTGCTTTCATTATTTTCACTTGTGTCAACCTCAAATAAATCTAAAACAATTTCTTCTATTGTGTTTGTAGTTGACTGTGTGGAACTGCTTTCACCACTTGTTTTGATAATTCCAAAATCCTTGTTACTTGCTGTAATTGCGGCCTTATCCATATCATCACTGGAACTTTTTACTACTTTGTGGACGACTCTTTCTGAGGATGCATTATTGTTGGAGAAAACTTTGATAAGGAAACTTTCCTTGGATGATATACTTGTCTTGTTCAAGTTTGATGATAAATTTAACTCACCAATATCCTCAGTAGCTGCAAAAGTTCCTGATGATCCAGGATCAGTCTCCACTGTTTGATCAACTAGAATGTCACTTAAAACTGATTCACAATGCTGATTTGGAAGATTTTCCTGGGTATTGGCAATTTTTTCACTCAGCTCAACACATGAACTAGCCGAATAACTTTTTGGTTGCTGAGTTTGAGGTAAGCTTGACTCCTCATCTCCAGAATCAAGGCATATGAGAGGCACATTGTTCTCAGATTTACATGAATTAGTTGGTGTTATTTCTACAATCTCAGGCAAATCATCTGAGTCAGCTGAAGATTCTGTATTTTCACTTTTCTTCAAGACTGTGTTATAAGCAATTTCTTGCATTTCTTGTTCCAGAATATCAAGAAGAGTCTGTTTCTTCTCTTCCACATTATTATATTGTTCAGGAGCAGGTAAACTTCCTCTAGAATCTGAGTCCAATTGTAGAGTAACTATATTATTGTCTGATGGAGTCTCAAGTGATTCTCCGCAAAGTACTTTACGTACTTCTTCATCAGACATACTCTTCAGCTCTTTAAGGCAGCTTTCCTTCAAAGCACTCAGAGTCAAGCCTTTTAAAATAGGTGGCAGCATACAATTGAGCTTTTCTTTTTCCATGACAGCAAACACTTGTTCTATCATTTGATCACGGTTACTTATGTAATGAGATAAAGGAAATACATCCTCTGACATATCAACAGATTCATCACCACTTGACTCATTCTGCCTTCTTCTTTTATTTGTTTTATGCTTTTTATGAGTCCGTTTCTTGACTGATTTCTTATTTTTCACGTAGTCCATTTCTGAACTCTACGACACCATAACCAATCAAATGCACTTTGCCTTCTTGACCATTGTTTCAAAGTTCCTAAATTTACAGAACTTAAGAAAATACGACCTCTTTGGTAAAATGTTGTTTGAAATAACGGCAGCTATCTCCTCGTTATGTGTCATTTGTAAAATTCAACACATGTTCACATCAATTGAAAAGAAGGCAACTAAAACATATCACTACTACAAACTCTTCAAGGCAACAAGACCGAAATTTTCATCGCACTCTTTGAAAACGATTTCTCATAGTTGACAGTGGAAGAAGCAGAAGACAAAAAAACAAAAGAAGTGAGGCACTTGGTACACCTTGGACGGTCTCGTCGAAGTCAATCCGATTTACTTAATGTTACTGAAACTCCTTTAATACCACCCCGTGAACAGTTAACATTGTGGATTAAAAAAGAAAATGAGTAGAATCCCCTTATGGGTCAAAGCTGTAGGTGGTGTTGGTTTTTATGCTGCAGCGGCAATCCTTATAAAGTTGGTTTTCTTTTCCTTTTTCTTTGGTTATGTTCATCATAAGAAGCACTTCCCTCTCCATACTTACATCTTCGAAATACGAGGGCCCAATCATTTCGTCATGTTTTAAAATTAACTTCAACTTTACATATCTTGTTTGCAGAGAAAAACTCGCTGGCCCTCCCTTTGATGCCAATGTAGAACTTGGAGGAAAAGTAGCAATTGTCACAGGAGCGAACTCCGGTATTGGATATGAAGTTGCAAAGGAGCTTGCAGCGCGAGGTGCCAAAGTTTATCTAGCCTGTCGTGACAAAGATAAATGTGCAGCTGTAAGTTAAAATAATTTTTAAAAATGTTTTTGTGTTTCAATATTTTTTTCCTTTACCGTTATAAGTTGTTCTGCTTTTTTAGGCTCGTGAAGATATTTACCTAGCCACGGACAATAAGAACATTTTCTGTAGATATTGTGACCTCAGTTCCTTGGATTCAGTTAAAAGATTTGCGCGACGTATCCACAAGGGTTATAAACATTATATGTAATCTTTCTTTTCTGTAATATCTGTGTCATGACTCCTTTATTGGAATTTTTGAATGTTTGCAGATGAAGAAAAAGTTGATCTCCTGGTTAACAATGCAGGTGTCATGTGGGGTCCTCGTGAAGTAACAAGTGATGGCTTTGAAACTCAGCTGGGTGTAAATCACTTAGGTCACTTTTTCCTAACAAATTTGCTTATTGACAGTCTGAAGGTATTTGCAGCTTTTACTTACATTGATGTCTTTGCTGCATAAGTATATTCTGTTTCCTAATTTTTGTTTTTTCCAGAAAGGTGCACCTAGTCGTATTGTAAATGTTGCAAGCACTGCACATTTCAAAGGCAAAATAAATACACAGGACTTAAATAGTTCCAATGATTATAGTGAAAGCGGGGCATACAACCAGAGTAAACTAGCAAATGTGCTGTTCACTCGTGAACTTGCAAAACGTCTAGATGGTAAGATAGGTGGTATTGATTGATAAAAAATATTTAAAATATTAAAAACTTCTAATTTAAAAAAAAAAAAAAAACATTTCAGGCACTGATGTTACTGTTAATGCGGTCCACCCGGGACTTGTTGACACTAATATTGTTCGCAATACTGGAACATTTACTACCGCATTAATGCTTTTTCTTCGACCTTTTGTTTGGCCTTTTATTAAAAATTCCAATCAAGGTGCTCAGTCAGTGTTACATGTTGCTCTTCATCCTGATCTCCAACACACAACAGGACAATATTTCAAGTAAGTTTTCAATCCAGATATTATTATTTATTACTAGTTGAGTAATTTACATGTAACAAGTGATGTCAAAAATACATTAAAATGTTTTTATCTTTTAGTCTTCGAGAAATTGCTGAACCTTCAAAAGATGCTCTTAATGACAAGTTAGCCTTGTGGCTTTGGTTGACCAGTGAAAAGTGGACTAAACTGCGGGAGACCTGCAAGGAATTAAACGTTCAGCCACTAACTCATCCTTGGGAGTCAGTGAGCAGCATCTCAGCCCCAGATTCTAAACTGAAGTCTAATACCATTAATTTAGATGCTGTGAACCAGGTATCTTCCAGCAGTTTAAGAGGCAATAGTATGGCTTCCTAGCACAGGCCTTTGTGCCTTAAGGGGCACTATAACTATTCCCTGTAGATGTGATCACCTTTTCCTGGTTTTCTTTTTGTTTTTCAATAAATTTGTAAACCCTCTTATTTTTTTTATTTTTATTTTTTTGTTTTCCTCTGCTTATTTTAAAATATGAAACACTCTTTATTAGACAAGCATACTTTTGAGATTATAAGTTTTGTCTGATTAATTTGTGTGAATCTTTCTTTTAAGGTTTTGTTAAGTAGCAATTTTTCTATTTTGATATTCCTTTTATGTTAATGTGATCACCTTGGGAAGGTTATTTCGGATATTGTATTGTATCTTGATAACTGCTACTTGTGACCGAATTTATTCAGTCACCCAGTAATTTTCATTTTGTAAGGAAACAAAATGACTTTGTCAAGATTGGCCTTGAACCTGAACATTACTTGGGCCAAGATTCTACAACCAAAACATTTTATATACATTTTTGTGGGTTGGGGCACAAACTGCCACTTGCCTGGCGGTTTGCAATGGACAATATTATCTTCATCTGACAAAGATGATACATAATGAGGGTTTTGATCAAAGAAATTAAAGCATAGGTAAAATACATACTTGGTGATCCTTGTTGGAGCCTGAGCACAGCAGGTTTTGTGAATGCTGAGTTTGCATGACTGACATATATTTTATTTTTTGTTTTATGTAAGAGAAAACATACCCCAAGAGCAGTGGGTTTGATTTAGGGATTTAGACCTCATGTTTGCAGTCATGGAGCCACAAATACTGGCATATATTATGTTTTGCAATATTAATTGATGATTGTGAACTTTAAGTTCCACCATAAAACTATTTGTGTATGTACAAATAAACAGACAAGAATTCTGTGGATGAGGGTGAGCAAGGGAGACAGAAAGCGAGAGAAACCTGGTTGGGGAGGGGGGACAGGCGACGGGGTTGGGCGATCGCCCATAGGCATCTTTTCGTTTCGCTACCACTACGCCCGCGCCAATCCCCTCCATCTCCCCTTGCCTGTTTTGGTTGCGTGGTAGAGCCGAAAGAAAAGACGCCTCACATATTTATCAAACAGTAAACTCTCAAATTATAACAATCGCGCAAGCGGAACTCCTGGAGGTCGTGCAGGTTGGGTTGCCACCCCAGCAGGCGCCATCCCCATGGGAAATATGTTTTCATAAACAGTATTATTGCAAAAACAATTTCATTAGAAATGGAACGAAAAAAAAATATTGTAGGATAGCAAATAAATAAGAGATTTATTATTTTCTTTGTAAATAATTTTCATCCCTGGACATAAAACCTCAGAATGGCTCTTCACATTCTGTGCAAGGCAGATGCTCTAATCAGATTCTAAAAGAGTATTTTCTTCTTCTCACAGGTGCGTTCGATTGACTCAGTTTTACATTAATTATCTTTTAGTCTTCTGAAGAAAATGATGGGGATGAGTTTGGCCTTGCTGCTTTTCCCCCGCACGTGCATGAGGCCATGAGGCCTAGACGCGGCCCGGGGCGGGGCGGGAAGGGGCGGCTGCCACCGCTAAAAAGTCAGATTGCCAAACCGAACAGCCGGGCAGGAAACGGAGTCGAGACGGAGAGAAGAGGGCGTAGGACTTCCGCACGCACATAGGGCCGGGGCGGGCCTGGCCCCAGTCTAGAGCCGACTCATGTGAGCGGTGAGGCGACGCGACGGCTAGGGAGGGCGGCAACAGCGTCTACGTCAGACGCTCTCAAGAAGGCTCTAGACCAGCAGACTGATTCCGAAGAGCGCTCTTCTCCCTCTATCTCTCTCGCACTGATGGGATGCGCCGAGTAGGTGCGAGAGAGACAGAGCGAGGAGAGCGCCCTTCTGAATCTGTCTACAGAGAGTCCCATGATCAACACGAGCACGGTCAGTATTTGGCCGGGAGACCTAAACAGTGACAAGTGTCTGTCGGGTACATGTGTTTCGACCGTTAAAGTCAACTCGACAAATAGGTTTCGATGAAGGTATCGACATTTAATAACAGGGGCGGATCCAAGGGAAAGCGATATATGTACGACGGGGCAATCACCCTTTCACACTTCACCTGGTTCACCCCATCGAACCCTCAGCCACCTCAACAAATCGTCTGATAGTAGGCAATCGGGTTACGATTTAGGCAAAAGGCGAGTCAGCCCCCCCCCCCCCCCCCCCCCCCTTTCCCCACAGGGATCGGCTTTTTTCGCGCCTGATGAATAGTGGTCTGAGAGTCGATCTTCGAGTGGGTGCGAGAGTCGCGAGGAAGGAGGGTGGGGGAGGGGGGCAAGACGGAGTTCTTCCACCCACGCGCACTATATCAGCTAACATAGAGGAACAATGTAGGAGGCTGAGATAGCGACGCGACGCTGCCTGGGAACTGCTGACTTCCTTGAGGGGAAGTGAAATGACTACCAACGAACCGGGAGCAGGTGAGAGTGGGTAGTTTGGGACACAAAGAAGCTTCGTGTTCTTACGCGCTGCCGAGGGCAGCCGGGGCGGGTCGGATGTGGTCGGATGCCGTGATCGCGGGCCTCACAGAGGGAAGGGGAATACTGCTCAGAATCTTCTGAATGCGGAGCCCTTCCCTCTCCTCCACTTTCCCGCACCCCCTGCCCCCAAACCCACGTTTTTGCTAACCAGGAAGGGACTTGGGCAGGGTGGTGCATGTCAGCGTAGGGCCGACTGCCAGACGATCTATCCGAGGTCTAACCCCCGCCCCATCATGCAAATCATCCGTGGGCCGACATCTCATGGGCTGCACAGTGCGACGGGCCCTTCCCTGCCCTGCCGTGGCACGCCGTGTCGAGTCTGGGTCTGTACGGCCCGTCGACGCTGTCTCGTACTTTTTGCTACCGGGACCTTTTGCAGCATTTTCGCCAGACGCAACAACCTGCTACGTCTGCAAGCTAAGCGTCTTTAGTGCCCACCCCCTCCTTTACCCCTCTAAAAGCCATAGAGACTGGGGCCGAAAAAATGGAGATACAGCAAGGTAAACAGTGTACGAGGAAGCTTCGGGACTACCCTTTGATGATGATGTGTGTTTGGAGCCTGATGGAGCCTTGTCTGGACGGGGTAGTGGAGGGAGGGGAGTGGGATCCCTCCAGTGACTCCTAAGGTGCGGGGAGGGGTTGAGGCCGACGGCAAGGGTTAGGGTGCGACCCAATAAGGGCCAGGGCTGGGGCTCTTTGGAGGCCAGTGCCCGAGTGCTGGAGGCCGCCAGGGCAGGGCAGGGCAGGGCGGCGGAGTGAAGGAGGAGGGCGGAGGGGGAGTCTTCACCCCCGCGCCCCGCACCTCCCGCCCCTGCACCCCCGCCCCCGCCTCCCGCACCGGCCCAGCCGGTCGGGCTCCGACTCTCCGCTCCGACCCGGTGGGCTTCGGGAGGGCCTCGGCAGGTCCTCGGCAGGGCCTCGGCTCGGCCCTGCCCCGAGCCCCGCCACGGGCCCGGCCCGGCCCGGCGCGCCCCGCCAGGGGCCCAGGCCCCGGGGCCCATGCAGCCTTGCATCCTCGCCTTCTCTCACTCAGTGCTGCGAGGCGCGCGAACCACCGGGTTGACGAGGAAGAGGCAGCGCGTCGCGGACAACACGCGGAGTGCGCGAGTGACGTCACGGAGGATCGGGATCATGTCACGGACGGTTTTTTGGTGACGAGTGGTGCAGCTAGGACAGCTGCTGTTGCAAGAACAGAGGGACTCTACTGCGACGCGCGCCGGGCAGCCCGAGCCCCGGCTCAACCCTGACAGCCATGGATCTCCGATGGCACCATAGGTGAGTCCGCAGGACACACCGCACCCCGTGCGCTAGGTCGCAGCTCGTGGGCGTTGACGCCCGGCCCCGTCCCGCATCGCCCCTGGGACCGATCACCGTGCCTTGCGTGCGGCGCGTCGCAAGCTGCTCTGATGGGATGGGCCTGAGCGGGAATGTGACGAGATGAGTTTCCGCAACTACGCTCGGGTCATAAAATCACGAGGTAACGTCCCTTTTTGTGGCGGCCCGGCCGCAAGCAGCATGCGTCCCACCCAGCCCAGGCTAAGGCGGCGGCGGCGAGCCCAAAGCGCAGGGCGTGGTGTTGTGTCTGGCCGGGCTTTACCGGAGCGGGCCCGCGAGCGCTGGGCGGCCGTCGGTGGTCCCGGGCCCGGGCCCGGGTAGTCGCGAGGCGCCTCCCCTCTCTCACAAGATAAATGAGTGATCGCAAACGACCAACAGCCGAGGTGAAGCGTGCACGTTCCTTGTCGTAGTCGTAAGCTGCGTTCTCCTCGGTCATGATCTTTTTATGGGTGTAGGAGACCACATTTGTGATTAATGAATGTTTTCTTATTTCCCCTCCTCTTGAAACGACTGAAGTCCGTAGCGCGCCGCTTTTTTCAAGCACCTGACATGCCTTTTAGGCGGATGCTCATTGACCCTTGCATTTGTTTTCACCGGACTGGTTTATAAGCAGAGGTACGTATGCTCAACAGAGTCGGCTAACTTGCAACATTTATGACCCAATCTTCGGCCGCGACTCGTCGCGGGTCTCTTCTTTCGCTACCGGCAAAGCAAGGAGTGAAGTCGAGAGCGAAACGGGCCGAGGGGGAATACGTCAGCCGTCACCCCGGCCCTGGAGTCAGTAAGTGGCAGGTGCGGATCCGACAAAGAGGGTGCCCCAGGACTAAACAAACCGTCTGATGGGTAGGCAACATGAGTTACAATCCGCCTGAATGTATAGTCAAAAAGCAGGGCTTTGCCCTACCCATAGGAGTCGGCTAGATCCGCCCCTGGTCATGGGAGGCAGGGAATGGCAGCCGTGGGCCTCATTTGACTTGTCTTGACTTGAGAGAACCAGGCCACAAATGGTCCAAGGTTCAGAGTGAATTCGAACAGCTTTTCTCTTGCTCCTTATAGCCGTGCCCCATGAGTGCGACTGTCACCGAGACGAAACCACAGAGCGGAATCACTCCACCGTGCGTCCTACGGCACGGCTCGGGCTGGGCTGAAGGTACAGACTGCGCACGCGCTGGGTGTTGACACCGGACTGTCATACCGTCCCGTTCCGTCCCTCCTCGTCCCCGTTTCCGACGAGACGCACGTGTTGGGTGTAGTGCAGTGTTTGTACCCTGATCGTCCCGTCCGACTGAACCGCTGCGTCCCCAGGGCCCAAAGGCCGGACGCGCCCGGGTTAAATGAATCGCGAAAGGATAATTCTACCTCTCTGTCTGTCTGATCCTCATCCCCCCAGTGCCCACCCGCGCCCGTGTCCATGAGACCAAAGTCTCATGCTCTGTCTTACTCACTTGACTGGCACGCGATGCGATGCAAGTTAATCCGAGGAATCAAATCGCTCCTCGGCTCCGTTCCCGTTCCGCCCTGCCTCCTTCCTCTCCCCTATTCCGCTGGACCCGCTAATCACGACACTCTCGAAAAACAAATGCACCAGAAGTCATATAAAAACGGCTCCAGACCCTTTGTGACGCCAAAATATTGTACTAGTTTAATGAATAAATTCTCAGGAGAACTAATTTGTCCCTTTCGAATAGATTCTAGTGCTTTAGGTAGGCTAAAGTTCCTTCTGAAAGAGCCGATTTTCGGTGAATTTGTTTTTCGAGAGGTGCGAGCGGAACGGTCTATGTAGTGTACCTCGCGCCACAACAGACGGGATATGTAACTTATGCATGGAGTCACCTCGCTATCTACCCCTGCACCTCACCGTCGTAAGGTGCGAGGTGGTGGAGGTTCTATGAATAAACCCCGGTGAGCCGATAAACAAACGCGTTTCTATTCGAGTGCAGCGCACAGGGGTGCGGGGGGGGGGGGAGGGAGTGCGGGGGCAGGGGCGGGCGCGTCATTCACCCCAGCCGCGCTTCTCTTGAGGTCGGAGGCGGTACGTGGAGGAGGGCTCACATGCCGGCCCTGGCAGAGGCAGACCCACATGGAGGTCCTCCGGGCCGGGGCCACATGGCGGGGCGGAGGGGGGCGCGGTGGGGCGGAGCGGGGCGGAGCGGAGCGGGACACGGCGGGGAAGGGCGGGGCGGGGCGGGGCGGGGCGGGACCAGCTGGTGGTGGGCGTGGCGAGGTCCTGTCGCGCCGGCGCCGCACTGCCTCTGGCCCTGCACTATACTCGACACCGAACGGGAGCTCTATATAGTGACGTCTAGTGACTCCCGATAGGCAAACTTCAGACACGCGAAAGCGCGAGTGAGGCTTTAGCCCATCAGTCTGGTGCGGCGCGCGCTGATGCTGTGACGCATCCGCGTGAGCAGGAAATGCTGAATGCATGTCGAGGAGGTGCAAACACGCTGCACTACTCTCGGATGCACACTGCGCTTGCGGGGAAAAAAAAGTCGAGATTCGAAACCAGAACTCGGCCCTGCTCACTGCTCACTGTACGTTTTCGCCTGGTCTGGTCCCAAAGATTTATTTTATTCCTTTTTGCCCCCCCCCCTTTTTTTTCGTTCTTCGTTTTCTTCTCCTCCTTCTTCACTCTGGGCGAGCGGCATCAAACAGCGCAGTCCAGTCCGGCTCGGCCCGGTCCGTCGCGGCAGACTTCATCTACCCCCGAATTCCGATTATTCCGGGTACGCGGTCGGCAGAGCAGGCCTTCGTTGAAATACAATAAACACGTGCTGCAGTGTGCGAGGCGAGGCGCTGCTCCACGGCGACAGGTTCACATCTCCACAAGAATGGTTGGAGCAGGGCGGGGTGGGGGCGGGGTGGGGGCAGGGTGGGGGCGCGGTGGGGCGGGGCGGGGCGAGGTGGGCCGAGGCAGGGCAGGATGGGGCGGGCCTGAGAGGAGCGGCACGCCACGCTCTGGACCAACAAAGGCCTTATGAGTGCGTCCAAGGAGGAGAGGAGGACACATCTTTTTGTTTCCCCAATCAATGTCCGTTCCCCAGGAATCTTTTGTCCCGAGCGCTGTTCACAGCTCGAAGTCTCGATGCGGCACATGTGCGTGCAGTGCCATTGATACGTGTTCTAAATTATTCTCTTCCACTTTCGCTTCCGGCGAGGCCCACACTGTGACAGAGTGACCGAATACGCTGTTCACTCCTTGAGATGATTTTTGACATCAATGGAATCGAGTTGAGGTGGTCGTGGTCCTGTTGGGGTAGCGCTGTGGGACCACCTTGTTCTCATCACGATTATTAGGGTCCAGCGGACACAAGACAGGTAACCCGGACACAAGACAGGTAACCTCACGCAATCCACCTCACCCCTGCCCCCCGCCGGGTCCCACTCGCCTTTACCGGTACTTGCCAGCGGGGGTGCTAGCCGTGCCGTGTGTCATACGCAAGTCACTCCCACCTCAGCACCACTTTTACGGGACCCTTTACACTACATTTTTACCTTTCTTGTGTGCCGAGTGGCCGGTCCGGTCCGCACAGGTAAGCGCGCTAAGGTGTGAAAAGAGGACCCCCCCCCCCCCCCAAATCCCACCCACTCCCACCCCCGGGGCCCCGCCACGTGACAAAGCCTTTAATCTCAGTTTGCCGAACAGTTGCCAAACACCGTCACATTGAGTAGCGGAGGACGGGGACAACCACGGCACGCGGAAAAAAGTAAAAATCGAATTCATGTTTGCAGGTGTGTGTTCACTAATCTTTTCACAGGTAACGCTTTAGCTACCGCAGCGTTAAGTTTTGTTTCCAAGTCTGAGGCGAATAGTATGAGAGCGCATGACCTTCCCCATGCAGCCCCCTGAGATTGGTGGGACGTTCGTGCGTTTGAAATGTCGTAACTCTGATTTCGACGGCGAAGCAGTCTCCTTATTGCTCTCGGCCCCCTCCTGGCTCGGGGCTTCTCCAAGCTCGGGGTGGGATCCTGTTGCATGTGAGCGCCGCGCCGGGGGGGGGGGGAGGCAACTTATGCCCTATAATCTGTCATACGGTGGCGGGGAGAGGGGCGTCGCAGGGTGGGCGCGTCACTGGCTCACCGTTACTCAATGTGCTGTTAGCTGGTGGGTGGGGGACGACGACTAATAGCGCTCCGAGTGTAGGGTTAGGTTAGGGTAGAAAGCAACCGAAAAATATCAGGCTTTTTTCCCCCCTTCCTTCTTTCGTGTTTCTGGGTGTCTTAGTCCTATACTCTGCGTAGCCAAAACATGACACTGACTAATTGCGAATGCTCTTTGTGACGTCACGTCACGCCGCACCGCTGGGCGGAGGCGGCGGAGGTCGGCGAGACAGAATCGGGACTCCAGGGCGTCAGAGAGGCGCCTGACTTCCGGTGGCGACCGGGGCCGGGCGGGCAGCATCCCCGAAAGGGTCCCGCCTGGCCGGGCGCCCAACCGCATAGGACCGGCCTCGGCCCGGCCCCGGCCCGGCCCGCTCCCCCTCCCCCCCCTCATTCCTGGCGCCCCACCTGGTCGTCGTCCTGGCCGTGGCCGTGCGTGGTCTTGGCTCTTGTCCTGGTCCTAGTCCTGGCCGAGGTCCTGGTCCTGATCGGGTTCCTGGTCCTGGCCTTGGGTCCTGGTCCTGCTAAGCCGCAGCTGGGAGCGTGCAGGCCGGGCGGAGCGGTCCATGCCGGGGCCGAGGCCTCTGCGTTTTTCCAAGGCGACGCAACGTCGAGCCAAAAGAGAAAGAAAGGAAATCTGTCGGTTTCGGAATCACCTGACCGCAGGGTTTGCGCGTCCCATCCGGCGGCGCCGCCGTGAGGCTCCCGTCCCGTCCCGTCTCCCCATCCCGTCTCTCCCCGGCCGCCCCGGCCCGGCGGCACCGGACCCGCGCCTGCAGACAGTGTCTCATAACGACCCTCCTTCCTCGTTTATTTTCTCTTCTTTGATTGTAACGGTATAGAAAACGCGTCATGGCGCGCTTCAAATTCCTCATTGTGCGATAAAATTCGGCACATTCCCTTCTGCGGTGTGGTGTTGTGTCTGCACGGTGGAAGAACGAGGGGGTGGCCGGGCCGGGCCTGGGCTGTCCCGCTCTTTACCGCGCAAAGCAAGACCGCTGAGACCGCATCACCAACACATTGCAGGCTGGGCCACGTAAGAGGTGGAGTGCGGGCGGAGTTCAAAGACCTCCGTCGCAAATAAAATCACGAAGGAGGGGGCGCCCTGTCGGCGTCGAGGCGGACCGCGCGCCCTCCGCTCCGCACTGTCGCTCGGGTAAAGAGAAGCAAAGAGTAACCGCATGCACTTCTTCGACCCCCTACTGCCCGGCCCGGCCAGCAAGCGGCACGCCGCACCCGTACCCGACACTGCCGTACCACACAGCTCCAGGCGCACGGTGTAGTCGCACACTGTGTCCAGACGTGACTACGGCAGCCCCACCGATGATTGCGCCCCAGAAGGCAACCCGGCTGGGGGGAGGACCCTCCGACCCTCCAGGACCCTAACCCCTTCCACCCCCATCCCCTCCTCTCCACCCTCCCCGTTCCCCCTCCCCTCCCAGCACCCCAGACGCTCCCTCCCTCCCCTTACAACCATTCGCACGCAAAGGTCGGGGAAGCGCCGCGCGATGT